>JAVLUX010000028.1:117500-1476250 GCA_032164185.1 Moxostoma hubbsi
CGTCCCCCAGTGGATGACCACTGCTGCTCCTTTGGGTGGATGGCAATGGCGAGGACTCCACGACAGTGCATCCCTCCTCCTTCCCAGGCTTCGGCACCAATGTAACAAGGTTATGGTTGTGAAAGGAGGAGACGGGAACCAGCTGAACAGTCAAAATAATATTTAATACATTTATTAAACAAAAAGGCACAGAACACAAACGCACACATGACAGATGCATGTGGCTCTCTCTCTCCCAAACTGCCACGTTCCGCTGCATTTATCCCTCTCCTCGGCTGATTAGCACAATTAACCCTTCTCCTTGTCACAGTGTTAAATTGACAGCCCTACTTTAAAAAGAAAGCAGTGTTCAATAGCACATTAGATTTTGATTTGTTATCGAAATGAAACTTGAGTGGCATTGGTAACAACTACTGAGATTTTGGCATTGTTACATCCCTAACTCCAAACATAGCCATTCCCTCCAAATAGGCTACAGCATAACGAAGCATAAAGACAAAACATGACAATTTTCATATTTAAATATGGACTTTTGCCTTGAATTGTACAGGATAGATCAGAGGTGGAAGGAAAAGGGGAATGGATCGAAACTGGATTTGAACTCTGGTTGCCGGCACAAACGCCACTGTGCTTTATGCCAAAGAATGTGTACATCCCACTAGGCCACATCTCAGATGAAACCAAACAATGTTTTTGTCTCTGATTCAGTTTAAGAGGCAGCTGTAGAGGGCATTGTATTTGACATGTAGCTTGATGTTCCTCACATAAGAACACATCTGCCTTTATTTAGCTACATCAAATGATTAACCTAAAGTTCAACCCTCTTTAAACAACCTAAAGTAATTTACTGGTGTGTGACCTCTGTTCTGACACTAGGTTGTATTAACTAGAAAAGTAAAAACAAACCAAAGAACAACACTGATCAGGAGCTAAAAAGGAGTCCAGTAGCATGGCACCTCATGAGTGACAATACTAGCGGAAAAGAAAACCAACTAGCGACAGAGTTCCAACTCTTTTGACCAATACATTTCCGTGACTTGTCTGGTAATCACGATATAAAAGGATTTTTGTTTTAAATCATAAGCCAATAAAATAGTTTAGAGCAGAGCAAACTAGAGAAATTCTATATTGCCTAGAGAAAACCCATTTTACTTCCCTAATAAAAAATTTCCAAGTGAAACAGGAATATTCAACAAGAATAAAATAACTTGGCAGGGCATTATTTTATCCATAATGAATTAACTGGATGGTGAAGTGTGTTCTCTACATGAGAAAGAGATGGATTAAAAATTAAGAAGGACAAAAAGGAAAGTTGTTTCAGTTTTCTTTGGAGTAAGACCAGGAATATGTCTTCAAGCTCAAGAGTGTTATTGTCATCAAATGGAACTGCAAAAATATTTTTTTCAAATACATTTTCCCAAACACTTTCCTGTCAGCCCTTGGTCGGACAGGTAGATAATCCTGCCCAAAACTCATACCGCTGACCAAAATGTTGCTATGTCCAGATGCTAATACAAATAGTGCTAATTTTACTTTTTAGGGGAATCAACCCATGAACATTTTGGCTAATTTATAGGTGTCTCTAGGGCTGCGCAATATACAATAAATATTTTCACAAAATGTTTATTAAAAAAATTATAATCTTGCAATATCCGATTACATTGTCAACCCCTGCCACCACAGCCGAGGGATTGTGAGTATTTTTGCAATCACTTCACTTCCACCAGTCGATTTTGCTTTAGAAATTGAATTATTTTATTGAAACATGAAAAGCTTAAAGTCGCACTGAAGTGCTTTGACGAGCAGGGTAGAGCAAAATTCAGAATTGACTCCCTTTCATTTTATGAGTTGGAATTTGAATTGAATTGGCCACGCCCCACAGGAAGTTGAACTGGAATTTGAATTGGAATGATAGGAAGTGGAATTGCAATTCAACGAAATTCAAAACGGTCACTGTCTGGACTTACTATTTGGACTTTAATTATTCCAAGACACATTTTTTGACAAACAATTACATTATTATCTTTTACCAAGTATGCTAATAATAATAATTTTAAATTAAAGCTAAAATGAACAAAGCCATCGAAATAGATTTTGTTTTTTTCTGTACAACAGTAGAAAAGGGAAAAGTTGTTTGCAAAATACTTTATGAAAATAGATGTTTTTAAAAATCATTTATTATGGCATGTGTTTGTTTCTAATTTGAATTAATGAACTTAATTGTAAGTAAATTAACCTAAGTCAGCCTTCCATGACTTTTACATTTTAGTTGTGCATATCAAATATTAATTGTACATATTTAACAATTACATATTAAAATGAAGTTAACTTTACAAATATGCCTTAAACTCTGTCAACTTTATCCTAAAACATCTGCTTCCTTTATGGACATGATTTTAAACTGTTCAATATTCTGAGCATCTCAACATTTCTATAAACATATATGTCATGGAAAGTGATGTGCTTGCTGCCTTAAAGGTGCATTCAGTAATTCTAATCAAATACACTTTTTTGTCAAATTCTGCAAATATGTCCTCAGTCTGCTAGCTGTCCGTTCTGCTGCGGGTGTTCTGAAAACAAATCTAGTATTTATACACAGCCCTGGCTCTATAAATGGGACAAAAACAAAGTGGATCAGACCGATCCACACAACACTACTCCAGCCAATCAGCAACAGGGAGTGGTTCTTGCACCTGCACAGGATGGGGGGTGGGGGCAGAGCGAGAGGGAAATTCATTAGAAGAGTGACGGCAAATCTGGTTGATGCGAACTTTCTAAACTTCAAGGAGGACAAATGGCTGAGAAACAGACAAGAGAAAAAGGTCAGATGACTATAAACTAAAAAAAGAAAGGTTATGATAAGGCGAGGGCTAGGAGCCACGTCAACATTGGCGAGGCTTTTCAGCGGTGGAGAGACCTCAGAGAGGTAAACATTTTTAAGACGGATGCAGAAGTTGCTATTTTTATTCTGGATAGGTGGGTAACATAAATTTTGCTATGTTTCACAGAACCCATATGCTGTTGTTGTGATGTTACATTTAGTAGCAGGAGAGTTACGAGTGTCTGAAGCTGTGTGCGTAAAACCGTCTCGTTTTCTCTGCAAGTTATCTTAGCATCAGCAACTTACTGTAGCAACAGTTTGTCAGTTTGCTAACCCACTACATAGCTAACGTTATTTACATTACTTGCTGTGTAATTGTTCGCTCTAATCGACTAATGGTATTTGTCCACACAAAGTTTGCAAAGGGTTTTATAGCCAAAAAGATTTTAAAACACGTTTGGTAGCACCCTCTTCAGTCACTGTGGTTTTGTGTAACTAAACAACTAACTCTTGCTAGTTCTAGTTGCTATGTTTAGTATGCTGTTTTTGTGACTGCTTGTCTGTTGTTTATTAACGCAATAGATTATTACTTTGCTTCGCTTCAGCTATGAGAAAAAGACATCCACTTCCACGCCTTATAAGCCTGGAGTGTCTAAACCATCTCCATCGCCCGTGTCAAGCATTGGGTTTCAGTCTTTGTCCGAAAGTTGAGGTCATTCCCTTGGCAATGCGTGTGCATGAATTTGGGGGGCGGAGTTTCCAAAGGAGCACTGAAGGGAGGTTTGGGTGTGAATATCAACAGTTTCTCAGGAATCGCTAAGTATCACCTTTAATCCAATAATATCACATTTTTACTCATCACATGAACACTTATTGGGGGGAGGGGTGTATATATTTATTTTTAATGGCATGCAAAGCCCTCGACACTCTGTACATAAAACCTGACAAGGTTTCATGAAATCAGCAAATTATGAATGGGATGATATCTCAAATTTCAATATATTGCAAACCCCCAAAAAATTACGATCCATATTGAGGAATAACTCGATATTTTGAAATATGCAACATTCTGTCCATGTGATCAGAAATGAAATGACCTGTCAAACATCACTCTCTTTATCGCTTGATTTTACCACTACAGCGTTTTTTTTCTACACTGTTTACAGAGTTCACACAAGATCCTTGAAGAAGCTTGAATTTAGCTTACCTTCTCTTATTTTAATATGACTTAATATGATCTGGGTTGGATGTGGTGTCTCTGGCTGGGGAGTTAACTGGTGCACACCACAATTCCAGCAAAAGATTGTAAAAACAAAAAGGTCAACCAAACAATGATATCTGGTCATCTGCCAGGTCACAACCAGACCAGGTGAGCTTGATTTGGAGGTTCCTGTCGTGGTGCCCCAGTATACTTTGTGGAGGAAGACATAGCGGTGCACAGAGGCTTAACCGCTGGTTTGGGATTGCTAGCGGCGGGGGAGGGGGGGCCGGGGGGATTAGGGTTGGTGTCTGTGTCGGGCGGGTCTGTTGGATGTGCCCGCCGGTGGTGGTGGAGCGGCCACCGGACCGAGAGAGCTTCGTATATCAGCAATCATTTTATTGACTAGTTTAAAATTTCATAAAGCTGAGATGATGTTTGCACTACTACTACTACTACTATTATTGTTTTTATTATTATTATTTCTGCTACCACTACTACTAGTACTATTATTTTTATTATTGCTATTATTATTATTACTAGTATTATACTATTACTACAACTATTATTATTATTATTATTATTATTACTGATTATTCCATATCTATCTAAGTTTAAATCAATATCTTTCTTTTTCTCTCTCTCCACAACATCACCAGAAAAAATTTAATTAATAATAATGATTACTATTATATGACATTAAATTAACATAGTCCTTAAACTTTTCACAATACATGTAGACACTACTATATCTCTTTTTTTCCTGTTTTTTTTTGTTTTGTTTTCATTTGTAAATTTTTTTATTTTATTTTTTTTTATTTAGTGTTTTGTTTTGTGTATATATATGTATATATGTGTGTATATGTATGTATGTGTATATATGTGTGTATGTATAAGCTGCTATGTTTTGTTAATTTGTGTTTTGCTCAATAAAATTAAAAATTAAAAAAATTAAAAAAAAAAAAAAAAAGAATTTAGCTTTTAGAAATATAAGTACTCTAATACCAGGAAAATCGCCTTGTTTTTAACTGAAACTGATAGTTTCATCCACGTAATGTGTGTCCATCGTAGATGAGGCAACTCCTCTTTCATTGAATAATGTGTCTTAACATCCTCTCTGTTCTTTACGGTCAGATAAAAACTTAAAATAAATATTCATTTTCTCACACAGCATGGATGTACGAAAGAAACCGAGAGATTCTTGTTGATGTTCACTGAACCCAGAACACTGTGAAATGCACGTTGAAACCCTTAAAGTGACAGTAACTTTTTAGCGTTTCTTACACAAATAAAAGTAAACTCAATGTTTTTCTAGTAAATTTGACACATTATTTCAAACAGTGATAGCTCATATCATTAATATATAATATATATATATATACCATTTCATGATATAATATTAATTAATAGAATGTACAATTTTTTATTTTTAAAAGTGTTTAATAAACCATTTTTAACAATGTGATTCTAATAATAATAGCAAACAAATTATTAAAAAATATAATATTCACTTTCACATACTTTTTTTCAGGACAGGTTCTTTTCAGTTCTATTGCTTGTTCTGCACTGGATCAGTCTGAATGTAACCCACTATTTTTGAAAGCTAATTTGTTTCTGATCTTTTCTTATAAAGAAAGGCATATTAGCAACTCTTATTATTTTAACTTTAAGCATTTATATTGCATATTAAAGAACTTTATTTTGATGAGATATTATCATGTGTATTTTGTTTCAAAAACAAATCTGTAGTATTTTGTAATTTAAGTGTTATTATATTGAATCGAGATTATATCGAATTGTGAACCTCATATCGTATATCGAACAAATCGGGATATAACCATATCGTCCCAGCCCTTCCACAAATTGATTGAGAAACAAACTCGTCTTGACATTACAAATCAAGTCACCTACCGTGACAACAAAATCAACAACAAAAATGTACATACAGCAATCGACCAAACAATGCAAACATATTATTTATGCCCAAGAGCATGCTGACAAGAGGTTGAACTGGACTTGACCACACAAACTTTTCTTTCTTTTTTTTTTTTTTTTTAGTGTACTAAAAACTAGTGTAAAGTTTACTTAAATGCATTAATTTAACTCTCTGCTGTGCTTGTTGGTTCAACTTAAAAATAATTGTAGTATTTAGTAATAAAAAAGCTCCATTGAGATGTATTGCTTGCACCGAAAAATTACAATAATTAAGTAAATCTTTCATTGTTTTTTCAGCGTTATTCACCTGATCTAAGAATTTTCACACCATAATATTTCTGGAAATACCCCATTTGTTATGCATGTGATAATCCTATAACAGGTTTCATGATAGACTGAAAAATTTTATGTAATGTAAAAAAAAAAATACTTAAAAACAGTCATATGAATTTCTTTGTATTTCATTCCATTTTAATTCTACTTCCTTAAATTCAAATTTGAATTGCAAATCAAATTCATTATTCCTTTTTGCAACCTCAATTCAAATTCAGACCTAATTCAGGAACTGAATTGGCATTCCCCATGCACAACCATTTTGATGAGTGTGGTTTTGACTTATTTCTTCTGACACAGGAAGTGGGGGTGAGACATGTCGAATGACTCGTCCCATTTTTAAAAATAGCCAATAAGATGTAGTTTACAGACACGCACCCCTTCACCACACTGTACATGCAAGAGCCGCTTACCTGGGAAACTTGTCCAGCTTTTCTAAAGTTTTGATAACCGAATTATCTAACTGTCAACATAACCAGCACACAAACGCACACAGTACATTGCAGCCAAAATGTACTCCAAAAATCACACAAGTCAGCATAAAAGTAATCCATAAGATTCCAGTGGTAAATCCATGTCTCCAGGAGAGATTTGACAATACATTTTCCTCCCTGCTCATTCAATCTCCACTTTAACATTCACTTTCACATTCTTCTTCTTCTGTTTTTGGTGAATCACATTCTTTGCTACTGGGCATGGACAAGAATTACTAGCAAAAAAGAACTTAAATGAACTGTTGAATCTGTTTCTCACGCACACCTATCATATCACTTCTGAAGAAATAGTTTAAAACACTGGCATCGTATGAACTTTTATGATGAATTTATGTGCTGTTTGGAGCTTCAAAATTTTGACACCCATTCACTTGCATTGTATGGGCCTACAGAGCTGAAAAATTCTTCCAAGATTTGTGTTCAACAGAAGAAAAAATTCCTACATATCTGGGATGGCATGAAGGTGAGTAAACGATGAGAGAATTTTCCTTTTTGGGTGAACTATCCCTATAAGTTCATTTTGATTTCATGTTGGCTTTAAGCATGGAAAACAAACATATAAGGCCTTTGACCTATTTTCGCAGTCAAATGTTTTCTAAATCGACTTAAGTCTAGATTTGTCAATCCAAATTCCCGACTGTACTGGCATCTTTACAATGTTCTACATTTTTAAAGGGCCGCAGTGTGCCAACCACAAAGGTGCCCCGGGTCACGGTCTGATTATAGTGAGGCAGCCGTTCAGACCAGAGCTGAAAAGACATCTCTTTTGAAACATGTTTCTGGGGCTTGTTCCTCTTTGAGAATTAAAACCACAAGGGGAAAGGGAACAGGAAGTCAGATTCAACAAAGTTCCCTGTTCTCAAGGAAAAACGTAAATGCACGTCTGACAACATTCCACAATAGGAGTAAACAAATTCTTTGGAAAGCACAGAAGGTCAGGAGGCAATGGTCAGCGGTAGGGCCGAGCGAAACAGCTAAACTAAATGATTCCTCAGTATTTTTCAGCCTTTTGACAATATGAATATTGATATGTCTATTTTTAATCAGACAAAGCTTTATTTCAACAAAACAGCCAAGTTGTTGCTAAGTAGATTCCAAATGTTTAATGCAAGAAGTGAAATACAGTAAAAATTATTATTACAATTATTCAAAAGGCATGTTGTCCACACCGTTTTTTCACTCTACACCAAGAATTAGGCTATATTTAATAATTGTAATTAATATGTGTGAAATTAATAACACACAAAAATAATAAACAGTGATATTTACATGCATATATATCAAATATAATATATAATAAAAATCTATAGCAATATATAATAAAATAATACATTTAAAAGCATGGAAAACAGCACACGAAGACAGTGAACTCAGTGTTTTGAAAGAACTGATTCATGGAAATGAATTAAACTTCAAACACCTTCTTCATTTTTTACTCCTGATATTTAAATCAGAGATGCTATAAAATTTCAGATTTAAGTCTTGACAAAAAATGCAGGCAGAAAAAATAAAAAAATAAAATTGTCTGCTGTTTTGGTCTTCAGGAAAATGAATGGCTAAATGTAAATGGCACAGTCAAATCGTTGTGACATTTGTGATGTTGGTTAATTTTAAGAAATGTCATAAAATATTGATACATTGATTATAGATTGTCATGGTATTTTTTGATAGGTTTCTGTGGCATCGATATATTAACATTTATATACCGATACAGTAATATACATTAAGATTTTAATCATTCAAATATTTATAAATATAAGATGTTCAGTTTGAAATAAATTGCATTATTGTGGCAGATGAATATAGCATTGATTAGACAATAAAAAAGTGGCTTAAGAACTCAATGTGTTTGTTTTACTCTTATATATTGAACAAAAAAATCTGTTTTGCATCGAGTTTGTCAATGTATTCAGTTCCCACAGGACGCGTTCTTGTGTTCCGTCTACGCTATTTTTAATTAAGTACATGTGCGTGCCTCAGACGGACGTGTTTGGAGTGTCTCACTGGTATTCAGCATCATAAACGTAGAATTTTTGAAATGTTAAAAGTAGTGGAAACTTTGAAAATCGCGTCTTAAGAGTCCTGTATTCTGTTGCGCTTCCTCCAAAGTGAGTTCTCATTCTGTGGCGCGCTGCTACCTATTGATGCGGCTCATAAAAACAGATGTAATTCAAGCTTGAATTGCTCGTAACATGTTAAATCGACAGCCCTAATATTAATATAGCATGCCATATATACTGTACATCACAACAAAAGCACTCCTGTTGTAATAATCTAAACTATCTACACTGGAGGAGCCTGTTTGTAACACTGTTTGCCATGTCTGATGACCATTTTCTTTTTATTATTATTATTGTCCTGTGGATATACTTTATAAACAGTATAGCACAATCTCTACTGGTTGACACATTTCTACCATCACATGGAAGGCTATATACTGTCATACCACCCACACCTGACCTGAAATAGTACTGAAGCCATGGCTTTACCCTTACCACAAGGAAACTTTGGAAATCCCTGGGGAAACCCTAAGAATCATCTGGTTTCAAGATCAAAGACAACAACATGGCATGTGTTACTCGGACTAAGTATTGAAAACCAGCTCTTATTCAGAAAGATTCATTTCCATTCTGTTAAAGATTCTTGAACATCAGCATAATGGATGTCTGTCCTAAAATACCCGAGACACAAACTGAATGTGATCCAAAAAACTGTGTGCCACAAATTAATACTAAGATGATGATTAGACAACAAACATACAGCCTAAGTGTAGTCCAATTCGTCAATGACTCTTATGATCCAATTCTTTTAATGGATAAGCCAAAAGTATCTGCCTCCAACTCAAAAGTGTTCCTTTAGTTTATGAGTACTTAAGGCTTGTGAATCTTAAATCAGTGAACTTATTGTTTTGCAGTTGAGAATATAAATGGCCTTTCCTGTTGACAACATTGCAAAACAATAAACAGCATGTCATACTTAATGGTAACGAGAAACGGGTTTAACTCTGTTAAAGTGTGAGGAATTCTGTCTCAGGACTTTTACATGCCGTTTGTGGCTAGGTCATGAATCCGTAACCAGAGAGGTAAAGTCGAGCGGGCTGAATGACCAGCCAAACACTGCAGTCTCTACGTGAAAAGGATCAAGTTCACGAGACAGCTGCAGTGCAGCATGCAAGCGTGTTCGCTTCAGGTAAGCGAGACTGCAACGTAAAGCTACGGACGATTAAGATGAACTTGCAGAAGAGGTGCAAAACAAACAAACTTGGTCATCAGTGTACAAGTAATAAAATAAAAGGAATTAAAAGTGGACCAATACGCAAGTAATGTGTTAAACATTAATAAAATGTACTGTTTCATCTTAAACTAAGTTAATTGCATTTTTTAATGGGATCTAATCTTGCCTTATATCAGGTAACAAGTTTGACAGTTATAATTTGACATTAAAATAAGTGTGAAGCTCCTAAAAGCACATAAAGGCAGCATAAAAGTAATCCATAAGACTCCAGTAGTTAAATACATGTTTTCTGAAGTGATACAAAAGGTGTTAGTGAGAAACAGATCGATATTTAAGTGTTTCTTTACTATAAATTATCCTCCTTACCCAGTAATTGGAAATATGCACAAAGAATGAGGAGGGTAGGAGCTCATAGGAGGGCTGGTCGAAAGTGGAGATTTACAGTAAAAAAAGGACTTAAATATTCATCCATTTCTTACCCATACCTATCATATCACTTCTGAAGACTTTGATTTAACTTTTGATTTAAGTCATATGGGTTACTTTCATGATGCCTTTATGATTATTAGAGCTTCAAAGCTCTGGTCACCATTCACTTGCATTATATGGACCTACAGATCTGATATAATCTTAGATGATATAAAGAGGTGTTCAGCAGAAGAAAGACAGTCATACACATCTGGGATGGCATATGGGTGAGTAAATAATGAGAGAATTTTCATTTTCACATGAACTATTCCTTAAAGCCCTATTAGTATGGGATTAGTTTTCCGGACATACAGCATGTATGTAAAGTAATTGTTACTGTGGACATCTGTACTGTTTACAGTCAATTTGCAGGGGTTAAGCAACATCTGTAGAAATTGCTGAGATGGGCATGTCTTCATCATTGACACATTGTCGACATGTCCAAACAGATCTTTGCATGGTGCATAGTATAGTTTTAACACGTTTTAATCTAAATAGATCGATCACAGTATCTATTGTATTTAGCTGATTACTTCTGCAGTAATAATGTTATTAAATATTAGCATTATGGGTCATTTATGTGACTAGTCTAGCTATTGCAGAATAAATCTAAAAATGCCACAAGCCTTAATCCTCTAATAAGCGGTTTGCATTTCCTTGGATGTTTTCATACTACATTGCTACACACAACAAACGTTTTAGGAGATTAGGTAATATTTACCCTTATATCAATTCCCACAGGATTACAATAACTTTGTATACAGTATATATATATATATATATATATATATATATATATATATATACACACACACACACACACACACACACACACACATATATATATATATATATATCTATCTATATTAGACCTGTCATGACTCGTGATTATAATCTAATATTCTAATCGCAGTTATTTGATCTAACAGAGATTATTTGAGAAAACCACGATTATTGTGCACTTTAAAGTCCAATCACATTTAATGCCCAAATAAGTTAATTTTAAGCAAAAATGTGTGCAAATGTCATCAACGGCACCTTTGTGTTTCATTTAAATGAACTCTGAGCATCACTGAGCCGCACCGCTGATGTCAACCGGCAGCTCCTCTCCGGAAGAGCATGTGACGCGCTTGATAAGCGCTCTGACGTCAGAGCCTTACATCAAACTCCCGTGAAAATATAAACAAACAAATATAAACATTGATAGTGCATGCAAAGCGCTTCGGTGTCACTTTAAACGATCATGTAAAGGCAAATGTTACTGGTCTTATGGTCACATTTCACTATTGACTATGACTCACTTCAAAATACGTTTCACAACAGAGTAGACGCGAGAAGTGATACGAGATACCAAAACAAATGCATGATCATATGTTATATGATCGCATAAAGGCATCATATATTGTATTGTTTACAATATGAAAAAGTACCTCCTATGGAAAAATCTACCCATTTGCTTACCTGACTGTCCAAGAGAATTGGGAATTTCTCTCCAACTCTTCTCTTTCTCCACCCAGTTGTGGAACAGTTCAGAGGAAACATCAAATAGGCACTGCTGCTCCTGCCAATGTTCCACTCATTTTTCCTCCATTTCTTCAGTCCAATGAGACTTTCTTGATACCACAGCCATACTAGTTGGTGTTCTGTTGCAGGTACATCAGGACTACTCCCACTGAAACTTCTTGTGCCCCGTTTCTTGCTCTCTCATTGGCTGTAGGTCAACGCTGCAGTTGTATTCAGTCAAAACACATTTCCCATTGCGTGATTTGGAATCTTTAACATTCTAGATATCTCGCTGACATCGGCGACACGTCGGCGCTTCTCTCAGATCGTGTCTTTGATAATTCATTCATTGCATTCGTCGCTCATGGGAGCGAGCTCTGATTTTGGGCTTTTGTTGGCGATTGCCACAAAACTGTCCGCGAGTGAAAATCGGGCCTAAAATCGTGTAGTGTAAACTCGGCATTAGTGGGTTCATTGAAGCAGCTTTACTGACACCTACTCTATTTCTTTGGAGTGATCAAATTATTCAATGAAATTTTAAAGCTTTTGTTTCATGAGAAATAAGGGCTCATGGGTTTAATCAAATAGCATTAAAATGACATAAATGTTTTACTATTGAATATTCTAATTTGAAAATAATAATTATTAGAAATAATACACACACACACAAAAACGCACACACAAATATATATAGACTGTATATAAAACACAGGAGTTTCAAAACAATAGTGTAAATGTAAAACTGACCAAAAGTAGACCAATTCGAGAGACATATTTTATGTTTTTCTAAATATTTAGATTTTTAAAACATTATTTGATGTCATTCTTAAGTTTTTAAAGCCTTTAATGTGAATATAACAGCCCGCGGGCGGGCCTGTGAATGCTACAAAAACAACTATGCGATGTACACAACTGCTGTGTGTACATTGGTACACATGCCACATATCGTTGGAAAGCTAAAAGTCTTGTGATTATATTGATGTAAACCATTTTAAGATACAATCACAACAGCAGGTACAATATACATCTTTGTCAGACCACCAACATATAAACAAACAATAACAAAATTGAGGTAATTCACCTATGAAGCCTCATAGTAGTCCACTGATCCATAACATCCTGACAAAAACGGCCTTGTTACATGTCCAAATGATACAATCATTTAAAATATTTAGTCCAAATCACATTATTACATCAATAAATATCCACAGACTCTTGTTGCATCATTTCAAAGTACCCGGCAGCTGCACCTAATCTTTCACATAATCTCGGTCATAATTTCAGTTCAGATGTAAACATTTCCTATATCCTGTATCAAAATTGATGCTGCACTCTGACCTTTCGATTGACACCTCATTTGACCCAATAGGAGCTTCCATGTCCTGTCAATAGCCTTCAATAGCCAACCAGAGCCTGTGTCGAATGTAAGTGCCTTCACCCTTTCCTTTGTGTAAAGATCGAGCCAATTGCAGCTGAGTGTGTGGATGACTGGCGCATCGTATAGCCAATGAAATTCTGAAAACAATGATATGCGTCTTTAGAGGGAAGTTTCAAGAATGCATCTATAAAGTCTGTGCGTAAACACTCTAATGTGTTTATGCATCAGCTACTCTGTGTCAGCAAAACTAATAGTGGATTTTGGAATAATATGGAATATGATAGCTCTAAGTGTCATCTTTCATTACAGCCCAAAATTATGACTGTACATTGAAGCGTTCAAAAGTAGTAGCCTTTTTATACTAGGTATATGGCCATGGTTACCAAGGGGCCTTTGGAGTATCCAAAAGGCACTTTTGTAAAATGCCTGGATGTGCCCTTAGAAAAACATATGTAAAACATATATTTTTTATAACTTTTTTACACAACACTTTACTACAATAAGAGAAAATTGCTTGCATTGAATCCAAGTTTTGCACTATGCGATTAAAATGTATCTATGTATAATGTAAATGGCTGTTACATGTTTAGATTTCACTCACCAGTAATTGTGCAGTATAGTGCTGAATTATTCAGCAGAGCGATCCTTTCACTGAGTGTTGAGAGTAAAAGTTGTTCTGTGTAATGTGTGTCCAAAGAAGATCCACGCATCACATTTGTCATTGAACAATGTCTCTTTTCCTGTTCTTTACAATCAATTGTTGATTAAAAACAACCAAAAATTATAGCTGCAAGCAGCGATGAAAGGAGGCCCAAGCACCATGGGTCCATTTCCACCCGGTGGCTTTCGGAAAACAATTAATTTTATTGAGGAAACCAAGACAAGGGCCTCAAAAAGTTGCCATGGCAAGGCAACACGACTCATGTAACCCTTCACAATTTTACTTAAGATGGGTAAACGTACCTATTAAGCTCACCAAAATCTACATTGAGACATTTTTAGGGCACAGGATATTGGTTTTAGTACAAAAAGTTATGTTAAAATAAAATATTAATCTCTTAAACAACAATATTTTATTTTATTTTAAATGACAAAAGCATTTAAATTAAAATGTACATCATTAAACGCAAAAAGTCTGACTGGGCTTAATGGGTACGTTTGTGTACGCTTTAAGCACACCCCTGTTCCCAATAAGCTCACAAGTTTTATTATAAAATCTTGTTTATTTTAAACAACCTTTTTAAGGAATGATTGAAAAAAGTTTTATTTGAAGGTACAGAGTCAATCACAAAAAAACAGAACACTAAAATCAAGCAACAAGGCATTCATTTTGATCAGGTAGCCTATTCATAGTGACGTGTCATTCAAACTCATTGCAACATCTAGAATAGTCCACGTTCAGCTAAGTTACACATATTGAACAATCAAATAACAAAACAAAACAATAAAACATTTAATTCATGGGGATGAACACAGAAACTAGCCACATTATGAAGCCTCTTCATAATGTCAACTTTATTTAGAATTTAGAGAATTTATATTCTCTTCTTTTTGTAGAGATCGTCTATCTCTTGGTGGTTCTTCAAGTAGAAGGGTCCTGCACTATAGTTTCGTCTAGCTTTTGTCATCTTAAGACTGAAAATAAGTTTATTAATCATTTTATGAAGATTAACTTAGTAACAACCATCAGTTAACATTTAAAGTCTGATTATTACGTATTTACATAGACGTTCAATGCGGATGAGCTTAAAGGGAGCACACTGTGCTTAATTGGAGCAAAAACAATTTGTTAATTAATAAATATTACATGAAATGTAAAGGAAAATATTTAGATAAATAAATAATTTAGGTCATGTATTAAGTTTATACCAATTTTAATATGAACAACTATTATTGACAATATCTATGAAATTATACTTTTTCTAATTGATGTCACACTGAAGCTGTGTGATTGTCATAGTAGTGCACCCTTTAAGCTCACCTTACAATAATATGAATTCTTTAAAAATTACAGCAGTTTAAAACCACAGACTATCAATAAAATATAACATTATAATATTATGGATTTAAAAGTACAAGCCATTAATGCCTGTGAAGTAATATATTAGTGTAGCACACAATCTTATACAGCTAGTAAGCTAGCTATGTTCTGTAGCATCTGGGATTTGTTGCTAAAACTATCTTTTAGATCTAACTGTAATTATTTCCCACATCCAGGTTTCAGGTTAAAATATGCAAAAGTCTAAACATTAATCTCTTAATTTTGCTATAAGTAGATGTACTTACCCAAAATAAAGGCTTAAACATATACAAAATGCACATTTGAGGGGCTCCTCTTCTGGTGAAAGTTTTTAGACAGCTTTCAAAAAGGCCGCCAGACAGTGTGAATACATAGATACACATATCTCAGTGTGCAATGGTCTGATTGGTTTAAAATTACAGGAGGTATGTAGTAACAAACACATCAATTGGTTAAAACATCAAATGGGATAATACATTGCTTTTTCTTTTTATAATCTGAGCTCAAAGATGGTAGTGCCCTTAATGGGTACTTGAGCTTAATAGGTACGTTTACCCTTTCTTGACATTATTATAAACAACTTTGAAGTGATTTGGGTAAATGTAAGAGGACTATTTTATAGCATGTTGTAAGCACCACACTTTCTGGTGGCACTATGACAGTAAACCACAATAGCCACCATTACCAAACATACAGCTAGATTTTTAATCTAAATCACACAATGAACAGAGAAGATATGTGAAATTTCCTGTTTCCCATTTTTTGCCTCTCCATGGCAACACCATTTAATTTCTCAAAAATCAGTTCACAATAAAGCATCTTCAATATATTGGCATAATGTTGCATAAACTTTGTGACTGTCACATGAATCCTCTAGGAGGAGTATTTAAAAGTTCAGAGCCTGCAATTTAAAAAAAAATCAAAAATGGCTTACTTCCTGTTGGGCGGAGCTAATGACTGTAATTATGCGAGATATCTGGCTTGATGAGAACTATATAAACTCAGCAAAAAAGAAACATCCCTTTTTCAGGACACTGCATTTTAAAGATAATTTTGTGAAAATCCAAATAACTTTACAGATCTTTATTGTAAAGGGTTTAAACAATGTTTTCCATGCTTTTTTAAGGAACCATAAACAATTAATGAACATGGACCTGTGGAACGGTTGTTAAGACAGTAATAGCTAACAGTTATAAAAACTTAGAACACTAACGAAACACACACACACACACACACATACACATACACATACATACATACATACATACATACATACATACATACATACATATATATATATATATATATATATCATATTGAATAATATCTAATTTCTTAAAGAGACAGTACCAGTTTTTAAGCACAAGTTCAACAATGTGTGTCTCTTTTTTTTGTTTTACATTACATATGTTAACCAGCAAGTGATGGCAAAAGATAATTTTTGTGTAATATGAGCCAGTTGATGAAGTGAAGTGAATTTGCATCAGTTAGTGTTAACATACAACAGCGCTACGTGATCGCTCTTATTACTAATACACTTCTAAAGCTAGAAAATACCTTTAAGCGGCTAACAACTTCAGCATTAAGGCTCATCACAGCTGAGAGACACAAAAGACTGATTAATTACACAAACTCAAGGTGCTTACCTCTTATCGGACTTTACACATTGGAGTGGACACTGTTTAAAATGGCGCATCATTTGTTTTGTACCAGCAACGGCAGATTCTGATCCGTTGCGTAATAAAGTAGTTTCATGCACAAATGTGTTTTTATAACTCAGCATTTCTTATTTATTTGTTTTATTTACTTGTTCATTGAACTGTTGTATATAAGCAACTGTAATTGTGATATATGGCCCTACATCAGCACTGCTGTGATTCCGACACAGGCCGAGTGTCGTAGGTAATCACAGCAGTGCTGATTTAGGGCCATATCGCACACTTGATTTTGTGATATTGCTTAAATATACACTTTATATATTGTATAAAACAGCATATACACACAATATAATATTTATTGATTGAATACATGTATTTGTTTGCTAAAATGTAACCAAAAGTATGAAAAATGTATATACATATAATTAGTAAAATACATTTGTCGTAATGCAGCTAGTTAGAAGGTCCCCTGTATAATTAACAGAATCATCTGGAAGAAAATGTCTTTCATATGTAAGCAATAGGGAAAATGCAATTGAAATATACCCATATGAATCGATATCTAATTGAAATCAAATCGAGAGCTTGTGAATCAGAATCGAATCAGGACATCTGTATTATACCCAGCCCTAATACTGAGATTTTGGGGTTTATTCAAATCCTTAACCCCAAGTATGAGAAATAGTCCTCATTTTTCAGAACCAGGACTAGTTACAATCTTAAGCAACCCTGATTTAACACAGTGGGTTTGTTTTGTTGTGATAGGAGGGACTGAATCACATACAAAGAGTCAAAAAACAAGGTAGTTGGCGATCTGAACCAAATGCAAGGACAAGAACACAAGGCCATAAAACAAGTTTCATTATGCAGGTTTTCACAGAATTCTAGTGCTGGAGATGGAAAAACAAAAAAGGTCATTTCTGAGCTGCCCCTATAAATGTAAATTCCACTGAGTCACAACATGAGCTTTAGTCTGGTCTATTTTGGTGGCAGGCTTCACCACAGTAAGTAACACGGGCAAGAGTGGACATGAATGTGCACTCTGCAGGACTCAGATGGCAGCCGAGCTATCGTGTGACTTCACTATTGAACTCTCCCGCTACTAAATGAGCTCATTCTTCAGAAACAGCAAAGCACTGCTGTTGAAAAGAGAGATGGTCAGCCTTTACCCCGCAACACAATAAGCTACATGCAATCACTTGTTTGGATCTGGGGTTGCCTTAGATTTAAAACGAGTTGCCAACAAACTTCATTTCTACTGTAAAAATTAGCAACAGCACTTTAAACAGCATTTAATCCATGTGAGTTTTTCTAATGCATAGTCAATTCGATTATTTTTATTTTAAACTTGCCTATTCCACTACAGATGCGTGCTCACAGCATCACTTTGGCTTTCTTTGAACTCTGAATCAATTTTGGAATGTGATATACTGCAAGTATATGAAGTGAAGTGAACAATTTCTGAAAATGTTTAAGACTATAATAGTTTTCTTCATGATATGGTAGCACTTTAAAATTTTTAATAATATTTATGAACACTGACAGAAACATGCCTTTTTATAACACTTTGTAATAACTTTTATTAATATGTCATTAACTAATTATTAATAACTAATAATCATTAATAAACATTAGGGCTGCAACGGTACATATCCACGCTGAACTGAACGGATACAGGGCCTTCGGTACGGTACACACAGTCACATGAATTAATACATATCTTAGCATGCGTGAAACCAATATTAAAACAAAATATAACGAACAACACAAACCGCGTAGAACTAAAATGAACATGGGACAGCACAAAATAAAAACTTAACAGAACAGAGCCCCAGATGGTACACTAGAAACTGGGGATCAGATAAATGCATGTGAAGTTTATGCGGACAGTTCTTTCATCAACATGTACGATGCCCCGACAGCTTTCACATTTGCGCGCTGTCTCCATGTTTATATCCGCGTCTGGGCGTGCTAAGATGCGATATACAATATGGAACCAGTCATCGAGAAAACAGGATTTAATCATCTGCTTAACGTGCCTGAGACTTGAAGTTTTGGGCTCATAACTCAAATATCTATGTTCCTTGAACTTATTTTTTCTGAATGCAAAATTGTAAGATTGTAAGTGTTAATAGCTCAAACAATTGGGTTCAAAACTGAGGCTATGGGGAATGCCCACAATGCCTTGCACCTGAATTATTTAATTATGTTTCTTTGGTCAAAGGGAACTGATGGGGCATTTATATAGTTGTCATTACGAATTCATAGATGTTTCAGCTCTTTAATCATTTATGTTGTTTTGTGCAAGTAGGTTTCATGTGATGTCACCATTAGGGTGATCTGTGTCCCCTTTGGTCAATTTGGACTTTGAGTTCTCCTTTTGCATATGCAACTAACGTACAGGTGTCTTTGCATTTCTATAGAGAATTAAGTTTATTTAATGATTTACATGCAGTATAATCGGTTATAATTTTTAGGATGTGTTAGTGTATGACCAAAATTTGAGCCCATTCAATTAAGATTATTAATTAGAATCAACGACATTTAAATATCAAATCTGAGATAAGTCCTTAATGTAAATAGTTAAGTTAATTCTATGAACACTAAGTTTAATAAAATTAATTACACAAATTTGGAGATGCCGCCAATTAATTCAATTGAGGGAACGAGTTAACTCAATCAATTGAGTAGAGACAACTACTTAATAATATTGACAAATATTGCCTGAAACATGCATTTTTACAACTCGTTATAACTTTTGTGAATAAGTCATTATTATATAATGTATAACATCATTAATGCACATTCAAGTAGTTTGAATTTTGGGAAACTTTAATATATTTCCAGATAAACGTTTAAAAATATTCAAGATATATTCCAACTTTCTTATCTCTAAAATTGTAAAGATACTATTGATCATGCCAGCAATATCTATTTGTAAATTAGTAATGAAAATTAATAAAAGTTAATTAAAGTGTATCTAACTTAGTACTAACTAAAAACAAGTTGCATCTAGCTTCTTTTTTTTTTCTCCCCAATTTGGAATGCCCAATACCCAATGTGCTCCAAGTCCTCATGTTGGCGTAGTGACCCACCTCAATCGGGGTGGCGGAGGAGGAATATCAGTTGCCTCCATGTCTGAGACAGTCAATCCACGCATCTTATCACGTGGCTTGTTGAGCACGTTACCGCGGAGACCTAGCAGGTTTGGAGGCTTCATGCTATTCTCTGCAGAATCCACGAACAACTCACCACATGCCCCACCAAGAGCGAACCACATTATAGCAACCACAAGGAGGTTACCCCATGTGACTCTACCCTCCCTAGCAACAGGGCAAATTTGGTTGCTTAGGAGACCTGGCTGGAGTCACTCAGCACGCCCTGGATTCGAACTTGCGTTTCTAGGTGTGGTAGCCAGCGTCAATACTCACTAAACTACCAAGGCACCCTTGTATTCTAGCTTCTTCATCTCAAATGACATTAAAACAGCAAAATGTAATTTCCATTTGACATGAGTGATTAAAGCAAGTGATGAACACATTTAAGAGTGTTTTATTGGCTACATAATGGAAGTTTTAGCATACATAGTAAATGTCTGTTTTTTGTTTTGTTTTTTACACTTGCCCTATTCCACAGCAGATGCATGTTCTCAACATTTGTCTGGCTTTCTATGAACTTTGTTGGATTTGAATCATGACCCATTCATACAACAAAATCCATATTTTGGTTGCTAAAGACAATACATGACTTCATCATTTGTTACATAAAACTGTAATATCTCTAAAATTATGTTCTTTAATGTAATTTACAAATATTAAAACCTTATTTATTGCATAACATATGTACATCCAAATATTTAGAAAAGTCATGAAACTTTGATTCGCATAATTTGCATACAGTAAACTGTATTAATTAATCAACTACTGAACAGTTCAGCAGTGCATAATGTATGCTAATGACTTATTATTGGCAGCTATTATAAATCTATAACCATGCTTCTTCCTCTTAATTTATACAATTTACTTACCTCAAAAGAGCCGTTAATTTTTAGCTTGATAATGTTTCATGAAATGGAAATGCCGAATCATCATTCACATTGCATCTTAACGATTAAAACTTTATCGAGCATAAAATTGCTTATTTAACTGGCTTCATATTGGTGGTGGTGACTCAAATCAGGTGAGATGGACCAAGACAACATTTCTGGGCATCATATGCATGTTCGAGCATTCGAATCGAATCATCCAGGTTCGAATCTTCACGCTGCGAATCAATTTTTTTTACACGACGATGTAACCAGTGCTATCTAGGTAGACAGCTCACTAGAATTTGCAACACAGCCAGTGTGATCATCCGTTTTATGTTTGATTGACTTGTTCCATAAACACCAAGTGTAACTTCATGATCAGACAAGAACACATGATCTCAGATCACTCGGATTAATAAAAGAAAGTCTTACCTTTCACACGGAGTAACAGTAGGTATTATCCAGATGCACTCCGATCATTTTACACACTTCTTCTGAAGTCGCAGCATGTATATGTGTGGGCTTTCAAACTGCTGCCATCTTGTCCTGAGTCCACAACACCAGCAACTCACATTTTACACCTCAAATAACTCAAAGATTCACGCGATCTGCGACACAGAAGCGATCCCGGGGCTCTTTTCTTGGTGGTCTGGGCGGCGGAGCCCATGTTGTGTACGGGGAAGAGCGGCACTAACAGTCAATATGATCTCTCTCTCTCTCTCTCTCTCTCTCTCTCTCTCTCTCTCTCTCTCTCTCTCTCTCTCTCTCTCTCTCTCTTAGATGCGGGTGGAACGTTTGCTGCGTATGACAATGCGTCAGGCCGAACTAATCGATCGACGAGAGAAACAAAACACAGGATACAGGCATGTCAACAACCCATAAGAAACTTAACATGGTAGCCATAGTTACTGGCAGGGTTGTGAGGGTTACTTTTGAAATGCATTCCACTACAGATTACAGAATACATGCCATAAAATGTCATTTGTAACGTATTTCGTTAGATTACTCAATGTCCACCTTTTAATTTATTCATTTGATTTTGTTTAATGTTTATATATGTCAAAATATGTAGGTATTTATTTTAGTGCAGTCTTGTTTAGTGTCATCCCAATATGTGGTTAAGTCAGAAATATACAGTGCTTGTCTGTGTTCCAGAAGTATTTTTCCCATTCATTTTTTGCATAGAGATTCCATAAAATCCTCTATAAAAGAATTGTATGTCATGAACCAAACAAATCAGCTCCAAGGTGAATCACAACATCACAAACTTTGTTTAGAAGCAAAAAAGTATTCAAAAATCAGACAAAAAGACAAGGCAAAAGTACAAGGCTTTGTACCATCTTTTACAATGGCACAAACTGCAGTTGCATTGCAAATTATGTCACTGAATAAAAAAGGATGAGAATATATAATAATAAGTGTTTTACGTTGTTGATTATAAGTATAGAAACAATATTTTTTTTATGTTTATTTCAAAATATTCTGATATGTACAATTAAATAAATAGATTAATAGACAGAGTTTCACAGTGCATCATTGAAGTGGGTGTCGCTTTGAGGCACGTTTCACAGTCTTTGTTGGCCACGGCTCTCTGATTGGTGGATCTTTCTTTTGTTCTGTCCTTTTCTGCATATCGTGATGCCGTTCTGCATAACGCGGCAGATCATTTGAGCTTATCGCAGCCCATTTGGCACCGGCCCGATCGGTTCTCCCAATGGCCAGTCCACCCATGATCGGCCTCAAAGTGCGTCGGCCCACTGGGAAAATGCATGGTATTCCAAATTACTAGTCCAGCCCAGGCCTGGCTCCAGCTCTAAGATGTAAGGTGGGCCAAAGGACCCTCCTGGTGGGCCAAACAGATGGAGGGGTGGGTGTGGGTGTAGGTCTCAAGGTGGGCCAAGTTCATGAATGGGTGGGCCAGGCCCACCCAGGCCCCCCTTTGGAGCCGGGCCTGGGCCCAGTTTTTAAGTTATTATAGAGAATCAATTCGTCTATGGAAAAAAAAAAATGAATGGGATTTTAACATCTGGAACAAGAATGTTGTGCTCTATTATGAGATCTGAGCACTTGAGTGACCAGGTGAAGCCAGAGACTGTTTAGCCCGAGACGGAGCACATGTGTTAAAATGAATGGGAGAAATTGGAACGCCCAATATGGTGGATGTAAAAGGAAGTCCCGTCTTACAGGTAAAAGAGCCAATCAGCTTTTAGATACAGACATCACCCGTCAGTCAATTTGTGAATGTGCATACCTATTAACTGGACCAGCCAAAAAAATCTAGTTTTTTTTTATAGCATAATTTGAACTAAAGTAGCACAATTTATGATAGGTTGGCCATTGTTGTCAGATTACTGCTCATTTGAAATATGTTGTTTGATAGGAATCTTGACCAACTTTTTTATTTTTTTTATTTTGGCCTTTACCCATTCAGCTGTCATTTCTTGCTTGCATTCATAGAAAATTGTTGCCTGGGATTGTTCCCACTATGGCCGCTGAGTGGACTGACTTGCCCTGAAAGAGCTCTGGCAAAGTAGTATTTACAGATGGAAAACTAGGAATTCTAGATGTTACCTGAGTTGCAGAGTTATGACATTTGAAGGGGTGTGTTAACATGAAAGATAATGAAAAGCAATGATTTTGAAGTTATTTCAATTGTAGAGCTTCGTTTCAATCACATTAATATGTTATATATGACAGTCAACTATGACTCACCCTTCGCAGTTTGTTTTAAGAAAATAAATTAATAATTTGTTAAATAGCCTACCACGCATTAATAAATCATTTAAGTTGTGTAGAAGTGATGTAGGTGTGTTCTGATATGCTTATTCCCTGGCATGCCAGGACAAAAAAAGAGCTGTTGCCTTCGTTCATTATGTATATTAGCTTCCAAAATCACCTTGAATGCAGCATATGTTCCCTTTCCCCCTTGCCCTTTTGTTGGGCTATAACAAGACAATCAATAGAAGAAAGTCTTATGAGTTTGAGATGACATAAGGCTGAGTAAATGATGAGAGAATTATCATTTTTAGGTGAACTCTTCCTTTAAGGGACATTGGGAATGTGACCATCCTGATTTACAAACACTGACTGAAGTGCTCTAAAACCATTTTTTTAATCCTTCACAAATCAAACAGTTTCTCAAAAAAGTAATTATTACTTGGCAACTTAACTTCACTTCATTATTTCTGAGGCACACTATAGAGCTTTTCAGTCATGATGTCAATTTGTAGGCAAACCCAGAAGGCCTATTCTCAAAGGCTTCCATCTGGAATTTCCTCTGGGGTTTTTAAATGGGGGTTTTTAATTTATGAGTCAAAAAAGGTCTGTGGTAAGCATTACTTAAAAATACTTGGGTGTTTTGTTGTACAACAGAAATTACACACAGTCATACCTCAAACAATGTATGTTGCTAACAAGTTGCTAAAGTAGGACTACAACTACCGCAAGCATGTGAGTGAACATACTTGATTAAACAGAAAACCATTGTAGTCCATATCTACAGTAGCAACTTGTTTGCAACATACTTTAAAAACAAAAACATATTGTGGCTTCAAAATGAACATTTAGGGTATGACTGTGTGTAAAGTCAATGTGTGACCTTTTTTTACTCAAAAATCTCCAATTGATATGAAAAAACCCATAGGAAAATCCAGAAGGAACCCATTGCTAAAAAACCCTAATTTTCAGACTAAAACATGAACAGCTATATTTTAAACATCTTTAATATATTAAATCACTCAGTAATATCACAGTTAAAGAGTGTTTAGGTGTGCCTGTTGTACACTTAGACACCTCCATCCCCCAGTCAGTTGTTGCTTCCTGTTTCCAGAAACAAGCAATCGCTATCAGGCAAAGATTAACCTACCCTTCAGCCAGCTGGTCAAACATGACCACATGGCTTGAGGTGTTCTTACATGGATAAATGGTGCTTATGTCACCTGGCTGATCCTTAAAGCAAACTGAAGAACGTCACTGGGAAATACTGAAACATGGTTACTGGTTTAGCGGATCAATCCTAAAGTATCGATACTTCCGATACTGATGTTGTATCAACATTTTTTAACCTCACACATAAATATCAATTCTAATGTATTTTTTTAAACTATGGATATTATTATTTGGTTACCATGAACATGAATTATAATAATAATCGTAAGCTTCAAAGTGAAATAAAAAGGATTAAGCCATTTTAGCAAATATTTGTGCAAGATGGGAACTATTTCTTCATCCTCTCATCTTAACATGCATGCTGAAATACACAAGCAGACAAGCGCTAGCGCCGTCACAAGGCTCGTTCAAACAAGAGGGATCAGTGCCTTGTTGAGGTAATGATAGAAAATCAGAGAAACTGCTTCACACTAAAACAACATATCTAAAGGTGACATGTGACATGAGTTTGTGTGTAATTGTTGTTAAAAAGTAATTAAAAAAATAGTTAACCATGGTTTTACTAAAGTAATATTGTAGTAGTAACCATGGTTAATTGTGTGGTAACTATGGTTTAACAAAATTCTGTGGTTAAACTATAGTTACTGTATTGAAACTATGGTTAATTTTGTAGGGGTAAACAAAACAGAAGTCTAATAATTATCTGTTTAGGCTTAAAAATCTAAAATAATAATAATAATGACTTGAATTATGACTAAAAATAATATTTTAAATTACCCAATTTATTCCCCCCAAAAATGGCAAGAAAATCAATTTAATAGAAGTGTTGGTATTGGATCGACGATATTAGACTTGAAATTATTGGTATCGGATCTAAAAGAAAATAAGTGCTATCGCCCATCCCTGCTGAAAAGGCTGCAGCTGTTGTCCCTACAGCTGCTGTAAACTTTAAACCTGCTATAAATATGTTAGAAACAGGTTTACATGAATCATCTTTATTGAAATATCATTTAGGAAGATCAGTGAGGACGGTGTTGTAAGGCTGGGTGCCAATGTGCTAATGTGTTTACATTCAAAGGCAAAGAGCAAATGTATCAACTTCGAGAAGATCAACAAATGAACTTTCTCACAATTAGCATCTCTTCCCGAGGCACCATACCCCACTGAGCGAAGACCGCAAAATTCACACCTCATTGTTGTCCTTCCCATTCTCTCCCCTCTCTTTCTCATCCATTCCCCCTCAGCACAGAATCACCTCAAACTCACCTAATATCTGTATGTAACAAAAGACCATATCTGATGTATACAAATAATGTAACTAGTGTAACATGTTTGGTATCATTCAAAATGTCTCAGTGCGTCTGGTATAGTGTTTTGTCCCCAGGTTTATAAAACTCAATGACAACAAAGTTATAAGGTCTTTGCCAAATACTGAATAACTCTGGAGATCTAAACCCCTCCTTGAAGGTTTAACACCAGGAAGCCAAGAACCCATTCACTCCCAAATTCTCAAAGGACAATACCATTTGGTACACAATGTGTATTCTGTCTGGATATTTAAGGAAGGCTGGCCCAGAGCTTAGGGTTCTCTGTAGTCAGACGATCCCGCACACCACACTGTGTGTAACTTTAATAACAGAAATCTGCATTCAGATTTCCCATGCTTTGCAATTACATGTAGTTCTAAATTGTCAGGTATGTTCTTTTGACTTGTTTCTTTATCTTGTGTTTTAAATCTTACCTGGCAAATAAATTGTTACTTTTTGATTTATTCTGTATTCCTCTGAAATCATTTATATCAGTACTGGTTCTTTAAAATAGGAGAAACTGCTCTGGAGGAACCGAGCAGGAGAATACCATTTTAGGAATAATTTATATCATAACTGAAGCTTTAATGTAGGAGGAAGCCACTTAAAGACTATCAGTTTGAATCCCATTAGAAACTGATCAAAAGGTAAATGAATAGAAGAGGATTCAGAGTAATCAATAACTTAAATGATTAAAATAAAAGAATGATCAGAAAGTATTTAGAGCTTTAATTCTAAATTAGAGGTCAACATAAAAATGGAGTCAGATTAATATAAAATTGGAGTCAGATAAAATTAATAACGGGATGAATTTGTAAAGTGCAAATTATTAACAATAATTGCTTTACTTCAGTGCTCAGAAAAGACAGAACAACGCAGAGACCTTCAAGGGGCAAAAATATATATGTTTTTAGCAGTTCAGCTTTGCCCCGTGTTTTTACAAGTGGTGACCCTGACGTGATCTCCAACGAGCGAGTGACATCTTTTCAGCACGACATCCTGTTTGGTAAAGAGGATGAGTTTAGAGCTTCTTCTACTTCTCTGTCTTCATCAGCTCTGGTAAGTCCATTCTTTTTTCCTATTAGAAATTTTGAGGGAAAGCACAGACACATCCCACATACACATTTATAGAACGGGTCGGAATACCCACTTTTAGACCGGAGACCGAAAAAATCCGGTGGGGCGAAAGATTTTAGGCAAAAAACATGGATCAGGGACATGCTAGAAGCAGTGTAGATGATGAGGTAATTGACGCTCTTGCCATAATGTTCAAATATCTTCTTTTTCGTTTACGCGAGAAAGGACTAAATTTAAAATGGAGTAATGATGAAATCTTATCATGGTACTCTATGGAGTGTCGGAGACTAGAATCCAAACGTAAATACCGGAAAACCTCCGTCGCTATTGTTTACTTGCTTCGCCGTAACGACATCGACACCATGGCGAAAAACGAGCAAATTATAGTAAACATTAAAGAAATAGAGAAATCGCGATCGGAAGAATTAAAAAAATTGAGGGCTAAAGTCGACACGTTTGTGTATAAAAAGCAAAGTTGGGCAAGACGGGTAGATGCGATGGAAGCGCAGATTAATGATCTCCAACAAAAACTCAGATCAGGTCGAAATTATGCATCCGCTTTAGAAGACTGTTGTAACAACGCAGGCTTCCCAATATCAGCTATAAAAGAAGCTGCCATAAATTCACCATTTGATGCAGAAAGAAAACAGGATAGTGACGACGATGATGCTGTAACCTTAATTTCCGCTAACCACACAAGAGAGGCTCGTAACCGAGTCCATGGGGATAATCCCGCTCTGATTACAAAAGAACGCAGCCTGGTTATGACGCGGCAAAAAACTAGTGATGTTCCGAAAAAATCAGTTCAAGTTGCAGTCCTTAAAACAATAACAAATGCGGAAGATGAAATCACAACTATCAGTCGTCCTTTAACGTGTGAGGAATGCAGCTCACATAAAGAAATAGTTGGCATGATGCCAAGAAGAGGTCCATTCCAGCCTTACTGGGACACCTTAATGTTACAGGCCAATGTCTACAATCTAGAGATCAGAGACGTATGGCAAATTGCTCTCTTAACTATTCCGAACGAACTCCGACCCAAACTGAATGAGGAACTGAAAACAGGACGCATTATAAATAGACGCGATCGTGAAACCAACACAGAAGTGTACGAAAGACTTAAGCAAACATTGCTTGATCTGAGAGGACCAAGCCATGCAGAATGGAATAAAATTGTTAACATTAAACAATCAAATAAAGAACCATTCGAAAGTTATGCAGAACGTTTGTGGGAATCGTACAAAGAATACTCCGGCCTTGAAAACGCAGATAGGGATCATGAAGTTTTACTTCAATTCCTAAAAAATAATGCAGGGCCCGCTGTTCAACAAGCTCTTTTGAATGGCGCCGACCCAGCTGAAAACACGTACAGGGCAGTGGTAGACTGGGCATCAAAAATCGAAAATAGACACAAACAGTCTAAATCGCATCATGTTGCAGCAACCCAGTGGGTGACAGAGGGCAAGGGTGCTGAAAAAACGACAAAAATTAATTACACCCAACATCGATGTGATTATTGCAGAAGGAAAGGTCATAACATACGCGACTGTTATCAGTTAAAAGATGAGTGCGAAAGAAAGGGAGCACCCTCCAAAACTGACACTGAAATTCGCAAACGTTTAGATCCCTTGAGTATGCAATACAACACAAGTGCTCCCCGACAAATGGAGGAACAACAACAACAGGGACAAAAACAACAAAACAGCGAATTCCAAGCTGAACTCGAATCATTACTGTCGAAATATAACATACAATAGGGATGCGTGGCCTCCATTGCAATAGGGAGTATTATCAACAGCGACAACCGTATCAAAATAAGGGCTAACATTGGAGGCCGGTTAGCCAACATACTTATCGATACCGGCGCTGCATGCTCCTGCACAAACATTCCTTTACCTCTAACAAATGAAACCATACAAATTAGAGGCATAGGCGACACACTAATGACTGCGACCAAAACACAACCAGTTCAACTCGACTTGGGCATGATAATGCTAGAAGAACCTTTGTGGTATTTACCAGACAACAGTGAAGGAACGGTATTGGGAATGGACATCATGCAAAAACATGGCTTTTTTATTCACTGCCTTGAAAAACAAATCAAATTGCGAACAAACAAAACAATTAAAAAATGTTTTTCACGAGACAAGGCAAGCATTATGTCCATTTCCAAAGCAGACCCCATACAACTGCTAATGGATACAAATAGCAATGTTTGGGCTAATCACGAACACAGCCGTGGCCTCATTGATTTTGAGGTATGCATTGAGGGGGAGCCACCTCCCCCACAAAAGCAATACCACATCAAGCCAGAGGTAGAGGCTGCTGTTCATGAGAGAGTCCAACAGCTTGAAAAAAGAGGTGTAGTTCTACAGTGCGGTTCATCTACCAAGTCTCTGTGTCTGCCAGTCGGCCCCCTACTGGGTGCAGACAGAGTAGCTGACTATGTGGATGACAACATCATTGCCACACACATAAACAGAAACCCCAACGAACACAAGCAATACAACAACATTGCCGATAAATTTGCCAAAATCGCAGCCACAAAAGGAGACGAGTGGCAACCGGACAAACTACCTGCACCTGCGGTGAGTGCGGTCCAAATCACTCCCATCGACCTTAAACAATATCAAAAAGATTTGTGGACAGCTGAGGGAGAGATTGCACCACACTTACAGCAGCATCAGTTAGTCACTGTCACAGAAGACATAATACTCAGAGATGGGAAATATGTGGTTCCAGAAGCTGTTCAAAAACCCATAATCAAACTGTACCATGAATATGCTGATGTCAACAGGTGGTGTAGTACATGCATAGTTTATGAAACAGTTAATCAGGACAAACCCGGAAGCACTAGTCTACGCAGGTCAGACCCACCCAAGGGATTCTGGGAATCCTTACAGTTGGATTTCATTGGTGCACTCCCCAGTGCCAAAGGGGGATATCGTTATTGCCTGGTGATCATTGATAAATTCTCTAAGTGGGTAGAAGCAATTTTCACCCACAATAACACTGCAAACACTGTGGCACGGGTGATGGCCAACCAAATCATCCCACTTTGGTGTGCGCCCATCCAAATCGAGTCTGATCAAGGAACCCATTTCAGTGTGCAAATTGCTAAACATCAGGCAGATATTTTACAACCCTGACAGACCAAGAGATCATAGATCATATATGATCAAACATGTGAATAGCATACTTAAATTAAAAATAAATGCTAAGCAGAAAACACTGCAGCTTAAGGTGCTTCACACTTCAAAACTACACTAAAATATCAGCAATAATTCAGATATCACCAAGGATGCTCAGTCTAATTTGATCTCTGAAATTACATTTGCATTAGACATTACAATGGTATATGTTTTTGTAAAGCAAAATGCTTATTCCCCCTGATGACACTAACCATACAGTATGAGACTAAAAGCTGTCCTTAACAGTTTGGCTTTGATCATCAGAGGAAAATAAAGTACCACATGTCTAAATGCAAATTAATTAAAAGATCAACATTAACTGTTTTCTCTCTCTGTGCTTGTTTACATATCAGGTTACAATCTCATGAGAGACAGGTGCCAAAAGATTTCTGATACCCCTGCTTCAAGCCAGGACAACAATTTGGCCATGATGGAGATGGGTGTGGAAATACTCAAAGAGGCCATTCACACCTCACAGCACTACACAAACAAAAATAACTATATGGCCTCCCGGTTTAGCACCGGAAACAAAATTTTGCAACACCGATTATTCTAGAACAGATTCCACCCATCTCCTAAACATATAGAACACACACTTTTATCACTACGTCATGGAACAAAATAATGGCCTAGATTCTGAAAGTACTAATCCACTGAAGATCTGGCCTGCTTCGCACATACACATAGCCTCGCACATATAGGACATTATAAACCTGTAAATAAAAGGTTCCATAAAACAGTCACTATTTTTGAAATACTGTAATATACATGGGACATGTGCATGGCTACAGTCACACATCGATGATTTCATTACAAATTGCAAACAAACTTGCACCCAAATTTCTACATTTCCACCTGCACCAAATTAAATATATGAAGTGCAGACACTTCAATCGATCCTCAACCCACTTTGAAAATAGACATGAATCATCGATTATGACTTAGCCAGCAAATCAATCACATTGGATAATTTTGAATTAGCAATGTGATTATTATATAAATCTACAACTGTGATTCTACAATCATAGAATTATCCTTTAATTTATTCAGACCAAATATCCACGGCAATAATGAATATTGGTGATGAATGTACTGGTTGCCTTGGGTTTTTTTGTCACCTTTCCTTTAATCCATCCAGACCAAGTATTTTCAAATTTCCACTACTATACACTCTATTGGTGTAGTGAATGATCAGATAATCAAATGGGATCACCTTATTGGGTATATGGCATTGAAGGGAACTGAGACACAATATACCAGTCGCACTTGCTGTCATGAAATTCATCATTATGTTGTCTGTACATGTAAACACCTAACAACCTTTTTCTCCCAACGACACTAAACTCATAAATGTACAGTCTTTACATGGTCATTTAAGATGCTGTTCAGGTGCTTATGCATTACCTGTGAGAACTCCTTCACCTAATTGAGGCTGGCCCAGAAGACCACCACTGGAGGTGGCAGAGAGTTCTTCTAAGAGTCAGATCATCATTAAAGGGAGGGTGCAACCAGAAGCAGATGTTTCTCCATGATGGAATGACATATCCACCGAACATGCCAAAAGCCTTGATGGATTCGAGGAACTGAACACATGTGCTAACCTCAACCAGACACAGGCAGTGACAAACCCAATTATCCACCTGCTACATGTATCTGGTGAGACTAGGTGTTCTGCAGATGCATACAAAGCGACAAAATGGACTTGGCACCTTGAACGCCTAATAGTGACCAGGCAGAAACTATTGAGTTGCCAGCTTGGCCAGAGAGCGGACTGTAAGGCTGGGTGCCAATGTGCTAATGTGTTTACATTCAAAGGCAAAGAGCAAATGTATCAACTTCGAGAAGATCAACAAATGAACTTTCTCACAATTAGCATCTCTTCCTGAGGCACCATACCCCACTGAGCGAAGACCGCAAAATTCACACCTCATTGTTGTCCTTCCCATTCTCTCCCCTCTCTTTCTCATCCATTCCCCCTCAGCACAGAATCACCTCAAACTCACCTAATATCTGTATGTAACAAAAGACCATATCTGATGTATACAAATAATGTAACTAGTGTAACATGTTTGGTATCATTCAAAATGTCTCAGTGCGTCTGGTATAGTGTTTTGTCCCCAGGTTTATAAAACTCAATGACAACAAAGTTATAAGGTCTTTGCCAAATACTGAATAACTCTGGAGATCTAAACCCCTCCTTGAAGGTTTAACACCAGGAAGCCAAGAACCCATTCACTCCCAAATTCTCAAAGGACAATACCATTTGGTACACAATGTGTATTCTGTCTGGATATTTAAGGAAGGCTGGCCCAGAGCTTAGGGTTCTCTGTAGTCAGACGATCCCACACACCACACTGTGTGTAACTTTAATAACAGAAATCTGCATTCAGATTTCCCATGCTTTGCAATTACATGTAGTTCTAAATTGTCAGGTATGTTCTTTTGACTTGTTTCTTTATCTTGTGTTTTAAATCTTACCTGGCAAATAAATTGTTACTTTTTGATTTATTCTGTATTCCTCTGAAATCATTTATATCAGTACTGGTTCTTTAAAATAGGAGAAACTGCTCTGGAGGAACCGAGCAGGAGAATACCATTTTAGGAATAATTTATATCATAACTGAAGCTTTAATGTAGGAGGAAGCCACTTAAAGACTATCAGTTTGAATCCCATTAGAAACTGATCAAAAGGTAAATGAATAGAAGAGGATTCAGAGTAATCAATAACTTAAATGATTAAAATAAAAGAATGATCAGAAAGTATTTAGAGCTTTAATTCTAAATTAGAGGTCAACATAAAAATGGAGTCAGATTAATATAAAATTGGAGTCAGATAAAATTAATAACGGGATGAATTTGTAAAGTGCAAATTATTAACAATAATTGCTTTACTTCAGTGCTCAGAAAAGACAGAACAACGCAGAGACCTTCAAGGGGCAAAAATATATATGTTTTTAGCAGTTCAGCTTTGCCCCGTGTTTTTACAGTGTAAAACAGGAGGGGCCAAATACAATCAATTTAACCAATCATGTACAGGGGTAAAATTACTATCATACCCTCCTGAAGTTGTAAGTCTCTGTGCATAAACTGGATAATGGATTTACAGGACAAAAAAAAAACTATTTTGAGGTAAGAGTGTATAATTGATTTGCGATCATGTCAATGAATGTTAAATGACAGAACTGGTATCGTCTACTGTACAGAAGCTTTACACTTAAAATATATATATATACTGTACAGTACACTGCAAAAGTTTTAGACACATTATATTTTTCACAAAAACATTTGTCTTAAGATGATTATTTTATATTCTAATTGCAATGAACATTTTTTAAATGAAATGGACATGGGCTGGGCATGTCATGACAACTACAGTTTTTTGAACAAGTAAGTTTGATTTCAACAATAAATTCATGCACACCATTTAAAATGTCATTGTTTTCTATTAGTGTTAAAACCCCACCAGATAGTGGGGTTAGCACTCTCTGTGCGATACTTAACACTAAATTACACAGTTTAGGGACAAGTAGTAGATTTCTAAACTACTTTAATTTGTAGCCAATAAATATGGGAATATTATATCAAAGTTTGAGATGCATTGTATAGAAAACCACTGAGTTACAGACATTGAAATAAAGTGGATTACAGTACAACACTCCCGAGTCTCCCCCTTCAGTACAGGAAGTAGACAGTTTAAGGGGATAGGACAAACACAAGCAGACAGCAGCGAAGCATGTGGTTAACAAAACTAAAATCCACAGAAAACTCACAGCTCACCATTCGGCCTCATGCAGATGTGTGACCAGTATGTTACAACGACGAACGGGGGGTCAAAGTTGAGTTTCAATCAGGAGAGATAGACTTTACTGAAGACAATGTTCTCCACATTACCAAAGGCAAAAAACAGAAACAGAAAATTAGTTGAGGATCTAACCTCAAACTAACTTTGCTTAAACAAAAGAAATGATAGGCAAATGCAAATTAGGTTACATCATCTCAGTGATTAGTGAACATTACAGTTAATTCTAGAAATCTTACAAACATGGTTTTCTGAGCTACTATGTAATGTCACAATTCAGAGCTGGGTCATCTTTCAACACAAATCTTAAGCAAGTATTGTAAGGGTTGCAGGTTTGTCATAAATCTGATTTTAGATACTCATTTAGCTCTACTCCTTTTGCTTAGACACATGACTCTCAAAACTTAATATAATCCCTGCAATGATGTCCTTAGACAACACAACATAGGCCACTTTTCCCTCAAGATTCACAAGTCAGGCCTCACTCAGATACTGACCTTATTCAGGTGAAACAAACATGACGATAGAACAATACGTCCAAACGCAACAGAGCAAAGTTAGGCAGAATAAATGGACATGATTAAAAACACTTTGATTACATTTTGATGATATAAATTGCTAGTGAATGTATACACCTCATCAACAGGCTGAAGAGACAGGAGTAAACCAGCCCCTTCGCAGTTAACCTTAATCATGTTTCTTAGTTGAAACATGATTAATGATGTTAGCCAGAGGGGAACTGGCCCCCACAGTGAGTCTGGTTTCTCCCAAGGTTATTTTTCTCCATTAACAATCATCTTTTGGAGTTTTGTGTTCCTTGCCACAGTCGCCTTCGGCTTGCTCACTGGGGTTATTAATACAATTATTATTTAATTATTTTTAAACACGATAAAGAATCATATCTTATCTAATTCCACAACAGGGCTCCAAACAAAAAAAAAAAATCAATTAAGGAGCCAATGGCTCCTACAGGGGGAAAAACAGGCGCCAAATATTTTACATTTTTTTAACTCCATCCATTCCTTTTCGTCCCGCAGCTCGCTAACAGTGTAGTCTGTGGAGCATTCTTCGCAATTATGTGATCACGTGCATTTTTATGCTTGTTACTGTCACCGTGTTTTCTAACAGTCTCTTTTTTGAAATTGTTAGTTCCTGCAATGAACTCCGTTTTCCCCGCTATTTCTTTGATATAAACTTTTGTTATGTATCTCGGGAAATGTAATGCAAATTTTAAAATCAAAAGGGAGTAAACTTTTACTGTCGCCAATGGCGACCTTGACAGAAATTACACTCACAAATAAATTTATTTGGTCACAAATGCGACCATTTTTAGTCGCAGTTTGGAGCCCTGCACAAGGATGATGATTTATCGACTTTATAGACATTACATTTTTATCGTCTGTTAATGCTGAACTTCTGTAAAGCTGCTTTGAAACGATGTGTGTTGTGAAAGGCGCTATACAAATAAAATTGACTTGACTTGACTTGACTTGACATAATGGGCATCTGTTTGTCCTCAATGTGGCAAAGCAGAGGCCAACATTCAGCTGCTTTGGGAGTCTCCACCATATAAATATCCTACTGGCTCATCATCCCATCTGGCAGCCTTGCAAATGGACAATTGAAGAGGAATTCATTTTATTTGGGAAGTGAGTTTATTAGCTCATTGAACAAGTTCATCAATGTATCCAGTTCCCACGATAAGTGTTCTTGCATTCGGCCTATTTTGAATTGTTGCTCTATGTACATGTGCGTGCCTCAGATGGACGCGTTTGGAGTGTCTCGATGGTATTCAGCATCATAAAAGCCACATATTAGGATGTGTTCAGTTTTTTACTGAAAGAAAAATACCTGCATTATTAGCTTTACTTGTGGCTGGAACAGTACATTAAACACCATGACATCACCCTTAAAGTACCAATTTTAAAACGACACTGCCCGTAGTAACCACCTTTTTGCTGGGGGTCTTACTGGGGAAACAAAGGTGGGTGGGTCTTCTGCAGTAAATTGTTCTACTGCATCCCCTAGCTCTGGCTGCAGTCATTTTAAGACGTGTTTCGGATGATTTGATCGCAAAGGTCAGTGTTAAATATAGTTGTAAACGGTGCAAAATGTTTTGTGATTACATCACAAAAAACACATACAGAGGTAGTCAAAAACCACAACACATTTGAGGTTTAAATGGCGTCCTGATGCGTCCCAGACGGCAGCAAAGCACCACCCCTCACCTGTCAATCACACGCTTAACAAATGTTTACATTTACGACAATGGAAGTAACACCCATATTTCTCACTAAGCATCACATTAACGTAGGAAAAAGGTGAATAAATTCCCTGAGGATGCTTTAGTTCATCCAGGAGAAAAAAGTTTGGCTTCTTCATATTGTATAAATCAGACTTACATTTTTTTTAGTAGCATTTAAAAAAGTATTTAAAAATATTTTTCAGATGACAGTCTAACGGGAGCCAGCTGTAGACTAACTGTAGGTAGCTGAGCAGTGTTTAAACCTCACTCTCATGACCTCAAGAGCGACTGAGGCTAGGGGCTGTAACCTCCTTATTAGTGCACCTGCCTCCCACGCTGGAGATGTGGGTTTGGGCCTGTTCCGAGTGGGGTGACCAGGGCTGGTTACAATGGTGCTGTGACTTGGATGGAAGTGAGGTTTAGGGGGGTGAGTGTAATGGGAGCCAGCTGGTAGATAGCTGTAAAGTGTGTAACTTTCCTGACCTCACTCTCCTGACCTCAAGAGGTGCACTAGCGACTGATGCTAGGGGCTTTAGCCTCCTTGTTAGTGCACCCGCCCACACCGGTTCAAGTCCCATTTGGAGCAGGCTGACCAGGGCTGGTTACAGGAGCACATTTAGCTTTATTGTTGTTTTATTTAATTTTTTCTTACAGGTTTAAACCAGTCTAAGGTGGATTTCTGGTCTACAGCATCTAAGACCAACAAACCATCTGCAAACAATGAATTCAAAATGTTTTCTAGATTACTTGCACAGAACACTTGTTATCATCAGTTATACATGTATAGTGTTTCATATGGTCTGCAAGCAGGTACAGTTCAGCCCCGTCACAGGTGCTCTTCAAAGGGACTCTGGGCTCATTTAATATGGGCTAATTAAAAATTAATTAATTGATATGCACAGTCCTTCCAGGTGGATCTTTCGCCTTTATTTTGCTGCCCTCTGCTGTTTGAAAGCAAAACTGACATGCAAAATATTGTTCATTGTCATGTCAAAGTGAGTAGCATATACTATTGGTCAAAGTCTTCCATGCAGTTATCTTTTTAACTTGATATTTATAGTACCATATAGAACAACATTTTATCCAGTAATGGATTTTATATAACCTATAAAGTTTATTAAACATTAATCAGTAGAAGCATTCAAAATAATGTTGTAGGCTTCATGAAATTGTACAAGAAGCAAAAATAGAAAGAAAAAAACATATTTGAAATAAAATAAGAGGACATAAATATAATATAGCTTATACACATAAGGAAACAATACAAACAAAATGGCCTATAATAAATGTGTTGGTCAATAGGCTCAGGAAATATGTTATTCTATTACAATTTGGAAATGCTCAGAGTACTGTGCTGCAGGACTGCGCTGATCAGCTCAAGGTGCTGGGAAACATCATGCAGCACTGACCGATCACTCTGAGTATCAGCACCTGGACATGCTCTTCATGAGATTGTCCAATTAGAATTCCTGGACCATCAAAACGTCACTGTTGCACATTTGGTACCGCTGTCTTTATGTAGAAACAGGGCTATAGAACTGAATCTATAAGCAGCTGGACAAGTCTGCCATCTGACCGGTCCTGGACTGAAAACTGAAAGAGTGGTATGATGTTCCACGAGTTTAATCAAACTGATGGCATTCCCTTTCTCCATTGCGATTGGTTTGATTGATGTGGATGCGTGCGCTCATTTGCTCAGAGAAGTTTAAAAGAGCAATATGTAACTTAGACATCAAGCGTTTAAAATTGGTACTGCAGTCCTAATTCAAAATATTGGAAAGAGTTGTCTCCCCTACACCCTCCTACCCAGATTGGAAGCTCACACTGGTTGCCAGGACACGCAACAGGAACGAGTAAACTGACAATGGAAAATGACAAGCCTTACACTGTAAGATGATCAGCTAATGTATACGTTCACAATGTTTTTATTGTTTGCAAATTATAAACCACCTCATGTGGATTTTTTAATAACTCTGTCAATGTTATGACAGATTACTTATGACACAATACTCATATATTGCTGGCTTCCATGGCTGCAGCCTGCTGTGTTTGCCCAATAACTTGTTTCAAATCTGGCAACCGGGGTGTTGAAATACTATTGGGAAATGGGCAGTGGGCGGGACCACACCAGGCCAAAACACAAACAGAAATTTGAAACCCAAACAGATATTTCACAGTAGAATATACTGGCTGTTGCATTGTTTTCAGAGAAGCCAGTATTTCAACTAAGCATATTTCCTAAATATCTGATAAAATATTATGATAATTGTATGCTTTCGTAGAGTAAATAGGCCTATATTACATATTGCTCCTTTAACGGAGACTCGCATGTGGTAAAAACAAAACAGTTTTGTGAAGTACCTGGAAATACATGCCTGTTCATAACATGTATACATTATAAAACATAGAAAATAGCAGTAAAATGTAAATGATGTGCTGGAGAGACACAACTCTTAAAGGAGACCTATTATGCAAAATTCACTTTTACACGGTGTTTGAACAAACGAGTGTTGGCAGTGTTTGTACACAACCACCCTATAATAATAAAAATCCACCCAGTCCTTTTTTTTAATTAGTAGTCTGAGTGCTCACCAATAATGTCCCACAGCCCACCCTAGCATAGCTGGCAGGAGCCGGCCCACTTGGCAACACATGAAAAATGGGCCTACCTTTAAATCTATTTGATTTAATTTAGTTAGTATTCAGTTAGACATGTTCCTTTTATTAATAATTTATTGTTCTTTATTATTTGATCTTTTATTATTTATTAATTTTCCTAAAAGTTCGCCCCGGGAAGCTGTTACGAACAACTGAAACGAATGCAAAAACACCTTCTTTTTGGACAGATTTTGTTCTAAATGGCGTCATGCCTGTTTGTTCTTCGATTTTGTAAGTTGTATATTGATGTCTTGAGGCAGCTATCCTGCACTTAAAAAAAGCCTGCTCAGCGGAAATATTACTTACAAGCACACACAGATTTAAAGAACACTCAAATGTGAAAAAATTCTTAGGGACATTCAAACGTTTCGGAAATCCGGAAATCTGAGTTTTCTTGTTTAATGAGTGGACATTTTCCTGCATGCGCAGTCTGAAAATGTTGAACATTGTGAAAATGTTTTAACCGACTAGTAATTCAAGTGTCGATTAGCAGCATCAGAACCGAGTTGGTCGACTAGACTTGCACATCCCTAATTCATGTACAACACTATTCATACAATGAAAATATTAACAGTAGGAAATGCACACTGTCCATCTTTAGCTTGCATGATGAAACATTAAAATGGTTTGGTTTTAAGGGTGCCATGTTATTAAAAATGCCATATATAACTGGCTTCAGATGAAGCCTCTCTTGTACATATACAGTAGTTATAACTGTGAGGGAAGCAAGAATACAAGTACAGATTCAAACCTTGCCATGTTTCAGGTTTTAGAATTGTGTTTAGAAAACAAAAAAATTGTTAGTTTAAAAAAACAAAACTTAATTGGTGCTGGTGGATCAAAGAAAACTTGCAGCACATGCACACTTATGAGACACTTCAACTTACTGTTGAAAATAAAAATAAAAGACACACAAAACATCATAAGAAGACACACATAGCAAAACAAAACTGTAAAAAAGGCTAGCGACAAGGAGAATGATAATTGATGCACCTGTAATCAGTTGTGTAAAGTGCGCACCAACAAGACAACACGCTTCAGTCTTCAAGTGTAGGCTTGGTGTTACTGGCATTACTGGTATAGTCTTCTTTTAAATGTTCAGGAGATAACATAGAATCAGAATCAGAATGAGCTTTATTGCCAAGTGTTCTCACGTACACAAAGAACTGTTTTTGGTGATAGGAGAAACAAGTGTGCATAGAACATTATAGTGAGACACAGAATATTAATCAAATCACTTTATTGTCACACTACCATGTACACAAGTGCAACAGTAGGTGAAAGTCTTGTGTGCAGTTCCGAGCAACATTGCAGTCATGACAGTGATGAGACATATACAAATTTACAATAAACAACATATTTACACAACACAATTTACATATCAAATGTACATATACTTACACAACACAATACTAATATACAATGTACAGTAAACACTACACACGATATAGAATACACATACAATAAAAATAAAAAATAAGAGTATATAAAAATATATATGCAGTAGTTATATTGTGGAGAATATATTTGATAGATAATAAGATGAAGATTAATAAAGTGCAGTACTGATTGTTGATCGTGAGAGATCAAGTGTTCAAAAGTCTGATTGCTTTGGGGAAGAAGCTGTCATGCAGTTGGCTGGTAACTCCCATAGCAGTAATGATTCAATGACACACTGACATTGTTTTACATGTTCTGTGGTATAGCTCAAGATGGCGCCGAGTATGGCTGCTGCGTCGCGGGCTCTGTCAAAACACTGCAGTTTATTGTTTGTTTTGTTTACAGTTTTGTGTTTTTTTGTCTTGGATGTTGTCTGCCTTAGTTTGTACGACAGACAAACGCTTTTGGACATTGGTTCAGCAATCATACATCGAAAACCGGACTTCAAATTCCTCAACGCTGACCCGCGGTTTACAAACACGCCAGTGGAGCCCTTCGTCTGGGTTGCCCGGCCGCGGAAACGCAGAAGGAAAAGGGGAAAAAGAGCCGGCGTTCTCATCAGAGTAAGCACACAGCTGTGTACATCCCCCCACAAGCCGACACAGACCGGGCACTCAGGGAACTGTATGGGAGTATAAGTGAGCAGGAAACCACGCACCCTGAGGCCGCGTTCATTGTTGCCGGGGACTTCAACAAAGCCAATTTTAAAACAATAGCACCAAAATACCACCAACACATCAGCTTCAACACACGAGGGGACCGGGTTTTGGATCATTGCTATTCTCCTTTCCGGGATAGCTAAAAATCCCTCCCCCGCCCACCATTTCCAAATCCGACCACTCTTCCGCTTACAGGCAGAAACTGAAACGGGAAGCACCCACCCTCAGAACGATCCAGTGCTGGTCGGACCAATCAGACTCTATGCTACAGGACTGTTTTGATCACGCGGACTGGGAGATGTTCCGGTCCGCCTCCGATGACGACATCGAGGTTTACTCTGATAGCGTAACGTGTTTCATCAGGAAGTGCATAGAGGATGTTGTTCCGACAAAAACAATACGGATCTACCCCGACCAGAAACCATGGGTTAACGGTGATGATCGCGCGGCACTTACTGCACGGACCTCTGCTTTTAATTCCGGGAACGCGGAGGAGCGTAAACAAGCCAGTTATGCCAAAATTGGCACAAAGGCACAAAATTGAAGGACAGTTCAACACCACTGACTCTAGAAGTATGTGGCAGGGAATTAACACCATCACGGACTACAAACGGAATAGAAACTCCGCCATGAACACCGCTGCCTCTCTCCCGGATGAGCTTAATACATTTTATGCTCGTTTCGAGGACAATAACACCGCCCTCGCGGAGAGAGTACTCGCGGCTGACACTACAGAGGTTGGTTCACTCTCTGTCTCTGTTGCGAATGTAACCCGATCCTTTCGACGGGTGAATATCCGTAAAGCCGCGGGTCCAGACGGCATTCCGGGCCACGTCATCAGAGCGTGCGCGAACCAACTGGCTGGTGTTTTTACGGACATTTTCAACCTGTCCCTCTCCCTGTCTGTAGTCCCCACATGCTTCAAAACATCAACCATTGTGCCTGTACTGAAGCAATCAAAAATCACTTGCTTAAATGACTGGCGTCCTGTTGCTCTGACCCCCATCATCAGCAAATGCTTTGAGAGGTTGATCAGAGATTACATCTGCTCTGTTCTGCCCACCTCTTTGGACCCATTACAGTTTGCCTACCGCAACAACCGCTCCACTGATGATGCCATTGCATCTACAATACACACTGCTCTCTCCCATCTGGAAAAAAGGAACACATATGTGAGAATGCTGTTTGTAGACTACAGCTCAGCATTCAACACCATAGTGCCCTCGAAGCTTGATGAGAAACTCCGGACTCTGGGCTTAAACAGCTCGCTGTGCAGCTGGATCCTGGATTTCCTGTCAGGCAGACGTCAGGTGGTTAGAATGGGCAGCAACATTTCCTCATCACTGACCCTCAACACTGGAGCCCCGCAGGGCTGTGTTCTCAGCCCACTCTTGTATTCCCTATACACACATGACTGTGTGGCAACACATAGCTCCAATGCCATCATTAAGTTTGCTGATGATACAACGGTGGTAGGTCTGATCACTGACAATGATGAAACAGCCTACAGAGAGGAGGTGCACACTCTGACGCGCTGGTGTCAGGAGCACAACCTCTCCCTCAACGTCAGTAAAACCAAGGAGCTTGTAGTGCACTTCATGAAGAAAGACAGAGAACACAGCCCCATCACCATTAATGGAGCACCGGTGGAGAGAGTCAGCAGCTTCAAATTCCTCGGTGTCCACATCACTGAGGAACTCACATGGTCCGTCCACACTGAGGCCGTTGTGAAGAAGGCTCACCAGCGCCTCTTCTTCCTGAGACGGCTCAGGAAGTTTGGAATGAACCAGCACATCCTCACACGGTTCTACACCAGCACTGTAGAGTGCATCCTGACTGGCTGCATCACCGCAGCAATAGCACCGCCCACAACCGCAAAGACCTGCAAAGGGTGGTGCGAACTGCCAGAAACATCATCGGAGGTGAGCTTCCCTCCCTCCAGAATATATATAATAGGCGGTTAGAGACTCCAGCCACCCGAGTTATGGTCTGCTCTCACTGCTTTCATCAGGCAGGCGGTATCGCAGCATCAGGACCAGCACCAGTCGACTACATGACAGCTTCTTCCCTCAAGCAATAAGAATTCTGAACACATGATCTCTCACGATCAACAATCAGCACTGCACTTTATTAATCTTCATTCTGTCAAATATATTCTCCCTAATTCAATTAGTGTATATATATTTTTATATACCCTTATCTAGTGTATGTGTATTCTACATTGTGTGTATTGTGTACATTTGATATGTAAATTGTTGTGTAATTATGTGTACATTTGTTATGTAAATTGTGTTGTGTAAATATGTTGTTTATTGTAAAGTGGTTTATGTCTCGTCACTGTCATTACTGCTATGTTGCTCGGAACTGCACACAAGACTTTCACCTACTGTTGCACTCGTGTACACCGTAGTGTGACAATAAAGTGATTTGATTTGATTTTGGTAATTTGATCAGCAAGATTTGTATCATGTGTATCTTTTTTTTCCTCTCTCTCGCTCTCACTTTTACCCTCAGGATGGCAGAAAAGTTCCCATATAGTTAACCAATATAGCTTTCAAAGCTGATGAAGTAAGATCATGAAAACATGAAGTTACTGTAACACAGATCATATCCATGGGCAAGGAAGAGGCGAGAAACCGGCTTAACATATACACTAAAGGTTTAATGGAGAACTCAAAAGACAAACACATAAGATAACGGACATGTCCATAATTGAGCTCTCTCTCTCGATCGCCGTCTGCGAGTGGCCTGTATCCCTCTTGACGGCTTAATTAGCCTAATACGGGACCGGGCGTGCGTAATCACGCGCCGGTCCCGCCCTCCACCGTGCCACAGTTACCATGTTTAAATAAATACCCATTTAATTTGATAGGTTTGCTTATAGGCTATAGAATGTTCTTTGTATTGCTAGTTATTGGTTTATGCTTTTTAATAACTAATAAGTAGTTAACTAAGCTAATACATATACACTCACCTAAAGGATTATTAGGAACACCATACTAATACTGTGTTTGACCCCCTATCGCCTTCAGAACTGCCTTAATTCTACGTGGCATTGATTCAACAAGGTGCTGAAAGCATTCTTTAGAAATGTTGGCCCATATTGATAGGATAGCATCTTGCAGTTGATGGAGATTTGTGGGATGCACATCCAGGGCACGAAGCTCCCGTTCCACCACATCCCAAAGATGCTCTATTGGGTTGAGATCTGGTGACTGTGGGGGCCATTTTAGTACAGTGAACTCATTGTCATGTTCAAGAAACCAATTTGAAATGATTCGAGCTTTGTGACATGGTGCATTATCCTGCTGGAAGTAGCCATCAGAGGATGTGTACATGGTGGCCATAAAGGGATGGACATGGTCAGAAACAATGCTCAGGTAGGCCGTGGCATTTAAATGATGCCCAATTGGCACTAAGGGGCCTAAAGTGTGCCAAGAAAACATCCCCCACACATTACACCACCACCACCAGCCTGCACAGTGGTAACAAGGCATGATGGATCCATGTTCTCATTCTGTTTACGCCAAATTCTGACTCTACCATCTGAATGTCTCAGCAGAAATCGAGACTCATCAGACCAGGCAACATTTTTCCAGTCTTCAACTGTCCAATTTTGGTGAGCTCTTGCAAATTGTAGCCTCTTTTTCCTATTTGTAGTGGAGATGAGTGGTACCCGGTGGGGTCTTCTGCTGTTGTAGCCCATCCGCCTCAAGGTTGTGCGTGTTGTGGCTTCACAAATGCTTTGCTGCATACCTTGGTTGTAACGAGTGGTTATTTCAGTCAAAGTTGCTCTTCTATCAGCTTGAATCAGTCGGCCCATTCTCCTCTGACCTCTAGCATCAACAAGGCATTTTCGCCCACAGGACTGCCGCATACTGGATGTTTTTCCATTTTCACACCATTCTTTGTAAAACCTTGAAATGGTTGTGCGTGAAAATCCCAGTAACTGAGCAGATTGTGAAATACTCAGACCGGCCGTCTGGCACCAACAACCATGCCACGCTCAAAATTGCTTAAATCACCTTTCTTTCCCATTCTGACATTCAGTTAGGAGTTCAGGAGATTGTCTTGACCAGGACCACACCCCTAAATGCATTGAAGCAACTGCCATGTGATTGGTTGATTAGATAATTGCATTAATGAGAAATTGAACAGGTGTTCCTAATAATGCTTTAGGTGAGTGTATAATACACAATCAAAGAACTGTATAATTGACTAATGTGGATTAATGCTCCTGTTATTAGAAGTTAACTATAATTGTATAAGTATTTAGTATTTTTTATTTGTGCCACCATTAGAGGTTGTTTGATTGTTGATTTTGCTGATACCGATGACTAAGGTGGTAGAAAAGAACGAAATTAATCAGCGATAGATTTTCAAATTGATTTATAAAATGTTGTATAAAAATGTATAAAAAAATATATGTATAATATATGTATAATATATGTATAAAAAAAAAACAATATTTCCTTACTATGATGGTCATAGACAAAGAATTCTAAATGAATTAAATCCCAGATGCAGTTTATTGTTCAATCAAAATCTCCAACATAATCAAAAACAAATTCAGATTTGGTGTATAACAAGGAACGTTTAAGTATAAACAAGCCTGAAACAATCCGGTGACTCTTATTTTGAAATTAAAAAAATAATGAGAAAACTTTTGGCAACTATCGCCATAGATTGATGAGGGTATCAAAGATCAGCAATTGAATTTAAACATTATTCCAACGCAATGTTTCAGCCCAGTTCTCCCGAACAGGTGTTTCCCCTCAGCTTTGATTACCTAGCTGTGCAGCTTGTTTTAATCATGTGTGGCTGGTTGAGCAAGAGACACACACAGTGGGTGTGGCGTCAGGCCTCTGAGAGGTATTTATTTGAAATAACTACAGATAAAGTGTCCAAGGGGCTAGTGTCCAAAACAAAGGGGAATATGGTGTCCTTGCGGTGAATGGGGCTATGTGAAGGTAGGGTAGTAATGAGAGGGTCCAGTGGTTGCAACGTGTTCCCTCTCCTTAATCTGGGGCGTGAGGGGTGGAGGCTTCTTTGGAGTGGCACGACTTCCCTGCGCCACGGTGTGTGAGGGGAATGACAGCCCGGAATCCTGGCCCATAAGCTGCGACGCATGTGCCAATCCCTGGCATCGCATCTAATTCACACTGGGGGTCCAGGTCCTGCAATGCATCTAACTTGCGCCGACCTTCCTCGTGCTGTTCCTGGACCTATGCAGACGCCAGCATGAAGAGACCGGCCTCGCAAGCAGAGGCGTGCTCAGTTCTTAAAGGCAGCGGTGGTGAGGCCCTTCATTTACTTCAGGTGCACCTCATCACTCACCGCAAAATGGGGAAATGTCACTGTGCCCCTCCTCTCTCTCCTGCCCTCTCCTGTTTGGAGCCTAGGTAAGGCGGCTGATCCAAAAGACATCAGGGGAGGAGGGCATTGTGTCACACATGCAACATGCAAACTTTAAAAATTTATTTATTCCAACATTATTTATTTTCTTTTTTTAATTTCCATATTTATTTATTCCTCTATTTATTTATTTACACATTTATTTCTGTATTTCTTTGTGTATTTTCTGTGTGATAATGAGAGGGCATGGTTTTAACATGCAGACTTAAGCCACGGTCACACTAGGCTTTGAGAATGCAAAATTACACTGTAATGAACAGGATATGATGTCACGCTTGAGGGCTTCTGGTTTTGATAAATGATAAATCACAAATAATATTATATTTAAAATGTTAAAACAAATCATTCACTCACTTGTCTGTAACAATAAAAAACGTCTCGGTTACGTATGTAACCTCCATTCCCTGATGGAGGGAACGAGACGTCGTGTCGAAGAAGCGACACTAGGGGTCTCTCTTGAGCGCCGAAAGATGCCTCTGATCTATGAAAAAAGGCCAATGAGAGTTGGCGAACAGTATTTGCATACCCTGCCTCCGGACACGGATATAAAGGCGAGGGAAATACGCTCGTTCATTCAGGATTTTTCTGAGGAGCCGGGAGTGTTCCGGGCACCTCAGCGGCTCGGCTCAGCAACGTGGCCGGGAAGACACGACGTCTCGTTCCCTCCATCAGGGAACGGAGGTTACATACATAACCGAGACGTTCCCCGTCTGTCGCTCACTTCGACGTCGTGTCGAAGAAGCGACACTAGGGGTCCACTTCAAAACTCGCCATGCGCTGAGCCGTGTACGTGTACTGCTGACACAGAAGCGGGCAGGTATTTCTACGTGCACAATCGACCAACTGTGTTCAGGCTGCACGTACTCTTCCCCAATGCCCCGAAAAAGCATCAGCATCCTTTTGGTTACCCTAGGGGGGAACAAGGTGACGCTCCCAACTGGAGAATGGGCCAAGCCTGGCTGGGCCTCTTTTCTCTCTATGTTTCCTCGGCATAGAGCAAGAGCAGCCGGGGCCCTTACCGCATCGAGGGAAGGGGGTCTTACCCGAATTCCTATTCTTTCAGGGGGAAAAGACCCTGCGGAGGCCACACCCACCCGAAAGGGGAGGTAGAGGTGGCAAAATACATCACATGGCCTCTTGGGTCACATGTGGGAAGAATGGCGTGGCGGCAGATCCAACCTTGAGGAGGGGGGAGTTGCTACAACACGGCGACCAGAGGGCAGCAAAGGACTGCCTAAGGGAGACAAGGGTCAGCTCGTAAGGTGACCGTACCGCGGAAGTTCACACAGGAGGAGTCCCGTAGGAGGCCTGGTCTGTGGAGCACCTATTCCAGTAGGGGTAGCCTGGGGTACCCATAGTGGACTGGGCCAGCAAGTTCCTCCGCTGAACTGCTGTGCTGGCCCGAAGGGCTAGGGAGGAATCAACCAGGGACCTAGGTCTTCTGGGAAAGAAGTGCACTGTTTTGCCTCGGCAGAGGGAAATGGCGCTGGAACAAGTGATTCACCCGGTCAGACCGCCAACGTGTACCGAGTTCTACGGGCTCGGACCTGAGAAAACACGGGACGAGACTGACTCAACCCTGAGATTGTAATATCTCGTAAAGGTGTTAGGTGCTGCCCAGCCCGCAGCTCTGCAACTCTCTGCTAGGGAGGTGCCCCTAGCCAGTGCCCATGAGGATGCCCCGCTTCTAGTAGAGTGGGCTCAAACCCGCAGAGGGGGTGGCACGGCCTGGGTGTGATAGGCCAGCAGAGTGGCATCCACCACCCAGTGGGACAACCTTTGTTTGGAGACAGCGTTCCCTTTCTGCTGTCCTCCAAAGCAGACAAAGAGCTGTTCAGAGCGCCTGAAGCTCTGGGTGCGTTCCAGGTAGGCACGCAAGGCACATACCGGACACAGCAGTGAGGGGGCTGGGTCTGCCTCCTCCCGGGGCAGCGCTTGTAGGTTCACTACCTGATCCTGAAGGGCGTGGTAGGAACCTTGGGCACATAGCCCGGTCGAGGTCTTAGGATCACATGAGTATCTGCCGGACCGAGCTCCAGGCAAGTGTCGTTAGTAGAGAATGCTTGCAGGTCCCTGACCCTCTTGATGGAAGCGAACGCGATCAGCAGGGCCGTCTTTTTAAGGAGAGGGCCCTGAGCCAAATGATTCTAGCGGCTCGGGGGGGGATCTCTGAAGACCGGCGAGGACCACTGAGAGATCCCAGGAGGGGAACAGGTTTGGCCGGGAGGGGTTTAACCTCCGGGCACCTCTTAGGAACCTGACGATTAAGTCGTGCTTACCCAGAGACTTGCCGTCTACTGGGTCGTGGTGAGCTGCGACAGTGGCAACATACACCTTCAGGGTGGACGGGACAGCCTCCCCTCCAACCTCTCCTGCAGGAACAGGAGCACCAACCTAACTGCGCACCTCTGTGGGTCTTCTGCCCAGGAAGAACACCAATTTGCGAACAGACGCCATTTCAGGGCGTAGAGTTGCCTGGTAGAAGGGGCTCTGGCTTGGTTGATCGTGGCTACAACCGTGGTGGTAGACCAGCTAGATTTTCCGCATCCCGTTCAGGGGCCAGACATGGAGGTTCCAAAGGTCTGGGTGCGGATGCCAGAGCGTGCCCCGTCCCTGAGAAAGAAGGTCCTTCCTCAGGGGAATTCGCCAGGGAGGGGCTGTCGTGAGGAGTACAAGGTCCAAGAACCAGGCCCGGGTGGGCCAGTAAGGAGCCACGAGAGTGACTTGCTCCTCGTCCTCCCTGACCTTGCACAGCATCTGTGCAGGAAGGCTCACTGGGGGAATGCATACTTGCGCAGCCCCATCGGCCAGCTGTGTGCCAGTGCATCTGCCCTGAGGGGAGCCTCTGAGTGGGCGTATCAGAGCGGGCAGTGGGAGGTCTCTCGGGAAACAGAGGGGTCTACCTGGGCCTTGCCGAACCGTTCCCAAATCAGCTGAACCGAGTGGGGGTGAAGCCTCCACTCTCCGCCAGGCAAGCGTTGTCGTGACAGTGCGTCCGCTATCACATTGAGGTTGCCGGGAATGTGAGTGGCACGCAGCGACTTGAGTCAGTGCTGGCTCCAAAGGAGGAGACAATGGGCGAATTGTGACATGTGGCGGGAGCGTACGCCGCCTTGGCGATTTATGTACGCGACCGCAGTGGTGCTGTCTGACCTGACTAGGATATGTTCGTCCCGAATTAATGGGAGAAACTTCCGCAGGGCCAAAAGGACGGTCAACAGCTCGAGGCAGTTGATGTGCCAACGCAGCTGGGCCCCTTTCCAATGGCCTGAGGCTGCGTGCCCGTTGCAAACAGCGCCCCAACCCAATCTGGAGGTGTTGGTCGTGACCAGGATGCGTCTGGACACCTGCTGTAGGGGCACTCCAGCCCGTAAGAAACAGAGGTCTGTCAAGGGGTTGAATGTCTGACGGCAGACGGGGGTGATTGTTACCCGGTGTGTGCCGTGGCGCCATGCTCGTCTCGGGACTCGGGTCTGGAGCCAGTGTTGGAGCGGTCTCATATGCATCAACCCCAGCGGCGCGACCGCCGCGGAGGACGCCATATGCCCCAGGAGCCTCTGGAAAAGTTTTAAGGGGACCGCTGTGCCTGGCCTGAAGGCGGCGAGGCAGTTCAACACTGACTGGGCACGCTTGTTGCTGAGACGTGCCGACATTGAGACCGAGTCTAACTCCATCCCGAGAAAAGAGATGCTCTGAACTGGAGTGAGCTTGCTCTTTTCCCAGTTGACCTGAAGCCCCAGACGGCTGAGGTGCCTGAGCACCTGGTCTCTGTGGGCGCATAGTAACTCTCGTGAGTGGGCCAGAATGAGCCAGTCATTGAGGTAGTTGAGTATGCGGATGCCGGCTTCTCGGAGCGGGGCAAGAGCTGCCTCTGTGACTTTCGTGAAGACGCGAGGGGACAGGGACAGGCCGAAGGGGAGGACTTTGTACTGATACACCTGGCACTCGAACGCAAACCGCAGGTAGGGGCGGTGTCGGGGCAGGATGGAGACGTGGAAGTACGCGTCCTTCAGGTCTACCGCTGCGAACCAATCTAGATGCCGGACGCAGGTTAAGCGTGAGCATTTTGAACGGGAGTTTGTGCAACGCTTGGTTGAAAACTCGCAAGTCCAAGATTGGTCGTAAGCCGCCGCCTTCCTTGGGTACGATGAGGTAAGGGCTGTAGAAACCCTCCTTCATCTCGGTTGGAGGGACAGGCCCTATCGCGTCTTTGGCCAGAAGAGTCGCGATTTCTGCGCGCAGGGACTGGGCATGTTTGCCGTATACTGCGGAAAAGCGGATGCCCATGAAGGGGGGCGGGGGCCTGGCAAACTGAATTGCGTAACCTAGTCGGATGGTCCGGCCAGCCAGCGAGACGGGTTGGGAAGTGAAAGCCACGCGTCCAACCTCTGCGCTAGGGGCACCAAGGGGATGATTAATTTGACGTACCCGGCAGGGCTTCGCAGCGGGTCGGAGCAGGTAGGGCAGCGTTGGGCGGCGACAGGGCGACCCGCAGCTGGGGTGCTGAGAAAAGACTCAAAGCACTTACCTTGCTCCGCACACCCGGCAGGGGGCGGGTTAGCGACTGAGGAGGAGGTCCTGGTTAGGCGTCCTCTAGACTCGTCTGAACCGGCCGGCCGGCCGGGGGGGGGGCAGTCGTGGGGCTGGAGACAGGTGGTCCGTGTCCAGGAAGCCGGGACTGCTGAGATCTGGTGGCAGAGTGCCGTGAGAACGGCATTTGCTGGCCAGGTGACCCAGAGACAAAAGGAAATAGCTTGTTACAGAGAATATGAGAATGTGAAAACTAATTCGACAAAAAATTCTCCTCCCGGCCCTCCACCGGGGACGGAGCGGTCTTACCACCTCTGGAGCTAACATCTTCGTCCCTGGGTTGAGCGTCTACGGACAGCCTGGGAGCCTTCCGGGTCCTCGAGGGGGTCCGTGAGACGGGGGCGTCTGCTTCCTGCGGAGTGCTCGACGCTGGGGCTGAGAGCTGGGCCCGGGTTGAGGCGGAGCAGGGTGTTTCATAGCCGCAGGAGGACGCCCTCGGGAGCAGACGGGGCATGGCCCATGGCGGCAGGCTTGCGGCGGGGCAGGATGTGCAGTGGCCTCTGTCTGCTTCACCACTGAGGACTGCTGAGCAGAGTCGTCAACGGTGGCGCCGAATGGACGGAGCTGGGAGACGGGGGTGTGGGAGAAGGTGTGCCTTGTCTACCTTCCGTATTTCATCCAGGTCCAGTCCACAGATGCGTTTCTGGACCACAAGGGGTGGCCATCGCCTGTTCGAGTGCCGGCGCTCCTGCCCGCGGGACCAATCAAGTAGCCCGGGAAAGAATAGCGGATCTCCGTGTGTCAGGCTCAGGCTGGGCGGCAGACCCGTAGGTGGCGGCCCAGGCGAGTGATCAGCATCCGATGCCGCTGTAACGCTCTCCGATGCTCATCCGGTGATATCATCCAATTCTGAAGCAAGCAAGCGTGCCGGGGAGGTGGGCGGTTCAAGGGGGTTTACCCGGCGAACAGAGCCCGTCATATTCCCCAAATCGCCTTCATCGCCCGCGGTGCCTGCGTCGATCCCGTAGGAAGAAGGCGGAGCGTGGGGGGCGGCTGAAGTGGCTTTCTCTCATTACAAAAGAAAGCCGTGCAACCACAATGCTATAACGGCCATGTTCTCGCACTGAAAATATGAACCATTGGAGAGAATGCTCATCCCGGGCTCAGACGGAAGCAAACAAGCATGCCGGGGAGGCGGGAGGTTCGAGGGGGTTTACCCGGCGAACAGAGCCCGTCATTGTCCCCAAATCGTGTTCATCACCCTGAATCGTATTCATCGCGGCTGAAGCGGCTTTCTCTCATTACAAAAGAAAGCCACACGACCGCAATGTTGCCATGGCTATGTTTCCGCACTGAGAACATGAACCATTCATAAAACGCTGCCTGCGTGTGATCGCAGCCCAGGCATGCAAGACAGCTTTTTATGACCGAGAGAGGTGGGGAGAAATCACTGCATCCAGAAACTACACAGGGGCGGAAATGACATCTTTATAAAGGCGCGTCCTGACAAGGACGTTCAACGCCATTGTGTAATGCTCTTTCAGAGAAATAAACTCTTTTACAGAGAAAATCACTCTTTCAACTCTTTTAACTCTGCGCTGTCGAAGCGCCCAGGGGCAAACTGCACGCCGGCAGTGAAGAGAAAAACCGCTGAAGTGCGCTGTAAATCCAACAGCAAAGCAGAGCATCAGAGGATCAGAAGCAGGATCAGTTTGTGTCATTCGCAGCTGACTGCATACACACGACCATCGGCTCCGAAGAAAATTACTGAATGAACGAGCGTATTTCCCTCGCCTTTCCGTGTCCGGAGGCGGGGTATGCAAATACTGTTCGCCAACTCTCATTGGCCTTTTTTCATAGATCAGAGGCATCCTTCGGCGCTCAAGAGAGACCCCTAGTGTCGCTTCTTCGACACGACGTCGAAGTGAGCGACAGACGGGGAACATGCAGCTATGAAATATTGTATGATTTCTTTTTTATTGAGTCAAGAGGTCAGTGTGTCACATCTCAGTCTAGTATATATATATATATATATATATATATATATATATATATATATATATATATATATATATATATATATGTATGTATATGTAATTTTCTCCAGTAATACAGAGTTTTATTTGTGTAAAAAATGAATGTTGAATTCAGTCATTTAAACTGTTTTGTTTAAAAGTTAAAGTTTCGTTATGCACCATCTTTTTTGCTCTATGGAAGGCTTTCAAGCAAAAAGAAATAAGTCCAGTGTTAAATATGTCGATATAGTTTTTATTTTGGACCTTGAATGTGTGTAGCCTATCATTACAGTATGCTGTGCTTGCTCATTTCTATTCTAACCAGGACACTCTAAAATGTTCCATTACACTATTGTCTCAAATGTAACATTGCGTTTGTTTACAAGCTGCTATGCAAATGACTATTTTCAGCTATGTTGTGGCATCCATGACAATGTAGCATTCCCATAGCAGAAAGTATTTTGGATGTGTTTGTGTGATTGTGTGTGTGCGTGTGTGTGTGAGAGAGAGACTTTGGACTATAAACATTTAGTCTGTTACAGTTTGCTGCTCATTCTGGCCAAGAACTGCTCACTTAAATAGAAATAAGCCATTTGACTGACATGTAAAGTAATCAATCTCAGTTTTTTTTTGCATGTCATTTAGGTGTGGACTTGTAACAGGGCTGAGCACCTCCGCAAACTAATAGAAAATAACCAAAATAATCCAAGGTTCTTATTTAACACCGTGGCTAGACAAACAAATAAACAGAGATCACCTGAGCAAAATATTCCGTTACAGTTTAGTAGTAATGATTTTATGAATTTCTTCACTGAGAAAATAGAAAACATCAGAAACACAATTGTAAACACAACTGTTAATGTACAATCTTTTATGGTGTCTTATGACTCACCCTCAATCATCGCCCCTCAAGAACAACTACACCGCTTTACAACTATAGGACAGGAAGAGCTAAATAAACTTATCATTGCATCTAAACCAACAACATGTTTACTAGATCCAATACCCACTAAACTACTGAAAGATGTGTTACATGTAGTGGAAGAGCCTCTTCTCAATATTATTAACTCATCTTTACTTTTAGGTCATGTTCCAAGAATATTTAAGCTGGCAGTTATAAAACCTCTCATTAAGAAACCACAATTAGATCCAAATAACCTAGCAAATTACAGACCCATCTCAAATCTTCCATTTATGTCTAAAATATTAGAAAAAGTTGTGTCCGCTCAATTGTGCTCTTTCTTGCAAGAAAATGATATCTATGAAAAATTTCAGTCAGGATTCAGACCGCATCATAGCACAGAAACTGCGCTAGTTAAAATTACAAATGATTTACTTTTGGCTTCTGACCAAGGCTGCATCTCAATATTAGTTCTACTCGATCTTAGCGCTGCGTTCGACACTATAGATCATAAAATACTCTTGGATCGACTACAAAACTACACTGGTGTTCAGGGACAGGCATTAAGCTGGTTTAGATCGTACTTATCAGACCGTTACCATTTTGTCTGTTTAAATGGGGAAAAATCAAAAATAACGTCAGTAGACTATGGAGTGCCACAAGGATCTGTGTTAGGCCCTCTATTATTCTCAATATATATGCTGCCACTTGGTAAAATTATAAGAAAACATGGAATTAATTTCCACTGTTATGCTGATGACACTCAATTATATATCTCATCACGACCAGATGAAAACACTAACTTATCTAACTTGACAGAGTGTCTTAAAGATATAAAATGCTGGATGACGTGTAATTTCCTGTTATTAAATTCCGATAAAACGGAGGTATTACTTATTGGTCCAAAAAACTACCCACAAAATCCCTTACAATACAACTTTAATTTAGAAGGATGTCCTGTTACATTATCCACTACTGTAAAAGACCTGGGTGTTATACTAGACCGCAACTTGACTTTCGAAAATCATATTTCATCTGTTACGAAAACAGCCTTTTTCCATCTTAGAAACATTGCTAAGCTACGTAAAATGCTATCTGTTTCTGATGCAGAAAAGTTAGTTAATGCATTCATGACCTCGAGACTAGATTACTGTAATGCTTTATTAGCTGGTTGCCCTGCATCCTCAATAAACAAGCTACAGTTAGTCCAAAATGCAGCCGCTAGAGTTCTTACTAGGTCAAGAAAATATGATCATATAACACCGATTTTATCTTCTCTACACTGGCTACCAATTAAGTTCCGTATCAATTACAAAGTATTACTACTGACCTATAAAGCCCTAAATGGTTTATCTCCGGTGTATTTAACGGATCTTCTATCGCCATACAATCCATCGCGCTCTTTAAGATCACTAAATTCGAGGCTTCTGGTCATACCTAGGATATCTAAGTCCACTAATGGAGGGAGGGCGTTCTCACATTTAGCTCCTAAACTCTGGAATAGCCTTCCTGATATTGTTCGAGGTTCAGACTCGCTGTCCCAGTTTAAAACTAGATTAAAGACGCATCTCTTTAACCAAGCATTCACATAATGCTTACTTTTTATACTACTGCTGAATCAGTTATAATGCATTAATATTATGAACATCAGCTATGCTAATTATTTCCCATCTGCTTTTCTGCTGTTATCTCGGGACGCCAGTCCCGAGGTAAATAGCGTTCGTCAGCTCCAGTTTGTATCCAGCCTCTCACAGAGACTTCAGATGCCCCATCACCATGGACTACGATCTTGAAATGGGATACATAGACTAATTATTGCCAACAAAAGCCTTCATCAGCCAAACAGGGACAATTGCATCTAAGTGAACTTCTGGAATTTAATCAAGGATGGACTTCAAAGACACTGGTCACTAATCTTGCAGTTCAAACACAATCACTGTCTAAATACTGACCCTTAGCACTTAATAAGTTTAATAATTTTTTAAATCATGTTTTTTAACTATAAATAATTCTTATTTACATTATTCATGATGTTAGCCAGAGGGGAACTGGCCCCCCACAGTGAGTCTGGTTTCTCCCAAGGTTATTTTTCATCTTATGGAGTTTTGTGTTCCTTGCCACAGTCGCCTTTGGCTTGCTCACTGGGGTTATTAATACAATTATTATTTGATTATTTTTAAACACGATAAAGAATCATATCTTATCTAATTCCACAACAGGGCTCCAAACAAAAAAAAAAAATCAATTAAGGAGCGATTGGCTCCTATAGGGGGAAAAAAACAGGCGCCAAATTTATTTAGTAATTTATTTATTTATTTATTTATTTATTTATTTATTTATTTTTTTTTCCCATTTTTAACTCCTTCCATTCCTTTTCGTCCCGCAGCTCGCTAACAGTGTAGTCTGTGGAGCATTCTTCGCAATTATGTGATCACGTGCATTTTTTATGCTTGTTACTGTCACCTGTTTTCTCACAGTCTCTTTTTTGAAATGGTTAGTTCCTGCAATGAACTCCGTTTTCCCCGCTATTTCTTTGATATAAACTTTTGTAATGTATCTCGGGAAATGTAATGCAAATTTTAAAATCAAAGGGAGTAAACTTTTACTGTCGCCAATGGCGACCTTGACAGAAATTACACTCACAAATAAATTTATTTGGTCACAAATGCGACCATTTTTAGTCGCAGTTTGGAGCCCTGCACAAGGATGATGATTTATCGACTTTATAGACATTACATTTTTATCGTCTGTTAATGCTGAACTTCTGTAAAGCTGCTTTGAAACGATGTGTGTTGTGAAAGGCGCTATACAAATAAAATTGACTTGACTTGACTTGGACTTATCGGTAAAAAGGTAATACAACAATAATAGACTGGTGTGGTAAAAACTTAATTCAAATAATGGCACAGCAGTTTCTGTCCATGCTCAGCTATAGAGGGAACACAGAAGGTATAAAAATTAGTGTAGACTTAGTAAATCAGAATTTCTGTCTGACTAAAATAATAAGTATGCTGATTTTGGGGGGGCCTGGGTAGCTCAGCGAGTATTGACGCTGACTACAACTCTTGGAGTCTCGAGTTCGAATCCAGGGGGAGCTGAGTGACTCCAGTCAGGTCTTCTAAACAACCAAATTGGCCCGGTTGCTAGGGAGGGTAGAGTCACATCGAGTAACCTCTTCTTGGTCGCGATTAGTGGTTCTCACTCTCAGTGGGGCTTGTGGAAAGTTGTGCATGGATTGCGGAGAGTAGCGTGAGCCTCCACATGCTGGGAGTCTCTGCGGTGTCATGCATAATGAGCCACATAATAAGATGTGTGGATTGACGGTCTCAGAGGCGGAGGCAACTGAGACTTGTCCTCCTCCACCCGGATTGAGGTGAGTAATCGCACCACCACGAGGACCTACTAAGTAGTGGGATCTGGGCATTCCAAATTGGGGAGAAAAAGGGGATAAAAAAGTATGTTGATTAATTCACAGACATATCTATATCACTTGCTACCTCTTGCCTCAAACCTGCTGCCTAAAAAAAACAAAAATGAGTTTCATTTGATGCCACAAACCTGAAAAATGTCAACTCTAGTGACTATTTCTTTCCTAAATGTGCTCTGTTTGGGTGGAAGGACTCACAGATGTACGATGTAGACAAACTGACAGGTGAACTTTTAGCACAAAATCTTAAACACAATCTGACAAGAATAAAATAAATAAGAGTGCACAAGCAAGCAGAAAGGATGAGACTGGATGGCAGATAATTAGGAAAATATAAAGCTGGTTAATTGTCTAATAAAGGACATGTCAAGTAAGCAGTAAAGCAGGTGGGTCAAGGATGTACATGATGCAAAAAATCAAAACTCAGGATGCATTCTCATTTCTTGTGCATCATTTTGTTTCCTCGCTCCTCCGTCGACAAGCCTGTGTCCCGAAAACCGAAATTCGCCATCATGAAGGACGTATCAATTTTCGAAATGCACCATGAGGTGGCGAGGATCAAGGAAGGGGGAAGATTACAGAGGACACTTGAGCAAGGAAGCACAGGGGCATCCTATGTGAAAGACGTTTTGGTCGAATCACCTGACCTGCATACATTCTCCAGTGCAGACATTTAGGAGGCCCCTTGAACAAGCATTTTTTTTCTCCAGGTTTATTCTCAGCCATTGTGTTTTGTGGAAAATTCCAAGGTCAAACCCTAACCCTAATCCTAACCTCTAGTTTTTTAGTTTTTAGTGAACATCATTTTGTGTTTATGACAATTCATAAATAATTTTCAAATATTCTTTGATGGAAGAAAAAAAAACAGTGGCAACTGTTCATGGATTGCACTGTTTTTTTGTAGTACAGCATGTGTCTGCCCTATATGCTGCTCATCTGAAAGTTCTTTGGTTTGCTGAGGAGCTGAAATCTTCTCTTGAAGGTCAGATATGTTGAGAAGACATATAGATACTCTGAGGAGACAGATCCCCTCTGACACTGCTCACACTCTTATGCTCTTGCTGGACAGACGATTGGTGAGGACTGACTTATTACAACAGCTCTGGGGACTTAAAACTGATGTGTTTAGTTTTTCCTATGTTAAAATTCTTTTTCATACCCCAGCTTTATATGTAGTCGTTTAAGCCATTTGGAGGTTAATTTCACCTAAAATGATAAAACTGTGGCTCTCAAGCATTCCTCTGTTTGTTTAAGCAACCCGTCTAGTCCAACACAATGACACTTGAACAACCAACGAATGAAAAAAGTGGTTGAGTTTGGAATGTAAAACTATGATATTGCTCTTACTATTTTTCCTATATGGCAGGCATATTAAGAGTAGTTTGGTTTTATACCATTCTGAACGGCGCAGAAATTAGACACTTCAACTTTAATTGTCATGAAAATAATGTCACAACACCAAAATCCGGTAACACTATAGTTTGGGGATCAGAAATTAGACAGTAATTCATGACTAATAATTACTCTTGTAATTGACTAGTTATGGACTTTTTTGACATTATTAAGTATTTATTAAGCCTTTATGGCTGAGTTCTCATTCTTGCTTTATAGACCATTGTGACGACGAGGAGGGCGAGGTGCCCAACCAGCAGGAGAGAGATAAAGGAGGAGCCGGGGGCACGCAAGAGAGAGAGAGAGAGAGAGAGAGAGAGACAGAGAGACAGAGAGACAGACACATGGAGCTGTGTGTGTGGGTGGGTTTAGGTGGACCTGGAGCTGATCAGACAATTCCATGCTCATCATCCAGACTGTCAGGGAGGAAATGTCAGGTGACGTTCCTAGGGGGTGAGGGGTCCTGTCAGTGTTTTGGTCCTGTCATTCTTATTTTTGTACACTGGATGTCTTCATTGTGTTTTTCCTATGTTTCCCATGCTTGTTTTTGATCATTCATTTCACCTGTGCCTCGTTTTCTGTGACCTATTTAAGTTGCCGAGACGGCAAATGGATTACTGACTGTTATTGTTTGGACACAAACTTTGTTATCTGCCACAAACTTTGTTTAACTGGATTTACTTTTTAGCATTTCTCCTGAGTTCTCCTTTGGATTATTAAAGTCTTGTTTTTGTTTTATCCCTGACTTCCTTGCATTCGTTGTAACTTGGTCCAAATCGATCCCGCTCCAGAGTACTTTTGCAAGTCCTGTCTGGTCCAGCAAAGGTGGGTTTGTGCCCATAGGTGACATTGTTGCAGGTGATGTCTGGTAAGGACCTGCCTTACAACAGGCCTACACGCCCTCAGTCCAGCCTCTCTCAGCCTATTGCGTACAGTCTGAGCACTGATGGAGGGATTGTGTGTTCCTGGTGTAACTTGGGCTGATGTTGTTGCCATCCTGTACTGATCCTGTGCAGGTGTTGTTACACATGGTATGCCACTGTGTGGACGATCAGCTGTCCTTTGTTTTTGGCACTGACTTCTGGCATCTCAAAATACAAACATTGCAATTTATTGGCCTGGCCATATCTGCAGTCCTCATGCCTCCATGCCTCCATGCCTCCAGAGTCAGTAGAAAGGTCCCTTTAGTGTCCTAAGTTTTTACAACTGTGACCTTAATTGTCTACCGCCTGTAAGCTGTTAGTGTCTTAATGACCGTTCCACAGGTACATGTAAATTAATTGTTTGTTTCATTGAAAAGCATGGAAAACATTGTTTAACCTGTAATTACCCCGCACGCGGTATTGACTTCACTCTGCTTACATTTAATATATAATCTACCGTCTATAAATGTAATTAATGTTAACAAATTATACATCTTTTCAAAGGTCTAAGGGTTCAACATTGATATCCGATCTCTGTTTCACAATAGCAATGCTCCAGAAACAGCAATTTAGTTATTTGTGCCAGGAGTACAAATGAAAATATGCAATATCAAAACAGGACTTCATACCTTTGTTATGAAAATGCAATTGCCAGATTAATCCAGTTCGCCACACTTTGGTCAATTGTCCATTACAAGCGGTCATTGAAAAACATCCAATAGCACCTGTTGTCCATAAAAGTGATAAATCTGAGAAATATTGACATATTCTCCATTGTTTATATGAGTTCTCGCCTGAAAGAATTACCCTTCGTCATCTTTCTTCAACAAACTATGCAATCTGAGCAGCATTCATGTTGTAAAACTGTTCATGATCTTATATATTAGAGTGTCATAAACAAAATAAGCCTGTCTCCAAAGTCTATTTTTAAAAATGTGGTATAGTTTTATTTATAATAGCCAAGCAATACAGTCAGATTTTATGTCATCTTGAAAGGCGGAGCCTTACTTTTACTCTGTACGCTTCCAGCGATTTTACAGAGATAAAGGCTTGCAGGAACCTAATTTTTTGTTAGATCATCTTCAAATTTGAAACATAACTTCTTTAGACTTGTGGCTTTGAGAATATTGTATTTCTGGGTTGTCTTGACACTTTTATTATTGTTTTTTTAGATTATATAAACATGTTCAGCACAAAATATTTCCATTACTATAAACTTCTCTTCTCTCATCTTTTCTAACTATAAAAAATAACAACATATATTAATTCTGGAAATAAAGCCCAAAGTGTCTTCTTTCAAAAGATACTACGACTGTGTCCATACTCCAAAGGGTCCAGTAAATATATCCATTTAAGTTCAGGTATGTATTTTTCATGGTTTGTGCTCAAAAAGGGGGTGCGTATCAGCAGGTTAAATCCTTTATAATAAAGATTTGTAAGTTATTTGGATTTTTGCAAAATTCTTTAAAATACAGTGTCCTGAAAAAGGACTAACCTAGGTTCTCAGTACTGTGCGGCTTGTAAGTATGAAATACATGTAGACTGCTTATAGTATTTCAACAAAGCTGGGAAGACTAGGGTTAGGTTTAGGGGTAGAGGTTGGTGTAGGGTGTTTGTGGAACTCTAAATAAACACAATAAACATGCGGCAGTGATGCCACTACAGTATAATGTATGTTATTATTGAATTTAGGGTGACATTATTTGCCCTTAATGCAAAGATGATGTGTTTTATTGCTATTTATACCAACCAACAAGTCTCTGCCTACTATATTTTTTATTACTATACTCTACTATATTTTAATTTTTTATTCTATTATTTTATACTTATAATTTGCACCTTCACTGTAAAGGGATATAAGGGTAAGGAGGAGGCAAGAACCAGCTGGACAAAATAAATAATATTTTAATGAAAAACTTAAAAGACACAAACATCATCGCACGATGGTCAGCTGCCCATAAACGTTCTCTCTCTCTCGCACCACCATCCACAGTCGGCCTTTATACCGAAAAAAAACACTGTAAAATTTAAAAGAGAGAGAAAAGGCCAACGCGGAGTGGCAGTGGGAGAGAGAGAGGAGAAAGAGATGAAAAAAAAAACCACTTACTCGCCAGTTCTCCGATAGCTTGGTCCTCGGCCACTCCTCCACCCTCTAATGGACGACAGCCGCGCCTCCCCAGGTGGATCAGAGGCAGTCCTCCAGTCCCTGGCGGACAGAATTCCCTGCCGCATTCTTGGGGAACAGAAGGGATCTCCCCCGCACCTAGCAGAGGTTCTCCCGCTCCAGGAGGTATGCAGCGAGCCCCTCCCCACTCGCAGTCGGCGGTCTCAGACCCCGCCGCATTTCTGCGGCTGGTAGCGGACTCCGCCACCACTGGCAGCGGTCCTGACCGCTCGCGGTCCTGACTGCTCCAGGTGGTCCTCTGTCCTCTGTCCCCTGGCAGACGGCCACGGCTGCTTCGTTGGGGTGAATGGTAGAACTCGGCATATCCCTCCTCATTCCCGGGTCTTCGGCACCAGTGTAAACGGATATAAGGGAAAGGAGCCCCATTTTATCATTGTTACATTGGCTACCTGTTAATTTCGGATTAATTAAAAAATTCTGTTAACTACGTACAAAGCTTTGAATGGTCTAGCTCCACAGTACTTAAGTTAAATCTTCTACCATGCTATATTCCATCACGTTCATATATCAAAATCCACAAAAGGAGGTAGATCTTTTTCATATTTGGCTCCTAAACTATGGAATAGTCTCCCTAACACGGTTCAAGATGCAGACACACTCTCTCAGTTTAAGTCTAGACTAAAGACTCATCTATTTAGCCAGGCATCCTCCAACCCACAATTAGGCTGCTTTAGTTTTGTCTGCCGGAACCAGAAACCAGAAACATTGATTATGACCTATAACTCTGCAATAAATTGAATGGCATTTATGCTTATATTATTAGATTCCTCATGTAGGAGGGAAATCTATTGTTATTAACAGTATTATTATTAGATTCCTCCGGTAGGAGGAAATCTATTGTTATTGACAGTATTATAATTAGATTCCTCCGGTAGGAGGAAATCTATTGTTATTGACGGTTTTATTATTATTATTATTATTATTATTATTATTATTATCCTTGAGCCCCAATATCTCACCCCCACACCAAGAATGGCCCACATTCTCCCATAGGTGGCGCTACAGGCCACACCCAAAACAAATATTTTCAAAGTGATGTCATTTCCACCCCATTTGTCCAATTCTTCTGGTGTGCATGCCTCATTTCTCATGGGGAACAAAAAAGCCTAAGGACCCATAACTTCCGCCATGATGGATTTTCCTGTACAGTGAAAATTTGGGAACACCTACAAAACTCTTCTTCTCCTGAACCGTTGCTCCAATTGACTTGAAATTGGTACACATGTGTAGAATTGATGTCTTTGAAAACGTTACTTAGCAAAAATGAATACAATACAAAATGGCTGAAAGGGGCTTGTTTATGTAAATGTCCACAATTTATCAATATATATGTGTCAATAAATCAAATGTTATCAAAACTAACATGCTTCAAGATAACATCCCTCTGAAGTACTGTGCAATGAATTGCCCACATTCGCCCTTAGGGCTTTGCTACAGGCCATGCCCAAAATTTCAAAATGATGTCATTTCCACCCCATTTGTCCAATTATTCTAAAACTTGGTGTACATGCTTCATTTCTTATTGGGAACAAAAAAGCCTCAAGGACCCATAAGGTTCTGCATTATGGATTTTCCTGTACAGTGAAAATTTGGGGAAACCTACAAAACTCTTCTTCTCCTGAACCATAGATCCAATTGACTATCCAATAGCAAAAATTAATACAATACAAAATGGCTGAAAGGGGCTTGTTTATATAAATGACCACATTGCCTCTATATATATGTGTCAATAAACAAATTAAATTTTTTTTCAAACCTAACATGCTTCAAGATGACATAACTATGTTGGCTTGAGAAAGCCAACATATTGTTATGTTACATAAACTTATTATTATTATTATTATTATGAATACTATTTTTGTATTTTTATGGAACTAAAATTTCAACAGCCTTACCTCCAAGAGTTTTAATGCTACAAGCACCAAACTCGCCACAGACCAGGGGACTGTTCTGAAGTTTGCTGGTATGTCTTTTTTACCTGATGCGACTTAAGCTTTTTATATAAATGATGATCAAAATGTAAAAAATCCCATCGATTTACAATGGCTGAGCAAAAATGCCCCCTCTACTGGATTAATATGGTCTACAATTAAATCCCATTCACTTACATTGGCTGAGCAAAGAGGCTCCCTCTACTGGAGTAACTCTGTCTACCAAATGCTCCTCTACTGGAGCAACCTCTCTAATGGAACAATTCTGTCTACTAGTGGGTGGCGCTCCAGATTTAGAATGAAATTTAGATGAATTTTGCTTGAGTCTGCACGAAGGTCTGTCAATTGTGTGTTTTAATGGTTGCCAGTTTGAACATTCAAGCGATTTTACACTATTCAACTCAACAAATGGCAAAACAACTCAAATAAATGTTTGCGAGCAGTTTGTGTGACACAGCGAGTCGTGTCGCGTCTAACGCACGCACCCCGATGAGAAATCGCTTCTTCTTGCATTTGAACAGACAATTTCATACAACAAAATGTCAAAATACATGATATATTGGGGAGTCTATTATGTCTCAAGTGAACATAAATAGTTGAGAAAGAAATAGGGTATCATTATATTGAATTCTGGCATTATTCCAGGGGTCGACACAGGCGCTGGTGTGACATCCTGCTAGATTTTTCTCTCGTAACAGCAGAAACAACTTAAATAAAATACTGCGTAATTTTTGCCCATACAGATACATATAAGACATCGTTACAAACTATAAAAGGTCTACTTTTATTTGTGTACTCTTACAATAACAACAAAATCTTGTGCTTTTGTAAATTAAAGAAAATAAACAGGGTGTGCCGTCTCTGTCTCCACAAGCATCTTTCTGAAACATGTCACAAAAATCAAGTGAAACTCCGCGAATACTTATCACACAAACATGAAACATATGTCTAAAGAAAGTAGGGATGGGCAGATCGATCCTAAATTATCAATACTTCCGAGAATGATGTTGTATCAGGGTTGTCTCTGACAACACGTGATCCGTGAGGCAAGATCATTTTTGCTTGCGTCTTCACGAAGGTTAGTCTTTTGAATGTGTTTAAATGCTTGCCAGTTTGAACATTCAAGCGATTTTACACCATTCACGCAGTCTGTATCTTATCATCTCACACCCAAACAAATGAGGGTGTGAGAGACGAAACTGATGTTGTTCAGCTTCACTTGACAGCGCGGGAAGGATCACGGAAGATCCATCGAGAACAGATAAACTACTAATAGCAGAATTAGTGCTTCAGGTTCAACATCATCACAAGTTTAATACTGACTGCAGTCTCACAATCTCAATCAATTAATCTCTGAAATGAATACAGATGCAACAGCACGGCACAGTACGAAAATAATGAGACTTCACAGTTCTCAAAAGATTAAACTCAATGAAACAAACTGCACAGAATGTGCCTTGAATGTCTTATCATGCGATAAAACCCTCTTAAAGAGACAGTAACAGCCTTCGTCCTGAACATTGACATTCAAAGTAAATGAAAAGTACAAATGGTATTATTTTTTTCACTGGATCTGTTGCTATTTTAATGATCTAAAATACAAAGCACTGACCATTTAAATTGTGAGCCTGTACATTTTGAAATAGTTTCAAATAAACTTAGTTTAGCCCAAAAATACATTTCTCTCATCATTTATTCACCATGTGTTTTACTTTCTTTCTTCTGCTGAACACAAATTAAGCTTTTTAGAAGAATATCTCAGCTCTGTTGGTCCTTTCAATGCACTTGAATGGTGTTCAGAACTCAGAAGGTACAGAAATCACATAAATGCAACATAAAACCACTCATGCCTTCAGAAATGATATTATTGGTGTGGGTGAGAAACAGTTCAATATATATATATATATATATATATATATATATATATATATATTTTATTATTATTATTTTTATTTTTTTTACTATAAATTCTCCTCCCTGCCCAGTAGGGGTGATGTGCTTATGTAAATCACAAAAAAAAAAATAAAAAAATTATAATTCTTAAGAGAGAAAAGCACTTATGAAAGTGAAAGTAGAGATTTATAGTAATAAATGACTTAATTATTGATCTGTTTCTCACCACTTCTCATATACTTGCATTGAATGGACCAACAGAGCTGAGATATTCTTCCAAACATCTTCATTCAATTTCTGCAGAAGAAAGTTACATACACGAGGGTGTGGAAATGAGGGTGAGGAAATTATCAAATATCCCTTTAACATTCACTTATTTTTACAATGCATACAATGAAGTCTTAGGACAAAGTGAAAATCTTAGTGAATGCCATATGTGGTATAATGACATGGAGAGCTTAAATAATTTTCAAGTAAGCAAGGTCATTCTCAAGCCAACATCAAAGTTTGTCAAGACAAAAAACAATTCTAGTTCTAAAGTACTATGCAAAGAATGGCTCACATTCGCCCATAGGGGGCAATGCAAGCCACGCCCAAAAGTCCAATTTTCAAAATGATGTAATTTCCACCCCATTTGTCCAATTCTTCTGAAACTTGGTGAAGATGACTCATTTCTCATGGGGAACATAAGGACCTATAATTTCCACCATGATTGATTTTCCTGTACAGTGAAAATTTGGGAAAACCTAAAGATCTTCTTCTCCTAAACCATAGCTCCAATTGACTTGAAAGTTGGTTCCCATGTGTAGAATTGATGTCTTTCAATTTGTTACTTAGCAAAAAATGAATACAACACAAAATGGCTGAATGGGGCGTATTTATGTATATGTCTACATTGCCTCAATATATATGTCAATAAATCAAATGTCATTTTGACTGCTGGTTTTTCAAACCATACATTCTTCACTCTTAAGTACTATGCAAAGAATGGCCCACATTCGCCCTTAGGGGGCGCTACAAGCCATGCCCAAATGTCCTATTTTCAAAGTGATGGCATTTCCACCCCATTTATTCAATTCTTCTGAAACTTAATGTACATACTTCATTTCTCATTGGAAACAAAAAAGCCTCAATGATCCATAAAGTCTGGCATGATGGATTTTCCTGTACACTGAACATTTTTTGTTTAGGATTCAGACAGAAAGACATGTTTTTTTGGATTCCTCCATTGGGTGGGTTTAACCCCAACCCTCTACTGATCAATTTTAAATGATTTGCCATTTTGAGGAGGAATCGCATTGCTGCTTGCAGCTATATTTTTATTTGTTTCCCTGTTTCAACCTCGGGACTCATATCCTGAGGTCACCAGAACTGGCTGGATCCACCTCCATTCCTGCTTGGTGTCGGACTCCACTGCTACGTGTCTCTTGTGATGATGACTTAATGCAGCTGGTGCCAGCCAAACATCAATTCAGATTATTATGATGGACTTCAGAGGATGAACTGATGCCAATTTATGACAACCATAAGACATGGGATCCTTCATATGCCATTGTCTGATCCTTGGACTTAGGATGGACCTCACTGAACATCACCGAAATTACCGGCCAGGTTGAACTGCGATGTACCTCACTGATCTCTGCCAGCATCCGTCTATTGATGGACTACACTCTTATAATCTTATAGTCTATCAATTGCCAACAAAAGCCTTCAGCCAATTAACAAGGACAATGAAGGCTTTTGTTGGCAGCTAATTGATATGAATACCGAGGTGGAGACAGGGATTTTTTTTTTGATAATATTAGTGTAGATGCCATTCAATTTATTGCAGAGTTATAGAATATGAGAAGAACTAAAGCAGCATAACTATGAGTTGATGGATAAATTGAGTGTATGCCTGGCTGAATAGATGAGTCTTTAGTCTAGACTTAAACTGAGAGAGTATGTCTCAGTCCCGAACAGTGTTAGGAAGACTATTCCATAGTTTCGGAGCCAAATAGGAAATGGATCTACCTTCTTTTGTGAATTTTGATATTCTAGATATTATTAACAGTCCAGAATTTTGCGATCATGCTGAACATGATGGAATACAGCTTAATAGAGCTATACCATTCAAAGCTTAGTGAGCAGTTAATAGAATTTAAAAATTAATAAAAAATTTAACTGGTAGCTGTTGTTTTCATGTAATACTGTTGATTGGTAAATGCCACTAGGGAGAGTTGTTATATTACAGTGGGGAGAACAAGTATTTGATACACTGCTGATTTTGCAGGTTTTCCTACTTACAAAGCATGTAAAGGTCTGTAATTTTTATCATAGGTACACTTCAACTGTGAGAGACGGAATCTAAACAAAAATCCAGAAAATCACATTGTATGATTTTTAAATAATTAATTTGCATTTTATTGCATGACATAAGTATTTGATCACCTACCAACCAGTAAGAATTCCGTCTCTCACAGCTGAAGTGTACCTATGAAAATTACAGACCTCTACATACTTTGTAAGTAGGAAAACCTGCAAAATCAGCAGTGTATCAAATACTTGTTCTCCCCACTCTATATGGGAAACTGGTATGCATGTAAGAGGGTGAAGAAGAAAGTTTTGTTGTTGAGCTTGTAATGCTTAAGTAAAGAGACATGGCAGTTCATCTTCCTCCCACAATTCCATTTGGTATATGGACGCAAATGTTTGAGAACTACCTGTTGGCGATTCATGCAAAAGGAGATGACTGGCCTGATACTCGTAAGCGTGCTACATTGCTTCACTTCCTCAGAACAGAAGCACAGAGAATTTTCTACTCTCTTCCTAACACCGGTATGACATATGCATCTGCACTTATGGCTCTCAGGGCGCACTTTGTACCAAAAGTTAATGTAATTGCGGAGCAACATAAATTTTGCCAAAGGGAGCAAAGCCATGATGAAAATATTCTGCAATATGTGGCCGCGCTCCGTGATATGGTGTCATTGTGTGCATTTGGTGATAAAAAAGATGAAATGCTAAGAGATGTCGTTTTCTCAAATCGTTGAGAAAGTTTACTGCTGTCAAATTTGTGAAAGCCTGCCGAATTACCAGTTCAACGACTGCATGTGAGAAAAAGAAATTAACGCGCAGAGGCACACAAGAAAAGCATCAGAGTCGAATGAATGTACATTCTGAACACAAATGCTACCATTGTGATTCCAGCAGACATTTAGCAAATTCCAAGCTGTGCCCAGCTTAAACAAGACCTGTAAATCATGCGACAAAATTTGGCATTTTGCAAAAGTGTGCCGCTCTGCACGGAAACAGAACATCCGAGAAATTGAAATTCCTGAACTGACTATCTTGTACATGACTAGCAAATCTCCTGCTGAAAACAAAATTATGTGTAACATTGAATTTGGCACATTGTCAGGTACTACAATACAATAATTAATTGTTGATATCTTCTATATCTTTGTTGCCAGAGTGTATATATAAGCAATACTTTTCTGAGCTGCCCCTGAAACAGTCTGATGTACAACTTGTCATATATTCAAAACATGACCTTCCTGTGTTGGGATGTATTACAGTAAGACTTGTGCACAACATGGAGAATGTTCAGTACCTGCCACATTCTATATTATTAAAGTGGAATCCCACCGATGGGCATGGACTTACATGGAATACAGTGCATCCGGAAAGTATTCACAGCACTTCACTTTTTCCACATTTTGTTATGTTACAGCCTTATTCCAAAATGGATTCAATTCATTATTTTCCTTAAAATTCTACAAACAATAGCCCATAATGACAATGTGAAAGAAGTTTGTTTGAAATATTTGCAAATTTATTAAAAATAAAAGACAAAAAAATAAAAATAAATCACATGTACATAAGTATTCACAGCCTTTGCTCAATACTTTGTTGAAGCACCTTTGGCACAAAGTCATACATCATACAGCCTCAAGTCTTTGTGTATGATGCTACAAGCGTGGCACACCTATTTTTGGGCAGTTTCTCACATTCTTCTTTGCAGGACCTCTCAAGCTCCATCAGGTTGGATGGGGAGCATCAGTGCACAGCCATTTTCAGATCTCTCCAGAGATGTTCAATCAGGCTCTGGCTGGGCCACTCAAGGACATTCACAGAGTTGTCCCGTAGCCACTCCTTTGTTATCTTGGCTGTGTGCTTAGGGTCGTTGTCCTGTTAGAAGATGAACATTCGCTCCAGTCTGAAGTCCAGAGAGCTCTTGAGCAGGTTTTCATTAAGAATGTCTCTGTACATTGCTGAATTCATATTTCCCGCGATCCTGACTAGTCTCCCAGTTCCTGCCGCTGAAAGACATCCCCACAGCATGATGCTGCCACGATCATGCTTCACTGTAGGGATGGTATTGGTCAGGTGATGAGCGGTGCCTGGTTTCCTCCAGACATTACGCTTGCCATTCAGGCCAAAGAGTTCAATCTTTGTTTCATCAGACCAGAGAATTTTGTTTCAGGTGCCTTTCAGGCGGGCTGTCGTGTGCCTTTTACTGAGTAGTGGCTTCCGTCTGGCCACTCTACCATACAGGCCTGATTGGTGGAGTGCTGCAGAGATGGTTGTTCTTTTGAAAGGTTCTCCTCTCTCCACAGAGAAATGCTGGGGCTCCGTCAGAGTGACCATCGGGTTCTTGATCAGCAGCCAGCTCTAGGAAGGGTCCTGGTGGTTTCAAAGTTCTTCCATTTATGGATGATGGAGGCCTCTATGCTCATTGGGACCTTCAATGCTGCAGAAACTTTTCTGTACCCTTCCCCAGATCTATGATACAATCCTGTCTCGGAGGTCTACAGACAATTCCTTGGACTCCATGGCTTGGTTTGTGCTCTGACATGCACTGTTAACTGTGGAACCTTATATAGACAGGTGTGTGCCTTTCCAAATCATGTCTAATCAACTGAATTTACCACAGGTGGACCCCAATCAAGTTTTAGAAACATCTCAAGGATGATCAGTGGAAACAGGTTGCACCTGAGCTAAATTTTGAATGTCATGGCAAAGGATGTGAATACTTATGTATGCAATTTTATTGTTTTTTTATTTTTAATACATTTGCAAAGATTTCAAACAAACTTCTTTCACGTTGTCATTATGGGGTATTGTTTGTAGAATTTTGAGGAAAATAATGAATTTAATCCATTTAGGAATAAGGCTATAAACAACAAAATGTGGAAAACGTGAAGTGTTTGAATGCTTTCCAGATGCACTGCATCTTCCTTGAACCTGTGCATAAAAGGAAATAAAGTAATCACCTCCAAACAGTCTGTGCAGCAGGTGTCTCAAGATCTTTGTACATAAAGTGAAATTGCATGAAAATGCTGTCCCTGTGCAACAGAAGTTGCACAGACTGCCTTTTTCTGTAAGGGATGCTGTGTCTCCAGAGCTGAACTGTCTGTTAGCAGCAGATATTATTGAAAGAGTAGATGCCTCGCATTGGGTATCTCCCATAATGGTAACTCCAAAGAAATCTGGAGATCTCAGGATGTGTGTGGATCTCAGGGAACCCAACAAAGCAATCATTGTGGACAGCTATCCCATTCCACACATCGAGGAACTGTTTTCACGGTTGAGAGGCGCTGGGATGTTTTCCACAACCAATCTTGCAAATGCGTACCATCAGGTACTACTACATGAGGAAACCAGAGACCTGACTGCATTTATAACACATGTCAGCCTGTTCTGACTTAGAGACTTAAGTGGCCTAAGATGGCCTAAGATGGATTTGCATGTGCAGTCCACAATTGCAACCTGTGTCACCTGCCAACTTAACAATAAGACAGCTAGAACCACACCTGCACCACTTGACCCCAGTTCAGTATCCAGCTGGTCCTTGGCAGAAACTGGGCATTGATTTGGTAGGTCCTTCTGAGATAGGACCTGTTAGCGGCAGATATTCCATTACATTAATTGAATACCACTCAAAATGGCCAGAGGTCGCATTTGCACATCGTCTGACTGAATTTCCGGTTACCAGTTTTCTGAGATAGGTGTTCAGCCTAAAAGGGAATCCACTGGAGATTTTCACCGACAATGGACATCAGTTCCTGTCCTCAGAGTTCAAATGCAAATGTGCAAGAAAGAGATGTCAAGCACATTCACACCTCCATATACCATCCGGAAGGAAATTATGCTGTTGAGCATTGGAATAAGGTATTGAAGGATGCCATTCTGACTGCGGAGAGAGAGAGGGCTCCATGGACATAATTTATTGTAGAATTATTGCAAACGTACAGAGCTACACCCTGTGCTACCACAGGAACCTCTCCTTTCGAGCTCTTGTTTGGAAGGAAAATGAGAACAAAATTGTCAGCCCTTCCACAGTGCAATCTGAACCCTGTCATGAACAAAAGTGTTCAAAAATGATGCAAAATCAACAAAAGATGAAAGCATACCTGGTCACAAAGTGTAAAGCAAGGACTCCAAAGCTCAAGGAAGGTGACCTTGTAAGGTTGAGAAAACCTGTGCAAGTAAGGAAAGGGAAATCAAAATTTTGTGACCCTATGCAGATTATAATGAGAAAAGGGACACACACAGTTACGAGCTAAACGATGGACGAACTTGGGACATGTCTCATTTTGCATCACTACATACAAATTTCACTCTGGCTGAACAATCATCTTCTGCCCCACCACTGGAAAGTGTCAACATCCAAACAGAGAGACATTGTTGTAGAAGGAAGCCAATGTGGTTGAAAGACTATGTAACTTAGTCTCACAGTAAGCAAGAAGAAAGTAACACTGAAAACCTTTGAAATAACTGAGTATACTGTTTTGTATCTTTGGTAATGTTAAGTAAAGCTGCAGCAAAGATGTAATCAATTAACTCTGGGGAAAATGTTGTGTTCACTTACAGTTTTTTCTGAATGCTTAAACCCTAACCGTGATTCTTATAGCACATTTTCTAAAACTATTAATACTTATAGCAAAACCACTCACTACTTTGCACTCAGTTTGCAAATTTGTAACACATGCTTTGCAAAACTGTAGGTACAATCCACTGCACAGCACTCTTTTTGCGGATCTGTAAACACAACTCACTGCTTTACACTCAATTTCCAAATGATCAACACACTCCTAGCAAAACTATACACATGTATGGCTATTATTTACACTATTTTGCCAACTGTCTGGCACACTGTCACATGTGAAAACTGTTTTAGATAATTAGTTCACTTTGCAATCAGCCTAAGCACTATAAATAAGCCACAGGTAAGCTGTCCGTGTGGACAAGGAGGAGCAAGAGGAGGATGAGGAGGGGGAAGAGGAAGGGTAAGAAGAGTAAGAAACAGAATTACTGATGACATCAGAGCTACAATAGTGGACCATGTAATCAACCATGGACCCTGAGGGAAGCTGGCCAACGGGTTCAGCCTAACTTGAGCCGCTACACTGTAGCAAGCATCATAAGGACATTTCGAAATGAGAATCGGTTAGTACAGTCACGTTGCACTAAGTTATGTAGCACTGCCATACTCTAATGAGAAACATAACAATACCATACATGTAAAAATACTGAAATTGTTACTTTACAGAATTGCTAGACATCCAGATGCTGGAGGCAGAGGAAGAATGTTCACTGCAGAACAAGAGACCCATATAGTCAATATGGTGATTGCAAATAATTCCATAAGGCTACGAGAAATACAGCAGCGCATAATTGAGGATGACACCACCTTCCAAAACATACACAATGTGAGCATTTCTGTATTATGTTGTGTACTTGCCCGCAACAGAATCCGAATGAAACAAATCTACAGAGTCCCTTTTGAAAGAAACAGTGAACGTGAAAAACAACTGCGATATGACTATGTGCAGGTAAGCTATAGTATCATTAGTACTGAATCTGGAAGTGCATACTGTAGTGCTGTGCATGCGCATGCTGTGCTGCATTTGTTTTGTCTTGTCCAGAGAGTGATGGAGCTAGAGGCAGATGTCATGGGTCATGAGCAGCTTTTTGTGGATGAGGCAGGTTTTAACCTCACTAAAACAAGGAGACGTGGCAGGAACATTATTGGACACCGTGCCATAATCAATGTCCCAGGACAACGTGGTGGTAACATAACTATGTGTGCAGCTATAAGTCAAAATGGTGTTGTTCACCATCATGCAACCCTAGGCCCATATAACACTGGACACATTATTACATTCCTGGACACCTTACATGACATGCTCACTAATGTTCAGAGACCAGAGCAGACAAGATACATCATCATATGGGACAATGTTAGTTTCCATAGGGCTGCTTTGGTCCGCAACTGATTTACAGATCACCCAATCTTCACTGTACTCAACCTCCCCCATACTCTCCATTCTTGAATCCAATTGAAGAGCTCTTCTCTGCCTGGCGCTGGAAGGTCTATGACCGTCATCCCCATCAACGCATAGCCCTTTCACTGGCAATGGAGGAGGCATGTGGGGATATTGACCAGGCATCATGTCAGGCCTGGATACGGCATTCCAAAAGATATTTTCCCCGGTGCCTTGGACTAGAGGACATTGCATGTGATGTAGACAAAATTTTGTGGCCAGACCCAGAGAGATGACATGATGTAGACTGATTTTTTTAACTTTTTTTTTCAGTGAAATTACTATTTTGTGTTTTGACACTTGTGTTTGTTTTGATGTGTGTATATAAACACCGGTACTTGAAGTTTGGATTCCTGTATGTTTACAGAACTATGACAAAACTATGACCTCAAACTGACATAGCCTACCTTGTGCACAGAGAAAGCAAAAGCCAGACGTGTTTTTTATTCATACCATAAGTGTGCTTATTAATGTGATGGCTTGTGTTAACTGTTTGATACGAAAATACCATTTTTACAAAGGTTTGAAGAGTTAAGCAATGTTTATTAGCTTTTGCAAGAGAACTTCAATGTTTTGCTGATTTGGTGAAGGGTTTTCTTATTTGTGTGTAGAGTTTAGCAAAAATAGCCAATAGTTACAAAAAATGTGCTTAAGCCGTCAGAAAAAACTGTAATGCTGTTGATTGATAAATCCCACAAGGGGGAGTTATTGTATTATGTGGGGAACTGGAATGCATGTAAAAGGGGGGAGAAGAAAGTTTTTTTGTTCGGCTTGTAATGTTTAAGTAAAGAGATATGTGCTTTACCTGAATGTGATCTAGCTTGATTTATGTGACTACACAACATTAGCCAAAGTAACAATGATAAAATGGGGATAATATGATAATATTTCTTGATTGTAGTCAACACTCTAGCTGCTGCATTTTGAACAAATTTAAATGTTTTTATTGAACTTGCAGGACATCCTCCAAGTAATGCATTACAATAATCTAGTCTTGAGGTCATGAACGCATTTTTTCGGCATCAGCAACATTTGTGTGTGTTTATGATTTTTTTTTTAACAATTACTTGTTAACTAGTACTTTTCAAGCAAAACTTTTTTCAAAATTCTTTTGACAACTTTTTAAACTAAAGTGACACTGGGACTGTGTGCCGTCACATTCCCTGACCGGGATTCGAACCCAGGCCGCGGCGGTGAGAGCGCCGAATCCTAGCCACTAGATTATCAGGGAAGGGCTAGTGATGTCTTGCCCATGAGAGCACACGTGGATGCCTTGCAAACTATAATGACGAGCAAGATTTTGTTTTCTGCCTCCTGAAAAGATAGTCTCTCATTTGTCCTAAAAACATGCTTTGCCCAGCCCCATGTAAGGGTCAAACTCACAACCTACAGATTAAAATACTGACTAGCTGCCTAACTGTGCGTACAAGGTTAGTGTTTGTTTGTCAAATGTCAGTTTGTTCAAACAGTCTACTGAGTGCGTTCAAGTCGCAGTATCCCCTGGAGTTCGAATAATTCTTCTGACAACTTTTTAAACTAAAGTGACACTGGGACTGTGTGCCCAATATTGTGTTGTCACATTCCCTGACCGGGATTCAAACAAAGGCCGAGCGGTGAGAGCTTCAAATCCTAGCCACTAGACAATCAATGAAGGGCTAGTGCTGACCTGCCCATGAGAGAATCCGTGGATGCCTTGCAAAGTATGTTGAAGAACAAGATTTTGTTTTCTGCCTCCTGAAAAGAAAGTCTCTCCTTTGTCCTAAAAACATGCTTTGCCCAGACCGATGTAAGGGTCAAACTCACAACCAACAGATTAAAAGACTGACCTGTTGCCTAACTGTGCGTACAAGGTTAGTGTTTTTTTTGTCAAATTTTTGTTTGTCCAAGCGGTATAAGGCATGCGTTCAGGTCGCAGTCTCCCCTGGAGTTCGAATCATTCTTTTGACAATTTTTTAAACTAAAGTCACACTGGGACTGTGTGACCAATATTGTGTTGTCACATTTGTGACTTTAATTTTAAAGGCACCAGCTGCACCTTTGCTTGAGCCGCTGAGCTCTGAAAATGGAAGGAGTTATGGTTGTTTACAAAATTTGTTTATGTGTGTTTAAGGTTTTTTTTAACGATTAATAGTTTACTAGTACTTTTCAAGCAAAACCCAACAATGAGTACTCTGCCACTTTGGATTCAGCAAATTGCAGGCCACTGGGCCAAATGGGTAGCGGAAATGTGACACAATTTTTAATGCTTCTGACTTCAGATTATAAGATTCTAGGTTCAGCTTCTGCCTGTCTCGGTTGGCTTCTCTTTTTTTGGCACTCCCTGACTCTCACATCGTTACAAAGCTACTTTCTCCTGGAACCATGAGCTCAGTGTATTAGGAACATGCAAAGCAAGTGCTGTACCTTCGATAGCTCAGTTGGTAGAGCGGAGGACTGTAGATGTTGCATTGGCCATCCTTAGGTCGCTGGTTCAATTCCGGCTTGAAGGAATGTGTTTTTTTTATCACTTTTAGGCACTACATGCCTTGCACTGTAACTCACTGATGCTTGAACTTCTGTAAGAGATGCATGCTTTGGATCGACAAAAACACATTCCCTGACCGGGAATCGAACCCGGGCCGCGGAGGTGAGAGCGCCGAATCCTAGCCACTAGACCATCAGGGAAGGGCTAGTGATGTCCTGCCCATGAGAGCACATGTGGATGCCTCGCAAAATATAATGACGAGCAAGATTTTGTTTTCTGCCTCCTGAAAAGATAGTCTCTCATTTGTCCTATAAACATGCTTTGCCCAGCCCCATGTAAGGGTCAAACTCACAACCTACAGATTAAAATACTGACCAGCTGCCTAACTGTGCGTACAAGGGTAGTGTTTGTTTGTCAAATGTCAGTTTGTTCAAACAGTCTACTGAGTGCGTTCAAGTCGCAGTCTCCCCTGGAGTTCGAATCATTCTTTTGACAACTTTTTAAACTAAAGTGACACTGGGTCTGTGTGCCCAATATTGTGTTGTCACATTCCCTGACCAGGATTCAAACAAAGGCCACAGCGGTGAGAGCTTCAAATCCTAGCCACTAGACAATCAATGAAGGGCTAGTGCTGACCTGCCCATGAGAGAATCCGTGGATGCCTTGCAAAATATGATGAAGAACAAGATTTTGTTTTCTGCCTCCTGAAAAGAAAGTCTCTCCTTTGTCCTAAAAACATGCTTTGCCCAGACCGATGTAAGGGTCAAACTCACAACCAACAGATTAAAAGACTGACCTGTTGCCTAACTGTGCGTACAAGGTTAGTGTTTTTTTGTCAAATTTTTGTTTGTCCAAGCGGTATAAGGCATGCGTTCAGGTCGCAGTCTCCCCTGGAGTTCGAATCATTCTTTTGACAATTTTTTAAACTAAAGTCACACTGGGACTGTGTGACCAATATTGTGTTGTCACATTTGTGACTTTAATTTTAAAGGCACCAGCTGCACCTTTGCTTGAGCCGCTGAGCTCTGAAAATGGAAGGAGTTATGGTTGTTTACAAAATTTGTTTATGTGTGTTTAAGTTTTTTTTTAACGATTAATAGTTAACTAGTACTTTTCAAGCAAAACCCAACAATGAGTACTCTGCCACTTTGGATTCAGCAAATTGCAGGCCACTGGGCCAAATGGGTAGCGGAAATGTGACACAATTTTTAATGCTTCTGACTTCAGATTATAAGATTCTAGGTTCAGCTTCTGCCTGTCTCGGTTGGCTTCTCTTTTTTTTGCACTCCCTGACTCTCACATCGTTACAAAGCTACTTTCTCCTGGAACCATGAGCTCAGTGTATTAGGAACATGCTAAGCAAGTGCTGTACCTTTGATAGCTCAGTTGGTAGAGCGGAGGACTGTAGATGTTGCATTGGCCATCCTTAGGTCGCTTGTTCAATTCCTGTTCGAAGGGATGTGTTTTTTTTTTTTACCACTTTTAGGCACTACATGCCTTGCACTCTAACTCACTGATGCTTGAACTTCTGTAAGAGATGCATGCTTTGGATCGACAAAAACACATTCCCTGACCGGGAATCGAAACCGGGCCGCGGCGGTGAGAGCGCCGAATCCTAGCCACTAGACCATCAGGGAAGGGCTAGTGATGTCCTGCCCATGAGAGCACATGTGGATGCCTTGCAAAATATAATGACGAGCAAGATTTTGTTTTCTGCCTCCTGAAAAGATAGTCTCTCATTTGTCCTAAAAACATGCTTTGCCCAGCCCCATGTAAGGGTCAAACTCACAACCTACAGATTAAAATACTGACCAGCTGCCTAACTGTGCGTACAAGGGTAGTGTTTGTTTGTCAAATGTCAGTTTGTTCAAACAGTCTACTGAGTGCGTTCAAGTCGCAGTCTCCCCTGGAGTTCGAATCATTCTTTTGACAACTTTTTAAACTAAAGTGACACTGGGACTGTGTGCCCAATATTGTGTTGTCACATTCCCTGACCGGGATTCGAACAAAGGCCACAGCGGTGAGAGCTTCAAATCCTAGCCACTAGACAATCAATGAAGGGCTAGTGCTGACCTGCCCATGAGAGAATCCGTGGATGCCTTGCAAAATATGATGAAGAACAAGATTTTGTTTTCTGCCTCCTGAAAAGAAAGTCTCTCCTTTGTCCTAAAAACATGCTTTGCCCAGACCGATGTAAGGGTCAAACTCACAACCAACAGATTAAAAGAATGACCTGTTGCCTAACTGTGCGTACAAGGTTAGTGTTTTTTTGTTAAATTTTTGTTTGTCCAAGCGGTATAAGGCATGCGTTCAGGTCGCAGTCTCCCCTGGAGTTCGAATCATTCTTTTGACAACTTTTTAAACTAAAGTGACACTGGGACTGTGTGCCCAGTATTGTGTTGTCACATTTGTGACTTTAATTTTAAAGGCACCAGCTGCACCTTTGCTTGAGCCGCTGAGCTCTGAAAATGGAAGGAGTTATGGTTGTTTACAAAATTTGTTTATGTGTGTTTATGGTTTTTTTAACGATTAATAGTTAACTAGTACTTTTCAAGCAAACCCCAACAATGAGTACTCTGCCACTTTGGATTCAGGAAATTGCAGGCCACTGGGCCAAATGAGTGGCGGAAATGTGACGCAATTTTTAATGCATCTGACTTCAGATTATAAGATTCTAGGTTCAGCTTCTGCCTGTCTCGGTTGGCTTCCCTTTTTTTGCACTCCCTGACTCTCACATCGTTACAAAGCTACTTTCTCCTGGAACCATGAGCTCAGTGTATTAGGAACATGCAAAGCAAGTACTGTACCTTCGATAGCTCAGTTGGTAGAGCGGAGGACTGTAGATGTTGCATTGGCCATCCTTAGGTCGCTGGTTCAATTCCGGCTCGAAGGAATGTGTTTTTTTTTTTACCACTTTTAGGCACTACATGCCTTGCACTGTAACTCACTGATGCTTGAACTTCTGTAAGAGATGCATGCTTTGGATCGACAAAAGCACATTCCCTGACCGGGAATCTAACCCGGGCCGCGGCGGTGAGAGCGCCGAATCCTAGCCACTAGACCATCAGGGAAGGGCTAGTGATGTCCTGCCCATGAGAGCACATGTGGATGCCTTTGAAAATATAATGACGAGCAAGATTTTGTTTTCTGCCTCCTGAAAAGATAGTCTCTCATTTGTCCTAAAAACATGCTTTGCCCAGCCCCATGTAAGGGTCAAACTCACAACCTACAGATTAAAATACTGACCAGCTGCCTAACTGTGCGTACAAGGGTAGTGTTTGTTTGTCAAATGTCAGTTTGTTCAAACAGTCTACTGAGTGCGTTCAAGTCGCAGTCTCCCCTGGAGTTCGAATCATTCTTTTGACAACTTTTTAAACTAAAGTGACACTGGGACTGTGTGCCCAATATTGTGTTGTCACATTCCCTGACCGGGATTCAAACAAAGGCCGCAGCGGTGAGAGCTTCAAATCCTAGCCACTAGACAATCAGTGAAGGGCTAGTGCTGACCTGCCCATGAGAGAATCCGTGGATGCCTTGCAAAATATGATGAAGAACAAGATTTTGTTTTCTGCCTCCCGAAAAGAAAGTCTCTCCTTTGTCCTAAAAACATGCTTTGCCCAGACCGATGTAAGGGTCAAACTCACAACCAATAGATTAAAAGACTGACCTGTTGCCTAACTGTGCGTACAAGGTTAGTGTTTTTTTGTCAAATTTTTGTTTGTCCAAGCGGTATAAGGCATGCGTTCAGGTCGCAGTCTCCCCTGGAGTTCGAATCATTCTTTTGACAATTTTTTAAACTAAAGTCAAACTGGGACTGTGTGACCAATATTGTGTTGTCACATTTGTGACTTTAATTTTAAAGGCACCAGCTGCACCTTTGCTTGAGCCGCTGAGCTCTGAAAATGGAAGGAGTTATGGTTGTTTACAAAATTTGTTTATGTGTGTTTAAGGTTTTTTTTAACGATTAATAGTTTACTAGTACTTTTCAAGCAAACCCAACAATGAGTACTCTGCCACTTTGGATTCAGCAAATTGCAGGCCACTGGGCCAAATGGGTAGCGGAAATGTGACGCAATTTTTAATGCTTCTGACTTCAGATTATAAGATTCTAGGTTCAGCTTCTGCCTGTCTCGGTTGGCTTCTCTTTTTTTGCACTCCCTGACTCTCACATCGTTACAAAGCTACTTTCTCCTGGAACCATGAGCTCAGTGTATTAGGAACATGCAAAGCTGTACCTTCGATAGCTCAGTTGGCAGAGCGGAGGACTGTACATGTTGCATTGGCCATCCTTAGGTCGCTGGTTCAATTCCGGCTTGAAGGAATGTGTTTTTTTTTATCACTTTTAGGCACTACATGCCTTGCACTGTAACTCACTGATGCTTGAACTTCTGTAAGAGATGCATGCTTTGGATCAACAAAAACACATTCCCTGATTGGGAATCGAACCCGGGCCGCAGCGGTGAGAGCGCCGAATCCTAGCCACTAGACCATCAGGGAAGGATTAGTGATGTCCTGCCCATGAAAGCACACGTGGATGCCTTGCAAAATATAATAACGAGCAAGATTTTGTTTTCTGCCTCCTGAAAAGACAGTCTCTCATTTGCCCTAAAAACATGCATTGCCAAGCCCCATGTAAGGGTCAAACTCACAACCTACAGATTAAAATACTGACCAGCTGCGCGTACAAGGTAAGTGTTTGTTTGTCAAATGTCAGTTTGTTCAAACAGTCTACTGAGTGCGTTCAAGTCGCAGTCTCCCCTGGAGTTCGAATCATTCTTTTGACAACTTTTTAAACTAAAGTGACACTGGGACTGTGTGCCCAATATTGTGTTGTCACATTCCCTGACCGGGATTCGAACAAAGGCCGCAGCGGTGAGAGCTTCAAATCCTAGCCACTAGACAATCAATGAAGGGCTAGTACTGACCTGCCCATGAGAGAATCCGTGGATGCCTTGCAAAATATGATGAAGAACAAGATTTTGTTTTCTGCCTCCTGAAAAGAAAGTCTCTCCTTTGTCCTAAAAACATGCTTTGCCCAGACCGATGTAAGGGTCAAACTCACAACCAACAGATTAAAAGACTGACCTGTTGCCTAACTGTGCGTACAAGGTTAGTGTTTTTTTGTCAAATTTTTGTTTGTCCAAGCGGTATAAGACATGCGTTCAGGTCGCAGTCTCCCCTGGAGTTCGAATCATTCTTTTGACTACTTTTTAAACTAAAGTGACACTGGGACTGTGTGCCCAGTATTGTGTTGTCACATTTGTGACTTTAATTTTAAAGGCACCAGCTGCACCTTTGCTTGAGCCGCTGAGCTCTGAAAATGGAAGGAGTTATGGTTGTTTACAAAATTTGTTTATGTGTGTTTATGTTTTTTTTTAACGATTAATAGTTTACTAGTACTTTTCAAGCAAACCCAACAATGAGTACTCTGCCACTTTGGATTCAGCAAATTGCAGGCCACTGGGCCAAATGGGTAGCGGAAATGTGACGCAATTTTTAATGCTTCTGACTTCAGATTATAAGATTCTAGGTTCAGCTTCTGCCTGTCTCGGTTGGCTTCTCTTTTTTTGCACTCCCTGACTCTCACATCGTTACAAAGCTACTTTCTCCTGGAACCATGAGCTCAGTGTATTAGGAACATGCAAAGCAAGTACTGTACCTTCGATAGCTCAGTTGGCAGAGCGGAGGACTGTACATGTTGCATTGGCCATCCTTAGGTCGCTGGTTCAATTCCGGCTTGAAGGAATGTGTTTTTTTTAATCACTTTTAGGCACTACATGCCTTGCACTGTAACTCACTGATGCTTGAACTTCTGTAAGAGATGCATGCTTTGGATCGACAAAAACACATTCCCTGACCGGGAATCGAACCCGGGCCACGGCGGTGAGAGCGCCGAATCCTAGCCACTAGACCATCAGGGAAGGATTAGTTATGTCATGCCCATGAAAGCACACGTGGATGCCTTGCAAAATATAATAACGAGCAAGATTTTGTTTTCTGCCTCCTGAAAAGACAGTCTCTCATTTGCCCTAAAAACATGCATTGCCAAGCCCCATGTAAGGGTCAAACTCACAACCTACAGATTAAAATACTGACCAGCTGCCTAACTGTGCGTACAAGGTAAGTGTTTGTTTGTCAAATGTCAGTTTGTTCAAACAGTCTACTGAGTGCGTTCAAGTCGCAGTCTCCCCTGGAGTTCGAATCATACTTTTGACAACTTTTTAAACTAAAGTGACACTGGGACTGTGTGCCCAACATTGTGTTGTCACATTCCCTGACCGGGACTTGAACAAAGGCCGCAGCGGTGAGAGCTTCAAATCCTAGCCACTAGACAATCAATGAAGGGCTAGTGCTGACCTGCCCATGAGAGAATCCGTGGATGCCTTGCAAAATATGATGAAGAACAAGATTTTGTTTCCTGCCTCCCGAAAATAAAGTCTCTCCTTTGTCCTAAAAACATGCTTTGCCCAGACCGATGTAAGGGTCAAACTCACAACCAACAGATTAAAAGACTGACCTGTTGCCTAACTGTGCGTACAAGGTTAGTGTTTTTTTGTCAAATTTTTGTTTGTCCAAGCGGTATAAGGCATGCGTTCAGGTCGCAGTCTCCCCTGGAGTTCGAATCATTCTTTTGACAACTTTTTAAACTAAAGTGACACTGGGACTGTGTGCCCAGTATTGTGTTGTCACATTTGTGACTTTAATTTTAAAGGCACCAGCTGCACCTTTGCTTGAGCCGCTGAGCTCTGAAAATGGAAGGAGTTATGGTTGTTTACAAAATTTGTTTATGTGTGTTTAAGTTTTTTTTTAACGATTAATAGTTTACTAGTACTTTTCAAGCAAAACCCAACAATGAGTACTCTGCCACTTTGGATTCAGCAAATTGCAGGCCACTGGGCCAAATGGGTAGCGGAAATGTGACGCAATTTTTAATGCTTCTGACTTCAGATTATAAGATTCTAGGTTCAGCTTCTGCCTGTCTCGGTTGGCTTCTCTTTTTTTGCACTCCCTGACTCTCACATCGTTACAAAGCTACTTTCTCCTGGAACCATGAGCTCAGTGTATTAGGAACATGCAAAGCAAGTACTGTACCTTCGATAGCTCAGTTGGCAGAGCGGAGGACTGTAGATGTTGCATTGGCCATCCTTAGGTCGCTGGTTCAATTCCGGCTTGAAGGAATGTGTTTTTTTTATCACTTTTAGGCACTACATGCCTTGCACTGTAACTCACTGATGCTTGAACTTCTGTAAGAGATGCATGCTTTGGATCATCAAAAACACATTCTCTGACCGGGAATCGAACCCGGGCCGCGGCGGTAAGAGCACCGAACCCTAGCCACTAGACCATCAGGGAAGGATTAGTGATGTCCTGCCCATGAAATCACACGTGGATGCCTTGCAAAATATAATAACGAGCAAGATTTTGTTTTCTGCCTCCTGAAAAGACAGTCTCTCATTTGCCCTAAAAACATGCATTGCCAAGCCCCATGTAAGGGTCAAACTCACAACCTACAGATTAAAATACTGATCAGCTGCCTAACTGTGCGTACAAGGGTAGTGTTTGTTTGTCAAATGTCAGTTTGTTCAAACAGTCTACTGAGTGCGTTCAAGTCGCAGTCTCCCCTGGAGTTCGAATCATTCTTTTGACAACTTTTTAAACTAAAGTGACACTGGGACTGTGTGCCCAATATTGTGTTGTCACATTCCCTGACCGGGATTCGAACAAAGGCCGCAGCGGTGAGAGCTTCAAATCCTAGCCACTAGACAATCAATGAAGGGTTAGTGCTGACCTGCCCATGAGAGAATCCGTGGATGCCTTGCAAAATATGATGAAGAACAAGATTTTGTTTTCTGCCTCCTGAAAAGAAAGTCTCTCCTTTGTCCTAAAAACATGCTTTGCCCAGACCGATGTAAGGGTCAAACTCACAACCAACAGATTAAAAGACTGACCTGTTGCCTAACTGTGCGTACAAGGTTAGTGTTTTTTTGTCAAATTTTTGTTTGTCCAAGCGGTATAAGGCATGTATTCAGGTCGCAGTCTCCCCTGGAGTTCGAATCATTCTTTTGACAACTTTTTAAACTAAAGTGACACTGGGACTGTGTGCCCAGTATTGTGTTGTCACATTTGTGACTTTAATTTTAAAGGCACCAGCTGCACCTTTGCTTGAGCCGCTGAGCTCTGAAAATGGAAGGAGTTATGGTTGTTTACAAAATTTGTTTTATGTGTGTTTAAGGTTTTTTTTAACGATTAATAGTTTACTAGTACTTTTCAAGCAAACCCCAACAATGAGTACTCTGCCACTTTGGATTCAGCAAATTGCAGGCCACTGGGCCAAATGGGTAGCGGAAATGTGACACAATTTTTAATGCTTCTGACTTCAGATTATAAGATTCTAGGTTCAGCTTCTGCCTGTCTCGGTTGGCTTCTCTTTTTTTGCACTCCCTGACTCTCACATCGTTACAAAGATACTTTCTCCTGGAACCATGAGCTCAGTGTATTAGGAACATGCAAAGCAAGTACTGTACCTTCAATAGCTCAGTTGGTAGAGTGGAGGACTGTAGATGTTGCATTGGCCATCCTTAGTTCGCTGGTTCAATTCCGGCTCGAAGGAATGTGTTTTTTTTATCACTTTTAGGCTCTACATGCCTTGCACTGTAACTCACTGATGCTTGAACTTCTGTAAGAGATGCATGCTTTGGATCGACAAAAACACATTCCCTGACCGGGAATCGAACCCGGGCCACGGCGGTGAGAGCGCCGAATCCTAGCCACTAGACCATCAGGGAAGGATTAGTTATGTCATGCCCATGAAAGCACACGTGGATGCCTTGCAAAATATAATAACGAGCAAGATTTTGTTTTCTGCCTCCTGAAAAGACAGTCTCTCATTTGCCCTAAAAACATGCATTGCCAAGCCCCATGTAAGAGTCAAACTCACAACCTACAGATTAAAATACTGACCAGCTGCCTAACTGTGCGTACAAGGTAAGTGTTTGTTTGTCAAATGTCAGTTTGTTCAAACAGTCTACTGAGTGCGTTCAAGTCGCAGTCTCCCCTGGAGTTCGAATCATACTTTTGACAACTTTTTAAACTAAAGTGACACTGGGACTGTGTGCCCAACATTGTGTTGTCACATTCCCTGACCGGGATTCGAACAAAGGCCGCAGCGGTGAGAGCTTCAAATCCTAGCCACTAGACAATCAATGAAGGGCTAGTGCTGACCTGCCCATGAGAGAATCCGTGGATGCCTTGCAAAATATGATGAAGAACAAGATTTTGTTTTCTGCCTCCCGAAAATAAAGTCTCTCCTTTGTCCTAAAAACATGCTTTGCCCAGACCGATGTAAGGGTCAAACTCACAACCAACAGATTAAAAGACTGACCTGTTGCCTAACTGTGCGTACAAGGTTAGTGTTTTTTTGTCAAATTTTTGTTTGTCCAAGCGGTATAAGGCATGCGTTCAGGTCGCAGTCTCCCCTGGAGTTCGAATCATTCTTTTGACAACTTTTTAAACTAAAGTCACACTGGGACTGTGTGCCCAGTATTGTGTTGTCACATTTGTGACTTTAATTTTAAAGGCACCAGCTGCACCTTTGCTTGAGCCGCTGAGCTCTGAAAATGGAAGGAGTTATGGTTGTTTACAAAATTTGTTTATGTGTGTTTAAGGTTTTTTTTAACGATTAATAGTTTACTAGTACTTTTCAAGCAAAACCCAACAATGAGTACTCTGCCACTTTGGATTCAGCAAATTGCAGGCCACTGGGCCAAATGGGTAGCGGAAATGTGACGCAATTTTTAATGCTTCTGACTTCAGATTATAAGATTCTAGGTTCAGCTTCTGCCTGTCTCGGTTGGCTTCTCTTTTTTTGCACTCCCTGACTCTCACATCGTTACAAAGCTACTTTCTCCTGGAACCATGAGCTCAGTGTATTAGGAACATGCAAAGCAAGTACTGTACCTTCGATAGCTCAGTTGGCAGAGCGGAGGACTGTAGATGTTGCATTGGCCATCCTTAGGTCGCTGGTTCAATTCCGGCTCGAAGGAATGTGTTTTTTTTATCACTTTTAGGCACTACATGCCTTGCACTGTAACTCACTGATGCTTGAACTTCTGTAAGAGATGCATGCTTTGGATCAACAAAAACACATTCCATGAGCGGGAATTGAACCCGGGCCGCGGCGGTGAGAGCGCCGAATCCTAGCCACTAGACCATCAGGGAAGGATTAGTGACGTCCTGCCCATGAAATCACACGTGGATGCCTTGCAAAATATAATAACGAGCAAGATTTTGTTTTCTGCCTCCTGAAAAGACAGTCTCTCATTTGCCCTAAAAACATGCATTGCCAAGCCCCATGTAAGGGTCAAACTCACAACCTACAGATTAAAATACTGATCAGCTGCCTAACTGTGCGTACAAGGGTAGTGTTTGTTTGTCAAATGTCAGTTTGTTCAAACAGTCTACTGAGTGCGTTCAAGTCGCAGTCTACTGAGTGCGTTCAAGTCGCAGTCTCCCCTGGAGTTCGAATCATTCTTTTGACAACTTTTTAAACTAAAGTGACACTGGGACTGTGTGCCCAATATTGTGTTGTCACATTCCCTGACCGGGATTTGAACAAAGGCCGCAGCGGTGAGAGCTTCAAATCCTAGCCACTAGACAATCAATGAAGGGTTAGTGCTGACCTGCCCATGAGAGAATCCGTGGATGCCTTGCGAAATATGATGAAGAACAAGATTTTGTTTTCTGCCTCCCGAAAATAAAGTCTCTCCTTTGTCCTAAAAACATGCTTTGCCCAGACCGATGTAAGGGTCAAACTCACAACCAACAGATTAAAAGACTGACCTGTTGCCTAACTGTGCGTACAAGGTTAGTGTTTTTTTGTCACATTTTTGTTTGTCCAAGTGGTATAAGGCATGCGTTCAGGTCGCAGTCTCCCCTGGAGTTCGAATCATTCTTTTGACAATTTTTTAAACTAAAGTCACACTGGGACAGTGTGACCAATATTGTGTTGTCACATTTGTGACTTTAATTTTAAAGGCACCAGCTGCACCTTTGCTTGAGCCGCTGAGCTCTGAAAATGGAAGGAGTTATGGTTGTTTACAAAATTTGTTTATGTGTGTTTAAGGTTTTTTTTAACGATTAATAGTTTACTAGTACTTTTCAAGCAAAACCCAACAATGAGTACTCTGCCACTTTGGATTCAGCAAATTGCAGGCCACTGGGCCAAATGGGTAGCGGAAATGTGACGCAATTTTTAATGCTTCTGACTTCAGATTATAAGATTCTAGGTTCAGCTTCTGCCTGTCTCGGTTGGCTTCTCTTTTTTTGCACTCCCTGACTCTCACATCGTTACAAAGCTACTTTCTCCTGGAACCATGAGCTCAGTGTATTAGGAACATGCAAAGCAAGTACTGTACCTTCGATAGCTCAGTTGGTAGAGCGGAGGACTGTAGATGTTGCATTGGCCATCCTTAAGTCGCTGGTTCAATTCCGGCTCGAAGGAATGTGTTTTTTTTTTTACCACTTTTAGGCACTACATGCCTTGCACTGTAACTCACTGATGCTTGAACTTCTGTAAGAGATGCATGCTTTGGATCGACAAAAGCACATTCCCTGACCGGGAATCTAACCCGGGCCGCGGCGGTGAGAGCGCCGAATCCTAGCCACTAGACCATCAGGGAAGGATTAGTGATGTCCTGCCCATGAAAGCACACGTGGATGCCTTGCAAAATATAATAACGAGCAAGATTTTGTTTTCTGCCTCCTGAAAAGACAGTCTCTCATTTGCCCTAAAAACATGCATTGCCAAGCCCCATGTAAGGGTCAAACTCACAACCTACAGATTAAAATACTGATCAGCTGCCTAACTGTGCGTACAAGGGTAGTGTTTGTTTGTCAAATGTCAGTTTGTTCAAACAGTCTACTGAGTGCGTTCAAGTCGCAGTCTCCCCTGGAGTTCGAATCATTCTTTTGACAACTTTTTAAACTAAAGTGACACTGGGACTGTGTGCCCAACATTGTGTTGTCACATTCCCTGACCGGGATTCGAACAAAGGCCGCAGCGGTGAGAGCTTCAAATCCTAGCCACTAGACAATCAATGAAGGGCTAGTGCTGACCTGCCCATGAGAGAATCCGTGGATGCCTTGCAAAATATGATGAAGAACAAGATTTTGTTTTCTGCCTCCTGAAAAGAAAGTCTCTCCTTTGTCCTAAAAACATGCTTTGCCCAGACCGATGTAAGGGTCAAACTCACAACCAACAGATTAAAAGACTGACCTGTTGCCTAACTGTGCGTACAAGGTTAGTGTTTTTTTGTCAAATTTTTGTTTGTCCAAGCGGTATAAGGCATGCGTTCAGGTCGCAGTCTCCCCTGGAGTTCGAATCATTCTTTTGACAACTTTTTAAACTAAAGTGACACTGGGACTGTGTGCCCAGTATTGTGTTGTCACATTTGTGACTTTAATTTTAAAGGCACCAGCTGCACCTTTGCTTGAGCCGCTGAGCTCTGAAAATGGAAGGAGTTATGGTTGTTTACAAAATTTGTTTATGTGTGTTTATGGTTTTTTTAACGATTAATAGTTAACTAGTACTTTTCGAGCAAACCCCAACAATGAGTACTCTGCCACTTTGGATTCAGCAAATTGCAGGCCACTGGGCCAAATGAGTGGCGGAAATGTGACGCAATTTTTAATGCATCTGACTTCAGATTATAAGATTCTAGGTTCAGCTTCTGCCTGTCTCGGTTGGCTTCCCTTTTTTTGCACTCCCTGACTCTCACATCGTTACAAAGCTACTTTCTCCTGGAACCATGAGCTCAGTGTATTAGGAACATGCAAAGCAAGTACTGTACCTTTGATAGCTCAGTTGGTAGAGTGGAGGACTGTAGATGTTGCATTGGCCATCCTTAGGTCGCTGGTGCAATTCCGGCTCGAAGGAATGTGTTTTTTTTTTTCCACTTTAAGGCACTACATGCCTTGCACTCTAACTCACTGATGCTTGAACTTCTGTAAGAGATGCATGCTTTGGATTGACAAAAACACATTCCCTGACCAGGAATCGAACCCAGGCCGCAGCGGTGAGAGCACCGAATCCTAGCCACTAGACCATCAGGGAAGGGCTAGTGATGTCCTGCCCATGAGAGCACATGTGGATGCCTTGCAAAATATAATGACGAGCAAGATTTTGTTTTCTGCCTCCTGAAAAGATAGTCTCTCATTTGTCCTAAAAACATGCTTTGCCAAGCCCCATGTAAGGGTCAAACTCACAACCTACAGATTAAAATACTGACCAGCTGCCTAACTGTGCGTACAAGGGTAGTGTTTGTTTGTCAAATGTCAGTTTGTTCAAACAGTCTACTGAGTGCGTTCAAGTCGCAGTCTCCCCTGGAGTTCGAATCATTCTTTTGACAACTTTTTAAACTAAAGTGACACTGGGACTGTGTGCCCAATATTGTGTTGTCACATTCCCTGACCGGGATTCGAACAAAGGCCGCAGCGGTGAGAGCTTCAAATCCTAGCCACTAGACAATCAATGAAGGGTTAGTGCTGACCTGCCCATGAGAGAATCCGTGGATGCCTTGCAAAATATGATGAAGAACAAGATTTTGTTTTCTGCCTCCTGAAAAGAAAGTCTCTCCTTTGTCCTAAAAACATGCTTTGCCCAGACCGATGTAAGGGTCAAACTCACAATCAACAGATTAAAAGACTGACCTGTTGCCTAACTGTGCGTACAAGGTTAGTGTTTTTTTGTCAAATTTTTGTTAGTCCAAGCGGTATAAGGCATGCGTTCAGGTCGCAGTCTCCCCTGGAGTTCGAATCATTCTTTTGACAACTTTTTAAACTAAAGTGACACTGGGACTGTGTGCCCAGTATTGTGTTGTCACATTTGTGACTTTAATTTTAAAGGCACCAGCTGCACCTTTGCTTGAGCCGCTGAGCTCTGAAAATGGAAGGAGTTATGGTTGTTTACAAAATTTGTTTATGTGTGTTTATGGTTTTTTTAACGATTAATAGTTAACTAGTACTTTTCAAGCAAACCCCAACAATGAGTACTCTGCCACTTTGGATTCAGCAAATTGCAGGCCACTGGGCCAAATGAGTGCGGAAATGTGACGCAATTTTTAATGCTTCTGACTTCAGATTATAAGGTTCTAGGTTCAGCTTCTGCCTGTCTCGGTTGGCTTCTCTTTTTTTGCACTCCCTGACTCTCACATCGTTACAAAGCTACTTTCTCCTGGAACCATGAGCTCAGTGTATTAGGAACATGCAAAGCAAGTACTGTACCTTCGATAGCTCAGTTGGTAGAGCGGAGGACTGTAGATGTTGCATTGGCCATCCTTAGGTCGCTGGTGCAATTCTGGCTCGAAGGAATGTGTTTTTTTTTTACCACTTTAAGGCACTACATGCCTTGCACTCTAACTCACTGATGCTTGAAGTTCTGTAAGAGATGGATGCTTTGGATCGACAAAAACACATTCCCTGACCGGGAATCGAACCCGGCCGCAGCGGTGAGAGCGCCAAAACCTAGCCACTAGACCATCAGGGAAGGATGAGTAATGTCCTGCCCATGAAAGCACACGTGGATGCCTTGCAAAATATAATAACGAGCAAGATTTTGTTTTCTGCCTCCTGAAAAGACAGTCTCTCATTTGCCCTAAATACATGCATTGCCAAGCCCCATGTAAGGGTCAAACTCACAACCTACAGATTAAAATACTGATCAGCTGCCTAACTGTGCGTACAAGGGTAGTGTTTGTTTGTCAAATGTCAGTTTGTTCAAACAGTCTACTGAGTGCATTCAAGTCGCAGTCTCCCCTGGAGTTCGAATCATTCTTTTGACAACTTTTTAAACTAAAGTGACACTGGGACTGTGTTGTGTTGTCACATTCCCTGACCGGGATTCGAACAAAGGCCGCAGCGGTGAGAGCTTCAAATCCTAGCCACTAGACAATCAATGAAGGGCTAGTGCTGACCTGCCCATGAGAGAATCCGTGGATGCCTTGCAAAATATGATGAAGAACAAGATTTTGTTTTCTGCCTCCTGAAAAGAAAGTCTCTCCTTTGTCCTAAAAACATGCTTTGCCCAGACCGATGTAAGGGTCAAACTCACAATCAACAGATTAAAAGACTGACCTGTTGCCTAACTGTGCGTACAAGGTTAGTGTTTTTTTGTCAAATTTTTGTTTGTCCAAGCGGTATAAGGCATGCGTTCAGGTCGCAGTCTCCCCTGGAGTTCGAATCATTCTTTTGACAACTTTTTAAACTAAAGTGACACTGGGACTGTGTGCCCAGTATTGTGTTGTCACATTTGTGACTTTAATTTTAAAGGCACCAGCTGCACCTTTGCTTGAGCCGCTGAGCTCTGAAAATGGAAGGAGTTATGGTTGTTTACAAAATTTGTTTATGTGTGTTTATGGTTTTTTTAACGATTAATAGTTAACTAGTACTTTTCAAGCAAACTCCAACAATGAGTACTCTGCCACTTTGGATTCAGCAAATTGCAGGCCACTGGGCCAAATGAGTGGCGGAAATGTGACGCAATTTTTAATGCTTCTGACTTCAGATTATAAGGTTCTAGGTTCAGCTTCTGCCTGTCTCGGTTGGCTTCTCTTTTTTTGCACTCCCTGACTCTCACATCGTTACAAAGCTACTTTCTCCTGGAACCATGAGCTCAGTGTATTAGGAAAATGCAAAGCAAGTACTGTACCTTCGATAGCTCAGTTGGTAGAGCGGAGGACTGTAGATGTTGCATTAGCCATCCTTAGGTTGCTGGTTCAATTCCGGCTTGTAGGAATGTGTTTTTTTTATCACTTTTAGGCACTACATGCCTTGCACTCTAACTCACTGATGCTTGAACTTCTGTAAGAGATGCATGCTTTGGATCGACAAAAACACATTCCCCGACCGGGAATCAAACCCGGACCGTGGCGGTGAGAGCACGGAATCCTAGCCACTAGACCATCAGGGAAGGGCTAGTGATATCTTGCCCATGACAGCACATGTGGATGCCTTGCAAAATATAATGACGAGCAAGATTTTGTTTTCTGCCTCCTGAAAAGATAGTCTCTCATTTGTCCTAAAAACATGCTTTGCCCAGCCCCATGTAAGGGTCAAACTCACAACCTACAGATTAAAATACTGACCAGCTGCCTAACTGTGCGTACAAGGGTAGAGTTTGTTTGTCAAATGTCAGTGTGTTCAAACAGTCTACTGAGTGCGTTCAAGTCGCAGTCTCCCCTGGAGTTCGAATCATTCTTTTGACAAATTTTTAAACTAAAGTGACACTGGGACTGTGTGCCCAATGATGTGTTGTCACATTCCCTGACCGGGATTCGAACAAAGGCCGCAGCGGTGAGAGCTTCAAATCCTAGCCACTAGACAATCAGTGAAGGGCTAGTGCTGACCTACCCATGAGAGAATCCGTGGATGCCTTGCAAAATATGATGAAGAACAAGATTTTGTTTTCTGCCTCCTGAAAAGAAAGTCTCTCCTTTGTCCTAAAAACATGCTTTGCCCAGACCGATGTAAGGGTCAAACTCACAACCAACAGATTAAAAGACTGACCTGTTGCCTAACTGTGCGTACAAGGTTAGTGTTTTTTTGTCAAATTTTTGTTTGTCCAAGTGGTATAAGGCATGCGTTCAGGTCGCAGTCTCCCCTGGAGTTCGAATCATTCTTTTGACAATTTTTTAAACTAAAGTCACACTGGGACTGTGTGACCAATATTGTGTTGTCACATTTGTGACTTTAATTTTAAAGGCACCAGCTGCACCTTTGCTTGAGCCGCTGAGCTCTGAAAATGTAAGGAGTTATGGTTGTTTACAAAATTTGTTTATGTGTGTTTAAGGTTTTTTTTAACGATTAATAGTTTACTAGTACTTTTCAAGCAAAACCCAACAATGAGTACTCTGCCACTTTGGATTCAGCAAATTGCAGGCAACTGGGCCAAATGGGTAGCGGAAATGTGACACAATTTTTAATGCTTCTGACTTCAGATTATAAGATTCTAGGTTCAGCTTCTCTTTTTTTGCACTCCCTGACTCTCACATCGTTACAAAGCTAATTTCTCCTGGAACCATGAGCTCAGTGTATTAGGAACATGCAAAGCAAGTACTGTACCTTCGATAGCTCAGTTGGTAGAGCGGAGGACTGTAGATGTTGCATTGGCCATCCTTAGGTCGCTGGTGCAATTCTGGCTCGAAGGAATGTGTTTTTTTTTTACCACTTTAAGGCACTACATGCCTTGCACTCTAACTCACTGATGCTTGAACTTCTGTAAGAGATGCATGCTTTGGATCGACAAAAACACATTCCCTGACCGGGAAACGACCCCGGCCGCGGCAGTGAGAGCGCCGAATCCTAGCCACTAGACCATCAGGGAAGGGCTAGTGATGTCCTGCCCATGAGAGTACATGTGGATGCCTTGCAAAATATAATGACGAGCAAGATTTTGTTTTCTGCCTCCTGAAAAGATAGTCTCTCATTTGTCCTAAAAACATGCTTTGCCCAGCCCCATGTAAGGGTCAAACTCACAACCTACAGATTAAAATACTGACCAGCTGCCTAACTGTGCGTACAAGGGTAGTGTTTGTTTGTCAAATGTCAGTTTGTTCAAACAGTCTACTGAGTGCGTTCAAGTCGCAGTCTCCCATGGAGTTCGAATCATTCTTTTGACAACTTTTTAAACTAAAGTGACACTGGGACTGTGTGCCCAATATTGTGTTGTCACATTCCCTGACCGGGATTCAAACAAAGGCCGCAGCGGTGAGAGCTTCAAATCCTAGCCACTAGACAATCAGTGAAGGGCTAGTGCTGACCTGCCCATGAGAGAATCCGTGGATGCCTTGCAAAATATGATGAAGAACAAGATTTTGTTTTCTGCCTCCCGAAAAGAAAGTCTCTCCTTTGTCCTAAAAACATGCTTTGCCCAGACCGATGTAAGGGTCAAACTCACAACCAACAGATTAAAAGACTGACCTGTTGCCTAACTGTGCGTACAAGGTTAGTGTTTTTTTGTCAAATTTTTGTTTGTCCAAGTGGTATAAGGCATGCGTTCAGGTCGCAGTCTCCCCTGGAGTTCGAATCATTCTTTTGACAATTTTTTAAACTAAAGTCACACTGGGACTGTGTGACCAATATTGTGTTGTCACATTTGTGACTTTAATTTTAAAGGCACCAGCTGCACCTTTGCTTGAGCCGCTGAGCTCTGAAAATGGAAGGAGTTATGGTTGTTTACAAAATTTGTTTATGTGTGTTTAAGGTTTTTTTTAACGATTAATAGTTTACTAGTACTTTTCAAGCAAAACCCAACAATGAGTACTCTGCCACTTTGGATTCAGCAAATTGCAGGCCACTGGGCCAAATGGGTAGCGGAAATGTGACACAATTTTTAATGCTTCTGACTTCAGATTATAAGATTCTAGGTTCAGCTTCTCTTTTTTTGCACTCCCTGACTCTCACATCGTTACAAAGCTAATTTCTCCTGGAACCATGAGCTCAGTGTAATAGGAACATGCAAAGCAAGTACTGTACCTTTGATAGCTCAGTTGGTAGAGTGGAGGACTGTAGATGTTGCATTGGCCATCCTTAGGTCGCTGGTTCAATTCTGGCTTGAAGGAATGTGTTTTTTTTATCACTTTTAGGCACTACATGCCTTGCACTGTAACTCACTGATGCTTGAACTTCTGTAAGAGATGCATGCTTTGGATCGACAAAAACACATTCCCCGACCGGGAATCGAACCCGGACCGCGGCGGTGAGAGCACAGAATCCTAGCCACTAGACCATCAGGGAAGGGCTAGTGATATCCTGCCCATGACAGCACATGTGGATGCCTTGCAAAATATAATGACGAGCAAGATTTTGTTTTCTGCCTCCTGAAAAGATAGTCTCTCATTTGTCCTAAAAACATGCTTTGCCCAGCCCCATGTAAGGGTCAAACTCACAACCTACAGATTAAAATACTGACCAGCTGCCTAACTGTGCGTACAAGGGTAGAGTTTGTTTGTCAAATGTCAGTGTGTTCAAACAGTCTACTGAGTGCGTTCAAGTCGCAGTCTCCCCTGGAGTTCGAATCATTCTTTTGACAAATTTTTAAACTAAAGTGACACTGGGACTGTGTGCCCAATGATGTGTTGTCACATTCCCTGACCGGGATTCGAACAAAGGCCGCAGCGGTGAGAGCTTCAAATCCTAGCCACTAGACAATCAGTGAAGGGCTAGTGCTGACCTACCCATGAGAGAATCCGTGGATGCCTTGCAAAATATGATGAAGAACAAGATTTTGTTTTCTGCCTCCTGAAAAGAAAGTCTCTCCTTTGTCCTAAAAACATGCTTTGCCCAGACCGATGTAAGGGTCAAACTCACAACCAACAGATTAAAAGACTGACCTGTTGCCTAACTGTGCGTACAAGGTTAGTGTTTTTTTGTCAAATTTTTGTTTGTCCAAGTGGTATAAGGCATGCGTTCAGGTCGCAGTCTCCCCTGGAGTTCGAATCATTCTTTTGACAATTTTTTAAACTAAAGTCACACTGGGACTGTGTGACCAATATTGTGTTGTCACATTTGTGACTTTAATTTTAAAGGCACCAGCTGCACCTTTGCTTGAGCCGCTGAGCTCTGAAAATGTAAGGAGTTATGGTTGTTTACAAAATTTGTTTATGTGTGTTTAAGGTTTTTTTTAACGATTAATAGTTTACTAGTACTTTTCAAGCAAAACCCAACAATGAGTACTCTGCCACTTTGGATTCAGCAAATTGCAGGCAACTGGGCCAAATGGGTAGCGGAAATGTGACACAATTTTTAATGCTTCTGACTTCAGATTATAAGATTCTAGGTTCAGCTTCTCTTTTTTTGCACTCCCTGACTCTCACATCGTTACAAAGCTAATTTCTCCTGGAACCATGAGCTCAGTGTATTAGGAACATGCAAAGCAAGTACTGTACCTTCGATAGCTCAGTTGGTAGAGCGGAGGACTGTAGATGTTGCATTGGCCATCCTTAGGTCGCTGGTGCAATTCTGGCTCGAAGGAATGTGTTTTTTTTTTACCACTTTAAGGCACTACATGCCTTGCACTCTAACTCACTGATGCTTGAACTTCTGTAAGAGATGCATGCTTTGGATCGACAAAAACACATTCCCTGACCGGGAAACGACCCCGGCCGCGGCAGTGAGAGCGCCGAATCCTAGCCACTAGACCATCAGGGAAGGGCTAGTGATGTCCTGCCCATGAGAGTACATGTGGATGCCTTGCAAAATATAATGACGAGCAAGATTTTGTTTTCTGCCTCCTGAAAAGATAGTCTCTCATTTGTCCTAAAAACATGCTTTGCCCAGCCCCATGTAAGGGTCAAACTCACAACCTACAGATTAAAATACTGACCAGCTGCCTAACTGTGCGTACAAGGGTAGTGTTTGTTTGTCAAATGTCAGTTTGTTCAAACAGTCTACTGAGTGCGTTCAAGTCGCAGTCTCCCATGGAGTTCGAATCATTCTTTTGACAACTTTTTAAACTAAAGTGACACTGGGACTGTGTGCCCAATATTGTGTTGTCACATTCCCTGACCGGGATTCAAACAAAGGCCGCAGCGGTGAGAGCTTCAAATCCTAGCCACTAGACAATCAGTGAAGGGCTAGTGCTGACCTGCCCATGAGAGAATCCGTGGATGCCTTGCAAAATATGATGAAGAACAAGATTTTGTTTTCTGCCTCCCGAAAAGAAAGTCTCTCCTTTGTCCTAAAAACATGCTTTGCCCAGACCGATGTAAGGGTCAAACTCACAACCAACAGATTAAAAGACTGACCTGTTGCCTAACTGTGCGTACAAGGTTAGTGTTTTTTTGTCAAATTTTTGTTTGTCCAAGTGGTATAAGGCATGCGTTCAGGTCGCAGTCTCCCCTGGAGTTCGAATCATTCTTTTGACAATTTTTTAAACTAAAGTCACACTGGGACTGTGTGACCAATATTGTGTTGTCACATTTGTGACTTTAATTTTAAAGGCACCAGCTGCACCTTTGCTTGAGCCGCTGAGCTCTGAAAATGGAAGGAGTTATGGTTGTTTACAAAATTTGTTTATGTGTGTTTAAGGTTTTTTTTAACGATTAATAGTTTACTAGTACTTTTCAAGCAAAACCCAACAATGAGTACTCTGCCACTTTGGATTCAGCAAATTGCAGGCCACTGGGCCAAATGGGTAGCGGAAATGTGACACAATTTTTAATGCTTCTGACTTCAGATTATAAGATTCTAGGTTCAGCTTCTCTTTTTTTGCACTCCCTGACTCTCACATCGTTACAAAGCTAATTTCTCCTGGAACCATGAGCTCAGTGTAATAGGAACATGCAAAGCAAGTACTGTACCTTTGATAGCTCAGTTGGTAGAGTGGAGGACTGTAGATGTTGCATTGGCCATCCTTAGGTCGCTGGTTCAATTCTGGCTTGAAGGAATGTGTTTTTTTTATCACTTTTAGGCACTACATGCCTTGCACTGTAACTCACTGATGCTTGAACTTCTGTAAGAGATGCATGCTTTGGATCGACAAAAACACATTCCCCGACCGGGAATCGAACCCGGACCGCGGCGGTGAGAGCACAGAATCCTAGCCACTAGACCATCAGGGAAGGGCTAGTGATATCCTGCCCATGACAGCACATGTGGATGCCTTGCAAAATATAATGACGAGCAAGATTTTGTTTTCTGCCTCCTGAAAAGATAGTCTCTCATTTGTCCTAAAAACATGCTTTGCCCAGCCCCATGTAAGGGTCAAACTCACAACCTACAGATTAAAATACTGACCAGCTGCCTAACTGTGCGTACAAGGGTAGAGTTTGTTTGTCAAATGTCAGTGTGTTCAAACAGTCTACTGAGTGCGTTCAAGTCGCAGTCTCCCCTGGAGTTCGAATCATTCTTTTGACAAATTTTTAAACTAAAGTGACACTGGGACTGTGTGCCCAATGATGTGTTGTCACATTCCCTGACCGGGATTCGAACAAAGGCCGCAGCGGTGAGAGCTTCAAATCCTAGCCACTAGACAATCAGTGAAGGGCTAGTGCTGACCTACCCATGAGAGAATCCGTGGATGCCTTGCAAAATATGATGAAGAACAAGATTTTGTTTTCTGCCTCCTGAAAAGAAAGTCTCTCCTTTGTCCTAAAAACATGCTTTGCCCAGACCGATGTAAGGGTCAAACTCACAACCAACAGATTAAAAGACTGACCTGTTGCCTAACTGTGCGTACAAGGTTAGTGTTTTTTTGTCAAATTTTTGTTTGTCCAAGTGGTATAAGGCATGCGTTCAGGTCGCAGTCTCCCCTGGAGTTCGAATCATTCTTTTGACAATTTTTTAAACTAAAGTCACACTGGGACTGTGTGACCAATATTGTGTTGTCACATTTGTGACTTTAATTTTAAAGGCACCAGCTGCACCTTTGCTTGAGCCGCTGAGCTCTGAAAATGTAAGGAGTTATGGTTGTTTACAAAATTTGTTTATGTGTGTTTAAGGTTTTTTTTAACGATTAATAGTTTACTAGTACTTTTCAAGCAAAACCCAACAATGAGTACTCTGCCACTTTGGATTCAGCAAATTGCAGGCAACTGGGCCAAATGGGTAGCGGAAATGTGACACAATTTTTAATGCTTCTGACTTCAGATTATAAGATTCTAGGTTCAGCTTCTCTTTTTTTGCACTCCCTGACTCTCACATCGTTACAAAGCTAATTTCTCCTGGAACCATGAGCTCAGTGTATTAGGAACATGCAAAGCAAGTACTGTACCTTCGATAGCTCAGTTGGTAGAGCGGAGGACTGTAGATGTTGCATTGGCCATCCTTAGGTCGCTGGTGCAATTCTGGCTCGAAGGAATGTGTTTTTTTTTTACCACTTTAAGGCACTACATGCCTTGCACTCTAACTCACTGATGCTTGAACTTCTGTAAGAGATGCATGCTTTGGATCGACAAAAACACATTCCCTGACCGGGAAACGACCCCGGCCGCGGCAGTGAGAGCGCCGAATCCTAGCCACTAGACCATCAGGGAAGGGCTAGTGATGTCCTGCCCATGAGAGTACATGTGGATGCCTTGCAAAATATAATGACGAGCAAGATTTTGTTTTCTGCCTCCTGAAAAGATAGTCTCTCATTTGTCCTAAAAACATGCTTTGCCCAGCCCCATGTAAGGGTCAAACTCACAACCTACAGATTAAAATACTGACCAGCTGCCTAACTGTGCGTACAAGGGTAGTGTTTGTTTGTCAAATGTCAGTTTGTTCAAACAGTCTACTGAGTGCGTTCAAGTCGCAGTCTCCCATGGAGTTCGAATCATTCTTTTGACAACTTTTTAAACTAAAGTGACACTGGGACTGTGTGCCCAATATTGTGTTGTCACATTCCCTGACCGGGATTCAAACAAAGGCCGCAGCGGTGAGAGCTTCAAATCCTAGCCACTAGACAATCAGTGAAGGGCTAGTGCTGACCTGCCCATGAGAGAATCCGTGGATGCCTTGCAAAATATGATGAAGAACAAGATTTTGTTTTCTGCCTCCCGAAAAGAAAGTCTCTCCTTTGTCCTAAAAACATGCTTTGCCCAGACCGATGTAAGGGTCAAACTCACAACCAACAGATTAAAAGACTGACCTGTTGCCTAACTGTGCGTACAAGGTTAGTGTTTTTTTGTCAAATTTTTGTTTGTCCAAGTGGTATAAGGCATGCGTTCAGGTCGCAGTCTCCCCTGGAGTTCGAATCATTCTTTTGACAATTTTTTAAACTAAAGTCACACTGGGACTGTGTGACCAATATTGTGTTGTCACATTTGTGACTTTAATTTTAAAGGCACCAGCTGCACCTTTGCTTGAGCCGCTGAGCTCTGAAAATGGAAGGAGTTATGGTTGTTTACAAAATTTGTTTATGTGTGTTTAAGGTTTTTTTTAACGATTAATAGTTTACTAGTACTTTTCAAGCAAAACCCAACAATGAGTACTCTGCCACTTTGGATTCAGCAAATTGCAGGCCACTGGGCCAAATGGGTAGCGGAAATGTGACACAATTTTTAATGCTTCTGACTTCAGATTATAAGATTCTAGGTTCAGCTTCTCTTTTTTTGCACTCCCTGACTCTCACATCGTTACAAAGCTAATTTCTCCTGGAACCATGAGCTCAGTGTAATAGGAACATGCAAAGCAAGTACTGTACCTTTGATAGCTCAGTTGGTAGAGTGGAGGACTGTAGATGTTGCATTGGCCATCCTTAGGTCGCTGGTTCAATTCTGGCTTGAAGGAATGTGTTTTTTTTATCACTTTTAGGCACTACATGCCTTGCACTGTAACTCACTGATGCTTGAACTTCTGTAAGAGATGCATGCTTTGGATCGACAAAAACACATTCCCCGACCGGGAATCGAACCCGGACCGCGGCGGTGAGAGCACAGAATCCTAGCCACTAGACCATCAGGGAAGGGCTAGTGATATCCTGCCCATGACAGCACATGTGGATGCCTTGCAAAATATAATGACGAGCAAGATTTTGTTTTCTGCCTCCTGAAAAGATAGTCTCTCATTTGTCCTAAAAACATGCTTTGCCCAGCCCCATGTAAGGGTCAAACTCACAACCTACAGATTAAAATACTGACCAGCTGCCTAACTGTGCGTACAAGGGTAGTGTTTGTTTGTCAAATGTCAGTGTGTTCAAACAGTCTACTGAGTGCGTTCAAGTCGCAGTCTCCCCTGGAGTTCGAATCATTCTTTTGACAACTTTTTAAACTAAAGTGACACTGGGACTGTGTGCCCAATGATGTGTTGTCACATTCCCTGACCGGGATTCGAACAAAGGCCGCAGCGGTGAGAGCTTCAAATCCTAGCCACTAGACAATCAGTGAAGGGCTAGTGCTGACCTACCCATGAGAGAATCCGTGGATGCCTTGCAAAATATGATGAAGAACAAGATTTTGTTTTCTGCCTCCCGAAAAGAAAGTCTCTCCTTTGTCCTAAAAACATGCTTTGCCCAGACCGATGTAAGGGTCAAACTCACAACCAACAGATTAAAAGACTGACCTGTTGCCTAACTGTGCGTACAAGGTTAGTGTTTTTTTGTCAAATTTTTGTTTGTCCAAGCGGTATAAGGCATGCGTTCAGGTCGCAGTCTCCCCTGGAGTTCGAATCATTCTTTTGACAATTTTTTAAACTAAAGTCACACTGGGACTGTGTGACCAATATTGTGTTGTCACATTTGTGACTTTAATTTTAAAGGCACCAGCTGCACCTTTGCTTGAGCCGCTGAGCTCTGAAAATGGAAGGAGTTATGGTTGTTTACAAAATTTGTTTATGTGTGTTTAAGGTTTTTTTAACGATTAATAGTTTACTAGTACTTTTCAAACAAAACCCAACAATGAGTACTCTGCCACTTTGGATTCAGCAAATTGCAGGCCACTGGGCCAAATGGGTAGCGGAAATGTGACGCAATTTTTAATGCTTCTGACTTCAGATTATAAGGTTCTAGGTTAGGCTTCTGCCTGTCTCGGTTGGCTTCTCTTTTTTTGCACTCCCTGACTCTCACATCGTTACAAAGCTACTTTCTCCTGGAACCATGAGCTCAGTGTATTAGGAAAATGCAAAGCAAGTACTGTACCTTCGATAGCTCAGTTGGTAGAGCGGAGGACTGTAGATGTTGCATTGGCCATCCTTAGGTCGCTGGTTCAATTCCGGCTTGTAGGAATGTGTGTTTTTTTTTATTACTTTTAGGCACTACATGCCTTGCACTCTAACTCACTGATGCTTGAACTTCTGTAAGAGATGCATGCTTTGGATCGACAAAAACACATTCCCTGACCGGGAATCGAACCCGGGCCACGGCGGTGAGAGTGCCGAATCCTAGCCACTAGACCATCAGGGAAGGATTAGTTATGTCATGCCCATGAAAGCACACGTGGATGCCTTGCAAAATATAATAACGAGCAAGATTTTGTTTTCTGCCTCCTGAAAAGACAGTCTCTCATTTGCCCTAAAAACATGCATTGCCAAGCCCCATGTAAGGGTCAAACTCACAACCTACAGATTAAAATACTGACCAGCTGCCTAACTGTGCGTACAAGGTAAGTGTTTGTTTGTCAAATGTCAGTTTGTTCAAACAGTCTACTGAGTGCGTTCAAGTCGCAGTCTCCCCTGGAGTTCGAATCATACTTTTGACAACTTTTTAAACTAAAGTGACACTGGGACTGTGTGCCCAACATTGTGTTGTCACATTCCCTGACCGGGATTCGAACAAAGGCCGCAGCGGTGAGAGCTTCAAATCCTAGCCACTAGACAATCAATGAAGGGCTAGTGCTGACCTGCCCATGAGAGAATCCGTGGATGCCTTGCAAAATATGATGAAGAACAAGATTTTGTTTTCTGCCTCCCGAAAATAAAGTCTCTCCTTTGTCCTAAAAACATGCTTTGCCCAGACCGATGTAAGGGTCAAACTCACAACCAACAGATTAAAAGACTGACCTGTTGCCTAACTGTGCGTACAAGGTTAGTGTTTTTTTGTCAAATTTTTGTTTGTCCAAGCGGTATAAGGCATGCGTTCAGGTCGCAGTCTCCCCTGGAGTTCGAATCATTCTTTTGACAACTTTTTAAACTAAAGTCACACTGGGACTGTGTGCCCAGTATTGTGTTGTCACATTTGTGACTTTAATTTTAAAGGCACCAGCTGCACCTTTGCTTGAGCCGCTGAGCTCTGAAAATGGAAGGAGTTATGGTTGTTTACAAAATTTGTTTATGTGTGTTTAAGGTTTTTTTTAACGATTAATAGTTTACTAGTACTTTTCAAGCAAAACCCAACAATGAGTACTCTGCCACTTTGGATTCAGCAAATTGCAGGCCACTGGGCCAAATGGGTAGCGGAAATGTGACGCAATTTTTAATGCTTCTGACTTCAGATTATAAGATTCTAGGTTCAGCTTCTGCCTGTCTCGGTTGGCTTCTCTTTTTTTGCACTCCCTGACTCTCACATCGTTACAAAGCTACTTTCTCCTGGAACCATGAGCTCAGTGTATTAGGAACATGCAAAGCAAGTACTGTACCTTCGATAGCTCAGTTGGCAGAGCGGAGGACTGTAGATGTTGCATTGGCCATCCTTAGGTCGCTGGTTCAATTCCGGCTTGAAGGAATGTGTTTTTTTTATCACTTTTAGGCACTACATGCCTTGCACTGTAACTCACTGATGCTTGAACTTCTGTAAGAGATGCATGCTTTGGATCAACAAAAACACATTCCATGAGCGGGAATCGAACCCGGGCCGCGGCGGTGAGAGCGCCGAATCCTAGCCACTAGACCATCAGGGAAGGATTAGTGACGTCCTGCCCATGAAATCACACGTGGATGCCTTGCAAAATATAATAACGAGCAAGATTTTGTTTTCTGCCTCCTGAAAAGACAGTCTCTCATTTGCCCTAAAAACATGCATTGCCAAGCCCCATGTAAGGGTCAAACTCACAACCTACAGATTAAAATACTGATCAGCTGCCTAACTGTGCGTACAAGGGTAGTGTTTGTTTGTCAAATGTCAGTTTGTTCAAACAGTCTACTGAGTGCGTTCAAGTCGCAGTCTCCCCTGGAGTTCGAATCATTCTTTTGACAACTTTTTAAACTAAAGTGACACTGGGACTGTGTGCCCAATATTGTGTTGTCACATTCCCTGACCGGGATTTGAACAAAGGCCGCAGCGGTGAGAGCTTCAAATCCTAGCCACTAGACAATCAATGAAGGGTTAGTGCTGACCTGCCCATGAGAGAATCCGTGGATGCCTTGCGAAATATGATGAAGAACAAGATTTTGTTTTCTGCCTCCCGAAAATAAAGTCTCTCCTTTGTCCTAAAAACATGCTTTGCCCAGACCGATGTAAGGGTCAAACTCACAACCAACAGATTAAAAGACTGACCTGTTGCCTAACTGTGCGTACAAGGTTAGTGTTTTTTTGTCACATTTTTGTTTGTCCAAGTGGTATAAGGCATGCGTTCAGGTCGCAGTCTCCCCTGGAGTTCGAATCATTCTTTTGACAATTTTTTAAACTAAAGTCACACTGGGACAGTGTGACCAATATTGTGTTGTCACATTTGTGACTTTAATTTTAAAGGCACCAGCTGCACCTTTGCTTGAGCCGCTGAGCTCTGAAAATGGAAGGAGTTATGGTTGTTTACAAAATTTGTTTATGTGTGTTTAAGGTTTTTTTTAACGATTAATAGTTTACTAGTACTTTTCAAGCAAAACCCAACAATGAGTACTCTGCCACTTTGGATTCAGCAAATTGCAGGCCACTGGGCCAAATGGGTAGCGGAAATGTGATGCAATTTTTAATGCTTCTGACTTCAGATTATAAGATTCTAGGTTCAGCTTCTGCCTGTCTCGGTTGGCTTCTCTTTTTTTGCACTCCCTGACTCTCACATCGTTACAAAGCTACTTTCTCCTGGAACCATGAGCTCAGTGTATTAGGAACATGCAAAGCAAGTACTGTACCTTCGATAGCTCAGTTGGTAGAGCGGAGGACTGTAGATGTTGCATTGGCCATCCTTAGGTCGCTGGTTCAATTCCTGCTCGAAGGAATGTGTTTTTTTTTTTACCACTTTTAGGCACTACATGCCTTGCACTGTAACTCACTGATGCTTGAACTTCTGTAAGAGATGCATGCTTTGGATCGACAAAAGCACATTCCCTGACCGGGAATCTAACCCGGGCCGCGGCGGTGAGAGCGCCGAATCCTAGCCACTAGACCATCAGGGAAGGATTAGTGATGTCCTGCCCATGAAAGCACACGTGGATGCCTTGCAAAATATAATAACGAGCAAGATTTTGTTTTCTGCCTCCTGAAAAGACAGTCTCTCATTTGCCCTAAAAACATGCATTGCCAAGCCCCATGTAAGGGTCAAACTCACAACCTACAGATTAAAATACTGATCAGCTGCCTAACTGTGCGTACAAGGGTAGTGTTTGTTTGTCAAATGTCAGTTTGTTCAAACAGTCTACTGAGTGCGTTCAAGTCGCAGTCTCCCCTGGAGTTCGAATCATTCTTTTGACAACTTTTTAAACTAAAGTGACACTGGGACTGTGTGCCCAATATTGTGTTGTCACATTCCCTGACCGGGATTCGAACAAAGGCCGCAGCGGTGAGAGCTTCAAATCCTAGCCACTAGACAATCAATGAAGGGTTAGTGCTGACCTGCCCATGAGAGAATCCGTGGATGCCTTGCAAAATATGATGAAGAACAAGATTTTGTTTTCTGCCTCCTGAAAAGAAAGTCTCTCCTTTGTCCTAAAAACATGCTTTGCCCAGACCGATGTAAGGGTCAAACTCACAACCAACAGATTAAAAGACTGACCTGTTGCCTAACTGTGCGTACAAGGTTAGTGTTTTTTTGTCAAATTTTTGTTTGTCCAAGCGGTATAAGGCATGCGTTCAGGTCGCAGTCTCCCCTGGAGTTCGAATCATTCTTTTGACAACTTTTTAAACTAAAGTGACACTGGGACTGTGTGCCCAGTATTGTGTTGTCACATTTGTGACTTTAATTTTAAAGGCACCAGCTGCACCTTTGCTTGAGCCGCTGAGCTCTGAAAATGGAAGGAGTTATGGTTGTTTACAAAATTTGTTTTATGTGTGTTTAAGGTTTTTTTTAACGATTAATAGTTTACTAGTACTTTTCAAGCAAACCCCAACAATGAGTACTCTGCCACTTTGGATTCAGCAAATTGCAGGCCACTGGGCCAAATGGGTAGCGGAAATGTGACACAATTTTTAATGCTTCTGAATTCAGATTATAAGATTCTAGGTTCAGCTTCTGCCTGTCTCGGTTGGCTTCTCTTTTTTTGCACTCCCTGACTCTCACATCGTTACAAAGCTACTTTCTCCTGGAACCATGAGCTCAGTGTATTAGGAATATGCAAAGCAAGTACTGTACCTTCGATAGCTCAGTTGGTAGAGTGGAGGACTGTAGATGTTGCATTGGCCATCCTTAGGTCGCTGGTGCAATTCTGGCTCGAAGGAATGTGTTTTTTTTATCACTTTTAGGCTCTACATGCCTTGCACTGTAACTCACTGATGCTTGAAGTTCTGTAAGAGATGGATGCTTTGGATCGACAAAAACACATTCCCTGACCGGGAATCGAACCCGGCCGCAGCGGTGAGAGCGCCGAAACCTAGCCACTAGACCATCAGGGAAGGATGAGTAATGTCCTGCCCATGAAAGCACACGTGGATTCCTTGCAAAATATAATAACGAGCAAGATTTTGTTTTCTGCCTCCTGAAAAGACAGTCTCTCATTTGCCCTAAAAACATGCATTGCCAAGCCCCATGTAAGGGTCAAACTCACAACCTACAGATTAAAATACTGATCAGCTGCCTAACTGTGCGTACAAGGGTAGTGTTTGTTTGTCAAATGTCAGTTTGTTCAAACAGTCTACTGAGTGCGTTCAAGTCGCAGTCTCCCCTGGAGTTCGAATCATTCTTTTGACAACTTTTTAAACTAAAGTGACACTGGGACTGTGTGCCCAATGATGTGTTGTCACATTCCCTGACCGGGATTCGAACAAAGGCCGCAGCAGTGAGAGCTTCAAATCCTAGCCACTAGACAATCAGTGAAGGGCTAGTGCTGACCTACCCATGAGAGAATCCGTGGATGCCTTGCAAAATATGATGAAGAACAAGATTTTGTTTTCTGCCTCCCGAAAAGAAAGTCTCTCCTTTGTCCTAAAAACATGCTTTGCCCAGACCGATGTAAGGGTCAAACTCACAACCAACAGATTAAAAGACTGACCTGTTGCCTAACTGTGCGTACAAGGTTAGTGTTTTTTTGTCAAATTTTTGTTTGTCCAAGCGGTATAAGGCATGCGTTCAGGTCGCAGTCTCCCCTGGAGTTCGAATCATTCTTTTGACAATTTTTTAAACTAAAGTCACACTGGGACTGTGTGACCAACATTGTGTTGTCACATTTGTGACTTTAATTTTAAAGGCACCAGCTGCACCTTTGCTTGAGCCGCTGAGCTCTGAAAATGGAAGGAGTTATGGTTGTTTACAAAATTTGTTTATGTGTGTTTAAGGTTTTTTTAACGATTAATAGTTTACTAGTACTTTTCAAACAAAACCCAACAATGAGTACTCTGCCACTTTGGATTCAGCAAATTGCAGGCCACTGGGCCAAATGGGTAGCGGAAATGTGACGCAATTTTTAATGCTTCTGACTTCAGATTATAAGGTTCTAGGTTAGGCTTCTGCCTGTCTCGGTTGGCTTCTCTTTTTTTGCACTCCCTGACTCTCACATCGTTACAAAGCTACTTTCTCCTGGAACCATGAGCTCAGTGTATTAGGAAAATGCAAAGCAAGTACTGTACCTTCGATAGCTCAGTTGGTAGAGCGGAGGACTGTAGATGTTGCATTGGCCATCCTTAGGTCGCTGGTTCAATTCCGGCTTGTAGGAATGTGTGTTTTTTTTTATTACTTTTAGGCACTACATGCCTTGCACTCTAACTCACTGATGCTTGAACTTCTGTAAGAGATGCATGCTTTGGATCGACAAAAACACATTCCCTGACCGGGAATCGAACCCGGGCCACGGCGGTGAGAGTGCCGAATCCTAGCCACTAGACCATCAGGGAAGGATTAGTTATGTCATGCCCATGAAAGCACACGTGGATGCCTTGCAAAATATAATAACGAGCAAGATTTTGTTTTCTGCCTCCTGAAAAGACAGTCTCTCATTTGCCCTAAAAACATGCATTGCCAAGCCCCATGTAAGGGTCAAACTCACAACCTACAGATTAAAATACTGACCAGCTGCCTAACTGTGCGTACAAGGTAAGTGTTTGTTTGTCAAATGTCAGTTTGTTCAAACAGTCTACTGAGTGCGTTCAAGTCGCAGTCTCCCCTGGAGTTCGAATCATACTTTTGACAACTTTTTAAACTAAAGTGACACTGGGACTGTGTGCCCAACATTGTGTTGTCACATTCCCTGACCGGGATTCGAACAAAGGCCGCAGCGGTGAGAGCTTCAAATCCTAGCCACTAGACAATCAATGAAGGGCTAGTGCTGACCTGCCCATGAGAGAATCCGTGGATGCCTTGCAAAATATGATGAAGAACAAGATTTTGTTTTCTGCCTCCCGAAAAGAAAGTCTCTCCTTTGTCCTAAAAACATGCTTTGCCCAGACCGATGTAAGGGTCAAACTCACAACCAACAGATTAAAAGACTGACCTGTTGCCTAACTGTGCGTACAAGGTTAGTGTTTTTTTGTCAAATTTTTGTTTGTCCAAGCGGTATAAGGCATGCGTTCAGGTCGCAGTCTCCCCTGGAGTTCGAATCATTCTTTTGACAACTTTTTAAACTAAAGTCACACTGGGACTGTGTGCCCAGTATTGTGTTGTCACATTTGTGACTTTAATTTTAAAGGCACCAGCTGCACCTTTGCTTGAGCCGCTGAGCTCTGAAAATGGAAGGAGTTATGGTTGTTTACAAAATTTGTTTATGTGTGTTTAAGGTTTTTTTTAACGATTAATAGTTTACTAGTACTTTTCAAGCAAAACCCAACAATGAGTACTCTGCCACTTTGGATTCAGCAAATTGCAGGCCACTGGGCCAAATGGGTAGCGGAAATGTGACGCAATTTTTAATGCTTCTGACTTCAGATTATAAGATTCTAGGTTCAGCTTCTGCCTGTCTCGGTTGGCTTCTCTTTTTTTGCACTCCCTGACTCTCACATCGTTACAAAGCTACTTTCTCCTGGAACCATGAGCTCAGTGTATTAGGAACATGCAAAGCAAGTACTGTACCTTCGATAGCTCAGTTGGCAGAGCGGAGGACTGTAGATGTTGCATTGGCCATCCTTAGGTCGCTGGTTCAATTCCGGCTTGAAGGAATGTGTTTTTTTTATCACTTTTAGGCACTACATGCCTTGCACTGTAACTCACTGATGCTTGAACTTCTGTAAGAGATGCATGCTTTGGATCAACAAAAACACATTCCATGAGCGGGAATCGAACCCGGGCCGCGGCGGTGAGAGCACCGAATCCTAGCCACTAGACCATCAGGGAAGGATTAGTGACGTCCTGCCCATGAAATCACACGTGGATGCCTTGCAAAATATAATAACGAGCAAGATTTTGTTTTCTGCCTCCTGAAAAGACAGTCTCTCATTTGCCCTAAAAACATGCATTGCCAAGCCCCATGTAAGGGTCAAACTCACAACCTACAGATTAAAATACTGATCAGCTGCCTAACTGTGCGTACAAGGGTAGTGTTTGTTTGTCAAATGTCAGTTTGTTCAAACAGTCTACTGAGTGCGTTCAAGTCGCAGTCTCCCCTGGAGTTCGAATCATTCTTTTGACAACTTTTTAAACTAAAGTGACACTGGGACTGTGTGCCCAATATTGTGTTGTCACATTCCCTGACCGGGATTTGAACAAAGGCCGCAGCGGTGAGAGCTTCAAATCCTAGCCACTAGACAATCAATGAAGGGTTAGTGCTGACCTGCCCATGAGAGAATCCGTGGATGCCTTGCGAAATATGATGAAGAACAAGATTTTGTTTTCTGCCTCCCGAAAATAAAGTCTCTCCTTTGTCCTAAAAACATGCTTTGCCCAGACCGATGTAAGGGTCAAACTCACAACCAACAGATTAAAAGACTGACCTGTTGCCTAACTGTGCGTACAAGGTTAGTGTTTTTTTGTCACATTTTTGTTTGTCCAAGTGGTATAAGGCATGCGTTCAGGTCGCAGTCTCCCCTGGAGTTCGAATCATTCTTTTGACAATTTTTTAAACTAAAGTCACACTGGGACAGTGTGACCAATATTGTGTTGTCACATTTGTGACTTTAATTTTAAAGGCACCAGCTGCACCTTTGCTTGAGCCGCTGAGCTCTGAAAATGGAAGGAGTTATGGTTGTTTACAAAATTTGTTTTATGTGTGTTTAAGGTTTTTTTTAACGATTAATAGTTTACTAGTACTTTTCAAGCAAACCCCAACAATGAGTACTCTGCCACTTTGGATTCAGCAAATTGCAGGCCACTGGGCCAAATGGGTAGCGGAAATGTGACACAATTTTTAATGCTTCTGACTTCAGATTATAAGATTCTAGGTTCAGCTTCTGCCTGTCTCGGTTGGCTTCTCTTTTTTTGCACTCCCTGACTCTCACATCGTTACAAAGCTACTTTCTCCTGGAACCATGAGCTCAGTGTATTAGGAATATGCAAAGCAAGTACTGTACCTTCGATAGCTCAGTTGGTAGAGTGGAGGACTGTAGATGTTGCATTGGCCATCCTTAGGTCGCTGGTGCAATTCTGGCTCGAAGGAATGTGTTTTTTTTATCACTTTTAGGCTCTACATGCCTTGCACTGTAACTCACTGATGCTTGAAGTTCTGTAAGAGATGGATGCTTTGGATCGACAAAAACACATTCCCTGACCGGGAATCGAACCCGGCCGCAGCGGTGAGAGCGCCGAAACCTAGCCACTAGACCATCAGGGAAGGATGAGTAATGTCCTGCCCATGAAAGCACACGTGGATGCCTTGCAAAATATAATAACGAGCAAGATTTTGTTTTCTGCCTCCTGAAAAGACAGTCTCTCATTTGCCCTAAAAACATGCATTGCCAAGCCCCATGTAAGGGTCAAACTCACAACCTACAGATTAAAATACTGATCAGCTGCCTAACTGTGCGTACAAGGGTAGTGTTTGTTTGTCAAATGTCAGTTTGTTCAAACAGTCTACTGAGTGCGTTCAAGTCGCAGTCTCCCCTGGAGTTCGAATCATTCTTTTGACAACTTTTTAAACTAAAGTGACACTGGGACTGTGTGCCCAATATTGTGTTGTCACATTCCCTGACCGGGATTTGAACAAAGGCCGCAGCGGTGAGAGCTTGAAATCCTAGCCACTAGACAATCAATGAAGGGCTAGTGCTGACCTGCCCATGAGAGAATCCGTGGATGCCTTGCAAAATATGATGAAGAACAAGATTTTGTTTTCTGCCTCCCGAAAAGAAAGTCTCTCCTTTGTCCTAAAAACATGCTTTGCCCAGACCGATGTAAGGGTCAAACTCACAACCAACAGATTAAAAGACTGACCTGTTGCCTAACTGTGCGTACAAGGTTAGTGTTTTTTTGTCAAATTTTTGTTTGTCCAAGCGGTATAAGGCATGCGTTCAGGTCGCAGTCTCCCCTGGAGTTCGAATCATTCTTTTGACAACTTTTTAAACTAAAGTCACACTGGGACTGTGTGCCCAGTATTGTGTTGTCACATTTGTGACTTTAATTTTAAAGGCACCAGCTGCACCTTTGCTTGAGCCGCTGAGCTCTGAAAATGGAAGGAGTTATGGTTGTTTACAAAATTTGTTTATGTGTGTTTAAGGTTTTTTTTAACGATTAATAGTTTACTAGTACTTTTCAAGCAAAACCCAACAATGAGTACTCTGCCACTTTGGATTCAGCAAATTGCAGGCCACTGGGCCAAATGGGTAGCGGAAATGTGACGCAATTTTTAATGCTTCTGACTTCAGATTATAAGATTCTAGGTTCAGCTTCTGCCTGTCTCGGTTGGCTTCTCTTTTTTTGCACTCCCTGACTCTCACATCGTTACAAAGCTACTTTCTCCTGGAACCATGAGCTCAGTGTATTAGGAACATGCAAAGCAAGTACTGTACCTTCGATAGCTCAGTTGGCAGAGCGGAGGACTGTAGATGTTGCATTGGCCATCCTTAGGTCGCTGGTTCAATTCCGGCTTGAAGGAATGTGTTTTTTTTATCACTTTTAGGCACTACATGCCTTGCACTGTAACTCACTGATGCTTGAACTTCTGTAAGAGATGCATGCTTTGGATCAACAAAAACACATTCCATGAGCGGGAATCGAACCCGGGCCGCGGCGGTGAGAGCGCCGAATCCTAGCCACTAGACCATCAGGGAAGGATTAGTGACGTCCTGCCCATGAAATCACACGTGGATGCCTTGCAAAATATAATAACGAGCAAGATTTTGTTTTCTGCCTCCTGAAAAGACAGTCTCTCATTTGCCCTAAAAACATGCATTGCCAAGCCCCATGTAAGGGTCAAACTCACAACCTACAGATTAAAATACTGATCAGCTGCCTAACTGTGCGTACAAGGGTAGTGTTTGTTTGTCAAATGTCAGTTTGTTCAAACAGTCTACTGAGTGCGTTCAAGTCGCAGTCTCCCCTGGAGTTCGAATCATTCTTTTGACAACTTTTTAAACTAAAGTGACACTGGGACTGTGTGCCCAATATTGTGTTGTCACATTCCCTGACCGGGATTTGAACAAAGGCCGCAGCGGTGAGAGCTTCAAATCCTAGCCACTAGACAATCAATGAAGGGTTAGTGCTGACCTGCCCATGAGAGAATCCGTGGATGCCTTGCGAAATATGATGAAGAACAAGATTTTGTTTTCTGCCTCCCGAAAATAAAGTCTCTCCTTTGTCCTAAAAACATGCTTTGCCCAGACCGATGTAAGGGTCAAACTCACAACCAACAGATTAAAAGACTGACCTGTTGCCTAACTGTGCGTACAAGGTTAGTGTTTTTTTGTCACATTTTTGTTTGTCCAAGTGGTATAAGGCATGCGTTCAGGTCGCAGTCTCCCCTGGAGTTCGAATCATTCTTTTGACAATTTTTTAAACTAAAGTCACACTGGGACAGTGTGACCAATATTGTGTTGTCACATTTGTGACTTTAATTTTAAAGGCACCAGCTGCACCTTTGCTTGAGCCGCTGAGCTCTGAAAATGGAAGGAGTTATGGTTGTTTACAAAATTTGTTTATGTGTGTTTAAGGTTTTTTTTAACGATTAATAGTTTACTAGTACTTTTCAAGCAAAACCCAACAATGAGTACTCTGCCACTTTGGATTCAGCAAATTGCAGGCCACTGGGCCAAATGGGTAGCGGAAATGTGATGCAATTTTTAATGCTTCTGACTTCAGATTATAAGATTCTAGGTTCAGCTTCTGCCTGTCTCGGTTGGCTTCTCTTTTTTTGCACTCCCTGACTCTCACATCGTTACAAAGCTACTTTCTCCTTGAACCATGAGCTCAGTGTATTAGGAACATGCAAAGCAAGTACTGTACCTTCGATAGCTCAGTTGGTAGAGCGGAGGACTGTAGATGTTGCATTGGCCATCCTTAGGTCGCTGGTTCAATTCCTGCTCGAAGGAATGTGTTTTTTTTTTTACCACTTTTAGGCACTACATGCCTTGCACTGTAACTCACTGATGCTTGAACTTCTGTAAGAGATGCATGCTTTGGATCGACAAAAGCACATTCCCTGACCGGGAATCTAACCCGGGCCGCGGCGGTGAGAGCGCCGAATCCTAGCCACTAGACCATCAGGGAAGGATTAGTGATGTCCTGCCCATGAAAGCACACGTGGATGCCTTGCAAAATATAATAACGAGCAAGATTTTGTTTTCTGCCTCCTGAAAAGACAGTCTCTCATTTGCCCTAAAAACATGCATTGCCAAGCCCCATGTAAGGGTCAAACTCACAACCTACAGATTAAAATACTGATCAGCTGCCTAACTGTGCGTACAAGGGTAGTGTTTGTTTGTCAAATGTCAGTTTGTTCAAACAGTCTACTGAGTGCGTTCAAGTCGCAGTCTCCCCTGGAGTTCGAATCATTCTTTTGACAACTTTTTAAACTAAAGTGACACTGGGACTGTGTGCCCAATATTGTGTTGTCACATTCCCTGACCGGGATTCGAACAAAGGCCGCAGCGGTGAGAGCTTCAAATCCTAGCCACTAGACAATCAATGAAGGGTTAGTGCTGACCTGCCCATGAGAGAATCCGTGGATGCCTTGCAAAATATGATGAAGAACAAGATTTTGTTTTCTGCCTCCTGAAAAGAAAGTCTCTCCTTTGTCCTAAAAACATGCTTTGCCCAGACCGATGTAAGGGTCAAACTCACAACCAACAGATTAAAAGACTGACCTGTTGCCTAACTGTGCGTACAAGGTTAGTGTTTTTTTGTCAAATTTTTGTTTGTCCAAGCGGTATAAGGCATGCGTTCAGGTCGCAGTCTCCCCTGGAGTTCGAATCATTCTTTTGACAACTTTTTAAACTAAAGTGACACTGGGACTGTGTGCCCAGTATTGTGTTGTCACATTTGTGACTTTAATTTTAAAGGCACCAGCTGCACCTTTGCTTGAGCCGCTGAGCTCTGAAAATGGAAGGAGTTATGGTTGTTTACAAAATTTGTTTTATGTGTGTTTAAGGTTTTTTTTAACGATTAATAGTTTACTAGTACTTTTCAAGCAAACCCCAACAATGAGTACTCTGCCACTTTGGATTCAGCAAATTGCAGGCCACTGGGCCAAATGGGTAGCGGAAATGTGACACAATTTTTAATGCTTCTGACTTCAGATTATAAGATTCTAGGTTCTGCTTCTGCCTGTCTCGGTTGGCTTCTCTTTTTTTGCACTCCCTGACTCTCACATCGTTACAAAGCTACTTTCTCCTGGAACCATGAGCTCAGTGTATTAGGAATATGCAAAGCAAGTACTGTACCTTCGATAGCTCAGTTGGTAGAGTGGAGGACTGTAGATGTTGCATTGGCCATCCTTAGGTCGCTGGTGCAATTCTGGCTCGAAGGAATGTGTTTTTTTTATCACTTTTAGGCTCTACATGCCTTGCACTGTAACTCACTGATGCTTGAAGTTCTGTAAGAGATGGATGCTTTGGATCGACAAAAACACATTCCCTGACCGGGAATCGAACCCGGCCGCAGCGGTGAGAGCGCCGAAACCTAGCCACTAGACCATCAGGGAAGGATGAGTAATGTCCTGCCCATGAAAGCACACGTGGATGCCTTGCAAAATATAATAACGAGCAAGATTTTGTTTTCTGCCTCCTGAAAAGACAGTCTCTCATTTGCCCTAAAAACATGCATTGCCAAGCCCCATGTAAGGGTCAAACTCACAACCTACAGATTAAAATACTGATCAGCTGCCTAACTGTGCGTACAAGGGTAGTGTTTGTTTGTCAAATGTCAGTTTGTTCAAACAGTCTACTGAGTGCGTTCAAGTCGCAGTCTCCCCTGGAGTTCGAATCATTCTTTTGACAACTTTTTAAACTAAAGTGACACTGGGACTGTGTGCCCAATATTGTGTTGTCACATTCCCTGACCGGGATTCGAACAAAGGCCGCAGCGGTGAGAGCTTGAAATCCTAGCCACTAGACAATCAATGAAGGGCTAGTGCTGACCTGCCCATGAGAGAATCCGTGGATGCCTTGCAAAATATGATGAAGAACAAGATTTTGTTTTCTGCCTCCTGAAAAGAAAGTCTCTCCTTTGTCCTAAAAACATGCTTTGCCCAGACCGATGTAAGGGTCAAACTCACAATCAACAGATTAAAAGACTGACCTGTTGCCTAACTGTGCGTACAAGGTTAGTGTTTTTTTGTCAAATTTTTGTTTGTCCAAGCGGTATAAGGCATGCGTTCAGGTCGCAGTCTCCCCTGGAGTTCGAATCATTCTTTTGACAACTTTTTAAACTAAAGTGACACTGGGACTGTGTGCCCAGTATTGTGTTGTCACATTTGTGACTTTAATTTTAAAGGCACCAGCTGCACCTTTGCTTGAGCCGCTGAGCTCTGAAAATGGAAGGAGTTATGGTTGTTTACAAAATTTGTTTATGTGTGTTTATGGTTTTTTTAACGATTAATAGTTAACTAGTACTTTTCAAGCAAACCCCAACAATGAGTACTCTGCCACTTTGGATTCAGCAAATTGCAGGCCACTGGGCCAAATGAGTGGCGGAAATGTGACGCAATTTTTAATGCTTCTGACTTCAGATTATAAGGTTCTAGGTTCAGCTTCTGCCTGTCTCGGTTGGCTTCTCTTTTTTTGCACTCCCTGACTCTCACATCGTTACAAAGCTACTTTCTCCTGGAACCATGAGCTCAGTGTATTAGGAAAATGCAAAGCAAGTACTGTACCTTCGATAGCTCAGTTGGTAGAGCGGAGGACTGTAGATGTTGCATTGGCCATCCTTAGGTCGCTGGTGCAATTCTGGCTCGAAGGAATGTATTTTTTTTTTACCACTTTAAGGCACTACATGCCTTGCACTCTAACTCACTGATGCTTGAAGTTCTGTAAGAGATGGATGCTTTGGATCGACAAAAACACATTCCCTGACCGGGAATCGAACCCGGCCGCAGCGGTGAGAGCGCCAAAACCTAGCCACTAGACCATCAGGGAAGGATGAGTAATGTCCTGCCCATGAAAGCACACGTGGATGCCTTGCAAAATATAATAACGAGCAAGATTTTGTTTTCTGCCTCCTGAAAAGACAGTCTCTCATTTGCCCTAAATACATGCATTGCCAAGCCCCATGTAAGGGTCAAACTCACAACCTACAGATTAAAATACTGATCAGCTGCCTAACTGTGCGTACAAGGGTAGTGTTTGTTTGTCAAATGTCAGTTTGTTCAAACAGTCTACTGAGTGCGTTCAAGTCGCAGTCTCCCCTGGAGTTCGAATCATTCTTTTGACAACTTTTTAAACTAAAGTGACACTGGGACTGTGTGCCCAATATTGTGTTGTCACATTCCCTGACCGGGATTCGAACAAAGGCCGCAGCGGTGAGAGCTTCAAATCCTAGCCACTAGACAATCAATGAAGGGCTAGTGCTGACCTGCCCATGAGAGAATCCGTGGATACCTTGCAAAATATGATGAAGAACAAGATTTTGTTTTCTGCCTCCTGAAAAGAAAGTCTCTCCTTTGTCCTAAAAACATGCTTTGCCCAGACCGATGTAAGGGTCAAACTCACAATCAACAGATTAAAAGACTGACCTGTTGCCTAACTGTGCGTACAAGGTTAGTGTTTTTTTGTCAAATTTTTGTTTGTCCAAGCGGTATAAGGCATGCGTTCAGGTCGCAGTCTCCCCTGGAGTTCGAATCATTCTTTTGACAACTTTTTAAACTAAAGTGACACTGGGACTGTGTGCCCAGTATTGTGTTGTCACATTTGTGACTTTAATTTTAAAGGCACCAGCTGCACCTTTGCTTGAGCCGCTGAGCTCTGAAAATGGAAGGAGTTATGGTTGTTTACAAAATTTGTTTATGTGTGTTTATGGTTTTTTTAACGATTAATAGTTAACTAGTACTTTTCAAGCAAACCCCAACAATGAGTACTCTGCCACTTTGGATTCAGCAAATTGCAGGCCACTGGGCCAAATGAGTGGCGGAAATGTGACGCAATTTTTAATGCTTCTGACTTCAGATTATAAGGTTCTAGGTTCAGCTTCTGCCTGTCTCGGTTGGCTTCTCTTTTTTTGCACTCCCTGACTCTCACATCGTTACAAAGCTACTTTCTCCTGGAACCATGAGCTCAGTGTATTAGGAAAATGCAAAGCAAGTACTGTACCTTCGATAGCTCAGTTGGTAGAGCGGAGGACTGTAGATGTTGCATTGGCCATCCTTAGGTTGCTGGTTCAATTCCGGCTTGTAGGAATGTGTTTTTTTTTATCACTTTTAGGCACTACATGCCTTGCACTCTAACTCACTGATGCTTGAACTTCTGTAAGAGATGCATGCTTTGGATCGACAAAAACACATTCCTTGACCGGGAATCGAACCCGGGCCGCGGCGGTGAGAGCGCCGAATCCTAGCCACTAGACCATCAGGGAAGGATTAGTTATGTCCTGCCCATGAAAGCACACGTGGATGCCTTGCAAAATATAATAACGAGCAAGATTTTGTTTTCTGCCTCCTGAAAAGACAGTCTCTCATTTGCCCTAAAAACATGCATTGCCAAGCCCCATGTAAGGGTCAAACTCACAACCTACAGATTAAAATACTGACCAGCTGCCTAACTGTGCGTACAAGGTAAGTGTTTGTTTGTCAAATGTCAGTTTGTTCAAACAGTCTACTGAGTGCGTTCAAGTCGCAGTCTCCCCTGGAGTTCGAATCATTCTTTTGACAACTTTTTAAACTAAAGTGACACTGGGACTGTGTGCCCAACATTGTGTTGTCACATTCCCTGACCGGGATTCGAACAAAGGCCGCAGCGGTGAGAGCTTCAAATCCTAGCCACTAGACAATCAATGAAGGGCTAGTGCTGACCTGCCCATGAGAGAATCCGTGGATGCCTTGCAAAATATGATGAAGAACAAGATTTTGTTTTCTGCCTCCTGAAAAGAAAGTCTCTCCTTTGTCCTAAAAACATGCTTTGCCCAGACCGATGTAAGGGTCAAACTCACAACCAACAGATTAAAAGACTGACCTGTTGCCTAACTGTGCGTACAAGGTTAGTGTTTTTTTGTCAAATTTTTGTTTGTCCAAGCGGTATAAGGCATGCGTTCAGGTCGCAGTCTCCCCTGGAGTTCGAATCATTCTTTTGACAACTTTTTAAACTAAAGTGACACTGGGACTGTGTGCCCAGTATTGTGTTGTCACATTTGTGACTTTAATTTTAAAGGCACCAGCTGCACCTTTGCTTGAGCCGCTGAGCTCTGAAAATGGAAGGAGTTATGGTTGTTTACAAAATTTGTTTATGTGTGTTTATGGTTTTTTTAACGATTAATAGTTAACTAGTACTTTTCAAGCAAACCCCAACAATGAGTACTCTGCCACTTTGGATTCAGCAAATTGCAGGCCACTGGGCCAAATGAGTGGCGGAAATGTGACGCAATTTTTAATGCATCTGACTTCAGATTATAAGATTCTAGGTTCAGCTTCTGCCTGTCTCGGTTGGCTTCCCTTTTTTTGCACTCCCTGACTCTCACATCGTTACAAAGCTACTTTCTCCTGGAACCATGAGCTCAGTGTATTAGGAACATGCAAAGCAAGTACTGTACCTTCGATAGCTCAGTTGGTAGAGTGGAGGACTGTAGATGTTGCATTGGCCATCCTTAGGTCGCTGGTGCAATTCCGGCTCGAAGGAATGTGTTTTTTTTTTTCCACTTTAAGGCACTACATGCCTTGCACTCTAACTCACTGATGCTTGAACTTCTGTAAGAGATGCATGCTTTGGATTGACAAAAACACATTCCCTGACCAGGAATCGAACCCGGGCCGCGGCGGTGAGAGCACCGAATCCTAGCCACTAGACCATCAGGGAAGGGCTAGTGATGTCCTGCCCATGAGAGCACATGTGGATGCCTTGCAAAATATAATGACGAGCAAGATTTTGTTTTCTGCCTCCTGAAAAGATAGTCTCTCATTTGTCCTAAAAACATGCTTTGCCAAGCCCCATGTAAGGGTCAAACTCACAACCTACAGATTAAAATACTGACCAGCTGCCTAACTGTGCGTACAAGGGTAGTGTTTGTTTGTCAAATGTCAGTTTGTTCAAACAGTCTACTGAGTGCGTTCAAGTCGCAGTCTCCCCTGGAGTTCGAATCATTCTTTTGACAACTTTTTAAACTAAAGTGACACTGGGACTGTGTGCCCAATATTGTGTTGTCACATTCCCTGACCGGGATTCGAACAAAGGCCGCAGCGGTGAGAGCTTCAAATCCTAGCCACTAGACAATCAATGAAGGGCTAGTGCTGACCTGCCCATGAGAGAATCCGTGGATGCCTTGCAAAATATGATGAAGAACAAGATTTTGTTTTCTGCCTCCTGAAAAGAAAGTCTCTCCTTTGTCCTAAAAACATGCTTTGCCCAGACCGATGTAAGGGTCAAACTCACAACCAACAGATTAAAAGACTGACCTGTTGCCTAACTGTGCGTACAAGGTTAGTGTTTTTTTGTCAAATTTTTGTTAGTCCAAGCGGTATAAGGCATGCGTTCAGGTCGCAGTCTCCCCTGGAGTTCGAATCATTCTTTTGACAACTTTTTAAACTAAAGAGACACTGGGACTGTGTGCCCAGTATTGTGTTGTCACATTTGTGACTTTAATTTTAAAGGCACCAGCTGCACCTTTGCTTGAGCCGCTGAGCTCTGAAAATGGAAGGAGTTATGGTTGTTTAAAAAATTTGTTTATGTGTGTTTAAGGTTTTTTTTAACGATTAATAGTTTACTAGTACTTTTCAAGCAAAACCCAACAATGAGTACTCTGCCACTTTGGATTCAGCAAATTGCAGGCCACTGGGCCAAATGGGTAGCGGAAATGTGACGCAATTTTTAATGCTTCTGACTTCAGATTATAAGATTCTAGGTTCAGCTTCTGCCTGTCTCGGTTGGCTTCCCTTTTTTTGCACTCCCTGACTCTCACATCGTTACAAAGCTACTTTCTCCTGGAACCATGAGCTCAGTGTATTAGGAACATGCAAAGCAAGTACTGTACCTTCGATAGCTCAGTTGGTAGAGCGGAGGACTGTAGATGTTGCATTGGCCATCCTTAGGTCGCTGGTGCAATTCTGGCTCGAAGGAATGTGTTTTTTTTTTTACCACTTTAAGGCACTACATGCCTTGCACTCTAACTCACTGATGCTTGAAGTTCTGTAAGAGATGGATGCTTTGGATCGACAAAAACACATTCCCTGACCGGGAATCGAACCCGGCCGCAGCGGTGAGAGCGCCGAAACCTAACCACTAGACCATCAGGGAAGGATGAGTAATGTCCTGCCCATGAAAGCACACGTGGATGCCTTGCAAAATATAATAACGAGCAAGATTTTGTTTTCTGCCTCCTGAAAAGACAGTCTCTCATTTGCCCTAAAAACATGCATTGCCAAGCCCCATGTAAGGGTCAAACTCACAACCTACAGATTAAAATACTGATCAGCTGCCTAACTGTGCGTACAAGGGTAGTGTTTGTTTGTCAAATGTCAGTTTGTTCAAACAGTCTACTGAGTGCGTTCAAGTCGCAGTCTCCCCTGGAGTTCGAATCATTCTTTTGACAACTTTTTAAACTAAAGTGACACTGGGACTGTGTGCCCAATATTGTGTTGTCACATTCCCTGACCGGGATTCGAACAAAGGCCGCAGCGGTGAGAGCTTCAAATCCTAGCCACTAGACAATCAATGAAGGGCTAGTGCTGACCTGCCCATGAGAGAATCCGTGGATGCCTTGCAAAATATGATGAAGAACAAGATTTTGTTTTCTGCCTCCTGAAAAGAAAGTCTCTCCTTTGTCCTAAAAACATGCTTTGCCCAGACCGATGTAAGGGTCAAACTCACAATCAACAGATTAAAAGACTGACCTGTTGCCTAACTGTGCGTACAAGGTTAGTGTTTTTTTGTCAAATTTTTGTTTGTCCAAGCGGTATAAGGCATGCGTTCAGGTCGCAGTCTCCCCTGGAGTTCGAATCATTCTTTTGACAACTTTTTAAACTAAAGTGACACTGGGACTGTGTGCCCAGTATTGTGTTGTCACATTTGTGACTTTAATTTTAAAGGCACCAGCTGCACCTTTGCTTGAGCCGCTGAGCTCTGAAAATGGAAGGAGTTATGGTTGTTTACAAAATTTGTTTATGTGTGTTTATGGTTTTTTTAACGATTAATAGTTAACTAGTACTTTTCAAGCAAACCCCAACAATGAGTACTCTGCCACTTTGGATTCAGCAAATTGCAGGCCACTGGGCCAAATGAGTGGCGGAAATGTGACGCAATTTTTAATGCTTCTGACTTCAGATTATAAGGTTCTAGGTTCAGCTTCTGCCTGTCTCGGTTGGCTTCTCTTTTTTTGCACTCCCTGACTCTCACATCGTTACAAAGCTACTTTCTCCTGGAACCATGAGCTCAGTGTATTAGGAAAATGCAAAGCAAGTACTGTACCTTCGATAGCTCAGTTGGTAGAGCGGAGGACTGTAGATGTTGCATTGGCCATCCTTAGGTCGCTGGTGCAATTCTGGCTCGAAGGAATGTGTTTTTTTTTTACCACTTTAAGGCACTACATGCCTTGCACTCTAACTCACTGATGCTTGAACTTCTGTAAGAGATGCATGCTTTGGATCGACAAAAACACATTCCCTGACCGGGAATCGAACCCGGGCCGCGGCGGTGAGAGCGCCGAATCCTAGCCACTAGACCATCAGGGAAGGATTAGTTATGTCCTGCCCATGAAAGCACACGTGGATGCCTTGCAAAATATAATAACGAGCAAGATTTTGTTTTCTGCCTCCTGAAAAGACAGTCTCTCATTTGCCCTAAAAACATGCATTGCCAAGCCCCATGTAAGGGTCAAACTCACAACCTACAGATTAAAATACTGACCAGCTGCCTAACTGTGCGTACAAGGTAAGTGTTTGTTTGTCAAATGTCAGTTTGTTCAAACAGTCTACTGAGTGCGTTCAAGTCGCAGTCTCCCCTGGAGTTCGAATCATTCTTTTGACAACTTTTTAAACTAAAGTGACACTGGGACTGTGTGCCCAACATTGTGTTGTCACATTCCCTGACCGGGATTCGAACAAAGGCCGCAGCGGTGAGAGCTTCAAATCCTAGCCACTAGACAATCAATGAAGGGCTAGTGCTGACCTGCCCATGAGAGAATCCGTGGATGCCTTGCAAAATATGATGAAGAACAAGATTTTGTTTTCTGCCTCCTGAAAAGAAAGTCTCTCCTTTGTCCTAAAAACATGCTTTGCCCAGACCGATGTAAGGGTCAAACTCACAACCAACAGATTAAAAGACTGACCTGTTGCCTAACTGTGCGTACAAGGTTAGTGTTTTTTTGTCAAATTTTTGTTTGTCCAAGCGGTATAAGGCATGCGTTCAGGTCGCAGTCTCCCCTGGAGTTCGAATCATTCTTTTGACAACTTTTTAAACTAAAGTGACACTGGGACTGTGTGCCCAGTATTGTGTTGTCACATTTGTGACTTTAATTTTAAAGGCACCAGCTGCACCTTTGCTTGAGCCGCTGAGCTCTGAAAATGGAAGGAGTTATGGTTGTTTACAAAATTTGTTTATGTGTGTTTATGGTTTTTTTAACGATTAATAGTTAACTAGTACTTTTCAAGCAAACCCCAACAATGAGTACTCTGCCACTTTGGATTCAGCAAATTGCAGGCCACTGGGCCAAATGAGTGGCGGAAATGTGACGCAATTTTTAATGCATCTGACTTCAGATTATAAGATTCTAGGTTCAGCTTCTGCCTGTCTCGGTTGGCTTCCCTTTTTTTGCACTCCCTGACTCTCACATCGTTACAAAGCTACTTTCTCCTGGAACCATGAGCTCAGTGTATTAGGAACATGCAAAGCAAGTACTGTACCTTCGATAGCTCAGTTGGTAGAGTGGAGGACTGTAGATGTTGCATTGGCCATCCTTAGGTCGCTGGTGCAATTCCGGCTCGAAGGAATGTGTTTTTTTTTTTCCACTTTAAGGCACTACATGCCTTGCACTCTAACTCACTGATGCTTGAACTTCTGTAAGAGATGCATGCTTTGGATTGACAAAAACACATTCCCTGACCAGGAATCGAACCCAGGCCGCGGCGGTGAGAGCACCAAATCCTAGCCACTAGACCATCAGGGAAGGGCTAGTGATGTCCTGCCCATGAGAGCACATGTGGATGCCTTGCAAAATATAATGACGAGCAAGATTTTGTTTTCTGCCTCCTGAAAAGATAGTCTCTCATTTGTCCTAAAAACATGCTTTGCCAAGCCCCATGTAAGGGTCAAACTCACAACCTACAGATTAAAATACTGACCAGCTGCCTAACTGTGCGTACAAGGGTAGTGTTTGTTTGTCAAATGTCAGTTTGTTCAAACAGTCTACTGAGTGCGTTCAAGTCGCAGTCTCCCCTGGAGTTCGAATCATTCTTTTGACAACTTTTTAAACTAAAGTGACACTGGGACTGTGTGCCCAATATTGTGTTGTCACATTCCCTGACCGGGATTCGAACAAAGGCCGCAGCGGTGAGAGCTTCAAATCCTAGCCACTAGACAATCAATGAAGGGCTAGTGCTGACCTGCCCATGAGAGAATCCGTGGATGCCTTGCAAAATATGATGAAGAACAAGATTTTGTTTTCTGCCTCCTGAAAAGAAAGTCTCTCCTTTGTCCTAAAAACATGCTTTGCCCAGACCGATGTAAGGGTCAAACTCACAACCAACAGATTAAAAGACTGACCTGTTGCCTAACTGTGCGTACAAGGTTAGTGTTTTTTTGTCAAATTTTTGTTAGTCCAAGCGGTATAAGGCATGCGTTCAGGTCGCAGTCTCCCCTGGAGTTCGAATCATTCTTTTGACAACTTTTTAAACTAAAGAGACACTGGGACTGTGTGCCCAGTATTGTGTTGTCACATTTGTGACTTTAATTTTAAAGGCACCAGCTGCACCTTTGCTTGAGCCGCTGAGCTCTGAAAATGGAAGGAGTTATGGTTGTTTAAAAAATTTGTTTATGTGTGTTTAAGGTTTTTTTTAACGATTAATAGTTTACTAGTACTTTTCAAGCAAAACCCAACAATGAGTACTCTGCCACTTTGGATTCAGCAAATTGCAGGCCACTGGGCCAAATGGGTAGCGGAAATGTGACGCAATTTTTAATGCTTCTGACTTCAGATTATAAGATTCTAGGTTCAGCTTCTGCCTGTCTCGGTTGGCTTCCCTTTTTTTGCACTCCCTGACTCTCACATCGTTACAAAGCTACTTTCTCCTGGAACCATGAGCTCAGTGTATTAGGAACATGCAAAGCAAGTACTGTACCTTCGATAGCTCAGTTGGTAGAGCGGAGGACTGTAGATGTTGCATTGGCCATCCTTAGGTCGCTGGTGCAATTCTGGCTCGAAGGAATGTGTTTTTTTTTTACCACTTTAAGGCACTACATGCCTTGCACTCTAACTCACTGATGCTTGAAGTTCTGTAAGAGATGGATGCTTTGGATCGACAAAAACACATTCCCTGACCAGGAATCGAACCCGGCCGCAGCGGTGAGAGCGCCGAAACCTAACCACTAGACCATCAGGGAAGGATGAGTAATGTCCTGCCCATGAAAGCACACGTGGATGCCTTGCAAAATATAATAACGAGCAAGATTTTGTTTTCTGCCTCCTGAAAAGACAGTCTCTCATTTGCCCTAAAAACATGCATTGCCAAGCCCCATGTAAGGGTCAAACTCACAACCTACAGATTAAAATACTGATCAGCTGCCTAACTGTGCGTACAAGGGTAGTGTTTGTTTGTCAAATGTCAGTTTGTTCAAACAGTCTACTGAGTGCGTTCAAGTCGCAGTCTCCCCTGGAGTTCGAATCATTCTTTTGACAACTTTTTAAACTAAAGTGACACTGGGACTGTGTGCCCAATATTGTGTTGTCACATTCCCTGACCGGGATTCGAACAAAGGCCGCAGCGGTGAGAGCTTCAAATCCTAGCCACTAGACAATCAATGAAGGGCTAGTGCTGACCTGCCCATGAGAGAATCTGTGGATGCCTTGCAAAATATGATGAAGAACAAGATTTTGTTTTCTGCCTCCTGAAAAGAAAGTCTCTCCTTTGTCCTAAAAACATGCTTTGCCCAGACCGATGTAAGGGTCAAACTCACAATCAACAGATTAAAAGACTGACCTGTTGCCTAACTGTGCGTACAAGGTTAGTGTTTTTTTGTCAAATTTTTGTTTGTCCAAGCGGTATAAGGCATGCGTTCAGGTCGCAGTCTCCCCTGGAGTTCGAATCATTCTTTTGACAACTTTTTAAACTAAAGTGACACTGGGACTGTGTGCCCAGTATTGTGTTGTCACATTTGTGACTTTAATTTTAAAGGCACCAGCTGCACCTTTGCTTGAGCCGCTGAGCTCTGAAAATGGAAGGAGTTATGGTTGTTTACAAAATTTGTTTATGTGTGTTTATGGTTTTTTTAACGATTAATAGTTAACTAGTACTTTTCAAGCAAACCCCAACAATGAGTACTCTGCCACTTTGGATTCAGCAAATTGCAGGCCACTGGGCCAAATGAGTGGCGGAAATGTGACGCAATTTTTAATGCTTCTGACTTCAGATTATAAGGTTCTAGGTTCAGCTTCTGCCTGTCTCGGTTGGCTTCTCTTTTTTTGCACTCCCTGACTCTCACATCGTTACAAAGCTACTTTCTCCTGGAACCATGAGCTCAGTGTATTAGGAAAATGCAAAGCAAGTACTGTACCTTCGATAGCTCAGTTGGTAGAGCGGAGGACTGTAGATGTTGCATTGGCCATCCTTAGGTCGCTGGTGCAATTCTGGCTCGAAGGAATGTGTTTTTTTTTTACCACTTTAAGGCACTACATGCCTTGCACTCTAACTCACTGATGCTTGAAGTTCTGTAAGAGATGGATGCTTTGGATCGACAAAAACACATTCCCTGACCGGGAATCGAACCCGGCCGCAGCGGTGAGAGCGCCAAAACCTAGCCACTAGACCATCAGGGAAGGATGAGTAATGTCCTGCCCATGAAAGCACACGTGGATGCCTTGCAAAATATAATAACGAGCAAGATTTTGTTTTCTGCCTCCTGAAAAGACAGTCTCTCATTTGCCCTAAATACATGCATTGCCAAGCCCCATGTAAGGGTCAAACTCACAACCTACAGATTAAAATACTGATCAGCTGCCTAACTGTGCGTACAAGGGTAGTGTTTGTTTGTCAAATGTCAGTTTGTTCAAACAGTCTACTGAGTGCATTCAAGTCGCAGTCTCCCCTGGAGTTCGAATCATTCTTTTGACAACTTTTTAAACTAAAGTGACACTGGGACTGTGTTGTGTTGTCACATTCCCTGACCGGGATTCGAACAAAGGCCGCAGCGGTGAGAGCTTCAAATCCTAGCCACTAGACAATCAATGAAGGGCTAGTGCTGACCTGCCCATGAGAGAATCCGTGGATGCCTTGCAAAATATGATGAAGAACAAGATTTTGTTTTCTGCCTCCTGAAAAGAAAGTCTCTCCTTTGTCCTAAAAACATGCTTTGCCCAGACCGATGTAAGGGTCAAACTCACAATCAACAGATTAAAAGACTGACCTGTTGCCTAACTGTGCGTACAAGGTTAGTGTTTTTTTGTCAAATTTTTGTTTGTCCAAGCGGTATAAGGCATGCGTTCAGGTCGCAGTCTCCCCTGGAGTTCGAATCATTCTTTTGACAACTTTTTAAACTAAAGTGACACTGGGACTGTGTGCCCAGTATTGTGTTGTCACATTTGTGACTTTAATTTTAAAGGCACCAGCTGCACCTTTGCTTGAGCCGCTGAGCTCTGAAAATGGAAGGAGTTATGGTTGTTTACAAAATTTGTTTATGTGTGTTTATGGTTTTTTTAACGATTAATAGTTAACTAGTACTTTTCAAGCAAACTCCAACAATGAGTACTCTGCCACTTTGGATTCAGCAAATTGCAGGCCACTGGGCCAAATGAGTGGCGGAAATGTGACGCAATTTTTAATGCTTCTGACTTCAGATTATAAGGTTCTAGGTTCAGCTTCTGCCTGTCTCGGTTGGCTTCTCTTTTTTTGCACTCCCTGACTCTCACATCGTTACAAAGCTACTTTCTCCTGGAACCATGAGCTCAGTGTATTAGGAAAATGCAAAGCAAGTACTGTACCTTCGATAGCTCAGTTGGTAGAGCGGAGGACTGTAGATGTTGCATTGGCCATCCTTAGGTTGCTGGTTCAATTCCGGCTTGTAGGAATGTGTTTTTTTTTATCACTTTTAGGCACTACATGCCTTGCACTCTAACTCACTGATGCTTGAACTTCTGTAAGAGATGCATGCTTTGGATCGACAAAAACACATTCCCTGACCGGGAAACGACCCCGGCCGCGGCGGTGAGAGCGCCGAATCCTAGCCACTAGACCATCAGGGAAGGGCTAGTGATGTCCTGCCCATGAGAGTACATGTGGATGCCTTGCAAAATATAATGACGAGCAAGATTTTGTTTTCTGCCTCCTGAAAAGATAGTCTCTCATTTGTCCTAAAAACATGCTTTGCCCAGCCCCATGTAAGGCTCAAACTCACAACCTACAGATTAAAATACTGACCAGCTGCCTAACTGTGCATACAAGGGTAGTGTTTGTTTGTCAAATGTCAGTTTGTTCAAACAGTCTACTGAGTGCGTTCAAGTCGCAGTCTCCCATGGAGTTCGAATCATTCTTTTGACAACTTTTTAAACTAAAGTGACACTGGGACTGTGTGCCCAATATTGTGTTGTCACATTCCCTGACCGGGATTCAAACAAAGGCCGCAGCGGTGAGAGCTTCAAATCCTAGCCACTAGACAATCAGTGAAGGGCTAGTGCTGACCTACCCATGAGAGAATCCGTGGATGCCTTGCAAAATATGATGAAGAACAAGATTTTGTTTTCTGCCTCCCGAAAAGAAAGTCTCTCCTTTGTCCTAAAAACATGCTTTGCCCAGACCGATGTAAGGGTCAAACTCACAACCAACAGATTAAAAGACTGACCTGTTGCCTAACTGTGCGTACAAGGTTAGTGTTTTTTTGTCAAATTTTTGTTTGTCCAAGTGGTATAAGGCATGCGTTCAGGTCGCAGTCTCCCCTGGAGTTCGAATCATTCTTTTGACAATTTTTTAAACTAAAGTCACACTGGGACTGTGTGACCAATATTGTGTTGTCACATTTGTGATTTTAATTTTAAAGGCACCAGCTGCACCTTTTCTTGAGCCGCTGAGCTCTGAAAATGGAAGGAGTTATGGTTGTTTACAAAATTTGTTTATGTGTGTTTAAGGTTTTTTTTAACGATTAATAGTTTACTAGTACTTTTCAAGCAAAACCCAACAATGAGTACTCTGCCACTTTGGATTCAGCAAATTGCAGGCCACTGGGCCAAATGGGTAGCGGAAATGTGACACAATTTTTAATGCTTCTGACTTCAGATTATAAGATTCTAGGTTCAGCTTCTCTTTTTTTGCTCTCCCTGACTCTCACATCGTTACAAAGCTAATTTCTCCTGGAACCATGAGCTCAGTGTAATAGGAACATGCAAAGCAAGTACTGTACCTTCGATAGCTCATTTGGTAGAGTGGAGGACTGTAGATGTTGCATTGGCCATCCTTAGGTCGCTGGTTCAATTCCGGCTTGAAGGAATGTGTTTTTTTTATCACTTTTAGGCACTACATGCCTTGCACTGTAACTCACTGATGCTTGAACTTCTGTAAGAGATGCATGCTTTGGATCGACAAAAACACATTCCCCGACCGGGAATCAAACCCGGACCGTGGCGGTGAGAGCACGGAATCCTAGCCACTAGACCATCAGGGAAGGGCTAGTGATATCTTGCCCATGACAGCACATGTGGATGCCTTGCAAAATATAATGACGAGCAAGATTTTGTTTTCTGCCTCCTGAAAAGATAGTCTCTCATTTGTCCTAAAAACATGCTTTGCCCAGCCCCATGTAAGGGTCAAACTCACAACCTACAGATTAAAATACTGACCAGCTGCCTAACTGTGCGTACAAGGGTAGAGTTTGTTTGTCAAATGTCAGTGTGTTCAAACAGTCTACTGAGTGCGTTCAAGTCGCAGTCTCCCCTGGAGTTCGAATCATTCTTTTGACAAATTTTTAAACTAAAGTGACACTGGGACTGTGTGCCCAATGATGTGTTGTCACATTCCCTGACCGGGATTCGAACAAAGGCCGCAGCGGTGAGAGCTTCAAATCCTAGCCACTAGACAATCAGTGAAGGGCTAGTGCTGACCTACCCATGAGAGAATCCGTGGATGCCTTGCAAAATATGATGAAGAACAAGATTTTGTTTTCTGCCTCCTGAAAAGAAAGTCTCTCCTTTGTCCTAAAAACATGCTTTGCCCAGACCGATGTAAGGGTCAAACTCACAACCAACAGATTAAAAGACTGACCTGTTGCCTAACTGTGCGTACAAGGTTAGTGTTTTTTTGTCAAATTTTTGTTTGTCCAAGTGGTATAAGGCATGCGTTCAGGTCGCAGTCTCCCCTGGAGTTCGAATCATTCTTTTGACAATTTTTTAAACTAAAGTCACACTGGGACTGTGTGACCAATATTGTGTTGTCACATTTGTGACTTTAATTTTAAAGGCACCAGCTGCACCTTTGCTTGAGCCGCTGAGCTCTGAAAATGTAAGGAGTTATGGTTGTTTACAAAATTTGTTTATGTGTGTTTAAGGTTTTTTTTAACGATTAATAGTTTACTAGTACTTTTCAAGCAAAACCCAACAATGAGTACTCTGCCACTTTGGATTCAGCAAATTGCAGGCAACTGGGCCAAATGGGTAGCGGAAATGTGACACAATTTTTAATGCTTCTGACTTCAGATTATAAGATTCTAGGTTCAGCTTCTCTTTTTTTGCACTCCCTGACTCTCACATCGTTACAAAGCTAATTTCTCCTGGAACCATGAGCTCAGTGTATAAGGAACATGCAAAGCAAGTACTGTACCTTCGATAGCTCAGTTGGTAGAGCGGAGGACTGTAGATGTTGCATTGGCCATCCTTAGGTCGCTGGTGCAATTCTGGCTCGAAGGAATGTGTTTTTTTTTTTACCACTTTAAGGCACTACATGCCTTGCACTCTAACTCACTGATGCTTGAACTTCTGTAAGAGATGCATGCTTTGGATCGACAAAAACACATTCCCTGACCGGGAAACGACCCCGGCCGCGGCAGTGAGAGCGCCGAATCCTAGCCACTAGACCATCAGGGAAGGGCTAGTGATGTCCTGCCCATGAGAGTACATGTGGATGCCTTGCAAAATATAATGACGAGCAAGATTTTGTTTTCTGCCTCCTGAAAAGATAGTCTCTCATTTGTCCTAAAAACATGCTTTGCCCAGCCCCATGTAAGGGTCAAACTCACAACCTACAGATTAAAATACTGACCAGCTGCCTAACTGTGCGTACAAGGGTAGTGTTTGTTTGTCAAATGTCAGTTTGTTCAAACAGTCTACTGAGTGCGTTCAAGTCGCAGTCTCCCATGGAGTTCGAATCATTCTTTTGACAACTTTTTAAACTAAAGTGACACTGGGACTGTGTGCCCAATATTGTGTTGTCACATTCCCTGACCGGGATTCAAACAAAGGCCGCAGCGGTGAGAGCTTCAAATCCTAGCCACTAGACAATCAGTGAAGGGCTAGTGCTGACCTGCCCATGAGAGAATCCGTGGATGCCTTGCAAAATATGATGAAGAACAAGATTTTGTTTTCTGCCTCCCGAAAAGAAAGTCTCTCCTTTGTCCTAAAAACATGCTTTGCCCAGACCGATGTAAGGGTCAAACTCACAACCAACAGATTAAAAGACTGACCTGTTGCCTAACTGTGCGTACAAGGTTAGTGTTTTTTTGTCAAATTTTTGTTTGTCCAAGTGGTATAAGGCATGCGTTCAGGTCGCAGTCTCCCCTGGAGTTCGAATCATTCTTTTGACAATTTTTTAAACTAAAGTCACACTGGGACTGTGTGACCAATATTGTGTTGTCACATTTGTGACTTTAATTTTAAAGGCACCAGCTGCACCTTTGCTTGAGCCGCTGAGCTCTGAAAATGGAAGGAGTTATGGTTGTTTACAAAATTTGTTTATGTGTGTTTAAGGTTTTTTTTAACGATTAATAGTTTACTAGTACTTTTCAAGCAAAACCCAACAATGAGTACTCTGCCACTTTGGATTCAGCAAATTGCAGGCCACTGGGCCAAATGGGTAGCGGAAATGTGACACAATTTTTAATGCTTCTGACTTCAGATTATAAGATTCTAGGTTCAGCTTCTCTTTTTTTGCACTCCCTGACTCTCACATCGTTACAAAGCTAATTTCTCCTGGAACCATGAGCTCAGTGTAATAGGAACATGCAAAGCAAGTACTGTACCTTTGATAGCTCAGTTGGTAGAGTGGAGGACTGTAGATGTTGCATTGGCCATCCTTAGGTCGCTGGTTCAATTCTGGCTTGAAGGAATGTGTTTTTTTTATCACTTTTAGGCACTACATGCCTTGCACTGTAACTCACTGATGCTTGAACTTCTGTAAGAGATGCATGCTTTGGATCGACAAAAACACATTCCCCGACCGGGAATCGAACCCGGACCGCGGCGGTGAGAGCACGGAATCCTAGCCACTAGACCATCAGGGAAGGGCTAGTGATATCCTGCCCATGACAGCACATGTGGATGCCTTGCAAAATATAATGACGAGCAAGATTTTGTTTTCTGCCTCCTGAAAAGATAGTCTCTCATTTGTCCTAAAAACATGCTTTGCCCAGCCCCATGTAAGGGTCAAACTCACAACCTACAGATTAAAATACTGACCAGCTGCCTAACTGTGCGTACAAGGGTAGTGTTTGTTTGTCAAATGTCAGTGTGTTCAAACAGTCTACTGAGTGCGTTCAAGTCGCAGTCTCCCCTGGAGTTCGAATCATTCTTTTGACAACTTTTTAAACTAAAGTGACACTGGGACTGTGTGCCCAATATTGTGTTGTCACATTCCCTGACCGGGATTCAAACAAAGGCCGCAGCGGTGAGAGCTTCAAATCCTAGCCACTAGACAATCAGTGAAGGGCTAGTGCTGACCTGCCCATGAGAGAATCCGTGGATGCCTTGCAAAATATGATGAAGAACAAGATTTTGTTTTCTGCCTCCCGAAAAGAAAGTCTCTCCTTTGTCCTAAAAACATGCTTTGCCCAGACCGATGTAAGGGTCAAACTCACAACCAACAGATTAAAAGACTGACCTGTTGCCTAACTGTGCGTACAAGGTTAGTGTTTTTTTGTCAAATTTTTGTTTGTCCAAGCGGTATAAGGCATGCGTTCAGGTCGCAGTCTCCCCTGGAGTTCGAATCATTCTTTTGACAACTTTTTAAACTAAAGTGACACTGGGACTGTGTGCCCAGTATTGTGTTGTCACATTTGTGACTTTAATTTTAAAGGCACCAACTGCACCTTTGCTTGAGCCGCTGAGCTCTGAAAATGGAAGGAGTTATGGTTGTTTAAAAAATTTGTTTATGTGTGTTTATGTTTTTTTTTAACGATTAATAGTTAACTAGTACTTTTCAAGCAAACCCCAACAATGAGTACTCTGCCACTTTGGATTCAGCAAATTGCAGGCCACTGGGCCAAATGAGTGGCGGAAATGTGATGCAATTTTTAATGCTTCTGACTTCAGATCATAAGATTCTAGGTTCAGCTTCTGCCTGTTTCGGTTGGCTTCCCTTTTTTTGCACTCCCTGACTCTCACATCGTTACAAAGCTACTTTCTCCTGGAACCATGAGCTCAGTGTATTAGGAACATGCAAAGCAAGTACTGTACCTTCGATAGCTCAGTTGGTAGAGCGGCGGACTGTAGATGTTGCATTGGCCATCCTTAGGTCGCTGGTGCAATTCTGGATCGAAGGAATGTGTTTTTTTTTTTACCACTTTAAGGTACTACATGCCTTGCACTGTAACTCACTGATGCTTGAACTTCTGTAAGAGATGCATGCTTTGGATCGACAAAACCACATTCCCTGACCGGGAATCGCGCCCAGGCTGCAGCGATGAGAGCGCCAAATCCTAGCCACTAGACCATCAGGGAAGGATTAGTGATGTCCTGCCCATGAAATCACACGTGGATGCCTTGCAAAATATAATAACGAGCAAGATTTTGTTTTCTGCCTCCTGAAAAGACAGTCTCTCATTTGCCCTAAAAACATGCATTGCCAAGCCCCATGTAAGGGTCAAACTCACAACCTACAGATTAAAATACTGATCAGCTGCCTAACTGTGCGTACAAGGGTAGTGTTTGTTTGTCAAATGTCAGTTTGTTCAAACAGTCTACTGAGTGCGTTCAAGTCGCAGTCTCCCCTGGAGTTCGAATCATTCTTTTGACAACTTTTTAAACTAAAGTGACACTGGGACTGTGTGCCCAATATTGTGTTGTCACATTCCCTGACCGGGATTCGAACAAAGGCCGCAGCGGTGAGAGCTTCAAATCCTAGCCACTAGACAATCAATGAAGGGCTAGTGCTGACCTGCCCATGAGAGAATCCGTGGATGCCTTGCAAAATATGATGAAGAACAAGATTTTGTTTTCTGCCTCCTGAAAAGAAAGTCTCTCCTTTGTCCTAAAAACATGCTTTGCCCAGACCGATGTAAGGGTCAAACTCACAACCAACAGATTAAAAGACTGACCTGTTGCCTAACTGTGCGTACAAGGTTAGTGTTTTTTTGTCAAATTTTTGTTTGTCCAAGCGGTATAAGGCATGCGTTCAGGTCGCAGTCTCCCCTGGAGTTCGAATCATTCTTTTGACAACTTTTTAAACTAAAGTGACACTGGGACTGTGTGCCCAGTATTGTGTTGTCACATTTGTGACTTTAATTTTAAAGGCACCAGCTGCACCTTTGCTTGAGCCGCTGAGCTCTGAAAATGGAAGGAGTTATGGTTGTTTACAAAATTTGTTTTATGTGTGTTTAAGGTTTTTTTTAACGATTAATAGTTTACTAGTACTTTTCAAGCAAACCCCAACAATGAGTACTCTGCCACTTTGGATTCAGCAAATTGCAGGCCACTGGGCCAAATGGGTAGCGGAAATGTGACACAATTTTTAATGCTTCTGACTTCAGATTATAAGATTCTAGGTTCAGCTTCTGCCTGTCTCGGTTGGCTTCTCTTTTTTTGCACTCCCTGACTCTCACATCGTTACAAAGATAATTTCTCCTGGAACCATGAGCTCAGTGTATTAGGAACATGCAAAGCAAGTACTGTACCTTCGATAGCTCAGTTGGTAGAGTGGAGGACTGTAGATGTTGCATTGGCCATCCTTAGTTCGCTGGTTCAATTCCGGCTCGAAGGAATGTGTTTTTTTTATCACTTTTAGGCTCTACATGCCTTGCACTGTAACTCACTGATGCTTGAACTTCTGTAAGAGATGCATGCTTTGGATCGACAAAAACACATTCCCTGACCGGGAATCGAACCCGGGCCACGGCGGTGAGAGCGCCGAATCCTAGCCACTAGACCATCAGGGAAGGATTAGTTATGTCATGCCCATGAAAGCACACGTGGATGCCTTGCAAAATATAATAACGAGCAAGATTTTGTTTTCTGCCTCCTGAAAAGACAGTCTCTCATTTGCCCTAAAAACATGCATTGCCAAGCCCCATGTAAGGGTCAAACTCACAACCTACAGATTAAAATACTGACCATCTGCCTAACTGTGCGTACAAGGTAAGTGTTTGTTTGTCAAATGTCAGTTTGTTCAAACAGTCTACTGAGTGCGTTCAAGTCGCAGTCTCCCCTGGAGTTCGAATCATACTTTTGACAACTTTTTAAACTAAAGTGACACTGGGACTGTGTGCCCAACATTGTGTTGTCACATTCCCTGACCGGGATTCGAACAAAGGCCGCAGCGGTGAGAGCTACAAATCCTAGCCACTAGACAATCAATGAAGGGCTAGTGCTGACCTGCCCATGAGAGAATCCGTGGATGCCTTGCAAAATATGATGAAGAACAAGATTTTGTTTTCTGCCTCCTGAAAAGAAAGTCTCTCCTTTGTCCTAAAAACATGCTTTGCCCAGACCGATGTAAGGGTCAAACTCACAACCAACAGATTAAAAGACTGACCTGTTGCCTAACTGTGCGTACAAGGTTAGTGTTTTTTTGTCAAATTTTTGTTAGTCCAAGCGGTATAAGGCATGCGTTCAGGTCGCAGTCTCCCCTGGAGTTCGAATCATTCTTTTGACAACTTTTTAAACTAAAGTGACACTGGGACTGTGTCCCCAGTATTGTGTTGTCACATTTGTGACTTTAATTTTAAAGGCACCAGCTGCACCTTTGCTTGAGCCGCTGAGCTCTGAAAATGGAAGGAGTTATGGTTGTTTACAAAATTTGTTTATGTGTGTTTATGGTTTTTTTAACGATTAATAGTTAACTAGTACTTTTCAAGCAAACCCCAACAATGAGTACTCTGCCACTTTGGATTCAGCAAATTGCAGGCCACTGGGCCAAATGAGTGGCGGAAATGTGACGCAATTTTTAATGCATCTGACTTCAGATTATAAGATTCTAGGTTCAGCTTCTGCCTGTCTCGGTTGGCTTCCCTTTTTTTGCACTCCCTGACTCTCACATCGTTACAAAGCTACTTTCTCCTGGAACCATGAGCTCAGTGTATTAGGAACATGCAAAGCAAGTACTGTACCTTCGATAGCTCAGTTGGTAGAGCGGAGGACTGTAGATGTTGCATTGGCCATCCTTAGGTCGCTGGTGCAATTCCGGCTCGAAAGAATGTGTTTTTTTTTTCCACTTTAAGGCACTACATGCCTTGCACTCTAACTCACTGATGCTTGAACTTCTGTAAGAGATGCATGCTTTGGATCGACAAAATCACATTCCCTGACTGGGAATCGAACCCGGGCCGCGGCGGTGAGAGCGCCGAATCCTAGACACTAGACCATCAGGGAAGGGCTAGTGATGTCCTGCCCATGAGTGCACTTGTGGATGCCTTGCAAAATATAATGACGAGCAAGATTTTGTTTTCTGCCTCCTGAAAAGATAGTCTCTCATTTGTCCTAAAAACATGCTTTGCCCAGCCCCATGTAAGGGTCAAACTCACAACCTACAGATTAAAATACTGACCAGCTGCCTAACTGTGCGTACAAGGGTAGTGTTTGTTTGTCAAATGTCAGTTTGTTCAAACAGTCTACTGAGTGCGTTCAAGTCGCAGTCTCCCCTGGAGTTCGAATCATTCTTTTGACAACTTTTTAAACTAAAGTGACACTGGGACTGTGTGCCCAATATTGTGTTGTCACATTCCCTGACCGGGATTCAAACAAAGGCCGCAGCGGTGAGAGCTTCAAATCCTAGCCACTAGACAATCAGTGAAGGGCTAGTGCTGACCTGCCCATGAGAGAATCCGTGGATGCCTTGCAAAATATGATGAAGAACAAGATTTTGTTTTCTGCCTCCCGAAAAGAAAGTCTCTCCTTTGTCCTAAAAACATGCTTTGCCCAGACCGATGTAAGGGTCAAACTCACAACCAACAGATTAAAAGACTGACCTGTTGCCTAACTGTGCGTACAAGGTTAGTGTTTTTTTGTCAAATTTTTGTTTGTCCAAGCGGTATAAGGCATGCGTTCAGGTCGCAGTCTCCCCTGGAGTTCGAATCATTCTTTTGACAACTTTTTAAACTAAAGTGACACTGGGACTGTGTGCCCAGTATTGTGTTGTCACATTTGTGACTTTAATTTTAAAGGCACCAGCTGCACCTTTGCTTGAGCCGCTGAGCTCTGAAAATGGAAGGAGTTATGGTTGTTTACAAAATTTGTTTATGTGTGTTTAAGGTTTTTTTTAACGATTAATAGTTTACTAGTACTTTTCAAGCAAAACCCAACAATGAGTACTCTGCCACTTTGGATTCAGCAAATTGCAGGCCACTGGGCCAAATGGGTAGCGGAAATGTGACGCAATTTTTAATGCTTCTGACTTCAGATTATAAGATTCTAGGTTCAGCTTCTGCCTGTCTCGGTTGGCTTCTCTTTTTTTGCACTCCCTGACTCTCACATCGTTACAAAGCTACTTTCTCCTGGAACCATGAGCTCAGTGTATTAGGAACATGCAAAGCAAGTACTGTACCTTCGATAGCTCAGTTGGCAGAGCTGAGGACTGTAGATGTTGCATTTGCCATCCTTAGGTCGCTGGTTCAATTCCGGCTTGAAGGAATGTGTTTTTTTTATCACTTTTAGGCACTACATGCCTTGCACTGTAACTCACTGATGCTTGAACTTCTGTAAGAGATGCATGCTTTGGATCAACAAAAACACATTCCCTGACCGGGAATCGAACCCAGGCCGCGGCGGTGAGAGCGCCGAATCCTAGCCACTAGACCATCAGGGAAGGATGAGTAATGTCCTGCCCATGAAAGCACACGTGGATGCCTTGCAAAATATAATAACGAGCAAGATTTTGTTTTCTGCCTCCTGAAAAGACAGTCTCTCATTTGCCCTAAAAACATGCATTGCCCAGCCCCATGTAAGGGTCAAACTCACAACCTACAGATTAAAATACTGATCAGCTGCCTAACTGTGCGTACAAGGGTAGTGTTTGTTTGTCAAATGTCAGTTTGTTCAAACAGTCTACTGAGTGCGTTCAAGTCGCAGTCTCCCCTGGAGTTCGAATCATTCTTTTGACAACTTTTTAAACTAAAGTGACACTGGGACTGTGTGCCCAATATTGTGTTGTCACATTCCCTGACCGGGATTCGAACAAAGGCCGCAGCGGTGAGAGCTTCAAATCCTAGCCACTAGACAATCAATGAAGGGCTAGTGCTGACCTGCCCATGAGAGAATCCGTGGATGCCTTGCAAAATATGATGAAGAACAAGATTTTGTTTTCTGCCTCCTGAAAAGAAAGTCTCTCCTTTGTCCTAAAAACATGCTTTGCCCAGACCGATGTAAGGGTCAAACTCACAATCAACAGATTAAAAGACTGACCTGTTGCCTAACTGTGCGTACAAGGTTAGTGTTTTTTTGTCAAATTTTTCTTTGTCCAAGCGGTATAAGGCATGCGTTCAGGTTGCAGTCTCCCCTGGAGTTCGAATCATTCTTTTGACAACTTTTTAAACTAAAGTGACACTGGGACTGTGTGCCCAGTATTGTGTTGTCACATTTGTGACTTTAATTTTAAAGGCACCAGCTGCACCTTTGCTTGAGCCGCTGAGCTCTGAAAATGGAAGGAGTTATGGTTGTTTACAAAATTTGTTTATGTGTGTTTATGGTTTTTTTAACGATTAATAGTTAACTAGTACTTTTCAAGCAAACCCCAACAATGAGTACTCTGCCACTTTGGATTCAGCAAATTGCAGGCCACTGGGCCAAATGAGTGGCGGAAATGTGACGCAATTTTTAATGCTTCTGACTTCAGATTATAAGGTTCTAGGTTCAGCTTCTGCCTGTCTCGGTTGGCTTCTCTTTTTTTGCACTCCCTGACTCTCACATCGTTACAAAGCTACTTTCTCCTGGAACCATGAGCTCAGTGTATTAGGAAAATGCAAAGCAAGTACTGTACCTTCGATAGCTCAGTTGGTAGAGCGGAGGACTGTAGATGTTGCATTGGTCATCCTTAGGTTGCTGGTTCAATTCCGGCTTGTAGGAATGTGTTTTTTTTATCACTTTTAGGCACTACATGCCTTGCACTCTAACTCACTGATGCTTGAACTTCTGTAAGAGATGCATGCTTTGGATCGACAAAAACACATTCCCTGACCGGGAATCGAACCCGGGCCGCGGCGGTGAGAGCGACGAATCCTAGCCACTAGCCCATCAGGGAAGGGCTAGTGGTGTCCTGCCCATGAGAGCACATGTGGATGCCTTGCAAAATATAATGACGAGCAAGATTTTGTTTTCTGCCTCCTGAAAAGATAGTCTCTCATTTGTCCTAAAAACATGCTTTGCCAAGCCCCATGTAAGGGTCAAACTCACAACCTACAGATTAAAATACTGACCAGCTGCCTAACTGTGCGTACAAGGGTAGTGTTTGTTTGTCAAATGTCAGTTTGTTCAAACAGTCTACTGAGTGCGTTCAAGTCGCAGTCTCCCCTGGAGTTCGAATCATTCTTTTGACAACTTTTTAAACTAAAGTGACACTGGGACTGTGTGCCCAACATTGTGTTGTCACATTCCTTGACCGGGATTCGAACAAAGGCCGCAGCGGTGAGAGCTTCAAATCCTAGCCACTAGACAATCAATGAAGGGCTAGTGCTGACCTGCCCATGAGAGAATCCGTGGATGCCTTGCAAAATATGATGAAGAACAAGATTTTGTTTTCTGCCTCCTGAAAAGAAAGTCTCTCCTTTGTCCTAAAAACATGCTTTGCCCAGACCGATGTAAGGGTCAAACTCACAACCAACAGATTAAAAGACTGACCTGTTGCCTAACTGTACGTACAAGGTTAGTGTTTTTTTGTCAAATTTTTGTTTGTCCAAGCGGTATAAGGCATGCGTTCAGGTCGCAGTCTCCCCTGGAGTTCGAATCATTCTTTTGACAACTTTTTAAACTAAAGTGACACTGGGACTGTGTGCCCAGTATTGTGTTGTCACATTTGTGACTTTAATTTTAAAGGCACCAGCTGCACCTTTGCTTGAGCCGCTGAGCTCTGAAAATGGAAGGAGTTATGGATGTTTACAAAATTTGTTTATGTGTGTTTATGGTTTTTTTAACGATTAATAGTTAACTAGTACTTTTCAAGCAAACCCCAACAATGAGTACTCTGCCACTTTGGATTCAGCAAATTGCAGGCCACTGGGCCAAATGAGTGGCGGAAATGTGACGCAATTTTTAATGCTTCTGACTTCAGATTATAAGGTTTTAGGTTCAGCTTCTGCCTGTCTCGGTTGGCTTCTCTTTTTTTGCACTCCCTGACTCTCACATCGTTACAAAGCTACTTTCTCCTGGAACCATGAGCTCAGTGTATTAGGAAAATGCAAAGCAAGTACTGTACCTTCGATAGCTCAGTTGGTAGAGCGGAGGACTGTAGATGTTGCATTGGCCATCCTTAGGTCGCTGGTTCAATTCCGGCTTGTAGGAATGTGTTTTTTTTATCACTTTTAGGCACTACATGCCTTGCACTCTAACTCACTGATGCTTGAACTTCTGTAAGAGATGCATGCTTTGGATCGACAAAAACACATTCCCTGACCGGGAAACGACCCCGGCCGCGGCGGTGAGAGCGCCGAATCCAAGCCACTAGACCATCAGGGAAGGGCTAGTGATGTCCTGCCCATGAGAGTACATGTGGATGCCTTGCAAAATATAATGACGAGCAAGATTTTGTTTTCTGCCTCCTGAAAAGATAGTCTCTCATTTGTCCTAAAAACATGCTTTGCCCAGCCCCATGTAAGGGTCAAACTCACAACCTACAGATTAAAATACTGACCAGCTGCCTAACTGTGCGTACAAGGGTAGTGTTTGTTTGTCAAATGTCAGTTTGTTCAAACAGTCTACTGAGTGCGTTCAAGTCGCAGTCTCCCATGGAGTTCGAATCATTCTTTTGACAACTTTTTAAACTAAAGTGACACTGGGACTGTGTGCCCAATATTGTGTTGTCACATTCCCTGACCGGGATTCAAACAAAGGCCGCAGCGGTCAGAGCTTCAAATCCTAGCCACTAGACAATCAGTGAAGGGCTAGTGCTGACCTGCCCATGAGAGAATCCGTGGATGCCTTGCAAAATATGATGAAGAACAAGATTTTGTTTTCTGCCTCCCGAAAAGAAAGTCTCTCCTTTGTCCTAAAAACATGCTTTGCCCAGACCGATGTAAGGGTCAAACTCACAACCAACAGATTAAAAGACTGACCTGTTGCCTAACTGTGCGTACAAGGTTAGTGTTTTTTTGTCAAATTTTTGTTTGTCCAAGTGGTATAAGGCATGCGTTCAGGTCGCAGTCTCCCCTGGAGTTCGAATCATTCTTTTGACAATTTTTTAAACTAAAGTCACACTGGGACTGTGTGACCAATATTGTGTTGTCACATTTGTGACTTTAATTTTAAAGGCACCAGCTGCACCTTTGCTTGAGCCGCTGAGCTCTGAAAATGGAAGGAGTTATGGTTGTTTACAAAATTTGTTTATGTGTGTTTAAGGTTTTTTTTAACGATTAATAGTTTACTAGTACTTTTCAAGCAAAACCCAACAATGAGTACTCTGCCACTTTGGATTCAGCAAATTGCAGGCCACTGGGCCAAATGGGTAGCGGAAATGTGACACAATTTTTAATGCTTCTGACTTCAGATTATAAGATTCTAGGTTCAGCTTCTCTTTTTTTGCACTCCCTGACTCTCACATCGTTACAAAGCTAATTTCTCCTGGAACCATGAGCTCAGTGTATTAGGAACATGCAAAGCAAGTACTGTACCTTCGATAGCTCAGTTGGTAGAGCGGAGGACTGTAGATGTTGCATTGGCCATCCTTAGGTCGCTGGTGCAATTCTGGCTCGAAAGAATGTGTTTTTTTTTTACCACTTTAAGGCACTACATGCCTTGCACTCTAACTCACTGATGCTTGAACTTCTGTAAGAGATGCATGCTTTGGATCGACAAAAACACATTCCCTGACCGGGAAACGACCCCGGCCGCGGCGGTGAGAGCGCCGAATCCTAGCCACTAGACCATCAGGGAAGGGCTAGTGATGTCCTGCCCATGAGAGTACATGTGGATGCCTTGCAAAATATAATGACGAGCAAGATTTTGTTTTCTGCCTCCTGAAAAGATAGTCTCTCATTTGTCCTAAAAACATGCTTTGCCCAGCCCCATGTAAGGGTCAAACTCACAACCTACAGATTAAAATACTGACCAGCTGCCTAACTGTGCGTACAAGGGTAGTGTTTGTTTGTCAAATGTCAGTTTGTTCAAACAGTCTACTGAGTGCGTTCAAGTCGCAGTCTCCCATGGAGTTCGAATCATTCTTTTGACAAATTTTTAAACTAAAGTGACACTGTGACTGTGTGCCCAATATTGTGTTGTCACATTCCCTGACTGGGATTCAAACAAAGGCCGCAGCGGTGAGAGCTTCAAATCCTAGCCACTAGACAATCAGTGAAGGGCTAGTGCTGACCTGCCCATGAGAGAATCCGTGGATGCCTTGCAAAATATGATGAAGAACAAGATTTTGTTTTCTGCCTCCCGAAAAGAAAGTCTCTCCTTTGTCCTAAAAACATGCTTTGCCCAGACCGATGTAAGGGTCAAACTCACAACCAACAGATTAAAAGACTGACCTGTTGCCTAACTGTGCGTACAAGGTTAGTGTTTTTTTGTCAAATTTTTGTTTGTCCAAGTGGTATAAGGCATGCGTTCAGGTCGCAGTCTCCCCTGGAGTTCGAATCATTCTTTTGACAATTTTTTAAACTAAAGTCACACTGGGACTGTGTGACCAATATTGTGTTGTCACATTTGTGACTTTAATTTTAAAGGCACCAGCTGCACCTTTGCTTGAGCCGCTGAGCTCTGAAAATGGAAGGAGTTATGGTTGTTTACAAAATTTGTTTATGTGTGTTTAAGGTTTTTTTTAACGATTAATAGTTTACTAGTACTTTTCAAGCAAAACCCAACAATGAGTACTCTGCCACTTTGGATTCAGTAAATTGCAGGCCACTGGGCCAAATGGGTAGCGGAAATGTGACACAATTTTTAATGCTTCTGACTTCAGATTATAAGATTCTAGGTTCAGCTTCTCTTTTTTTGCACTCCCTGACTCTCACATTGTTACAAAGCTAATTTCTCCTGGAACCATGAGCTCAGTGTAATAGGAACATGCAAAGCAAGTACTGTACCTTCGATAGCTCAGTTGGTAGAGTGGAGGACTGTAGATGTTGCATTGGCCATCCTTAGGTCGCTGGTTCAATTCCGGCTTGAAGGAATGTTTTTTTTTTATCACTTTTAGGCACTACATGCCTTGCACTGTAACTCACTGATGCTTGAACTTCTGTAAGAGATGCATGCTTTGGATCGACAAAAACACATTCCCCGACCGGGAATCGAACCCGGACCGCGGCGGTGAGAGCACGGAATCCTAGCCACTAGACCATCAGGGAAGGGCTAGTGATATCCCGCCCATGACAGCACATGTGGATGCCTTGCAAAATATAATGACGAGCAAGATTTTGTTTTCTGCCTCCTGAAAAGGTAGTCTCTCATTTGTCCTAAAAACATGCTTTGCCCAGCCCCATGTAAGGGTCAAACTCACAACCTACAGATTAAAATACTGACCAGCTGCCTAACTGTGCGTACAAGGGTAGTGTTTGTTTGTCAAATGTCAGTGTGTTCAAACAGTCTACTGAGTGCGTTCAAGTCGCAGTCTCCCCTGGAGTTCGAATCATTCTTTTGACAACTTTTTAAACTAAAGTGACACTGGGACTGTGTGCCCAATGCTGTGTTGTTACATTCCCTGACCGGGATTCGAACAAAGGCCGCAGCGGTGAGAGCTTCAAATCCTAGCCACTAGACAATCAGTGAAGGGCTAGTGCTGACCTACCCATGAGAGAATCCGTGGATGCCTTGCAAAATATGATGAAGAACAAGATTTTGTTTTCTGCCTCCCGAAAAGAAAGTCTCTCCTTTGTCCTAAAAACATGCTTTGCCCAGACCGATGTAAGGGTCAAACTCACAACCAACAGATTAAAAGACTGACCTGTTGCCTAACTGTGCGTACAAGGTTAGTGTTTTTTTGTCAAATTTTTGTTTGTCCAAGCGGTATAAGGCATGCGTTCAGGTCGCAGTCTCCCCTGGAGTTCGAATCATTCTTTTGACAATTTTTTAAACTAAAGTCACACTGGGACTGTGTGACCAATATTGTGTTGTCACATTTGTGACTTTAATTTTAAAGGCACCAGCTGCACCTTTGCTTGAGCCGCTGAGCTCTGAAAATGGAAGGAGTTATGGTTGTTTACAAAATTTGTTTATGTGTGTTTAAGGTTTTTTTTAACGATTAATAGTTTACTAGTACTTTTCAAGCAAAACCCAACAATGAGTACTCTGCCACTTTGGATTCAGCAAATTGCAGGCCACTGGGCCAAATGGGTAGCGGAAATGTGACACAATTTTTAATGCTTCTGACTTCAGATTATAAGATTCTAGGTTCAGCTTCTCTTTTTTTGCACTCCCTGACTCTCACATCGTTACAAAGCTAATTTCTCCTGGAACCATGAGCTCAGTGTATTAGGAACATGCAAAGCAAGTACTGTACCTTCGATAGCTCAGTTGGTAGAGCGGAGGACTGTAGATGTTGCATTGGCCATCCTTAGGTCGCTGGTGCAATTCTGGCTCGAAAGAATGTGTTTTTTTTTTACCACTTTAAGGCACTACATGCCTTGCACTCTAACTCACTGATGCTTGAACTTCTGTAAGAGATGCATGCTTTGGATCGACAAAAACACATTCCCTGACCGGGAAACGACCCCGGCCGCGGCGGTGAGAGCGCCGAATCCTAGCCACTAGACCATCAGGGAAGGGCTAGTGATGTCCTGCCCATGAGAGTACATGTGGATGCCTTGCAAAATATAATGACGAGCAAGATTTTGTTTTCTGCCTCCTGAAAAGATAGTCTCTCATTTGTCCTAAAAACATGCTTTGCCCAGCCCCATGTAAGGGTCAAACTCACAACCTACAGATTAAAATACTGACCAGCTGCCTAACTGTGCGTACAAGGGTAGTGTTTGTTTGTCAAATGTCAGTTTGTTCAAACAGTCTACTGAGTGCGTTCAAGTCGCAGTCTCCCATGGAGTTCGAATCATTCTTTTGACAAATTTTTAAACTAAAGTGACACTGTGACTGTGTGCCCAATATTGTGTTGTCACATTCCCTGACTGGGATTCAAACAAAGGCCGCAGCGGTGAGAGCTTCAAATCCTAGCCACTAGACAATCAGTGAAGGGCTAGTGCTGACCTGCCCATGAGAGAATCCGTGGATGCCTTGCAAAATATGATGAAGAACAAGATTTTGTTTTCTGCCTCCCGAAAAGAAAGTCTCTCCTTTGTCCTAAAAACATGCTTTGCCCAGACCGATGTAAGGGTCAAACTCACAACCAACAGATTAAAAGACTGACCTGTTGCCTAACTGTGCGTACAAGGTTAGTGTTTTTTTGTCAAATTTTTGTTTGTCCAAGTGGTATAAGGCATGCGTTCAGGTCGCAGTCTCCCCTGGAGTTCGAATCATTCTTTTGACAATTTTTTAAACTAAAGTCACACTGGGACTGTGTGACCAATATTGTGTTGTCACATTTGTGACTTTAATTTTAAAGGCACCAGCTGCACCTTTGCTTGAGCCGCTGAGCTCTGAAAATGGAAGGAGTTATGGTTGTTTACAAAATTTGTTTATGTGTGTTTAAGGTTTTTTTTAACGATTAATAGTTTACTAGTACTTTTCAAGCAAAACCCAACAATGAGTACTCTGCCACTTTGGATTCAGTAAATTGCAGGCCACTGGGCCAAATGGGTAGCGGAAATGTGACACAATTTTTAATGCTTCTGACTTCAGATTATAAGATTCTAGGTTCAGCTTCTCTTTTTTTGCACTCCCTGACTCTCACATTGTTACAAAGCTAATTTCTCCTGGAACCATGAGCTCAGTGTAATAGGAACATGCAAAGCAAGTACTGTACCTTCGATAGCTCAGTTGGTAGAGTGGAGGACTGTAGATGTTGCATTGGCCATCCTTAGGTCGCTGGTTCAATTCCGGCTTGAAGGAATGTTTTTTTTTTATCACTTTTAGGCACTACATGCCTTGCACTGTAACTCACTGATGCTTGAACTTCTGTAAGAGATGCATGCTTTGGATCGACAAAAACACATTCCCCGACCGGGAATCGAACCCGGACCGCGGCGGTGAGAGCACGGAATCCTAGCCACTAGACCATCAGGGAAGGGCTAGTGATATCCCGCCCATGACAGCACATGTGGATGCCTTGCAAAATATAATGACGAGCAAGATTTTGTTTTCTGCCTCCTGAAAAGGTAGTCTCTCATTTGTCCTAAAAACATGCTTTGCCCAGCCCCATGTAAGGGTCAAACTCACAACCTACAGATTAAAATACTGACCAGCTGCCTAACTGTGCGTACAAGGGTAGTGTTTGTTTGTCAAATGTCAGTGTGTTCAAACAGTCTACTGAGTGCGTTCAAGTCGCAGTCTCCCCTGGAGTTCGAATCATTCTTTTGACAACTTTTTAAACTAAAGTGACACTGGGACTGTGTGCCCAATGCTGTGTTGTTACATTCCCTGACCGGGATTCGAACAAAGGCCGCAGCGGTGAGAGCTTCAAATCCTAGCCACTAGACAATCAGTGAAGGGCTAGTGCTGACCTACCCATGAGAGAATCCGTGGATGCCTTGCAAAATATGATGAAGAACAAGATTTTGTTTTCTGCCTCCCGAAAAGAAAGTCTCTCCTTTGTCCTAAAAACATGCTTTGCCCAGACCGATGTAAGGGTCAAACTCACAACCAACAGATTAAAAGACTGACCTGTTGCCTAACTGTGCGTACAAGGTTAGTGTTTTTTTGTCAAATTTTTGTTTGTCCAAGCGGTATAAGGCATGCGTTCAGGTCGCAGTCTCCCCTGGAGTTCGAATCATTCTTTTGACAATTTTTTAAACTAAAGTCACACTGGGACTGTGTGACCAATATTGTGTTGTCACATTTGTGACTTTAATTTTAAAGGCACCAGCTGCACCTTTGCTTGAGCCGCTGAGCTCTGAAAATGGAAGGAGTTATGGTTGTTTACAAAATTTGTTTATGTGTGTTTAAGGTTTTTTTAACGATTAATAGTTTACTAGTACTTTTCAAACAAAACCCAACAATGAGTACTCTGCCACTTTGGATTCAGCAAATTGCAGGCCACTGGGCCAAATGGGTAGCGGAAATGTGACGCAATTTTTAATGCTTCTGACTTCAGATTATAAGGTTCTAGGTTAGGCTTCTGCCTGTCTCGGTTGGCTTCTCTTTTTTTGCACTCCCTGACTCTCACATCGTTACAAAGCTACTTTCTCCTGGAACCATGAGCTCAGTGTATTAGGAACACGTAAAGCAAGTGCTGTACCTTCGATAGCTCAGTTGGTAGAGCGGAGGAGTGCAGATGTTGCATTGGCCATCCTTAGGTCGCTGGTTCAATTCCGGCTTGAAGGAATGTGTTTTTTTTATCACTTTTAGGCACTGCATGCCTTGCACTGTAACTCACTGATGCTTGAACTTCTGTAAGAGATGCATGCTTTGGATCGACAAAAACACATTCCCTGACCGGGAATCGAACCCGGGCCGCGGCGGTGAGAGCGCCGAATTCTAGCCACTAGACCATCAGGGAAGGGCTAGTGATGTCCTGCCCATGAGAGCACATGTGGATGCCTTGCAAAATATAATGACGAGCAAGATTTTGTTTTCTGCCTCCTGAAAAGATAGTCTCTCATTTGTCCTATAAACATGCTTTGCCCAGCCCCATGTAAGGGTCAAACTCACAACCTACAGATTAAAATACTGACCAGCTGCCTAACTGTGCGTACAAGGGTAGTGTTTGTTTGTCAAATGTCAGTTTGTTCAAACAGTCTACTGAGTGCGTTCAAGTCGCAGTCTCCCCTGGAGTTCGAATCATTCTTTTGACAACTTTTTAAACTAAAGTGACACTGGGTCTGTGTGCCCAATATTGTGTTGTCACATTCCCTGACCGGGATTCAAACAAAGGCCACAGCGGTGAGAGCTTCAAATCCTAGCCACTAGACAATCAATGAAGGGCTAGTGCTGACCTGCCCATGAGAGAATCCGTGGATGCCTTGCAAAATATGATGAAGAACAAGATTTTGTTTTCTGCCTCCTGAAAAGAAAGTCTCTCCTTTGTCCTAAAAACATGCTTTGCCCAGACCGATGTAAGGGTCAAACTCACAACCAACAGATTAAAAGACTGACCTGTTGCCTAACTGTGCGTACAAGGTTAGTGTTTTTTTGTCAAATTTTTGTTTGTCCAAGCGGTATAAGGCATGCGTTCAGGTCGCAGTCTCCCCTGGAGTTCGAATCATTCTTTTGACAATTTTTTAAACTAAAGTCACACTGGGACTGTGTGACCAATATTGTGTAGTCACATTTGTGACTTTAATTTTAAAGGCACCAGCTGCACCTTTGCTTGAGCCGCTGAGCTCTGAAAATGGAAGGAGTTATGGTTGTTTACAAAATTTGTTTATGTGTAAGTTTTTTTTTAACGATTAATAGTTAACTAGTACATTTCAAGCAAAACCCAACAATGAGTACTCTGCCACTTTGGATTCAGCAAATTGCAGGCCACTGGGCCAAATGGGTAGCGGAAATGTGACACAATTTTTAATGCTTCTGACTTCAGATTATAAGATTCTAGGTTCAGCTTCTGCCTGTCTCGGTTGGCTTCTCTTTTTTTTGCACTCCCTGACTCTCACATCGTTACAAAGCTACTTTCTCCTGGAACCATGAGCTCAGTGTATTAGGAACATGCAAAGCAAGTGCTGTACCTTTGATAGCTCAGTTGGTAGAGCGGCGACTGTAGATGTTGTATTGGCCATCCTTAGGTTGCTGGTTCAATTCCTGTTTGAAGGGATGTGTTTTTTTTTTTTTACCACTTTTAGGCACTACATGCCTTGCACCCTAACTCACTGATGCTTGAACTTCTGTAAGAGATGCATGCTTTGGATCGACAAAAACACATTCCCTGACCAGGAATCGAACCAGGGCCGCGGCGGTGAGAGCGCTGAATCCTAGCCACTAGACCATCAGGGAAGGGCTAGTGCTGACCTGCCCATGAGAGAATCCATGGATGCCTTGCAAAATATGATGAAGAACAAGATTTTATTTTCTGCCTCCTGAAAAGAAAGTCTCTCCTTTGTCCTAAAAACATGCTTTGCCCAGACCGATGTAAGGGTCAAACTCACAACCAACAGATTAAAAGAATGACCTGTTGCCTAACTGTGCGTACAAGGTTAGTGTTTTTTTGTCAAATTTTTGTTTGTCCAAGCGGTATAAGGCATGCGTTCAGGTCGCAGTCTCCCCTGGAGTTCGAATCATTCTTTTGACAACTTTTTAAACTAAAGTGACACTGGGACTGTGTGCCCAGTATTGTGTTGTCACATTTGTGACTTTAATTTTAAAGGCACCAACTGCACCTTTGCTTGAGCCGCTGAGCTCTGAAAATGGAAAGAGTTATGGTTGTTTAAAAAATTTGTTTATGTGTGTTTATGGTTTTTTTTAACGATTAATAGTTAACTAGTACTTTTCAAGCAAACCCCAACAATGAGTACTCTGCCACTTTGGATTCAGCAAATTGCAGGCCACTGGGCCAAATGAGTGGCGGAAATGTGACGCAATTTTTAATGCTTCTGACTTCAGATTATAAGATTCTAGGTTCAGCTTCTGCCTGTCTCGGTTGGCTTCCCTTTTTTTGCACTCCCTGACTCTCACATCGTTACAAAGCTACTTTCTCCTGGAACCATGAGCTCAGTGTATTAGGAACATGCAAAGCAAGTACTGTACCTTCGATAGCTCAGTTGGTAGAGCGGAGGACTGTAGATGTTGCATTGGCCATCCTTAGGTCGCTGGTTCAATTCCGGCTTGAAGGAATGTGTTTTTTTTTATCACTTTTAGGCACTACATGCCTTGCACTGTAACTCACTGATGCTTGAACTTCTGTAAGAGATGCATGCTTTGGATCAACAAAAACACATTCCCTGACCGGGAATCGAACCCGGGCCGTGGCGGTGAGAGCGCCGAATCCTAGCCACTAGACCATCAGGGAAGGATTAGTGATGTCCTGCCCATGAAAGCACACGTGGATGCCTTGCAAAATATAATAACGAGCAAGATTTTGTTTTCTGCCTCCTGAAAAGACAGTCTCTCATTTGCACTAAAAACATGCATTGCCAAGCCCCATGTAAGGGTCAAACTCACAACCTACAGATTAAAATACTGATCAGCTGCCTAACTGTGCGTACAAGGGTAGTGTTTGTTTGTCAAATGTCAGTTTGTTCAAACAGTCTACTGAGTGCGTTCAAGTCGCAGTCTCCCCTGGAGTTCGAATCATTCTTTTGACAACTTTTTAAACTAAAGTGACACTGGGACTGTGTGCCCAATATTGTGTTGTCACATTCCCTGACCGGGATTTGAACAAAGGCCGCAGCGGTGAGAGCTTCAAATCCTAGCCAAAGACAATCAATGAAGGGTTAGTGCTGACCTGCCCATGAGAGAATCCGTGGATGCCTTGCAAAATATGATGAAGAACAAGATTTTGTTTTCTGCCTCCCGAAAAGAAAGTCTCTCCTTTGTCCTAAAAACATGCTTTGCCCAGACCGATGTAAGGGTCAAACTCACAACCAACAGATTAAAAGACTGACCTGTTGCCTAACTGTGCGTACAAGGTTAGTGTTTTTTTGTCAAATTTTTGTTTGTCCAAGCGGTATAAGGCATGCGTTCAGGTCGCAGTCTCCCCTGGAGTTCGAATCATTCTTTTGACAACTTTTTAAACTAAAGTGACACTGGGACTGTGTCCCCAGTATTGTGTTGTCACATTTGTGACTTTAATTTTAAAGGCACCAGCTGCACCTTTGCTTGAGCCGCTGAGCTCTGAAAATGGAAGGAGTTATGGTTGTTTAAAAAATTTGTTTATGTGTGTTTATGGTTTTTTTTAACGATTAATAGTTAACTAGTACTTTTCAAGCAAACCCCAACAATGAGTACTCTGCCACTTTGGATTCAGCAAATTGCAGGCCACTGGGCCAAATGAGTGGCGGAAATGTGACGCAATTTTTAATGCTTCTGACTTCAGATTATAAGATTCTAGGTTCAGCTTCTGCCTGTCTCGGTTGGCTTCCCTTTTTTTGCATTCCCTGACTCTCACATCATTACAAAGCTACTTTCTCCTGGAACCATGAGCTCAGTGTATTAGGAACATGCAAAGCAAGTACTGTACCTTTGATAGCTCAGTTGGTAGAGCGGTGGACTGTAGATGTTGCATTGGCCATCCTTAGGTCGCTGGTGCAATTCCGGCTCGAAGGAATGTTTTTTTTTTTACCACTTTAAGGCACTACATGCCTTGCACTGTAACTCACTGATGCTTGAACTTCTGTAAGAGATGCATGCTTTGGATCGACAAAAACACATTCCCTGACCAGGAATCGAACCCGGGCCGCGGCGGTGAGAGCGCCGAATCCTAGCCACTAGACCATCAGGGAAGGTTTAGTGATGTCCTGCCCATGAAATCACACGTGGATGCCTTGCAAAATATAATAACGAGCAAGATTTTGTTTTCTGCCTCCTGAAAAGACAGTCTCTCATTTGCCCTAAAAACATGCATTGCCAAGCCCCATGTAAGGGTCAAACTCACAACCTACAGATTAAAATACTGACCAGCTGCCTAACTGTGCGTACAAGGTAAGTGTTTTTTTGTCAAATGTCAGTTTGTTCAAACAGTCTACTGAGTGCGTTCAAGTCACAGTCTCCCCTGGAGTTCGAATCATTCTTTTGACAACTTTTTAAACTAAAGTGACACTGGGACTGTGTGCCCAATATTGTGTTGTCACATTCCCTGACCGGGATTCGAACAAAGGCCGCAGCGGTGAGAGCTTCAAATCCTAGCCACTAGACAATCAATGAAGGGCTAGTGCTGACCTGCCCATGAGAGAATCCGTGGATGCCTTGCAAAATATGATGAAGAACAAGATTTTGTTTTCTGCCTCCTGAAAAGAAAGTCTCTCCTTTGTCCTAAAAACATGCTTTGCCCAGACCGATGTAAGGGTCAAACTCACAACCAACAGATTAAAAGACTGACCTGTTGCCTAACTGTGCGTACAAGGTTAGTGTTTTTTTGTCAAATTTTTGTTTGTCCAAGCGGTATAAGGCATGCGTTCAGGTCGCAGTCTCCCCTGGAGTTCGAATCATTCTTTTGACAACTTTTTAAACTAAAGTGACACTGGGACTGTGTGCCCAGTATTGTGTTGTCACATTTGTGACTTTAATTTTAAAGGCACCAGCTGCACCTTTGCTTGAGCCGCTGAGCTCTGAAAATGGAAGGAGTTATGGTTGTTTACAAAATTTGTTTACGTGTGTTTAAGGTTTTTTTTAACGATTAATAGTTTACTAGTACTTTTCAAGCAAAACCCAACAATGAGTACTCTGCCACTTTGGATTCAGCAAATTGCAGGCCACTGGGCCAAATGGGTAGTGGAAATGTGACAATTTTTAATGCTTCTGACTTCAGATTATAAGATTCTAGGTTCAGCTTCTGCCTGTCTCGGTTGGCTTCTCTTTTTTTGCACTCCCTGACTCTCACATCGTTACAAAGCTACTTTCTCCTGGAACCATGAGCTCAGTATATTAGGAACATGCAAAGCAAGTACTGTACCTTCGATAGCTCAGTTGGTAGAGCGGAGGACTGTAGATGTTGCATTGGCTATCCTTAGGTCGCTGGTTCAATTCTGTCTCGAAGGAATGTGTTTTTTTTTTTACCACTTTTAGGCACTACATGCCTTGCACTCTAACTCACTGATGCTTGAACTTCTGTAAGAGATGCATGCTTTGGATCGACAAAAACACATTCCCTGACCAGGAATCAAACCCGGGCCGCGGCAGTGAGAGTGCCGAATCCTAGCCACTAGACCATCAGGGAAGGATTAGTGATGTCCTGCCCATGAAAGCACACGTGGATGCCTTGCAAAATATAATAACGAGCAAGATTTTGTTTTCTGCCTCCTGAAAAGACAGTCTCTCATTTGCCCTAAAAACATGCATTTCCAAGCCCCATGTAAGGGTCAAACTCACAACCTACAGATTAAAATACTGACCAGCTGCCTAACTGTGCGTACAAGGGTAGTGTTTGTTTGTCAAATGTCAGTTTGTTCAAACAGTCTACTGAGTGCGTTCAAGTCGCAGTCTCCCCTGGAGTTCGAATCATTCTTTTGACAACTTTTTAAAACTAAAGTGACACTGGGACTGTGTGCCCAATGTTGTGTTGTCACATTCCCTGACCGGGATTCAAACAAAGGCCGCAGCGGTGAGAGTTTCAAATCCTAGCCACTAGACAATCAGTGAAGGGCTAGTGCTGACCTGCCCATGAGATAATCCGTGGATGGCTTGCAAAATATGATGAAGAACAAGATTTTGTTTTCTGCCTCCCGAAAAGAAAGTCTCTCCTTTGTCCTAAAAACATGCTTTGCCCAGACCGATGTAAGGGTCAAACTCACAACCAACAGATTAAAAGACTGACCTGTTGCCTAACTGTGCATACAAGGTTAGTGTTTTTTTGTCAAATTTTTGTTTGTCCAAGCGGTATAAGGCATGCGTTCAGGTCGCAGTCTCCCCTGGAGTTCGAATCATTCTTTTGACAATTTTTTAAACTAAAGTCACACTGGGACTGTGTGACCAATATTGTGTTGTCACATTTGTGACTTTAATTTTAAAGGCACCAGCTGCACCTTTGCTTGAGCCGCTGAGCTCTGAAAATGGAAGGAGTTATGGTTGTTTACAAAATTTGTTTATGTGTGTTTAAGGTTTTTTTTAACGATTAATAGTTTACTAGTACTTTTCAAGCAAAACCCAACAATGAGTACTCTGCCACTTTGGATTCAGCAAATTGCAGGCCACTGGGCCAAATGGGTAGCGGAAATGTGACACAATTTTTAATGCTTCTGACTTCAGATTATAAGATTCTAGGTTCAGCTTCTGCCTGTCTCGGTTGGCTTCTCTTTTTTTTGCACTCCCTGACTCTCACATCGTTACAAAGCTACTTTCTCCTGGAACCATGAGCTCAGTGTATTAGGAACATGCAAAGCAAGTGCTGTACCTTTGATAGCTCAGTTGCTAGAGCGGCGACTGTAGATGTTGTATTGGCCATCCTTAGGTCGCTGGTTCAATTCCTGTTTGAAGGGATGTGTTTTTTTTTTTTTACCACTTTTAGGCACTACATGCCTTGCACCCTAACTCACTGATGCTTGAACTTCTGTAAGAGATGCATGCTTTGGATCGACAAAAACACATTCCCTGACCAGGAATCGAACCAGGGCCGCGGCGGTGAGAGCGCCGAATCCTAGCCACTAGACCATCAGGGAAGGGCTAGTGCTGACCTGCCCATGAGAGAATCCGTGGATGCCTTGCAAAATATGATGAAGAACAAGATTTTATTTTCTGCCTCCTGAAAAGAAAGTCTCTCCTTTGTCCTAAAAACATGCTTTGCCCAGACCGATTTAAGGGTCAAACTCACAACCAACAGATTAAAAGAATGACCTGTTGCCTAACTGTGCGTACAAGGTTAGTGTTTTTTTGTCAAATTTTTGTTTATCCAAGCGGTATAAGGCATGCGTTCAGGTCGCAGTCTCCCCTGGAGTTCGAATCATTCTTTTGACAACTTTTTAAACTAAAGTGACACTGGGACTGTGTGCCCAGTATTGTGTTGTCACATTTGTGACTTTAATTTTAAAGGCACCAACTGCACCTTTGCTTGAGCCGCTGAGCTCTGAAAATGGAAGGAGTTATGGTTGTTTAAAAAATTTGTTTATGTGTGTTTATGGTTTTTTTTAACGATTAATAGTTAACTAGTACTTTTCAAGCAAACCCCAACAATGAGTACTCTGCCACTTTGGATTCAGCAAATTGCAGGCCACTGGGCCAAATGAGTGGCGGAAATGTGACGCAATTTTTAATGCTTCTGACTTCAGATTATAAGATTCTAGGTTCAGCTTCTGCCTGTCTCGGTTGGCTTCCCTTTTTTTGCACTCCCTGACTCTCACATCGTTACAAAGCTAATTTCTCCTGGAACCATGAGCTCAGTGTATTAGGAACATGCAAAGCAAGTACTGTACCTTCGATAGCTCAGTTGGTAGAGCGGAGGACTGTAGATGTTGCATTGGCCATCCTTAGGTCGCTGGTGCAATTCTGGCTCGAAGGTATGTGTTTTTTTTTACCACTTTAAGGCACTACATGCCTTGCACTGTAACTCACTGATGCTTGAACTTCTGTAAGAGATGCATGCTTTGGATCGACAAAACCACATTCCCTGACCGGGAATCGCGCCCGGGCCGCGGCGATGAGAGCGCCAAATCCTAGCCACTAGACCATCAGGGAAGGATTAGTGATGTCCTGCCCATGAAAGCACACGTGGACGCCTTGCAAAATATAATGACGAGCAAGATTTTGTTTTCTGCCTCCTGAAAAGATAGTCTCTCATTTGCCCTAAAAACATGCATTGCCAAGCCCCATGTAAGGGTCAAACTCACAACCAACAGATTAAAAGAATGACCTGTTGCATAACTGTGCGTACAAGGTTAGTGTTTTTTTGTCAAATTTTTGTTTGTCCAAGTGGTATAAGGCATGCGTTCAGGTCGCAGTCTCCCCTGGAGTTCGAATCATTCTTTTGACAATTTTTTAAACTAAAGTCACACTGGGACTGTGTGACCAATATTGTGTTGTCACATTTGTGACTTTAATTTTAAAGGCACCAGCTGCACCTTTGCTTGAGCCGCTGAGCTCTGAAAATGGAAGGAGTTATGGTTGTTTACAAAATTTGTTTATGTGTGTTTATGGTTTTTTTTAACGATTAATAGTTAACTAGTACTTTTCAAGCAAACCCCAACAATGAGTACTCTGCCACTTTGGATTCAGCAAATTGCAGGCCACTGGGCCAAATGAGTGGCGGAAATGTGACGCAATTTTTAATGCTTCTGACTTCAGATTATAAGATTCTAGGTTCAGCTTCTGCCTGTCTCGGTTGGCTTCTCTTTTTTTGCACTCCCTGACTCTCACATCGTTACAAAGCTACTTTCTCCTGGAACCATGAGCTCAGTGTATTAGGAACATGCAAAGCAAGTACTGTACCTTCGATAGCTCAGTTGGCAGAGCGGAGGACTGTACATGTTGCATTGGCCATCCTTAGGTCGCTGGTTCAATTCCGGCTTGAAGGAATGTGTTTTTTTTTTTTTACCACTTTTAGGCACTACATGCCTTGCACTGTAACTCACTGATGCTTGAACTTCTGTAAGAGATGCATGCTTTGGATCAACAAAAACACACTCCCTGACCGGGAATCGAACCCAGGCCACGGCGGTGAGAGCACCGAATCCTAGCCACTAGACCATCAGGGAAGGATTAGTGATGTCCTGCCCATGAAAGCACACGTGGATGCCTTGCAAAATATAATAACGAGCAAGATTTTGTTTTCTGCCTCCTGAAAAGACAGTCTCTCATTTGCCCTAAAAACATGCATTGCCAAGCCCCATGTAAGGGTCAAACTCACAACCTACAGATTAAAATACTGACCAGCTGCCTAACTGTGCGTACAAGGTAAGTGTTTTTTTGTCAAATGTCAGTTTGTTCAAACAGTCTACTGAGTGCGTTCAAGTCGCAGTCTCCCCTGGAGTTCGAATCATTCTTTTGACAACTTTTTAAACTAAAGTGACACTGGGACTGTGTGCCCAATATTGTGTTGTCACATTCCCTGACCGGGATTCAAACAAAGGCCGCAGCGGTGAGAGCTTCAAATCCTAGCCACTAGACAATCAATGAAGGGCTAGTGCTGACCTGCCCATGAGAGAATCTGTGCATGCCTTGCAAAATATGATGAAGAACAAGATTTTGTTTTCTGCCTCCTGAAAAGAAAGTCTCTCCTTTGTCCTAAAAACATGCTTTGCCCAGACCGATGTAAGGGTCAAACTCACAACCAACAGATTAAAAGACTGACCTGTTGCCTAACTGTGCGTACAAGGTTAGTGTTTTTTTGTCAAATTTTTGTTTGTCCAAGCGGTATAAGGCATGCGTTCAGGTCGCAGTCTCCCCTGGAGTTCGAATCATTCTTTTGACAACTTTTTAAACTAAAGTGACACTGGGACTGTGTGCCCAGTATTGTGTTGTCACATTTGTGACTTTAATTTTAAAGGCACCAGCTGCACCTTTGCTTGAGCCGCTGAGCTCTGAAAATGGAAGGAGTTATGGTTGTTTAAAAAATTTGTTTATGTGTGTTTATGGTTTTTTTTAACGATTAATAGTTAACTAGTACTTTTCAAGCAAACCCCAACAATGAGTACTCTGCCACTTTGGATTCAGCAAATTGCAGGCCACTGGGCCAAATGAGTGGCGGAAATGTGACGCAATTTTTAATGCTTCTGACTTCAGATTATAAGATTCTAGGTTCAGCTTCTGCCTGTCTCGGTTGGCTTCCCTTTTTTTGCATTCCCTGACTCTCACATCGTTACAAAGCTACTTTCTCCTGGAACCATGAGCTCAGTGTATTAGGAACATGCAAAGCAAGTACTGTACCTTTGATAGCTCAGTTGGTAGAGCGGTGGACTGTAGATGTTGCATTGGCCATCCTTAGGTCGCTGGTGCAATTCCGGCTCGAAGGAATGTTTTTTTTTTTACCACTTTAAGGCACTACATGCCTTGCACTGTAACTCACTGATGCTTGAACTTCTGTAAGAGATGCATGCTTTGGATCGACAAAAACACATTCCCTGACCGGGAATCAAACCCGGGCCGCGGCGGTGAGAGTGCCGAATCCTAGCCACTAGACCATCAGGGAAGGGCTAGTGATGTCCTTCCCATGAGAGCACATGTGGATGCCTTGCAAAATATAATGACGAGCAAGATTTTGTTTTCTGCCTCCTGAAAAGATAGTCTCTCATTTGTCCTAAAAACATGCTTTGCCCAGCCCCATGTAAGGGTCAAACTCACAACCTACAGATTAAAATACTGACCAGCTGCCTAACTGTGCATACAAGGGTAGTGTTTGTTTGTCAAATGTCAGTTTGTTCAAACAGTCTACTGAGTGCGTTCAAGTCGCAGTCTCCCCTGGAGTTCGAATCATTCTTTTGACAACTTTTTAAACTAAAGTGACACTGGGACTGTGTGCCCAATATTGTGTTGTCACATTCCCTGACCGGGATTTGAACAAAGGCCGCAGCGGTGAGAGCTTCAAATCCTAGCCACTAGACAATCAATGAAGGGCTAGTGCTGACCTGCCCATGAGAGAATCCGTGGATGCCTTGCAAAATATGATGAAGAACAAGATTTTGTTTTCTGCCTCCTGAAAAGAAAGTCTCTCCTTTGTCCTAAAAACATGCTTTGCCCAGACCGATGTAAGGGTCAAACTCACAACCAACAGATTAAAAGACTGACCTGTTGCCTAACTGTGCGTACAAGGTTAGTGTTTTTTTGTCAAATTTTTGTTTGTCCAAGCGGTATAAGGCATGCGTTCAGGTCGCAGTCTCCCCTGGAGTTCGAATCATTCTTTTGACAATTTTTTAAACTAAAGTCACACTGGGACTGTGTGACCAATATTGTGTTGTCACATTTGTGACTTTAATTTTAAAGGCACCAGCTGCACCTTTGCTTGAGCCGCTGAGCTCTGAAAATGGAAGGAGTTATGGTTGTTTACAAAATTTGTTTACGTGTGTTTAAGGTTTTTTTTAACGATTAATAGTTTACTAGTACTTTTCAAGCAAAACCCAACAATGAGTACTCTGCCACTTTGGATTCAGCAAATTGCAGGCCACTGGGCCAAATGGGTAGCGGAAATGTGACAATTTTTAATGCTTCTGACTTCAGATTATAAGATTCTAGGTTCAGCTTCTGCCTGTCTCGGTTGGCTTCTCTTTTTTTGCACTCCCTGACTCTCACATCGTTACAAAGCTACTTTCTCCTGGAACCATGAGCTCAGTATATTAGGAACATGCAAAGCAAGTACTGTACCTTCGATAGCTCAGTTGGTAGAGCGGAGGACTGTAGATGTTGCATTGGCTATCCTTAGGTCGCTGGTTCAATTCTGTCTCGAAGGAATGTGTTTTTTTTTTTACCACTTTTAGGCACTACATGCCTTTCACTCTAACTCACTGATGCTTGAACTTCTGTAAGAGATGCATGCTTTGGATCGACAAAAACACATTCCCTGACCGGGAATCAAACCCGGGCCGCGGCAGTGAGAGTGCCGAATCCTAGCCACTAGACCATCAGGGAAGGATTAGTGATGTCCTGCCCATGAAAGCACACGTGGATGCCTTGCAAAATATAATAACGAGCAAGATTTTGTTTTCTGCCTCCTGAAAAGACAGTCTCTCATTTGCCCTAAAAACATGCATTTCCAAGCCCCATGTAAGGGTCAAACTCACAACCTACAGATTAAAATACTGACCAGCTGCCTAACTGTGCGTACAAGGGTAGTGTTTGTTTGTCAAATGTCAGTTTGTTCAAACAGTCTACTGAGTGCGTTCAAGTCGCAGTCTCCCCTGGAGTTCGAATCATTCTTTTGACAACTTTTTAAAACTAAAGTGACACTGGGACTGTGTGCCCAATGTTGTGTTGTCACATTCCCTGACCGGGATTCAAATAAAGGCCGCAGCGGTGAGAGTTTCAAATCCTAGCCACTAGACAATCAGTGAAGGGCTAGTGCTGACCTGCCCATGAGATAATCCGTGGATGGCTTGCAAAATATGATGAAGAACAAGATTTTGTTTTCTGCCTCCCGAAAAGAAAGTCTCTCCTTTGTCCTAAAAACATGCTTTGCCTAGACCGATGTAAGGGTCAAACTCACAACCAACAGATTAAAAGACTGACCTGTTGCCTAAATGTGCATACAAGGTTAGTGTTTTTTTGTCAAATTTTTGTTTGTCCAAGCGGTATAAGGCATGCGTTCAGGTCGCAGTCTCCCCTGGAGTTCGAATCATTCTTTTGACAATTTTTTAAACTAAAGTCACACTGGGACTGTGTGACCAATATTGTGTTGTCACATTTGTGACTTTAATTTTAAAGGCACCAGCTGCACCTTTGCTTGAGCCGCTGAGCTCTGAAAATGGAAGGAGTTATGGTTGTTTACAAAATTTGTTTATGTGTGTTTAAGGTTTTTTTTAACGATTAATAGTTTACTAGTACTTTTCAAGCAAAACCCAACAATGAGTACTCTGCCACTTTGGATTCAGAAAATTGCAGGGCCACTGGGCCAAATGGGTAGCGGAAATGTGACACAATTTTTAATGCTTCTGACTTCAGATTATAAGATTCTAGGTTCAGCTTCTGCCTGTCTCGGTTGGCTTCTCTTTTTTTTGCACTCCCTGACTCTCACATCATTACAAAGCTACTTTCTCCTGGAACCATGAGCTCAGTGTATTAGGAACATGCAAAGCAAGTGCCGTACCTTCGATAGCTCAGTTGGTAGAGCGGAGGACTGTAGATGTTGCATTGGCCATCCTTAGGTCGTTGGTTTAATTCCGGCTTGAAGGAATGTGTTTTTTTTATCACTTTTAGGCACTACATGCCTTGCACTGTAACTCACTTATGCTTGAACTTCTGTAAGAGATGCATGCTTTGGATCGACAAAAACACATTCCCTGACCGGGAATCGAACCCAGGCCGCAGCGGTGAGAGCACCGAATCCTAGCCACTAGACCATCATGGAAGGGCTAGTGATGTCCTGCCCATGAGAGCACATGTGGATGCCTTGCAAAATATAATGACGAGCAAGATTTTGTTTTCTGCCTCCTGAAAAGATAGTCTCTCATTTGTCCTATAAACATGCTTTGCCCAGCCCCATGTAAGGGTCAAACTCACAACCTACAGATTAAAATACTGACCAGCTGCCTAACTGTGCGTACAAGGGTAGTGTTTGTTTGTCAAATGTCAGTTTGTTCAAACAGTCTACTGAGTGCGTTCAAGTCGCAGTCTCCCCTGGAGTTCGAATCATTCTTTTGACAACTTTTTAAACTAAAGTGACACTGGGTCTGTGTGCCCAATATTGTGTTGTCACATTCCCTGACCAGGATTCAAACAAAGGCCACAGCGGTGAGAGCTTCAAATCCTAGCCACTAGACAATCAATGAAGGGCTAGTGCTGACCTGCCCATGAGAGAATCCGTGGATGCCTTGCAAAATATGATGAAGAACAAGATTTTGTTTTCTGCCTCCTGAAAAGAAAGTCTCTCCTTTGTCCTAAAAACATGCTTTGCCCAGACCGATGTAAGGGTCAAACTCACAACCAACAGATTAAAAGACTGACCTGTTGCCTAACTGTGCGTACAAGGTTAGTGTTTTTTTGTCAAATTTTTGTTTGTCCAAGCGGTATAAGGCATGCGTTCAGGTCGCAGTCTCCCCTGGAGTTCGAATCATTCTTTTGACAATTTTTTAAACTAAAGTCACACTGGGACTGTGTGACCAATATTGTGTTGTCACATTTGTGACTTTAATTTTAAAGGCACCAGCTGCACCTTTGTTTGAGCCGCTGAGCTCTGAAAATGGAAGGAGTTATGGTTGTTTACAAAATTTGTTTATGTGTGTTTAAGTTTTTTTTTAACGATTAATAGTTAACTAGTACTTTTCAAGCAAAACCCAACAATGAGTACTCTGCCACTTTGGATTCAGCAAATTGCAGGCCACTGGGCCAAATGGGTAGCGGAAATGTGACACAATTTTTAATGCTTCTGACTTCAGATTATAAGATTCTAGGTTCAGCTTCTGCCTGTCTCGGTTGGCTTCCCTTTTTTTGCACTCCCTGACTCTCACATCGTTACAAAGCTACTTTCTCCTGGAACCATGAGCTCAGTGTATTAGGAACATGCAAAGCAAGTACTGTACCTTCGATAGCTCAGTTGGTAGAGCGGAGGACTGTAGATGTTGCATTGGCCATCCTTAGGTCGCTTGTGCAATTCCGGCTTGAAGGTATGTGTTTTTTTTTACCACTTTAAGGCACTACATGCCTTGCACTGTAACTCACTGATGCTTGAACTTCTGTAAGAGATGCATGCTTTGGATCGACAAAACCCCATTCCTTGACCGGGAATCGCGCCCGGGCAGCGGCGATGAGAGCGCCAAATCCTAGCCACTAGACCATCAGGGAAGGATTAGTGATGTCCTGCCCATGAAAGCACACGTGGACGCCTTGCAAAATATAATGACGAGCAAGATTTTGTTTTCTGCCTCCTGAAAAGATAGTCTCTCATTTGCCCTAAAAACATGCATTGCCAAGCCCCATGTAAGGGTCAAACTCACAACCTACAGATTAAAATACTGACCAGCTGCCTAACTGTGCGTACAAGGTATGTGTTTGTTTGTCAAATGTCAGTTTGTTCAAACAGTCTACTGAGTGCGTTCAGGTCGCAGTCTCCCCTGGAGTTCGAATCATTCTTTTGACAATTTTTTTAACTAAAGTCACACTGGGACTGTGTGACCAATATTGTGTTGTCACATTTGTGACTTTAATTTTAAAGGCACCAGCTGCACCTTTGCTTGAGCCGCTGAGCTCTGAAAATGGAAGGAGTTATGGTTGTTTACAAAATTTGTTTATGTGTGTTTAAGTTTTTTTTTAACGATTAATAGTTAACTAGTACTTTTCAAGCAAAACCCAACAATGAGTACTCTGCCACTTTGGATTCAGCAAATTGCAGGCCACTGGGCCAAATGGGTAGCGGAAATGTGACACAATTTTTAATGCTTCTGACTTCAGATTATAAGATTCTAGGTTCAGCTTCTGCCTGTCTCGGTTGGCTTCCCTTTTTTTGCACTCCCTGACTCTCACATCGTTACAAAGCTACTTTCTCCTGGAACCATGAGCTCAGTGTATTAGGAACATGCAAAGCAAGTACTGTACCTTCGATAGCTCAGTTGGTAGAGCGGAGGACTGTAGATGTTGCATTGGCCATCCTTAGGTCGCTGGTGCAATTCCGGCTTGAAGGTATGTGTTTTTTTTTACCACTTTAAGGCACTACATGCCTTGCACTGTAACTCACTGATGCTTGAACTTCTGTAAGAGATGCATGCTTTGGATCGACAAAACCCCATTCCCTGACCGGGAATCGCGCCCGGGCAGCGGCGATGAGAGCGCCAAATCCTAGCCACTAGACCATCAGGGAAGGATTAGTGATGTCCTGCCCATGAAAGCACACGTGGACGCCTTGCAAAATATAATGACGAGCAAGATTTTGTTTTCTGCCTCCTGAAAAGATAGTCTCTCATTTGCCCTAAAAACATGCATTGCCAAGCCCCATGTAAGGGTCAAACTCACAACCTACAGATTAAAATACTGACCAGCTGCCTAACTGTGCGTACAAGGTATGTGTTTGTTTGTCAAATGTCAGTTTGTTCAAACAGTCTACTGAGTGCGTTCAGGTCGCAGTCTCCCCTGGAGTTCGAATCATTCTTTTGACAATTTTTTTAACTAAAGTCACACTGGGACTGTGTGACCAATATTGTGTTGTCACATTTGTGACTTTAATTTTAAAGGCACCAGCTGCACCTTTGCTTGAGCCGCTGAGCTCTGAAAATGGAAGGAGTTATGGTTGTTTACAAAATTTGTTTATGTGTGTTTAAGGTTTTTTTTAACGATTAATAGTTTACTAGTACTTTTCAAGCAAAACCCAACAATGAGTACTCTGCCACTTTGGATTCAGCAAATTGCAGGCCACTGGGCCAAATGGGTAGCGGAAATGTGACACAATTTTTAATGCTTCTGACTTCAGATTATAAGATTCTAGGTTCAGCTTCTGCCTGTCTCGGTTGGCTTCTCTTTTTTTGCACTCCCTGACTCTCACATCGTTACAAAGCTACTTTCTCCTGGAACCATGAGCTCAGTGTATTAGGAACATGCAAAGCAAGTACTGTACCTTCGATAGCTCAGTTGGCAGAGCGGAGGACTGTACATGTTGCATTGGCCATCCTTAGGTCGCTGGTTCAATTCCGGCTTGAAGGAATGTGTTTTTTTTTTTTTACCACTTTTAGGCACTACATGCCTTGCACTGTAACTCACTGATGCTTGAACTTCTGTAAGAGATGCATGCTTTGGATCAACAAAAACACACTCCCTGACCGGGAATCGAACCCAGGCCGCAGCGGTGAGAGCACCGAATCCTAGCCACTAGACCATCAGGGAAGGATTAGTGATGTCCTGCCCATGAAAGCACACGTGGATGCCTTGCAAAATATAATAACGAGCAAGATTTTGTTTTCTGCCTCCTGAAAAGACAGTCTCTCATTTGCACTAAAAACATGCATTGCCAAGCCCCATGTAAGGGTCAAACTCACAACCTACAGATTAAAATACTGATCAGCTGCCTAACTGTGCGTACAAGGGTAGTGTTTGTTTGTCAAATGTCAGTTTGTTCAAACAGTCTACTGAGTGCGTTCAAGTCGCAGTCTCCCCTGGAGTTCGAATCATTCTTTTGACAACTTTTTAAACTAAAGTGACACTGGGACTGTGTGCCCAATATTGTGTTGTCACATTCCCTGACCGGGATTTGAACAAAGGCCGCAGCGGTGAGAGCTTCAAATCCTAGCCAAAGAAAATCAATGAAGGGTTAGTGCTGACCTGCCCATGAGAGAACCCGTGGATGCCTTGCAAAATATGATGAAGAACAAGATTTTATTTTCTGCCTCCTGAAAAGAAAGTCTCTCCTTTGTCCTAAAAACATGCTTTGCCCAGACCGATGTAAGGGTCAAACTCACAACCAACAGATTAAAAGAATGACCTGTTGCCTAACTGTGCGTACAAGGTTAGTGTTTTTTTGTCAAATTTTTGTTTGTCCAAGCGGTATAAGGCATGCGTTCAGGTCGCAGTCTCCCCTGGAGTTCGAATCATTCTTTTGACAACTTTTTAAACTAAAGTGACACTGGGACTGTGTGCCCAGTATTGTGTTGTCACATTTGTGACTTTAATTTTAAAGGCACCAACTGCACCTTTGCTTGAGCCGCTGAGCTCTGAAAATGGAAGGAGTTATGGTTGTTTAAAAAATTTGTTTATGTGTGTTTATGGTTTTTTTTAACGATTAATAGTTAACTAGTACTTTTCAAGCAAACCCCAACAATGAGTACTCTGCCACTTTGGATTCAGCAAATTGCAGGCCACTGGGCCAAATGAGTGGCGGAAATGTGACGCAATTTTTAATGCTTCTGACTTCAGATTATAAGATTCTAGGTTCAGCTTCTGCCTGTCTCGGTTGGCTTCCCTTTTTTTGCACTCCCTGACTCTCACATCGTTACAAAGCTACTTTCTCCTGGAACCATGAGCTCAGTGTATTAGGAACATGCAAAGCAAGTACTGTACCTTCGATAGCTCAGTTGGTAGAGCAGAGGACTGTAGATGTTGCATTGGCCATCCTTAGGTTGCTGGTGCAATTCCGTCTCGAAGGTATGTGTTTTTTTTTACCACTTTAAGGCACTACATGCCTTGCACTGTAACTCACTGATGCTTGAACTTCTGTAAGAGATGCATGCTTTGGATCGACAAAACCACATTCCCTGACCGGGAATCGCGCCTGGGCCGCGGCAATGAGAGCGCCAAATCCTAGCCACTAGACCATCAGGGAAGGATTAGTGATGTCCTGCCCATGAAAGCACACGTGGACGCCTTGCAAAATATAATGACGAGCAAGATTTTGTTTTCTGCCTCCTGAAAAGATAGTCTCTCATTTGCCCTAAAAACATGCATTGCCAAGCCCCATGTAAGGGTCAAACTCACAACCTACAGATTAAAATACTGACCAGCTGCCTAACTGTGCGTACAAGGTATGTGTTTGTTTGTCAAATGTCAGTTTGTTCAAACTTTCTACTGAGTGCGTTCAAGTCGCAGTCTCCCCTGGAGTTCGAATCATTCTTTTGACAACTTTTTAAACTAAAGTGACACTGGGACTGTGTGCCCAATATTGTGTTGTCACATTCCCTGACCGGGATTCGAACAAAGGCCACAGCGGTGAGAGCTTCAAATCCTAGCCACTAGACAATCAATGAAGGGCTAGTGCTGACCTGCCCATGAGAGAATCCGTGGATGCCTTGCAAAATATGATGAAGAACAAGATTTTGTTTTCTGCCTCCTGAAAAGAAAGTCTCTCCTTTGTCCTAAAAACATGCTTTGCCCAGACCGATGTAAGGGTCAAACTCACAACCAACAGATTAAAAGAATGACCTGTTGCCTAACTGTGCGTACAAGGTTAGTGTTTTTTTGTCAAATTTTTGTTTGTCCAAGCGGTATAAGGCATGCGTTCAGGTCGCAGTCTCCCCTGGCCAAATGAGTGGCGGAAATGTGACGCAATTTTTAATGCTTCTGACTTCAGATTATAAGATTCTAGGTTCAGCTTCTGCCTGTCTCGGTTGGCTTCCCTTTTTTTGCACTCCCTGACTCTCACATCGTTACAAAGCTACTTTCTCCTGGAACCATGAGCTCAGTGTATTAGGAACATGCAAAGCAAGTACTGTACCTTCGATAGCTCAGTTGGTAGAGCGGAGGACTGTAGATGTTGCATTGGCCATCCTTAGGTCGCTGGTGCAATTCCGGCTCGAAGGTATGTGTTTTTTTTTACCACTTTAAGGCACTACATGCCTTGCACTGTAACTCACTGATGCTTGAACTTCTGTAAGAGATGCATGCTTTGGATCGACAAAACCACATTCCCTGACCGGGAATCGCGCCCGGGCCGCGGCGATGAGAGCGCCAAATCCTAGCCACTAGACCATCAGGGAAGGATTAGTGATGTCCTGCCCATGAAAGCACACGTGGACGCCTTGCAAAATATAATGACGAGCAAGATTTTGTTTTCTGCCTCCTGAAAAGATAGTCTCTCATTTGCCCTAAAAACATGCTTTGCCCAGACCGATGTAAGGGTCAAACTCACAACCTACAAATTAAAATACTGACCAGCTGCCTAACTGTGCGTACAAGGGTAGTGTTTGTTTGTCAAATGTCAGTTTGTTCAAACAGTCTACTGAGTGCGTTCAAGTCGCAGTCTCCTCTGGAGTTCGAATCATTCTTTTGACAATTTTTTAAACTAAAGTCACACTGGGACTGTGTGACCAATATTGTGTTGTCACATTTGTGACTTTAATTTTAAAGGCACCAGCTGCACCTTTGCTTGAGCCGCTGAGCTCTGAAAATGGAAGGAGTTATGGTTGTTTACAAAATTTGTTTATGTGTGTTTAAGGTTTTTTTTAACGATTAATAGTTTACTAGTACTTTTCAAGCAAAACCCAACAATGAGTACTCTGCCACTTTGGATTCAGCAAATTGCAGGCCACTGGGCCAAATGGGTAGCGGAAATGTGACACAATTTTTAATGCTTCTGACTTCAGATTATAAGATTCTAGGTTCAGCTTCTGCCTGTCTCGGTTGGCTTCTCTTTTTTTGCACTCCCTGACTCTCACATCGTTACAAAGCTACTTTCTCCTGGAACCATGAGCTCAGTGTAATAGGAACATGCAAAGCAATTACTGTACCTTCGATAGCTCAGTTGGTAGAGCGGAGGACTGTAGATGTTGCATTGGCCATCCTTAGGTCGCTGGTTCAATTCCGGCTCGAAGGAATGTGCTTTTTTTTTTTACCACTTTTAGGCACTACATGCCTTGCACTCTAACTCACTGATGCTTGAACTTCTGTAAGAGATGCATGCTTTGGATCGACAAAACCCCATTCCCTGACCGGGAATCGCGCCCGGGCAGCGGCGATGAGAGCGCCAAATCCTAGCCACTAGACCATCAGGGAAGGATTAGTGATGTCCTGCCCATGAAAGCACACGTGGACGCCTTGCAAAATATAATGACGAGCAAGATTTTGTTTTCTGCCTCCTGAAAAGATAGTCTCTCATTTGCCCTAAAAACATGCATTGCCAAGCCCCATGTAAGGGTCAAACTCACAACCTACAGATTAAAATACTGACCAGCTGCCTAACTGTGCGTACAAGGTATGTGTTTGTTTGTCAAATGTCAGTTTGTTCAAACAGTCTACTGAGTGCGTTCAGGTCGCAGTCTCCCCTGGAGTTCGAATCATTCTTTTGACAATTTTTTTAACTAAAGTCACACTGGGACTGTGTGACCAATATTGTGTTGTCACATTTGTGACTTTAATTTTAAAGGCACCAGCTGCACCTTTGCTTGAGCCGCTGAGCTCTGAAAATGGAAGGAGTTATGGTTGTTTACAAAATTTGTTTATGTGTGTTTAAGTTTTTTTTTAACGATTAATAGTTAACTAGTACTTTTCAAGCAAAACCCAACAATGAGTACTCTGCCACTTTGGATTCAGCAAATTGCAGGCCACTGGGCCAAATGGGTAGCGGAAATGTGACACAATTTTTAATGCTTCTGACTTCAGATTATAAGATTCTAGGTTCAGCTTCTGCCTGTCTCGGTTGGCTTCCCTTTTTTTGCACTCCCTGACTCTCACATCGTTACAAAGCTACTTTCTCCTGGAACCATGAGCTCAGTGTATTAGGAACATGCAAAGCAAGTGCTGTACCTTTGATAGCTCAGTTGGTAGAGTGGAGGACTGAAGATGTTGCATTGGCCATCTTTAGGTCGCTGGTTCAATTCCTGTTTGAAGGGATGTGTTTTTTTTTTTAACCACTTTTAGGCACTACATGCCTTGCACTCTAACTCACTGATGCTTGAACTTCTGTAAGAGATGCATGCTTTGGATCGACAAAAACACATTCCCTGACCAGGAATCGAACCCGGGCCGCAGCGGTGAGAGCGCCGAATCCTAGCCACTAGACCATCAGGGAAGGGCTAGTGATGTCCTGCCCATGAGAGCACATGTGGATGCCTTGCAAAATATAATGACGAGCAAGATTTTGTTTTCTGCCTCCTGAAAAGATAGTCTCTCATTTGTCCTAAAAACATGCATTGCCCAGCCCCATGTAAGGGTCAAACTCACAACCTACAGATTAAAATACTGACCAGCTGCCTAACTGTGCGTACAAGGGTAGTGTTTGTTTGTCAAATGTCAGTTTGTTCAAACAGTCTACTGAGTGCGTTCAAGTCGCAGTCTCCCCTGGAGTTCGAATCATTCTTTTGACAACTTTTTAAACTAAAGTGACACTGGGACTGTGTGCCCAATATTGTGTTGTCACATTCCCTGACCGGGATTCAAACAAAGGCCGCAGCGGTGAGAGCTTCAAATCCTAGCCACTAGACAATCAATGAAGGGCTAGTGCTGACCTGCCCGTGAGAGAATCCGTGGATGCCTTGCAAAATATGATGAAGAACAAGATTTTGTTTTCTACCTCCTGAAAAGAAAGTCTCTCCTTTGTCCTAAAAACATGCTTTGCCCAGACCGATGTAAGGGTCAAACTCACAACCAACAGATTAAAAGAATGACCTGTTGCCTAACTGTGCGTACAAGGTTAGTGTTTTTTTGTCAAATTTTTGTTTGTCCAAGCGGTATAAGGCATGCGTTCAGGTCGCAGTCTCCCCTGGAGTTCGAATCATTCTTTTGACAACTTTTTAAACTAAAGTGACACTGGGACTGTGTGCCCAGTATTGTGTTGTCACATTTGTGACTTTAATTTTAAAGGCACCAACTGCACCTTTGCTTGAGCCGCTGAGCTCTGAAAATGGAAGGAGTTATGGTTGTTTAAAAAATTTGTTTATGTGTGTTTATGGTTTTTTTTAACGATTAATAGTTAACTAGTACTTTTCAAGCAAACCCCAACAATGAGTACTCTGCCACTTTGGATTCAGCAAATTGCAGGCCACTGCAATTCAAGTCGCAGTCTCCTCTGGAGTTCGAATCATTCTTTTGACAATTTTTTAAACTAAAGTCACACTGGGACTGTGTGACCAATATTGTGTTGTCACATTTGTGACTTTAATTTTAAAGGCACCAGCTGCACCTTTGCTTGAGCCGCTGAGCTCTGAAAATGGAAGGAGTTATGGTTGCTTAAAAAATTTGTTTATGTGTGTTTAAGGTTTTTTTTAACGATTAATAGTTTACTAGTACTTTTCAAGCAAACACCAACAATGAGTACTCTGCCACTTTGGATTCAGCAAATTGCAGGCCACTGGGCCAAATGAGTGGCGGAAATGTGACGCAATTTTTAATGCTTCTGACTTCAGATTATAAGATTCTAGGTTCAGCTTCTGCCTGTCTCGGTTGGCTTCCCTTTTTTTGCACTCCCTGACTCTCACATCGTTACAAAGCTACTTTCTCCTGGAACCATGAGCTCAGTGTATTAGGAACATGCAAAGCAAGTACTGTACCTTCGATAACTCAGTTGGTAGAGCGGAGGACTGTAGATGTTGCATTGGCCATCCTTAGGTCGCTGGTGCAATTCCGGCTCGAAGGTATGTGTTTTTTTTTACCACTTTAAGGCACTACATGCCTTGCACTGTAACTCACTGATGCTTGAACTTCTGTAAGAGATGCATGCTTTGGATCGACAAAACCACATTCCCTGACCGGGAATCGCGCCCGGGCCGCGGCGATGAGAGCGCCAAATCCTAGCCACTAGACCATCAGGGAAGGATTAGTGATGTCCTGCCCATGAAAGCACACGTGGACGCCTTGCAAAATATAATGACGAGCAAGATTTTGTTTTCTGCCTCCTGAAAAGATAGTCTCTCATTTGCCCTAAAAACATGCTTTGCCCAGACCGATGTAAGGGTCAAACTCACAACCTACAGATTAAAATACTGACCAGCTGCCTAACTGTGCGTACAAGGGTAGTGTTTGTTTGTCAAATGTCAGTTTGTTCAAACAGTCTACTGAGTGCGTTCAAGTCGCAGTCTCCTCTGGAGTTCGAATCATTCTTTTGACAATTTTTTAAACTAAAGTCACACTGGGACTGTGTGACCAATATTGTGTTGTCACATTTGTGACTTTAATTTTAAAGGCACCAGCTGCACCTTTGCTTGAGCCGCTGAGCTCTGAAAATGGAAGGAGTTATGGTTGCTTAAAAAATTTGTTTATGTGTGTTTAAGGTTTTTTTTAACGATTAATAGTTTACTAGTACTTTTCAAGCAAACACCAACAATGAGTACTCTGCCACTTTGGATTCAGCAAATTGCAGGCCACTGGGCCAAATGAGTGGCGGAAATGTGACGCAATTTTTAATGCTTCTGACTTCAGATTATAAGATTCTAGGTTCAGCTTCTGCCTGTCTCGGTTGGCTTCCCTTTTTTTGCACTCCCTGACTCTCACATCGTTACAAAGCTACTTTCTCCTGGAACCATGAGCTCAGTGTATTAGGAACATGCAAAGCAAGTACTGTACCTTCGATAACTCAGTTGGTAGAGCGGAGGACTGTAGATGTTGCATTGGCCATCCTTAGGTCGCTGGTGCAATTCCGGCTCGAAGGTATGTGTTTTTTTTTACCACTTTAAGGCACTACATGCCTTGCACTGTAACTCACTGATGCTTGAACTTCTGTAAGAGATGCATGCTTTGGATCGACAAAACCACATTCCCTGACCGGGAATCGCGCCCGGGCCGCGGCGATGAGAGCGCCAAATCCTAGCCACTAGACCATCAGGGAAGGATTAGTGATGTCCTGCCCATGAAAGCACACGTGGACGCCTTGCAAAATATAATGACGAGCAAGATTTTGTTTTCTGCCTCCTGAAAAGATAGTCTCTCATTTGCCCTAAAAACATGCTTTGCCCAGACCGATGTAAGGGTCAAACTCACAACCTACAGATTAAAATACTGACCAGCTGCCTAACTGTGCGTACAAGGGTAGTGTTTGTTTGTCAAATGTCAGTTTGTTCAAACAGTCTACTGAGTGCGTTCAAGTCGCAGTCTCCTCTGGAGTTCGAATCATTCTTTTGACAATTTTTTAAACTAAAGTGACACTGGGACTGTGTGCCCAGTATTGTGTTGTCACATTTGTGACTTTAATTTTAAAGGCACCAGCTGCACCTTTGCTTGAGCCGCTGAGCTCTGAAAATGGAAGGAGTTATGGTTGCTTAAAAAATTTGTTTATGTGTGTTTATGGTTTTTTTAACGATTAATAGTTAACTAGTACTTTTCAAGCAAACACCAACAATGAGTACTCTGCCACTTTGGATTCAGCAAATTGCAGGCCACTGGGCCAAATGAGTGGCGGAAATGTGACGCAATTTTTAATGCTTCTGACTTCAGATTATAAGATTCTAGGTTCAGCTTCTGCCTGTCTCGGTTGGCTTCCCTTTTTTTGCACTCCCTGACTCTCACATCGTTACAAAGCTACTTTCTCCTGGAACCATGAGCTCAGTGTATTAGGAACATGCAAAGCAAGTACTGTACCTTCGATAGCTCAGTTGGTAGACCGGAGGACTGTAGATGTTGCATTGGCCATCCTTAGGTCGCTGGTGCAATTCCGGCTCGAAGGAATGTGTTTTTTTTTTTACCACTTTAAGGCACTACATGCCTTGCACTGTAACTCACTGATGCTTGAACTTCTGTAAGAGATGCATGCTTTGGATTGACAAAAACACATTCCCTGACCGGGAATCAAACCCGGGCCGCGGCGGTGAGAGCGCCGAATCCTAGCCACTAGACCATCACGTCCTGCCCATGAGAGCACATGTGGATGCCTTGCAAAATATAATGACGAGCAAGATTTTGTTTTCTGCCTCCTGAAAAGATAGTCTCTCATTTGTCCTATAAACATGCTTTGCCCAGCCCCATGTAAGGGTCAAACTCACAACCTACAGATTAAAATACTGACCAGCTGCCTAACTGTGCGTACAAGGGTAGTGTTTGTTTGTCAAATGTCAGTTTGTTCAAACAGTCTACTGAGTGCGTTCAAGTCGCAGTCTCCCCTGGAGTTCGAATCATTCTTTTGACAACTTTTTAAACTAAAGTGACACTGGGACTGTGTGCCCAATATTGTGTTGTCACATTCCCTGACCGGGATTCAAACAAAGGCCGCAGCGGTGAGAGCTTCAAATCCTAGCCACTAGACAATCAGTGAAGGGCTAGTGCTGACCTGCCCATGAGAGAATCCGTGGATGCCTTGCAAAATATGATGAAGAACAAGATTTTGTTTTCTGCCACCCGAAAAGAAAGTCTCTCCTTTGTCCTAAAAACATGCTTTGCCCAGACCGATATAAGGGTCAAACTCACAACCAACAGATTAAAAGACTGACCTGTTGCCTAACTGTGCGTACAAGGTTAGTGTTTTTTTGTCAAATTTTTGTTTGTCCAAGTGGTATAAGGTATGCGTTCAGGTCGCAGTCTCCCCTGGAGTTCGAATCATTCTTTTGACAATTTTTTAAACTAAAGTCACACTGGGACTGTGTGACCAATATTGTGTTGTCACATTTGTGACTTTAATTTTAAAGGCACCAGCTGCACCTTTGCTTGAGCCGCTGAGCTCTGAAAATGGAAGGAGTTATGGTTATTTACAAAATTTGTTTATGTGTGTTTAAGGTTTTTTTTAACGATTAATAGTTTACTAGTACTTTTCAAGTAAAACCCAACAATGAGTACTCTGCCACTTTGGATTCAGCAAATTGCAGGCCACTGGGCCAAATGGGTAGCGGAAATGTGACGCAATTTTTAATGCTTCTGACTTCAGATTATAAGATTCTAGGTTCAGCTTCTGCCTGTCTCGGTTGGCTTCCCTTTTTTTGCACTCCCTGACTCTCACATCGTTACAAAGCTACTTTCTCCTGGAACCATGAGCTCAGTGTATTAGGAACATGCAAAGCAAGTACTGTACCTTCGATAGCTCAGTTGGTAGAGCGGAGGACTGTAGATGTTGCATTGGCCATCCTTAGGTCGCTGGTTCAATTCCGGCTCGAAGGAATGTGTTTTTTTTTTTACCACTTTTAGGCACTACATGCCTTGCACTCTAACTCACTGATGCTTGAACTTCTGTAAGAGATGTATGCTTTGGATCGACAAAAACACATTCCCTGACCGGGAATCGAACCCGGGCCGCGGCGGTGAGAGCGCCAAATCCTAGCCACTAGACCATCAGGGAAGGATGAGTAATGTCCTGCCCATGAAAGCACACGTGGATGCCTTGCAAAATATAATAACGAGCAAGATTTTGTTTTCTGCCTCCTGAAAAGACAGTCTCTCATTTGCCCTAAAAACATGCATTGCCAAGCCCCATGTAAGGGTCAAACTCACAACCTACAGATTAAAATACTGACCAGCTGCCTAACTGTGCGTACAAGGTAAGTGTTTGTTTGTCAAATGTCAGTTTGTTCAAACAGTCTACTGAGTGCGTTCAAGTCGCAGTCTCCCCTGGAGTTCGAATCATTCTTTTGACAACTTTTTAAACTAAAGTGACACTGGGACTGTGTGCCCAATATTGTGTTGTCACATTCCCTGACCGGGATTCGAACAAAGGCCGCAGCGGTGAGAGCTTCAAATCCTAGCCACTAGACAATCAATGAAGGGCTAGTGCTGACCTGCCCATGAGAGAATCCGTGGATGCCTTGCAAAATATGATGAAGAACAAGATTTTGTTTTCTGCCTCCTGAAAAGAAAGTCTCTCCTTTGTCCTAAAAACATGCTTTGCCCAGACCGATGTAAGGGTCAAACTCACAACCAACAGATTAAAAGACTGACCTGTTGCCTAACTGTGCGTACAAGGTTAGTGTTTTTTTGTCAAATTTTTGTTTGTCCAAGCGGTATAAGGCATGCATTCAGGTCGCAGTCTCCCCTGGAGTTCGAATCATTCTTTTGACAACTTTTTAAACTAAAGTGACACTGGGACTGTGTGCCCAGTATTGTGTTGTCACATTTGTGACTTTAATTTTAAAGGCACCAGCTGCACCTTTGCTTGAGCCGCTGAGCTCTGAAAATGGAAGGAGTTATGGTTGTTTAAAAAATTTGTTTATGTGTGTTTATGGTTTTTTAACGATTAATAGTTAACTAGTACTTTTCAAGCAAACCCCAACAATGAGTACTCTGCCACTTTGGATTCAGCAAATTGCAGGCCACTGGGCCAAATGAGTGGCGGAAATGTGACGCAATTTTTAATGCTTCTGACTTCAGATTATAAGATTCTAGGTTCAGCTTCTGCCTGTCTCGGTTGGCTTCCCTTTTTTTGCACTCTCTGACTCTCACATCGTTACAAAGCTACTTTCTCCTGGAACCATGAGCTCAGTGTATTAGGAACATGCAAAGCTAGTACTGTACCTTCGATAGCTCAGTTGGTAGAGCGGAGGACTGTAGATGTTGCATTGGCCATCCTTAGGTCGCTGGTTCAATTCCGGCTCGAAGGAATGTGTTTTTTTTTTTACCACTTTTAGGCACTACATGCCTTGCACTCTAACTCACTGATGCTTGAACTTCTGTAAGAGATGTATGCTTTGGATCGACAAAAACACATTCCCTGATCGGGAATCGAACCCGGGCCGCGGCGGTGAGAGCGCCGAATCCTAGCCACTAGACCATCAGGGAAGGATGAGTAATGTCTTGCCCATGAAAGCACACGTGGATGCCTTGCAAAATATAATAACGAGCAAGATTTTGTTTTCTGCCTCCTGAAAAGACAGTCTCTCATTTGCCCTAAAAACATGCATTGCCAAGCCCCATGTAAGGGTCAAACTCACAACCTACAGATTAAAATACTGACCAGCTGCCTAACTGTGTGTACAAGGTAAGTGTTTGTTTGTCAAATGTCAGTTTGTTCAAACAGTCTACTGAGTGCGTTCAAGTCGCAGTCTCCCCTGGAGTTCGAATCATTCTTTTGACAACTTTTTAAACTAAAGTGACACTGGGACTGTGTGCCCAATATTGTGTTGTCACATTCCCTGACCGGGATTCGAACAAAGGCCGCAGCGGTGAGAGCTTCAAATCCTAGCCACTAGACAATCAATGAAGGGTAGTGCTGACCTGCCCATGAGAGAATCCGTGGATGCCTTGCAAAATATGATGAAGAACAAGATTTTGTTTTCTGCCTCCTGAAAAGAAAGTCTCTCCTTTGTCCTAAAAACATGCTTTGCCCAGACCGATGTAAGGGTCAAACTCACAACCAACAGATTAAAAGACTGACCTGTTGCCTAACTGTGCGTACAAGGTTAGTGTTTTTTTGTCAAATTTTTGTTTGTCCAAGCGGTATAAGGCATGCATTCAGGTCGCAGTCTCCCCTGGAGTTCGAATCATTCTTTTGACAACTTTTTAAACTAAAGTGACACTGGGACTGTGTGCCCAGTATTGTGTTGTCACATTTGTGACTTTAATTTTAAAGGCACCAGCTGCACCTTTGCTTGAGCCGCTGAGCTCTGAAAATGGAAGGAGTTATGGTTGTTTAAAAAATTTGTTTATGTGTGTTTATGGTTTTTTAACGATTAATAGTTAACTAGTACTTTTCAAGCAAACCCCAACAATGAGTACTCTGCCACTTTGGATTCAGCAAATTGCAGGCCACTGGGCCAAATGAGTGGCGGAAATGTGACGCAATTTTTAATGCTTCTGACTTCAGATTATAAGATTCTAGGTTCAGCTTCTGCCTGTCTCGGTTGGCTTCCCTTTTTTTGCACTCTCTGACTCTCACATCGTTACAAAGCTACTTTCTCCTGGAACCATGAGCTCAGTGTATTAGGAACATGCAAAGCAAGTACTGTACCTTCGATAGCTCAGTTGGTAGAGCGGAGGACTGTAGATGTTGCATTGGCCATCCTTAGGTCGCTGGTGCAATTCCGGCTCGAAGGAATGTGTTTTTTTTTTTACCACTTTAAGGCACTACATGCCTTGCACTCTAACTCACTGATGCTTGAACTTCTGTAAGAGATGCATGCTTTGGTTCGACAAAAACACATTCCCTGACCGGGAATCGAACCCGGGCCGCAGCGGTGAGAGCGCCGAATCCTAACCACTAGACCATCAGGGAAGGGCTAGTGATGTCCTGCCCATGAGAGCACATGTGGATGCCTTGCAAAATATAATGACGAGCAAGATTTTGTTTTCTACCTCCTGAAAAGATAGTCTCTCATTTGTCCTAAAAACATGCTTTGCCCAGCCCCATGTAAGGGTCAAACTCACAACCTACAGATTAAAATACTGACCAGCTGCCTAACTGTGCGTACAAGGGTAGTGTTTGTTTGTCAAATGTCAGTTTGTTCAAACAGTCTACTGAGTGTGTTCAAGTCGCAGTCTCCCCTGGAGTTCGAATCATTCTTTTGACAACTTTTTAAACTAAAGTTACACTGGGACTGTGTGCCCAATATTGTGTTGTCACATTCCCTGACCGGGATACGAACAAAGGCCGCAGCGGTGAGAGCTTCAAATCCTAGCCACTAGACAATCAATGAAGGGCTAGTGCTGACCTGCCCATGAGAGAATCCGTGGATGCCTTGCAAAACATGATGAAGAACAAGATTTTGTTTTCTGCCTCCTGAAAAGAAAGTCTCTCCTTTGTCCTAAAAACATGCTTTGCCCAGACCGATGTAAGGGTCAAACTCACAACCAACAGATTAAAAGACTGACCTGTTGCCTAACTGTGCATACAAGGTTAGTGTTTTTTTGTCAAATTTTTGTTTGTCCAAGCGGTATAAGGCATGCGTTCAGGTCGCAGTCTCCCCTGGAGTTTGAATCATTCTTTTGACAATTTTTTAAACTAAAGTCACACTGGGACTGTGTGACCAATATTGTGTTGTCACATTTGTGACTTTAAATTTAAAGGCACCAGCTGCACCTTTGCTTGAGCCGCTGAGCTCTGAAAATGGAAGGAGTTATGGTTGTTTACAAAATTTGTTTATGTGTGTTTAAGGTTTTTTTAACGATTAATAGTTAACTAGTACTTTTCAAGCAAAACCCAACAATGAGTACTCTGCCACTTTGGATTCAGCAAATTGCAGGCCACTGGGCCAAATGGGTAGCAGAAATTGACGCAATTTTTAATGCTTCTGACTTCAGATTATAAGATTCTAGGTTCAGCTTCTGCCTGTCTCGGTTGGCTTCTCTTTTTTTGCACTCCCTTACTCTCACATCGTTACAAAGCTACTTTCACCTAGAACCATGAGCTCAGTGTATTGGGATCATGCAAAGTAAGTACTGTGCCTTCGATAGCTCAGCTGGTAGAGCGGAGGACTATAGGTGTTGCATTGGCCATCCTTTGGTCGCTGGTTCAATTTTGGCTCGATGGAGTGTGTTTTTTTTAACACTTTTAGGCACTACTTGCCTTACTCTACAACTCACTTATGCTTGAACTTGTGTCAGAGATGCCCGCTTTGGATCGACAAAACACATTCCCTGACCTGCCGATCTGACTGTTGTTCCCTCTTTTTTGTCTTCAGAGAAACTTTTGTTTCCTCTACAGGTTGTGAACCTCTCCCCATAAATATCTGGTTACAGGCCTGAACCATACTTGGAACTCTGTCTTGTGTCGAGTGTGTGAAGTCCAATGAGACGTGTGAGGTGAGATTTCAGAGAATTTCATCAGATACCAAGATCACTGTAAATACATCGTACATTCATATTTTGGAAGACAGCTCCAAAGTTTTTCTCATCAAGCTACACATTGAAGGCTCTCCTGAAAATCAGGCAGCTGCTGAGTGATTTGTTGATGATGTACTCTAATCTTTTTTCTCTCGACGATGAAGACATCGGTTTGTTTACAGAAAAATTTGAACATGAGATTCATGTGGTGGATGATATACTCAGTCTAGAGAAGTCAGAGAACATATCACCAAACTCACAACAATGTAAGGAGTGACCCAATAAAGCTCTATTGCATATGCTTCACCTATTGTGTTAGTAAGGAAAACTGATGGCAGTCTCAGTCAGGTATGCAGATTTAAATCTCCATATCACTTTGAAAACTTATGCAATGAGTTAAGGCCTGGGTGCTGTCTTATACCAGCTGCAGATTTAGTGTAGGAAAGTCATAACTTATGCCAGTAAGAGACTTCATAAAGCAGAAAGGAATGAATGAAATTACAGCACTATTGAACTACTGAAAAATCCTGTGGTTATCTGATGGGTTCCAAGTTTTTGGTCATCACAGATAACAACTCTCTGTGCCATCTAAAAATGGCCAAGCTCTGTGCAGTTGAACAAAGATGGATCACTCAATTAGCTGTTTTCAAATTTGAGGTGAAATGCCACCCAGGACGGCAAAATGCAGCTGCTGATGCCCTCTCTAGGTGGCCATCAGCAGGGGAGCCTGCCCCTCCTGAGTATGCAGAATATGGAAAGGCACGGCTAATAGAAAGAACTGTCTGGGGTTAAAGAGGTATAAAAAAAATCGTAAGGCAAAAAATAGTATTAAAAGAATGGCATTGACACCAATAGATCAAAAGTACATTGAACTTCCGAGGAATAAGGATGTCATAAAAGAGATCTCTAGAAAATGGGAAGAGAGAACAAAAGGGTTTAACACAAAATGGCCAGCAGAGGGAACATTTGATGCAAGCGTGTGTAGAGAAATGGAGGCACTGATAAAGAATCATAAGCCTAAGGATAAAAGGCCAAAGAGGATAATGAAGAGAGACAGGGTATTAATGATGCTGCACTTATTCAAGGATAAAGGGATAAAGTTGATAAAACAGGAGAGACAGGATGGCAAAAAGATGGAAGAAGAAAAAAATAGAGAGACTACCCCCATATGCACCACCTCTTGAGATAAATGACAAAAGTCAGATGCCTGTTGTGCAGTTTAACGGAACAGAGCAAGTGGAAGGAGAAAATGGAAGTAGATGAAAAACACTGCCAGGGCCGCAAGGAAAGCAAGTACATACCTATCAAAGAAATATATATCCAAACTTACCAAACCAACTGGAAGAAGGATCAATAACATCAGACTCAGAAATTAGGAGTCAAGAAGCACCAAGCAAACAAGAAATAAGATGTACTGTGGAAGATCGTAACCGACAAACGATAAGCCATTAATTAGAAGAATATGAAAAGCAGCAAAGAGAGAAAGAACTTATAGAACAAGAAGTGACGGACAAAATGGAAAGATGCCCCAAGATTAATGCGAATAAACTAACACGACAACAAATGGAAGAAAATATAGCAAGACAACCAAGGATCATGGATGAAATAGAGACCATCAATACTGAGGTGCTGGAGATGTCAGACTGCATAGAGCATGAAGAAAAGGAAGCCTTAATGGAACTAAGAAGATCAAAGATAAACAGAAAACATGCATACCAGAAAACAAGTACCTCTATGTGTGGGCTCAAGGGAGAATTCAAACAAGTCTCAGGAAAAAATTACCTTGAAGATCTGCCAACAAAACAAGAGCAGAAATGGAAAAGAAGCAAGGCTGAGCAGAGACCGGGAAGAAACTGAGGACGCTGTGGAAACCTCAGATGATGAGGATGAAATAGAAAGGCCTGGGAAAACCCCCCAGCGGTACGAGCGAGCGTCACAATACCCTATTGTAATAAAAGGAAAATATGACTGTTATGTACCATGGGCAAATCATGTCCTTGAAGGATTGCTGGCTGCCCTCTCGGACATATATGAGGGAACAGGGAGATGGATCAGAGAAGTTGAAGATCGCGCAATAGGGACACGCCTAGCGATGGGAGACATTAAGGCCCTGATTGCCAGATGTGTATGAGGGACAAAGCTAGCAGATATATTGAACAAGGCTGGATGGGGAAGAGCAATAGATGATACAACAATGGATGAAATGACATTCAGCAGATGCCATAATGACATATGGGCAGCCTTAAGAAAATAATTTCCAACAAGCCTAGATCCAAAGGCATTGAAAGGAGAATCACTGGGAGAAACTGAAAATCCGAAAGCCTACATTGATCGAGAACTGAAAAGAAGGAAAGTGGAAATGGAAAGAGACCCAGAAAAAGATTCATGGATGACAGCCATGTTCCGATCATCCATAATAGATGCAATGCCTGCACCAGTCAAAGACAGATTGGAAGATGTGGTAGGACTAACCACTAAGTCACCAAAAGAGTTCTGTGCACATGTGGTTCATGCAGTGGAAAACCACAGGAAAAATGAAGAAAGACGGAAACAGCAAGAGAGAGAGGTGCGTATAAAATTGGAACAATTGCAACTAGAAGAACTAACAGGAAAAAGGAAAAAAACTTCAAGCGGCTGTAAGAGAAAAGGAAGAACCAACCACAGTGATGGCGCCAATAAATATATCTGCACCAATGGTCCCAAGTAGTTCACATGCTCAAATGGTCCCGAATGCACCAACTGCATCTGTGGCCCCATACGCACCACCTGCACACATGTATCAACCTGTACCCGTTGCACAAGTATATACCGAATGCTCAGAACATAATGCCAACCCCAGGACAGGCAATGCAACATCCTACACCTTTGATAATTTATCATTTGGATCTTGATCCAAAATGGCGGCGCGGTAGCACGCAGCGGCCACTCCGGATCCAAAATGCTGCTATTTTTGTTTAATAAGCCCTACTTTTGCGGCACATGGACATCGGAGCAACCGATGTTCGTGTCTACCATCGCCAAACACTACTAAGCTATAAGACTCATGCAAAAACCAAGCTGCATGATGAACTGCGGGAGGCGCTGCGCGTACTCGGCTTGCTACGGAGACCAGGCCTCGAGGCCTCGGCGTCGCCTGATGACGGTGGCCGAGGGAAAGGATGTCATAAGCGGTGTGCGAGGAAGCGGAAGCACGGAAAGAGGGCGGGGGTCCATGCTAGGCTAAAAACAACCCCTAGCCGGCCGGCTCTCCCGTCCATCCTGCTCTCAAATGTTTGCTCCCTGGACAATAAACTGGACTATATCCGACTCCAGCAGGCTACGCAGCGTGAGTTTAGAGACTGCTGCGTCTTTGTTTTCACGGAGACGTGGCTCAGCGACGGGCTCGCCGCATTTCGTGCCGACAGAAATTCAGCTCTCTGGTGGCTTGTGTGTTTACATCAACACGGAATGGTGCAAGAACTCTGTGCTAGTCTCTAGCTACTGTTCATCACTGTTGGAGCTTGTGACTGTTAGATGCAGACCCTTTTATTTACCATGGGAATTCACCACTGTTTGCATAACCGGAGTTTACATTCCCCCCAGCGCTAACGTTAAGGAAGTGCTCTTTGAACTGTATGGGGCTATGAGTGAACTGCAGAACGCTCACCCCGACGGACTGTTTATTGTCGCCGGAGATTTCAACCATGCGAATCTCAAGACAGTGCTCCCTAAATTCCATCAATATGTGGACTTTGCAATGAGAGGGGTGAACGCGCTTGATCTTGTTTACACGAACATCCCAGGTGCGTACCGGGCGGAGCCCCGATCCCACCTCGGCTACTCAGACCACATCTCTGTTATGCTAATTCCAGCATACAGACCGCTTGTCAGACGCACAAAACCGCTTCAGAAGCAGGTGAAATCCTGGCCAGCAGGAGCCATCTCTGCTCTTCAGGACTGTTTTGAGTGTACTGACTGGCACATGTTTAGGGAGGCTGCAACATATGGCGACTCTACCAACTTGAAGGAATACACAACATCAATGAACAGCTACATCAGCAAGTGCATTGATGATGTCACTTTCTCCAAGACCATCACAACACGCTCCAACCAGAAGCCATGGATGACTGCGGAGGTGCGCACGCTGCTGAAGACCCGAGACTCCGCCTTCAGAGCAGGCGATAAGGCAGCCCTAAGAACAACTAGGGCCAAACTGTCCCGGGCCATCAGAGAGGCAAAGCGCGTACACGCCCAGAGAATCCACAGTCACTTCGAGGACACCGGTGACACGCGGCGCATGTGGCAGGGCATCCAGGCCATCACCAACTATAGGACAACATCCATTGCCTGTGACAAAGATGCCTCCCGTCCAGATGCGCTGAACGACTTCTATGCTCGGTTTGAAGTGCAGAACGACGTGGTGGCGAGGAAGACCACCCCTCCTCCCAACGACCAGGTGCTCTGTCTCACCACGGCGGATGTGAGGAAAACTCTACGTAGAGTCAACCCACGGAAGGCCGCTGGACCAGACAACATTCCTGGCAGAGTGCTCAGAGGATGTGCAGACCAGCTGACAGATGGACGACGGATGACGCCATCGCCACAACCCTCCATCTGGCCCTCACCCACCTAGACAAAAAGGACACATATGTTCGAATGCTGTTCATAGACCTCAGCTCAGCATTCAACACAATAATTCCTCAGCAACTGATTGGAAAGCTGAACCTGCTGGGCCTGGACACCTCCCTCTGCAACTGGATCCTGGACTTCCTGACTGGGAGACCTCAGTCAGTCCGGATCGGGAACAGCATCTCCACCACCACCACCACCACACTGAGCACTGGGGCCCCCACGTAAGCTAGACTTTCTCTGTTTAACCGAGACATGGCAACAGCCCAATGACTTTTCTCAGCTGAATGAATCCACTCCTAGTGTGTTTGATTACATCTGTCAACCTCGTGGCTCCGGCCAGGGAGGAGGTCTCGCGATAATTTATCGTGAGAAGTGGAAAGTTTCAACGATATCTGTGCCTGTCTCTAGCTCGTTTGAATCGACTGTCTGCAAGCTGTCTGGACCCACCCCAACCATCATTGCTACTGTCTATCGCCCCCCAAAATTGAATAGTGAATTTTTAAATGATTTTGCTGCTTTTCTTACTCACTTATTCTCTCTCTCATCAAACATAATACTGCTGGGTGATTTTAATATCCACATGGACAATATTAATCTCCTTCTTACTAAAGACTTCACCTCCTGCCTAGAGAGTTTTGGATGCCAGCAATATATCACTTTTCCCACACACTCCAAAGGACATACTCTGGACTTAATTTGCTGTTCTGGTGTCACTCCCTCTGACATTACAGCTGCTGAACTCCCTATAACTGACCATTTTCTCCTCTCACTTACTGTGAAACTCACTCTTTCCATCTCTAAAATACCACGCCTTATTTCATTTCGGAATATTAAAAATATCGATCCTGTCACTCTCACTTCAAGTATCCACTCTTTCTGTCTGCCTGACACTCACAATCTATTTACCCCCGATGACCTGGTCTCTCACTACAACACTGGACTCCATAATATTCTTAACTCCTTTGCTCCGTTAAAAAATAGATCTGTTTCTTTTTCTATTTCCGCCCCTTGGTTCACCCCCGATCTTCGTTTCATGAAAGCCAAAGGGCGGCAACTTGAACGTCTTTATAGAAAAACTGGTCTCACTATTCACAAAGAAATGTACAATAACCACATCATAACCACATCTTACTTTACAAGGACTCTGTTGCTAGCACCAAAACCCACTACTACTCCAGTATGATTATTGCCAATAAAGGAAACTCCAAGTCACTTTTTTCCTTACTTAACAATATTACTCAACCCCAGGACTTTCTCCCCCCTCATTTGTATACAACCTCCTTTTGCAACTCCATTATGTCATTTTTCACTGAAAAAATCAAGAACATCCACCAGCACCTGGGACCTATCCCTCATCTTAGCATTTCAGCCGACTTTCACCCATCCACCCATTCATTCTCTTCCTTTCAGCTCCCCGCTATTTCAGAAATCAAAGAACTCATTAGGAAATCCAAGGCTTCCACTTGTCAACTTGACCCCCTTCCTACACAACTTGTTAAAGCTTGCCTTCCCTCCCTGGCTCCCCTCATTTCTGCTATCATCCACTCCTCTCTTTCCACTGGAACTGTACCTACATCATTCAAAACTGCTGCCATTACCCCAATTTTAAAAAAAGTTGGTGCCGATCCTTCAAACTTTAATAACTTTCGCCCTATATCCAACTTACCATTTATCTCCAAAATCCTTGAAAAAACAGTTGCCTCTCAACTCCATTTACATTTAACCCACAATAACCTGTATGAACAGTTCCAGTCTGGTTTCCGTCCACTTCATAGCACTGAAACAGCACTTATCAAAATCACCAATGACCTTCTCATGGCAGTTGATTCTGGACTCCTTACCATCCTCATCCTCCTCGACTTAAGTGCAGCCTTTGATACCATCTCTCACACCATCCTTCTCAACAGATTATCTTCCATTGGCATCACCCACACTCCGTTAGACTGGTTCACATCTTATCTCTCTGGCCGCACTCAGTTTGTTCAACTTAAGTCTTTCAAATCCAGTCCCTCTACTGTCACCTCAGGTGTGCCCCAGGGCTCTGTCCTGGGGCCCCTACTTTTCATCATTTATCTCCTTCCCCTGGGCAATATATTCTGCAAATTTAACATTCAATTCCACTGTTATGCTGATGACACCCAGCTCTACCTCTCGACCAAACCTTCGTTCACTTCCCCGCCCACCTCCCTCACTGACTGTATTACAGAAATAAAAACCTGGTTTTCCCAAAATTTTCTCAAATTAAACAGTGATAAAACTGAGGTTCTCCTCATTGGCACTAAATCTAATTTATCCAAAACCGACAGTTTTTCACTCACTATTGATAACTCCTCCGTTTCACCCTCCCCCCAGGTTAGGAGTTTGGGTGTCATCCTTGATACCACATTATCTTTTCAGTCCCACATCAATAACATTACCCGGTCTGCCTACTTCCATTTACGAAACATTAATCGCCTCCGCCCCTCCCTTACACCACACACTGCCGCCGTTCTTGTCCATAGTCTTGTCACTTCCCGTTTGGACTACTGCAACTCTCTCCTTTTCTGCCTCCCTCACAAATCCCTTCATAAGCTTCAACTGGTCCAGAATTCAGCTGCCCGCATCATAACTCGAACCCCATCTATTATAAGAACACATCACTCCTGTTCTTCAACAGCTTCACTGGCTCCCGGTCCAGTTCCTTATTCAATTCAAAATCCTTCTGTTAACATTCAAGGCCATCCACAAACTTGCCCCCCATATCTGTCTGATCTTCTTCATGGTCCAACATCCACCCGCTCTCTTAGATCCTCTTCCTTCATACACCTGTCTGTCCCCCCCGCCCGTCTCACCACTATGGGGAGCAGAGCATTTAGCTGCTCTGCTCCCCGTCTCTGGAACTCATTACCACCCCAACTTAGAAACATCGATTCATTTTCTCACTTCAAATCTCAACTCAAAACACATCTGTTCAAAAATGCCTATCTCACATAATACCAATTGCATATGATAATGTTGTTGTTTATTTAATTTTGGTACTTTTAAATGTCTTATGTATCCCTGTACGGTGTCCTTGAGTGCCGAGAAAGGCGCCTTTAAATAAAATGTATTATTATTATTATTATTACCTTGCCCAATAGTTCCTGGAGACCTTGTGCATCTGAGAGTATTCAGACGAAGGTGGAACGAACCAAGAAGAGAAGAGCCCTATGAAGTTGTAAAGGCAACTCCGACAGCGGTAAAGGTAAGAGGCAGCAACACTTGGTATCACTTGAATCACTGCACCAGGGTATGTAGGAGAAATTTACCACATGATCAGCAGCCTGGAGCAGAAGAAGACCTTCAAGAACTGAATAGAGAACCCTTGGAGGGAGAAGGAGAAGTCAAAGAAGGACTAGAAAATATAAGAGAAGAGATCCCTGAGACAGAAAGAGAAACTGAAGTACATGTCCCAGAGGAGCAAGAACAGGAAGAAGAAGAAAGAGCAGGACAGGAAGAAAGTGCTCGTTCTGCTACATAGGATTCAGAAGCAGCTGAAAATTATGAAGCAAGACAACAAGCACAGATGGTGGAAGAATTGCTACAGGAAGCAGAAAAAGGAGTGGAAACTGAAGGAAATATTAATATGGATGATGTTATTGCTGACATACTGGAGAAACGTCCCAAGAAGGACCAGGATCCCCAGGTGAACAACCCTCAGAAAGCACAAAATATGGCAATACCAATAAATTTTGAATATGATGCAGATTCCATAGATTCAGTAGAAGAAGAATGGTTATTAGACCATGCATATCAAAATGATTGGTACAAATGGGCCGAATATACAGTAAAACAAGCTAATATGACGAGTTGTTTAATATGTTCACCCTCTCCCTAAAAAAAACTAGCAGTAGTTCCAACTACTTTAAAAAAGCTTTAACAAATCTAGAGGGGAAGTAAATGTGGGAAAATTTAAGGGAAATTGTAAAGTAACATGGCATTTAGATGAAAAAATGTACTATAGGGAAGATGTGATCAAATTTAGTGGACCACAATATGCAACAGTAGGACAGAATTTTACTGCAATTATAACCCCAAGGTGTCTGGGTGTGCTTACAGGAAATTGTCTTAAAAACTGTAAAAACCAGACAGTATTCTCTCCAGTAATAAGGATTTATGAAGAAACAGAAGCTGTAGCAAATTATTTTTGGCTATGTGGGGGAACTCAGTTAAAAACTACCATACCAAAAAACTGGAAAGGAATATGCGCCAGAGTAAGGCTAATACAAGAATTAACTATGGTAATATGGGACCCCTTTGAACCTGAAATCCAAACTGCACCAAAGAAAATTGTCCAGGATAAAAACAGAGTAAAAAGAGCATATGTTCCAGATCCTAATGTTTATTCAGATGCAATTGGACAACCAAGAGGAATACCTCAAGAATTTAAGGCTAGAAATGAGATAAAGTCGGGCTTTGAGTCAATATTCATATGGATAACAATGAACAAAACTGTAGAATGGATCAATTATATTTACTATAACCAGCAGAGATTTATTAACTACACAGATGAGGCACTGAAGGCATTAGGAATTCAATTAGCGGTCACTAGCAAAATGGCATGGCAAAACAGACAGATAAGGGAGGTGTGTGTGTGATGTTTGGAGCTCATTGCTGTATGTATATTCCAAATAATACAGACCCAGATGGCTCCTTTACAAAAGCAATGAAGAAGTTACATGAAATAAGAGAAGAAGTTAAATCAAAAGCAGGAAGAGATCAGATGTTTGGTAATTGGTTTGATAAACTTTTTGGGTCATGGAAAGCATGGCTAATTAAACTGGGTATAATGATAACTGTAGGAGTGACCTTATTTGGGTTATTGTTTTGTTGTGTTATACCTGGCCTTAGATCAATAATGGCTAGGACAGTGGCTAAACAAATGGTGACTGTGTCAATGAGACCATCTGGAACAAATGTAGAAACCACAATGTATACCACTGGACCTGGGTTGGATGAATTGAATGAGTTTTAGAAATGAATTGAAGAAACCATACTAAGAGTAAAAAAAGGGGAACTTTTATTTTTGTTATTTTTGCAAACTTTTTTTCCTGGTTTGATAGTAAGGGAGATAGCATGATTAATTTACTTTCTTTTATGTGATAAAACAGGTAGTAACGCAAAAAGAAAAAGAAGTTAGAGGGTGTTTTGTTTGTTATTTTAACATATTCCCCTTCCTGGATGATAATGCTTACTCTTATTACATTTATATTATCACTGTTAGAAAAATATATCTACATTAACACTGTAATGTACTTAATCAAGTAGAAATAGTGATATTGATTGTGTTAAATATGCATGGAAAATGGGGTGTCCAGAGAATGTGAAGAAAGGATTGACGAGCACCTCAGTGCTTGGCAACAAGAGCAAAACACTCAACTGGTGGTTTAAAAACCCGCTGTCTGCTCCAACACACCACCATATAGCGCTCCAGGTTACCAGGAATATCTGTGAGTTCCTCTGGCACCGAAGGATGCATATTCGTATGTTAAACCTCATAATGATGTACTAAGTATGTATAACTATTAATATAAGTGTAATTATTTGTATACTACATCACGCAAGGCTAAGACTGCATGCTCCTGCTTCATACAGATGTTGATTTATTTTCAGAAACCCCTCTTGAAAGAAGTTAACATAAGAGGATTTGGATCTTTTACTTCTTACTAGCTAAATGTGGAAGAAGAGGTTTGGTCCTTTTCCTCCAGAGTGCGATCCCATAAAGGTAGTTGCGGATAAAGGACTGAATGGCCTGCATTGACCAATTAATGGAAGATAAGAGGGGACTGTCTTGTGAGATTGCACTCTGGGTGAGGGTAATAGAATGACTGTGAAATAATGACTGTGAAAGTCTCAGAGGGGTGAATAAGGTTGTATTTTCTAAAATAATTAATTAACATTATGTGTAAATGAATGAATGTATCCATTATGATACAATTATACAGACATGAAAAGGCAGGGGTGTATTAAGACATCTGTAAAACTATGTGTCCATATAAGGAAGAAATATATACTTTTTTACGAGAGCCTATGTCAGTGATGTGTGTTTGAGTAATTTTAAGTGGTATTTCATAAAAAAAAGAAGGTTTTTGCAGGGTCAGTTGTAATAGTGAATCGAGGTCCCAAATGAGCATGTGTAACATCACACTGTCACATCTTCTGCTGTCTCTTCTCCCATCTGGTTCACAGGATCCTCATCCACTGAATACCAATCCCTCACTGGACTACAACTCCCATCATGCATTGCCTCCTGCCATTTTCTCTCACACCTGTTAATTATTTGCTCATTATCTGTGTATTTAAGCCCTGAGGTTCTACCATTCAGTGCAAAGTCTTGCCAGTTCTCTCTCAGTCTGCAATTCTAGTCATTTTTCCTGTTTGGATTTTTGACCTTAGCCTGTTTATCGTGGATTTGGCCTCTGTGTTACCACTTTTGGATTTGTCTGCCTTTCTATACTGTTTTCTGGATTTCTGACCCTTGCCTGTTTGACTACTCTATTAAATATGCATATGGATCCTACATCTGCCTCTCAGTCTGGTTTGTCACAGAAGACTTTGCCTCCAATGGATCCAACAGATCTGTCTTTGCACAAGGCTTTCAGTGATCAGTCAGAACTACTTGCCTCTCACCACCATCGGCTAGAACAACTCTCTACTGCTATGGATGAAGTACTAAGTTATCTACAAGCTGTTTCTCCTAGTAGACCTCCAGGTCAGAGTGATACTGCTGCAGCGACGACTCCGCAATCTGTATCACCTACCACTCCTCCAGCGATGCAGCACTCTCGTCCTCACCTGGCTCTTCCAGAAAAATGTAACGGCACTCCAGGTCAGTCTGAGGGTATTTTGTTGCAATGTTCCATATACATTGCCCAATGCCCTTCTATTTTCCCCACCTCAACCTTTAAAGTGTGTTTCATTACATCACTGCTCACTGGCAGAGCGTGGGCAACGGCAGTGTGGAATCAGAATCTGGAGATTCGTGATTCGTTTGAGTTATTCACTTCACAATTCAAGAGTGTTTTTCAGACTCCAGTGGGAGGCAAGTATGTTGAGGAAGGTAGAGCACAAGGTAGAGCCTCCGCAACCGATTATGCCCTCACCTTCCGCATACTTGCTGCTCAGAGTGGTTGGCCTGATGCACCTCTAAAAACTATATACCGTAATGGATTATCCCACCAACTACAGACTGAAATGGCCAGGCATGATGATAACCTCTCCCTGGATCTGTTCATCTCACTCTCCATTAAGATTGATAATTTACTGCAAAGTTGCAGTCCCACACCTCTACCCGCTGTTAAGACAACCCCTCCAACCATGACTTCACCAGAACCCATGCAATTGGGCCATTCAAGGCTGACTAGAGGGGAGCGATAGCGACGTATTAATGATTGCCTGTGTTAGTACTGTGGAGAGCCAGGCCACTTCCTCTCCTCCTGTCTGACTTGCCCTAAAAATTTGGTGAGAGAAAATTTTGTATTCTCTCTAGAAAGTAGAATTGTATGTGTTGAAGTTCAAATCAGTTCTGGTGCTAACTCTATTTCTGTCAGGGCTCTCATTGACTCAGGAGCTGCAGGAAATTTCATTGATTCTGACATTTGTAATCTACTCTCTATAGTGACCGTCCCTTGTGTACCTTCAGTGTCTGTTTCTGCGCTAGATGGACGACCACTGTACACTGGTGCCACTCAACTTTTAACACAACCTGTTTCTCTGCAAGTAGGAAGCTTACATCAAGAACAGCTTAAATTTTTGGTCACCAACACTCCCTCCAATCCTGTCATTCTGGGCTACCCTTGGTTAGCTAAACACAATCCACACATTTCCTGGGTTAATTGAGAAATTACTAAGTGGGGAGCATCCTGCTTTTCTTCATGCCTCAGAACCATCCTACCTGTAGAACTCAACATGACTAAAGTCACCCCCGTACCCGTACCAGAACCCTCATCAATTCCTGCATGCTACCACGATCTCCTCTCAGTGTTCAGCAAGACCAAAACCACCCAACTACCACCTCATCGCTCGGTTGACTGTACTTTTGACCTCCTTCCAGGCATAATACCACATAAAAGCAGCATATACCCCCTATCCAACCCTGAGACCAAGGCCATAGATACTAATCCCTCACAAGACTACAACTCCCATCATGCATTGCCTCCTGCCATTTTCTCTCACACCTGTTAATTATTTGCTCATTATCTGTGTATTTAAGCCCTGAGGTTCTACCATTCAGTGCGAAGTCTTGCCAGTTCTCTCTCAGTCTGCAATTCTAAGCGTTTTCCCTGTTTGGATTTTTGACCTTTACCTGTTTATCATGGATTTTGCCTCTGTGTTTCCCGGGACCTTCCCGGGACATTTTCAATGAGAGTGCCACAAAAGAATGTATGATACAAGGAACACCCATCCTCAACACCATGAACGCTAACAAAGGCATCAACCACAACCATGCCGGAACAAACAAATTATTATGGACATCCTGCACCCCAGTATCCCACAGAGTGGACACCACATTAGGGCTGCCCACAGAGTTATGAGCCCTTGTCCTACTCTCTAGCTTCAATATTGTGTTTTGAAGAATCCACCTTGCCTTTCATTTCATTGAACGTTGATCGTAAACCATATACATTTCTGCTAGACACTGGCGCATCAAAAAGCTCATTAACAGCTCATTGCTATGATGGCTCAATTTCAGGACACACTCTAAACTCTGTGGGAATTAATGGCATTCCTGTCAAGTGTCAGATGACGGGCCAAATTACCCGCAACCTCTCCAGTCAACCCCACTTTATGTAAAATGCACCGGAAATCCGGCACTGTGGGCTGCCCAAAAAGACGAAGCGGGCCTCATTGACATACAACCATATGTTGCCAAACTCTGCTCTAATTTGCCAGTATACTGCAAACAGTAACCTCTGTCAAAGGAAAAAGAGGAAGGTATTGTTTCAAAAATACAACAGTGCCTGAAACAAGGTATTTTGAACCATTCACTCACCATATAACACATATTTTAATCCTGTGAAGAAAGCTAAAGGTAGATTGTGATTAACGCAAGATTTTAGGAAAATTAATGATTTAATTGTTCCATTGTCCCAAGTGGTTCCTGATGTGTGCACAACCATTAACTCCATCTCAGCAGATCACACTCATTTTACTGTTATTGATTTGTGTTCTGCCTTTTTCAGTGTGCCATCGCACTGGTTACGCGGCCCCTGTTCGCATTCACGTATGGAGGCCAACAGTACCAGAATGCCCCAGGGATTTAGAGACTCACCTGAAGGATACCAAGCTGCCACCACAAACCTGTCTATTGCAATATGCTGACAACATCCTGGTTTCCGGCCCGGACGTCAAGTCATGCACCGCCGCTTCAACTATTGTGTGCAATGTGTTAGCAAAGGCTGGTTTCAAGGCATCCAAAGAAAAGGTGCAATGGGTGAAACTGAATGTTGACCATCTGGGTCATGAGCTGCAAAAAGGAACAGTTTGTCTCTCCACAGACAGAGTTAAGACAATTACCACATTTCAACACCCGAAAACAAGACTCAAATACAAAGTTTTCTGGGTTTAGTAAATTATTGTCAAGCATGGGTGCCAAACTGCTCATTATGCGACAAAATCCTGAGAGAAGCCACACTCTCAGGGGCCGAGGAACCTATAAAGTGAACAACTGAAATGGACATGGCTTTCAAACATCTACGTAACAGCCTCAGCTCTCCACCAGCCCTAGGCTTACCGAATTATGGTGAATCCTTTCATCTGTATGTGCACGAGACGGCAGGCACAGCAGCAGTGATCCTTGACATACAGACCAGTGTCGTACTTGTCAAAAAGCCTGGATGCAGTCGCCAAAGGCCTCCCTGTATGTTTGCAAGGTGTTGCTGCTGCGGCGTTGATGGTAAAAGATGCAGAACGTATTGTTCTCTCACATCCATTGGTTGTGCACACCTCTCACTAGGTAGGAGTCATTATGCATAACATTACTACACAACACATGACAGCACAACGTCGATCGGGGTATGAAGCCATATTATTGGCTACTACTAATCTGACCATTTAACTGACTTCCGTTGTACATGGTCCAACGCTATCATTACACAAATTGCTAACCAAAGGTATGTCATGTGAATTCTAATGATTCACATAACTGTCTCGATCACCTTAACACATGTACTTCCTGCAGGCCGGATGTTTCATCATCTGCCCTGGAGGAGGGGGACCATTGGTACATTGACGGGTCCTGTTCCAAGCCAAATGATTCCATATACTGGTGTGGTTATGCTATAACGAAACTCCCGAATTGAATTGTCGAAGCTTATTCACTCCCATATAAATCTGCACAAGCTGCTGAGTTGTTTGCGTTGATCAGAGCATGCCAATTGGCTAAAGACAAATCAATCAATATATACACAGACTCGAAGTATGCTTATGGGGTGGTACATGACTTTGCCCATGGGAAGAAAGAGACTTCAAGACAGCTGACGGCAGACCCATATCACATCATAACCTGGTTGCAGATTTACGGAGAGCAGCAGAGTTGCCTGAAAAATTGGCTGTAATAAAAGTGGCAGGACACATAACAGGGGAACTGGAAGAGGCAAAGAAAAATAAATTAGCTGATGAAGTAGCAAATTGGGCTGCAAAGGAAGTTGTGATAAACCCTGATCTGAATCAAGCTGAAGAAACTCAAGATGCAATCAACACTGGTAAAAGACACTGACATTAAATTGTTACAGGCAAATCCATCTGAATCTGATCTTCAACATTGGGCCTCGAATGAAATGAAACTGGACCAAACACATTTTTTAAGGGATAAACAAGGGCATTTGTCTCTGCCCAAGACCGCAATAGTAGTACTTTGTCGACATTATCAAGGTATCTTGCACGTTTCAAAAGAAAATGTTATCCAGTTGATCAATCAAACCAATTGCTTAAATTGGGTACAAAATGCAGTAAATTTGATCCTGGACTTATGTCTAGCATGAGCACAGAATAATAGACACAAGCCTATGAAGCTTGACTCGAGCCATTTCAATACCTGCAAATTGATTTCACACACATGCCACCGTGCAGGAACAACAAATTATTGCTCGTAATAGTGGATCGATTTCCAAATGGACAGAAGCTTTCCAATATGCGAGGGAGAATGCCCTATGCCCACAGGAAATTTCACTCATCCATTTGTTCCAAATCAACAGGTTCTGATGAAGTGTCTGAAACCAACGAAGTTAGGTGAACCAAAGTATCTGGGCCCGACTACAGTGCTGGCAGGGACCAGAACGGGAGTGCTGACTGACCTTCAACTGCTGTGGATCCATGTAAGCCACGTGAAACCTGCACCTGAGGAGGGCCTGACTGGTTCAAGGGTGAACGGTGAAAGCACTGGAGGAGCTGAACATGCAACGCCAGAGCCTAACCAGGAATCTGTGAATTAGGAAGACCTGAGGATGGACCCAAAACAGTCAACATGAAAACATTCTTACCGATGCTCCTTTTATGGCAGGCGGTCGTGTCTACTCCCATCCGCCCTGTGCCATCACAACAGCAAACAGTCACAAGTGAAATTCCAATCCCTAAAAATAATGTATGGTGGTTGTGGATGAACTACACCGCTGGTGGTAAACAATGTATAGTGTGCTCTCAATCACCAGCATCGATTTCTTATGTCATCCCCGTGCCAATGTATACAACAACATGTTTGCAACAATTGCTGTTGCTAAAATTAAATACAATGATAAACATGCATAACATTGCTTCACTATGTACATATACCTACTGCTTAAGTTGTTGAGATGGCTACGTGATCCTTTCAGGATAAAAGTGGGAAATGTACAACAATAAGGCCTCTCAACAACTTCTTAGTCAGAACACCTGTTCCTGTTTCGTATTAGGATGTGTCGACAAACTGCCATTCTTAGAAATGGGTTTCTTGTATCTGTACTCTCTGTCCTAAGTCATCTCTCCCCTCATGAGGATCCAAATCGAAACCGCGACTGCAGACCTGAATTGATATTTAAGGAGCACTCATAAAAGACATTCCAATGTGTATTTTTTGGTTGTAGCTTTCATACAAATATATTTGCAACTTATCAGTCACACAAGAACATAATCCATATGGATCCATAATCCATATTCAGTAAAATATTTCAAGCCTGGTGTAGTTAAACCTACAGGGCAATTAGAAGACCTGCCAGATAACCAGATAAGCACAATTTATGCAATCTATTTGAGTCCTACAGCACTATCAAGAGGACACACTGGGCATACTAGTGATGCCACAGTTGTGGGAGTGTGGCTAACAGAGCACACATACTTTCTTTTCAAATTGGCTGCCATTGCTGCTTCCACATTTTATGGCAACACGGGAGGTAAGTGATACATTTTTTGAAGATATTATGTTTCTCTTGCTAATATTCAAATTGTCTCTTCAATGTGAGAGTCTTGACTTCAGAAATGTACAGTAATTTTAACCCTTTCAAAACACATCTTTTATTCAAAGTCCTTTGTAGTGGACACCAGGACTTACTAAGGAAGCAGAGGGCTGAGTGAGGCAGAAAGGATTTTACTCAGAATTGTGGAAGGGGATTCAGATTTAGAGCTGTCAGGAGATGAGGAATAGGAGTTCCAGACAGTACAGCAGGAAGGTGAAAGCTCAGAGGAGGACATACCATCTTTTGAGGAGCCTAAGCGGGGACAAAGTGATGACATCCACCAACCTTTTTAGTTGAATACACACACGCACAAACGTACAGTACACAATCAGTTAAACATTTTATTTGGCAAGCTATTGACCTTTTTTATTTATTTTGTTAATGATACACTTGCTTAAAGTGCATTCATCTATACTAACAACCAACGGGAGGTTCTCTTCTCTGGAATAGCCTTAAAACAACTCCAAAGGAGCTGCAAACATTCTTTGGCATATCTATGTACATGGCTTGTCTCGGATACCCTAGGATCCGGATGTAATGGGCTGCAAAGACAAGGGTCCCAGTTATAGCCGATTTAATGAGTAAAGACAGATTCTTCAAGATTAGTCAGTCCATCAGATTCACTGTATCTGATGAGGAGAAAAAGAATGTTCCCCTCTGGAAAGTGAGACCTCTCTTAAACAGAGTGCAACACGGATACCTCAATCTGCCAAGACCGGGGAGGGCCTGCGTTGATGAGTAGATTATTCCCTTCACAGGTCAGTGTCCTGTATGGCAGTTTGTGCCAAGGAAACCAAATCCCACAGGATTGAAAGTATTTATGCTTGCCAGTCCCAATGGTTTGGTGCTGGATTTTGAAATTTACTGGCATACATTCACTGGCCAGCAGATGGGAATCGGAGGGAATGCAGTCACTCGGATGGCACAGTTTCTTCCAAGAGGAACACACCTGTAGTTTGACAGGTATTTCACCTCTGATAAAGTACTGGATATGTTGAAATCAAATGGTCTCCTGGGAACAGGGTCCTTTATGAAAAATAGAATCCCTGCACTCTGCAAGTCAAAGATGTCAGATGACACCAAACTACAAAAACAAGGAAGAGGTGCATCCAAAATGGTTGTCAGAAAACCATCAGAGGTTGCAGTGATGAAGTGGCAGGACAATAAGGCAGTTCTGATGGCCTCCAGTGTCCATGGAATAGAGCTCTTTAATCTATGAATGCAATTTAATCAAATGTGTTCAAATGTGTTTCCTTCATCTAACTGTTTTTATGGTCATGAAAATAAAATACATTTTAGAGAAATCCACATCAAAATGTATACAATATCATTACATTTTGTGATCAAACAAGACCCGATGTTCACTACAAGGGACAGATTATATAAATAAATAAAAATGTTTAAATGATTCTTTCAACCACAATACTTAAATTACCTAAAAAAAAATAAATAAAAAAAAAATAGCGAAAACTTTTTTCTTCTAGGTCTCAGGTAAGAGGACAAAGACAAATTTAACGTGGTTGAGCCTATTGAAAATATTCTTGATATTAAAGAAAACAGAACCTATCAGTATGTACCCATACTAAAATCTTTACAGCATATTTTTAAAAGAAGAGATTTAGTGGACAGTATTGTTGAGAATTATAGAGATCAGAAACACAGTAAAGTAGGTTGTAAACAGTACAATTCCTTTCAGGATGGCAAAGAGAATGGTTTTATCTCAGGAGAAGAGATACGATTTGAATTTTGTTTATATGTAGATGATTTTAAAATTTGTAATACCCTTGGTACCTATTGGAATACACACTCTCTGTGCTATTTATTGGATTTTGAACAATCTACCCCCTGTATCACATTCAACTTTATCATCAGTTTTCTTAGCAGTCCTTTGTAAAAGTGACAATGTGAAGAACTTTGGTTACCATTGAGTTTTGGAACCTTCATACATGATCTTGTTACTCCTGACCAACATGGAGTCTTTGTCCCTCATTTGGGTAAATTCCTCAAAGGTGCTCTTCAGTTTGCAATAGCTGACAATTTTGGAGAACATGGGATAACATGCTTTATTAAAAACTTTTTTGGAGAATATTTCTGTTGGTTTTGCTTGGGGAAACGTTTGGATATTCAGACCACAGAGGTCCGTTCTGGTGCTTTTGTGTGAAGGTTAAAAGAGCTTCATGAAGCTAATGTTAATGTTGGCTCAGGAGACTAATACTCCATCTTTTGGTGTTAAAAAGAGTGCGTGTTCACAAAGCAACCACTTCCATGTTACCCTTGGGTATCCGCCAAATATTTTGCATGGCCTTTTAGAGGGAATCGTGCAACTTGAGCTTGCACAGTGCCTGACTGTTCATGTATTAAACAAATTTCATTTTAGAAAGTCTCAACAAATTAATTCTTAATTTTCCATATAAAGGGACATACAAGACAAATTAACTACATGCAATACCACAAACCTATTTAAGCAGGAATACAATAGGAGGCAATGGACATGAAAATTGGACTTTGTTGAGGTTGCTTCCTTTGATGATTGAACATTTGATACCTGAGGAAGAATTGGCACGTTCTTATGGATTTAAAGGACATAGTGGAACTTGCTGTTGCTAGGTTTCACACAAACGACACAATTGCATAACTTGAATGCAAATTACAGAACATAGACAGAAACACAAAGAAAATCTTCCAGGAATTCAGTTATGTCCCAAACATAATTTTGATGAACATTACCCATAGCTCATAAAGTTATGTGGTCCACTTGTAGGGCTTTGCGTTTTGAAGCTGGTCTCATAGCATACAAATTGCTTCAAGAATATTCCACTTTCATTAGCGATGAAACACCAGCTAATGGAATTGTAGCATCTGGACCAATCAGACACACATTTATTCATTATTTAACAAATAAGCCAACAGATGTCTCAAGACTGTAGCAAGCAGAGGCCCACGCAGGCTCTGTTATGTCTGCTCCCCCACTGATCATTATCAAGTCTTTCCACTGTCCACTTTGCTGCCACTGGACCAGCAAAGAGTGGCCCCCAGTGACATTCCAAGTGGGGGAAGTTAACTGCATTCCAGAGCAATCTTTTCCCCATAAGAAATTGACTCAAAGCCTACAACAACAGCCTTTTCTTCATCAAATTGTAAGCAAACTATAAATGAACATGTACACTACCGTTCAAAAGTTTGGGGTCACTTACTCATTCTTTATTTATTTATTTATTTCACATTTTAGAATAATAGTAGTCAGCAAAACTATGGAATAATAGAAATGGAAATATGGGAATTATTTTGTGACCAAAAAATCCAAAATAAATCCAAAACTATGTAATATTTTAGCATCTTCAAAGTAGTCACCCTTTGCCTAGATTTTGCAGACATGTACTCGTGACATTTTCTCAACCAACTTCTTGAGGAATCACCCCGGGATGCTTTTTAAACAGTATTGAAGGAGTTCCCATCTATGTTGGGCACTTATTGGCTTCTTTTCTTCATATTTTGATCCAAGTCATCCATTTCAAAAACTTTTTTTTTTTTTTAGGAAATTTTAGATTTGTAATTAAATAAATGTATATGTTTTGGCAGAATAATATTTTGTCTACAAAGTTAATTTCAAACTTTTAAGCATACACCTTCAGATCAAAAGATTTTTAAGATCATGAGAAACATTTCAGACAAGTGACCCCAAACTTTTGAACGGTAGTGTATATTCCCAGGACATTGTGTATAGGATCATTACTGTCTTGTAAAGTATTTTGTACTGTATACTGTTTTATGCATGCCTTATGACAGAACTATCAGATAATGTACAATTAGTTCTGCCATGTTTCTAATCAAATGAATCCTTGTGTGACACACTGCAATGTGTAATAATTCTGATAGCATGCATTGTATGCTTGCTATATTAATCAGAGCATAAGGGGGCACACATTAACAACTTACACCCCACTCATGCAAATGAGTCAGCTTCCAAACAAAGGAACATTTCCCGCTTGGGAATTGCACCTTTCTCATTGGTCAAGCCACGAAACATGGAAACTTGAACACCAATGACTCAAGGAACCATCAAGACGTTCTCCTGCAACCAGGCTCTCTCAACAGCCAAGGCAATTGCAAGTATCGTACCAGTAACTAACTGAACCTAGTTTTAGTATAAGATGAAAACCCCTTTGTAACAAAGGTGCTTTTAAATTAAGAGGTTCTCTCATATGGTCAAAATGACTCTTTTCATAACTGCATTTCCCCTATTCTGTTCCAGTTTAATTTTGCTTTCACTTTTCCCTTTCCCATGTATGAGTGATTTTGTGTGTATGTTTTTGTTTAGATTAGTTATGTGTTCGTATTTTAGTTAAATAAACTTTTGTGTACATTTTTGCTAGTTGATTCTGGTCTGCTTGTAAATCAACGTAAATTTAACGATTCGATCTCCATGCTAAGAAAGAGTTATTTTTGCGTGGCCATGAAAAATAGATAAATTACAGATAAATTGATTGTAATATTAATTCATCTAAATCAAGTTGATTCTATTAACCGATCCAATGTTCATAATTAATTATAACGAGTAATGATTAATTATACATTTTTCCCTTGTAAAGATATTTTTGACTTTGGTATATTTAATAAATAATCTCATCCCTGTTTCTAAAAGATTTCGCTTCAAAACTATACCTATATGTGTAATATTATTGTAAATAAACCATGAGAATAATATTACTCCAACAAGAGAATTAATCATAATTCTCTTATTAAAGCTAATTCCCTACAGTAGAAATTGTGAGCTGATACAATGATACGTTGTATTACAATTTTAATGGTGGAGAATTTATTCAGACAAATAATCTAATTATTTGTCATTTATCTAAATTATAACGGTTGTCAAACTGGACTGATTCCATTATAAATTCCCTTACATAGTAATGTAGAAATAGGACCATTTAATTTAATTCCTAGCTCACACATACAGTTTCCCTTACAAATAATGGTAATGTACACGACACATAAACCCATGCAGTGAACATTTATCAGACCAAATTCGCTACATATATTGGTGTGAGAATCTGGGCATTTTAACTGATTACTGTTTGCTTGTGCACTGTGGAACGCGCTGACGTACATAGGCATCGATGAAACTGTTTTCGTTAGTGTTGACTCAGATCACCAATCAAACTGGTGTTGGTTGCTATGGCAATGAAAGTTCATGGGAATTGCTAAAGATACTCTTCTAGGGAAATCTACTGTGCATGTGCAACCTGCCAACACCATATTTTAAACACAGTACAGCTAAGCAAATAGCATAACACAACACCGCCAAACTAAGCAGTTAGCAAACTTTCATTGAAACCCCTAAATACGCTACAAATGATAATTGCACAAGGCTCTACAAGTAGGCTGCCAGACTTTTGTGTAATCCTTCAGGTCTGATTGATTTGGGAAAGTTTGGGCTTCATTGTGAAGAGGTTTTCCTCTTGGTACAGAGAGCACCTCTTGCCTTTGTAATACATGCTACAAATGACATTATCTTGCTTGCAGTTTCTGATTTACCAGATCCATACCCTTTGACAGCTTAATTTGTTGGATCGGTCAGGCTGGTGATTTTGAAACAATTCCTACCTATAATAGGTTTGTTAACAAGCATGCATACCTTTGTAATGTTACGTTCTGTATGTTGCTTTCTGTCCTAAGAATGCTAATGTCCGCTATCTATTTTTGCTGGTTTTCCAGCCCCAACCTCATGGACTGCTTTGTGTAATCAAGTTTTACATCTTGACCTTTTGGATGGCTATTCAAAATAATTTAATGCTTTTTTTAAGCCTGAGTATATAAAATGTTCTATACAAATTATCATACTTTCCCTTGCCCCTGTTGAACTTTACCTTTTATCTAATTATGCATGGTTTAAAGCTATTCTATCTACTATCTTTTCTATTGAGATACTAGAGTATGATACTGTTCTATTTATCTTTTACTGCTGCAGTGAACTTATTAGCTTTGTCTCGTTTTGTCATTGTGGAGTGGAGGGGGGCGGGTCCGGGCCGGGCTAGAATGTCGCATGCCCGGTCCCCAATCGGCCTGCGAGGGAGAATAGCGGCCGGTGACGACGGTTCGAGAGAGAGAGATCAATCACGGACATGTCCGTTGTGTGTGTGTTTGTGCTTATGTTTTAAGTCCTTTATTAAAATATTATTTACGCTGACAAGCCGGTTCTCGCCTCCTCCTTGCCCATTCTAACCCCGTGTTACAGTCATATTGTTTCTTTTTTTTCTATTTTGATTCTGAAAAATTCACACGTAAAGTGTTTTTTTTTTTTTTTTACTTTTCACATTTACAACTCTCAAGAAAAGCAGGGCAATATTACAAATTTTCATAAACATTGTAATAACCAATTGAAAAAACTCTAATGTTCCTAAAGTGACTTGTAGCTCTTGACAGTGGTTGATCATTATGCTCTTTTGTCTTTTTAGATTTGGAAAGATTGGAATATTACATAATTTAAACTCCGGACTGTATGGGGCAACGGAAATTCACAGAGAATCTGTCTAAATGAACAATCAAAAAAGATTGCAAATGAATGTGGCTTACAAGGGCAGCAATTTTGACTTCAATATAAGGATAAAGACTTTAATTAATTTATGAACTTGATATCAACCTCTGATCTCAGTGACAAGGACATGGTCAGGATAATTTTGTTTTCCTCTAGCACCAATTCCTCCAGAGTTGTGTCTGATGAGGTCAGTCCTAATTCTTCTCACTACTTTGATGCAGATAATGAAGACACTTTATCGTCTCCACAGATTTCTGACACAGATATTTTCTTCTCCTGGGTCCATGGCAGCAAGATCCTCATTATAGCCATTACCTTTCATTGTGCCTCGTTTTCCATATGATGTTAAGTTGAAAAGGGCTGAAAAGGGCAACTCTGCATTCAGAACCAATGGCAAGTTTTTTTTATTCCTGACCCCAAACTTAAATCAGTTATCTTAGATGGTTTGTCAGAGGAAATAATTAATTACTAGGCCTATCCATCTGACTCAGAGTTTAGTGATGTGGCGCTAGTAGCAAAACATTCCTGCTTAAAGGAGCATGGTTCTGTCTGTGGCTACAGTGGATGAAAGATGAGTTTAAAATACAAACTTGGAAACTACAGGAGCAAATCAAGAAGCCTAAGATACCCTAAAGTTACAGTCAGTGCCCTTAAGCACAAACCTGAAGGAAATCATAGCCTTGCATATAGGGTAAAAAAAACTAAGAAGGTAAAAGTGAATATTGTCCACCATTTCCTGTGGGTGAAACATCAGAAAGCCTGGAAAGCTTGAGGGTGGTGCTCCTCGCTGAACAGAAGAAACTATACAATTATGAAAATGTGAGCACGATGACAGACATGACTTTTGCATATCGAAGGCATAAGGTGGTTCTTGAATCACCTTTAGTTGCAGGCTTTAAAAGCAGATGGCCAGCTCTCTTTCAAGTATGTGAGTTAATTGATTGGATGTGTAATTTCTTGCATTATTTCAGATATGAAATGTGTTTCTACTGAATTATCCACTAACAAGGCCTTTCTGACTTATGATTTAAATGTTTTGTAGATACAGTAAATGATGAGTTCTGCCGGATCACCACCCTTTCATTAAAGTCCAAGTTCTTTTCCCAGTTGCACTGGTTTTCTGTTTGTCTGCTGAAGGTGTTTGCCAAGAAGGGTGGGATATTCTGAAATAGGATTCAGGAAGTGATGTATAATTATATAATTTTATAAGGTTGTATAATTTTTTTATACTATTGTTGAGTATTAATGAAATAGCTTATTGAAACATGCTCTAAGACGGTTGGCAACCTATGGTATGCGGGCCATGACTAGCATGCTTATGGTTAATAACTGGCATACGAGGAACTTAGAGAGAGAGGAGGAGCATGTATTTTCATTTTAGTTTAGTTTTTCACACCTGCATGCCAATCTGCCTCTTGATGTTATCCTTCCTTATTATGCAGCATTCTTTATATAGTTATCAGCTGAATGGAAATCTAAACACTATTAAACCATGACAAAACTGCCCTTATCAGATGATAATGAACAATATATTTTTAAGTGACTTTTTAATCTTGATTAATGTTAGTTTATAAAAAAAACAATTGTTTATTGTTAGTTCATGTTAACAAATGTCGTTAACTAATGTAAACAAATGGAACCTTATTGTAAAATGTCATAATTCTAAATGAAAACTAAACTATTCTATTAGAAAAATCCAAAACTGACGCATCCATACATGTAGCGGTTGTGGGTTTGCATCGACACAGTGATTAACAAGAAACATTAAAAATGCCACTTCCTGTGAAAAAGGTTGTTGGAAAAGTGTTGGAGAGGGGCGTGAATTGAACAACACTAATCATGATTTGACGACACTATTCAGTGATTTGCACGCGTTCTTTATTCTCAGAATGCCACCATAGAAACCAAACGAGAGTGCATTCTCAAAGGGCTATGCATCTATCTAAATGAGGAGCTACAGATGCTGTTGAGAGAGTTTTTGGTAAGTATTAAGATCTCATCTTTAATTTAAAGCAAATGATGACCTTATGCAATGCCCTCCAATGTTAAAACCCTCCAATGTATCTTATTATTCTTTATTCATGCATTATTCTTCTTGTGTATAAATTGTTGTATTTGTGCAGATGCTGCTTTTAAAGGAGTAGTTATTTGACTATTTTTATAATGCTTTTTTTTGTTGTTGCTGTTGTCTTTTTTTTTTTTTTTACTATTTTTTAAGTTACTATCCACTGCCTTTGTATTAAGAAGACACAAGGGGATCTTTAAAATGTCTCTTTTTGCATTCCACATGAAGTCATATGTGTTTGGAATTGGGATGTAACAGTTCAAATATCTCACGATATGTATCACGTTTAGTGTCACGTTTCACTGTGGTTTAGTACTTACCGTTAATAATGAATAAATACTACTGCCAAATCCAAAGTAAGAATAGTCTAGGGTTATACTTCAACAGATTTGCCCTTATTCAAAATCACAATTGTTTTAATACAGTTACCAAAGTTTAACCATATGGTTTTTGCAGTTAAACCATAGTAACCATAAGATGTATCATGGTTGCTAAATGGTTGTTACAATTGTAATGTGGTAAAACAATGGTTAGTTTTATTAAGGGCACTTGACTGTTAAAATAAAATAAAAATTCTCTCATTTCAAAATCATAATTTCCTACATTATTATGCTACATACATGAGCTTAAATGTGCATTTTCTGTAGATGTGTAGCGCAACATTCTGTAGATGTGTATCACTATATAATGACTAACCTTGCTGTTAGAATGGATATGTCAAAGGGATACAAAGGGATGTGGTAATGCAGCTTGAGTGTTTTAGTCATACACTGAAATCCCAAAGTAGGGCAACATATCTTTGGCAATGAACACCCAAAGAGGTTTAGTTGTTGTTTTTTGTCTGTCCAAATTAGATTTGAGTGCCTGCTTTAAAACAGAAGGGAGTGTGTGCAGTTTTGGGCTCACCTGCGTATCTGTACAAGGTTGATGTCAGTGTTATTGGTTAAATGTATATGATGTAAAACTAGTATATGGCACTTGCATCGAACAATGTCTGCAAACAGTGACTCTTATGTCAAAATTCTTTGACCATGGCTGTTGTAATTGACTGCAAATTGAACATTTCCCAGGCAGAAAACAGATAGTCAAAGAACATTGGCTTGTCTTTTAAATTGTTCATAAACACTGCAGGTTTGCACAAAACCTAACACCTGTCATGAATACACAAGGCTCCCCAGTCATCCAATCGCAGCACTCAAACTCACCAGAGTACTAATCAGCCGCACCTGCAGCCAAGATACCAATCAGCACCACTATAAGAAGCACACACAAACACTCACTCACTCTGGTCACAGACTCTAACCCCTGTTCCAGCGAGTTTCCTTAGATTACCTAATTCCACTCCAAACAATCTCCTGTGAATTACTCCACCATTCTCCAGCAATCTCCTATGAAATACTCCTCTGTGCCCCAGCTATCTCGTGTGGTATACTTACCCGTTCTCCTGTGGGTTACTTGCCAAAGTTCTGATGCTCACCTGCGATGCCCTCACCTGTGGATTCATCCTCACCAAGTGAACCCCTCCCTTGACATCAGCTCACCTCTGTATCTGACTAGAACAGTACTTCACCTCTCTTCACTTGTGCACTTGAATATGGGTTCAAAACTCCATCTTGTGTCTGCGGTTACATAACACCTAGGCCTGCATAGTGTATTTTTATATTGCTAAAGTAGGTTGAATTTAAGCATGTTAAGTGTTTTTTTTTTAAACCGTAATCGTCAGTCAGCATAAACAAAACAATTAGTGTGTGTGTGTGTGTGTGTGTGTGTGTGTGTGTGTGTGTGTGTGTGTGTGTGTGTGTGTGTATATATGGCATGGCAAAGTTTTATCAAATTAAAATGGCAAAATCTGATCAAGTTGGTCTGACAAAATGAAGTTTGTACAACTAGAACAAGTTCAAACCTATTTGTTTCGTTGGAAAAATATAATTGCGTGGAAGGGTTTTTCGGTGAACAACTTTGAGTGTTGAGGGTGGTCTTCTTAAGTGTCCATAGAGCTGACTTGCACCCTTGTGCCAACTCTTCCTGAGCCAGAGATGACTGAAATCCATTCTCCCATCACACAATTCTGCTCTCCTTTTTTTTTCTTTTTGAGAAAGTTGAGGTTGTGAATTCTAATTTTGTGTTAAGAGGTCACATATCCTAGTATGCAAGAGAACGAGAACGTGGACCCTGAGAACCTGGTGTCACCACTAATACCCTTATAGGTGAACCAGTACTGATTTCAGGAAACATTGAACCGTAAGTTTCGGTACCAGAGAGAGTTGAGTCTAGCAATGACACAACTCTGAGTGTATGAACCAGAGATTAAGCCTGTACTAGCACCAAGAAGAACTAAAAGAGCAAATGCTGGCATAAACTCAGACCCATTTAATGAGCCAAAATCAGCATGCAATGCGGTTTCACTCAGTCCTGAAATCTCTCAAATGTTAACAAGCCTGGGTAGTGTGATCTTCAGTGAAGCTGTTAAAGAAGTAGAAAAATATGTATTAAGTCATTGGGGACAGTGAATTTTAGCAAGAGAGAATGTAGCCAAGTGGATAAATCTCATGTCATTTAACTCTTGTAATAACTTGGATGAGGCACCTGCTTAGAAATATGAGAACATATGTTGGGCAAGAGAGGTCCCAGTTTTATACATAGGTTGATAAATCTCAAATTTCACAAGATACTTATAAATTGCATTAAATATAGGTGCTGGTCATATAATTAGAATATCATCAAAAAGCTGATTTATTTCAGTAATTCCATTCAAAAAGTGAAACTTGGATATTATATGCATTCATTACACACAGACTGATATATTTCAAATGTTTATTTAATTTAATTGTGATGATTAAAATTGACAACTAATGAAAATCCCAAATTCAGTATCTCCGAAAATTAGAATATTACTTAAGACCAATACAAAAAAAGGATTTTTAGAAATGTTGGCCAACTGAAAAGTATGAACATGAAAAGTATGAGCATGTACAGCACTCAATACTTAGTTGGGGCTCCTTTTGCCTGAATTACTGCAGCAATGCGGCGTGGCATGGAGTCGATCAGTCTGTAGCACTGCGCAGGTGTTATGAGAGCCCAGATTGCTCTGATAGTGGCCTTCAGCTCTTCTGCATTGTTGGGTCTGGCGTATCGCATCTTCCTCTTCACAATACCCCATAGATTTTCTATAGGGTTAAGGTCAGGCGAGTTTGCTGGCCAATTAAGAACAGGGATACCATGGTCCTTAAACCAGGTACTGGTAGCTTTGGCACTGTGTGCAGGTGCCAAGTCCTGTTGGAAAATGAGATCTGCATCTCCATAAAATTGGCCAGCAGCAGGAAGCATGAAGTGCTCTAAAACTTCCTGGTAGACAGCTGCATTGACCTTGGACCTTAGAAAACACAGTGGACCAACACATGGCACCCCAAACCGTCACTGACTGTGGAAACCTTACATTGGACTTCAAGCAACGTGGATTCTGTGCCTCTCCTCTCTTCCTCCAGACTCTGGGACCTTGATTTCCAAAGGAAATGTAAAATTTACTTTCATCAGAGAACATAACTTTGGACCACTCAGCAGCAGTCCAGTCCTTTTTCTCTTTAGCCCAGGCGAGACGCTTCTGACGCTGTGTCTTGTTCAAGAGTGGCTTGACACAAGGAATGCGACGGCTGAAACCCATGTCTTGCATATGTCTGTGCGTGGTGGTTCTTGAAGCACTGATTCCAGCTGCAGTCCACTCTTTTTGAATCTCCCCCACATTTTTGAATGGGTTTTGTTTCACAATCCTCTCCAGGGTGCGGTTATCCCTATTGCTTGTACACTTTTTTCTACCACATCTTTTTCTTCCCTTCGCCTCTCTATTAATGTGCTTGGACACAGAGCTCTGTGAACCTTTTGTGTCTTGCCCTCCTTGTTCAAGATGTCAAGTCAGCAGTCTTCCCCATGATTGTGTAGCCTACAGAACTAGACTGAGAGACCATTTAAAGGCTTTTGCAGGTGTTTTGAGTTAATTAGCTGATTAGAGTGTGGCACCAGGTGTCTTCAATATTGAACCATCCATCCATCCATCCATCCATCTTCTTCCGCTTATCCGGGGCCGGGTCGCGGGGGCAGCAGTCTAAGCAGAGATGCCCAGACTTCCCTCTCCCTAGACACTTCCTCCAGCTCTTCTGGGGGGACACCGAAGCGTTCCCAGGCCAGCCGGGAGACATAGTCTCTCCAACGTGTCCTAGGTCTTCCCCGGGGCCTCCTCCCAGTGGGACGTGCCCGGAACACCTCCCGGGGAAGGCGTCCAGGAGGCATTCGAAACAAATGCCCGAGCCACCTCAACTGACCCCTCTCGATGTGGAGGAGCAGCGGCTCTACTCTGAGCTCCTCCCGAGTGACCGAGCTTCTCACCCTATCTCTAAGGGATCGCCCAGCCACCCTGCGGAGAAAGCTCATTTCGGCCGCCTGTATCCGGGATCTTGTCCTTTCGGTCATGACCCAAAGCTCATGACCATAGGTGAGAGTAGGAACGTAGATTGACCGGTAAATAGAGAGCTTTGCCTTGCGGCTCAGCTCCTTCTTCACCACAACAGACCGGTACATCGACCGCATTACTGCAGAAGCTGCACCGATCCGTCTGTCAATCTCCCGTTCCATCCTTCCCTCACTCGTGAACAAAACCCCAAGATACTTAAACTCCTCCACTTGAGGAAGGATCTCCCCACCAACCTGAAGGGAGCAAGCCACCCTTTTCCGACTGAGGACCATGGCCTCGGATTTGGAGGTGCTGATCCTCATCCCGGCCGCTTCACACTCGGCTGCAAACCGTCCCAGCGCATGCTGAAGGTCCTGGTGTGAAGGGGCCAACACGACAACATCATCCGCAAAGAGCAGAGAAGAAATCGTGTTGTCCCCAAACCTGACACCCTCCGGCCCCTGGCTGCGCCTAGAAATTCTGTCCATAAAAATTATGAACAGAACCGGCGACAAAGGGCAGCCCTGCCGGAGTCCAACATGCACTGGGAAGAAGTCTGACTTACTACCGGCAATGCGAACCAAGCTCCTGCTTCGGTCATACAGGGACCGGACAGCCCTTAGCAAAGGACCCGGGACCCCATACTCCCGGAGCACCCTCCACAGGCCGCTTCGGGGAACACGGTCGAATGCCTTCTCCAAATCCACAAAGCACATGTGAACTGGTTGGGCAAACTCCCATGAACCCTCCAGCACCCTGTAGAGGGTATAGAGCTGGTCCAGTGTTCCACGGCCCGGACGAAAACCGCACTGTTCCTCCTGAATCCGAGGTTCCACTATCGGCCGTATTCTCCTCTCCAGTACCCCGGCATAGACTTTCCCAGGGAGGCTGAGAAGTGTGATCCCCCTGTAGTTGGGACACACCCTCCGGTCCCCCTTCTTAAAAAGAGGGACCACCACCCCAGTCTGCCATCCCAGAGGCACTGTCCCCGACCGCCACGCGATGCTGCAGAGGCGTGTCAGCCAAGACAGCCCCACAACATCCAGAGACTTGAGGTACTCAGGGCGGATCTCATCCACCCCCGGTGCCTTGCCACCAAGGAGTTTCTTGACTACCTCGGTGACCTCAGCTAGGGTGATGGACGAGTCCACCTCTGAGACCCCAGTCTCAGCTTCCTCAATAGAAGACGTGACGGCGGGATTGAGGAGATCCTCGAAGTATTCCTTCCACCGTCCGACGACATCCCCAGTTGAGGTCAACAGCCGCCCACCTCTACTGTAAACAGCGTTGGTAGGGCACTGTTTCCCTCTCCTGAGGCGCCGGACAGTTTGCCAGAATCTCTTCGAGGCCAGCCGATAGTCCTTCTCCATGGCCTCACCGAACTCCTCCCAGGCCCGAGTTTTTGCCTCCACAACCACCCGGGCTGCAGTCCGCTTGGCCTGCCGGTACCTGTCAGCTGCCTCAGGAGTCCCACAAGCCAACAAGGCCCGATAGGACTCCTTCTTCAGCTTGACGGCATCCCTTACTTCCGGTGTCCACCACCGGGTTCGGGGATTGCCACCTCGACAGGCACCGGAGACCTTACGGCCACAGCTCCGAGCAGCCGCTTCGACAATGGAGGTGGAGAACATGGTCCACTCAGACTCAATATCTCCAACCTCCCTCGGGATCCGGTCGTAGCTCTGCCGGAGGTGGGAGTTGAAGATCTCTCTGACAGGAGATTCGGCCAAACGTTCCCAGCAAACCCTTACAGTACGCTTGGGTCTGCCATGTCTGTCCAGCTTCCTCCCCCGCCACCGGATCCAACTCACCACCAGGTGGTGATCAGTTGACAACTCCGCCCCTCTCTTCACTCGAGTGTCCAAGACATAAGGCCGCAGGTCAGATGAAACGACTACAAAGTCGATCATCGACCTACGACCTAGGGTGTCCTGGTGCCACGTGCACTGGTGGACACCCTTATGCTTGAACATGGTGTTCGTTATGGACAAACCGTAACTAGCGCAGAAGTCTAATAACTGAACACCGCTCGGGTTCAGGTCGGGGGGGCCGTTCCTCCCAATCACGCCCCTCCAGGTGTCACTGTCGTTGCCCACGTGGGCGTTGAAGTCCCCCAGCAGAACGACGGAGTCCCCAGTCGGAGCACTTTCCAGCACTCCTCCCAGAGACCCCAAGAAGGCCGGGTACTCTGCACTGCCGTTCGGCCCGTAGGCACACACGACAGTGAGAGACCTATCCCTAGAGATAGTCGGGATCACCTCTACGCATGGCTTGGGCTCTGGAACCACACTCCTCGAGAGGGGATGGACTCTTCACCACTCTGGAGTTGCCCATGGTGAGAGGCGGCGGGCTGGTGTGGGTTTGCTTATAGCCCCCCAGCTCAGCCGCCATGTGTTGGAGTTTACCCCTGTGAACGAGAGGGTCGTTTCCCTGCGCCTACGGGTCGGGGATAGGTCTCTCAATATTGAACCTTTTCACAATATTCTAATTTTCTGAGATACTGATTTTGGGTTTTTCATTAGTTGTCAGTTATAATCATCAAAATTAAAATGAATGAACACTTGAAATATATCAGTCTGTGTGGAATGAATGTATACATTATACAAGTTTCACTTTTTTTTATTGAAAGGAGTAAAGCAATATACAGTAAAGCCATGAGAGTTACATTTTCCCTCCTTCTATTTTTAAATATGATAACCCCCCTCACCCCCAGAACATCCCTTCCCTGGGCAGCTTAAATAAAACAGAATAACATAGTGTCTGGTTACAAAGACAAAATATAACCATTATGTCACTACACCTTTTCAAGGCATGTACCCATGCATACCAACCAAAACAAAAGTAATGATGATAAAAGTATACATTACAGTATAAATGCATAAATAAAAGAGAGAGAGAAAAAAATAGATAAATAATAATAATTTTGCCATTCTGTGAGACAAACTACACTAAGGCCAAAACAGCAAATACAAGGTCACAAAAAGGTGTAAAGAGATACATGGAAAATAGGTTAACTGGGTAATTCTTCCAAATTTTTAAAATATGACAAAATAGGTTCCCATTTCAAATAAAATCTGTCCACAGATCCCTTTAATGTAAATTTTATCTTTTCTAATTTTAAAAAGAACATCACATCTTCTAGCCAAATTGTTGCAGATGGAGGGGTGGGGGATTTCCAACTTAACAAGATTCTTCTGCGGGCCAATAAAGAAGTATACGCAATGATGTCCCTCTGGATTGCAGTTAAGGTAATTGTTATAGTGTCACTGGGAGATCCAAAAATAGCTATTGAGGGACAAGGCCGCAGTGTCACCCCAAGGGCCTCACTGATAGTTTTAAAAACCAATTCCCAGTAATTATTTAGAGTGAATTATTTAGAATATGTGTCAGACTGGCTGGGGAAAAAGAGCATCTATCACAGGCTGCATCTAACCCAGGATATATTCTCGCCAACCATTCCTTGCTCAAGTGAACCCTGTGAAGCACTTTAAATTGTATGAGCCCTAACCTAAGAGAGGATGATGATGAGTGGACCCTTTTACACGCCTCCCTCCAAAAAGCCTCAGACAACATTATGCCCAGTTGACAACACCTTCCCATTTGGATTTAATTTTATCCAGATTGTACCCTTTCAAAGACATGAGCTGGGAATATACTATGGAAATCAATCCTTTATTATTAAAATTGAGAGTAAGACTATCTAAGGGCGAGGTAGGAGGAAAATTAGGGAAGGGTGGAAATTTGTTCTTAACAAAATTACAAATCTGAAGGTATCTAAAAAAATGGCTTTGTGGGAGGTCAAACAGTCTGCAGAGGTTCTCAAAACTGTTAAATAAACCTTCAGTATATAAATCTTTGATGCATATTAAACCGGAAGTTACCCACTGTCTAAATGATGAGTCTGTTGTAGAGGGAGGGAACAAATGTTTTTTTGTAAATAGGACCCAAAACTGATGCTGATGTAAATTTATAGTGACAGCGAAACTGATTAAAGATCTTAAGAGTAGAAAGTACTACAGGGTTGGATGTGAATCGAGAAGCTTTCAAAGGTAGGGATGAATACACTAAAGCAGGGAGAGAGGAAGCGTGACATGTTTGTGCTTCAATTAAACACCAATTTGTTTCTGGGCAATGAAGCCAAAATAATATTTTCTGAATATATGATGCCCAGTAATAATGAATGAAACTTGGAAGGCCTAAACCACCTTTATCACGGGTCTTCTGAAGAATATGTTTGTTAACTCTGGGGATCTTATTTTCCCAAATGAAAGAGAATATAGTTTGATTAATTGAACGGAAAAAGGGTTTCGGCAAGAAAACCGGTAGGGACTGAAACAAATAAAGGAACTTGGGAAGAATTGTCATTTTCACTGAATTTATTCTTCCAGCTAAAGTAAGGGGAAGACTACGCCACCTTTCTAACTCAGCCTTTACTTCTTTGAACTGAGCTTTATAATTAACTTCAAACAAAGAAGAAATGGAACGTGTCATGTGAATTCCAAGATATTTAAAGCCATTTGGAGAAAAATGAAAGGGTAATGATTCTTGTTGAATTTGTAATGCCAAATCATTAATGGGGAAACATTCACTTTTTTGGAAATTTAATTTGTATCCCGAAAATGTACCAAACCGACCTAATAATGATATAATTAAAGGACAACAAGATATGGGGTCACTGATGTAAAGCAAAAGGTCATCGGCGTATAAAGACACACGATGTTCAATACCCCCCCTCCTAACCCCCTGCAACGCTGTGGCTGTTTTCAAAGCTATTGAAAGAGGTTCAATCACAATGTCAAAAAGAAGTGGGGACAATGGGCATCCCTGACGGGTCCCTTGTGTTAATGGGAAAAAGTCTGATCAAGAATAATTAGTCCGAATTGATGCCGAAGGGGAATGATATATTAATTTGATCCAAGACATAAAAATATTACCAAAACCAAACTTTTTTAAGACTGCAAACAAATATGGCCATTCAATTCGATCAAACGCCTTCTCCGCATCCAAGGAGATAACTACCTCCGGGTGCGGAGAGGTATCAGAAATATACATTATGTTAGCGAGTCTACGAATATTAGAGAAAGATTGGCGACCTTTAATAAATCCTGTTTGATCGTCTGAGATTATCGAGGGGAGGACATGTTCTAAACGAAATGCCAATACTTTAGCTAAGATTTTAATGTCGGTGTTTAAAAGAGATATAGGACGATACGATTCACACTGGGTAGGGTCTTTATCCTTTTTAAGAAGGAGTGTAATAGATGCTTGCGAAAATGTTGGAGGCAGGGAACCTGCCTCCAAAGATTCTTTAAAAACCTCAAAAAGGATTGGTGCAAGTCTCTCTTTAAATTTTTTATAAAAATCAATAGGATACCCATCAAGGCCTGGGGACTTACCACTCTTCATTGCCATAATGGCCCTACTAATTTCTTCAATCTCAAGGTCACGTTCTAAATCTACTGCCCTATCTGATTGCAAAGTAGGAATATCCAAATTGTTTAAGAAATTTTCCATATCCGTTGTATCTGAAGGGAATTCAGAAGTATATAATGAGGAGTAAAAGTTTTTGAAAATTTTAGTAATTTCTTTTGGGTTGCTAACTAAAATTTGATTTGAGTCTTTTATCTGAGAAATAAGTCGGGAGGCAGTTTGACGTTTCAGCTGATGAGCCAAGAGCTGACTTGATTTGTCACCATATTCATAGTAAAGACCATATGTCCTCATTATTAATTGTTCTGCATGAGAAGTGGATAAAAAATTAAACTTTGTCTACAAGTCAACTCTTTTTTTATGTAATTTAGCTGTGGGAGATTCAGAATACTGTCTGTCTAAATCTAATATGGATTGTGAGAGTGTTTGCAGTTCCATCTTACGTTCTTTGTTAGCATACGATGTATAAGAAATTATTTGACCCCTCAAGTAAGCCTTTAAAGTCTCCCAAAGTAATGAGTAAGACACTGTATCTGTTTTATTGTATTCCAGAAAATTATCTATACTAGATGAGACAAAGTTACAGAACTTATCATTGGATAGCAATAATGGATTAAATGCCCAGACTGGTCATTCTCTGATGTTCAAAGGGAAGTGCAGGTCCAGCACCACAGGTGCATGATCGGATACAACTATAGCGGAGTAGTCAACTTTCTTGACCATTGATATAAAAAAGTTGTCTACAAAAAAATAATCTAGTCTAGAAAAGGAATGATGGACATGGGAATAAAAGGAGAATTGTCTAGTCAACGGATTTAAGAATCTCCAAGGATCTACACAGCCGTTCTGTTGCATAAATAAAGAAAAGGCCATCGCCATATCAGAAACATTACTACAAGTGTTTGATCTACCCAGCTGAGGATCGAAAACACAATTTAAATCCCCAACGAATAATAAATGATGTGTATCAAGCTTGGGAATTATCGATAGGAGACTATTTGCAAACTGAACATCGTCCCAATTGGGAGCGTAAACATTAACTAAAACCACTGGGACTTGAAAAAGAGACCCAGATACAATAATGTAACGGCCATTAGGGTCACAGATTGTGTCAGAAGGTATAAACTGTACTCTCTTATTAATTAAAATTGCCACACCTCTTGATCTGCTATTAAATTTTGAATGAAAAATTTGACTAACCCATATCTTACGAATTCTATTGTGATCACCGAGTCTTAAATGTGTTTCTTGTAAAAACAATATACCTGGTTTGAAAGATTTAAGATGGGAGAAAACCTTAGCTCTTTTAACAGGACCATTTAAACCCCTGACATTCCATGTCATAAATCTCACAGGATGACCTCTATCCTCATCACCTATATTAACTGTATGATACATAAATTAAAAGCATGCATGGGTTTTGATCTAAAGCAAATTGTAGCCATGAATTGTAAATGACAAAAATAAGATACAAGAAACCAGAAGTAAACAATCCTGCCAACCACCCCTCCCTCCCAACCCCCAACCAAAAGGAAAAAAAAAAAAAAAGAACATTTCTATTCCTAGATCTAATTCCCCAACTGAGGATGATCGCAGATAAAACATAACGAAAAACTTCCAAGAATGCAAACCAACAAATTAAGTCATATACAATGTAAGTGCAGCCCCCTTATAAAACTAGGATCAAAACGGTGTCAAAAAATTCTATGCTATCCAGCCGGAAAAAGAAAAAAGGTGAAAAGGAATGAACGATTTTATAACCGTAAGTCCAGCGCAACCTTGGGTTGGAACATAGTTACTTACGGTATGCATCTTTTTAATTAAAGACTAAACAGAACCATTATGCTCCTCTTCCCTCCCCTCTCCCTCTCTCCTTACCCGGGAGGGCAAAAGGAATGTCTTTGCAGATTATTCTTCACCCCAATTCGAATGGTAGAACTCATTGGCTTCTTCTGGCGTACTAAACAAGTGTGTTTTCCCTTCGTGAGTAACCCGCAGCCTTGCAGGGTACAAGAGACCAAATCTGACTCCCTTTTCGTAGAGCCGAGACTTCACATCTTTGAACGCTGCTCGCTTTTTCCCCAACTCAGCGCTGAAATCCTCGTGGAAAAACACCCGGCGACTGCGAAAGAGCAACTCTCGCTGTTGCTTACTGAATCTGAGGATGCGGTGCTTGTCCTGGAAGTAGTGAAAAAGAACCAGAAACACTCTGGGTTTGGTCTGAATGGCCCTTGCATCGTTGGTTGGGTTGGGTCCGACTCGATGGGCACGAGAAAGAACAAGAGGACTTGTGAAGAATTCTTTCCCCAGTACTTCCTCAAAAAAATCAGTCATAAATTGAATCGGGTCTTGTCCTTCCAACTTTTCGGGGATGCCCACAACTCTCATATTAGATCTCCGTGAGCGATTTTCGAGGTCGTCCAACTTTTCCTTCAGTGATATGTTCTCTTTCAGTAGCGCATCCATTGAAGACTCGACATTCACCAGCCTATCACTGTAGTCATTTAGTCCATCTTCAACCTCACGAAGTCGTTCGTCATGAGCTTCGTAATATGATTTAACTTGTTCCAATGTCGCGTTCACAGGTGACAGTGCACCAGCCAGTTCTGTTTTTAAAAGAGAGTGAACTACTTGCGTCATATCAGAAAGAAGCACTGACCGAAGCCTTTCGAGATCTTCAGGTAAACCCGTTAAGCCCTCAGGGGATGGCGCCATATCGTCGGTCTTGCTCGAAGCTTCAATGTCTTTGTCGCCAGTTTTATTCCGAAGTTGCTTTCTACTTGTCATTTTGCTCTACCGTTATTTCAAGTAATGTCAGGTGCCAGATAATCGATTGTAGTGAATAAATATTGAAACAATAATGACTAAATGAACGAAATAGGTCGGGAGCTACACTCACGTGCGTCTACTCACGCCATGCTTAAACCGGAAGTCCAAGTTTCACTTTTTGAATGGAATTACTGAAATCACCTTTTTGATGATATTCTAATTATATGACCAGCACCTGTACGTGTTAAAAAATGATCCATAACAAATCAGTTTTAGCATACACTTTTTAAAGGATGCCTGTGGATTGCATGTGTGAAGTTTGACCAAGTTTCGTTGCACATGTGTGGAATGAGTATGTCAATTTAGTATTAATCGTATATCAGTTCAATAATTTATAGCCCATCGTATTGTCTGGTTTAGTGCATAAGTGTAATGCATGTTATGTGATGTATGAGAATTCTATTGTTTTAAACTTTTTTTTACTGATTTTTTTTTATAAAATACATCGACCATTGCTCTTTTCCCTTTACCAAAAAATGGTAAATGATCTGCACTTATATAGCACTTTATTTAACCTTAGATGCTACCAAAGCGCTTTACACTGTGTCTCAATAACCCATTCACACACCAATGGCGGCAGAGCTGCCATGCAAGGTGCTAGCCTGCCATTGGGAGCAACTTTGGGTTCAGTGTCTTGCCCAAGGACACTGCGGCATGTGGAGTCATGTGGGCCGGGAATCGATCCACTAACCCAGCAATTGGCAGCCAACCCACTCTACCACCTGAGCCACAGCCACCATTAGAACCCCCCCTTAAAGCAGCCATCAGTTTTTTGTTTTTTTCTTGTCATGGCAAAATTATGCCACATTGTTCCTCCAGGGGTTGACATATTGTGTCCATTAAAACGTGCCCTCTTCATACCTTGTGAAGCTATTGTCAATAGACACTGCTACATGTATAATGCAGTGCAGGCAGGCAGGTACCATATGATCTCAAGTGGATGCTGCAGCCTCTCGAAGAGAGCTCACTGCTGTGGAGCCCACTTCACGCATACACTCTCTGTATGTGTCATGTGTTTGAGACTGTTTCCCCTACAGAAAGACCCTAAACATAGGATTTGTTAATAAGAGAAGTGAGGGTGAGGATAAGTTTAGAAACAAGAAGAAAAATGGTTTGGCAGAGGAAAAAAGGGTGGAGGAGGAGAGTATAGGGGGAATATATGGAAACCACAAAAAAAGAGCAGCTGGCGGGAGTGAAGCCTATTGCAGAGCACTGCTCCAAACATGCTCAGGAGCCTTAAACTAAGACTAAACTCGGGCGCAAAGGGAAAAAGAGAGTGTGTTCTTGATTGAAGATTGGAAAGAATAAAATTATCACTTTCTATTTCTGAGCTAGCAGTTGTGGAATGATCAGACTGAGGGATGTTATAATGGCACTGCAGAATGGAATGGGATGTTGATATATTTACAAATATTTTGCATGGCTTAAAAAGCTAAGCATATATATTCCTGGTAAATCTGCTCTTTACTTGCTTGATATTCAAAATATATGAATATGGTATCTTCACACTCTAAACCTTAAGTTGAGTTTACTCAATCCAAATTAATTGAGTAATGGTGTCTCTCAAAACAGATGTCTTTAAGTTTACCTAATGTGGTGTTCACAGAGCAGGGGTGTCAACTTTTTCGGTCAGGGGCCAAATGCAGAAAAAAAAAGTGTTACCACGGGCCACATCGCTGTAATTAAAAACAAAAATGTCTAAAAGCTACTTGATTGCCACTATACATAATCGTTATATTGTACACTTAAAATTATGCAAGTTTTATCTATGTGCTCTATGGTATGCTTGTGTAGGCCCTACATGTAAATAAAGTATAGGGTATTTCACTCCCAAAGAACTCTTCTAATGGAACAGTGATGCATCTTATACAAAATATTATACTCTTTTTCACATTTTTATCATTTTGATGTCCATTCAGTGGGACTGCAAAGAACATGTATAGATCTGCTACTGAGTGGTCGGTGTGACGCATCACAATAATCAGAATCGGATTACATTTTCACTTTATGAAGTGATGCAAGGAATTACTCTTTATAGCTATACAATTATAACTTCTGTTGTTACTTGCGTTACAAATAAGATTTTAATTTCATAAATTATCGTGCTTCATTTTATTTTGTAGATGTGCAAGCTCACCGATGTGCAAGTGTCACCGATGTGCAAGTGTTTTAAGTGCTCTCTTCTATAGTACAGTATGTCCTCATTCAAATGGAGCTGGGAAGCCTGACACTTTTTTTTTTCCCTTTTGAGCCTTGTTTTGTGAACATTATGAGAGAAGTATCCCACAAGTATTCTAACAAAATTCACAATGCTTCATGGGATTGTAATTCATGGCCTTGTTAAAGATGTTAAGATTACGGTCTTGCACCTTTTGGCTTTTGTTTGGGTGGTGTTTTTATTTTATTTATTAATTTTTTTTTTCCCAAAATCTTTTTTGCTTAAAATCAAAGTTTGTAATGTTGGGATTCACGTGGAGCAGATTGGTTTGGTTCATAGCTTAGAACTCTTTTATTAAGGATATTACGAAACTCTATGAAAAAAAAAGGGAAAATTCTTCCTGAACCAAGACTGCTAATAAAGTGGCCATCCCTGTGTAATGCATATGCGCCCGCATGTTGGTTTTTGAGAACTCTCCATAGACATAATGGGTTTTTATACTCCCCCCTAACCCTACACCTACCCCTAAACCTAACATTCACAGAAAACTTTCTGCATTTAAAAGTTTTCAAAAAACATAATTTTGTATGACTTATTAGCTGTTTTCCTTATGGGGACCGACTGATTGTCCCCACAACATCAAACATTACAGGTTTTACTATCCGTGTGGGGACATTTTGTCCCCACAACGTAGGAATACCTGGACACACACCAGTGTTATTATAGTTAACAAAAACTAACTGAAATCATTTTCGTTAACTAAAATAAAAATAATAACTGAAATGAATGGAGAATTAACAAAATTAAAATTCATTTTCATAACTCTAACTAAACAAAAAAATTATCTCAAATTCATTTTAGTTTTTGGTATACTAGGGTGAATATGGGCAAAGTGGGAAACTATTTTAATTGAATTATGATCCACATGACACAACATGATTCACTACCGTTCAAAAGGGGTCACTTGCCAGAAATGTTTCTCATCTCAAAATCCTTTTGATCTGAAGGCGTATGCTTAAATATTTGAAATTAGTTTTGTAGACAAAATCATATTTGTGCTAACATCATTTATTTAATTACAAAACGTCTTGGTTACTGACGTAACCTCTGTTTCCTAATGGAGGGAATGAGGCGCTGTGGCGATGTAGTGACACCAGGGGTCTATCTCAAGAGCCCTAGACACCTTCAGATCTTTCAGAAAAGGCCAATGAGAATTGGAGAGTAGAATTTGCATGCCACTCCCCCCGACATACTGGTATAAAAGGGAGCTGGAATGCGGATTCATTCAGGTTTTGCACTGAGGAGCCGAGACAAGGTCCCAACCATTACAGCAGTGTAGTACAGCCTGTGGCAAGAGGGACACAACGTCTTGTTCCCTCCATCAGGGAACAGAGATTACGACAGTAACAAGATATTCCCCTTCTGTAACTCAAGCGATGTTGTCGATGTAATGACACTAGGGGTCCCTTTACGAAATGCAACATGGCTGAACTGTGTTATGTGAGCTGCCGATGCAGGTGTAGGCAAGCTACTGTGAGCATGGGAACAGATGCACTAAGTGTCTGTAGATAGAACAGATGTCTTTCTGAAGTGATCTAACCTGTTTTGGGTGAGAAATGACCAAAATGTAACTCCTTTTAAATGTAACTCCTTTTACAGTGTACATCTTGCAATCGATTACACTTACTAGAAGATTTCACAGAGCTCTAGATGGTGCTAGGAAATATAAGTGATCTTGAAATCATGATTGCCAAGGAGACTGCTGATGTCAAGATTTACATTAAAAAGGACATACATATTGATCTGTTTTTCACCCACACCTATCATATCGCTTCTAAAGACATTGATTAAACCAATTTTATGCTGCATTTATGTGCTGTTTGGATCTTTAAAGTTTTGGCCCCTTGCATTGTATGGACCTGAATATTTCATCTCTGCTTGTATATAAGATGGAGGAGCCCACTGCCGTCCACCAGGAAGTGGAGAAGCCGCTGCAGGTTGCTAGAGGGTGGAGGAGCTGCTACCGTCCACCAGCAGGCGGGGGAGCTTGCCACCATCAGCTGGGTGGTGGAGCTGACATCTGCGAGGTGGCGGAGGATCTCGCTGCCTCCAGTAGGTGAGGTCCAGTGCCATCACGCGGCATGACAGAGGGCCGAGGACCGAATGGCGCTGTGGTCGAGAATTCATCTATTTTGTTTTCATAGAAATGTTATTGTCTAACATGTACGCAATTTTAGTATTGTAAATATTTCTGAAAATCTGAATTAAGCATTAATGTACAACTAAAAAGTACAACCCCCCCAGTCAAACGCATTCACAGCACTGAGAGGCAACTTAAAGCTGAGGTACAACTCTGAGATCTATATTGAACCCTAATTAATCCCTTAAAGTTTCAGTCAGCGATGCAACAATTATTTCTGATGGTTCAGAGGAACCAGGATTTTTTTTTATTCAAAACCGTGGGCATGTGGTTGTAAAGAAGTGTTGAATGAGTAATGAGTTTTTTTGGTAAACATGGTGTCTTCACAGAGTGTGAGGCAAAGGAAAGGATATGGAGAACTGGGAATTTGTTGCAATTTAATCTTGAGGCTTATACAAGGTTACATCAAATACAAGAATAAGTTTAAAGGTGTCATGTAGGGTCCAAAATTAACACCACAAAATGTCAAATGCAAGAGAAAATGGTTTCTGCGAGGGGAAAATAAAACTAAAATATATATTTGTGACCGGTGTAGTTTCATTGAGACATATACAGGTATGACACTGAAAGTGACACAATAACTATGTCACCCAGGAATAAAATGGTGAAATTATTTTATAACACATTAAATGAATGTTCCTTTTGTTAAGGGTTTATAAATGGGTTCATTAATGACTAAACTAATTTACAAATGCAATATAAATCACTAATATGCAATTATAACAAAATGAATTTCATGACTGCCATGTATATATATATATATATATATATATATATATATATATATATATATATATATATATATATTTGCCAAATAGTGAGTATTTTAACTTACATTTTATAAGTGCTGAATAGACCATTATTCATGCTTACAATCATAGGAAACATAAAATGTATGTTTTTGTGACATAAGGATTTTTGCATTATACTAAAGTCAGTGTTTTATATTAATTACTTTAATGTCTTTACTCAATTTTGTTGTCAAAAGAATGGTGCTACTCCGAGTGCTGTCCCATCTTACATAGTCCTAGTTATCTAAAGTCCTTTGCAAAAACACTTTTCAAATCTTCTCTCTCATTCACAGCATGTATAATATAATAAAGCCTAATGACCATTAATCCATACTGAATTTTATTCAAACAGGTTTCTAATGTTGGCAACTCCTAAATGAATGCTTAATGTGTCTACGTTGCATTAAGGTGCATTTTCAGTGATTACTAGTGTTGAAAAATAATTAAGCATTTATAACATGTGAAGTAAAACGACTCACTATTTACCAAATTATATAAAAGTCTATATCTGTATTCATGTTACAAATGCATTTAAATTATTTAAGCAATTTTTAATGTATTATTAGTCATTAATGAACCCCCTTTTATAAACACTAAACAAATGGAACATTAATGTAAAGTTTTACTAATAAATCCATTGAAATGGGGCCAATAAATATACACGTTAACTTTAGACCCTGACCACATTAATCTATCCAGACAAGACTGCTGCATTAAACGTGTAAAATGAGGAACTGTCTAGAATTTGTACAAACTTTTGTAGACAGAATTACATGTTTTAAGTGTTTCCTTTCTAAGTGGCTTGTGGAATATCATGCCTGTTTATTTTTTTATTGTGGACATATCAACACATTTGACAAATTTGGGTCTTTTAATTGACTGTGGGCTATGTTCATGTACATACTTTGTTCAGAGAGACTGTTACATAGAGAACTGTGTTGGCTGATGTTAACTATATACCCTGCATCTGGCTTTACGGTGTGCTGTCATGAGTTGTCTGTGTTTGTTCATGTTGTACCTCTCATTTAAAAATACTTTGGGAACATAGATGTTTTAAAAGTGTGAAGGCCGTTTTTGTCACATGACATTTAGTCCTAAGAGAGATCTAGAAGCCGAGTGTAACTGACAAATATTTAGAGTTCTTAACATGAAAGATATTAAATATGAGCTCCGCATGAGTTATGACAATTCCTGGACTCCACACAGAGAAAGAATGACATCAATCTGCTCAAGAGCATTCCAACAGCATGCCATGTTGTCTCATGGCATCTCGCATGAAAGTTTGTATGTCCATGTGCTGGACACAGTACACAGATGTTTACTCCGTGACAAAGCCATTTCATTAGTGTTCATAGGTACTTGTACATGGTGTGTGATTTTAGTGGGGTTTTGGCACATGTACAGTTCTGTTTGTCACATATTTTTTTTTCATTTCTTCAAGGGTTAATTATAATCAAAGCTCAATAAGTAGCTTATAACAAGTAATTTGTCTTGTAATAAACATACTCATGCAATATTTATACCAGTATTTGGGACAAACTAAAGGGAGCACACACACACACTGCTCTTGAAATTTTAGCTGTAATAAGCCCCTTTAAGCTAAACATTACACAAAGAAAGTTCTAAAAAATGTTTAGATACATTTAATTACTGGTCTGCTTCACAATAAAAATGTGACCGCGTCAAATGTGAGGCCTATTAATACATCAAATATAATAATCATTCACCTGAGAAATAAATGTTTATCTCATATATTTTCCTTGCATTAGTCTTTGTTGACATTGTCATGAAATGGTAAAAATAACTGGGTTGTCCTATGACAGTGCTTCTGACAGATCCAGAAATTGTATATGAGAGACAGCGACTGCCATATAGTGCCGCCAGACCTTACAGGCTGAGTTTGTACTCCCCTGATGTAGAGTGTAAACAGTAGGTGAGGATATTTGTCAGATGCTGTCAGTGGTTGGCCACACTTTCTTGTGCTATGGAGGCTAAGCACCAGCAAACCCCAGAAGTGACTTTATTCTGGAAATAACCCCAAAATACGCAACACTTGATTTTTATAAGCAGCGGCTGCTCATATTTATGTATAAGAAAAACAAATCCAAAGTTCCCTAAGTTCTGGCAGGGTGAATGAGACATTTATTGAAAATAATAAACATAAAATGAGGAAAATAGTGTTCAAGGGGGAAAGTGTCCAAAATAAAGGGGAATCTGGCATACTTGCAGATGAAAGGGAGCGTCGTGTAGGATGGGAAGTGTCCAGAGGAGAATCCAGGACGTGGGCAGAGTTCGGCGGCTCCGTTGGCGGACTCTCTTCCCTTGTGCACGGGGAGTGTGAGGGGAAGGCGGCCCTGCATCCATGCGCATTGGCCGGTATGTGTGCTCCCAATCCATTCTTGTGTGGGCCTGAATGCATAATGGGTGGCCCGGCACACCCAGCCCACCCCACCCCATGGTAACACCAGTGCTTCATGTACGAATACCAAAGAATATGAATGAGGTCACCCTGGCCTAGAACACAGTCGTCTTGGCTCTGGGGGATGCTACTGGAAGCTGTAGTTTAAGTTTAAAGCTGTATTGACAGTCTAAATCAACTTTAACCAAAATTTACTCAATTTACTTTTTAAATCCACATTCCTGTTCTTGTTCCTGTTGTGCTAGATTAATCCGTGCACGTTATTCCATTTAAGCCATTTTATGACTCTTCCTTTCAAGAGCCTTGCTCCATTTTGGTATGGAAGACCCACTTTTTTTTTTTTACAATAATATCAATGCTTGATAGATACAATAAAGTACTGCAATGAATATTTTTTTTTCTTATGTTGACTGTAGATGCTTAAATTTGATACATTTTCACTTAACTTGAAAGTAACAGTTATTTCTGTCTGCTTTTGGTGACATGCTAAAATATTATTGAGCTATTACAGAATATTAAGCAATTATTGTACACACAGAAAAGCCAAGTTCCCAAGCTGACGACAGCTTTATGCTTAAAATTCTATGTTAACTTGATATGTTTTCAAAGATTAGTAACCAGACGATGATGTTATTTCAAACAGTACATTGGGAGCTGGTTTGTGCTCGGATCCTGATTGCCCACATCTGTATCCTGGAAAAGAAATCCAGTCACTTGGCTCTTTAACAAAGTCTCTTATATTTGGAATCCTTGGCTCGTTTGAAATGGGTCAGTGAGATATTTACTCTAAGCAGATGTGGAAAAGATATTTCAATATGCTACACAAATATTTATAAATTTTGTAGCACATATTTTCCCAAAAACTAGTGAAATTTGAGGAATATGTACTGTGTATATATAATGCATGTATAAACTATTGTTATTATACAAACTATAATTTTGCACATACCGTATACTCATAAATGGCCATATCACATTTATGTGTGGGTTTTAAAATATTATTAATCTACAGAAGTATATGTGTGGCAGCGGGGGCATGGTCAAGCGCCTGTCCGGAGAGAGAGAAAGCGGTAAGGGCGCTTGCACCTGAGCTAAATTGTGTCTAACACCTGTCTCTAATTTCAGTGAGTATGGGGAGAGCGGGATAAAAGAGCATCAGTGCCTCCAGTCCGGAGAGAGAGACGCCAGTCTAGTGTTGGCAACCTTAAGACTGAAAGTTTACGTTTATTAAGAAAGTCTGTGTTCATTTCAAGTATTTTGTGTTCAAGTTCTGTGACCTTACTTTGGAGGAATTAAATCCTGTTCTCGTGTCCTTCTTCCTGCCCTGACAACGAACCTTGTCACAATATGTAATTAACAAGGTTCTACCCGTGAGCCAGCACAGGCCTCTTTGATTAATCCAAAGCCAGTGGAGGGTCAGAAATCTGCAGGTTTAGACTCGCTCAAACACTACCAGTGGGGAGGAAATGTGTAGGCACCGCATGAATCACACAGGCTTAAAGTCGCAGTCTGTTTTTGTGGTTAGGCCATACACTTAAATTGATTTATCGAGCAGGGATGGGGTTTAATCATAACAAAATTTCTAAAACATTCCTGCTCAAAGCTGTTTGTTTTGGCACCAAATTTATTTCCTGCCAGTTGCAGGTTGCACCTTTAAAATTTGTCAGGTTGATGCGGTGACATTGCCCTAATATCAAATGATGTATTACTTGGGTAATATTTATAATTGTTAACCATTTGCTTAGTTTTTGCTATTTGCCTCAAGTAAACATAATTTTAATGGCTTTGACCAAGGGCATAGATTTGGCTTGAACATTGGGGGGTTGCAGCATGAAGCATTAACATGTTTCCATTGATCATGGTATAAATATTGTTTTGTTTTTTTATGTTTTTGTAAGGATAATTCATAAGATCAGCAAAAATAATAAAACATTTTATAATAAAAATAGGTTCATGTCACGAGCCCCTACAGCATTTCACAGTGCTGTTTCGCGGCCGGCCCATCGGGAATAGTCCCGGTTCTCCCTATGGGCTGTCCGCCCCTAAATAAAGTGTAGTTTATATTTGTTAAATTTTTTTATTTTTTTTTATCATTACAGGAATGATAAAAAAGGGCCGTATATTACCCCCCCCATTCAAATATATTGAATGTTAGCATTTTATTATTTGAGATAGCGTTAAAGCTGCAAAAACCTCCTATTACAGACCAAGATAGATCCATACATAAGGTAGAATATATGGGACATACAAATCTACTTTTTCTCAAATCAAAACTATTTAAATTACAGGACCTAGTTAAATTCAAAACGGCACAACTCTCATTTAAAGCATTTCATAACTTGTTACCGGCTATTACTAGTGAGCAATTGTACAGTTTGAGGAGTTTTGGAAATTTTTTAATACCAAAGGTCAAAACTACTAGGAGGAGTTTTTGTGTGTCTGTATGTGGGGTCAAACTGTGGAATAATCTAGGCCCTCAATACAAACTATGTAAAAGCCTTAATCAATTTAAAGCTCTTTACAAACAGAAGGTTATGTCAGAGTACAAGGAGAAAGGGGTTTAATCTAGCAGTGTGGTATTCATGTAGTTATAGGTTGTGTGATCTTACTCTGTTGGTATTCTGATTAATTACCATTGCTGGTATCACAATAATTGCATTAATAAATCCATGTATACATAGGTGGTGTCATCTTACCTTGTAGGTATACTGATTACCATTGTTGGTATTATTGTGATTGTATATATGTATTCTTAACTATGTATTGTGATTACCATAGTTGGCATAAGTAAGGAAGCAGCTACCTTTGTTTTCTCTTTTTTCTTTTTCTTTTCCTGTTAACTGTAACTAACCGGGGTGGGTTTAAATAAGTTTGACTTCTGCCCACTCCGTTTCGAGCAATAGATGGATTTATGTTGTTGAAGTTTGGTGTATTTAAATTGTCTTATTGCGTAAAAGATATGTTGTTTTATTGCCTAGTTTTGTTTAAACAAATATGTTGTCTTATTGCATAGTTTTGTGATATTATGTTGCTCGAAATAAATCAAATAATAATAAAAGATCAACAGCACCACAGACACTCGTAGCTTGTTTAGAACATTCAACACACTTCTCTGTCCTCCCCCTCCACCACCTGACACATCACTGACAGCAGATATCTTTGCCATATTTTTTACAAATAAGGTTACAACCATCAGCAATACATTCGCAGCACCACACCCTGTCAAACACCTGTCTCCTGTATGCAACTTTTCTGTCTCTATGTTCTGTCCTCTGACTGACATGGAGGTCTCTAAACTCCTCCTCTCCAACCACCCCACCACCTGTTCCCTTGACCCCATTCCATCACACCTTCTCCAGGCCATCTCTCCGTCCATCTTACCTGCACTTACACACATAATTAACACATCTCTACTTACAGGCACTTTTCCCACTACATTTAAGCAGGCTCGAGTAACCCCACTGCTGAAAAAACCTGCACTTAACCCCACACAGATAGAACACTACAGACCAGCTCTCTCATCCCATTCTTGGCAAAAACACTTGAAAGGGCAGTTTTCAATCAGATCTCTGCCTATCTCTCACAGAGCAAGCTGCTGGATGACAATCAGTCAGGCTTAAAACGTGGACACTCCACCGAGACTGCCCTGCTGCCTTTCACTGAGTCGCTGAGACAGGCGAAAGCTGAATCCAGATCATCTGTTCTGATTCTGCTGGACCTTTCTGCAGCCTTTGACACTGTCAACCATCATATCCTTCTCTCCACCCTCTCTACTCTGGGCATCAGAGGAACTGAGCTTGACTGGATGACCTCCTATCTCTCAGGTAGGTCCTTCAAGGTAGCCTGGAGAGGTGAGGTATCCAAGCCACATCAGTTACTTACTGGGGTACCTCAGGGATCAGTGCTTGGGCCACTTCTCTTCTCCATATACACAACATCACTGGGACCCATCATTCAGTCACATGGCTTCTCTTACCACTGCTAAGCTGATGACACGCAACTATACTTGTCTTTTCAGCCCAATGACACCACAGTGACTGCTCGAATCACTGCCTGTCTGGCAGACATCTCGGCCTGGATGAAGGAAAACCACATGCAACTCAACCCAGCCAAGACCGAACTCCTTGTCTTTCCAACCAACCCTGCTGTTGAACACAACATCACTCTGCAGCTGGGTTCAACTACAGTATTGCCTTCCAAAATGGTCAGAAATCTAGGGGTAACCATCGATAACAAGCAAAATTTCACAGGCCACATCTCAAAGACTGCAAGATCATGTAGATTTACACTACAATATCAGGAAAATAAGACCTTTTCTCTCTGAACATGCCACACAACTGCTTGTTCAGTCACTTGTCATAACTAGACTGGACTACTGTAACTCTCTCATTGCAGGCCGCCCTGCATGTGCAATTAGACCTCTGCAAATGATCCAGAATGCAGCAGCACATCTGGTCTTTAATGAACCAAAGAGAGCACATGTTACACCACTCTTTGTCTCTCTCCACTGGCTGCCGGTTGATGCACGTATTAAATTCAAGGCTCTGATCCTGGCATACAACAGTCACTGGGTCTGCTCCAGCATACCCAAAATAATTTATGCAGATCTACACTCCCGCTAGAAGCCTGCGGTTGGCTAAGGAACTTAACCTTGTTGTACCAACACAAAGAGGCACCAAAACACTTTCCTGGGCTCTCAGTTTCATCATACTACGTTGATTGAATGATCTTCCCAACTCCATCTGTGAAGCTGATTCGCACTCTGTCTTCAAAAACCTGCTAAAACACATCTTTTCCAAGAGCACTTAACCAGTCACAAAATACAAAATACAAAATATATAATTCTTGTCGCACTTAAATCTGTTTTGAATGCTATTCTGATGCTAGGGAAACTTTGTAGTATGGCACTTTTCATACCAATGTCTCCTTAAGTTGATTCGCTTATGTTTTCCTCTTTTGTAAGTCGCTTTGGATAAAAGCATCTGCCAAATGAATAAATGTAAATTTATTTTTTCCACATTTCTGAATAATAGTAAAATCATCAAAACTATTAGATAACACATGTAAGTATGGGAATTATGTAATGATAAAAAAAATTAAACCAATTTAAACTACACTACATACAGGGGTGGACTGGGCATAGAGAGAACCTGGACTTTTCCTGGTGGGCTGGCTGCAAAACGAGGCCGAACGTGCTGCAAAATGGCACTGAGATATGCTGAAGGGGGCTGTGACATGCACCCTATTTTTTTATTTTTTTTTTAATAAACAATGTATTATTTCTGCTGATCTTATGAATAACCCTTACAAAAAACATGGTAACCAGTATTCAGGAAAATACATAAACAAATAGGTTTTGGTAAATAAATTAATAATAAAAATAAATAATAGATCCCATATTTACTATCATTTGACAATTGTACACTTAAATAAAAATAACTGTTATAACTTTAGTGTTTTGGCAGAAACATTGCTACATTGTAAATTACTTTAAGGTTAATTTAGGTTCTTTTAGTTTATTTAATGGGGGGAAAACAGAGATGATTTACATTTAAGCCCTTTAAAAAATGTACTGTGTACTTAAGTTATTTTAATATAAACCGCAAAATGTTTTGTTTTTGAGTGTGATAGTAGCTTAATTGAGTCAGTATGAAAGCATCATTTAAGTGTGTGTTTATACAGAACCTGCACCACAAACTGAAGATGCTGAACAATCGAGTTGAGCAGCTGGAACATAAGAAGATGCAGTATGAGGAGAAACTCAAGGTCACACAGGTACTGACATAAAGTACAAATGCTATGCTTCCAGTATGATCGTCTCTGAAATTTTAATGAATGTTTACACTGCTCATTTTCACACACAAAGCATACTGTGGCACGGTGGAGGGCGGGACCGGCACGTGATTACGCACGCCCGGTCCCGTATTAGGCTAATTAAGCTGTCAAGAGGGATAAAGGCCACTCGCAGACGGCGATTGAGAGAGAGAGCTCAATTACGGACATGTCCGTTATCTTATGTGTTTGTCTTTTGAGTTTTACATTAAACCTTTAAGTTATTTGTCAAGCCGGTTTCTCGCCTCTTCCTTGCCCATGAATATGATCTGTTTTACACATACATTCACCAGGGCTGTAAAAAAAAACACAAAAAAAAACAGAAAAAGGACACCATAGCACCCTTTTAGTATCATTAGCGTAATCCATGCGACTCATGCAGATGGTCCTTCTGTCTGTCTCTCTCTCAAACAGGCAGAGATCATGAGTTTACAGCAGTTGTTGAGCTGTAAGAATGCTGAGATCGAGAATCTACAGGTTCAGCTGCTCTGCAGAGCTCCAGTGTCTGTGGACAGTACAGAGAGCGGTACACATACAATCTCACATCATAACACCTTTACTCATTAATAACTCACAACTAATGAAACAAGCTTTTTGTGTTTTTCACTGTTGTCTAAAAACTGATGTGTTTGAACTAGTGGTAGACCCATATGTGACTGATCAGTGCTTGTTCCGCTTGTGTCAGTTCAAAAATCTGCAGATGTTATTGGATAATGCACATTGTTCATTTAATTTCATCATATTTGTCTAACACATTTGCTTTCTTTCCATGCACAGTAAAATGTGTTTATGTTGTTCGGCGTAGATGCAGCATCACACAAAATCAGAAGTTCTCAGCTACCTATGTCTTGATAAAATTCTCTATTCTAGCTATTGCTCATCGCTGTTGGAGCTTGTGACTGTTACATGCAGACCTTTTTTTTACCATGGGAATTCACCACTGTTATTATAACCGGATTTTACATTCCCCCCAGCGCTAACGCTAAGGAAGCGCTCTGTGAACTGTATGGGGCTATGAGCGAACTGCAGAACACTCACCCCGACGGACTGTTTATTGTAACCAGAGATTTCAACCATGCGAATCTCAAGACAGTGCTCCCTAAATTTCATCAATATGTGGACTTTGCAATGAGAGGGGTGAATGCACTTGATCTTGTTTACACAAACATCACAGGCGCGTACTGGGCGGAGCCCCGCCCCCACCTCGGCTACGCAGACCACATCTCTGTTATGCTAATTCCAGCATACAGACCGCTCATCGGATGCACAAAACCGCTCCAAAAGCAGGTGAAAACCTGGCCAGCAGGAGCCATCTCTGCTATTCAGGACTGTTTTGAGTGTACTGACTGCCACGTGTTCAGGGAGGCTGCAACATATGGCGACTCTACCAACTTGGAGGAATACACAGCATCAGTGACCAGCTACATCAGCAAGTGCATTGATGATGTCACACGCTCCAACCAGAAGCCGTGGATGTCTGCGGAGGTGTGCACGCTGCTGAGGACCCGAGACTCTGCCTTCAGAGCAGGCGACAAGTCAGCCCTAAGAACAGCGAGGGCCAAACTGTCCCAGGCCATCAGAGAGGCAAAGCGCGCACACGCCCAGAGAATCCACAGTCAGCGGTGACACGCGGTGCATGTGGCAGGGCATCCAGGCCATCACCAACTATAGGAAAACATCAGTTGCCTGTGACAAAGATGCCTCCCTTCCAGATGCGCTGAATGACTTCTACGCTCGGTTTGAAGTGCAGAACGACGTAGTGGCGAGGAAGACCACCCCTCCTCCCCACGACCAGGTGCTCTGTCTTGCCACGGCTGATGTGAGAAACTCTACATAGAGTCAACCCACGGAAGGCTGCTGGACCAGACAACATTCCTGGCAGAGTGCTCAGAGGATGTGCAGACCAGCTGGCAGATGTTCTTACCGACATCTTCAACATCTCTCTGAGCAGTGCCGTTGTTACGTCCCTGTATGACGTTAATGATTTTCTTTTGGAGATTTTTTTGTTTTCCTCACCCTCTCCATTTTTCCTCTCGGTCTCTAGGTTTCACTTTTTGCAGATTCGGGTTGGTTCACTTTAATGCTCATCAACCGAGTTTGATGACGTCACCGTGATGCCCATAACCGGAAGCCCGTGACCATATAAAAGGGCACGCCAACGCCAACACGGGAGCTCGCTCCGCGTTCAGATTCTTCCGAATGTTTTTTTTTTATCTCTCTCTCTTGATGTCTTGCATGATTGTGGGGTTTGACCGTGTAAACCGATTGTTGGACTGTTTCAATGTACTTGTGCTGGTTGGAGGAAAAAGGAATAGGTAAGTTCTGTCAGGTGATATACATTTTGCACACATAGAAGAACTGCTGTATAATCACACTAGGTTAGGGGCAAGTACCACCTTATGTATTTCTGTTTTTGGTTAGTTTAGCATAGTATAGACACGACGTCACGGACGTTGAAGACTTGTTTCTGCATTTTCTTTTTCTGTTTTAAGTAGGCTTACGGAACCGAAAGGTTAGGAAGATTGTTTTTTTATTTTTATTAATTTCTTTGATTTGGCACTGTCCAGCTCCTTTTCCTCCCCGTCTGCAGCGTTTCAACGTGTATGGTGAAAAATTAGTAAAACACATTTTACTTTCTGGATGTTTTCTTTTTGGTTTAGTAAATGATACATGGTTGGCATTTTCAATAAATCTGTATATATATATATATATTTTTTTTTTCTTACTACACTGTTTCTGTCTGCCTCATTTACCCTCTCCCAGTGTATAAACGGTGTGTGTTATGCTTTGGGTGGGACAATGTCGCTCTCCCTAATACCTAGACAACGATAAACAGGGGAGGGTGGTAACAGCCGTCATTCCAACGTGCTTCAAGGCCACCACCATCGTCCCCATGCCAAAGAAGTCTTCAGTGTCCTGCCTCAATGACTACCGTCCCGTCACACTCACACCCATCATCATGAAGTGCTTCGAGAGGCTCGTCATGAGGCACATTAAGACCCAGCTGCCCCCCTCACTAGACCCACTGCAATTTGCGTATCGTCCAAACCGCCATCCTCCATCTGGCCCTCACCCACCTGTAAAAAGGACTCATACTTTCGAATGCTGTTCATAGACTTCAGCTCAGCATTCAACACAATCATTCCCCAGCACCTGATTGGAAAGCTGAACCTACTGGGCCTGGACACCTCCCTCTGCAACTGGATCCTGGACTTTCTGACTGGGAGACCTCAGTCAGTCCGGATCGGGAACAGCATCTCCACCACCACACTGAGCACTGGAGCCCCCCCATGGCTGTGTGCTCAGTCCACTGCTGTTCACTCTGCTGACTCAAACCACATCATCAAGTTTGCCGATGACACGACCGTGGTGGGTCTCATAAGCAAGAATTTTGAGTCAGCATACAGAGAGGAGGTGCAGCGGCTAACAGACTGGTGTAGAGCCAACAACCTGTGCCTGAATGTCGAAAAAACAAAAGAGATGGTTGTTGCCTTTAGGAGAGCACAGGCGAACACTCTCCGCTGAACATCGACGGCTCCTCTGTGGAGATCGTCAAGAGCACCAAATTCCTTGGTGTTCACCTGGCGGAGAACCTCACCTGGTCCCTCAACACCAGCTCTGGTACCAAGAAAGCCCAGCAGCATCTCTACTTTCTGCGAAGGCTGATGAAAGCACATCTCCCACACCCCATCCTCACTACATTCTATAGAGGGACTATTGAGAGAATCCTGAGCAGCTGCATCACTGCCTGGTTTGGGACTTGCACCGTTTCGGACCGCAAAGCCCTGCAGAGGATAGTGAGGACAGCTGAGAAGATCATAGGGGTCTCTCTTCCCTTCATCAAAGACATTTACGAAAAACACTGCATCCGCAAAGCCACCAGCATTGTGGACGACCCCACACACCCCTCACACAAACTCTTCACCCTCCTGCCGTCTGGCAAGAGGTACCGAAGCATTCGGGCCCTCACGGCCAGACTGTGTGACAGCTTCTTCCCCCAAGCCATCAGACTCCTCAATACTCAGAGACTGGTTTGACACACACACATGTCCTGAGTTAAACTTTAATTACTGTCACTTTATAACTGTCCGCTACCTCAATAACTCATAGTATGTTATGTTTACATTTGGCATTTTTAGAAACTGTCATCGTTTTGCACTACTGTGTACTGGTCGACACTGCACTGTCTGTCCCATACTTTTTGCACACGTTTGCACGTGCACTTTATTTAGGTACTTTATTTAGTCTGTGTAGTCTCATGTGGTTCTGTGTTTGTCCTATGTTGTTTTATGTAGCACCATGGTCCTGGAGGAACGTTGTCTTGTTTCGCTGTGTACTGTACTAACTGTATATGGTTGAAACGACAATAAAAACCACTTGACTTGACTATTCACAGTCAACGATGAATAATTTAGCGAGTGAAAGTTGCCAATCACAAGGTGAATAAAGTTTAGCTCGACTGATGATTCATAATGATAACTTGGAAACATTTAAAGAGAGACCTACCATGAGCTCTGAGGTTGTTCATCGATGGTATATGCTCCTATTGAAGCCATCAATCCGCACTATTTCATCTTCATTTAAAAACAAAAAAATCATGATTAATAGAGGAATTCCTCATGAAGAACTACACAATCCATGATCCTGTGGGGGAATCGCAGCTGAGAAGGTGCTGCAAATTATTATTATTATTATTATTATTTTGCATCAAATCAAAGTTTGTTATGTTGTGATTCATCTCTGAGCTGGCTGATTTGTTTCTGAATTTTTAATCCCCAATGGGAAAATAATATGAAAAATACTTCCAGAACCAAGATGGCTGACCTCAGCCCCATGTAGAATACATTTTTTTTTTTTTAAGTTTAAACTACACAGACTATTACAAAGATCAGTGCAGATTGCATCTGTGCATGTAAAACTCATTTTTTCTTTTCACTCATATTTGTCTCAATGTTTTATGTGACCCTAAACTCATGTGTATGTCTTGAAGGGGTGGCACTAAGATTAAGTTTTTACCACTGAATGCTCCACTTAGCTTTCGTTTAAAGATTAAGACCAGTTTAATTCTTGTTTTCCATGTCAATAAACTGCAATTATCTCCAGAGAATAGATCGTCAAAAAACAGTTGTGAGGGTTATGAAATCCAGACAGTACCTATGAGACTTTGTAAACTATCGTAAACAGAAAGGGCATATATTGCAGTGCAAAAACCTGCATTTCTACACTCTAAACACCAGCAATCCAGCAGAGCAGGTGCTGGTCTACCTAGTCTAGAGCTTGCTTCCTTCATATGTACAGTAAATGAGGCTTATTTGAGATTGTAGGGATGTGCTGAACGACTAATTTCACTGATGTTTAAACAAAATTTTTAGTCCATTAGTCGTCTAATTTAAAAACAAAAAAACTTCAGAAAACAGTCTGAAAAAAGTGTTTTAAGGGCCTGGGTATCTCAGCGAGTATTGACGCTGACTACCACCCTTGGAGTCACGAGTTCGATTGCAGGGCATGCTGAGTGACTCCAGCCAGGTCTCCTAAGCAACCAAATTGGCCCAGTTGCTAGGGAGGTTATAGTCACAACCGCCTCATGGTCATGATTAGTGGTTCTCACTCTCAATGAGCCACGTGATAAGAGGTGTGGATTGACTGTCTCAGAAGCGGAGGCAACTGAGACTTGTCCTCTGCCACCCAGATTGAGGTGAGTAACCACGCCACAAATTGGGGAGAAAAAGGGATGCAAAAAACAATAATAATATTGTTTTATCCAACCCATTTAAAATACTTAATCTATTCCAAATCCGACACTAAATTCTGCTGACAAGGGGCATTTATCTGCAAAGTGTTCACCTTGCATTATCATCATTTAACATTAAATATAGGACATGACACGCATTTACCTTTAGCAAATACAGGTTTATTTACACTAGCAAATACAGGCATATTTATTGAAAACAATTGAATGAATAGTGCAGGACCAATAACGCAACACTAATAGCCGGTTCTAAATGGAATTCACCAAGTAAAAGTTACTTAACATATTAAAACAGTCAGGACATTGTTGAAAATTATTAACAGTGCTGAAAAGTTGGGGGTATTTCACAACATGCAGTCTGCATTAGCCATTGATCTAATATGACAACTGTTAACATTAACCAATAACAGTTACAATGTAAAAAAAAAATAGCTATAGGATAGAAAAAAATAGGCCTGTAGAGTAGCCTACAATAAACCTAATGTATTCTAAACATGATGTGCACACAGAATAAAAGATAACCCATTAAGTTTAACCCATTAAGCAGTCGGCATATCATTGAAAATAGCATCAGCAGATTTAAAAAATGGCATAACTATCCTGAAACAATTGTTTTCTAGGCTACTTACTCAAAATCATAAATTTTTTGAAGAGCAAAATTAACACGTTGACATGGTACGGGAAAGATGGGACTTGACTCACCAGCTATCCTCCCCTTAAAAAAGCCGCTCAGTCGGAAAATAATTTACAAGCACAGATTTAAAGAAGACTTATGACTAAATGTGAAAACATCCATAGTGACTTGTAGCCACCGAAGTGATTTCATAACTACTTTGCTGAGTTTTCTTGTCTACTGAGTGGACATTTTCTTGCGTGATTTAAAAGAGAGCGTAGAAGCATGCGCAGCCTGCGGTGAATTGAAACTTTGTTTCTTGAGATATTGCTTTTTATTTTTTATAATATTTGTATTTAATTATATTTAAAATGTGTAATTCTATTTTAAAAATATAAAGGCAAACATAAATGTGTATAATTTTATACAATTCAATGGGGAATAATATTAACCAACTAGTAATTCCATTGTCAACTAGCAGCATCTGAACTGTTTAGTTGGCTAGTCTTGCACATCCCTAATAGATTGTGAATTATTCACAAAAGTCAACATAGTTTGAGCTGATCACACTAGTGATACAGTACAGTTCTGGTAAAGTTTGCCAGATCGTAGTGGGAAATTCCACAGAAATGTCAACCATACCATGGAAAAATAAAGTTTTAAGCAAAAGAACAAAACCTCTTAAATTGTTCATTTAGGGCTTTATTTTATTGTATGATAGTGCTATAATTAATTTTTTTTAGGAAATTGCATTGTTTGTCCACCACTACGAGGGGTGCACCATTTCAATTAGGGGCAGTGGTGGCTCAGCAGTTGAGGCTCTGGTTTACTGATCAGAAGGTCAGGGGTTCAATCACCAGCACTGCCAAGATGCCACTGTTGGGCTCTTGAGCAAGTCGGGCCCTATCTGCTCCAGGAGCACCACCCTGCAACAACCCTGAATTCTGACCCCAGCTTAGCTGAGATATGTGAATGCCAAATACATTTCACTGTATAATGTGTGACCAAAATAAAATCTTATATTCATAGTTGCAAAAAAGGGATCAAAGGATTAACAATTAACATTTTTCAGAGAAATATATACACTTATTTTTTCATAAAAGGGCTTCTTTTTTAAATAAGAGCCTCATTTATGATGTCGCTGCATTTCAGTGCTGTGTCACGTCCATAACATTTAAGAGGTTAAGTTAATATCACTAAATTATATCAATTCAAATAAGTTGAAACTTTCAAAGCTAACTTATGTTGATGTTAAGTATATGATGAACAAATGGTTTCCCTCCATTAAACACCCATAATAATGTGTTACAGACGTGGCAGTTAAGAATGCTTCATACAATACCACGTCGAAAGGATCTCAATGAGAGAATCAAATGTCCTCCACTCATACTTTAACCATGATGATTTAGATAGATCGCTGACTATTCCTTTGATCTTTGACCAGTTTCAAGCTTTCTGCATCTATAGCCAACATTTTGGGAAGGGATCATTTTGACAAACTTTGCAATTTGAGAATTGTAATATAAGGAACATCATCTAATATTGCTGTGCTGCTCAACATGTGCTGCACGCAGTCGCTAGAGTTTGCCGCTCGCTCACGCAGCACTGACTAGAGTGGCCAATGCAGACTATATTTTAAAACAATGACTTTTGCGGTTCAATAATCGTGCAAGCCCATATGGCGATTTCAATTCATCATGCATCCTTAATGCATCCCATAACAATGTCTCTGAGGTTTAAAGTCTTCAGGTTTAAAAGCATTTTAGATGGTTTTCCCTTTCCATTTAATTGCTGCACATCTGTAAAAAAGAGATGTTGTGTACACCATTTGATTCCCCATTTATTTGAAAGCAACAACTAATACAATTAAAATATTACATTTTCTTAGGAGTACCAGTTCTTTTATTTGGTTTTACAAATTGTGTGGACTCCCAAAAACTTGTGTCCAGTTTTGTCACATCCGTAACTCAAGATAATTTCCCAATCTTGCCTAGACTGCCATTTTTCTGATGTCTGGACACTTTCTGCAGGGGTTAATGATTTTACACACAAATGGTTTGATATACAGGTTATAAGATAAATTTGACGTTTTCACTGCAAATGTCCGTTATAATGAAATCGACCAGTCTGCTGCATCCTCCAACATTTGCAAAATTCTTTAAGTTAATTTGGTGTTAAAACAACACAGACAGCGCCTGCAAATAACTCTAATAAGTTTATTGTTACTTTGTGTTTAGTGTTTTATGCAGGGTGCTGTACCACATTTTATTGTCATAGTGTATGAAATTGTATTATATTTTATTGTATTTACTAGGGCTGTCGATTTAACGCGTTAATGAAGTGCGAAAAAAATAACGCGTTAAAAAAATTTACGCCATTAATCGCAATGCCCCAGACCGTAATATGGAAGATTCCTGAGAAATGCATGCTTATAGTACCACCTGTTTACTCCAGAGGGCAGTAAGTGAAATTTCAGTTGTGTGGCAATGCACAGTTTATATAGTGAAGAAAAACACCATTGAACAGCAAAACAACACAGACATGCATTACGTTCTTGCATTCAAAACACCTGATGGAACGCGCATTCAAACTAAGGGATCTCATGATGTGATCTAAGTATTAAACTATATTTAACTTGACACAGTGCCCTAAAAATTTATGTTTATGATGCAACGCACCCGAGACGCTACACAAGCATGTCTGATGCAGGTGTACATTGACGGTCCTTAAACAAGCCCTCATAATAAATCTCCAACTGATTTACCAATTCACTTGTGTAATGGATTGCTGTGAACTGTTTTCCAGTGATTGACATGATCAATAATATGGTAGTAAACAATACATTGTATTCTATAGCCGCTTTTTTCATATATATATATATATATATATATATATATATATATATATATATATATATATACACTACCGTTCAAAAGTTTGGGGTCACCCAAACAATTTTGTGTTTTCCTGAAAAGTCACACTTATTCACCACCATACATTGTGAAATGAATAGAAAATAGAGTCAAGACATTGACAAGGTTAGAAATAATGATTTGTATTTGAAATAAGATTTTTTTTACATCAAACTTTGCTTTCGTCAAAGAATCCTCCATTTGCAGCAATTACAGCATTGCAGACCTTTGGCATTCTAGCTGTTAATTTGTTGAGGTAATCTGGAGAAATTGCACCCCACGCTTCCAGAAGCAGCTCCCACAAGTTGGATTGGTTGGATGGGCACTTCTTGCGTACCATACGGTCAAGCTGCTCCCACAACAGCTCAATGGGGTTCAGATCTGGTGACTGCGCTGGCCACTCCATTACCGATAGAATACCAGCTGCCTGCTTCTGCTCTAAATAGTTCTTGCACAATTTGGAGGTGTGTTTAGGGTCATTGTCCTGTTGTAGGATGAAATTGGCTCCAATCAAGCGCTGTCCACTGGGTATGGCATGGCGTTGCAAAATGGAGTGATAGCCTTCCTTATTCAGAATCCCTTTTACCCTGTACAAATCTCCCACCTTACCAGCACCAAAGCAACCCCAGACCATTATATTACCTCCACCATGCTTAACAGATGGCGTCAGGCATTCTTCCAGCATCTTTTCATTTGTTCTGCGTCTCACAAACGTTCTTCTTTGTGATCCAAACACCTCAAACTTGGATTCATCTGTCCACAACACTTTTTTCCAGTCTTCCTCTGTCCAATGTCTGTGTTCTTTTGCCCATCTTAATCTTTTTCTTTTATTGGCCAGTCTCAGATATGGCTTTTTCTTTGCCACTCTGCCCTGAAGCCCAGAATCCCGCAGCCGCCTCTTCACTGTACATGTTGACACTGGTGTTTTGCGGGTACTACTTAATGAAGATGCCAGTTGGGGACCTGTGAGGCGTCTGTTTCTCAAACTAGAGACTCTAATGTACTTATCTTCTTGCTCAGTTGTGCAACGCGGCCTCCCACTTCTTTTTCTACTCTGGTTAGAGCCTGTTTGTGCTGTCCTCTGAAGGGAGTAGTACACACCGTTGTAGGAAATCTTCAATTTCTTAGCAATGTCTCGCATGGAATAGCCTTCATTTCTAAGGACAAGAATAGACTGTCGAGTTTCAGATGAAAGTTCTCTTTTTCTGGCCATTTTGAGCGTTTAATTGACCCCACAAATGTGATGCTCCAGAAACTCAATCTGCTCAAAGGAAGGTCAGTTTTGTAGCTTCTGTAACGACCTAAACTGTTTTCAGATGTGTGAACATGATTGCACAAGGGTTTTCTAATCATCAATTAGCCTTCTGAGCCAATGAGCAAACACATTGTACCATTAGAACACTGGAGTGATAGTTGCTGGAAATGGGCCTCTATACACCTATGTACATATTGCACCAAAAACCAGACATTTGCAGCTAGAATAGTCATTTACCACATTAGCAATGTATAGAGTGTATTTCTTCAAAGTTAAGACTAGTTTAAAGTTGTCTTCATTGAAAAATACAGTGCTTTTCCTTCAAAAATAAGGACATTTCAATGTGACCCCAAACTTTTGAACGGTAGTGTATATATAATTTAAAGATAACTATGTATCATTATTTCATCATTATAAATTGAATTATTGTTATATGATGGGCTTTCTCAGCAAATATTTGTATATGCAATTAATCGGGACACCATGTAATTAATTCGATTAATTTATCAATTGACAGCCCTAGTAAAAATTTTAAAATATATAAATTGTTATGAATTATTATACATAAAATGAACAACTACTACTGACAAAAAGTGTTTCAGGTTTCTAAATTAACATGTCTTTATCTTAAAATGTGAGCAAAGTGGAATGCTGGACATCACTGCTTTGAATAGAATAAAGCCACGAAAAACAAATACAATTTTTTCAAACATTACATCTTGTTTTTATAAGCGCAACAAGAAGTTCGGTAATGACACTTTTTAAAAACACATCCAGGTTTTCTGACTTTAACATTTTGAAATATATTTTGAAAAATATAAGGCCTTATGTGTCTTCCTGGTCACATGGTTTGTGGTGTGGCTAATGTTGCATCAATCCAGAGAGGCTTTTTTTTGTGTTTCTGTATTGACAAAAAAAATGGGGGACAATATGTTTTCTAAAAAACATTAAATTATAATTAAATGGCAGAACAAAACTCATGTCAGCTAAATTTAGGTAGGACTTGACAAGGTACATTATGATGAAGTGTTTTAAAATATTTGAAAACTTTTAGTTGTTTAACTTCTAAGTGCAGCTTTGAGGGTTAGACTGGGAGACACGTGCCGCTCACTAGAAAAGAATATATAAATCACTCTATGTAAAGTTATTACATTATTTATATTGCCTCTTTTAGTCATTAACTTGACTTTTGAAAAATATGTGTCAGTTGCCAATATAAGCCACTTATGAAGAATGACCTATATATATATATATATATATATATACACACACACACACACACACACACACACACAAGCTACCTGTCAAAAGTTTTGAAACACTAGTTCTTTATTATACTTTTCTTTTTTTTTCTTCTCATTTTAGAATAATAGTAAAATTATCAAAACTATGGAATAACAAATGAAATATGGGAATTATGTTGTGACTAAACAAAATCCAAAATAAATAAAAACTGTTATATATTAGCATCTTCAAAGTAGTCACCCTTTGCCTAGAATTTGCAGAAATGTACTCCTGATATTTTCTCAACCAACTTCCTGAGGAATCACACTGAGATGCTTTTTGAACAGTATTGAGTACCCATCTATGTTTGGGCACTTATTGTCTGCTTTTATTTATTATTTGTCCAAGTCAAATTAAGTTTTAATTAAATTTTAGTTTTATGATTAAATTAATATGGTGTCAAATTATATTGTCTACAAAATTAATTTCAAACATTTAAGCATACACCTTCAAATCATAAGATTTCTAAGATCTTGAGAAACATTTCAGTCAAGTGTTTCAACATTTATATATATATATATATATTACACACACACACAGTACTGTGCAAAAGTTTTAGGCACTTTCAAAGTGAGGATTTCTTATAAAAAAAAAATGACATAAATTGATTTCATTAATCAATTAATATCATACAAAGCCCAGTAAACAGAAAAAGAGCTAAATCAATATTCACTAGACTATAAAAATGAAAACTAGCCCCACTCTGCCTTACTTTAAAGTATTTTTAAGCTCACAGACACATTGTTGACGCAAATTCTTTCATTTGTGCTGTATGTATAATGCAGGGAAACAACACTGATTTTAGACGAGGCTGAACTCATTCATGTCTTCATCTGTGATGAAACGCTGCCTCCAACTGGGGAATAATTACATTTTCCTAAGTGTCTCCTGAATCTTCTTGGGAAGTTTGTCCTTGCTCTTACATACAGCTCTACTGTTAAAATAGGGATTTTGGCCTGTTCCACCACAGAGGTCTTTACTTTCTTGACCGCATTCAACAATTAAAATCAAACGTTGTCATAATTTTCTATAACATATTATTGAACTGACATTACAGTAAAAAAAAATATTTTTTTGATTAAGTAATTACTATGAAATATTACCAAAAATTGTATATTTAGCTGTGTTCCACATTTTGAGCGCAAGTTCCCTTCTACATGATTTTACCAGTATTAAAAAAAACTAAATATCTTAAAATTGTGACATCCAAGAAGTAACAATTTATCAGCTCTTTATGTAGCATGATGGAAAGACAAGCAGATCATTTCAAATAATTTAGCAAACATGTTGTGTTTCTAATGCACTTTCTATAAAAATGGGTCTGTATACATGAACATATAAGCTATATGTCTTTATATCTTAGAAAGGCATGCCATCACAAGGGACACATCATATTTTGGGGTCCTTGGCATTACAGAATTATTATTGACTTATTAAACAACATTATTAGTGCACTGCTCAACTGTTCATAGTTTTTGAAAAAACGTGTGCTCTTGAGTATGTGTTGTTGAGAAATAAGATTTCATTTTCTTGGCAGCAGTGTGTAATGCATTATACCATGAACTAGATGAATGATTAGCAATAAATAAGGTTGACAACCAGTACAAAGTACAGGTCACAAGAGTATTTTTTTTTTTACCCCAAATACCTCCATGTATTTAAACAATCTAATAAATATAATCATACAGTTGCCACTTATATTTACAGCACACAACTCATTGTGCGTTATTTTATACCACATCATGCTTGTATCAGATTCTCTATTTTAATGATGGGTGCCAATCATTTTCAAGTTGTCTTCTTTGTCCCTTCAGGATTAGACCAGCATCAGCATTAGCTGGAAATAATGATCCGAAATGAAAGCTAATATACTAGTTTGTCATGTTTGAGTTTAGCAGGTCAGCAGATTGCCACAAAGAGCTGAAAACATGGTCTGAATTTGCTTCCATTTAAGCACTATAGATGCTCAAATCATTCTCAAACATCCACTGTATTACAAAACTGCAAAAGTGGTACAATTTTCTGTTCTCAAACGTTTGGATCCCACTGTATAAATACATTATCTGATACTACTGAAAAGAATCATTGTGTTAAAAAGGTGGCGCTGTTGTCCATAATAAAACTAGCCGGTACAGTGATCTTGTTAGATGAAGGGCTGGGTTATAAACTTTCACTAGGTATTTATATTAAAAACAGTACAGATTATTTTTGCTGAAATAAAACATATTCATATGATTGGCTGATCTTTTTGAAAAGTGCTGCTGTCCATCTCATGGTTTTATAGTTTTTAGTGTGTTTTTGAACATCCACACCATAGCTATGGCAGATGGAAGATAAGGCAAGGTTCATTCACCACATACAATGTTTTATACCAAAGAGTGAATGTGTTTGTTATCAGCAGTGAAACATGATTTAGGAAACTTTACTCTCCTAAAATAGTCCATAGTTAAATTTTAGAACAGTTTATTTTATTTATTTTTTTTAAATTTGGGTCCAGGGACACCCAGGTGTGAGAGAGAAAATACAATATTTAACAAATTTATTTTCAGTACTGTCAAAGTAAATCATGTTAACTAAAGATATTAATGAATGTGTTTAACAAAATGGGCAATTCTCAATAAATCTGTCAAGAATTTTGGAGTGGTCCTATTTCACTCCAAAATCAAAAGAAACATGTAAGAAAGTATATTTTTAATGAAGCCTAGGAGTGGCACGGTGGCTCAGTGGGTACCACTATCGAAGATCCCGGGTTCAAGTCCTAGCTCAACTGGAGTATGCTTGTTTTCCCTGTGTTCGTATGGGTTTGCTCCAGCTTCCCGTGTCTATATGTCCTGAAAATAATCTCACAATCCAAATTTTTTATGGTCCTTAAGGTAGGCTGCTTAATTTTCTTTATACAAAACATATTCAGTATATGCATTACAATATGTAAATATATATACACCAATCAGCCACAACATTAAAACCACCTGCTTAATATTGTCACGGATACATCCCATTCTGCATCCCCTGAGTACTGATCACCTGCACCTGTCTTTATCACCTGTCATCAATCTCCTGTCTATTCATTCACTGTTTAAAAACACATCCAGTTCCCTCACTCAGTTGTCTGGTCTCGTTGATACTACATCAAGTTACCGGCTCTCTCAAACCAAATACTAGATCAACTTCCTTACCTGCTTTGAATACTTACCTGCTACGTCGGATCTGCACTCTGTCTCCTGGATATTCAGTCTACAACCTACCAGCCTTCTTCAATCCTCCTGTCTTCAGCCCGATTCCCATCTACCTAGCACAGATAAGAGACTTTGTCAGATCCATTTCATCCGTTGTTTCTACCCTATCGTCCACTACTCTTCAACTCACCTGCCGGGTCTGTTCTTGAGTGCTACAATAAACATCATTGCAAACTTTACCTGTCTGTATTGTTCTGCTTCATGACAAATATTGTGTAGGTCCCCTTCGTGCTGACAAAACAGCACCAACCCCCATCTCAAGATAGCATCCTAAAATTATATTCTCTTCAGCACAATTGTACAGAGCAGTTATCTGAGTTATTTTAGACTTTGCCAGTTCAAATGAGTCTGGCCATTCTCTGACCTCTCTCTAACAAGACATTTCCATCCACAGACCTGCCGCTCACGGGATGTTTTTTATTTTTTGCCACCATTATGAGTAAATTCTAGAGACTGTTGTGTGTGAAATCCCAGAAATACTCAAACCAGCCCATCTGGCACCAACAATCATGCCATGGTCAAAATCACTGAGATCAATTTTTTTCCCCATTCTGATGGCTGATGTGAACATTAACTGAAGCTCCTGACCCATATCTGCGTGATTTTTATGCACTATACTGCTGCCACCAACTGCACTGTACAATTATGGGTAGAAGAATATCATCTCAGAATGCTATTTTGAGATGCGGTTTGGCGCTGTTTTGGTGGCATGAGGGAGACCTACACAATATTAGGCAGGTGGTTTTAATGTTGTGGCTGATTGGTGATATTTGTGATTATCTGTATATACACTGTATATTAACCATGGATAACCTGGGTAATGTTGAATATTTATTGTACATACAGCGCTGCTTGAAAGTATGTGAACCTCTTGAGCATATTGGAGTTTTCTATTGTTTTACCATTATTTCTTTATTTAATCAGAACCAGAATATTTTATATGAAATAACAGGTGTATGTTTATCAATACCATATACGTTTTTGAGAATCAATTGTGTAGTCAAAAGACTAAATTAAAAATATTTTTATGTACACTTTTGTAAGTGCAAAAGTTAGTGAACCCTGAGATGCATTGCTTAAAATGAGCAGGTAAATACAATTAGGTTGGACAAAATTGGTGGCTAAATTAACCAATGAAATGAGAGATCTTTAGGGAAGAATTTGGGAAGCACTGATTGAAACAGATAAAACCAGGTCAGTTTAGTCTTACCAAAGTGAATCCATACAGGTCAATCATGCCGAGAGGAAAATAAGTCTCAGAGGACTTCAGGAAGAGGGTAGTGACAGCACATTTGTCTGGGGAAAGCTATAAATACATCTGAACAAAATTGAGCTCCATTGGTCCACCGTGAGGCAGATCATCTACAAATGGAGAGCGCTGAACATTTCTGCAACTCTGCCTAGAAGTGGACAACCTTCTAGGCAAGAGCCACAAGAAAAGTGATCATTCAGGTAAAAGCCAACCCAAACATAACATCTAGAAATTTCCTGAATCCAATTGAAATGCTGTGGCGGGACCTGAAGCGAGCAGTTCATGCCAGACGCCCATCCAACCTCACTCGACTGGCTGCGTTCTGCAAGGAGGAGAGGGCAAAAATCACCCAAAGCAGATGTGAGAGACTTATTTGTCGCTACAGAAACCATTTGGTTGAGGTAATTGCAGTGATAGCAGGTGCAATACCCTATTAACTGAAAGGGTTCACATATTTTTGCACCTCGTTAAATAAACAATGACAATATATTATTTTCTTTTGTTCGAGTCCATTATTTGAAATGTCAGTATTATGAATTGGGGTATAGATTAACATTTAATAAGGTTATTTTAGTAATTTTTATACTAATAATACTCACTGTCTCTATAGGCTTCACAAACTTTCGAGCATCACTGTATCTCTTACATATATTATGACTAATTGCACATATATTTTCTTATTCCAATCATCCTGTTATCTACTCAATAGCTACTGCACATATTCACTTTCATAGCCTTGTTATTTACTGTATATATATATATATATATATATATATATATATATATATATATATATTATTCAACTTGTACTTTGCAATTTGCAAAATGCTACTATTGCGCTTCTGTTAGATGCTAAACTGCACTTCATGCTGAGTACCTGTACTGTGCAATGACAATAAAATCAATATAAATTTTATCAATATTATCAGTGTTTAAATATCATAAGCATTTTCCCTGCAAATGACAACAAAGCATATAAGTTTGTGAACTGCAGTGCTTGACCATCAACAAATATACAAAAAGACAACATAGCCAAAAATTAAATCTAGGTTTTATTTATGTACTGATGTCATTGTAATGTCATTAATCACTTTTACTCTTAATTAATCCAGGCCCTTTCTCTCCTTGTTAAATTAGATTACTGAACTAATCGAGCAACATGCATCCTCTCTTTCAATCTGACATAATAAGAAGCTGATCCTCAATTGTTCATGAATCTAATAAGTAAATTGGGCATATTCATTCAGTGGGTCAAACCAATAAAATGTTTCTTCACATTCCACATGCCAATGCTATTTTCTTGTGCTTTAGTCAGTCTTTACAGGCAAGAAAAGCGCCTCACGCCTCAAACAAGTGCAACGTTGCGGGTGCAGATGTTTAAACTCTTACGTGCTGATTGCAAATTCTAAGATTTATAGGGGGACTGAGATTAATTTTAAGGGTGCTGAATCCCCCCCTAAATAGGTTACTATTTATACTTGGGGGGGGGGGGGGTTGGGTTTACCCCTATGAGGATCAGAATGTTTGGGGGTCAAAAAGTTTGAAAACCTGACTGCTCAGGTTTAAGGCAACATTTATGAACTTTGCTGACCAGTCTAGTCAGGTGCTAATATAAAAACCAGTGCCTTCTGTTCATTTTTTATTTAATTTTATTTTTTTTACCACTGATTGGCATGACATGTTCATTATTATTTTAAGTCATTGTATCTCCTAGTATTCCTAACCCAGCCCATTAAATGCTGGTCAGTTCTGTATACATTAGCACGTGCTAGCTAATTTCAGTAATGCTGGTTTTGTGCCCATTGCTAGGCATTTTAATGACTGTTATTTATGCCATCCTTGCGCATAAGAGGCTGGCAAAAGTTGCAGTGTAAAGAGAAAGAGCTGTCTGAATGACACCACAATTTGCTGTGCGATATCTATTGTTTTAATTAAGTGAAAGCGATTGTGACATTTACTGGTTTCAGTGTTACTTGTTAATGGATATTGGAAGCACGGCATAAATACGAGTAGAATATTACAAGTAAAACATTGCTGAAATTACATAAATAATTTGTAGATGCTTTGTTAATGAGTATACATTATTTCCCCCAGAGACTGTCCATTCTAGTTTAGTAATAACTCATCGAACATTATGGAATGGACTACCGGGTGCCAAAATGACACCTCCCATTAATCAAAGCACTATTTGTTGAGGTGTTTTACAGCAGTGGTTTTTAACTAGCTTTGCTTCCAGATTTTGTTTCAGACATCAAGTGGCAACTGAACACAGTGCTCAAATTGTATAGCTTACAAAAAGTAAACGAAACATCCTTAAAATCAAAATTAGAGATGCGCCGATTTATTGGTTGACAATATTTATTGGCCAATTATTTACCAAATTAAAACGGCATATCAGTTATCAGCATGAAATAAGAACAAACTATGGTTTAGTAAAACACTTTGTAAAAAAAAAATCCTTGGTTACTGTTGTAACCTCTGTTCCCTGATGAAGGGAACGAGATATTGTGTCGATGTAGTGACACTAAGGGTTGCCCTTGGGAGCCTCAAACACCTCTGATATTTGAGAAAAGGCCAATGAGAATTGGCGAGTGGAATTTGCATGCCACTCCCCCGGACATACAGGTAAAAAAGTGGCCGGCTTGCAACCACTCATTCAGGTTTGTGCTGAGGAGCTGAGACAGAGTCCTGGCCATTTCAGTGGGTAGTTCAGTGTTGTGGCAAGATGGACACAACGTCTCATTCCCTCCATCAAGGAACGGACATCACAACAGTAACCAAGACGTTCCCTATCTGTCACTCACTCGACAATGTGTCGATGTAGTGACACTAGGGGTCCCTATACAAAATGCCACAACCAGCTGAACTGTGTTATGTGGACTAGCAATGCAGGTGCAGACAGTCCACTTTGTGCCTAGTAGCAAGTGCACTCGGCCCCCACGTAACCTTCCCAGCGCCCCACGAATGTTGCAAGGTCCCTCGTACCCAAAAAGGGGGTACAGGACGTAATTACAAAGGGAACAGGCCGTGCCAGCTTCTTCTATCTTTTCTATTCTTTTCCTCCCACATAAAAATCATTCAGTTAATTTTTTTCCCATGTCCACCATACATATTCCCGCATAGATAATTTTTTTGTAGATGGCTCTCTACTCCCAAGAGTAAAAAACTCTGAATATCTACCCATTGTCATTTCTGATCATGTTCCCTTGACCCTTGACATAATCATTTCCTCCAATTGTAAGACTCGCCCCCCTTGGAGACTCAATTCTCTACTTCTTTCTAACCTTTTGTGACTTCATCTCTAGCCATTTGTGACTTCATCTTTACATTTATTGACGATTTCCTTATTATAAACAAAACAGATGGTATATCTTATTCTTTATTATGGGAGACACTCAAAGCTTATCTCAGAGGGCAGATTATTTCTTACTCATCGTATCAAACTAAAATGAGGAAAGCTAGATATGACGAACTCTCCAATGCTATTCTCAGCCTTGACCGCCAATATGCTCTGACTCCTCCTGAACTCTATAAATAACGCCTCGATCTTCAAGCAGAGTTTGATCTTCTATCCACAGGCATCTGTCGTGACGATAACATGCCTGGACACTTATTCTAAGGGAACCCCTGACCGCAGAAATGCAAGGTCCATTCAAGGGCTGAACGTGTGGCGACAGATCAGCGTGATAGCCACGCGATGCATACCGTGTCACCATGCCCATCTCGGTACTCGAGTCTGAAGCCAGTTCTGAAGTGGTCTCATATGCATCAACCCGAGCTGCGCAACCGCTGCCGAGGATGCCATGTGCCTCAGAAGCCTCTGAAATGTTTTGATTGGAAACACTGTTCTTCCCCTGAATGACTTTAGGCAGTTCAGCACTGAATGGGCACGCTATCATAGCAACCGAGTCCAACTCCATCCCAAGAAAAGAGATGCTCTGTGCCGGAGAGAGCTTGCTCTTCTCCCAGTTGACCTGAAGCCCCAATTGGCTGAGGTGTCTGAGCATTAGGTCCCTGTGTGCACACAATAGATTTCGAGAATGAGCTAGAATCAGCCAGTCATCGAGATAATTGAGGCTGCAGACACCCTCTTCCCTTAGCGGAGCCAGGGCTGCCTCTGCGGGTAGACGGGGACAGACCGAAGGGGAGGACCTTGTACTGATATGCCTGGCCCACAAAAGCAAACTGAAGAAATGTCTGTATCGAGGCAAAATCGAGACAAGGAAGTATGCATCCTCAAGGTCTACCGCTGCGAACCAATCTTGATGTTGGATGCATGACAGAATGCGCTTCTGCGTCAGCATCCTGAATGGGAGTTTGTGCAGGGCCCAATTCAGCACTCGCATGTCCAAGATTGACCTCAGCCCTTCTATTTGGCTAGAGGGACAGGCTATACTCTTCTGTAGAAGGACTGCGATTTCTGCATGATATCCTCGCCTCCTACTGAGGTGAAACAGAGACCATTGAACCTGGGTGCCTGACGAACTGAATCGCCCAAGGGCCAAGTTGGATCATCCTGGCCAGCCAGCATGACAGGTTGCAGATCGCCATCCACACCTCCAACCTCCAAGCAAGGGGCAGCAAGGGGACAATTCTCATTGACCTTTTCTCAAATATCAGAGGTGTTTGGGGCTCCCAAGGGTGACCCCTAGTGTCACTATATCGTCAAAACGTTGAGTGAAAGACATATAGGGAACGTCTCTGGTTACTTAACTGTAACCCCTGTTCCCTGATAAAAGCGGAATGAGATGCTGCGCTGATTTAGCGCTTTGGGAACAACATTAGGTGTGACCAGCTGTGAATATGTGAGCAACACGTCAATGAAATTGACTAGAATTTATAGCCTCTGCTGGTGACATCATTGGATGCACCTGTAGCAGGGCTATAAATAGATGCATCACAGGTGCATCGTTAGGTATTTTGTCTGAAGAGCAGTCCTGGGGCATCTCGTTCCGCTTGTATGAGGGAACAGGGGTTACAGTTAAGTAACCCGAGATGTTCCCTATCGAAAAGCTACACTTTGATGCTGCGCTGATTTAGCGCTTTGGGAACGAGAATACACACGCCGCCACACTGTGGATGATGTGCTCACAAGAGCGTGAGAGGTCTCAGACATGAGCTTTTGATTTAGACTCAAGGACATAAGAGCCCGGAGTGACATGAACATCTAAACTATAGAATCTTATGAATGTATGCAGAGAGGACCAGCTCGCCGCATTACAAACATGTTGCAGAGGGACACCTCTAGCCAATGCTTTAGAGGAGGCGACCCCTCTGGTAGAGTGAGCCATGATCCCTACTGGCGAAGCTTGACTGTGCGCCTCGCAGGCCAGGGCAATAGCATCCCTCACCCAATGCGACATTGTCTGCTTGGTTGCGGCCGCCCCTTGTTGCGGCCCCCATGGCAAATGGATAGTTTCCCTGACTTACGCCACTGGCTAGTGCGGTGGACATAAGTCTGAACGGCACGGACTGGATACAGTCCGTGAAGTCTAACCTCCTCCAGCGTTGTAAATGGCGGGGAGCAGAAGGTTTCGAGAGTGACCGGATGTACGGTCAAGAAGGAACCTTAGGCAGGTAGTCAGGATGAGGGTGCAATATTGCCTAAGCAGGCTGGCAAGACAGACAGAGCCTGCAGATCCACAATTCTTTTTAGATTAGTTATTGCCATAAGAAAAACCATCTTGAGAGTCAGAAGTTTCTCAGAAACGTTGCTGACTCTAGAGGTTCAAAGGGGGTCTCAACCAGACCCTCAAGGACTATTGCTATGTCCCCTGAAGGGATCCTGGTCCTAGCAGGAGGTCTCAATCACATGGCTCCACGGCTGAAGTGAGCAAGCAGAGGATGTCTCCCCAACGGCATTCTGTCAGTCAAGGAGTGGCAAGCCAATAGAGCGGCCACATAAACCCTGAGAGTGGCAGGGCATGTGCCTGCTGATAATTTCCCTGCAGAATGTCAGAACTGAAGCAATCTGGTAGTTAACAGGATCTGCATTATGTGCACTGCACCATCCATCAAAGAAACCCCATTTATTGGCATTGCTTCTAGTAGAGGGAGCCTTAATGCTCAGAATGGTCTCAATGACTTCAGGTGAAAGCACTGTGTCCCTCAGTTGGTACCCTTCAAGGGCCAAACATTCTTCAGTTCCACAGTTTGGGCCGGGATGAGGTATCGTCCCCTGCGACTGAGACAGAAGGGTGTTCTGAATGGTCTTGATTCGAGCGGGAAACAATTGTGCCCGCATTGTGATCAAATTCCATACAATCCCCAGATAGGTAGTTTTCTGTATGTGAGAGAGGACGCTTTTCTTGGTGTTGAGCCTCAACCCCAGAGAAACCAGATGAGCCAAGATGATATCCTTGTGCTGTAATGCCAATTCTTGCGACTGTGCTAGTATCAGCCAGTCGTCTATGTAATTCAAAATGCGGATGTCCCGGACAGTAACCTGGCTCTCTCTCTGGAAGGGGAACATGTTCTATGGCCCCTTTGAAAAAGAGATTATGCAGTTCTTTCCACAGTAGACATTCTTGTCCCGGTTTCACGGTAGTAGGAACCACGCTGTTGAAACACGGAGGACGGCAAACTAATTGAATTCTGTAGCCTTTTTCTAATGTTCTTAGTAGAGATGCACCGATCGACCGGCCAGGGACCGGAATCAGACGATTTTCCGCATGCTCGGCCCAGACCGGTGACCAGCCAGTCAGCCCCACTTCTTTCCAATTCTGAGCCGGTCCGTTTTGTTGACAGCAGCGCAGGCAATAACGTATAAGTTCTTCACTGTGAGTGAAGAATACATAAAGTTCGCAATGTGTAATAATTATAAGGCTAAAGTAAACCGTGGGGGAACCACCACAATAACATTCGGATCAACAAACCTAATTAGACACTTAAACACCATCACCCAGCTGAAAATGCCCATTTTAAAAAAGAAGCTAAAAAAGGGAAAGCGGCTAAAGCTAGCCAGAGCTCAGAGACAGCCACAAGTCAGCATCATCTCCTTTCTTTCGTTGGTATCATCAGCGAAAAGACCAAAGCAATTACGAGGAAAAATATGGAATTCATGGTCCTGGATGACCAGCCGTTCTCCATAGTTGAGGACAGAGGGTTCAGAAATCTGATAAATTTCCTCGATACAGAGTAGGTGGTACTTTTCCCACATTGCGTTGCCCGAGTTGTTGCGGGGAGATGGGTGTGAAATATGGGAGACTCTTGGGAAAAACAGGAGTGTTGAAAAGGTATGGTCACAAGCCGATCCGATCCGTTTTACAACTGATATTTGGACATCTAACGTATGCTTAATGTCAATGTTGAGTGTATTGGACACTTCAGTTTTGTTCATAGGCTTGTAATCTTTGGAATTGTTTTGTTAGACAAGAGAAAAAGATCCATTTATAAAAATAGTGGAAAATGACATCTGTTTTGTTATATAAAGCATTTGCAGTTAATTGTTATTTCTACCTCTTTCTAGTCACAGAGCACTTTATTTTGAGAGTTCTTTAGGTGAGAAGATCCTGTAACTTAATACAGTTTGGGGGAAATTGTAATGTTTAATAATTTCTTTTGTTATGAAAATAAATTTTTGCATTGAAGAAAGGTAGATTTTGTTTGTATATGCAGTCAATAATAGTTCTTAGAAAGAAAATCAGAATCTGAAAAAAATCGGTATTGGCAGGTCACACTTGCAAAAAAATCAGAAAAAAATTGCAATTGGTGCATCTCTAGTTCTTAGGACCCACATAGAAATGCCTGGCAGTAATTTCCATGCTGCCAGGTTCTCTGAGATGGGTATCGATTCTGACACTTCCTGTTGAGAGGATGTTGAGTGTCCCGTGTCCTGGACTACGGCAGGAAGCAACGGAACACCCAATATTTAGCTGGAAACTGCTAACACCAGAGGCAGCGGGAATGGAGCGTTTTCGTGGGGATATCTGGTGGGAACAGGTGGATGTTTCATGCGACCCGTCCCAAGGGGGGGGGGTTCTTTTTAGAAATAACTGCCCTGAGGTCTTGCTTTGGGGGCTGCTGAGGGCGACAAACCGGCCCCCAGTCTTTGTGAGGGGGAGCACGATTCGCCACACTATGTTTTTGAGCCTCCTGTCCAGAAGGACTGGGGCGGGGTGGCCGACAGCCCCTCCCCCTGAGTGCGGCAAGGAAGGAATTGCCCGAAGGCTTCCTCGTGGCTTTTTGCCTCCTGGAACCTGGTGATAACTACATTCATAGCTTCACCAAATAAGCCAGAAAGCGAAACCGGGTCATCGAGAACGAAAACGTTGTCCTTATCTCTGATGCCCAACAGGTTGAGCCATAATTGTCTCTCCGTGCTGACTAAAGTAGACATAGACCGGCCAATGGCGCGAGCCATCTGTTTGGTCGTGCGGAGAGACAGATCCGTGGCTCGACGAAGCTCAGTCAAAGCCTCTTTGTCGACCGTGGTGCCCGTACTCAGGTCCTTCAACAGATCAGCCTGTTACACCTGTAACACTCCATAGTGTGCAGGGCATCACCAGCCTGACCAGCTGCCTGATAAGCCTTCCCCACAAGCGTGGAGGTGGTCCTGCATGGCTTTGTGGGGAGAGTGGGTCTCTTTAGTGATTATTCAGAGCCAGGTGAGGGATAACCCGCAAGTGTCTGTTCTACCGGCAGCATCAATGAATACCCTCATGCCTCGGCACCCACTATAGTCGAATATGTCAAGGGCACGAAGACACGGGAAGTATAAGGTTTGATATAGCGTTCCCTTCCCCTTTTTTTTGACCACCAGATAGAAATGTGTCTTCTAGTTTGGAGCATTTGGGGGTCTCTTGTTTGCTTGGCCAGTCTAAGTGTAGCCTAGCCACAGCCTGAGTAACCACCTCGAGTAATTCCTCAGCCGCTTATATTATTGTGCGTGGGATGTTCAGAGGTTCAGCATCCCCCTCGTGAACTGAAGAGGAGCTGAAGCGCACTTCAGGCTTACGAGAAGGATCAGCTGGATTTGGGGAGAGAGCGAGCGATAGGGACGAACCTGTCTCTCACACCTCAGCCAGATCTATGCGCAAGCCCAACGATGAAAGAGTGGGTGCTGGCTCTTGGAAGCAAGATGAGTGTGAAGCATTTTGACTGTAAATAGATCGCAATGCTCGCACCTGCCCCGCCCCAATGCAAGAGCAGCATGCTCTTCCCCCAAACAACAAAACAAAACTGGTGTGTGTCCATTTCAGCCATAGAGCATAAACATGGGAACACACACCGCTTTCTTTGTTCATCATTCATTCTTTTTCTTCTTTTTTTTAAAGAAAAGAGAAAGGTTTCTGCGAACTGCCTAACAATTCTAACTCCTATCAGAGGAAAGTTCTGACAGTCAGGAAGCACAACACACACATAATGATCTGAAGACCAAAGATCTGACGATGCACCTGTAACACATCTATTTACTACAGGTGCATCCAATGATGTCAACAGCAGAGGCTATAAATACTAGTAAATTTCATTGACGTATTGCACACATATTCACAGCTGGTCACACCTAAAGTTGTTCCGAAAGCGCTAAATCAGCGCAGCATCGAAGTGTAGCTTTTTGATAGGGAACTCTGTGAATTCAAATGCACAATCCTGAAAAAATATGTAGAATGGTTGGCATTCCTAGGAACATGTAATATTCAATTTATTTTTCTTTCTTTCCAGCTATGACAGTAGTGAAAGTGGCACTTACCTATAGGCTACATGAAAGGGGAAACCATCCAAAATGCTTGAAACCAGCAGACTTTGACTTCTGAGACAACAGTATAATTTCCAATAATGCTGCATGATTGATTGAATTAAGCCTGAAATCGCAACATCGCCTTGCATAATTATTAAACCTTAAAAGGCTGTATTAAAATATAGGCTGTTTCTCAAAGCTAAGGGTGCAGAAAAATTACATATGTTCTTATGAAGATCAGTCTTGCCAAGCTACCATTGAAGAACGAACTTGAAAGGACAGGAGGATGTCGAACACATCTATTGCCAGCTTTGAGATGCGCTGCGATCTTCCTATAAACATATATATATACAGTAGCGTTTGCATCTTTTTTTTTATCATTAATGACATGTAAACCGTTCTATTATATATTTAAAAAAAATAACAAATATATACATATATATACACACACATACACACACACACACACACACATTTGTGTATAAAATGTTTGGCAAACAACAAAATATTGCCAATCAAGTTTGTTCACACAATGCAGGTGAATGGTGACCAAATCTTTTAGCTCCAAAAAGGACATAAAGGCAGCATTATGGTAATACATATGACTCCAATGGTTCTGAATGCTAGATAGTGTCAGGAAGTGTAATCAAACTTGAAATCTAGAGCTTATGTCAAGATTTATAGTGAACAATGAGTATTTTTTCTTTTTTCTGTTCTAATCAAAAAGCTATTAGAAAGTCTTAGGCATAACATTTTGCTGCCTTCATGCTTTGCATTATATGGAGATAAACAGATCATATCACTAACATATTTATTTGTGCTCCATGGAAGAAAGTCTTACAAGTTTGAGACCACTTAATGGTGAGTAAATGAAGAGCAAATTATAATTATTGGGTGAACTATTCCTTTAAAACAATACTGAATGACTTTATGCTGTCATATCCCTTATATATGAAAATGTCGTTTTAAATCGTTTTTAGGAGCTAAGGAAGCCACCCACTGGAGTTGGGACTGAATCAGGGGAATCCACTGCAGGAACATAGATATGGTACAACCTCATGGATGAGGCAATAGGTGGGAGGCCACCCATCCAGCCTTCCATCCTAATTGCCTCATCAGAGGAAAACTCCATTGTTGCTGCTGTGAGTTCCCCTGATTCAGTACCAGAGGAGCCAGAGCAGGTGGATATGAGAGGGAGTGGAGATGCAGGGTCAGCAAAGAGACAGAGAAGGGACTCAGTGCTGGATTTTTTAGAGAGAGAGGCTGAGAGGGCAGAGGAGAGAATGAGAAGAGAAGATGAGGGAGGAGAGACTTCTCTCAATTTTTGAGCAAATTGTGGATAAAATGTAGTTACATTTAGAATAAAAAGTATAATTTGAGTCATGTTTGTTATTTTTTATTTTACACGAGATGATTTATACCAACAACAGAGACTAAGTGGTCTCTTGTCTGTCCACCACTCTGCGGGTCTATTATATGCTGGTCATCAGGATCATTGTTGCTTAGTTGGTCTTCATCTGGCTCTGTGATGTCCCCATTTGTGTACAGATGTTGTGCAGCACAGCACAACATGCTATGACCTCTGGAGCAAAGACTGGCTTAACCTCAAGGGCCTTGAAAAAGATGGATCGCCATCGTGTTTTCAAACTGCCAAATGATCTCTCAATTATGGACTGAGCTTTTGCATGGTGGTAGTTGAAATGACGCTGACTTCCATTCTGGAGTGGCTCTCTGTATGGTGTAATAAGAGAGATTGGGCAGCTAAGGCAGGGGTAACCTCCATCTCCTAAAATGTGGTATCCCTCTGGTGGGTACAGTGCCTTAGTGTAGATCGGGCTGTTCTTGAGCTCTCTGGAGTCATGGACGGATCCGGGATAACCTACAAAAATGTCCAGGTATTTTCCTTGGTGGTCACAGACTGCTAGTAGCTGGATGGAATAAAACAACTTTCTGTTTAAGTAGCACATAGAATCAGCAGATGGTGTCTTGATTCTAATGTGACAGCCATAAATGCTACCAGCAACTGCACCAAAGACAGGACTGCCAGCTAGGTTTGCAAAGCAAGCACTGATTTTCTCAAGCTCCTGCAGAGATGGGAAGAGGATTATTCTCTGTTTGATCTTGAGGATCTTTTCTGTGAACAATCATGTGCACTGTCAAACGGGGTATGTCAAATGCTCAACAAACAACCCGGTAAGAAGTTGCACTTGCCAGCCAAAATGTAAAGACCAGAATTTCAAGATCTTGAACACATCCGTGGTCACGATCCTCACGGAGGGTGGAAATGAGGTAGGTCAGGGTTTGTCTGGTAAGCCTAAAGTCTGGCCTCAGGTCACTTGTCCCATCCAGGTACAACCTGAGCACAGGCACTAGCGGTTTCAGCCGACAGTAAGCAGTTGGGGTCCCAAACTAAAAATAATTAATACAATTTTTTATCATTAAAATAATTTAATCTATAGTGTAAGGTAATGTGTTATGGTAAAATATGTTAAATGTGTAAACCATTCTTCTGGACATTTAAAAAAAAAAAATAATAATAATTTATATACACTACCGTTCAAAAGTTTGGGGTCACCCAAACAATTTTGTGTTTTCCTGAAAAGTCACACTTATTCACCACCATACGTTGTGAAATGAATAGAAAATAGAGTCAAGACATTGACAAGGTTAGAAATAATGATTTGTATTTGAAATAAGATTTTTTTTACATCAAACTTTGCTTTCGTCAAAGAATCCTCCATTTGCAGCAATTACAGCATTGCAGACCTTTGGCATTCTAGCTGTTAATTTGTTGAGGTAATCTGGAGAAATTGCACCCCACGCTTCCAGAAGCAGCTCCCACAAGTTGGATTGGTTGGATGGGCACTTCTTGCGTACCATACGGTCAAGCTGCTCCCACAACAGCTCAATGGGGTTCAGATCTGGTGACTGCGCTGGCCACTCCATTACCGATAGAATACCAGCTGCCTGCTTCTGCTCTAAATAGTTCTTGCACAATTTGGAGGTGTGTTTAGGGTCATTGTCCTGTTGTAGGATGAAATTGGCTCCAATCAAGCGCTGTCCACTGGGTATGGCATGGCGTTGCAAAATGGAGTGATAGCCTTCCTTATTCAGAATCCCTTTTACCCTGTACAAATCTCCCACCTTACCAGCACCAAAGCAACCCCAGACCATTATATTACCTCCACCATGCTTAACAGATGGCGTCAGGCATTCTTCCAGCATCTTTTCATTTGTTCTGCGTCTCACAAACGTTCTTCTTTGTGATCCAAACACCTCAAACTTGGATTCATCTGTCCACAACACTTTTTTCCAGTCTTCCTCTGTCCAATGTCTGTGTTCTTTTGCCCATCTTAATCTTTTTCTTTTATTGGCCAGTCTCAGATATGGCTTTTTCTTTGCCACTCTGCCCTGAAGCCCAGAATCCCGCAGCCGCCTCTTCACTGTACATGTTGACACTGGTGTTTTGCGGGTACTATTTAATGAAGATGCCAGTTGGGGACCTGTGAGGCGTCTGTTTCTCAAACTAGAGACTCTAATGTACTTATCTTCTTGCTCAGTTGTGCAACGCGGCCTCCCACTACTTTTTCTACTCTGGTTAGAGCCTGTTTGTGCTGTCCTCTGAAGGGAGTAGTACACACCGTTGTAGGAAATCTTCAATTTCTTAGCAATGTCTCGCATGGAATAGCCTTCATTTCTAAGGACAAGAATAGACTGTCGAGTTTCAGATGAAAGTTCTCTTTTTCTGGCCATTTTGAGCGTTTAATTGACCCCACAAATGTGATGCTCCAGAAACTCAATCTGCTCAAAGGAAGGTCAGTTTTGTAGCTTCTGTAACGACCTAAACTGTTTTCAGATGTGTGAACATGATTGCACAAGGGTTTTCTAATCATCAATTAGCCTTCTGAGCGAATGAGCAAACACATTGTACCATTAGAACACTGGAGTGATAGTTGCTGGAAATGGGCCTCTATACACCTATGTACATATTGCACCAAAAACCAGACATTTGCAGCTAGAATAGTCATTAACCACATTAGCAATGTATAGAGTGTATTTCTTCAAAGTTAAGACTAGTTTAAAGTTGTCTTCATTGAAAAGTACAGTGCTTTTCCTTCAAAAATAAGGACATTTCAATGTGACCCCAAACTTTTGAACGGTAATGTATATATATATATATATATATATATATATATATATATATATATATATATATATATATATATATAAATATATATATATATATAAACATAAGATACACAAATGATCCAATGACAGCAGTGTATTATTAACATCAACTTTGAACACTATCTATTATTAGTTTATCTTATGTAGACAAAATACATTCAACTGTAAACTAAAAACTGAAGTCTAGTTTAGTTTTTAAATATCCTGTAAGACATTTTCCAGGAGCTGAATGGACCTATTCTTCAGTTATTTAGTTTTCAGTTGAATGTATATTGTTGTTAACTTCTTACCAATGTGGCGTCGACAAGTTAACAACGCACACCTCAATGTTGTTGCTCTTTGTGTAGTCCGCCTCTTTCTTCTCTTTAGGAAAATAAGAGTCACCAGAACCAAAACCAACAAGACGGAGTACATTTTTGCACCAAGTTTTCCTCCGGACTCGGGTGGAGGACACGGACAAGAAGAATCCCGCGAAAATGTGTGCTCGTGCACTTGTGTTAGTTTTTGTTGGTAGTTTACTTTTCTAAAGTTTTTATTTTTAGTTATATATATATTGTATATATGTATGTATGTATGTATGCATACATACATACATACATACATACATATGTATGTATGTATGTATGTATGTATACATACATACATATGTATACATACATACATACATACATACATACATACATACACACACACACACACACACACACACACACACACACTTTTATAATATGCAATAATATGCTTTATTGTGCATTCTGTTTTTTTTTTTTTTTTTGCATTAATAAAAAAATGAATCACAGTACAATATATCTATAAGATATACACACATATATATATATATATATATATATATATATATATATATATATATATATATATGTATGTATGTGTGTGTGTGTATCAAATGTTTGGCAAACAACAAAATATTGCCAATCAAGAAACCAACGTTGCCTTCATAATTCCCATATTTAATATCGAGATGATAAAATTAATGAAACCACACAGGTGAAATGTTCGTGGCATAAAAATGTCTGCGACGGCTCCCTGTGCTCTCTGACGCATGGAATTTACGTCAGCGTCTGATTTCGCTCACTCATTTCCTTCACTCACTGCTGAAATATAGTGCACTCACAACCATTCACTATATAGGAAATAGTGAATGAGTGAACGAGTGGGCGATTTCAGACACAGCATGAGACACAGCTATAGTCTGCATTTAGCGCAGTTAGCGCTATGTTTGTAAGCGTCGCCCTCTAGCGGTCTGGTTGGCATTATCCATTATTCCAATATAATACAGAATTTAAGAGGTTTTGTTTATTTGGCTAAAACGTTTTATTTTTCTATGATGCGCTTGATATTTCAGTGCAATTGCCCAACATAAGCATAGTATACATTTGTACTGTTTTATCATATACATTATATAAGTGGTAAATGTGAGTTCTGTTGTTTTCCTGTAAAAATGTCTCAAGATAATTTTTTTTTGAGAACTCCAACAAAATGTAGTGTGTTACGTGAAAGCGATATTTGCCAAATGGAAGTCACAGGAAAACAAATATATTGTTGAAAAATAAATGGGAAATATTGCTTTTGAATTTATATATTTTCATGTTTGTTTTTACCAAGACCCACTCAAAGCTGGATTAGCTGGATTTTTTTATTTTTTTATTTTTTATTTTTTTTTTATAAAATCATTCCTGTCAAAAATGAAAGATGGTGCTACTGTGAATATGGTTCATGCCCTGCTACTTTCAGAGTACACACTTCATGGGCTCTGTTCATAACAAAGTGTCCCTAAATGTACTCATCATTTGTTTGCCACCACTTGGTGGTTTGTGGAGCATATTTCCTCTTAGGGTGGGCCAGTGCAACAGGCAGTGCCATCATGGAACGTTGAGGGCATGGTCAGTCACCCAATGCCAGTGGGATTTCACAGCCCTTGCAAAATGATAACTGTCTCACTCAGGCACAAGTTACAAATAGAAGGGCGACTTTGACACTGTCAATATGAACAGGAAAACATCCATGTGTGCATCTCACTGACCCCTTACAATTCTTTCGCACAAACTCACAGGGTGGAGACAAGCACTCGAGACTAGAGCAACACATTCCTGACTAGTGGTGATGTGTCAGGCTATAAAGCTCACTCTGAGTTCAGATGTTCAAACAATTGGCTCTCCAGTATTGTTAAGCAAGATATGCTGAAACAAGAGACAAAAGAACTAGATTTTTACATTTTATGAAGAAAATGTGAGCTCATCCCGAAATCTCTACGATACCCTAGTCTGATCACTTAGAAATGTAATAGCATACCTCTACTCAACAATCCACATTACGAGAGGTATCATTTATGACTGTAGCACAAATGGTGCATCGATAAGTTAGATATGTTTTCATCCAAGTTACGCATGCAATTGTAAAACAATGTGAATAAATCAGCATTTACATCCCATGTGTTCAAAATAACAAAATCATCACTTTTGCAAATTGGCAAAAAATAGAAATGTAAATGGAAGTTAAAGCCACTGTGGCTCTTTTATTAAATGTAATGTATCAAAAGTAATAAATTACTCTAACAAACAACATTTTTGCTAATGCAAGCATGTGATCGGCAAACAACAAAATAGCAGGAAAACATTTCAAGCAAAGTCACAGCAAACATCCCAAACTTACCTTTATGGATTTCATACGACGTCTCAGATGTCAAAGTCTGCAGGTTTCAAAGTGTTTCAGATGGTTTTCCCTCATGATGCAAGTGCTGCTTTCGCAATTGACTGTATGTGAAAATGACCTTGAATAAAATTAAACATCAAATTTTCTTATGAGTGCCAACCCTTCTACATTCTGTGGCTCTTACTATTTATGGATTGTGCAATTTTTTCTGAGTTTGAGTTTTGTTTGAGAGAAGTTGTTTTTCTGTTTTCATGAAATCTTTTTTCATGTCAGTAAATTTACAGTAACGTAAATTTATTTCCGAATCTAAATGGGAAAACGAGTCTAGACTGAACATTGTTTGATGTCTGCAGGTTTTTTACATGTTAAGTTAAATTTCACATGTTTACTGCAAATGTCATGCCCATAACACTTGAATTGTCCCTTAACAATATATAAATTGGCTTTTTTTAAGCTAAATATTGTATATTTTAAAGTGGTCAACATCTTTGATGATGGTACAAACCAATTTTCCCCTCTTTTATTTAAGTTTTTTTCACAAATATTTAATTGAGATTACATTTTTACTTCACTGATGGTCAGGTTCAGGTTTGGAATTTGGGTTGGGGTTTACAGTTTATAAAATATGAATTCCTCTTCACTGTATTACAGTATATACAGCTGAAAACAACTCGGTTCACAACTCACTTTTGGCACCCCTTCATGGACATTTCACATGGAAAATGGAGCTCACAACTGCCCATATGCCCAAAAACACCTATTGCTTTAACCACTGGGGGCAGGGGAATGAACATTTGCCGCATAGTGTCACTAGTCCATAAATTGGCACACTGGTTCGAATTTAATAAAAATAAAAAAAACATTCAGAACATGCCAATTTTCTTTGTGATCATACTGAGAGGTGTTGAAAAATAAGGTCTAGGTGACATCAGCTGACAAAGACTGTGAACCAAATGATGCACCATACACTATGCACTTACGCACTTACACACTTACGGAGTGGTGGTGGTGTAGTGGCTAGAGCACAGGGCTGCTAATCAGAAGGTTGCTGGTTCAAACCCCACAGCCACCACCATTGTGCCCTTGAGCAAGGCACTTTGATTGTCCCTGTAATAAGGGCTCTGTAAGTTGCTTTGGATAAAAGCGTCTGCCAAATGCATAAATGTACAATATACACTATTTACCATGTAGTGTATGAATTTTAAAAGTGTAGTTTCATCCCAAATCGAACCTTTAATGGTTGTTCACTGCACGGAAGCATTCGTCATTTAACAGCTGGTGGAAGTGATGTTTCAAACATATGTGATGTGTTGTTGCTATCTTTAGTGCGTTAGCCAACCTCATTTAAACAGTTGTATATGTACATAACAATGTACATATTCATACAGTGTGGGGTGATGGTAAAGCATTCAACTTTTTTTTTTTAAGGTGTTGTCTTCACTAAAGTTTTCCTATTTGCTACATTCTCCATTATTTACAAGTTTTTTTCTAGACCAGCAATGCAGCCAGGTAACTCCACTCCTTCCTCTACATACGACAAGCCACGAGTGCATGAAGTGTCCAACATTCCACACTTCATTTTGAATAACTGCATTAATACACTCCTTTTGGTTGTATTTTCAGTGTTATCATACTAACATTCACTACAGAATGACATAGAATAGTGTAGAAGTGAGCCATTTGGGATGCACCTAACAAGAGGAATGTGTACTAAAGGAAATAAGATCAATTTTAATTTCATGGTGATTGTTACTTAAGTTTAGGGGTTTGAACAATGACCAATAGTAATTGTAATGTGTGCCATAGCAAACACCACTAATAAGAAAATACTTGTAAGGATTTTCCATTTGATATTAAGATCTTTCTTAACAGAATTTAACACTTTTCCCTCAAAATAAAAGGTGAAAATGACGCACACCAGCTACAAAAACACCTCATATACATGAGGAAAATAACTAATGAAGTATGAAAATGTTCTAATTCAATGAACAAGTACCTTTGAGATGAATTAGCCACACTGCCCCTCATTCCCGCCCCTAAGTCAGACAGTAAACAGCCTCAGAGGGAACAGCCTCATTTTGACCCTGCCACAGTCTTTTGAAAAATACAGTCCATAAGACCTCAAACTTCTTGGCAAACATACTCACCATCTCACTGCTAATAAATATCATGAGGTGAGAGCCTCATTTGAGGCCGGGCAGCAAGGTGAAAGCGGTTTTATCGGTTGGTCTGGCCCATTCGCTCTGACAGACTGCAGGATCATAGGAGGCCAGTGACAAACCTGCCAAGCTCCTCAGACTCTGTTATTATGACCTCTAGCACATATGTTTGTGCAGCTGCCGCCACTTTCGCACCCTGCCGTGTACTGTAAAGTGCTTTAAGAGAACCGCTTTGGTTGAGAGAACTTTCTGTGGGTTTATTGATGTTTCAAGAGAGTTCTGTGGGAATGTGGTACTGCGAAAAATCTAAAAGAACAATGTTTTACCTTCGGAGAATTTGAAAGTTGAAGATACACAATATCTTGTGGAGGTAAAATGGTAATTTTGCCAAGGAGTGCTTATTCCTGGATAACCTTTTTAGGGTCTTGGAACAACATTCCAGTCAAACAAATATACTGTAGTTCTAGCCATAAACTACCCCCATAAATGATAGGTTGAAAAGTGTGTTGTTCAAGCCCCTACTTTAGCCATGACCCTAAAATCTGATTGGATTCTATAAATGTTGTCTGAGGACTAGCAAAAATGTTGATGTGTCTTACCAGTAGGTCATTAATGCTTAAATGAATACTTCCAGTCTTTAGTGACCCGGGACCTCATTCCACCAGTTTTACCTCATCCATTTTTGGACTTTATTATTTCTTAATCCTTCTCTTATAAATCTTCTAAAAATAAAATATATATATATATATATATATATATATATATATATATATATATATATATATATATATATATACACTGGGGCCAAAAGTTTAGAATAATGTACAGATTTTGTTCTTATGGAAAGAAATTGTTACTTTTATTCACCAAAGTGGCATTCAACTGGTCACAATAGTCATGACTATTACAATTTGAAAAAGAAAAATATTTTAACATTTGAACATCTTTCCAAATGCAGCAATGTTAGCTTTGCAGATCCTTGGCATTCTAGTTGTCAGTTTGTCCAGATACTCCAGTGACATTTAACCCCACACTTCCTTTAGCACTTGCCATAGATGTCTTGTCAGACACTTCTCACACACCTTACAGTCTAGCTGAACCCCCAAATGCTCAATCCATAACACTCTTTTCCAATTATCTGGCCCCCACAGTGAGCCTGGTTTCTCCCAAGGTTATTTTTCTCCATTAACCATCATCTTATGGTGTTTGTGTTCCTTGCCACAGTCACCTTCGGCTTGCTCACTGCATTTCTAAATACAATTATTATTTAATTACTTATATTTGTACACACTTCATAATCGTATTTCATCAAACTACTAAAGACTTTATAGATATTATGGTTGAATTTTCTGATAATTCCTGATTTATATACAAATACAGATTACTTGACTTAACTGTTGTCCAATGTCTGTGTTTCTTTGCCCACTCTAACCTTTTTTTTTGTTTTTCTGTTTCAAAATTGTCTTTTTCTTTGCAATTCTTCCCATAAGTCCTGCACCCCTGATTCTTCTCTTTACTGTTGTACATGAAACTGGTGTTGAGCGGGTAGAATTCAATGAAGCTGTCAGCGGAGGACATGTGAGACTCTGATGTACTTATCATCTTGTTTAGTTGTACATCTGACCTTCCACATCTCTTTCTGTCCTTGTTAGAGCCAGTTGTCCTTTGTCTTTGAAAACTTTAGTGTACACATTTGTATGAAATCTTCATTTTTTGGGCAATTTCAAGCATTGGATAGCCTTCAATTCCTCAAAACAATGATTGACCGATTTGTTTCTATAGAAAACTGTTTCTTTTCTTTTTTTTTTGCCATTTTTTGACCTAAGATTGAACTTAAGACATGCATATTATCATATGTCTATTGCATATTATGGCAACTCAAAAACAAACACAAAGACAATGTTAAACTTCATTTAACAAACCAAATTGCTTTCAACTGTGTTTGATATAATGGCAAGTGATTTTCTAGAACCAAATGAGCAATTTTGCATAGTTACTGAAGGACAAGGTGTTGGAGTGGTGGCTGCCTAGATTTGAGGGCCTGTCTAGATTTGATCAAAAATTATTTTTGTCAAATAATGATGGTGCTGTTTTTTACATTAGTAATATCCTAACTATACTTTGTGATTATTTGAATGCCACTTTGGTGAATTAAGGTACCAATTTCCTTCCAAAACAGCAAAATCTGTACATTCTTCCAAACTTGTGGCCACAAGTACACACACACACACACACACACACACACACACACACACACACACATACATACATATATATATGTGTGTGTGTGTGTGTTTGTGTGTGATTATTTAATATCCAAGTCTACTATCACAGGATATCTACTCTTTGTTACCAATTTTGTTCGACAGTATGATACGTTGTGTGACATTTACATTAAGGTATACTACTGAAATTCTAAGTTGTATATAAAACTCATAATTTAGTAATATATGATCATTTTCTACCCTATCTCTGTTCCTGACGGAAATAGTTTTTCAGCTCCTCTTAAACATAAATGCCTGCTGTTATGATTGGCTAACATCGAGCAGCCCCTCGAATACAGGCATACAGTAAATAAAAAAAAATTAAACTCAGTCAAAGCAGAATGAACCAGCTGGAGATGCATCAAAACGATCAAAGATGTCCATCAAGTACATGTTTACATAAACCAACAATTCAAATTAGTGCAGATTGGCGCAAGAATACATCCAGGTTTAGACTCTAAACAGCAAGACGCAATGTTGCAGAATTAAACAAAATGGGGGTTATAACTTTGTTATAGCATATTTTAAAAGCGGCACGAGACACATGACAGTGGTCAAAAATGTCTGTCAAGTGCATATATATATATATATATATATATATATATATATATATATATATATATATATATATATATATATACACTACCGTTCAAAAGTTTGGGGTCACTTGTCTGAAATGTTTCTCATGATCTTAAAAATCTTTTGATCTGAAGGTGTATGCTTAAAAGTTTGAAATTAACTTTGTAGACAAAATATTATTCTGCCAAAACATATACATTTATTTAATTACAAATCTAAAATTTCCTAAAAAAAAAAAAAGTTTTTGAAATGGATGACTTGGATCAAAATATGAAGAAAAGAAGCCAATAAGTGCCCAACATAGATGGGAACTCCTTCAATACTGTTTAAAAAGCATCCCGGGGTGATTCCTCAAGAAGTTGGTTGAGAAAATGTCACGAGTACATGTCTGCAAAATCTAGGCAAAGGGTGACTACTTTGAAGATGCTAAAATATTACATAGTTTTGGATTTATTTTGGATTTTTTGGTCACAAAATAATTCCCATATTTCCATTTGTATTATACCATAGTTTTGCTGACTACTATTATTCTAAAATGTGAAATAAATAAATAAATAAAGAATGAGTAAGTGACCCCAAACTTTTGAACGGTAGTGTATATATATATATAGGCATCATGAGGAAGGAAAATTATATGGATATATTGAAGCAACATCTCAAGACATCAGCCAGGAAGTTAAAGCTCAGTTGCAAATGAGTCTTCCAAATGGAGAGTGACCCCAAACATACCTCCAAAGTTGTGGCAAAATGGCTTAAGGGCAAAAAATTCAAGGTATTGGTGTGGCCATCACAAAGAACTGACCTCAATCGGATAGTAAATTTTTGGACAGAACTGAAAAAGCATGTGCGAGCAAGGAGGCCTACAATCCTGACTCAGTTACACCAGTTCTGTCTGGAGGAATGTGCCAAAATTCCTGCAACTTATTGTGAGAAGATTGTGGAAGGATACCCAAAACATTTGACCCGAGTTATACAATTTAAAGGCAATGCTACCAAATACTAACAACGTGTACGTAAACTTCTGTCCCACTGGGAATATGATGAAAGAAATAAAAGCAGAAATAAATAATTCGCTCTTCAAATATTCTGATATTTCACATTCTTAAAATAAAGCAGTGAGCCTAACTGACCTAAGACAGGCAATGATTTCTAAGATTAAATGTCAAGAATTGTGAAAAACTGAGTTTAAATGTATTTGGCTAAGGTGTATGTAAACTTCTGACTTCAACTGTAACACTCACTTTTTGGTGTTTCAATTGAAAATGCATCACATTACTTAAATAAACTGGAATGTGAAGGCCGTATGACAGTTGTTACGATTCCCCATTGTCTGCCATGTGTTTTTCCCTCACCTTCACTCCAAACTACGTTTCCCACAATTCCCGGCCCTAATCACTCCCTCATTATCCCCACCTGCCTGTCATTCCCTCGTTCTGTTCTGTGTGTGTATATACGCCCTGTTGTTTTTTCAGTCCTTTGTCAGTTATTGAATGTCGTCTCAGCCTGTCACCGTGTTCCTGCCTGTGCCCTTTGTTGTTATTTATATAGTATTTACCTCAGTTCTCCCATCGTGGATATTTCTTTGTTCCAGTGTTTTCCTTTGTTTAACTTCCAATAAAAGCTGCATTTAGATCCTCACTCCTCGTCTGCTCCATTCGTAACAACAGTGAATTTACTATTTTAATATCGTTTTAAGGCAATGGGATTCAGAACATCAGCATATCCAGTGGAATTCAGTTGGGACCTGTCTAGAATGTTCTGTAATGCACAGAATAGAGGGGCAGATGAAAAAAATAAAAAATTGTATGTAATGGAGTAGCATCACAGTCAGTGAAATTTAATGGTCCTATGTTTCAAGGAGATGGACACTGTTCAAAGCACTCGCTCACTCTCTCTTCTATTCTCTTTATGTTGGAATCTTTCTTGTAGAATCTCACATGTGCGTTTTGAGATTGATTGCAGGAAAAGTTTTCTATGACATATGAGCCATGCTTAGAGAAAGTCTTTAAAACAAGTCTATTTATCTTTTGTTTCTCTAACATATCTATGTTATTATTATTATCATCTACAAACGGTCAAAAATACACATTCTTGGTTCTTAACAATCACTGTACTCAATTATATATATATATATATATATATATATATATATATATATATATATATATATATATATATATACTGTATATATATGTATGTGTCCTGACAATTAGCTGTTTAGTTGTTGTTTTGGATATTTGTGTCAAATAAGACAGGTCAATGTATCACTATTGCATTTAGATGTTCTTCAAATTAAACAAATAAATGATTTAGTTCCTCATATTTCTGTTTTGGTGGCTTTAATGCAAAGAGTATTCCATATGTATTGCCTTATGAAGAAAAAGGCCTTTAGGAATCAGTGACTAGAAACTGTTCAAGGAATAAAAATAAATTAAAAAAATGCCGGGAATGAAGTCCCCGGAGTTGAAAAACTAGTGATAATCACATTATCAATTTATTCCATTTTTTTTTTTTTAATTGACCAAAAGACCAAAGGGTTTATCAATTTATGCAAAGCACACCTTACTCACACATGGCAGAACCGGAAGTCCCGAGGATACACCTTTTAACAATCTTTTTAAATTACACCTTTGCGAACCATGCACATCTACTATATGTTCACCAAAAAAAAAAAAAACAAACAAACAAAAAAAAAAAGGTACAGTGTCCAGTATTTAGTCCAGCTATTTATTGATATACTTGCTTCATTGCAATTGACATGACTGGTATATCATATATATATATATATATATATATATATATATATATATATATATATATATATATATATATATATAGAAAGTCATTTTAAATAAAAAAGTAACACTATTTTTATGATAATAATTATACTATTTCTTCTTCCCTGAAGAACAATAAATTTATGCATTTCTTTTGGAATTTCTTATTATCTTATTAACATGTACATTTCTACATTTTACCATTAATTTCCATATAGAAATAAGCACATTTAAAATATAATAATAATAATAGATGGCTATAGCCACCTACTGTATGGTGTGATGGCTTGTTGTAAATAAATTTTATCACAAGATTTGCATTTGGGTATATATTTATATGTTGTCAACTATTATTAGTCAAAGTTTAGCATTTTAAGATTGATTTATAGTGTCAGATTTTGCAGTTCCTGTAATGTTGTTGTGTTGGAGTGATCTGGTTTCTAGTTGCTCGTGTTTAGTTTGCCTTTTATCTACCATACTTGAATCTGCTAAGCATGACTTTTTATCAAGCTATACAAAAAAAGACAACAATATTGGCCTAAAAAACAATTATGAGTTTCAATAATGTCATTATGCTTGCAATCAAACCTGACCATGGTGTTACAATGAGAAGACACAGAGTAAGCATTATTCTACCAATAATTTATTACACAAATATTGAGAAACTTTTATTAGAGTATAAAATAGAATAATCAGAGTAAACATTTAGCAATTTCATACATTCTATGGTTAAAATTTATTTAGAAAATATATATATATATATATGTGTGTGTGTGTGTGTGTGTGTGTGTGTGTGTGTGTGTGTGTGTGTGTGTGTGTGTGTGTGTGTGTGTGTGTGTGTTAGATTGCTGTCATCAGCAGGAAGGCTACTTGATGACTTGTAATGCCAACAATGACTGAAAGATGGCTGTAGAGCTCCACTTATTGATGCCCTGTTTCTGTGTGTGTGTGTGTGTTCTGCATTGTGAGTGTGTTATTGTCTCACCCCTTTATTTCTGAGTGTGTGTGTTTAGCGGTGTGACCGATTTATTGGTTTGACAAATGTAAAAAAGCTCTGTTTATAGTTTTACCAGTTCATTTGTGTATGTAAGTTAGTGTAGAGTCTCACCCTCTCATTTCTGTCTGGTTTTTTTTCTGCATTGTGGCTGATTTATTGATTGTATTTGACAGATAAAGAAATGCTCTGTTTTTTTGGACTTTCCCATTTTCAATGGTTGGTCAATTTTGACCACGAATACCAAAGGTGTCACTTTCCCCCTTGACCACTTAGACTTAACAAATCAAGCAAACAGAGGAAAAGTCTGTTTAAGATAAAGTAAATTCAATTCTTATTAAGAGGAAAATTTATTGAGGTAAAAAATTACAGAATACCATAGGAGGGTTAACATAGAGTACTGTTATTTTAAAAAGGACATTAATTATGGATGTAAAGATATTTAAGCTTATCTTGAACTTTGTCTATGTCTTGTTAAAAAGTCTGGCATTTGACAATATATAGGGAAAATAAGATCTGCCATTTGTGTTGAAAATGTTATGGTGTTTAAACTCTATTTTTAAGTCAATATTATTCGAGAGCGGGCTGTGAAGGAGCATATAATTAGTTTGACCCACTGAACGAAAACACCCCATAAATGAACTAGTCTGTCATGTCGTTCGCAAAAAAAATAATAAAAAAAATTAGTCATTTCATTCATGAACGGCCTGCTGACCAGCTGAACAAGAGGAGGAGCTGCATGTCGTTTGTTCAGTTTGTCAATCTCGTTCAACATGAAAAGGGGACAGATGAATTATGAATAAAAGTGAGTGATGATCACACATTACACTCAGGGATGTAGTGGAGGCTAAACGCACGTAAACGCCGTTTACGCACCTCCTAAAATTCGGAAATAGCGTTTACCCACCTCCAAAGTGCGTTTACCCGCCTCCAAAGTGCGTTTATCCTCCTCTAAATAGCCTATAGTTCCTAAGCCATTTTAAATTAAGCTTATGCCGTTTTAGTTTTATATTGTTCATTATTAGTTTCATAGGTTGTTAAACCCAAGACGAAGTATTTCATATTGCGCTGCATTACTGTCTGTTGATCAATCTCTTGCGTAGCCAGCAAGCAGCAGACTGCATCAAGATTCATCAGTCACTAGCCCAAAGTATACATAAGACATGATTTTTGAACACTTCATTGAGTTTTGTTTTGTAGAATAAATATTTGTAAAAGATTTTCGTTTTGTATAAATTGTATCTTAATTTTGATCAATATTTTATCAACCAACTGCCTGTAGGTCCGCATCGTCAACTTCATCTTTGCAGCGACACAGAAAGCACCAGTTTATTAATAAACAATTAAATGTCTCCTTGCTATTTTTGACACATTAATAATTACTTTCGGCTGTTCTTTGTGGCAAGCTTTATGCGTGCGGGCGTGCGCTTGAGTGCGGCTCTATTAGGCTACGTTAACGCTCATCCATCCTGTATAGCCTATTTAAGTAATTAAATTAATATAGGGGCGATTTGTCCACTAATGGCTAAAATGAACAACTACTAGTCGATTAGAAAAAAAACTTTAGTCGGAGGCAGGCAGCCCTTATTCTACATATTTTCGAACCAGCAGGTCATTCTGGGTTGAGCGAGCGACCCTGAGCGTAATGAGCGAGCGGAGCGGAATATTCAGAAATGCGCTCTCCGCGCATACTCTGATCGGAACAAACCAAGCATGACAAATTAAAACTTTATTTCATTTTCTCCATTGCTTGAACACTCACTACATTATCATATTATAATGGCACCAGATTCATCCTTCTGTCGTTAATCTGCACCTGCTAAATTAGCAATTGGAAAAAACTGTAATCGACAACTATTTTGATAATCGATTAAGACAAAAGTAAAAAATTCTTTGATTCCAGCTTGTTAAATGTGAGTTGTGGACAAAACGAGACATTTGAGGACGTCATCCTCCTGGGTTTTTGGGAAAAACTGATCCACATTTTTCATCACTTATTATAGACCAAACAACTAATCGATTAATCAAGAAAATATTCAACAGATTAATCAACTATGAAAATAATCCCAAATCCCTAATCAGTACAAGTGCATTGCATTGGAAGCCCTGGATATAAGCCTCCCTCTCTATCTCTCTTAAATATTTTAGTTCTCTCTGTTTTGTCATTTAGTAAACTTTATAGATTTCAACCATATTATTCCTTCTTGAGTCTCTTTAACAAGAACTTAAATGAATGTATGAATTGAACAGTGATTGTGTGACCTATGATGAGGGAACAACCAGTGATACCCTTGGAAGTACCATCAAATGATAGCCTATAGCGATGTCATCAGGATACACATACACCGGTAGGCAGTGGCCCAACTTACCGGGTGACCACGTCGTGGTCCACCAGAATTTATAGTTTACCCACCTCTTTTTTTACCACTACACCTCTGATTACACTGATTAAGTGTATTATTGAAACTCATAATTGTTTTTTAGGCCAATATTGTTGTCTTTTTTTGTATAGCTTGATAAAAAGTCATGCTTAGCAGATTCAAGTATGGTAGATAAAAGGCAAACTAAACACGAGCAACTAGAAACCAGATCACTCCAACACAACAACATTACAGGAACAAGAACTGATGGAGATACAGAAAACATGAAGGTTTTATACACCTTCATCTTATAAAGACTAATAAGACTAGTAACAAGACACACCTGGGACAATCAAAAAGGGAAACCGGAAACAAGGGCAGGACTTCAAACTAAAAGACACATAATAAACATAACACCCTCTACTGGACACTACGGGAACACCCAATGTATGACAATTCACAAGGAAGCCAATGTTAGAATGCTGTGTTTGTCACAAATCTTGGGGGAAAATGACAAATCAAACAATAAGATACCATTTAATTGAACGACTAAACTGAGGTATGAGAAGGTTGAGAATTAATTTTTTCATAGATCCTGTTCAAAGACTATGAAAGGATTATTAGGCCAATTTATTTCACCAACATAATCACACAGGAAGTCAACATGTTAATACTGACTTTTTTAGTAGCCTGAAATCAAACCCATTCTGCCAAGTTACTGACAAGCAGCGTCTCCTGTCAGACATTTTTGCATCAGCTCAACTGTTTTTACCTTTTCATGTGGCCCTACTGCACAAGCATCCTCAGAGACATGGGTTCTGGTCCAATGATAAACGAGATGAAATATTTGACATTATTGTCTCAGATGTTTGTGTGATTAATAGGTAGCCAGTTGTTGGTGTTTTTTGGTTAATTAATTTTTAGGTTGTAAATGTGCATGATTAAAGGATTTTTTTCGATACAGGCTGAGCAAGAGAGCCAAACTGTGACACTGAAATAACATCTGGCCAATATTTCAGATGGCCTGGAAGTAACAGGCAAAGTAAAACATAACTAATCACCACATTCAAGAAAAAATAAAGGCTTAAATCCTGCCTCAGAAGGATTAACACTTAATTACGACATTATTAGCATAATCACACATGCTAATAGCATCACCAATGAATCTCAATTGTCAGGAGGCAAGCATATCTATAACTGCGCTGGACTGGGACATATTTTGTAGTTTCAATCAAGGTGTAGAAAATCTCTCCTGTTAAGAGGATTACATTAATCATTTTAATGGCCACAAACACTTGATTTTGTATGCTCCTGACTGACATTTGTTAATAGATGTTTTGAATTTGACAGTCAGGAAATAAGCCAGTTCTGTCATATGTCATACAGTGTAAGGTGAGGCAGTGTATTAGCTATGTAAAATGTATAGTTTATGAGTGACATACTTGCAGTATAGTATATTGTAATAACTGGCAGTTATTTAGAAGAAGGTGGAGAAAACCGGAACTAAACTTCACTTTTATACTGTAATAACTAAACTTATTGCTAAGGCATGATACGAGCACTCGTGTCCCATACACCGCACAACCATGAGTGTCTCGATAGTAGAATACACCAGCAGGAGGCAGTACTTTTGTCTTTTTCCTTATTTATTCTGAACACCGAACAAGAACTATACAGGCAACGCCACATCACCAAGTCCCTCCCTTACGCACCCTTCTCCATGATGGTGAGAGACACCTTTTTGCATAACAAGGTAGTAAATGAACCAAGAACACCCAAACTATCTTGAACATGAACACACATAACTTTACTAACACAAAAACCCAACCATCTTGCTTTAATAACGCATAAGTCAACTCCCAACAAGCAATTACCCATAATGCACCCAGCTGCTAGAGCTGACTGCTGGGTCATTACAATATGTTCCAGCAAGGTGCATTAAAGTAAAAAAATACACAATATGAAATAGAAAAATTATTGTATTGGAGAGAAATTACACAACAATATACTAGTGACTTTGGTACTTTCTCAGAGTAATTGTTTTGCAGTTTTATAAGGCAAACACAGATACCTGTCAACATCTTTTGAGGACTGTCTATCTGTACAGTTCTCAGAAAAACATCAAGTGAGTTTTAAATGAATTCTTACCATCATTCCAAACTCATATCTGTTTTTTTATTCTGTAATACACAAAGGACAACTTTTGAAGAAAATTCACACTTCCCCGTCTGTCGCTCACTTCGACGTTGTATCGAAGAAGCGACACTAGGGGTCTCTCTTGAGCGCCGAATATGCCTCTGATCTATGAGAAAAGGCCAATGAGAGTTGGCGAACAGTACTTGCATACCCCGCCCCCGGACATACGGGTGTAAAGGCGAGGGAAATACACACGTTCATTCAGAAATTTTCTTCGGAGCCGATGGTCATGTATGCAGCCAGCTGCGAGTCACACACACCAGATTCCTGCTTCTGTTCCTCTGACGCTCTTTTTGCTGTTGGATCTACGGCGCACTTCAGCGGCTTTCTCCTTCTCTGCTCAGCAGTGCAGTTTGCCCCTGGGCGCTTCGAGTGATTTTCTCTGTAAAAGAGTTTATTTCTTTGAAAGAGCATTACACAGCGGCGTTGAACGTCCTTTTCAGGACGCGTCTTTATAAAGATGTCATTTCCGCCCCTGTGTAGTTTCTGGATGCAGTGATTTCTCCCCACCTCTCACGGTCATAAAAGCTGCCTCACGTGCCTGGGCTGCCATCACACGCAGGCAGCGTTTTATCAATGGTTCATGTTCTCAGTGCGAGAACATAGCCATGGCAACACTGCGGTCATGGCTTTCTTTTATCATGAGAGAAAGCCACTTCAGCCGCCCCCCGCGCCTCGCCACCTTCCTACGTGATTGAGGCAGGTGCTGCGGGCGATGAAGGCGATTTGGGGACAATGATGGGCTCTGTTCATCGGGTAAACCCCCTCGAACCACCCGCCTCCCTGGCACGCTTGCTTGCTTCTGTCTGTGCTCGGGATGAGCGATTCTCTCCAGTGGTTCATGTTCTCAGTGCGAGAACATGGCCGTTCCATCATTGCGGTCGCGGCTTTCTTTTGTCATGAGAGAAAGCCACTTCAGCTGCTCCCCGCGCCTCGCCTCCTTCCTACGGGATTGAGGCAGGCGCCGCGGGCGATGAAGGCGATTTGGGGACAATGATGGGCTCTGTTCGCCGGGTAAACCCCCTCGAACCACCCGCCTCCCCGGCACGGTTGTTTGCTTCAGAATTGGATGACATCACTGCTGCATCGGAGAGCGTTACAGCGGCGTCTGATGCTGATGACTCGCCTGCGCCACCACCTTCGGGTCTGCTCGCCCAGCCTGAGCCTGACGCACGGAGGTCCGCTATGCTTTCCCGGGCTACTTGATTGGTCCCACAGGCATGTGTGCCGCTCACAGCCGCGCCCCCCCCCCGGCTCCTTTCTTCCCGGACGTGCATGACGAGTTGAGTGAGCCCCGGCTTCCTCGCTCCTCCGCTCTCACTACCCTCGCAGTGGAGCGGTCCCAGACCGCTTCCGCCCTGCACGCCGCGGCCCTTCCTGCAACCAACGCCAGGCCAAGGCACTTCAAAACTTGCACTTGTGTAGTCCTGTTCTTGATGTGCTGCAGGACCCCCTCGAGGACCCGTAAGGCTCCCTGGCGCTCCGTAGACGCTCGACCCAGGGACCAAGACGTTAGCTCCGGAGATGGTAAGACCGCTCCGTCCCCCGGTGGAGGGCCGGGAGTAGAATTTTTTGTTGAATTAGTTTTTACATTCTCATATTCTCAGTAACAGAGCTATTTCCTTTTGTCTCTGGGTCACCAGGCTCGCAAATGCCGTTCTTACGTCACTCTGCCACCAGATCTCAACAGTCCCGGCAACCTGGATGCGGACCACCTGCCTCCCGCCCCCACGACTGTCCCCTGGCCGGCCGGTTCCGACGAGTCTAGAAGACGCCTACCCTGGACCTCCTCCTCAGTCGCTAACCTGCCCCCTGTCAGGTGTGCGGAGGTAGGTAAGTGCTTTGAGTCTTTTCTCAGCACCAGAGCTTGCCGCTTTACCTGCTCCGCCCCGCTGCGAAGCCCCGCCGGGTATGTCAAAAATAATCATCCCCTTGGTGCCCCTAGCGCAGAGTTGGACGCGTGGCTCTCACTTCCCAACACGTCTCGCTGGCTGGCCCGGACCATCCGACTCGGTTACGCAATTAGGTTTGCCAGGCTTCGCCCCCCCCCCTTCACGGGTGTCCTCTTCTCCGAGTACATGGCGAATATGCCAAGTCCCTGTGCGGAAATCACTACTCTCTTACTCAAAGACGCGATAGAGCCTGTCCCTCCAACGCAGATGAAGAATGGTCTCTACAGCCCTTACTTCATCATACCCAAGAAAGGCGGTGGCTTACGACTGATCTTGGACTTGCGAGTTCTCAACCAAGCATTGCACAAACTCCCATTCAAAATGCTCACGCAGAAACACATCTTAATCTGCGTTCGACAACTAGATTGGTCTGCAGCGGTAGACCTTAAGGACGCGTACTTCCACGTCTCAATTTTGCCTCGACACCGCCCCTTTCTGCGGTTCGCGTTCGATGGCCAGGCGTATCAGTACAAGTCCTCCCCTTCGGCATGTCTCCTGTCCCCTCGCGTCTTCACAAAAGTCGCAGAGGCAGCTCTTGCCCCGCTCCAAGAAGCCAGCATCTGCATACTCAATTACCTTGATGACTGGCTCATTCTGTCCCACACGAGAGTTACTATGCACTCACAGAGACCAGGTGCTCAGGCACCTCAGCCGTTTGGGGCCTCAGGTCAACTGGGAAAAGAGCAAGCTTACTCCAGTTCAGAGCATCTCTTTTCTCAGCGTGGAGTTTGACTCAGTCTCAGTGTTAGCACGTCTCACCAACGAGTGTGCGCAGTCAGTGTTGAGGTGCCTCGCCGCTTTCAGGCCGGGCACAACGGTCCCCTTAAAACTTTCCCAGAGGCTCCTGGGGCATATGGCATCCTCCGCGGCGGACGTGCCGCTGGGGTTGATGCATATGAGACCGCTTCAGCACTGGCTTCAGACTCGAGTCCCGAGAGGAGCATGGCGCCGCGGCACGCACCGTGTGACAATCACAACCGCCTGCCGCCCAACACTCAATCCCTGGACAGACCTCTGTTTTCTACGGCCAGGAGTACCCTCGCAGCAGGTGTCCGACGCGTCTCCGTCATGACCAACGCCTCCAGATTGGGTTAGGGCACCATGTGCAATGGGCACGCAGTAACAGGCCGTTGGAAAGGAGGCCTCGTTGCACTGGCACATCAACTGCCTGGAGTTGTTGACTGTTTTCTTTGCCCTGCGGAAGTTTCTCTCGTTAGTTCGAGACAAACATATCCTGATCAGGTCAGACAGCACCACTGCGGTGACGTACATAAATCGCCAAGGCGGCGTACGCTCCCGCCACATGTCATGACTCGCCCGTCGTCTCCTCCTTTGGAGCCAGCAGCGCAGGCCCGGCTCCACGGGTGGGCCAGGGTGGGCCTGGCCCACCCAATCAGAATCTTGGCCCACCCTGGCCCCACACCACATAACAGCCAATCACAAAATTGGTGCGATATTCAATTCAGCTCGAGATACGTTATTTTCTACCCAACCCCCTCCTTTTTTCCCTCCGAGACAGACTTAGCTCATTCACTTTGCAACCTTTGAGGTAAACGGACGTGCTGAATTATGAAGCAATATAACGACAGTAACAGCCAATGAACTTTATTAGAAGAACTATTAACATTAGTGAACTTGATTACCACACTCTAGTAGCCTAATAAAACACAACATGCACAGATTTCTTGTTCCGAAAGGACAAAAGAAAACCACTTTAGGTCTCCAGGACACAGCTACCACCTCATCCATTTGCGGCAATGAGGTCGAAGAAATGGAGTCGAGTTCATCAGCAGCTTCTGTTGGTGTCAAAAGCACAAATACACCCACTCAAAGATTCAGCAATTCTGTCCCAAATTATTTAAACAGAGCAAATCCTTACCAGCCGGTTCTGAAATCGTACCCCCGAACTCTTTTTGGAGGGAGAGAGAGATGCTTTTCGGCCACTTGGTATCAGTCACGGCCGTGGCTTGAATATTCTGTAGATCGCGATGCATGCTTTTGTTTTCCGTGTCGAGTGTTCGGTGTTGCTTTCTCTGAAAATGACACGTTCGTTTCGACAGGTTTTCGAAACTGGAAAGCAGCATTAGAACGTGACCGCGGTCTTCAAAAACATGCGTGCAGTCAAACTCATTTACAAGCCTCGAGCTCATGGACAGAGTTTTGCCGCCGACAGGTGTCGGGGGAGACCGTAGCATGTTTGCTCGGCCCCCAACAGATAGAAAAGAATCGCTATTACATAAAAAGCATGGCAGGTGTTGTGAAGTTTTTAGCAGTCAATGAGCTTCCACTACACGGGGATTGTGAAACATGTGACAGTGAAGAAGATTGCATAGCTGCGGGGCTTTTTGCCAAGTTGTTTAAATACACGTTGGAAAAAGATAAATACCTCGCTGACATTACATCAGGTATCCCACAAAATGGAAAGTACACTTCCAAAACCATCCAGAATGAAGTGATTGAAATTTTGGCATCCATGGTTCTGAAAAAAATAAAACAGAAATATGACACTGCTGATTTAGCTGCATTCTGTTTAAAAAGTGATGGCACAAGGGATCGGTGCAACACGGAAAATTTGTCCTTTATAATTCGTTTTGTGTGCAATGGTGTGCCAGAGGAACATCTCATTGGCTTGTTAGAACTCCAGCAGCTTGATGCAGATTACATCACCACTGAAATATTACAACACTTGTCTGAAGAGGATACAGTGCTGATAATATAATAAGCCAGTGTTATGATGGAGCATCAGTGATGAGCGGGGTGCGAGGTGGTGTTCAGGCTTTATTACAACAAAGGTTGGGCAGGCATATCCCCTACATCCACTGCTATAATCACCAGCTTCACCTCACTGTCATACATGCGATTCAAAGTGAACCTTGTGCCAAAAGATTCTTTGACTTGTCAGGCTCCCTGCACTCTTTTTTCAGGCATCATTTTGTCTCTCAGAGATACAGTTGCCCGTATCTCAAGAGACTGTTGGAAATCCGCTGGACAAGTCATTATGAAGTCACAAAATGTGTTGTGGATAATGAGGAAGTAATTCTTAACATTCTTTTTAAGGTTTCCAATGATAACAATGCATCAGTTGACCTTGCAAAAGAAGCCTCTGGGCTTCTCTCTCAGCTGAAGCGACGCCATTTTTTTAAAATTGGCAAATTTCTGATACATCTTCTCGCCATTTTAAAACCAGCAAATAGCATCCTACAGTCTCACCATGTTGATTTGTGCAGTGCAGCTGAAGTTGTGCAGGGATGTCTTGGTGCACTGAAAAATCTCAGAGAAAATGACAATGAATTTCAGCAGTACTGCGCTGACATGTCTACTGTTGAGCCCTCACCAAAACGTCTAAGGACTGTGAATCCCTCCTATGGTGACTCTGTCATTTTTTCACCTTTAGGGCAAGAAGGGTCAGGTTCTGAATGTGCCACTGCAGCTCTAAGACGACAGATGTTGAACATACTAGATACAGCTGTATCAGAGATAGAAAACAGGTTTTCCACGAAGAATTTGCAGCTGATGCAAGCCCTCTCAGGTTTAATACCAAAATCTAACAAATTTCTTGACATCCAGTTGCTTGAGCCTCTCTGTAGTCTTGCAGGGGTTGCAAAAAATGAACTCCAGAATGAAATTATTGTTGCCAGACCAATGCTGTCCAAAAAACTTCCATCTGATGCTGAATGTTCTGCTGTTTGCAAACTCTTGCAGGAATACAAAGATGCATTTGCAGGTCTTCATAAATTGTATGTATCTGCTATGGTCTTGGGTGTCTCTACTGCTTCATGTGAGAGCTCATTCTCTACTCTGGCAAGAATTTTGACACCATTCCGCCGAACAATGCTTCATGAGAGGAAAAAAAACCTTGTGCTTTTAGCTCATGAAAAGCAATAACACATGAGCTGGACATGGATGAGTTTGTAACAGAATTCTCTAAAATGAGTAGAAAGCTAATGCTGTAAATATTATAGTTATATGAGTAGATCTTTTTCAAGACCTGCCCTGTTTTCCACAAATCTAAAGTTACTAAACTGATACAAGATCTGTTGTGTGGTTAAAAAAAAAAAAAAAAAAAAAAAATCTAAAAAAAAATATTCTAAATATAGGCCTACATAAGATTGTAAAAATAAAAATGTAAATAATAACAATGGTCAAAAATCTGTAATGTTATACTATATTAACAGACGTGAGGATAATTCTTAAGAAAAACTGAATTTCAGATAAAATTAACATTTTTAGTTTGTCACAAGTTTGTTTTAGTTGATGTAAATAGTTATTTTAAAATACCTGCCCTTTTTGATCAAATCTAGTTATTTAATTGATACAAGATCTATTAAGGGGTCAAAACAATATTACAAATGCAAAAAGAGAGAATGTAAAAATAAACATGTTAAACATGTTTATATAAAGTTACTAAATAGTTAAAAATAAAAATGAAGAACATGTTAACATTTCTAGTTAGTAACAAGTTTGTTTTAGTTGATGTAAATAGTTATTTTAAAATACCTGCCCTTTTTTATCAAATATATAGTTACTTAATTGATACAAGATCTATTAAGGGGTCAAAAAAATATTACAAATGCAAAAAGAGAGACTGTAAAAATAAACATGTTAAACATGTTTATCTATATATATAAAGTTACTAAATAGTTCCAAAATATATACAAAAAATATTTAAAATGAAGAACATGTTAACATTTTTAGTTAATAACAAGTTTGTTTTAGTTGATGTAAATAGTTATTTTAAAAGATCTGCTCCTTTTTATCAAATCTATAGTTACTTAATTGATACAAATGGTAAATGGACTGCATTTATATAGCGCTTTCACAGACCCAATGGCCACCAAAGCGCTTTACATTGCCTCACATTCACCCATTCATACACCGACGGCGGTGTCAGCCATTCAAGGCGCCATCCAGCTCGTCGGGAGCAGCTGGGGTTAGGTGTCTCACACACACAGCTGGGGTTAGGTGTCTTGCTCAAGGACACCTCGACACTTGGTCAGGTGGAACCGGGGATTGAACCACCAACCTTCCGATTTGCAGACAACCTACATGAACCACTGAACCACTGCCGCCCACGACGGGGACAATAGACAAGATCTGTTAAGAGGTCAAAACAATATTACAAATGCAAAAAGAGAGAATGTAAAAATAAACATGTTAAACATGTTTATCTATATATAGGCCTATATATAAAGTTACTAAATAGTTCCAAAATATGTACAAAAAAATATTAAAAATGAAGAAAACACAAACACAACAATAACAAACAAACAACCCTAACTATTGCCTTAAATGCATGATATTAAAATTATATGAACAGACATGTGAGACTAAAGTATTATCCCCCACCCCCCCACCCACCCTCTGACCGGCCCACCTGGAATATCACTTGGCCCACCTTTCATCTCATATCTGGAGCCGGGCCTGCAGCAGCGACTCAAGTCCAGGCACCACTCACATCCCCGGAAACCTCAATGTGATAACGGATGCGCTGTCACGACAACGCTTGCCCCATGGAGAGTGGAGCCTTCACCCCCAGCCGGTCCAGCTATATATATATATATATATATATATATATATATATATATATATATATAGAGAGAGAGAGAGAGAGAGAGAGAGAGAGAGAGAGAGAGCGAACGAACGAACGAACGAACACTCTACATACACACAAAAAATATGTCTGAGAAGGCAATCACAATGGGGTACATATTTCACTATACTATATCCTGGAAAAGAGAGTGAGCTGCAGAAAAAAACCACTGACACTAAGCAACACTGATAACAGCCACAACAAACATTTAGCATAAATTCAAAATAACACATCCAGGGCCGGCAATCAAAACATACACAGATCAGATGAAACAGTAACTCCAACTCAAGAACTGAAGATATTTAACACAGTACGTAGACATACTTCATAGACATCACGTATGGAAGAGGGATCCCTTCTAGACACAACACAAAAAATCTTCTCAAAGTGTTATTTTGGGAATCATTCATGGAGCTTGGCTGCCCTCTATTAGACATTTCTTGTAATTGCAACTCAGAACTGGGTTAGACATTTTTTTTCTTGTATTTTTACATTTCAGTTAATATTTGTATTAGATTTTATTTATATAAAAATATGTTTTTTAACAATAAACTTGAAAATTCAAGCATGCCAAATACCTCAAAATATGTGAATATACACAAAAACGAATAATGACATGTAATGCATAGCAATGGCAATAGTATTTACGATATCAGGAATAACTTCCGAATTTTTTTATCTGCACTGTCTTGACATTATTCAGGTTAACATAATAGGGATATTTTAAAGTCTGTTAAAAGTGACACACTACCATCTGCCAGTTGGTGGCGCTATGACCGTGACCAACAAAAGCCAAATTAATGTGATCAGTCTGCAAGGAAAAACATTTGGCTCAATTTTGATGTAAATCTCACTATGCACGCAGAAGATATGAGCTATTTCCTTTTTTCAAATGTTTTTAAGTTATTTTATCATGTTGCCATGGCAACATCGTTTGATAAATCAAAAATCCTTTTGCAATTTAGCATAATCAATGTCTTGGCATGATGTCACCCACATTTGGCACCTGTAACATGAAATCCCTGGGAGGATTATTTTGAATACCAGAGCATGCATTTTTCAAACAATCCAGAATGGCCAACTTCCTTTTGGACAGATCTTATGACTGATGAAAGTTGTCCAGCTTGATGAAATATAAATGGGTACAAAGTTTGGTGACTGTAGCTCAAACAGGATATGCTACAGATTCCTGTGGTGCCTGTGGTGCTGTGGTGCCACAGAGCCCCCCCACTGCAACTTTGCCAAGTCCTAATGGCCAATGACTCTAATGTGTGTGCAAACTTTCAAGAGTTTTCACACATGTTATGTACTGAAAGCCTTGAAAGAAGAATAAGAAAAAGAATAATCTTTAGAGGAACAATAGGGACTTCGCACTTTCAGTGATTTGGCCCTAATGATAAATAAAGCTGCAAGTAGCGATAACGGCCCAAGCACCATGGGTCTATTTCCACCTGGTAGCTTTCAGAAAACAATGCAATGTGGACACATGCATTTGGCATTTGAATATTTCAAAACAATTTTTAAGCAATTTGGTATAAGAGGACAATTTTAAAGTCTGTTGTAAGAGTCAAAATTCTTGCTGCCATGCCCATGCGTGAACTTTTTCCCAGTTCTAATGGCCAATGGCTCTGATGTGTGTGCAAATTTCATTAACTTTTAAGCATGCCAAGTGCCTCAAACACCGAAATATAGGAAGAAAGGAATGATAACAATTAATGTGTTGCCATGGCAACAGTATTTAAGATTTTAAATATCCCTTGACAAATTTAAATCAGCAGTGTCTTGACATAATTTTTATAGAATTTTGAAGCAATTCATGTAAACATAAGAGGGCTGTTAAAAGTGCCATACTTCCTGCTGCCATTTGGTGGTGCTATGGCCATGGCCCATAATAGCCGCTTTCATGTGATCAGCCCCCTTTACAAAACAATACAGCTGCATCTCATCAAAATCACACAATGCACACAGAAGATATACTGCACTTTCTGTTTCCCATTTTTCGGCATAAATGTATAGCTTTGCCACGGCAACACCATTCAAAATATAAAAAATCCACAATCTACAATATATTGGCATGATGTTGCACAAATTTGGTGCCAGTCACATGAATCCCCAAGGTGAAGTATTCAAAAGTACAGAGCCTGCAATTTTCAGAAAATCCAAAATGGCCGACTTCCTGATGGGCAGAGCTAATGACTGTAAATGAATGAAAGTTGTTGATGAGAAATATACTGTATTGGTGCCAAGTTATATATTAGATGTCCAAAACAAAAAATGCTGTCCAGCAGGAAAAGCATGCTAAATAAGTCATCAGAAAATTACATTATGGACTATCGATGATAAAATATTATATATGATTGCAAAAGGGAGGATGTCACCTAGATAGAGTTTCTGTCCACTCAGAGGCCTTAAATATTTAATGAAATAATGGCGGTAGTGCATGAACTGAAAATTATACTAAATGACTGTGGACGAGCACGTCTGTCAGGGCTGAGATGGGTCAAAGCTCCGCCTAGATCTGCATATTGTGGTGGAATGTATTGAGGAAAAATACTGTATGTTTCCTAGTATGCGCGTTCATCTAGTGGAACTATATAAGTCTTTTTTGGAGGGAGATAGACTGAACAGAACCAGAATTATATTCTGAACACACTTGCAATTTGTCCATAGTATATGTGAATGGTGAGTTTTTAATTTTGAATGTGGCAGCCCAAAAATACACCAGAGTTTAAGGGGATAAACAAGCATATGCCTCCAAATGGCTTTGACAGCCATTACAACACAATTTGGCAGACAACACCACTACAGAAACATCCATGACAGTGGGCAGGAGTTCCGGTAATAGTGTGTTACAAGGTCTAGACAATATCAACACAGATTTAAATTAAAAAGTTAATTGAAAATATTTTCAGTGTTGTCAGAAATAAGCAGCGTCAAGGAAGGAAATATGTAGACTGTGACCACAGGACAAGATCCAGTTTGGCTTAAACTCATAAATAAAGATTAGTTCATAAATATCTTAGCCATAGAAAACATGAAAAATACACATGGAGAGGGCATTTTTATTCAGATTTGATTGAATGTGAAGTGTAATTTCTGAGCCACAAGCATCACCAAACAAAATTGCAAAAATAATGACCAACAGATAGCACCACAGAGCTGCATGTTTATAATGTTGAGGAGAATGAACCAACAAATTGCTTACTTAAAGTTGTGTCTTATAGTTATACTGCGATTTGAGACCATTTCCTATTTTAACATAAAAATACACATTTCAGCTTTAAATTGTGTGGATTTATTTGAATAATCTATTTCTTCTTCTTCTTCTTCTTCTTCTTCTTCTTCTTCTTCGGCACAAAAATAGCAGCTGTTTTTTATTTCCAAATGCAAGGAGAATTCAAGTCATTCTCAAGAGTCGGTTGGCTCATGTATATCTGAGCTGTCATGATGTCATACATGGTGCTTATTCAAAATCTCCTTTCTCTTTTATCCCTCCGTTTAACAACTTCAACAACTCCACTTAGGCATCCCATCTTTACTAAATTGTCATGTTTTATTGGTTCCTTTAAAAATCTTTTTCCTTTCATAAAGTCAGTATGTGAGTGGAGTTACAGTTGTGTTCTGGTGCGAGAGTTGATTTATTTTCAGTGTCAAGCTCATAATATTGAGTGCACGGTGACACAGCAACTGGAAACCATATGTTTCAAAATATTCCATGCTGCTGTGGTTTCCACTTCGCTCCTGCATGATTTTAATCTGTCCTAGAATTGAAATGTTCATCTGAATGGGTGATGATCAGTCTCGATCAAAGAGGGCATTAAAACATCAAAGCTTTGATAAAAAAATTATAATAATAATTCAATTGATTGTCTGTGAAAGGAAATTTGCAAATAAATGGTCATTTAAAGGAATAACTTTGCCCAACTGCCATTGGCTCTCGCATGTCTTGTGACCTTAAAACCTTAATGTTCTGTATTTGTATCTGCTTGTTACATCTATTAGATGGTTGAGAATTAGTGATGTTTAGGTGTAGGAATGGGGATAGGTGCTCAAAAATAATATATAATATAATTTAAAATTATTATGACATTTTTCAAGTTTTCGCCCATGACACGCTCCTGATAGTAGAACTACTTTCTTAAAAAAAGTCTAATTCTTTGTTGCCAGAAACACCAAAGTCAAAGCCTTTTGGGTGAAATACTCCTTAAATTATAAAAGGAGACTTCTTTAAAGTCTGACATTATTAATGTCCAAATATCGTCTTCCTTTCAAAAGTTAATGTGACAGTAAAACTCTCAATGCTTCTGCAGACATGCTGTGAATGCTTATTTATCTCATTAGTGCTCTGTTTTAGCCTGTTAATATGTGATCCTGGGGTCACAGGCTTCAGATTAGTGACTGCAGCTAGCACTGCATTAGTCAATAGACACATCTCTCTGTCACTGTTAGTTTGCTCTGTGTGCTATCGACAGACAGACAGCGTCTTACACCACTCATTACTGGTGATTTCAGAGGGTTCAAAGGTCTCAACCGTACCGTTACTGAGAGATGAATACGGATCAAAGTGGAGACAGAGGACAAAAGAATAGATCGAACTGAATTTGAGAACTTTTTGCTTATTTACATACAAAGTAGGGCTGTCGATAAATTAGGGTGATTAATTGCATAAAAAAATAACAGCTTAAAAACATAAACACAATTAATCATGCGCCCCGATGCGTACGTACATTCTGTAATAAAAGTACTGATTTTACTACCATACGAGCAATTCAAGCTTGAACTATTGTACTGTCCCGTACTTTTGCACACGTTTTTGCACATGCACTTTATATAGGTATTTTATATAGATATTTTTATTTAGTCTGTGTAATGTCATGTGGTTCTGTGTTTGTCCTATGTTGTTGTTTTATGTAGCACCATGGTCCTGGAGGAACGTTGTCTCGTTTCACTGTGTACTGTACTAACTGTATATGGTTGAAACGACAATAAAAACCACTTGACTTGACTTGACTTGAAGTACATCTGTTTTTACGAGCTGCATCACTAGGTGGCGGTGTGCCTCAACAATCCTCACAAGCAGCACAGCCAGAGAATGAGAACCACTCACTTTGGAGGAAGCACAACAGAATACAGGAATCTTAAGACGCGATTTTCAAAATTTCCACTACTTTTAACTGAACACAGCATCCTAAAAATGTGGCTTTTATGATGCTGAATACCAGTGAGACACTCCAAACACGTCTGTCTGAGGCACGCACGTGTACATAATTAAAAATAGCGCAGACGGTCCTGTGGGAACTGAATACATTGACAAAACTCGATGCAAAACAGATTTTTTGTTCAATATATGAAAATAAAACAAACAACACATTGAGTTCTTAAGCCACTTTTTTTTATTGTCTAATCAATGCTATATTCATCTGCCACAATAATGCAATTTATTTCAAACTGAATTTCAATCCATATTCTATATTTATTTTGTTTATAGTTCCTAAATATTATATTTATAAATATTGTAATAATTATGTATTTTTATATGAATTACCTTTATTTGGGGACATTTCTCAGCAGATAATGATGTATGCAATTATTTGCGATTAATTAGATGAATTAATTGGCATGTCATAACTGATTGATTAAACACCTAATAAAAAGGTTATGGGCCAAAATCAAGTTATATATATATTTTTTTAAGTTTTAAGACTACCCCTTGAATGTTTTGCTATATGAGCATAGCATTCTGAGATGCTATTCTTCTCATCACAATTGTAGTGTTGTAGTCAAGACCACCTAAACCGAGACCAAGACCAGAGTGTATCGAGACTGAGACAAGACCATGACATTGACGGATTGAGACTAAGACCAAGGCGGAGCGAGTCCCACACTGCATGACACACTTATGATAAAATGTGGAACATACAACCCATTGGCACTCCTCAAATTTATCTGAAAGATCCACATGCCCATAAGATTCCTTCATTTGTGTGTGTTTGTGAGCGTGCATGTGTGTGTGTATCAGTGTACCTTGAGAAATGTCTTGCTAATATAATCAGAAGTCATTGCAGAGGTGAATTTTATATGTGTGCATTTTCATTTGTGTTCCCTATCAAAAAGCTACACTTTGATGCTGTGCTGATTTAGCGCTTTGGGAACGTATTTAGGAGTGACCAGCTGTGAATATTTGTGCAACATGTCAGTGAAATTGACTAAAATTTATAGCCTCCGCCGGTGACATTATCAGGATGCGCCGGTAAAGGGGCTATAAATAGATGCGCCACAGGTGCATCATCAGATCTTTTGTCTTCAGATCATTCTGTGTGTGTTGTGCTTCTTGACTGTCAGAACTTTCTGCTTTCCTCTGTTAGGAGTTAGAAATTGTTTGGCAGTGAGCAGAAACCTTTTCTCTTTTCTTAAAAAAAGAAAGAAAAGAAGAATGACTGATAAACAAGGCAAGCGGTGTCAAGTCAGTCAAGTCAATTTTATTAGTATAGCGCCTTTCACAACGTTTCAAACATTTCGTTTCAAAGCAGCTTTACAGAAGATCAGGCATTAACAGACAATAAAACTGTTATGTCTATAATGTCGATGAATCATCATTGTGTAATTAGATAAAATATGATTGTTAATCGTGTTTAAAAATTATTAATTAAATAATAATTGTATCAGTAACCCCAGTGAACAAGCTGAAGGCGACTGTGGCAAGGAACACAAAACTCCATAAAATGTTGATTAATGTTAATAACCTTGGGAGAAACCAGACTCACTGTGGGGGCCAGTTCCCCTCTGGCTAACATCATGAATATATCGTAAATATTACTTATGTATAGTTAAAGTCATGGTTTAAAATTAAAGTGTTAAGGGTCAGTGTTTAAACATCGATTTTGTTTGAACTGTAAGATTAATGACAATGTCTTTGAAGTCCATCCTGGATTAACTGCAAAAATTCACATAGATGCAATTGTCCTTGTTAATTGGCAGATGAAGGCTTTTGTTGGCAATTGTTCCATTTCAATTGTTCCAATGCGTTCCATTTCAAGATCGAAATTCAACCTGGCTGGTAATTTCGGTGATTTTGGTGTTGTCCATCCTAAATCCAAGGTTTAGATATTAAGTATCCCATGTTTTATGGTTGGAGTTGGCATCAGTTCATCCTCTGAAGTCCATCATAATAGACTGAAGTGATGTTTGGCTGGCACCGGCTGCATTTAGTCATCATCATTCAGTGACACGTAGCAGTCCAACACAAAGCAGGAATGGTGCTGGATCCAGCCGGTTCTGGTGACCTCAGGATAGGAGTCCTGAGGTTGAGACAGGGAAACAAATAAAATAATATAAGCATAGATGCAATTCAATTTATTGCAGAGTTATAAACCATGATCAAAGTTTCTGGTTTCTGGTTCCGGCAGACCCAACTAAAGCAGCCTAATTGTGGGTTGAAGGATAAATTAGGTGTATGCCTTGCTAAATAGATGAGTCTTTAGTGTAGACTTGAACTGAGGGAGTGTGTCTGCATCTCGAACAGTGTTAGGGAGACTATTCCATAGTTTAGGAGCCAAATAGGAAATAGGAACCTCCTTTTGTGGATTTTGATATTCTAGGAACTATTAACAGGCCAGAATTTTGCAATCGTACTGAACGTGATGGAATGTAGCATGGTAGAAGGTCACTTAAGTATTGTGGAGCTAGACCATTCAAAGCTTTGTACGTAGTTAACAGAATTTTTAAATTAATACAGAATTTAATAGGTAGCCATTGTAACGATGATAAAATTGGGCTAATATGATCATATTGATTGGTTCTTGTTTGCACTCTGGCTGCTGCATTTTGAACCAATTGAAGTGTATTTATCTTGCTGGACATCCTCCCAGTAATGCATTACAATAATCTAGTCTTGAGGTCATGAACGCACTAATTAGATTTTCAGCATCAGCAACAGAGATGGCAACAGGCATGTGCATTAATTTAGCAATATTTCTTATTTGGAAGAATGATGTTCTACAAACATCATTGTAATTTGAAAGGACAGATTGGTATCAAATATAACACCTAAGTTCTTCGCTGTTGAAGATGATGTAACAGTACATCCATTGTGAGTCAAATTATATTGTAGTGGCTTATTTTTTAGAGTTTTTTGGTCCAATAATTAGTACCTCTGTTTTGTCAGATCTGAGTAGAAGGAAATTTCTGGCCATCCAATCTTTTATTTCATTGATACACTCAGCTAATTTCGAGAATTGTGAAATCTCATCAGGTTTTGAAGAAATATAAAGTTGTGTATCGTCGGCATAGCAGTGGAAACTTATTGCACGATTCCTGATAATATCTCCCAGGGGAAGCATATACATGGAGAAAAGCAGAGACCCTAAAACTGATCCCTGTGGCACTCCATATTTTACTTTTGTTTGGTTTGACAATTCCTCATTTACATAGACAAACTGGTAGCAGTCTGCTAAATATGACCTAAACCATGCTAATGCAACTCTACAAATGCCAACATAATTATCTGGCCTATTCAAGAGAATGTCGTGATCTATAGTGTCGAATGCATATCTAAGATCTAAAAGCACTAGAAGAGAAATGCAGTCGCATTCAGATGATAAGAGCAAGTCATTTGTAACTGATAAGTGCAGTATCTGTACTGTGATGAGGCCTAAATCCAGACTGAAATTCTTTGTATATAGTCAAGTCAAGTCAATTTTATTTGTATAGCGCCTTTCACAACACACATCGTTTCAAAGCAGCTTTACAGAAGTTCAGCATTAACAGACGATAAAAATGTAATGTCTATAAAGTCGATAAATAATCATCCTTGTGCAGGGCTCCAAACTGCGACTAAAAATGGTTGCATTTGTGACCAAATAAATTTATTTGCGAGTGTAATTTCTGTCAAGGTCGCCATTGGCGACAGTAAAAATTTACTCCCTTTGATTTTAAAATTTGCATTACATTTCCCGAGATACATTACAAAAGTTTATATCAAAGAAATAGCGGGGAAAACGGAGTTCATTGCAGGAACTAACCATTTCAAAAAAGAGACTGTGAGAAAACACGGTGACAGTAACAAGCATAAAAAATGCACATGATCACATAATTGCGAAGAATGCTCCACAGACTACACTGTTAGCACGTGCAGTTTTTCTTGCATGCGAGCTGCGGGACGAAAAGGAATGGAAGGAGTTAAAAATGAAAATATTTGGCGCCTGTTTTTCCCCCTATAGGAGCCAATGGCTCCTTAATTGATTTTTTGTTTGGAGCCTTGTTGTGGAATTAGATAAGATATGATTCTTTATCGTGTTTAAAAATAATTAAATAATAATTGTATTAATAGTGAGCAAGCCGAAGGCGACTGTGGCAAGGAACACAAAACTCCAAAAGATGATGGTTAATGGAGAAAAATAACCTTGGGAGAAACCAGACTCACTGTGGGGGGCCAGTTCCCCTCTGGCTAACATCATGAATAATGTAAATAAGAATTATTTATAGTCAAAAAACATGATTTAAAAAATTATTAAACTTATTAAGTGCTAAGGGTCAGTATTTAGACAGTGATTGTGTTTGAACTGCAAGATTAGTGACCAGTGTCTTTGAAGTCCATCCTTGATTAAATTCCAGAAATAGTATATACTATCTCTGTAGAAATGAACATATTTGGGAGGATACTACCTTTTCTAGTATTTTTGACATAAACGGGAACTTTGAAATCGGTCTATAATTAGCCAGTTCTGCAGGATCATGTTGTGGCTTCTTAATAAGTAGAATGGTTTGATAACTGCCATTTTCACTTTCTTGGGACATGTCCTAAGCATAGCGAGGAGTTAATAATATTAAGAAGAAGTTCTGAAATTACAGGAGATACCGCTTTTAAGAGCTAAGTTGGTATAGGATCTAACAAACATGTTGTGGCTTTTGATGTTTTGATAAGTTTTGTTAGCTCTTCATGACCTATGACAGAGAAGGATTGAAGTTGCACATGAGGAAAATTATTAGACACTGTTTTCTGAGGTGCTATGACAGATGATTGCATAATTCCAATTTTATTTCTGATTATTTAAATTTTATCTGTAAAGAAATTCATGAAGTCATTACTCTTGTGCTGCGACGTAATATCTGGTTCTGTTGAGGCTTTATTCCTAACCAATTTAGCCACTGTACTGAATAAACATCTAGGATTGTTGTGGTTATTTTCTGGTTATTTTCTATGAGTTTACTAAAATATGCTGACCTGGCAGCTTTTAGTGCCTGTCTGTAGCTACAGACACTATCCTTCCATGCCACAAAATACTTCTAATTTTGTATTTTTCCACATGCGCTCCATTTTTCTAGCTGCTCTCTTGAGAGCATGAGTGTGATCATTGTACAATGGTGCAAGGCATATTTCTTTAATTTTCTTTAATCGAAGTGGGGCGACAATATCAAGAGTGCTAGAGAAGACTGCATTTATATTTTTTGTTATTTCATCAAGTTCTTCTGGGCTTTGGGGTTTATTGGGTGTATGAGATAGATCTAGAAGTTTATTAGTGAAGCTATCTTTTGTGGTCAAAAGAATAGTTCTACCTGAACGATAGCTATACCTTGGTATAGATTGAGTAACATTAGCTGATTGCAGCATACAAGGTAATGATCCGAGGTGTTATCGCTCTGCTGCTGAATTTCTATATTATGAACATCAACTCCATATGACAGAATTAAATCTAGTGTATGATTATGGCGATGAGTTGGTCCTGTTACATTTTGTCTGACTCCAAGAGAGTTGAGAATATCGATAAATGCTAATCCCAATGTATCATTTTCATTATATATGTGAATGTTGAAGTCACCAACAATTAAAGCTCTATCTACATTAATTACATGATCTGATAAAAAATGAGCAAATTCACCAAGGAAATCAGAAAAAGTCCCGGGTGATCTATACATTGTAGCAAGGACATAAGACGACAGAGATTTTTTATTTATATCTGATGGCGTCACATTAAGCATTATTAGTTCAAAAGACTTACATTTATATCGTGTCCTCTGAGTAACACCAAAAACTTCACTGTAAATTGTAGCAACACCTCCCCCTCGACCCTTCAGACGAGGCTCATGTTTATAACAATAACCTGGGGGAGTAGTTCATTTAAACTAATATATTCATCCGGTTTAAGCCAGGTTTCAGTCAGACAGAGCGCATCCAATCTATGATCTGTAATCATTTCATTAACAATTAGTGCTTTGGTACAAAGAGATCTAATGTTTAGTAGCCCTATTTTTTTTTCTTTGTGTTTGGTAGTTCGGGGAACAGACATAGTCTCTATGAGATATCTAGGTGATACAGTCTCTATGTGTTGTAGTTTATGTGACCTGTGTGACGTCTCAAGGCACCTAGCAGACGTTCAGATTAACCAGTTTGTCTCCTTCTTGATCTGGGCCCCAGTTAATCAAATACTATCATTATTAAGACTATGAGCCGAAATGCAATTAACAATAGTGGCTGGAGTGTGTTCCCATGTTTACACTCTATGGCTGAGAGGGACACACACCAGTTTTGTTTTGTGTGTTTGGGAGAAGAGCATGCTGCTCTTGCGTTCGGGCGGGGCGGGTGCGAGCATTGCGATCTGTTCTCATTCAAAATGCTTCGCACTCTTCTTGCTTACTTCCGAGAGTCAGCGCCCACTCTTCCATTGTGGGGCTCTCGAATGGATCTGGCTGAGGAGCGAGAGACGGGTCCATCTCTATCGCTCGCTCTCTCCCCAGATCCAGCTGGTCCTTCCCGTGATCCTCAAGCGCGCTCCGGCTACTCTTCCTTTCATGAGGGGGGCCTTGAATCTCTTGAGTCTGCGGACTTCGAGCTACCCACCTCTGAGCATTCCTGCATGATAATAAAGCGACGGCTTATTTGGTGATACTATGAATATAGTTATCACCAGGTTCCAGGAAGTAAAGAGTCACGAGGAAGCCTTCAGGCAATTCCTTTCTTGCCGCACTTGGGGGGAGGGGCCTTCGGCCACACAGCCCGCCCTGGTCCTTCTAAAAGGGAGGCTCTAAAACAAAGCGTGGCAAGTTGTGCTCCCCCTCGTAGAGACTGGAGGACAGCTCGTCGCTCTCAGCAGCCCCAAAGCAAGACCTCAAGGCAGTCATTTCTAAGAAGAAAAAACCCTGATGGTCTTGCGCCCAACCTTGTGGGGGTAGCCCCCCTCGGGTCGGGGCGCGTGAAGCATTCACCTTTACCTTCCCGATACCCCCAGGAAACCTCTCCATTCCCGCTGCCTCTGGTGTTTCGGGAGTTAGAGGTTTCCAGCAAAATGTTGGGTGTTCCGTTCCTTCCTGCCTTAGTCCAGGATGCAAAATACTCTAAATCCCCTCAACAGGAAGTGTCAAAATGAATACCCATCTTAGACATCAAGGCTCACTCTACCAGAGGGGTAGCCTCCTCTAAAGCTTTGGCCAGAGGTGTCCCTCTGCAACATGTTTGTAATGTGACGGGCTAGTCCTCTCCGCATACATTCATAAGATTCTATAGTTTGGATGTTCATGCTACTCCGGGCTCTTATGTCCTTGATTCTACATCCCAAACTCATGTCTGAGACCTCTCGCACTCTTGTGAGCACAACTACACAACTGTAAGGGGTCTGGACATCCACAGTGTGGCGGTGTGGGTATTCTCGTTCTCAAAGCACTAAATCAGAGCAGCATCAAATTGTAGCTTTTTGATAGGGAACGTCTTGGGTTACTTAACTGTAACCCCTGTTTCCTGATAAAAGTGTAACGAGATGCTGCACTTCATTGCCGCACTGAGGATGCCCCAGGACTGCTCTTCAGACTAAATACCTGATGATGCACCTGTGGCACATCTATTTATGGCCCCTTTACCGGCACATCCTGATGATGTCACCGGTGGAGGCTATACATTTTAGTCAATTTCATTGACGTGTTGCACACATATTCACAGCTGGTCACTCCTAAAGACATTCTCAAAGCGCTAAATCAGTGCAGCATCTCGTTCCGCTTTTATCAGGGAACAGGGGTTACAGTTAAGTAACCCAAGATGTTCTCTGACCCCAGTTTAGCTGGAATATGTGAAAACAAATAAATTTCAATGTATATATGCAAAAATGAATGTATAATATGTGACCAAAATAAAGGTTTCTATTCTATTGTATTCTATTCTATGAGCAAAGAAATACAAATAAACACTAAGGAGCTGAAATCAACTTAACCATCTTTATTCAACTCTCCTTTTCCATCCATCTAAAACAAAAACAAAATTTGTCCAAGCACATATCAGGTTTTCTGGATTACTCTTCCCCTAAAAAACATTATTAAGTACAGAATACATCAAACAATTATTCAATACTCAAGTCTTCATTTGAACAATAGAGTAACTTTCCAAGTTGAATGGAATGCAGCAAGAGGAAGATTGCTAACATTAGCTAGCTAGCTTTGCTAGCATCACTTACACTTAGCTTAACTTTCTTTATGCTTCCTTTCTAAATGCAGATAAAAGTTTGCCGTGGTCCCAGCCATCTTGGTAAGCATTGCTTTGCAGAATTTACATAGTGCTGTGTGTTTTCTGTTGGATGCTTTTTTGCAGATGAATTCTTTGTGGATTAGGTCAGTGTTTCCAAACCTTTTTTCTGCCACAGCACACTTTTTACAATTAAAAAATCCCATGGCACACCACTATCCCACATAAAAACTGTCGATAGTTTTCCTTTTAAAGACCTTGTCCATATTTCTGTCTGTCTTAGTAGCGTGAACTCGTAATGTTTGAAATTCAACTATGCAAAAAACGGAAGTAACATAGGTACACTATATAATGAGGTCACAGATGCCAAGAGCTCTAATTGGTCTTTTCCAATTTGTAGATTTGTTCATGCAAATTAATTCTTGCAACGGCACAGCAAGTACATTTTTTATTATTTATTTATTTACTGTATTTTCTGGAAATAAAGTCACACCTGACTATAAGTCGCACCGGGTCAAAATCGTGTTGTTGATAGAGAAAAAAATCTCTTAAGTCGCACAGACAGATGTTTGATCCAGCAGGCACTAGGACCTGAGAGCAGCCGTATGATTTTAAGTATCAAACGTGCTCTGTCATGTTTACAGTACCTCAGAATCTACACATCATATCACTGTGTTTTTGGACTTGTTTAAAACAGGACGTAACAGTTTCTCATTTTCTTTTTATGTTTCATGAGAGAAATGTGACAAGTGAGCCACATCTTTTTTTATATGCTGTGCACAAATAAACAGCTTTTAGTATGTGAGTAAAACGATACACCTGTTGTATTCTATTAATTCATTCGGTTCACTGACTGAATGTTTTTACTACAAGTGTAATGATGAAGCATGTACAAAAAGTCACTTAAATAAGAGAATGTATGAGCGCTGTCGCACTAACCATGGCTGGAACTGTTATTATGGAAGCACGTAGCGTGTGAGTTCAGAAGTGGCGAAATTCACTAGGAAGAGAAGAACATACTGCATCAGCCGCTGCAAGAGATCAGTTCACGCTGCACGGGCGCCTGAGACGTGCATTAAAGTTATGATCAGCCTCAGTTTGGACATATCTTGTGTTGATGTGCATCTTATTTGAGTGAGTACAATTAATCCTACTATGTACGGTGAGTTATGTTCGTTGTTATCAGTAATTATAAAGTTATCGGCTGTGTAATGTTACGTGGTAATGTTAATTAATCCGTGCTAGCTCTGCTAATTTATCTGCCGATCTACAATGTTAAGAATTATAATGTTCATAAAGTTATAGTAGTTCATGTGGGTAAATAATGATGGTAAATGCAATGAAAGATGTTATAACAAGTGTTCATGCATCATTATGTTATCGTGTAAGGGGAGCAGCCTATAGTTTGTATGTGAATGGTCTGGTGATGTGTAATGGTGATTGCTGTTATTAGAGCTCGGCTCTTTGTCTGTTGCAGAGTAACCACTCTCAAACACACTCATACAAATCCAACCTATGCAAGCTGATATACAACCCAGCCCGCTTATGCATCAAACCCCTGCTGGTTAAGTCAAGGCTCATCTAATGAAGGACTTTATTACATGTTCCTCCTCTAATTGTGCTTAACCTCCTCCACATCTCATCATTCCCACCAGTCCTAGCATTCTCATCTGCAACCATTCCAAAGGCTCATACTTATCTAAGGAAACCTATTGCCCCTGGATACCGCAAAGGGCCCCTGTTGACTCTAATCCTCAAACCCTCTAGAGTTCACTGCAGTCCTCAAGCTCATATCACTTGTTAAGCAGACACTGACTAATGTGGATGTAAAGGCTGACTTCTCCCTCTGATGTTGATACTTGCATACTTGTGACAATAAATAATAATAATTTGATACTCCCTCGGTAGTGTTCTGACAGACACACCTGGTTCACTGCTATCCGAAACTAGCCATACAGCATCTTAGGTAGCCCTTCGCTACAAAGCATCATTTTGTGAGCATGTGAGGAGTAGAACAATAATGTTATGATGGACAAAATATTTAAACTGGTTGCATAAAATACTTTGAACTGGAAAATATATTGAATTGGCAACTTTATAACTCTTCTACTGTCTCTATGCCTTCACAAAAATATTGGGAAAAAATGAGAAATTTGATAATGTTCCATGGCACACCTGACAACCTCAAGCACACTAGTGGGCACAGTTGTTGGGAAACACTGGTATCCAAATTGTATTACAGAGATTTGGCTGACATCTCTCATTCACTTTCTTGGAGTGCATGTGAAGGGAGGGGTGACAGCCATAACAAAGTAACAAAAATGTCAAATTAGAAATGAGTCAAGTTATTGCTTGCATTTGAAGCAGTGATGATGTTAACAAATAAATCAGACAATTCACAGGCAATTTAGTGATATCCAGTTGTGGTCTTGACCAGTCTTGAAATAAAATCCCAAGTCCTCTTTGTCTGAGACTGAGACAAGACCGAATAAAAATGCAGTTGATTCCTAGACGAGACCTTCAAAAAGTGGTCTCCAGACCTAGACCGATGAATGTATTCAATATAACTTTTAAGTTGCAGTTTATTTAATAATTTTACAAACTTTTAATTTTTTTAATCTTTGTGGTTAGGATTAGGGGTAGGGATAGGTGTAGGGTTGCTGCAGGACTCCAAACCAGCCCGCCTGGTTTAAATAATCATCCATGTGATTATCTAATCAGCCAATCGTCTGGCAGCAGTGCAGTGCATAAAATAATGCAGATATGAATCAGGAGCTTCATTAAATGTTGACATCAACCAACAGAATGGGGAAAAAATGTTTGGAACATGGCATGATTGTTGGTGCCAGATGGACTGGTTTGAGGATTTCTGTAACTGCTGATCTCCTGGGATTTTCACGCACAACAGTGTCTAGAATTTACTACAAATTGTGCTGAAAAACTAAAAAATATCCAGTGAGCGGCAGTTCTGTGGATGGAAATGCCTTATTGATGAGAGAGATCAACAGAGAATGGCCAGACTGGTTCAAATTTACAAAGCCTTCGTTAACTCAGATAACCACTCTGTACAATTGTGGTGAGAAGAATATCATCTCAGAATGCTATTCTGAGAAGAGGGTTGGCACTGTTTTGGTGGCATGAGGGGGAGCTACACAATATTAGGCAGGTTGTTTTAATGTTGTGGCTGAGCAGTGTATGTTGCACAACATTGGGTAAGTTACTCAAAATGTAATCTACTACAAATGACTAATTACTTCTGACTAATAAATTGCATTCTAACGGGTTACTACTTCTGACTGAAAAGTAATTTGATAACAGTAACTAATCAGATTACACCCAACACTGAAGCTGCATTCCCCGTTTTTGCACCACGGTCTATTATTTATGGTAATGTCCGTATTATTTTAGATACCAAATATGTATAAGACGTAATGGGCACTTATATTAACATTAACATTTCATCACAACTTTTTTTTTTCAATAAGAAAACACTCTTTGTTTTCAGGGTCATAAGTAAAGTAGATATATTGAATTTTGTTTCACAGTCTGAATGTGGCCCTTGATTTCCTCAGACTGCCAAAAGGGACATTTGCATTATTGATGAGTGCTCCTGTCACTTCAAACATGGACTATTTAAGGAGGAATAATTTTATGCAAACTATGTATTGATGGACTAATGATCAATTGGCCTCTGTACTGGTATAAATATGCAATTTCTGCTGTTTGATAAGCATTCCACTCATCTCTGAGTGTGACTACTCTTTAAAAGTGGCTACAATTACTGTACTGTATGTCACAGGTGTTTCTGAAACTTACTGGAATGATTGAACCTTTTCCTCTAAGTGGGCTATATACATTATGGGTTTTAAGATTTCTTACAATGCACACACTTCAAAAGTTGCTTTTCAGGATTACATTTTTACATTTGTTTTGCCTTTTTTTCTAGACCTCTGCTTAAGCCATCTGTAAGACCTTTGGTCAGGATCTTTTGTCATGAAAAGAAAGTGATCAATAAAATCAATCCTGTTGTTGTTCAAACAATGACACAAATTATATCAGGCAGGGAAGGCATTGTTCAACAAATACCTCGGTCAAAGCATTGATGAGATTACTTATCACAATAAAATGCTTCCAGTGTGGCCTATATTTTTTAAATCCACCTTGGTAAAATTGCACTGAATAAAAATGATAGTTACTTTATAACTACAAGTTGTTTTATATTTTATTGTAAGTAGCTGCAGATAATAGCAGCTAGTGCAGTGACATTTCCTTCACTGCTAAAATAGCTAAAACCAACCTAAGCTGATTGTCTTATCTTTACTGGTTTACTGGTCCTAGCTGGTCACCCAGCTGGTTATACAGCCTGGCCAAGCTGGTCTCCTGGCCAGCTAAAAAGTGCCAAAGACTTCTAAAACCAGCCAACTCTCAAGCCTGACCAGACTGGGTGACCAGCCAACAAGCTTAGGCCATCATGATCACATTTGAAATCAACATTCTTTTTTGTTTTACCTTTTCCTGTGGCACTACTGATAGCATGTTGTGCAAGCAGCATTAGGGATGTGGGTTCTAGTCCTGTGAAAACCAAATAATAGCATTCATATATTTACTGATGAGTGCAATTTTGAGGTTGCATTTGTCCACTAATTTTACATTTCTACTCCACTGATGGTAGGGTTTTGGGTTAGGGCATTTGGTAGATAAAATATGCATTCCTTTTGGCTGTACTACATCATTTACAACTGTAAACAACTCTCTTTACAACTCGCTTTTGACACCCCTCTGTAGACATTTCACCCAGAACCCCAAGTGTATCTGTCTGCATTGCAAGACAACAAGGAACACACACTACATGACACGCCCCCTCAAAGAACTTCCCCCCTTAGATCATAAAGCAATTTTATTGTCTAAAAGAACTAGTAAAATCCTATGCAATCGCTGAATGATTCATGATGTCTTAAATGTGCAAATATAACAAAGAATAACTTTTCAATTGTACAGTATGTCACATATCATATTATTAAACCAAAGGTATAAATGATGAAATTAAAAATGTATCTGTTCCGTTTTCTTCAGTTAGCTCACAAGCTAACTGGTTAGCCTATTAGCTTAGCATACCATCATTTTCAACACATTTCTCCTCATTGTCTCCACTTAGTGATACGGCGGTGAGGATGTATTCAATATAACTTTTAAGTTGTGGTTTATTTAATAATTTTACAAACTTTTTATTTTTTAATCTTTGTGGTTAGGTTTAAGGGTAGGAATAGATGTAGGGTTGCTGCAGGACTCCAAATAAACACAACAAACACAGTGTATGCATATGACATCCAACTGTTGGTTTAAGTGCTGGTTATTTGGTGGGGAGGGGGGTTAATAGTCTTGCAGGAGGCCTTGCTGGAGGCAGACAGATCCTTCTTTGTAAACTAGATATCACATGTGCTTATACGCTCAACAACACTTCCAGCTTTAGCCATTGGGGGCAATGTTTCAAATTTCTATAAGCAAAGCAAACCTTCACCCTACAGTCACAGAATTGGTACTTTTTGTAATTTCATGACCAAAACCCAAAAGTAAACCAGGTAAAATGTCCCAGTCTGGTAATACCATCATAGTTTTATGGATTTTTTATGGATTAGGCTTTGTTTCTGGTGTATGGCAACAAACATGTTTTCTGCTGTAGAGCGTCAGGAGACTGTCATGGAGCTCTGGAGCATGTCATGCTGGGTGGGCCAGCAGAAGATGCTGATTCAAACATCGGTGTGGTCTTTCATTTGATTGGTAAACACTCATTGACAGTGCTTTATAAAAATGCCTGGCTGCTATTTTACAGAAAAATGTGGGGAATTAGTGAGCAGGCAATGCATTACAAATCATCACCTTTCCCTCTCTCTCTCTTTCTCCGTGTCACAGCTGAAGAATATCAGAAAACAACATAATATCAAACCCAGTTATTAGGTTATCAGAGAATAATGTCCTGTCCTTCCTCTGCTTACACATGTTTGAATGGATGAAAGCTCACATTTCCCCTCAATCGTGTTGTTGTTTGCCATGTGGTCTTTATGTCTCTGTGGGTTTGACTCTACAACTACAAAAAACATAAATAAATATATATTGTGGTGATGGGGGCGTGGTCGTGTGTCTGTCTGCGGGAGTGAGGGAGTGGTGTGGTTCATCAAGCTGGTTGACATAATTTCTAACAGCTGTTTCTCATTACAGTAATAGTGGAGAGACGCCTTAAAAATAGCTGAACATGCCTGAAGATGGAGAGAGATGACAAGTGTGCAGCATTGTCAAACGGTTTACATTATGTGTTGAAGCTATTGAGTGAATTATTGTCCCCAATTATTGTCTCTTCATCAAGCCATTATAATGGACCGCATGTGGATTGAATTGGGGAACATCGCTTAGGTGGAACTCAATGCGATATCCGGAAGCAGTGCCCCTCCGCAACACCTCAGCATGTTCAGAATAATCTCCTGAGTGGGGATTCCGAAAGAAATCCTCACTGACAAGGGCACTTCATTTAAGTCACGAACACTATGTGAACTATACAAATTACTGGGTATTAAATCGATTCGCACCAGTGTTTACCAACCACAAACCAATGGGTTGGTGGAATGATTTAATAAAACCCTGAAAAACATGATCCGTATGTTCGTACATGAGGCTGCTAGGAATTGGGTTAGGAGGCTCGAGCCCTGTTATTTGCAGTGCGAGAGGTCGGTCCTACAAGCTTGCACTGGGTTTCCCCAATTCAAGCTGCTGTATTGGCAGCGGCCACACAGCGTGCTCGATATCATACGGGAAGCTTGGGAAGAGGAACCTTCAAACAGTACAAACGAAATTTTATACGTTCTTGATCATAGAGCAAAACTCCACACTTTGGGTCAGTTAACACAGGGGAATTTACTCCAAGCTCAGGAATGTCAAAGCCAGCTGTATGACAGGGGCACTCATCTATGGGAATTCACGCTGGGAGATAAAGTGCTTATATTACTCCCCACCTCAAGCTCTAAATTACTCACCAAGTGTCAAGGGCCCTTTGAGGTCACACGGCGAGATGGAGATCTCAATATTGAGGTTACGCGAACAGATGGGGCGGAGCACGTCAAGTTTACCATCTCAACGGTCCCTGTGGCCTTGGCAACGGTAGTTCCGGTAGTTCCTGAGAGGGCGGAGCTCAGGGCAGGGGTGACACTCAACCCTAATCAGTTCATGTCGGTCTTGCTTGGAGACACCTCTCACCGTCGCAGCTCATAGAGGTAGCCAAGTTACAAACGGAATTCATGGAAATGTTCTTGCATCTCGCAAACCTCATAGAGCATCACATCGAGACCACCGCAGGGGTGGTGGTTCGTAGCTGCCCCTATCGCCTTCCTGAACACATATATAAATTTAGTTCAGGAAGAATTAGAGGCAATGCTCAAGATGGGTGTAATGGAAGAGTCACACAGAGATTAGGTCAGCCCGGTGGCTCTGGTACCTAAGAGTGATGGGATGGTCTAATTCTGTGTGGTCAAAATCTGAATGCGGTGTCTAAAGTTGATGCATACCCAATGCCCCGCATACCCAATGATTGATGAATTGCTTGATCGGTTGGGCGTTGCTCAATTTTATTTGACACTGGATTTAACAAAGTTGGCCGGATGTTGCCCCAGCCTGAGTCAGGCGGTGGGTGTATGTGGTGATGGGGGCGTGGTCATGTGTCTGTCTGCGGGAGAGAGGGAGTGGTGTGGGTCATCAAGCTGGTTGACATAATTTCTAACAGCTGTTTCTCATTACTTTGATAGCGGAGAGATGCCTTTAAAAACAGATGAACACACCACAAGAGGTTTCAGAATGAAAGCATATGCTTTAGGTGTATGAAGACAAAACTGTCCTTCAACACACTTCTTATTGCGTTCTGTTGAAATTTCAAGTATTGGTTGCTTTTGCCCTCCACTCAAACATACACCAAAGAAAGTGAAAGCTGCATTAGTTATTACAACCACAGCTACTATTTTTTCTATTATTTCTATTTTTATTTTATTTCTACTTAATTTTCAGTTTGTCCATTCAATTTAGTTTAGTTATATCTAAAATTATGGGTGAAATACATTGCGACAGGGCGAAGGGCATGGCTGGATCATAATGCTACACACCCGGCCCCTAATTAGGCTAATCAAGACTCAGAAAGGGATAAAGGCCAACTGGAGACTGCAGTGTGACAGAGAGGGAGATTATCGGGCAGCTGTCTGACACCTTTATGTGTTGTTCCTTATTAAAATATTATTTATATTGTTAAGCCGGTTCTCGCTTCCTCCTTTCCATTAATACCTTTACATACATTGAATCTGTTTATATAAATGTAATATTATCTAATTAATATTAATGTAATATTATTTCTGGATGAGAGTGGCAAAGCATGTATGGCGAATGGCATCACCTTATGTTAAGCTTTTTGTTTGTTTGTTTTTCATTGGATCACAGATGCTATCAACTCAGCCGGACTTTGGAAAAAATCCCAAGTCCAAAAGGCTTTAGTTGGTGTCAAGACCAAGTCAGTGACAGGTCCAAGTCCATAAAAATTGGACTTTTGACTCGGACTTGAGATCAAACTTGAGTACCTCAACTCTAGTATACAGTGTGTGTGTATATATATATATATACCTTCAGGTTCGGGTATGGAAAATGAGGAGACGGCAAGCAGCTCTTGCCTTCAGTGCAGCAGATACACTCTCTCAGGTTTTTTTCAATAATTCACTCTCAAAAATAAACATAATCTTATTCACAAACACTCAATAGCTTCAATATGTAACGTAAACAGTTTGACAATGTTGCAAACTCATTCTCTCTCTCTCCCTCTAGTGGCGTTTTCAGCTCTTTTTAAGGCGTCTCTCCGTTATCAGCAGGATCCTAATAATTAGTTTTTTGCATTTATATTGAAAAATAGTTTTTCTTAATTGTGAAGGTTAAATAAGCTTAAAATATTAATGTTGAGTTTATGGTTACAATTTTAATTATAGAGTTTCTTGAGAAAGCTGTTTCTTTTTTTTCCATTTTGACCTAATATTGACCTTATATATAGATCGATCTATCTATCTATCTATCTATCTATCTATCTATCTATCTATCTATCTATCTATCTATCTATCTATCTATCTACAGTACATACATACATATATACTGCAAAAATAGCTGTATGGCTCACTCTGCTGTACATGCAGAGAACACACTTCTCTTATCTTCACAGTATATGAAGATAAGAGAAGTAGTAGTTTGTTCCCTAAACAAACACGATTATCAAATTTTACACCTGCTCTGATTAAAAACTCTCAAGAGCTCCTAGAATTGTCAATGGAGTAACTGCATCACGTTAACATGAGAAACATCATGATTAATTATGAATTGCCATGTCTGATCAGGCTGATCAATAAAGCTATATATGGTAAGATAAGAGTAGGTCTGCAGGAGGGAATGGGTGTGTGCATCCTCATAGAGCTCTGCAATGATAAAGGCGATTTAATTTGTGTTAATTTGCTCAAAGAGATTTGGATCTTAAAACTAGTTCACCACAACATTGTCATTATTTACAACCAGGGTCTTTAAAGCTCCAAAAAAGGTCATCCATAAGACTCCATATGTGCACTATAATCCAAGTCTACTGAGGTTATAAGATAGCTTTTTTATAAAATAGTGATTTAAAAAAAACAACAAAAAAAAAAACAATGCCATTTGAAGTCAGTTTTGTCAAACCTGTCGTAATGCATCTTGGGGGAAGGGGGAAAATTTTTCTTGAACTATGATGTAAATTTTGGTATGTTTCACACACAAAGGAACTGGTTCTTGGGAAATTCGGGAACCGATTGAATAATTAACATAAATTTTAATGCATAAATTAACTTAAACAATGAACTTAAACATAAACAGACTCACATGCAACGCAGCCACTGCGAGAACATGACCATGGCAACGTTGCGGTCGCGGCTCTCCTTCCTAAAGGTGAATGCCACTTCAGCCGCCCCCCGCGTCGCTCCTTCTTCCCACAGGACTGAGGACGACCCGACTGGTGATGAAGGCGATACAGGGATGATGACGGGCTCAGTTTCGCCGGGTAAATCCCCACAAACCACCCGCCCCCGACATGCTTGTGTGCTTCCGTCCGGGCTGAGTGCGACTCGTCTCGTGGCCAGCCAGCATTCTCCCTCGAGCCCCTGGGCTTGGATGATGACATCACCGCTGCATCGGAGAGCATACAGTTGTTTGACACGGAAGACTCGGCTGGGCTGCCGCCTTCGGGCGGAGCAAGGTAAGTGCTTTGAATATTAGCACCCAAGCTTCGGGACGCTCTTTTGCTCCCCCCCCCGCCACGAAGCCCCTCCCATTAGTGCCCCTCGCACAGAGTTTGGATACGTGGCTCTCACTTCCCAATCCGTCGCGCTGGTTGGCCAAGACCGTCCGACTCGTCTACGCAATTCAGTTTGCCCGGCTCCCGCCTCGTTTCAGCGGTATTCGCTCCACTCTTGTGCGCAGCCAACAAGCCAGTGCCAGAGATCTCCACCCTGCTCCTCCAAGATGCGATAGAGCCCGTCCCCCCAGCCAAGATGAAGAAGGGTTTCTACAGCCCTTACTTCATAGTACCCAAGAAAAGCGGCGGGTTGCGACCAATCTTGGACATGCGAGTTCTCAACCGGGCTTTGTACAGACTCCCATTCAAAATGCTCACGCAGAAACAGATTCTCACCTGCGTTCGACAGCTAGATTGGTTCACGGCGGTAGACCTGAAGGACGTGTACTTCCACGTCTCCATTCTGCCGCGACACCAACCCTTCTTAAGGTTTGCGTTCGACAGCCAGGCATATCAGTACAAAGTCCTCGCCTTCGCCTGTCCCTGTCCCCTCGCGTCTTCACAAAGGTCACAGAGGCCGTTCTTGCCCCCCTAAGAGAAGTGGGCATCCGCATACTCAACTACCCCAATGACTGGCTCATCCTGGCCCAATCTCAAGAGTTACTATGCGCCCACATGGACCAGGTGCTCAGGCATATGTTACAACTCGCCCGCCATCTCCTCCTTTGGAGCCAGCCACAACTCACTTTGCTGCTCGCCACTCACATCCCTGGCAAACGCAACATGACGGCGAATGCGCTGTCATGACAGGTTTTGCCCAGCGGAGAGTGGAGGATCCACCCCCAGGTGGTCCAGCTCATATGGGACCGATTTGGCAAGGCACAGATAGATCTCTTTGCCTCCCTAGACAACTCCCACTACCCACACTGGTACTCCCTGACAGGAGCCCCTCTCGAGACAGACGCACTGGCACAGAGCTGGCCCTGGGGGCTGCACAAGTACGCTTTTCCCCCAGTGAGCCTTTCTTGCATTGGTGCTGTGCAAGATCAGGGAGGATGAGGAACAGGTCATCCTGGTGACCCCCTACTGGCCCACCTGCACCTGGTTCTCAGATCTCATGCTCCTCGCGACAGCCCCTCCCTGGAAAATTCCTCTGAGGAAGGACCTTCTTTCTCAGGGACGGGGCACCCTCTGGCATCCGCACCCAGACCTCTGGAACCTCCACGTGTGGCCACTGGACGGGATGCGGAAGATCTAGTGTATCTTCCACCTGCTGTCGTAGATATGATCAACCAAGCCAGAGCTCCCTCCACCAGGCAACTCTATGCCCTAAAGTGGCGCTTGTTCGCGAATTGTTGTGCTTCCCGAGCCAAAGACCCACAGAGATGCGCAGTTCAGTCAGTGTTTCTATTCCTGCAGGAGAAGCTGGAGGGGAGGCTGTCCCCCTCCACCTTGAAGGTGTATGTAGCTGCTATTGCAGCCCACCATGACCCAGTAGATGGCAAGTCCCTTGGTAAGCATGACTTGATTATCAGGTTCCTGAAAGGTGCCCGGAGACTGAATCCTCCTCGGCCTAGCCTGTTCCCCTCTTGGGATCTCTCAGTGGTCCTCTTGGGCCTTCAGATACCCCCCTTCGAGCTGCTTGATTTAGTCAAGCTCAAGATCCTCTCCCTGAAGACGGCCCTCCTGATTTAAACATTTTAATCTATTTCTGCTCAAATGAACAAAATGAACGAAATTACTTGAATCTTTGAGTCTCGTTCAGCAAAATGAACGAATCTTTATTCAAGTCATTAAAATGATCCAATCTTCCATTCACTGCTGACTTATACTGACTGTATAACACATATTAGTTATTCACTAAACTGGAAAATCTGGGCTATAAATCATTAAATAAGATATGATTCATACTAAATTACATACCCAGTTCCTTGCAAACATGGTAAAATTCCAAGCAATCCATATGCATCCTTCAAAAATAATCCACAACAAACACTCAATTATAACATTCAACTCTTCTGAATACTTATTTAATGCAATTTAAAAACAATTTGTGTAAAATGTGATATTTACCCAAAGAATTATCAACCGCTGAACAAAACTGAGAGCTCTCTTGCACAACAAACATTTTCTGATTGCAGGGTAAACTTTGACAACGGTGACTGGGAGTGAATGTGAGACCACAGCCAATTTTACTTTCATTACACATTAGCTCCAACAGCAAGCGATAAAACAAATAGAGAGCTGTAAATTTTGTCAGATGAGAGAAAATCACAAATTTTCTATATTCTCTGAGCAGCTGTATAAGAAACCACCTCGCAGCTGTGGTAACTATTTTTTTTAAATTAATTCCATGGTAATTTAACATAAAGCATGATGTTATACATTTACATTCAATATTTAAAAAAATTGCTATTAAAAAAAAATAAAAAATGTATGCTGCTAAATAAGGCGGAAATGCATCATCACTGTGAAAAAGGTCTAAGCATGCTCTTATTTAGTGATTTTTGCCCCTGAGAAACCAATGTTTTCTGAGATCGATTTCAGAGGCTTATGTATAAATCTCATATGTCTATTTATTTTATAAGAATTAATTGTTAGAAAGGATTAATCAAGTTCTACACAAATGAAAATGTTAACATAACAATGAACACATAGGCTATAACAGTGTGATAAACAGTTTAAGGTAGCTACAATTTTATGCTGTTAAATCTCAAAATAACTTTTCTAAACTGCTTAATTCACCTAACTTCACTTCCATCATACATTACAATTGTGTGGAGGTGGGGTTTATGAAGAACAATCTGCTGTCACATCATAATTGAGTTGCATTGTGGGATATGGAGCTGCTTTAAGCATACATCAAAGAAGGCTCACTCCCTCGGTCAACATTGAGGGGTTGTCAAAAGAAACTTCCCTCACTCACTTAACAAAGTAGAATGGACTTCCAAAATGGCGGTGGGAATTCCCTTAGGGGAGTTAGGTCCCCTTAGGTGGTTAGGGGAGTTAGCCAGTGAATGTTAAATGTGAAGTGGAACATATCCTCTGATGCTTCTAACACCAGAGTGTGCCAGAAGCTCCGGTCCTTAAAGGGGCCACATCTAATTTATGACTAGAGTGAAATCACATGAAATGTCTCCACTTGGCTACATACTGGATATATATATAGATTATTATATAGATATATTATCTTATAAAAAAAAAAAAAATATGATATAGGGAAGCGCAAATATATATTGCGACACTATTACATATCTTGGGACACTAATGACCCAATACACTTTTGGTAAATAGACCGTTAGCAAATAAAAATTTGGGCTTTTGTTTTATTTATACACCACTTATAAGAGAAAGGTTGAAGAAAAATTGATGAGATAATAAGTAGTGGTGGTGATTTTGATTCATTTCAGTGACTCAAGTCTTTTGAATCCATTCACCAAAAAGATTTGTTCTGATTCAATCACTGATTCATTGACCAATTCTTCAAGTTACGCATTTGCGGTTGTAGATGATGCCAAAAGATGTCTATTAAGTAATTGCATTGAACCAATAGGAGTCACGACCAGAAGAAGTCTAATTATCCTTTGTTTAAATGGGTGTCTACCTCTCCTGCTGGTGATTTAAGTGGCATGCTATAATGCGCATACACGAAACAAATGGAAGTGGAATTTTAGTGGGACATTCTTAATAAACAAATGTTTGGTGCGGTTGAATTACTTATTTATGTTCAGTATTGAAAGTGATTCTTCTATTGAAAAGGCAATTAATTATTTTATCTGAAAGGTGGACTTTCCTACCTCTAATACAAGTCATACAGCCCAAGATATCAGAAGTTAGACAACACTGACCCCAGTATTTCCATTTCTTAATACTCTTTAATATGCATGACATAAATGCCAAATGGAATCAGGCCAAATTGGAAATATTGCTTATTGAAACCATTGAGCAGTTTTAAGAACATGATGCATTAACACATTTAATCTACTCAATTCTATGAAAAAGAGCTAATTTTATGGTTTAGATTTTGTGCATCCACACTGACCCCCTTGACATTCATATTTAGGGTTCATGTATCTGTTTCATAATACTTGACAATAATAAATGGACATGACTGTAATTGCACCAGTGTTTTCACACACACCTGTAAAGAAAACATTACATAATGTGTTGTTTGTGCTCATTCTCTTCCTGATATCTCTGATTGGAGAAGGGAGGGGAAATTAATTAAAAGACATAAAGAAAGATCTCTGCTGATATTTTTGGGATTGGCATGAGAAGACAAGGAATAATCAAGACGTTTTACATGTATAATACAAAAATATACATATGTTAATTTAAAGGGATATTTCATAACACAAGAGAAGAAATTGTCATTGTGTACTCACACTTAGATTACTTTCTCACAAAGTAGATTATTCAAAAAAAAAAAAAAAAAGAAAACATACAGGTTTGGAACAACAAGAGAGTGAGGAAATTGTGATTATTATAATTATTTGTATTTTTTTATGAAATATTACCTTAATTAATTATGTTCATATTGTTCAGTGACATCAATTAGCAATTATTTCCATTTGGCTCTCAAATTTCACATATCTATACAAATCAATTTTTTTTATTATGTATATTAAAGATTCAATTGTCATGATGTTCATACGTTTATACAGCATTAGTGAAGCAGCAGTGATATGTGTAACTAAGGGCCATGGACTCTGCTGCCATTTCCAGTTAAATATTTCTCAATGTCCTAAAAATTTATTTTCCTCCAGTGTTTATGATATGTTAGATAGCAAGATTTAATTGAAGGGAAAACATGCTGTTAAGTCATAAAGTTGGGGGCAACTACTGCTAATCCTTAGAATGCTGTAAAATACATATCTTCACGTCTGCTCTATTACACTGATACAACAACGTCATTTCAACTTTGGACCTGAATCTTTGTGAATTCTGAATCTTACCGGATTCATTCGGAGTCAGCTGGGCCACCCAGGGCTATTTAACAACTTAGCACAGGCATGTAGTCATTAAGTTATTGCAAGATTATATGATTCATTTATCATTTGACACATGCATCTCAATGTAGATACAGTAAAATTCTCTTTGCCACCTTAAGTCCAATAAAAGCATGTTTGCAATTACAATTTCTAAAATGATAAATGCAAAACTGTTATGGAAAACATCCATATCCCTTCCCTTATAAAAAAAAATCATCATACATTATCAGAAAAAAAAAAGACCAACAGACCCTTGTTTGTGACCCTTGTCTAAATATTTTTACCCTTAAGGAGACAAAAAGATACCCAAAGGAAGAAAACATATAAATGTACTTTTAAAGGTACACAATGGGTCCTATTGTGGTATTAGGTATCCAAAAAAGATATACATGTTAACTAATGATACAGAAAAGATCCCACTGAGGGTACCACCAAAGTGACGGTCGTTGTTTTTCTGATCATTTATCATTGGTTGGGTTAAATGCAATGGTGGGAGTGAGCACCTCTACATGCGTTATGTGTAATTATGGTACAGCACTTTACTGTGTTTTTGAATATTTTTTAATCAAAAGTTATGTTCTTCAGGTTACAATCTTTTCTCTGAAGTGGCTTAGTGTTTGTTTAGATGAAGATAATTTTGCAACCTCTGGTCACCTAATGGATTCCAGTCCACTAGGCAAATAAATATTTAATATTCTTCACATTTACAAAGTAATGAAGATCCGCAAAGGAAATAAGAGATTTCCTTTGGAAAAAGTAGATGGTAAAATTCAAAGGATATGCATGTTCAATAAAAAACCACTTGACTTGACTTGAAAAATAGCCATACATATTATGGTAATACAAATCTGGAAAGGAAATGTGCTTAATTGTCTTAAAAAAAATAACAAAAATTCCCATTTATGTTGGGCACTTATTGGCTGCTTTATTATTTGGTCCAAGTCAACCCTTTTGAAAACTTTGTTGTTGTTTTTTTTAAATAAAATGTTTGTTTTTTAATAAAATAAATTAATATGGTGGCACATTATATGTTTGTCTACAAAACTCATTTCAAACATTTTGAGTAGAAATATCATTATTGTATTTGTTTTATTGCCTAAATAAATAATTATATTACAGTAAATGTACATTAATTGGGTAAACAATTACTTTATAACAATTGTATTATTGAGAATCACTGTGGTGAATAATGGAAATAAAAATAAAATTAAATACTCAACAGTGAAACTTCCAGACATATTGCAGTATTGAGAATTTTGCAGGAAATCTGCTTAACTGTCATGCAAAAAAAATGAAAAATTACCTGTAAAATCAAGAAATCGTAATGGTCCAAAAGTAGGATTCATATTGCTAAATTTCTTTTTCTTAACATTTTACAGTGAAATGTACATGTTTTCATAAGAGTTTGGGTGCTTGCATAAAACCTCTAGACTTGACTTTCAAAGTTAATTAAAATAATAAATAATTTAAACTTGGATAATTAATGTCTATACTATGGAATGACCCGGGCTTGACATGACCATTTAACATCATAAGGTCTTCATTGACCAGATGTGACAGGCAGGTGAGGTAGATCATTGACTATCTCAATTCACTCAGTTCTTCACGTTCCTTCATCATGTGGTCCAAAGCAATAGATGAGAGTGACACATGTGATCCACCTTGAACTTTGGAATGATCATTATTTTAATAGCTCTAAAGCACAGTCACATTTCAGTGCATATTCTCAGGCACGTTTAAAAATAATTAACTGCGCATGACAGATAGCAAGAATGAAACACTCACCAGCGAACTGATTAATGGACAGACAGACTGATAACAGAGCTTTGAGTTTTTATGAATGAAGTTGAGTGAAACAAAAGGCTGAGAGTCATTAGATGTGTGCATGTACAGTGGGGTCAGACAAAGGAGGACAAATACCTGAAGGAAGTTCTGTTGTCCATTAGCATTCCATTTCATTTCAGTGGCAGTTGCTCAGCTGGTGCATGCAGTCCAGAAAGTACGCAAACTGCTTGTTGGCATATCATTGGTTTGACCCGCTGAACAAATATGCCCCTTCACTGAACTAGTTGGTCATTTGAGTCTGAACGAGATGAGATGTTGTTTGTGAACAATCTGAATATATTGGTATACTCAAGATTCAATGTTCATCTCATTCAGTTGGTCAGCAGATCTTGTTCATGAAGAATTATGAATAAAAGTGAGTGGTGAGCCACACATTACAATGACATACAGACAATATTGAAACTCATAATATTTTTTAGGCTATTATTGTTGTCCTTTAATTGTATAGCTTGTTCAAAAGTCATGCTAAGCAGTTCACAGTATGATAGATATGCTTTGTTATTGTGGGGAAAGACTTATAATGATTAACACTCTGAAGTCTCTTAGTAGAATTTTAAGAAAGAATAATTAGACTTGTTCTGGTCGAGATTTACTGCTTTTGGTTAAATGCATTTATTTAAAAGATGGACATTTGGCACCAAAGGCATCATTTGAAGGTATGTTCAGTGAATGAATCAATGAAAAATCTTTTTGGTGAACGGCATAAAAAAAAACAAGTCACTGAAATGAATAAAAATCACCACAACTAGTAGTCAGGCCCATCTCCAAGTGCAGGCATTAGGGGACAGTGTCCCCCAAATAACACACTGTACCCTTCAAAGCAAGTAATGGTCAATTAGTATGGCTAAATCATACTAATATTTGTATATTATATGTTAATTTTCCAGCAACAGGATCACAACTAACTCAAAGGAACACTGATCTCCCCAATGGTAACTTAAAATCACACATTGTCATTTAACATAAAACTGCATATTTTCACACTAAATGGAACTTAAAACATAATTATAACCCCAAATTACTTATGAATGACAATTAATAGCATCCCCAAATAGTCTCCAAAACTTGCAAAGACCTACCTCATTAATTATTCAAATACAACAGCCAATGGATAATCCCCAATCATAATCAACAACAGCAATTGTAACCTTGCGTAACATGTGATTCCTGTGCACGCTACAGTCTCAAAATGTAATTTTGGCGGTGCTGTGTCAACATGATCACATGGGAGGTTGGCATGTTGTTTCAGGTAGTTCCCGGTACACTAGGATCAGCTACATTATGCTGAATCACGAACCACTGTCAAGTCCTCACAGACATGTCCGAATCAGTTCCAGCTCAATTGCACTCCCTGTGGTACACCCGGTAGTGTGTTGCATCTGGATGCACTGTGCTGTGGACATATCATTTTCACATATAACATGACATTTTTCATACACTAATGGTTAAAGTTAGGTATAGGTTTGGGATGGATTGTATACTTTATAAAACAGGCATTCCTCATATGTGCCCGTACAGCAGGAAACAACTCTCTTTGGGGACATTATGGGGGTATTACTCCCAGAAAATGGCGCTCACACGTGACCATACTCCTAAGAACACTTATCGCTTTTGCCACAGGGGTCAGTGTTCTGAATTTCGGTAAGTATACTCTGATTTTAGATAAAGAAAAGTCTACCTACTCTTTTCGATCACACTGTGAGATCAGTCTAGCTATGTAACGATTCGAGTAGCAGCATCATGGATATTAGAAAGTAGTTTAGGGGCCTGGGTAGTTCAGTGAGGATTGACGCTGACTGCCAACCCTGGAGTCGCGAGTTCGAATCTAGGGTGTGCTGAGTAACACCAGCCAGGTCTCCTAAGCAACCAAATTGGCCGGTTGCTAGGGAGGGTAGAGTCAAATGGGGTGACCTCCTTGTGGTTGTGATTAGTGGTTCTCGCTCTCAATGGGGCACGTGTTAAGTTGTGCGTGGATTGCATAGAGTAGCATGAGCCTCCTGTGCTGTGAGTCTCCACGGTGTTATGCACAGCAAGTCACATGATAAGATGCTTATGTCTCAGAAGTGGAGGCAACTGAGAATTGTCCTCCACCACCCGGATTGAGGTGAGTCACCACGTGGACCTACTAAGTAGTGGGAATTGGGCATTCCAAATTGGGGATAAAAAAAAAGAAAGTGGTTTAAAGAGTCATCATCAACTTTAACCAACATCAAAAGGGTCCATATCATAGTAAATAGTGAGGTAGTAGGAGGGGGGAAATGGGCCTAATGAGACACAGACATCGGCATTGTCTGAGCAGCAGGTGGGCGTGCTATCGTGAATACTAGCAAGAGTGCTGTTGTAATTGGTGTTTTATTTGTGTGGCGATGTATATTTACAAAGTATATAGGCTTATATGTTACATAAATGCACATAGGCTGTGGTGTCATTTATTAATTTACATTTTACATTTATGCATTTGGCAGACACTTTCATCCAAAGCGACTTATAGTGCACTTATTACAGGGACAATCCCCCTGGAGCAACCTGGAGTTAAGTGCCTTACTCAAGGACACATTAGTGGTGGCTGTGGGGATTGAACCAGCAACCTTCTGATTAACAGGTATTTGCTTTAGCCCACTACACCACCACCACACAAGTGGGTCCTCGCAATCCGCCAGGCATGTTTTGAGAGTGGGCACTCCCAGGTATGCGGAGACTGACGGTGTGAGGGCATCGCAGCTATTTCAGCCCACATTATATCAGATATTACACTTATTCTGCAGTGTCTTGTGGATGCATTTAATAAAATTAGACACTTGCTCCAATGACTTGGTCATTCAGATGCTCCATCATGATGAGGCTGCTCTCTCATGATAATGCGCATTACGTAGTGGATAGAAACGTGCAACAATTCGTATTTTCTTAAGTCTCATTTTTAGAAATGCGCTTAAAAAATGCTAAATATTTTGGATGGAAACCCAGCAAACGAATGTAACAGAGATGGATTATATGGTATTAAGGATTTAATGCTGTGTGAACGCTCTTAAACATGTAAAAGTAGTTTGTCATGTTCCTCCTACTTTGACAAGAACTCACCTTTTGCCCATAAAACACAGGTAATATGTCTCATGTCATTGGACATAATGACAAATCATCAAGCTCACTTATAAAATTTCATTTGATGGCTCCATAAACCAAGATGTCTTTGTGTTTCCTTCCTCAGTAGTCAAGGTGCCAATGACCGCAGTGGAGATGAGCTATTTTACACTATAACTTTTACAGCTGAAATGAGTTATGAGTATAATGAGTCAGTTAAAAGAGCAATCCAGTAGCAGTAGTAAGACCCAGGCATGGGCCCGGCCAGATCACGACCATAATGACACTTATAGGCCATTATACTATAAACAGCTTCAGGACACATTTTACATGAAATGAACATACATTTGCAGAATTTAATGGAAGCCTTTGCAATTTATTAAAAAATTAAATAAAATAAATTACTGTGTTACAGTACAGTATTTTTCTAGAACCCGATGATTGTTTGGGTTTTATTGTATTCCACATGTGTACCTTGTGGCTTTTTAATTTGCCAATTAAAAATGTGTTTGGTATAGATTTAAGGGTGCTACCTAACAAAAGACGCCACCGTTATAATGGATGAAGACCCCTGGGAACACTGCGGTATTGAATAAGTAAATAGCATGATTTATGATTATGCTAAAGAAATGCAACACATTTCACAAACATGAAACCCACATGGGATTTTCCTGTAACATAGCACTGCCAATAATGAGGTCAAACCTTTTTAAAATTCTAGATTATTTTAAATCCTAACATGATGGTGCATCAGGCTTTTTTTCCTTCTGAAATTAGTTGTGTGAAAACACTGCCTATGTGTAGAGGTTTCTTAGAATTATCTTACAGATAAATAGTTTAAGCATGTCTTTAAACACGTTAAAGGTTATTCTGAGCAATATTTAAATCTTGTTGAGGTGCTATTTCATTTGATAGTTATCAGATTTATGAGCTTCTCACATTCTTGATGATTAAAAAGGGGCAATAAATAAATAAATAATCCGACTTCAGATTGAAATTGCGACCTTGGCCATAAAGGCCATACAGCCATAAAGAATAATACAGACATTAGGGTTTTATAACAGTACAAATATTAACTCATTCTAATGAGCAAAACATTTTATATTTATATTTATTCTTATTTTTATTTTTGTTTTAATTTATTTTTATTTCTGTCCAACATGTAGTCTACAACCCTATTAATTAATCTTACCATCATTACAATAAATGCAACATTGCTTTAAATTGTTACACCTATGAAGTATTAAACATTATTTGGACTATTTCTATACCTTGACATGAGGACAATTAAATTCTCAATTTTAAATAAATTGTTGTATTGAAAGCATTCGTCAAGCTCAACCATTTATCCTTGTTCCTAAAGTTTTTACCAAAAAAAAAATATATAAAACGTAATTTTTTTTTCAATTTATGGAATATATATGTTTATCAAAAACTACAAACTAACATATGGTCTCAGAAAAATACCCACAAAGCAAAAAAAAAAATAAAAAAATGCACATATATGTTTATTATGTTTTATGTGAATGTTACCACTGTTTTTCTATTCTTGCCGAAAAGTATTGTTTTTTTTAAATAAATCTTCCACTATATTTATATATATTTAATTTAAACATACAAAAATGGGTAAATTATAATTTTTAAACATATTGTTGACAGCATTTGTCAAGCTCTACCATTCAACCCTGTTACCAAAATGAATAAAAGGAAAATTATAAAACAAATTCTTACACATACTGGAAACCTACTTACAGGAATAGAACATAAAACAGCTCATTTAACTGATCTGCTGAGCTTGATGATCAATATTTTCTGAAGTTTAAGCACCTACTTGATATTTGTTTAAGAGTGTCAGGCCCTATGTTGTAGGACTACCATTCATAGAGAGACCCAAAGACATCCAGATACATATTATGTGTCTTAGATATACAACATGGAAAAGATTAGTTTAAAAATCTGCTAGATGTACTTTGCAGTCACCCTCAATTTAGGGTCTGGTTCTTGAAATGGAGATTTTCCAGACACTTTCTCCATATTAATCAGCCTCTATGTGGAGTAACAGGAGAAAAAGGGTCTGAATGTGAGTGTTCTCATAGGTTTCCAGTGTTCAGTCAGTGGAGCGTCGAGCACACTGACAGCTCACACACCTCCTCAGAGCTGCAGGGAGATTTGAGCCATCACTGTCAGTGACAGCAGAGATTAATTCTGTAATCCCATTTGAGCGCTGTGGGAATATTCTCAGCTTTGTCTCAATCGGAATACATTCACACATTTTACGCTATGTTGATTAATGTCTTAATGGAAGTCCTTTTATGTTTGTAATGCCATTTCAGGTCAGTTCTTTCTTTCTTTCTTTCTTTCTTTCTTTCTTTCTTTCATGACAAAACTATAAATTCCTGGTCAAAATAAGGTAAATCAACAAGAAAATACATTTGAATCAATACAATTTAACATGAACATAATATATATATATAAAATAAAATATGTCCTAAATATTTCTGCCCATCTTTGGATATTTTAAAATGATTACAAAAAAACAAAACAACTGCAAACACATCACAAATATTTGTACACAGTAAAATGTAATCATATTGTATTTCCCAAATGGGCGTTTTCTTTCTTGACTATAATGAGTTAATTTGAAGTGCATTTAGCAATTAGTAAAATTATAGGTGTACTACACATACTAAAAATGAACAATTCTCTTAATTCAGGTTTCATTTCTCTTCCTTTGCAGTGCAAATGAGAAGAGGTTTAAAGAGTGAATCCTCTGCGATCTGTCTGACTTTTGTTTCTGTCAGATAGCTAAGACTCTCTTTTCCTAGAACATCTCACAGAAATCTGGGAAAACTGTCTGTAATTTATGGTGTCTTTGCTTCAAGTACTTTTTTGTCAAAGTAATTATGTGCAATTACACACAAATGTCTGCCTTAAGAAACTTCAACCTCCCAGAGCGCTTCGGTTCCCCTCTTTTTTATTATATATATAATAGATCTGGTCCTGCATGCTTATTGGTCAATACAGAGTTCCCCACAGACACTAAAAACAGTTCAAGGAACTAAAATTAAAACAAAAAAATGGACAGAATTTTTTCTATCCGAAAACGGACAGAACGTAACAAAAAACGTGAACAAAGTCATTTTCAATTGTTCTGGAGTTAAAACGTTATTTTTAAATGTTGGTAACCAGTTATAACCAGTTAATTCGTTCTGATAATTTTTCATGAAACCGAAGGCCAAAAATTTATCAAAGTAATACTTTCGAAATACATCACTTGGTGATGCCGGAAAAATTTAATCATGTGCTTTGATCCTGAAGGAAAACGCTGCATCACACATTTCTTTGCATAACTGGCCATTTGTGGATGTTGCATTCTGTGAATAAAGACCTTTTTACCAACTATGATTAATTATTACTACTTATACTATACATGCACGGCTAATCCAGATACAAGGAAAATTATTAGAGATAAAAAGTACTTTTCTCAGTTCTTCACTGAATTATTGTTATATATGATGATTTAATGCAGATTTGATGCTGCCGTTTTTTTTTTTTTTTTTTTTTGTACGCTTATTATGGTGAGTCAAGTGGCTTTTTTGGGGCTTGTTTTTCCAGACCAGGTTAAGTGTTTCTCTTGTGAGATCTGAGAAAACTTCAATTGGCATTTCACCCACCCCTTAGCACAGAGTACTGTCATTTTAATATGAATGTTATTAACCGTTCTTTTATTTTGATCTAATCAGTTACTATTTGGAAAGAAGGCTGCGGAACCTTTGAACTGGAATGAGCAAATACCGTTTTTTTTAATGTTCTTGCATCCCAACATGATCACACAAGAAATCAGCATTATTTCTTAACATATTCCATCTATATTTGGACCAGATGTACTACATTTGAAATGATGTCATGTTATGGTTAGGTTTAGGGGTATATTTATTTGAATATGTAAACGGTTTGGGTTCACAGGACGGGAAGGAGGACACGGGAACGGAGTTCGACTCACAGGTAAGGGTTTTTAATTCCAAATTATTCACACACAGAGGGGTAGAAGATAAACGTAGACTTCACTAAACATACAGACTTTTACACATAACAAATTAATGTCTCTCTCTATGTTGCCAACACTGGACTGGTGTAATTCTCTCTCTCTTGGAGGTAGTGAAGCTCTCTTTTTATGCCGAATTCAGCTGAGGAATTCGCCGACCAAATCAAATGTACTCAATCTACCCTGTACTGGAATAGGTGTTACACAGGACGGGCTCCTACGTGGACCTAACCCCTGTGTGTGTTTTTCCCTGGTCGCCGTGTCTGTAGAAACTTCTCCCTCCCAATGAGGCAGGATCTACCACCGTGCCACTTTCCACATGTGACCTAAAACCCCATGTGATGTATTCACCATGCTTCAGCTCCCCCAGTCTGGGCAGGTGTGGTCTCCGCAGGGTCTTTTCCCCCTGAAAGAATAGGAACTGGGAAAGATCGCCTTACCCGATGCGTAATGATAGCATTAAGCTGGCCCCAGCCGCTTTAACTCTATGCGAGAAACATAGAGAGAGAAAAGGCGCGGCTGGGGCGGCCTGCTCCCAATCTTGGCACGTCACCTTGTTCCCCCCTGTCAGGGCTAAAGAACCAGAAGGCTTCCAGACGTCGTGTCCTCCCGGCCACATCACTGAACCGAGCCACTGTTGCGGCTGAACCTCATTGTCGGCTCCACAGAAAAATCCTAAATGAAACAGACACATTTCCCTCCCTTTATACCCGTATGGCCAGGCTTGCGACATGCAAATTCTGTCTGCCAATTTATCATTGGCTTTTTCTAGATCAGTGATGCGAAAGGCTCTCAAGAGAGACCCCTAGTGTCGCTTCAACACAACGTCTCGTTCCCTCCATCAGGGAACGGAGGTTACATCCATAACCTAGACGATTTTATGCACTGCACTGCTGACACATGATTGGTTGATTAGATAATTACATAGATGATTGTTGGTGCCAGATGGTCTAGTTTGAGTATTTCTGTAACTGCTGATCTCTTGGACTTTTCACAAACAACAGTGAATTTACTCCAAATGGTGCTAAAAACAAAAAACATCCAGTGAGTAACAGTTCTGTGGATGGAAATGTCTTGTTGATGAGAGAGGTCAACAGAGAATTGGCCAAACTGGTTCAAACTGACAAAGTCTATGGTAACTCAGATAACCGCTCTGTATTGTGGTGAGAAGAATATTTTCTCAGAATGTTTTTGTGAGATGCAGGTTGGCGCTGTTTTGGCAGCACAATGGGGGAGCTACACAATATTAGCAGGTGGTTTTAATGTTGTGGCTGATCGGTGTGTGTGTGTGTGTGTGTGTGTGTGTGTGTGTGTGTGTGTATGTGTATATATATACACACACACACACACACACACAAGTGTAAACTTTAAACTCTTGTTGACTCTGATTTCATCTTTTACCCTGAGATAAGATGATGTTGCTCTATGACATAATGGTCAGACATGTGAAACGTTTAGTGTGTACTTCGGTATTCCACTGTAAATCCCTCTCGGGAGTAACTTTAAGAATCATGTGGTGCAGGATAAATCCAGGACATTTCACAAAAATAACTTTGCTAGGTGTTGCAAAAACTAATTGATATACTGAACTGTAAAATTAAGATTGCGTTATCATGTCATGAAAGCAATTTTATCACTTTTAAATAATTTAATTAAGTATAATGTTTACATTTTGTGACTGCACTTTTGAAACAGTGAGCATTTTTAGGGTTTATGTGCATTCACTTCCATTGTATTCTATTTTTGTATTTATTTATTTTTGGCAATCAACATTATGCCACAAATATGGACGATTGAATGTTTATTGAACACGGGACACTCCTGTGTGATGTTGAGGGGAACTGACATACATTCATTAAAAATCACATTGACATCACTTGCCATTGCAAAAAAATGGCTCAGAAAAATGAAGCTACTTGGAGTTACTCTGTCTACAAAAGATGCATCCATATAAATAATATCTGATTAGAAAAACCTTCTTGTGTTCAAGCACCCTTTTTTCTACCATACTTTTTCCTTTTTATAGTTTACCAAATCGTGCAATTTAACCTTTTACCCTATGCTAGTTAATTTCATAACTGTTTAGATAGAGGGTCCAGTCTCATGGTCTTAATCCTGCAATGTGACCCTAAAGATCAATGGGAGATAATGAGTAATAGGGATTTTAAGCATGAAAAGTCCAATGGAACAACCACTTGATTCCCAGTTTGATCCCGAAAGAATGTGGGTTGTTTAGAGAGTATAACTTGTGTATCTTGCTCTTGGTGTTATTTAGAGAAAGTAGAACTGTACTGTAGTTAATCATTCAATTTAATAGACCAGACCAATGTCACACTAATGAAATAAGGAAAAACTAGCATTTGAATTTGAGTGACAGGAAGATACATTAATAGAATTGCAATTCAAAGAAAGTAAATAGCCACATATGCAGCCACATAAAAGAGGAATTTCTGTAACACTTAACAGTAAGGTTCCATTCATTAACATTTGTTAATGCTTTAGGTATGATGAAATAAAAATGAACAATATATATTTGTACAGCATTAATTCATCTTTGTTCATTGTTGCTTCATGTTAAAGGGCATTAACTAATGTTATGAATATACAACTTTTGATTTTAAAATTGTATTAGTTATTGTTGAAATTAACAATAACCATAATCATTAAATGCAGAGACAAGCAAGTCAAAGATGGGTCAATTTAAACTGATACTATTGGTTTAAATGGCAAACAGACACGTTATGCATGACATGTATCCATGTAGGAGGACAAATCTTAGTTGCCTCCACATCTGAGACAGTCAATCCTTGCATCTTATCACATAGCTTGTTGTGCACGTTACCGCAGAGATCTAGCGCGTGTGGAGGCTCACACTTTTCTCTGTGGCATCCATGCACAACTCACCACGCACCCCACCGAGAGTGAGAACCACATTATAGCGTCCACAAGGAAGTTACCCCAATGTGACTTTTCCCACCCTAGCAACCGGGCCAATTGGTTGCTTAAGAAGCCTGACAGGAGTCACTGAGCATGCCCTGAACATGCGACTCCTGGTGTGGTAGTCAGCATCTTTACTTGCTGAGCTACCCAGGCCCCACAGTGTGGCACTTATAATTAAAGTGAAGTGGGCCAATTTTTGGATGGCTGAAAGGCAAATAATTGTGCTTTCTTCAATGCTTCCGTTAAGTTGTTTAAATCATAATTTTCAAGGTGTAATAGGGTTTTGGGTGTTGTGCTATCATGGCAACAAAATTGTTTACAGATTGGACCCCGTTCACTTCCATTGTAAGTCCCTTAATGTAATCCTACCTTAATGCTGCCTTTATGTCTTTTTTGGAGCTTAAAAGTTGTCTGCATTGACTTGCATTGTAAGGATATATTCACCTCATATTTCCATCAAATATCTGTGTTCCGCAGGAGAAAGCCAATGAGTTTGAGATGGCATAAGGATGAGTAAATGAGAGAATTATCATTTTTGGGTGAACTATTCTAAAGTTTCTGTTTAGTTCTCACACACACACACACACACACACACACACACACACACACACACACACACACACACACACACACACAAAAGCCATTTGGAATAACTAAAAGATATTTAAATGTGCAATGTTACTAAACTGATTGATCACCATATGCTATTTAAGTCATGCTCAGCACATTTTGGGTTTTGGATGATCAACCACAGTACATCAGTGTTTCTTTCTTTAAAAGCATCACAATTTCATTGTAATCTAGAGTGAAACCACAGTAATATATATTCTGAATTAAACAATACACTCTGTATTCTCCAGATTACTGCTCTCTATAGCTGGATTACTTTGAAATTGAATAATGAAATATCTTCTGACGTCAAAGCCAGAAGGGTGTCAAACAATCTGTGGAAAAACAAACTCTCTTCTGGTCAAGTATTCATGCAGCCTCACCTCCATGTACAAAACTCCTCTGTACATTAATTAGTCCTGCACTGGGCACCATAAGGTGCCTCGACCGCTGGACTGCAGGATTAGTGGATTATGGTCTGGGGAGGGTCTCTGTTGCCATGGCATGGGCATTGAGTCCCACTGGCACCTCACTAAATTAAGATCTGCTAAAGAGGGATTCAGTGTTGTAAGCTGTATCATCTGTAGGGGGTATAGAAACAGAAAGAGAGAGAGAAATAGGAGAAGAGACATTCTAGAAAAAGCCAAATTAATTTGGCTTGAAATCAAGAGTCTCCTATAAAATTCACCAAAGCGTATGCTTTCTGTTGAACGTGAGTGATTTTATGTTGTGTGTGATTTCTGCACTCCTCGTGTCACCAAACCGAATGGCAAAAATAACTAGATTAACTATACTTGCCCATGCAAAAGCCGAATCCACAATTCTTGCATTTTGTAGGTGGTTGTTAGGGCATGTCCAGTGTGTTCTGGGTGGTTTCTATGTGGTTGCTATGCTGCTCAAGTCAAAAGATCCCCAAGTCTCCAAGAAATTCTGGTCTCTAGATATGGCTCGGGTCCCTCCTTAAAGTCTGTTGTACTTATTTTTGCCACTTTAACAATCTACCAAAAGGAAAAGTTTATGATGATTCAGAGAAGTATAGCACACTTCTCTGAATCATCACGATTTGAGAGATTCAAAGAGATGTAGCCAATCAATACAGGATTTGGTCAGCAGCCAATAGCATTTGTTAACAGAGAGGGTTGGGCCCCGCCCACATAGGTTGGTAATCGGTGGTAGAGTTTATGCTTCTGATAAAGCCATCAGACTTTTATTTTAATACATTTTTTTAGAAATCGTGTTTTAGCAGAACTCCTGCTGACAAACTACACTACCCAATATCCTGAGTAGAAAGATTCTCCAATCAGTGTATCGCGGTGAACAAAGCGTACTAAAAGAGCTCTGCAGCAACTGGCCACTCCCATTACTTACTGTGACTGATGTAATCGAGTCTCCCTTCACTCACAAGCTGCATATGTATTTGTATATATCTGAATATTTTGCAGTATAAGGCCTACTTTAAATATTTTGTTTCTTGAAATCAACAGTTTTATATTTTTCCATAATTTGATTGTCACTTGCAATGCTTCATGCGATTGCAGTTCATTCCTCTCTTGAAAGTCTTTAAGCACAAAGTCTTGTTTCTTTGTCTTTTTGTCCGATTTTCAAATATTTTTTAGCTTCAAAAAGTTTGTGATGTTGTGATTCACCTTGGAGCTGTTTGGTTTTTGATAATGGCTTAGAACTCTTTTGTGAGTAATTTTAAGAAAACCCTATGGAAAAATGAATGGGAAAAACATTTAAGGAACCAAGATGACTGAAAAAGTGGTCTGGCACTGTTGAGCTCTATTAATGCTCTGTCTATGCAATAGTACCGAATGCTTTGCATGAGAAACACGATGCCATTAATTAAAAACAGTGCCAATCTGGGCTAATTTTTCCAAAAGATGCATTCCTCACCAAATTACAAAGGCAACTTTATGGCTCGGAAAAACTGGCATAATTATTTAAGCAAGCATAAAGTTTTTCTATCGACCAGAGTCGCCGGCTGATCTAATATTAGTGTTATAAGCTGAAATGTGTGCAATAAAAGCAGCTCCACAGGAGAGACAGACTCTAATAAAGAGGGAGGTGTCTAACGCCTGCAGTTACACAATGTGTGGCCCACACACACACATGCACTCAAACATGATGTATACAAAAACACATAAAACATTTATACTTTCATGAGATGATCGCGTGGATGCCCTGATGTCCTACTGAGATAAGTGAAACAGAAAGCGCTCGTGAGATTTTATTATGTGGAGATCCCGGCATAACGCCGAACTCTGTAGTTTACTATACATATTGCTTATCTTCCTTAAATTCCTACAAAGCTTACAGAGAAGTAAATGCAGATGGTGAGCTGTTGTTCTGAGATTGTGTTGTTGAACTCTGTTCATTTAGAAAAGCAGTCTCTTTCAAATACAATAATGGAATATGATGAATGGAAATCTCAGTTACTGTTAGTAAGTTTGTCAGTTGAATTCCATGTAGTTTTTCAAGAGTGAGAGTAATGCAATGACTTTCAAGCCCCAAATCTGTATCCTGCCATTCCCAGTGTGTATTAAAAGTGGGAAAGAGTTTTAAAGGTGAAGCTAGATATTCCAGGGTTTAAGCTTAACATGAATTACTGGGTAAAATACATCTGTAAACAGTAATTCTGATTAAAAACAATATTTGTACAGGTTTCTTTAATAATTCAGAAACATGACTTTTGTTTTTAACCTGTCAGTTCCTAATGGTTAAGAGAGGCACTGTGATATTATTAGCCATAGATTGTAAACTTTCTCTAGGACTTTCTTTGAATAAACTCATTTGAGTACTTCAGTCAGTCAGCTGTCCATATTTGTAGGCCATGACTCTGTAGGCAACATTTTAAGACATCCCTCACAAAAAATTTAGAGTTCTGGCAAACTTGTCACTCATTATTTTCACATGTAAATGTGCTTGCTATTCGCTGTTAATATTTGCCAGAAGTTTGCAACTCTTCACTGGTAGTGCTGAACCTGCAGCAAACCTTTGGTGACAGTGAAGAGTTTGCTGGACATCTCATTTGCATATTAAAATAATAAATGGCAAATTTACGGCAACCCTACAATCCCTTACAAAAATTGAGAGTTCACTGCAAATTTTACATATTTGAAACTTGCCACAAATTCGTCACAGATCATTTCCACATGCAAATGAGCTTTGCAGCAAACTTGCAACCAAAGTTTTGCCGGAGGTTCACCTCTAACAAATATTTGCAGTGAATCACAAGCTCATTTACATGTGAAAATAACAAGTGGCAAATTTATGGCTAGTTTAGAATTTTGTAAGGGAACACTCCAAACACAAAGGAGTGTGATGATTCTGATGATATGATTATGCTGCCTTCTAAGATGACTTATTTTGGCCATTTTAAGGCTTGCATGTATCCTTCACAGAGAAGATGATCCCATAATTCATAGCGATGAGCTCAGTAAAAAATTATAAATAATTATTTAATAATTAAATAAATAAATAATTATTTTCAAATGCAAATGAGCTCACATTTGTGGTGTAACGCAAGCTCATTTGCATATGGAAATAATGAGTGCCAAAACAAGTAAAAAGGAAATCCAAAATGGCAGGCAAAGCAAGATTGCTTTGTAAATATATTTGCAATTCATTCTATACAGAAAAAAAAATATATAAAATAGATCAATCTAATTCAAAATGTAATGTTTTACTAAATAATTGTGTGTGAAATAGGTTGTTATCCATATGAGTGTCACATTGCTAGCTTAGCAACATGCTAATGCTAAAATCTATTGAAACCAACTGTCAGACGAGTTTCTCATCTATGTGAGGAGCTTTATGTACTGTATATGATACATGGAGTTGCTACTCATGTAACATTCCAAATCAGTCATTTATGAGGTTCAATTTAGGGGTGTCCACACATTGAGCAATTAAAGCCCTGGATGTCAGAGTATCTCTGGGCTTTTGATTGCTAGAAGGCATTCATACTTGGCTGCCATTCCCAACTACTGTAAATGAGGCAGCAGATCACTGTAAGTGCTCCCATTGGTAGTCACCATATAGCATCTCTGCTCATTTGCATGAAGTTAAACTCCACTCAACTTGGCTGCATCATCATTTGTCGCTCTTGCTCATTTCGTTAGAAATCGGCAACTTTCATTGAAACAATGAGCATTTACATTCATGTTCTTACACTGATTATGCTAAATAAGCCGATAACATGTGGGGTCATGTAAACACATTAGCGTTTTTGTCCAGTGTAAGGTTATAAATGGCTAAAGAATAAACCATTCGACACAGGTAGATTTTTGCCCATTACACTGATTTTGTGCATGTAAACACTTTTACTGACATTCTCACCAGCTTATGTAAGCAAGTGTTGTGCATATGCCTTTTCACGGGTTGATGTCAAAAGCAGAGAATAACTTGATAATTTCAAATCTCATGTAAACATGGTTTTCTTGCTTTGTCAGATTTATAAATAAGCATACTCCGCAGACTGGTCTGAGACTTTGAATTCCCCTATAGAAGGAAGCTGTATGCAGGCAGTATCAGCTTTGCAGGTTACTTGGGATGGAACAGATTCAGTTAAATACTGTACTTGCCCTTATCTGAGGTCATTATGACATCTGAAACAATTACCACCTGCTGACCTGTAACATTAGTCCTGTTACGACTAAAAATAATTATCATACTGTGGCACATGTCAAAAACATCAAATTATAACAAAATATATTTAATTTTCGAATTGGTGTGAAAATGCTTTGAAAATGTAAAATTTTCAAGGCATTTTGTAGATTCATTTAAGATAAATATACAGTATATCCATGTTGCTAAATACTTGAAAAATGTAATAATGTTTGGCGAAACACTAATGCATTTAAGGGTTAATACATTTAACTATTTATTGAACTTTGATCTTTTATTATATTGCTGTTAACACCATTTCATAAAAGCAATAAGCCTCATGAGGACTTGTGCCTCCATAAATTTGTTTACAATGACATCTTTAATTTTAGAATTAAAGAGCTTTTGTCCATTTAATGTCAAAGTATGGCTATGTAAAGTAAAAGAGACATATAGTGCACTGATAGGATATTATAAAGCATGGTATTTTTTCATTATCAGTAATCAATATCATTATCATGATATCTTCTAATTATTATATTATCTAGTCTAATTCTATTAACTCATAAATGTGTTTGTGATCTATCAGAGGAACATTTCATTGGCTTCATACACATATCAGTGGAACCTAGATGATTCTACTTTGTCCCTTCATGTTTCCTACCTCACTTAAACATACATGTTAATCCAAGTGTAGCAGTATGCACTTGCGCTACTTATTAACACGGCTGGATGGTGATTTAAGTCTAGTTGTGAGGACTTTAAATGTGGTTGGTGCGCGTCACCTGTGAGGGCATCACACGTGACGTCATGTCATTGTTGTCGTTCCGGCGCGGTGTGCAAGAGCTAGAGAGTGGACGGGGGAACTAATCGGCATACACTCGGCTCTTTGTTGTGCAAACTTCCAGTAAAGCAGATGAGTTTCGCGGTGCGTTAAGACCGTGCTGTTTCAGGTGTCTTCCATATGCCTGTTTAAGGTTATGGTGGGTTGTTTGTTGTTATTGTTAGTTACGGGACGCTGGAATCGGAGATCCAGTCCAACATAAGCTGCTGATTGACCACAAATTGATCACGTGACTCCTATTTTGATATATATCCGTTTATGGATAGACTGTGACTCTATAGTGCTGCTGTGCTATGCAAGTTAGTCTTAAGCAGGTAACGGCCCCACGACGTCACCCGATCTCGACGATACTACTAACATTAACTGGTGGGGATGCTTACATTGTCCTGGATTCGATGTTGTTACCCAGAATGTAACTGTATTTAGTGTGAATCTGATGCTCATTACTCTGTCACCACTGTTCATTTTAGTTTTTATTTAAGCTTTCATTCTTTGTTTTTGTTTATGTCTTTGTCATGTGCATTTGGTTTTGTTGCTAATTTCTTTTTTGCTTTTTGGACTCAAGTGCGCTTTTCGTGGCCCCTGTACGATGTACACAAGCACCTGGTCTGTATCTTTTTGACCTTCTTCAGGATGTGGTTATCCAACTGATCCTTCAAGAGTACCCTGAATATAAGTGGTGCATGTGTAGTATAGAACATTGCTGTGAGGTGATCACCTAGAATGTATTCTATCTGTGATGAGAATATGTTTGTCACCATACTATTCTGAGATGAACACTGTGCATTTTGGCCTAATAATTGTGGTTGTGTAGTTTCTTTCTTTTTTTTGGGTTACATTGTTTAAATTGTCTATTGTGGTGTATAAATTTTATGTGTGTTGTGTGTTCTTTATTGTAGGCCTGGGCGGCAAGGAAGAGACGGGCGGCAGCCTTCCTCATCTTGGTGGTGGTAGTTTGGAGTGTTTGCTGGGCCACACAGAGGTGTTCGACCGAGTACGGTGTGAGTGCACGTGTGTGTGTGTGTGTGGCTTTCTTTTGTTTCCCTTTTTTTTGGAGAATAGAGAGGCCCCTTTGGGTTGAGTGATTTCGGCTGCCGACCCCAATTTCCATCGTCCGGGCTGTCTAATTCTGAATATTCTTGTTGATTGTGGTTTTGTTCTTTGTGATCATTTGAATCATTTTACCTAATAAAAGTGATTTTATTGTTTGTATATCTCACCCATGTCTCATCCCTGACTCCAACCGAAACGAACCTGTGAGCCTTGTGTGCTCCTAGTTATCTAGGGCGATTCCCTGGTAGTAAGCCCCCAGGGTGGCGTAGTTGGTTTATTTAGTGTCGCTGTCTCTGAACCCGGTCGCCACACAAGCATTAAAATCTCTTTGGAGAACGGAGTGATGCTCACAGTTTACGCTTTCACGAATGGACAAAATAGCATTTCTAAAATGTCACATTTATGCCATTAGCATGAGCCAGACAGTAGGGTTCTGCCCATCAACGGAAGAGTAAAGAGCTGTTTAAGCTGGACAATTCACAGAGTGGGCTAACACAGACCTTCCATCACCACTGTGGATAATATCATCATGACCCATGCAAAGAAACCCCCATCAAAAGGATCAGTCCTGATACATATTCATGCATATACTCAGTGTATATTTCGGGATATCAGTGGAAGGCAGGTGAGGTGGTGTCTCATAATTCTGTGGTTTTATCAATGTGTACAGTATTGCACTATAGCTTCTCATGCAGAGTATGGAAAATAAATATTGTAATGAGCTGTTTATACAACTCCATGTGCACATCTGGCCTGCAAGGTACAATTCAGATAAAAACATGTGGGTCTGACAGTGCTCAGAATGGGCGCCATTCCCACTCCACACACACTCACACATGTGGCCAATTATTTGCAAGGAAGCAACATTAGCAACAGGTTTTATTTCAAAGAAACACAATGGAGACTTGGTAACAGCTGGGACCTGGCAGCTTTGTCATAATCAAAATTTGGTCTACTGATTGCTCTTTTCAAACATTTAATAATGTTTGGCAAAACACCAAGCATTTAAGGGTTAATACATCTAACTATTTATTGAACTTTGATCTCTTTTACTATATTGCTGTTAACACCATTTCATAAAACCATTAAGCCTCATGAGTAAAATTTTAGAATTAAAGAGCTTTTGTCCATCTAATGTCAAAGTACGGCTATGTAAAGTAAAAGAGACATCTAGTACATTTATAGGATATTGTAAAGCATGAAAATTTTTGATAACTGTGCCTCTATCATGTCTTGCCATTGTCAGCCTGTAAGACTGGAAAGATAGAGAGGTAGATTACAGAGATTATGGTGCCGCTAGAGCATTTAGCTCTCTAAGAGCATTTAGCGCTCTAAATCTATTTCCTTTTGGGACAATTATCTCTTTATTATTATCTTTTGCAACTGTGTGAAGTGTGTGCATGTGATGTCTTTCCAGGTGTTCAGATGTGGTTGCCGTTAGTGTACCACATTGAGTAATCATCCTGATCTCACAGTGAAATCTAAAAGAGTAGGTTGACTATTCTTAGGAAAAATCGTTATATTCTCACCAAAATGTAAAACACTGCCACCAGTGGCCAAAGCAGTAAGTGTCGTAGGGCGTATAGGTACGTGTGAGCTCCATTCATTTCCAGGAGAGGTTGCCAAAAGCTGTGAAGCGAGTTCCTTTCACCTGTACAAGATGTAATACAGTGAAGAGGAATGCATATTTTATTGACTCTACCCCAACCCAACCCAAAATGAAATGTTAGGGGGGAAAATGCAACCTCCGGATCATGCCCGTCACTGATTAAGCGAACGCGATACCTTCCTGGTTTCAACGTGGATACAAACCTGAGTCTTTCACACTGCAGATACAATGCACTGCTGGTTGAGCCATGTGAGAAGGTAAACATACTGAAACTGATGCAAAAATGTTTGGTGGGAAATGTTGCATGTAAGTGAGTGGGCTTCTGTCGGTCCTAAGGTACCAGAACTTTCGGAAACAGCATAGCGACTTCCTGTGTGATCATATTGGAGTAATTTGAAGTCAACATGGGATAAAAAGTGATCCTAACCCTTATTGATCTTACTTGCCTAATGCACATTCTTGGGTCTATTGATTGTCCATGATTCATCCAGACTGATCTGGACTCGCACTGTGAATTCAGCGACAGTAGTTTGAACACTCTGCGATGTAGTACAGTCAACATGAATGTATATTTTATGAAGCCCCTGCCCTAATCCAAAACCCAGTCCTAAACCTAATCATCAATGGAAAAAAAGTACAAGAGAATCTGCCAAATCACTATCGTCATCAATTAGGTGTAAGCGATTACTTCTTAGTCTCCATGGGACCATAACCCACATCTCTGAGGCTGCTTGCACAACATGCTATCACGCAAATTGACGCAAATTGTCTGATGGGAAATGGTGTTTTTCAGTACTCTGCAGAATGAGGTCGATTTCAGGGTAGTGGAATTACCACTACCCTGAATTAAATCAAATTACCATGCACATCAAGTTGACTGATCTCTGTCAGAGTTCAGCTACTTATGTTGATTGTGTTTTGTTCTCTTTGTGGCTGGGCTCTGACACTCTTGTTACTCTGACACTCATATGAGAGTGCATAGCTCGTCCTTTTGGCCCTGTCATGCATTCTCTTGTCTTGTTGGTTATTGGCAGGAGTTCATTGCTCTTATTTCAGCCTTGTGGCATGCACTCATGTCAATTTATCTTGTTTGTCTCTCGTGACCTCGGGCGCACTTTACATTGCGGACGCTTTGCGCTGCGTGTCTGGGTCCTGAACTGTTGTCATGTTGTGCTGGTGTTCAACTGCTTTGGTCTTGGTGACTGTTTATCTGTGGCTGAGCCCTCACACAAATGTCCCGTCTTTTCTGTCATTTGACATGAGAGCATGTTGCCATTGTCTCTGGCAATCTGCGCTTGTGTCATTCAGGTGTTGTATCTGTGAGAGTGCACGGCTTTGTTTAGTTTCTGTATTGCCACGTGTCTCTCGGTCTTGCGTCACACCCCACCTCCTTGTCTCTTCATTATTAGTCTACTGGTTCACCTGTTCCTCGATTACCTGTTTGATTTCTCTCCCTTTATTAGCTGTTTATTAGTGTTTGCTGTCATGTGCTGGAATGTTGGTTGGTTTTCTTTCCGTCTGTTCAGATCTTCATGTATTTGTTTCAGTTGATTTTTTTGGTGTTCTTTTCTCTCTTGTGAGATTTTTAACTTTTGTATTCTATTTTTAACAAAAGCTCATTGGTGTCATCTGCACTTGGGTCCTTCCTTAAAACACCCCATTCGATGACAGATCTCGACTGAATGATGAAATCCACTTGGAGAAGATCTTGGCTTCAAAGTAGTTGGACCACTGGGTCACACCCACTGATGATATGGACCCGAGGGATGGTGTTTAGCAGTCGTTCGTCAATTTCCCTTTAAGTATATTTGTGCGTTAAATCAGACAGGAACACCCTACTAAACAGTTTAAATAGTACACAGTGAGTAGGAACTTTTTAAATATCTCATAGCCACAAAGGTTTAGTGCATCTTTTTACATTCTGTATAATAGATGGCAGATAAATGCTCAAGAACAGAATTTGTGCTTGCCTGAGAAGGATTCTATAGCAATGGCATTGGATGCTTGAGCACTTTCCATTAGGATCAGTATCGGACAGTATATCATTAAAAAGGTCTACATAAATGTATAAATTTAGTATAGGCTGTATTCACACTTGGTTCGATTGCTCCAAATTTATGTTTGATACCACCTTCCGTTGACGTGTCCCTGGTGGTCTTCTTTCACATTGTGTCTCAGCATGAGAACTGCCATACTAGCGCCAGCTGTTTACCACTGTAAAATGAAAGAGAAGAAGCTTGTTTTACAGGGTTATTTAAGAATTAGTCTCTCTGGATTTTCCACCAAAACTATTTACACACACAGAATGGCAATTGCTTTGTCTAAAAAAAAAAACGTGAGCTGCTCTCTAATGGCAGTTTGTTTGGAGACAAGCAGCTACAAGAAATACATTATATCATGTTTTAAGACAGATACAATTTCAAACTATACTAATTCTGGGCCATACCAGAGTTCACACAAACTGTACCAGATCACCTTTCAACCACTTGGGTGCAGTTTGCTAATATGCATCACAGTTTTTAAAAATCAACTAATAAAACGATCCCTGACTTCAAACAAATGCAGGTCCACACTTAAAGCTCTAGTATGAAAGAACCCTTAGATTAGACAATTACAAAAACAGCAGTGTTTTGTTTTAAAGTCTTTGGCATTTGGCTAACATTTGGCTAACTGTGGGGAACCAAACACCACACAAGGGGCACAAAAGAAAATGTGGATTGCATGGGAAAACCTCAACAGATTTTGTCCTAAAAATAGAAATTCCTTTAAAAAAGTCGACCTTCTGAAATCCATTGTATAATTTGTACACTGGGCAGGAGGGTAAACCAATATATGCCAGAATGAATGAATGAATATGAATGAATTAATGTGAGAGGGCAGTAAGGACAGGGTAGGACTGGCTCCACATGAAAGCAATCCAGTGGCTTGTGTGGTCAGCAGAAAAGACATCGATTCCCTCAGAGCACAAGGAGAATTTGCATGCGGTTCTTAGTCTGCTTCAGATAGGATGTCATTTAATGATGGACCAGTTAAAGGAGACCATAGAGAGAAGCAACCCAAATTCAGGACCAGGCATGTCATCTTCAGAGCTTCCTGGATGCACGTGGCTACTGCGTTCCAGTGGGAAGGAAGTTAAGTTCTGTCATTGCATGGTCAGGACAGCAGGAAGTCCCCTCGAGCGAGATATACTGTATGCTTTCATCAAGCCTCTACTCCACAGCTTGTAAAGGGATACTCCCGACTAGACACGCCAATGCGTTGCAGCGGTCAGGAGAGAACCTTTTTAATAGATGAGGAATTTATAAGAACCCTTTTGCCTTTCCTTGGTCTGCCCAAATAAAAGGATCAGATGACAAATGGAATGATGTGTGAGTTTTTTTGAGGAAACATCTACTTCATGCATGTTAATGCTGTCACTGAGAATAAAGTTACTTCCCCACAAATAGAGACATTCTTTGCAGCCATGGGCTCATCAACTTAAAGAACAAGCTCCAAAGAAAAGCAGTTTCAAGACTGACAAACAACTTCAAAAATGCTCTTCACCACACACAGTGCAACAGGTTTCATTTTGACATGCAATTTATCTGTCCACGCTGAACAAATAATTGCAGTGGGACATGATACAATTGAAGCGTATGAAAAATATTGCTGTTTAAACATACAGATATGAGGAGCAAGATTAGAACCATGAGATTTCACTTTGAGTGGGGCTACCGAGCATGTCTGTGTGGAAATTAGCCTCTTTTCCACTATCAGGCAGAATGTTTTTTGTTGCCAAACTATGCCATTCCATTCCGATCCTGGCTCATTGGTATGGTTAAAAAATTAAAAATACAATGGAGTACATTTAACAAACAGGGTTTGCACAACTACCGATATTTAATAACCGAGTGGTCGAGCCCATTAGCTGACTTTGACTAGTCGAGATGTCATTAAAACACCTCCAGAGACCCTGCAGAAATCGTATTTCCCTACACATACAATCCTACAGTACGCAATAGATAGATCTACATTTGCTACAATGCAATTGGATTTCACTAGTTATATGTAATTAAAAATCAACATACATTTTTGACAGGCATTAGATTGCCAGCTAGTCTGCTACTGGGGTTCTAAAGTTGCCACTGAAATGCATGTAGTAGTTTGACACCTGAGGGAAAATTTTGACATACGGTCTAAGCGTTGTATGTGAATGGATCGGATGGAATAAACATCAACCACTATGTTAGCTCCTCATAAGTGCCTTTTTAATGTAAGTGTGCAACAATAGGTAGGCGTACATCAATCTGTAACATGCTAAAAGTTAGCATACATTTCTCTCATATTTAGCCAAGTTTTAAAGGGGATATATTCTGTCCTCGAAGCACTGTCCCTTATAACACTCTCCTTACAGCTTGATACATATTAATCTTTCACATTCGCAGCATTCGTAGTGTTATTTTATCACCAAATTTTGTATTCCTGAAAAGCATTGGAGAGAAACAGTGTGAGGATTTTGTTGAGTTTTCTATTGTTTAAGTGAATTGATCCAGCCGAGGATACAATTTCAGATGAGTAAGTCATTTAGTTTTACTTACATATTAGTTGACATGCTATTTTATATAAACATGTACATATTTACTAGTGGGACTGTTTCCAGACTTGCCAGACAGGATTCAGAGTATTCAAATATGACTCATAATAAGCAAGCTTTAGTTACATTTAAATGCTGTTTCGGCAAAATAATATAGATAAAATATCACTGTTTTTACTGTATTTTTTAATCAAATATATGCAGCCTTGGTGAGCAGAAAAGACTTCTTCTAAAACATTTAAACGGTAGTGTGGGTCTAAAACTTTAATTAAAAGTCTGTATAGAAAATGTATACTCTCACCTCGAGCCTGGACGGAAGTCAACGAGCGTGCTGGTGGTTGTGGGGATCGACCCGGCGAAACCGAGCACGCTGGCATCCCCAAATCGTCCTCAATCCAGTGGGAAGAAGGAGCGACGCGGGGGGCGGCTGGAGTGGGGTTCCTTTTTAGGAAGGAAAGCCGCGACCACAACATTGCCATGGTTAAGTTCTCGCAGTGAGAACATGAACCATCCACAAACACTGCCTCAGTGTGATCGTGGCCCAGACACAGAAGCCAGCGTATATGACCATCAGGAGCAGAGAGAAATCGACCGCATCCAGGAACTACACAGTGGTGGAAGGGCACCTGAAAAGGACGTTCAACGTCTGTTGTGTGTGCTCTTTTAGAGAAATAAACTCTTTTAGGGAAATACTCTCTTTTAGAAGCGCTGTCGAAGCACCCAGGAGCAAAGCTGCACTACAGTGCAGAGAAGGAGCAAGCCGCTGATGTGCGCCGTAGATCCAACAGCAAAAGCTCTACAGAGGTGAGTGGAACAGAAGTGATCTCAGCTCGCTGATCGCACAACCGCTCGGCTCCGAAGAAGAACTCTGAATGAAGAGATGGATGATTCCCTCCTTTTATACCCATATGTCCAGGGGAAGGACATGCAAATTCTGTCTGCCAAATTCTCATTGCCTTTTCTCAAGTTCAGAGCTAACCAAGTCCTTCAAGAAAGTCCCCTATTGTCACTCCATTCGACACATTGTCGAGTGAGCGACAGACGGGAAACAAAAACAATGCTGAATGAAGTGAATATTTACTTACAATGCACTGAAAGAAAACCTGAAGCTACATTCAATCATTTGCCAGTGATGAAGATCATGTGTGAGTGTGAGTGCAGTCTGTGAATGATTGTCTACTGCAGGTAAAGATACTTTCTAATTAAAAGTGTATCAAAACACTTACATTACACAAAAGCACATAAAAATACTTAAACCAAACCAATACTATGTTTTTTCGACATTTTCTTTGGTGTAGCCAGATCATTTTTATTATATACATTAGGCCTATATCATGGTATTCCATATAAATACCATGATATAGGCCTAATGTATATAATAAAAATACCAATATTTTACCATACTGTACCATGATACTGCCACAGCAGGCTTTTGAGAAAGATAAGTTTGATAAACTTCATCTTGTGCTTTGTAATGTGATTTTTTTTAAGTTCATACATTAATGCTACACATATATACAGGCTACTAAAGAAAATGTTGAAATGATGCTCCTAAAGTTACCAGAAATGACTTTGTTTTTGCTTTGGTGCTGTTTTTGCCAAATTAATAAATAAATAATTTTAAACCTCCCCAACAACATCATAGTACAATAGATTGTGTAATTGATGGGCCCCAGGCTCCCCAGTAATGATGAAATCCTATAAATGTGCCTGCTGTGAACCATACTGTACAATTTGAATAGATCTTTAGGGCAGTGTGCCTTTTTTTATACATTTTAGACCACTTGACTTGATTAACGTGCACTTTACATTAAAGTTATTCCTACATACAGTGATACCCATTAATGATGCATACTTAAGAAGCCATAACATTCACTTGCATACTTCTTCCCAACATTGTTATAATTAATGTTTTGCTAGTATTGTTTATACACATTAGAATGTATTATGTGTTAATTTGTACTTTTTTCTAAGGGGGGTACTATTATTGTAAAAGTGCTTTGAGTGTAGTATCAGAAAAGCACTATAAGTGTAGAATTGATTTATTAATTCAAAATATGTATATGCAAGTACAATTTTGGTTTTAAATGTTTAATTAATATATTATCGACATGAAAATAGCACATTTTGACTCCAGCTCTGACTATCTCCCAGTCAAGATCACACACAGGTGATGTCCAGGTAAGCTCAAACCATGAGATTCATCCGTGCAGAAGAGCAGTGCCAAAACACGACTCGTGTAAAGTGTTATTCCACAAGTTGTTTGCAATTTTAAGTTTAAACCACAGGCATCACTACAGAGCAAAAAGTTCCAAAGTGCAGCTTTAAATATCGAAAGAAAATATATCCCTACCACAAACCCAAATTGTTTAGGGGGGCCCTAAAGTAGCTCTTTGCCCTGGGGCCCAACAATTAGTGCTACACCCCTGCCCCATTAGCTAACAGTGCCTTTGTAATCATACCATAATCACCTCAGGTGGGATGTTATTTCATGATGGCCCATATCAAGAACAAGCAATGCCATTTTCATTGCCGAACTGTGACATTCCTGCGCTGCCATATGGGTGGCAGTGTAGGCCATGTGTCTCAACGGACCAGACCCGGGCAGCAAAGGCTAGCTCTAGGGACGTTGAGCGTCACCTCGCTGGGGGGGAAGGAGCCGGAACAGGTGAGGGAGGTGGAGTGCTACCAATTTGATCTGGTGGGGCTTACTTCAAGTTTTGGCTCTGGATCCGTAATCCTGGATAGGGGATGGATTCTATTCTTCTCTGGAGTTTCCCAGGGTGTGAGGTGACGGGCGGATGTGGGGATACTCACGAGCCCCCGGCTGAGCACTGCTACGTTGGAGTTTACCCCAGTGGACGAGAGGGTCGCCTCCCTATGCCTACTGGTTGTGTCCCTGAGATCTTCAACTCACACCTCTGGCGGAGCTTTTCAGGCATCCCTGCGGAGGTTGGGGACATTGAACCGGAGTGGGCAATGTTCAAAGCTTCCTTTGCCGAAGCCGCGGAGGAGAGCTGCGGCCTCAAGGTTTTAGGTGCCACAAGGGGTGGTAACCCTTGAACACCGTGGTGGACACTGGTGGTCAGGGAAGCCATCCAACTGAAGAAAGAAGCCTTCCAGGATTTGTTGTCCTGGAGGTCTCCAGAGGCAGTTGAAAACTGTCCGCCATCTTAGGAGGGGGAAACGGGGAATCATCAAAGCTTTATACAGCAAAGATGGGACGCTGTTGACCTCAAACGAGGAGGTTATTGGGCAGTGGAAGGAACACTTTGAAGAACTCCTAAATCCCAACACGCCCTCTATGCTTGAGGCAGAGCCGGAGGCTGATGTGGGATCAGATTCTATTTCCCTGGGAGAGGTCACTGATGTAGTCAAACAACTCCACAGTGGCAAAGCTCTGGGGATTGATGAGATCTGACCAGAAATGCTGAAAGCTTTAGATGAGGAGGGGGTGTCGTGGATGACACGCCTCTTCAACATTTCGTGGAAGTCTGGGACAGTGCCTAAGGAGTGGCAGAACGGGGTTGTTGTTCCCCTCTTCAAAAAGGGGGATCAGAGAGTGCCAACTACATGGGTATCACACTTCTCAGCCTCCCTGGTTGAAGAGGAACAATGTGGTTTCTGTCCTGGCCGTGGATCGACGGACCAGATCTTTACTCTCGCAAGGATCCTGGAGGGGGCCTGGGAGTATGCCCATCCGGTCTACATGTGTTTTGTGGATCTGGAGAAGGCATATGACCAGGTCCCCGGGAGAGACTGTGGGAGGTGCTGCGGGAGTATGAGGTGGGGGGGTCCCTTCTTAGGGCGATCCAATCCTTGTACGTCCAAAGCAAGAGCTGTGTCCGGGTCCTCGGCACAAAGTCGAGTTTGTTCCATGTGAGGGTTGGTCTCTGCCAGGACTGCGCTTTGTCACCAATCCTGTTTGTGATATTCATGGACAGGATATTAAAGCGTAGTCGGGGTGGGGAAGGTGTGCAGTTCGGTGGGCTGGGGATCTCATCACTGCTTTTTGCAGATTATGTAGTCTTCATGTCATCATCGGTCCGTGACCTTTAGCTCTCACTGGATCGCTTGGCAGTCGAGTGCGAAGCGGCTGGGATGAGGATTAGCACCTCTAAATCTGAGGCCATGGTTCTCAGCAGGAAAACAATGGAGTGCGTACTCCGGGTAGGGAAGGAGGTATTTCCCCAAGTGAAGGAGTTCAAGTTCCTCGGGGTCTTGTTCACGAGTGAGGGGACAATGGAGCGGGAGGTTGGCCAGAGAATCGGGGCAGCAGGGGCGGTATTTCACTCGCTCTTTTCGCACCGGTGTCACGAAAAGAGAGCTGAGCCAGAAGGCAAAGCTCTTGATCTACCGGTCAATTTTTGTTCCTACCCTCACCTATGGTCATGAAGGCTGGGTCATGACCAAAAGAACTAGGTCGCGAGAACAAGCGGCCGAAATGGGCTTCCTCAGAAGGGTGGCGGGTTTCTCCCTTAGAGATAGGGTGAGGAGCTCAGTCATCCATGAGGAGCTCGGAGTAGAGCCGCTGCTCCTTTGCGTCGAAAGGAGTCAGTTGAGGTGGTTTGGGCATCTGGTAAGGATGCCCCCTGGGCACCTCCCTAGGGAGGTGTTTCAGGCATGTCCAGCTGGGAGGAAGACCCAGGACTAGGTGGAGAGATTATATCTCTACACTAGCCTGGGAACGCCTCGGGATCCCCCAGTCAGAGCTGGTTAATGTAGCACAGGATAGGGAAGTTTGGGACCCCCTGCTGGAGCTGCTGCCCCCTCGACCTGACTTTGTTAAGCGGTTGAAGATGGATGGATGAATGGAACTGTGACATTCCACTCTGATCTGGGCTTGTTGGCACGTTTAAAAAAAAATCAGAACACAGAATTGTCTGTGCAAATGATGCTAAAGGTGTTCCACCTGTACAGTTGAGTATGGTCAAAGTTTTTCTAGCAAGTCAGTCCACTGTCAGCCATCTTTGGAATGCTCTCAGAGGCTATTTCCAGTCATGCTTGTGCAGCTCTACTTGAATAGGGAGAGACCGGAATCTCAAAAACAGTTTGTCAAGATTACGATCAAAGTACTTATTTCAAATCAGCAGTAAAATCTGAAAACACTGGTATCATAAATTGTGCTTCTTTACCTCAGATTATACTAAAAATGCTATTTTCCTGGCATGAATAGCTAAAGAGCATACATGTTCTCGAGTTGATTGACAGGCGATGGATGTCTGTATCTAAAATGCGATTGGCTCTTTTACCTATAAGGCAGGACTTCCTTTCTACATCCGTTGACTGTAGGGCACTTAGATCTCCTTGGTTGGGCATTCCAATTTCTCCAATTCATTTTAATAGAAGTGTCCCATCTCTGCTAAATAATCTCTGGTACGTTTAGCTTACCTTGCTAAGAAATCTGTGCGGGAACATTTTATAGTTATATTATATAATTTTATATTATATTATATTATATTGAGTAATATATTTATATTGAGTTATTTATATTGAGTTATATATATATATATATATATATATATATATATATATATATATATATATATATATATATATATATATTAGGGCTGTCAATCGATAAAATTATTTAATCTAATTAATCACATGGTGTCCATATTAATTAATCGTGAATAATCGCATATACAAATATTTGCTGAGAAAGTTATTATACATATTTATATCAATATATAATTATACATAGTTATCTTTAAATATTTTAAAATTATATATATATATATATATATATATATATATATATATATATATATATATATATATATATATTCAGATAATTAAAATGCATTACATACTTAATCATTGATAAAACAACACAAAAACGGTTTTAGAATACAATGTATTGTTTAGTACCATATTATTGATCATAAGTCAATCATTGGCACACAGTTCACAGCAATCCATTTCACAAGTGAATGTGTAAATCAGTTTGAGATTTATTATGAGGGCTTGTTTAAAGACCCGTCAATTTACACGTGCGTCAGATTTTTTTTATTTTTATTAATCCTTACAAAACTTTTACATCCAGAGCCAAGAGGTATATTAAAACAAACAACAACAAAAAGGAAAATAAATAAATAAATAAATAAACAGTTTAATAAAAATATCAAATTGTTTACATATTTCAACACACTTTACAGCTTTCTTGTTACTCAAATTGGAAATTGTTCATAGGTATTGCTAAACTAAATAAGTCTGAATTAAAAATTAAAACTAATGGTTTATAACCACCATACTTACATTTATGAATATTACACTTTGCCAACAAAAGCAGAACATTAATCAAATAATATTCCTTATGAAGAGACATGTCATTGATAAAAAAAATTAATAAATCATTTTAAAAACAAAGCTGAAAGCTGTGAATAATACGATCTCTAACAATCTTGCAGGAATCAGACTAAAAACAAGTCGAGTAGGGACAACTCCAAAATAAATGAAAAAAAAATTCCGCCTGCAGACCACAAAATGTTCAGAATATATCGACATCACAATAAAATCTCTCTACAAGAAAATAATTAGTGGGGTTGTACATGTAAATAAGTCTGAAGGAAATTTATTTGATTTTATTCGTGATTAAATATTTATGGGTAATTTCCAAATTTTGCACCATCTCAATCCAGCCAGTCAAACATGCTTGTGTAGCGTCTCGGGTGTGTTGCGTCATAACATAAAATGTTTAGGTCACTGTGTCAAGTTAAATATAGTTTAATACTCAATCTTTAAATATAGTTTAATACTCAATATTTAAATATAGTTTAATACTCAATCTTTAAACACATCTTGAGATCCCTTAGTCCGCATTTGCGCTGCTTCAAGTATTTTGAACACGAGAACGTAACGCATGTTTATGCTGTTCTGCTACTGAAGTGTTTTCGTCACTGTATAAACTGTGCGTTGCTCATATAGCTGAAGTTGCACTTACTGCCCTCTGGAGTAAACAGGTGGTACTACAAGCTTGCATTTCTCAGGACTCTTCCTTTCATCCGGTGCGATTAAATGTGTTAATTTTTTTTAATGCAATTTTTTGTAAAATTAAACACTGAATTAACATGTTAAATCGACAGCCCTAATATATATATATATATATATATATATATATATATATATATATATATATATATATATATATAGTATATACTGTATATGAAATAAATTGTACTTGTATTAAAGAACAATGATATAAATACAAGTTTGTGTGTGTGTCTCATCAATGGATAGCCTAAACACTTAAACATTAACATTGCAGTCTATGGTTTACTTGTCCTCTGCTTCATATTTTTGTGCACTTTTACTAATGTAGTGTCCTGCATGAATAGATCTTGTTTTTTTAACTAATATTTGTCTCTATGAGTGCAGTGAACAATGAACTACATCAATATTCGCTTCATTTTTGCTTTTATATTTCAGAGATCCTGTGCAGTGAAGTGAAAACAACTGAATGTTAAAAACATTATTTGTCTCATTAAACATGCGTTTGATTTTTGAGTGTTCAGATACTTTGACAGATTCGACCTTGAAGTCCACTCGATGCAGATTGAAATGGCAAAATGAAATCTTTGGCAAGCAAAGAAAAAAAAAGGATAAGGATTAACATATCTGGACTTAACTCATCTGATCCTGTGAGAATCATCAATATTAAATAGTAAGAGTGTGAAAGTGCTGACAAGGTTTTTCAGGGGCACCACTAACTACTGTGTTTTAAGACTCCAGATAAAGAGGTGCTACTCAGAATTTTAAAAGCACATGACTGTTTTACTCCCCTGTGTTGTTCTTATAGATTTATTTAACAAAGCACCTCCACCATTTCTTCAACTGTTTTACATACCAGTGTTCTGTATTTGTGTTTTATTTTTCAAATTTATTTAACTGCTAAGAGAGCTGTAAATTTCAATTGGAACACAATCACAGACTTCGCTGGGTGAATACAGGTTTTATCTAGTGACAAAGTATCACTGACGTTAAATGCAAAATGTTTAACATTGCTACATTTTATTGTAGAGCTACGGCAGTGGGGAACATAGTAAATAATTACTTTAGCATTAAGAACAAGTAGGTGTTTGAGTGAAGTTTCATAAATTCCTGAATGTGTCAAACCTGACCTGGAGGCCCCCTAATACTACACATTTTGGATATCTCCTCAATAAACACCCCTGATTCAACTCATCAGCTCATTAGTGGAGACTCCAAGCAGAGATTCTTTTAATTACTGAGATAACAACCTCTGCAGTTCTATCATAAGAGAGAGCGTAACGGTCATCTAGCGTGTTACGACAGTGATTTACCATTTGCTGACGTCATACAAATGAATCATCTGTGACTTCTTTTATAAAACATCAATTTATCATACTAAACTCCAACCCACGGTGAAGATTAGCAGAAAGGCCGTCAATTCATTAAGTGATGAGCTTTTTTTGATCACAAAGGCAGTTTATTCTGCACACTGAAGCATCTCCTCCATAGACATCCATTCAAAAAGAAAGGCCTCTTGTTTTCTCACCGGTGTACCGCCCATTGAAAGTCAATGGGAGTGCCGTGTTCTGCTTTTTTAGGCTAAGCTTGTAGCCCTCCCTAAAAGGGCTCTGCTCCAAACTTAAACTGGGTGTGTCAGAAAAGGGCGACATACAAATGTGCAGTGTTGTGGGGCCTACAGAATGGGACTGAGAACCACTGCGTGAGAACGTGCTCAAAAGTGTCTCTGTGTCGGAGGTCACTGCAAATATACCCTGACCTGGCTGACAGAACGAAAGAGAGTGGATCTTTACAGATACCTCATGTCCTCAGATGGCCAGCAGAGTGTTTTTGTTGTTTGCTGTGTAACTGGCATGACCACATGGGAAAGTTGTGGGCTTTTAATTTTTCTGCTCTGGCGTTGTTTTCTGAGACGCACTTTTGACGAACCACAAACATGAGGTGTCCTAATGCTTCCCCTGGTGTGAACATGCGCTAAAGCCAGGACTGGACTGGTAATCTGACAAACCAGGCATTTTCCTGGTGGGCTGACACACTTTGGAGCCGATTAGGTGTGGACTGGCCATCGGGAGAACCGAGTGGGCCGGTGGGTCGGCCGCAAAACGTGCCGAATGGGCCGCAATAAGCTAATATGAGCCGCCACGATATGCAGAAAAGGACAGCGAACACTGCAGACATAAGAATAAATATTTAGGTTCCATATTAACTGTTTATAGCATTCAAATATGCATGTGTAAGCAGCACATCATTGTGTAGTTAAAAAAATCTAAACAAGCTGCAAACTTGCCACAGATTTGCCTCTAATTAATTTCACATGCAAATTAACTTGTGAATCACTGCAAATGTTTGCCAGAAGTTTGCAGCTCTTCACCGCTAGCAGTGAACTTGCAGTGAACTTTTGGCAACAATGAACCAAGGCCGTAACCATATCTTGAACATTGGTGGGGACCAAACCAATTTGGGGGTGGGAAGTCACAGGTGTCACAAATATAATAGTCCTCTTTGGTCCTTTAATATATTAAAGGCGCAAAAAAAAAAAACCATTTATCTACTGAATCCCGTCTGGCTAAGCGGGAACGTGATCGTGGTTGAGCGAAAACTAGAGTGAACATTGGCAGGGCATTTGATTACTGGAGAGACCTTCGTTCAGTTTAGGGGATCAAAACTGACTCTGAATTGGTGTTCTTCTTATTGGACAGGTAAGCTTACACAACTGCAAAGCATGTGAAATATAGTGCCAAAAGGATTGATCTGTGTCATTTTAGTTAAGTTGATCTTGACTGATAAGGCTGACGAATTGCAAGCTACCTTGCTTCGTAACTTTCAAATAATTTAAACAACCTTCTCTTTATATTAAAAGTCAGGTAAATGTCAATGTTAATCTGTTATTATTCAGCAAGGTGAACTACAATAATATATGAAATGAATGCTAGACAATGTTCAAGCTAATGCAAAAAGATCCATTCATTAGTGTAACGTAACTTGGTTATACAGAAAATATATACAATCTATTATTACAAAACAGTAGCACATTGATATATCAAAATGAGTTGTTGTGATGGAATCACATCAGCACTGAATTGTGCCAACATATTTATAATGTACAATCTATTTTATAAACAGCTACTGTCATCATCCACCAAATTTAGCTCACAGCTATTGATAAAGTGGGCTAGCTAGCCAACGCTGACATAGGCTATTGTATAAATGCAGTCAATGTATCATGCAAAGAAAAGTGATTACCTCAAACTACCAGTCTCGCATAGTCAGGCCTACAGTGCATGCGGAAAGTATTCACAGCGCTTCACTTTTTCCACATTTTGTTATGTTACAGCTTATTCCAAAATTGTCCTCAAAATTCTACAAACAAAATCCCATAATGACAACGTGAAAGAAGTTTTTTGAAATCATTGCAAATTTATTACAAATAAAAAAAACGAAATAAATAAATAAATCAATCAAATGTACATAAGTATTCACAGCCTTTGCTCAATACTTTGTTGAAACACCTTTGTCACCAATTACAGTCTTTTTGAGTGTGATGTTACAAGCTTTGCACACCCATTTTTCTTTGCTGGACCTCTCAAGCTTCATCAAGTTGGATAGGGAGCGTCGGTGCACAGCCATTTTCAGATTTCTCCAGAGATGTTCAATCGGGTTCAAGTATGGGCTCTGGCTGGGCCACTCAAGTACTCTTGAGCAGGTTTTCATCAAGGATGTCTCTGTACATTGCTGCATTCATCTTTCCCTCGATCCTGACTAGTCTCCCAGTTCCTGCCGCTGAAAAACATCCCCACAGTATGATGCTGCCACCACCATGCTTCACTGTAGGGATGGGAGTGGCCAGGTGATGAGCGGTGCCTGGTTTCCTCCAGACATGATGCTTGCCATTCAGGCCAAAGAGTTCAATCTTTGTTTCATCAGACCAGAGAATTTTGTTTCTCATGGTCTGAGAGTCCTTCAGGCTGTCATGTGCCTTTTACTGAGGAGTGGCTTCCGCCTGGCCACTCTACCATACAGGCCTGATTGGTGGGAGTGCTGCAGAGATGGTTGTTCTTCTGGAAGTTTCTCCTCTCTCCACAGAGAAATGCTGGAGCTCTGTCAGAGTGACCATCGGGTTCTTGGTCACCTCCCTGACTATGGCCCTTCACCCCCAATCACCACTCCTAGTTTGGCCGGGCGGCCAGCTCTAGGAAGAGTCCTAGTGGTTCCAAACTTCCATTTACGGATGATGGAGGCCACTGTGCTCATTGGGACCTTCAATGCTGCAGAAATGTTTCTGTACCATTCCCCAGATCTGTCCCTCAATACAATCCTGTCTCTGAGGTCTACAGACAATTCCTTGGACTCCATGGCTTGGTTTGTGCTCTGACATGCACTGTTAACTGTGGGACCTTATATAGACAGGTGTGTGCCTTTCCAAATCATGTACAATCAACTGAATTTACCACAGGTGGACTCCACTCAAGTTGTAGAAACATCTCAAGGATGATCAGTGGAAACAGGATGCACCTGAGCTCAATTTTGAGTGTCATGGCAAAGGCTGTGAATACTTATGTACATGTGATTTTTTTAAATTTTTAATACATTTGCAAAGATTTCAAACAAACTTCTTTCACATTGTCATTATGGGGTATTGTTTGTAGAATTTTGAGGAAAATAATGAAATTAATACATTTTGGAATAAGGATGTAACGTAACAAAATGTGAAAAAAGTGAAGCGCTGTGAATACTTTCCGGATGCACTGTATATCCACACTTTGTTTTAGCCCTGTTCCAGCACTGGAAAGTCAAATATAATATACAGTCTCAAAGTTTGTAGTAAAATAATAATAACTGTGTCATTTTAATTATGCTACCTCATCTGTCAGCATGATGCCGGTGGATTGCGTTCAGTCTCTTTTTACGTTATGTCATTGTTTTGGTCAATGCTCGCTCGCTCGCCTGTATATGGAGTGTGTACACAAGCAACAGGCATCTGGCTGCAGTTCACGTAATGGTCACAGGTGTCATTAATAATAACGTTTTCTGAATCTTACATACTATCTATCCAAGAAAAAGCCCAGCATATGGGTTTTGAACAAGTGTGAGTAAATGAGTGATAAAAAGTAAATTTTCAATTTTTAGGTGAACTACTCCTTTAACTGTTGGCTCATTTTTTTGGATTTTTTTTCAGAATTAATACATAAAGAAATTATTTAGAAAATGTAAAAAATTTAAATTATTACCTAATAATATTTGCATTAAGAATATGTGACCCCGTCTGTGAAATCCCGGCTAAAGTAACATAATCTAATTATGAGATTAAGCGCGTCAAATTGGTCAGAGCCATGAAAATAGGTAATGTGTGTTTATTGCTGTAAATCATACACTCACCTAAAGGATTATTAGGAACACCTGTTCAATTTCTCATTAATGCAATTATCTAATCAACCAATCACATGGCAGTTGCTTCAATGCATTTAGGGGTGTTGAATCAATGCCATGTAGAATTAAGGCAGTTCTGAAGGCGAAAGGGGGTCAAACACAGTATTAGTATGGCTTTCCCTTTCGCCTTCAGAACTGCCTTAATTCTACATGGCATTGATTCAACAAGGTGCTGAAAGCATTCTTTAGAAATGTTGGCCCATATTGACAGGATAGCATCTTGCAGTTGATGGAGATTTGTGGGGTGCACATCCAGGGCACGAAGCTCCCGTTCCACCACATCCCAAAGATGCTCTATTGGGTTGAGATCTGGTGACTGTGGGGGCCATTTTAGTACAGTGAACTCATTGTCATGTTCAAGAAACCAATTTGAAATGATTCGAGCTTTGTGACATGGTGCATTATCCTGCTGGAAGTAGCCATCAGAGGATGGGTACATGGTGGCCATAAAGGGATGGACATGGTCAGAAACAATGCTCAGGTAGGCCGTGGCATTTAAACAATGCCCAATTGGCACTAAGAGGCCTAAAGTGTGCCAAGAAAACATCCCCCACACCATTACACCACCACCACCAGCCTGCACAGTGGTAACAAGGCATGATGGATCCATGTTCTCATTCTGTTCACGCCAAATTCTGACTCTGAATGTCTCAACAGAAATCGAGACTCATCAGACCAGGCAACATTTTTCCAGTCTTCAACTGTCCAATTTTGGTGTGCTCTTGCAAATTGTAGCCTCTTTTTCCTATTTGTAGTGGAGATGAGTGGTACCCGGTGGGGTCTTCTGCTGTTGTAGCCCATTCGCCTCAAGGTTGTGCGTGTTGTGGCTTTACAAATGCTTTGCTGCATACCTCGGTTGTAATGAGTGGTTATTTCAGTCAAAGTTGCTCTTCTATCAGCTTGAATCAGTCGGCCCATTCTCCTCTGACCTCTAGCATCAACAAGGCATTTTCGCCCACAGGACTGCCGCATACTGGATGTTTTTCCCTTTTCACACCATTCTTTGTAAACCCTAGAAATGGTTGTGCGTGAAAATCCCAGTAACTGAGCAGATTGTGAAACACTCAGACCGGCCCGTCTGGCACCAACAACCATGCCACGCTCAAAATTGCTTAAATCACCTTTCTTTCCCATTCTGACATTCAGTTTGGAGTTCAGGAGATTGTCTTGACCAGGACCACACCCCTAAATGCATTGAAGCAACTGCCATGTGATTGGTTGATTAGATAATTGCATTAATGAGAAAATAATAAAAAGAAAGTGTTCCTAATAATCCTTTAGGTGGGTGTATATATTAAAACTATTTAATTATTTTTTTTAAAAGTTTAGTATATATCTGTAGCTTCTTGTCAGTGTTCACACTGTTGACACATAAAAACAATACTGGATCCTGGAAAAAAAAGTACTGTATAAATTTTAAATAACAATATTGCACTGCATTGTGGGATCAGGCCTTGCACTTGAATAAGTACTATATGCTTGGGTAATGCATCAGGTATTTATGGCGACCTGTACAGAAGGTTTAAATCAGAATTAATAGAGTTTGTAGCTCTATTTTTTTATGTATTTATTTGTTTGTCCTAAATATAAATTTTGTTTGAAGTCACCATTATAGTGAATGGTGTTCCCTTGGGCTGGGACCTTATTTCTTATTTCTTAATGTTCTTCCAGCCAGTGTTAATGTGTTGTAGTTAAATACAATCATTTGCACTGTGTTAGAAAGTCAGACTATTAGTCTGATCAGAACTTGCAAATGCCACTAAATGTGGCAGTAGCCATATGTCATTATAGAGTACTTAAGTAATTGAATTATAAGCATTCAAATAGAGTTCTGCAATGTAGATTTCTTTTTCTATTGTTAATGGTGAATTGTCAAGAAGACATACTTCTAGATAAAAAATAAAACTTGAACCTTAAAAAACAAGTAACTAAATCAGCAACAAAAACAACAGCAAAATAAACCATTAAATAGTAAATAAATGAATGTAATTTCTTCATGCCGTAATGCATACTGGGAACTGAAGCGGTAACATTGTTCTGTAGAACTGTACTGTAATTACTTTGAAAAACAGTAGCTGTCAGTATTTGATGAATACAGTAAAAAGCTGCATTTGAGCTTTAAGTGTGCTGTATATTTACAGTAAATTGCTGGTGAAATTGATGCCAGTATTTTACTGTAAATCTAAGAGGATTTGTATTTACAGTGCATGTCTTCAGAAGTGAAATGACAGATGTGGGTAAGAAACAGATCAATATTTAAGTCCTATTTTAGTATAAATCTTTCATTTTCATATTCTTCTTTTGTTTCTGCCGATTCACATTGTTCGTGCATATCACCATATAATGGGCAGGTGCTAATCTACAACTAACAAAAAAAATGGTTTATTTCATCATGAACTGAGAAGTACTTGCTGCCTTTAAGTTGTTCAATATCTCAGTTTTATTTGGGGAAAAAAATTAAGCTTCAGTATAATTGAATTTTCTTCTTATTCATTAAATGCATTTTAACTGCACACATGCACATTAGATGATTGGTTTTAAGGCCTTTCCACTTCTGTTACCAGCAATTTTTTTCAGGGAAGATGAGAGATGAAGGCATTGCTCCCAAAAAAAAAAAAACCTGGACAGACGCTTTTAAAGCAATGGCACACACTCACTCGAAACACCATTAATTGCATGTCTATCTCTTTCTCTCCATGACGACTTTGTCCAAAATAACCTTTTTTTTTCCTGTCTTTGAATAGAGCAGTCTGCAGGATTGATAGTGAGCCGGCTGGCACTTCATTTAGCCTGCGGTCGCAGGAAAAGCCACGCAGTAGCCGCATAACGACTAGTGTCTGAGAGCACAGCTAATTTTTATGTTTTTTCCTTGAAGTCCTGGAAGGACTTTTTTTCATTCAAAGCTACGAGCTAACACAGTCCTTTCTGCATTTTTTATTCGAAGATGATCATTTGAGTTTTTTAAGCTGCTTGTAAATTATATAAAAGTCTGAAATTGCATTCAGCCATTCAGGCTTAAGATGTGGAAACTGCATGTAAAAAGACGTTAGCTGTAAGTAGTAGGCTGCATGAAAAGAGTGAAGTGATTAGACGGCACATGCAGTTTATATCTTCAACATACAAAACAAAAACCATCATAAAACTCTATGAGAACAGCACAAATATAGGTATAGTGGTGTGAAAGCTCAGTAACATATCAGCTGAGTCCAGGAATACTTATTTTAACTTAAATAATTAAGACATCCCCATATGCCTTGACATGGACAGATCAAAGTTTGACAGTTTGGCCATGTTTACACTGTCAACCAATGCTGATTTAGGCATGCACAGCATGTGCAAATAACTGAAATAGGGAGACTTTACATTTCCCATGTCAATGGATTATAAAAGGGTTTATTAATCATCAAGTCATTTACAAATGCAATATAAATCATTTATATGCACACACAACAACATGAATTAAAAGGGATGACTTCCATGCAAACCTGCCACATTGTGAGCATTTTCCTTCACATGTTATAAATGCTTAATAACTCTTATTCAACATTAGTAACCTATGAACATGTACCCTAATGTAAAGAAGACATAGGTGAAGTATTATATAAGTAGTTGCCAACATTAGAAACCTGTACATAGAGTTCAGTATGGTTTAAAGGTTATCAGGTTTTTTTATATGATATCTGCTGTGAATGAGCATGAAGATCTGAAAAGTGTTTTTGTAGGGGACTTTAGATAACTAGGACTTGTTAAGTTGGGACAGCACTTGGAGTAACATCATTCTTTTGACATCAACATGACAACACAAGTGAGTAAAGATATTACAGTCATCAATATAAACACAAAATGACACAAACCCTCCTTTTATTTATTATAATGCATTAGTAATCTATTCCTTTAAGTTTCCTTTTAAACCCATTGACAGGAAGAGTCAAATCTCAAACTCAATTCTTCACCATCTGTGCATGCTAATTGTAAATGTATATTTTATCATAAATGCACCACCCAAATTCACAAGAAATTCGGCAGCAAACGCCAGGTGTCAAAAACTCCACACTTGGTGAAGCCACTAAACAAACATCAGGATGTACAAACACAATTCATACTGAGACAATAAGGTTTCTGTGGTTGGATTGAGAGATAGACAGTAGCAGATCTTGTGTGTGTATCAGCAGGGTCTTTTTGACACTCAGGATGCTCAGCTAAGATACAGGATGTCAGGATAGATGTTAGTATCAATTGATTTACTAACAACCGTGACCACACTGAAAGTACCTTGTGGGCTTTGGTGTGGTAATGTGAGATGATCCCGTAGCTCTTACAGGAAGTGAATGTTTCTCATACATGACAGAGATGTTTATGTCGCTTACTGTAGGTGCCAACACAGCTGGGAGATTCTGCAGAAGCATGGGGTCTGGAAGCGTTCTGCAATCTTGGATCTAGATTTAGTATCATTATGATGACTGACAGCAAGGTGTTATGTGGAACAGTAAATGATCATGATACACTAACATAATGTACATAATGTGGAACTCTTAAAGTAAGCCAAGCAATTTCACTTCCTCTTACTATACAGACATCATTACAAATTCACACGATAAGCTTTATCCATGTAGCTTGGCAGCAAATAGCTCGGACAAGCAGAAACATGTTGATTTGCACATTATTTCTTCTTTATTTCAGTATGCTTAATTGTAATTTGCAAGAAAAGATGAAGACTCTGGTGAGACTTTTGCAAAATAATATTACTGCTTACTGTGTGGCACTACACTGTAAACACTAATGTTGTAATTACTGGAACATCAAGTTGACTTAATTAAACTTTACTTGAAATGTCAAGTTTTGTGCTCACAACTTATTTTTGTATTTTTTTTAATCTATAGAATTAATTTTTTTTTAACTGTTCCTAACTAAAACGATTGAGTACAAAATTGAGGCCATGAGGAATACCCATAATGCCTCCACGGGCATTAAGCTACACGACCATGAGGAGGTCACCCAATGTGACTCTACCCTCCCTAGCAACCGGGCCAATTTGGTTGCTTAGGAGACCTGGCTGGAGTCACTCAGCACACCTTGTATTCGAACTCATGACTCCAGAGGTGGTAGTCAGCATCTTTACATGCTGATCTAACTAGGCTATTTTTTGTAATGAATTTATTTACTTACAGAGGCAATGCACATGTGGCACGGTGGAGGGCGGGGCCTGGTCATGACTCAACACGCCCGGTCCCGTATTAGGCTAATTAAGCCTCAGAGAGGGTTAAAGGCCGATTGCAGATGACGTGCGGGAGAGAGAGATCGTTCACGGACATGTCCGTTGTCTTATGTGTTTGTCTTTTGAGTTCTTCATTAAACCAATTATTTTATATGTCAAGCCGGTTCTCTGATACGCCGTAGCTCATTCCTCAGCCACTTCTCCACCCTCTACAGGATGACAGCCGCGCCTCTCTGGGCGGATCGGAGTCAGTCCTCAACCCCTGGAGGAGGTTCCTGGGGAGTCGAAGGGGCCTCCCCCCGCCCCTGGCAGCGGCCCTAACCGTTCCAGGCGGTCGACCAGGAGCCCCTCTTCCTTCCCGGGTTTCGGCACCAATGTAGAACAGATCAAGTTCACGGGCAAGGAAGAGGCGAGAAACCGGCTTGACATATAAATAATAGGTTTAATGAAGAACTCAAAAGACAAACACATAAGACGACGGACATGTCCGTGAACGATCTCTCTCTCCCGCACGTCGTCCGCAAACGGCCTTTAACCCTCTCAGAGGCTTAATTAGCCTAATACGGGACCAGGCGTGTTGAGTCACGACCCGGCCCCGCCCTCCACCATGCCACAGCACATTAATAAACATGACTGTAAATGTGCCAGAATTAGCCAAATGGTTATTTTTCATCTGTAGACCCTTGACAGAATGTTAAAAAGTCACCCTGAAATACAAGGCATTTATATATTAATGCATTAAAAAACACACACAAACTACATTATCAAATACAAAAAATAATAAAAAATAAATAAATACAAAATAAAAAAATACAAGTGCATTAGATTTCTGAGTTATACTGTTGCGTGCTTTTGAAACTTGAAGCGGTGGTCAACATAAACTGCCATTATATGACATCACTATATGACATCTTTTTTAACAATTTCTCCCTTTGTGTTAAAAACAAAATAAACGTCATTTTGGGTTATAACAACTCAAGGGTGAGTAAACAATGACTGAATTTTCATTTTTGAGTGAACTATCCCTTTAAGTTTAAATTATTGTGTTAGCTTACCTGTAGAGATAGGACAGTGATCCGGGAAGTAGTAAAGAATGCAGGTATCCTGATGAGTGGTCTGATATGTGGATGTGTGGTTGTTAATAGCAGGTGCCATTGACCAATCAGAATCGAATACTTCAGAGAGCCATTTAAGAATAACTGATAATCTCCAAATAATTTCACCAGGAAAACTGGTGACACTTAAAAATAATTAAGCAAAAATGTAGGCATAGTAGTGTGATTCCGTGAGACCAAGTTTAAAAATAATAATACAAAAAAATACATAAATTATATACATATACTGTATGTACACATATTTGTGCTTCTCTTTCCTTATATTGTAAACTGCTGTCAACTCCATAACTACATTTTACAAACATAGTACATATTATTTGTAACTTGTTTGAAATGACATACATTTCAAAACAAATTGCAGTGAAGCTAGATGCGCTATTAGCGAATTGCAACGTGAACCAAACTCAAAGCACTTGGAGTTTGTGTAGTGCACATATTGCAAGCACTCTAAAAATGGTGAAACAACAAATAAAGACAATCACACCTGCTTTGAGTATGTCTAGTAGATGTCAAAACTGCATGCTGCCCCTTTGCCATGCAGTGTATGCAGACTATATACATACGTCATTCAATTGCATGCTTTTGCAGTTTAATAATGTTCTTTCAACATTGTTGCATTCCTTTAGCCCCACTGATGCATGGTGCTAGTGTCAAGGGTTCAATTCGCGGGAAGACAGCTACTGATAAAATGTATTTCTTGGAAGCACTATCACTTTGGTTAAAAGTGTCTGCCAATTGCATAAAATATAAGTGTAATAATCACACTGGGCCATTGCGCTATTAGGACATTATTTAGAATTAATTACCCCGCCATACTAGAAACCCCAAATGAGGTGGCAAAAGTCTAACCCCTTTTGTATTAATTGAGTTAATTTAATGTTAAAGACCAGCATACTTAACCTTCAAAATATAAATGCAAGTGTTTGGGAGTTGATACTCAGTTTATTCGAGGAGAACAGGAAGTCAGAGATAAGTCCTGGCAGGCGTTCACGTTGACCTTGTATGAGCAGGCAGCTGTAATTAAGACGCTTGCTGGAAACCTGACTCCTGTGTGACGCAGTCCGAGAGCGGCTGCAGAAGTGGAGGTCGGAAAAAGCAATGTGATCCTCGTTGGCCCGACGGCACTGCCAAGGCCGAGGTTAGCCCACTAATTCTCCCAAATGAGCACCCTTATTCATGGCATCTTTATACATGCAGACACAGTCACATAAACACACATATCAGGGTTCCCGCAGACCAGAGAGCACAGGAGAGTTACGAGGGCTTCAGTTTTCTGGGATGGAGGAGAGTTTAGTATGATGGCGGCTGTTGATATATTGTGAGGGCATGTGGGGGAATATTAAAGGTTAAGCAATACAACTGAATTCAATGTAACTTCAGCAATATGTTGAATGTCTTTTATACTGGATTATTGCAAGTTTTTTAACACTCTGGGGTGAATCCACTAAGATTATACTGCAACCAATAAACGTGCAGTGCTTTCAAGACACATCTACCATGAGTTTTGAGGTTGAACAATAATATGTATATCTGAAGAAATTCATTTCATTGCCTGGTGAAGAACTTCACTACCCATAGTCCTCAAGAAAGATTCACCAATCAGAAAAGATTCTGTCACCATGGAACTAAATATTTTAGCCAAAGAGCGCAGCAGCGACTGCTAACTATTAATCAAGTGGTAACACTTTGCAATAAAGTGCCATTTGTTAACATTATTTAACAATATTAGTGTGACGAGAAGGAGGGTGGGGCCGGGCCGTGCAGGCTAATAAGATGAGGAGAGGCGCATCCCGAGAAGAGGTTCATGTTTTTTTATGGCAGAGATGATGAAGTTCCACTCACATCAAGTATGACTCATCATCTGCTGCCCAAGCTCTCCTCTCCCACTCCTGAAGGACGTCCTTAAGAAGCAGAGCGATGATGACGAGAGGGAGAGGTGGGTTGTTCCGCCACATTGCTAAATAGGGATTTAAGAGATTAAAGACATTACAGAAACTACAGGATAATTTTCTGTAAAGATGATTTGAAGCAATGTGTATTGCATAAAGCTCTATTAGCCTTTAAGAGAAAAAGAGAAATTTTACTGAAGCTAAGTGTGATGAATCTCTTGCTGGATTGTGAAGGAGGAAGTGGGAGCCGGATGAACAATCCAAGAAAGTCTTCATTTGATACACTTTTCAGCATAATATAAATGGACTCATAACATACACTGGACTCTGCTGTGTGCATCTCTCTCTCTCCCCTACGGGACCCTTTTTATCCCCCGCCAGCTCTTACTGAAAAACAGAACAGCTGTTAGAGATAATGTCCCACAGATGTCAATCCTTACTGTTCTCCTTCTCCCAGCCTCGCTCTCCACAGACGTTTCTCAGCCACGCCTACATCACCACACTAAGCATTACTGAAGTCAGTAAAGCCCAAAAATGGACTCAAACAACTCATGACTCCATATCTCAGTCATCTCATCCTAACACTCTGGTAATGCAATCTCTGCCTAAGACAGACCTGGGAATTTTTACCTATTCTACTTTGTGGATGTTATCTGTATGCAATGGTTTACCCTGGTTGTACTCTTTCACTGATTCAGAAGTCATGGTGGCGACTCATGCACACAGCAGGATGGAAACCTTGGATTGGGTCATTCCAAAGATTGATGAAATGTGTACATAAGGATCTGTGTGGAAAGTGTTGTAGACAACATTGTTGTGTAATGTAGGAACAAGACAGATCACCTGAAACATCTTGGTCAAGTGTTCAGTTGTCTGCATAAGCAAGTACATACTTAAACTTGAAGAAATGTAAAGGGGCTGATAAGTCTGTAACATTTTTATGTTATGTACTGTAGTATCTAGAAAATGAATCAAGACAGACCCTGTGAAAATACAGTAGCTGCTGTTTGTGATTTTCCAGTTTCACAAAAAGTTTTTTGGGATTACCTGGCTGCTACCATCCTTTCATCACCCATTTTTAGGACTGTCAGCTCCACTTCATGCTCAGAAACAGAAAGGTGTAAATTGGAATTGGACTGAAGCATCTGAAAATCCTACAGAAACTAAGGTTACTGGAAATTGCCTATTGGCCAAGTGTTCGTAGAGATTTCTGGCAGTATTTCAAGGAGTGTCTCATATGCCAAAAATACAAACCTTTAGTATCGAAGCTCTCTGGTCATCTCAAATCAACATCTGTTTGTGTTCTTGTGGAGGATAGTTTTACTACATGAGGTGTCCCTGCCTACCTTGTGTCTGAGTGTTGAAAACACTCAAGTGTTCAAGTGTTGAAAAAAATATGTTGTTTTCTCATTGAAAAACTTTGAATTACCATTGGCATGGCATTTAGACGGATCTAATGTGTGTCAAGTGTGGGACCATTCAGTTTAACATTAAAGTCAGTGACTTATTATGTGTAAATGACACTTCTTTTAAATTCACCATTGGATGCCCATACGACATTCAGCAATTCATGTCACAAATTACCAATTAAAAGTCCACAGTGTTTGCACACATTTTGGTTCATTTGTGTTACACATCAACTAAGCAAAATATTTAAATAAACTTAAAACATTTTTCAGCTTTGTCTAGTAGAGCAGGGGTTCTCAACAGGGGTAGTATCGCCCCCCCTAGGGGGCATTCAATGGATGCTAGGGGGTACTGAGAGAAAATGAATAGAGAGGGGGGCATTAAGTTACAAATGGTTGGCGTTTATCAGTCAAAATAATCAAATCTATTGTCAAGTTCCTCTTTGCATTAAAACGTTTATCTAGACTTGGAGTATATCAGTTGTTTTTCAATTATACGGGTTGGTATGCATTTGTACCGGGTTTCTCTGATTTTGAAGTCTAGTGATGCATCCTAAGTGTGGTTTAGCAGCGTCAAATACACAGGTGGAGGCACAACCTCGGATAATGCACCTGTATGGCTCTGTAGAGGGACATGTCTTAATGGACAGAGCCGAGCGAGCGCAAAGCTCTCAATGCGCAGATCAATGTGAAGTAAAGGGTGCATCCGCATCTGTAACTGTTCCGCTGGCAGCAATTTTTCTCAGAGTGTGCTTGTATTTCAAGAGTTTATCATAAAATTCAGAGCAATCCAGTCCAATAATTAAGATGTACGGGTCAAGATTTATCTGGTGTCCATGCTGCATTCATTAATGAGAACACACGCTCCACAGATGCAGATGTCACAGGCAGGCAGAAAAACAATCTCCGTGACCTTGGCTAAGACTCCCAAGTTTCTCTTTCTCTTTCTCTTTCGGTCTTACGGTCTTTCTCTCCAGCTCATGAAAAATGTCTGTCCATCTCTCAGACATGGCCGTCTTGTTCATGCTCCACTCAATGATGTGCTGACTGTTTTTTGCACAAGCCCACTCATCAAAGAGTGTGGTTTTGTCAATCAAACTGAGAGCAGGGATTCTGGAGTAGAAGTGGTCGAGGTTGCTCTAAAAGTTTTTTATTTATTTTTGTTCACTCTGGTATGTCTCTCAGTTGAGCCCACTCAATTTGTTCTGTGTTCTCCAATGTACAGCTCCAATTTTGAAGGAAATCCACAGATGCTGAATTAAACTTTTTCACTGCTCTAAAGGAATTGTTTGCTCGCATGTCAGCTTCAACCAGGGCATCCAACTACTTTGTAATGTCAGAGAGTGTGAATGATTCCTCCAGCCTGTCCTGCAAGACTTTTCTCATGTCATGAATGTGCAAAGAAACTTCTGTGCCTGATATGTGGTCTTGCTCTACTATCTCCAGTGCACGGTTAAGAAGTGGCTGTTTGCACGAGGGCCAAGCCAATCCAAAGTTTAGTGCAAGGATCGCTGAAAATGTCGCTTAGTAACTTTGGGCATTTTTCATGAGAAAGAAAGTATGCACACAGACCATTGAAAAGATGTAGTATTCTTTCAAGAGCTGGACCAAGAGAGAGGAAACGTGTGGCCATGCTGCAGTACTTTCTAATAGTCCAGCTGCACAAATCAAATTGATCTTGTTTTAAGGATTTTTAGATATTTTTACAGGAAAACAATACAAAATTATTATCAATAATATGATTTTTGCGCTAATACGAAAGATCTTACTAAAAAAAAAAAGAAATTATTATCTAACTTGAATTTTCTTGACAAATAAATATGATGGTGTCTGGTCACATGTGCATGTAAAATGGCTAGAAATAGCACTTTAGCTTAGCGTAAACCTGACAATTTACACAAGGTTTATTTCTATTTCTTCTGTTCCAAACTTACTTCAAACTTACTTCTCTGTCTGCTCGTATGAATGTAACACATCATAAGAAAGTGTTTCACCGCTGTTCAAATGCACTTTGGATCACATCATTTACATGTATAAATGTTTTCCATCTGAAAGGTCTAAATATTAAATGTAAAAAAATTACAATAAAATGCAAAGTAATCTCTTCAGTAATCAAAATACTTTTTGAATGTAACTGTATTCTAATTACCAATTATTTAAATTGTAACTGTAGTGGAATCCTGTTACATGTATTCTGTTACTCCCCAACCCTGTAAGTCATGTATATTAGTCAACAAATTACAGCAACCAATATAATCTTCAACAACCCAGCCAGAAAACATATCCAAGCATTATAGCAAGTAAACACCTTCGCCAAACACTTGATTTAGTTAAACATCCATTAGGAGACTGATGTTCTGCATCAACTGTCGAGACTCAGACACTGACCTTCTTTCTGAGCTTACAGACATGACGTAAACACGCAAGTATGAATGACGTATGCCTGCAATTTTGCGCCAAATCAGTTCCAACAGCTCTAAATATAAATAATTATTTGTGGCTTACTATAGTGAATTGGGGTAAGAGGACATGGTTTTGAACATGGATATTTTACATACTCAATCAAGAATGAACGTTTGTTAATTTTAGGCAAAAATGTTTTTACATAGTGCAGCTTTTATCACAAGTGTAGGGCCACAGTTTAGGAGTGGGTTTGGTTATTAGCGATAATTAATAATTATAATAGATAATTATCAATTATTAAAATCAACAGAATACTGATTAGAATCAATATTAGCTTTTTCAATCCTTTAAATCAACAATCATAAAATTCAATAGAACATTAATTATTATCAAAGATAATCATTAATTATTTAAATTTATGGAACATTGATTAGAATTAACACTAGCTTATTGATCCTTCAAATTCAACAATCATCAAAGATAATTGTTAATTATCAAAATCAATAGAATATTAATAAGGATTAATGTCGACGGGGCACCACCCTGGAATCTGGGACTAAAAACCAGACAGTATAACAGTCTCAATATTAGAGTGTTCTCTTAGGAAAATCAATGTCCGCAGATCATCAAAATTCAAAAGGAAACAATGAAGGTGTGAATTCGAGCACTGGCATCCCCTGCCAGCCTTTGACCCATGTGTATGCCAAACAAACCAAAACACTTCTCTTTGAAGTATAACAAAGTTTATTGATGCAGTAATATCAATTAATAATCAATACAATGCAGTCAATAAACTTCCGACCTACAACTACAAACTAAACAGTGACGTGATTAGATATGGTAACCAAAATAAGCATATAACACATGAGAGGACGGTGTGTGTATGTGTGTGTGTGTGTGTGTGTGTGTGTGTGTGTGAGAGGGTGTGAGAGGGTGTATGTGTGTGAGAGTGGGTGTGTGTGTGTAAGGAGTGATGCGCACAAAATGGCGGACATGACTCTGGACATGACTGGCCAGAGAGTATGACCACGAATGTTGGCGGAGAGAAGCCGGTTAATGGCGTCTGCCCGTTTACCGCATGTCTGTTCTTGTATGATAACTTGGGGACAAATCTGAGCGTTATCACAAAGTTATCTACTAGCCAAATGTTTGTGAGGGGTTGCGCATGTATGTGTGTGGTTAGTACAACAGAGAGAGAGAGAGAGAATAAAGTGGCAGTGCTGAAGCTGGTTTCGTGATTGTGGGAGAGAAGGCAACTATTAGTTTAACGGCTCGTAAACTGTCCCACGGCCTTTGGTCCTTTAATGGATAAACTCAGTGTGCCGGTCTCATCCGCGATGGTGTAAATACACAACAGTCCAACATGGTTGGATTACAACACAGCAAACTCTCATTTGTGATAACAGTATGTTACATTAATACCTTGAGTATTATTAGCAAAAATGAGTGGACTCAGCGGTCCGTAAACTGTACAAACAAAAAACTTGATCCACTAGAATAACACACCTAAATATTCTAGATCTGCCCAGATGTTAACCTCTTAATTGGATCATCCTTCGTGTGACTCCGACTCGGTTCCTCGAGTCTCGGGTGATGACAGGAGGCCGTTTCCTCACTCTGTCAGCGGGCGGTACGGCTGCTGATTCTCACCGGGCTCGTGCAGAAATCAGCGACATCAACTTGATTGAAGAGGGAAGGGGATTCTTCTTTCTTCACTTCTGCAGGCAAACGGATGAAGATGTGGATTGCTCGGCGGTCTCGTTCAGATCCGTTAAAGTAATCTCAACTCGTCCAGCAAGATGAAGTGTGTATGGCCGCAGTTTCAAGTCATATGTTACTTCCTTGTGCAATGAGGCAACACCTGAGAGCAGTGATGACTGCGTCTACGCACGGAAAGCAAAGTCACTGGAAGCAAGGTACAGAACGATTTTCGAGGTATTTCTACTCCTGATGACATCATAGTTGAGGTGCGTTCTGTTGAGTGCCTCATCCAATAGGAGTTGAGAGTTCGATCCTTTGGAATTTCACACTGTTGTAAAGTGCGCAAGGCTTCTTGGGATTTGTAGTCGGTTTTGTACTCCCTTTGTTTGATTTTTGGTGCGGTTTTTATCAGTAAGATTTATGACTTTGTGTTTGTGGGCCTCAGTCAGGCTTTATGACTGTGTTAGGCCTGTCTTTGTCTTATATCTGAATACATGAGGCCCAACACAAGCAAATAACAATTTACTGGTGGATACCCAACATCAGACAACTTATGACTCTTGAGCAGAAACACATGGAGAAACCAGTCCATTGATCTTGATTAAACTTTCTACGATGACATACATGATTTATAACCTTTACAGATACAGCCTCAATATGAACATGCGTCTGATTCTTTCCCATGATGTTTATTTTATTTTCCAGCTTTTCAAGATCAAGTTATTAGGAAACAATCTGTACCTCAAGATACCTTGCAATGTCTTAAACTGTTCTAAGGGAACCTGCTTGAAAGGTCAAGCAAGTTTCTTCTCAAATCAATTGAACTACCCCATTCGTATCTGGGCCTCTGTGTTCAATGGTTTGATGAATTAAATCATTATCAGAATTTTTTTTTTATCTGTCCCTGCATAAGATGATATGCATGTGATTGCGACAGCACCCTTGTTCACAGTGCAGACAGATGGCTTGACAGCAGGACACAAGGAGCAGAAAGACAATTCTGTAATATATGTGTTGTGTCCCACACATCTCCTACGTGCCTACCAACCATTAGGCCCTCATCACATACTATCACACTCTTGAATTTCAGAGTCCTTGTTTTGGGATCCAGGCTGTAGTTGATCTCAGGGAGATGGACAATATTTAGTTGTTTGTTGTCTTCGTATCAGTTATAGGTGGCCACAGGAACACTCAGAATATCTTTGCAGAGCAGCTACGCAGCAGAACCTCTCATGACAATTTCTGGGACTTTACATGAGGAAAGGCATCAGCAGTTTGAGGGTGACCTTGACCCTCTGAAGTGACAGTGACCCAGTGATTAAAAATTAATATTTAGTTTTGTTTATCATTGCGTCATAGGTCACTGTGATCTCTCCTGTCACGTTTCCTCTTACAACTTCCCTTGGAGTCCATCCATCAGAGCTTAAATAGCCTTACGACACGACACTGACCTTCAGTACCTGCCACTGATTTCCTGTGGCAGAGCACAGAAAGGGAGTCGTTACCACACCACCCAACAACAGCGCATTATTGGGAACAGATTCTTCAAATCCCGATACACAGCGTTGATGGATGGCATTTGTCAGCAGCACATCAATTCTCACCTGCCTCAGCGGAGGAGACACCTGCACAGAATTTATCATAATACACCAAACCGACGCATCAACCTGGGAAAAACTATCCAGAATGTAATTCCTAAATACAAACCCTCTCTGAGGATCCTCAGGCTATCATGGGACGTCAGACACATGTACACGCACATAGCAGTAAGCATGATTCATAAAAGCATCTCTAGATGCTGTATGTTTCATAATATTATGAAAACCTACAATATTCATTGCATATTTACTGATATTCATCAATACAAATGCACTTGTACTTTGAAGAAAGTTGTATGCAATAGGTGACTCAACCAAGAGAGAAATTTCATTTCACAGGTGTTGCTCTTTTCTCTCTCATTTCTCAGGAGACTTGAAAAGTACTTGTCTCTTGTAGTCTCTTGTGATGTTACTTGTAGTAATCATTAGGACAATTAAAAATAGTCAAACATTAGTCAATTGTTTGTACACTAAGTGTGGACAGCATACCTAATAACCAAGTCTAAAATTACCATCCTACAAACTCAGTACCATCCATAAGACTGTTCCGATATAGGCCACATCCACACTAATACGTTTTAATTTGGAAACAGTTTTCAGCTTCCTAAAGACATTGCTTTCCAAAGTATATGGTAATGCCAAAGGTAGTTTGGATATGCCAAAGTAATATCAGGGCTGCTGATTCCATATTGTAGAGCGCATCTGAACGCATTCAGTGGGAGATGCAGAAAAAAATGTGGAGACAATGTGTAACAGCAAAAGCCGCCGGGGTATCACACATTGATGGAATAACTGTCCCACCATCCACCCCCCGTCAGACAAGTGACTGGAGGGGGTCCGCTGAATACATTTTGTACTGGGCCCAAGATTTTCTAACTGCAGCCCTGGTTAATATGAATGGGAGAAACTGAAATGGCCAACGGAAGTAGAAAAGGAAGTCCCGCCTCCCAGATGATAGAGCCAATCGCCTTTTAGTTATGGACATTGCCTCAGACAAATCGAGAACGCGCATGTGAATTATTTGAGTGTTTCTCAAACTGGAGCCCTTTTGAAATAGCCAGGGGGTTTGTGGGAAATCCCTGAATTGAGAACATTTTGAATGTTGTAATCAAATAAGCAAGAATAAAAAAAACATTTTGCGTTTAAGCGTTAAGCGTTTTGAACAATATACTCAAACAGCCAAATAAAACTTTGCAGATTCTGGGCTGCAAATGTAATTGTGGGGAAATTCACGTATTTCCGTGGTGACAGCGACTGATTGGTTAATTGAAACTCGCTTCATGATGACTCAGGCGGGAACTTTTTACAGGAGTTTCTGCAGCTTGGACAGTCTTATCACACATTGAGTCACATTCGTGTTGCTTCATCCAGTAAAATGGAGAATGAGTTTTACAATGTGTATTTCAAGATATCAATGAATATTCACAAGCCATTGCTGATGGTGAGTAAGCTCCCCCATACCCTTATACATGTAATTATTTTGATTCATCAAGTTAGTATAATATGACACAATTGATCCAGCTTTGTGTCAAATATGATAATATATTTCTTAACACAGTGACCCTGAATTTAACCATACCATCTGTCTAATTGTGGCCAATATTAGTTCATTTTATTGCATGCATCCAGTATACGTATATCATTTTCACTTCAATATAACTGTAATTTATGTGAATATAAATTGCATCACATTCACTGCCAAACTTAAGAGAGAGTCCTTATCATGGAGGAATATGAGAAGTTACATTTTTATTCTCCCTTTCTTCCGTTCATTTGCAGAAAAGTAAAAAAGTTAAAAAAAAAAAAAGAAAAAGATACTAGTAACAATGATACAACATTTGGACGCAGTAAATAATGGTTAAATTGTGTTATTGTATCATTACTGTTAATTATGAATATTGTGGTGTGACATTACAGTGTAAATGAATAAAAACGATTTACTATTTTTCTTCAGAAGAATATGGTGTTTTACTCATGTGCAAGCTCATGCTTGGACTAGGGGGAAATTATAATAATAATAAATAAATAAATCAGTCCTGTTTGTAGTATTCTCATTGATGTTCTGTCGGCCTGCGGATGGCACTAAAATAGCAAATGAGCAACAGACTGCCTCCCTAATATCATTTAATGGTGTTTGTTTTTCCCCCCTCTCTTTAACATTAATCGCTTGTGTTATATTCCTTACTTGTAAATGGTAAATGTAAATGTAATTTAAACACTGCTCACAGAGGAAGCTTCCCACAATGGGACAGAGTTGCTCGGCCATTCTGCAAGTTCCATATCTTATTTACAATTATTGGAGCTCATTATTGAGATTATTTTAATACTTTTAGTAAATAATAGGAGTTGTTTTAGTAAATAATATTTTGTGTTTAAAGGCAGAAATGTGAAGATAATCATTTCATTAAAGCATTAATTCTGTTAATACTCATGAATAATTTGAGCTGTAAAGTTGCTTTAGGGTTTAGAGCATTACATCATCGTGGCAATGAAGTAGTAGAATTGGATATAACTTTACACAGTAAAAACGGTTAGTGAGCGATTTTATCAGACTAAAATCATGTTAACGTGTATGTTTTTTTAATGTCTTGTGCCTATACTTCTGAAACAATGAGTATGTTAAATGTTTATGGATTTGGCCTCATTCATTTCTATTGTAACTGCCTCAATGTAACTCAGATTTATTTATTTTTTTAAAGAAAAGAAGGGGTGAGTCGTAATTAATTTAGGTGTTAAGAAATATTATGCCACAAATTCTGCTGAATGAACTCAACTTGTATTGAACCTGAAATATTTCTTTAAGAGGCTTTTCAGATTGTTTGCAATGTACTGTAAAAAAAAGATGCTCACTTATGCTTAACTTTGTGCTAATTTAATTAACTAGAACCAAAATGTCATGGGTAGGTAAAAAAAACATGTTTTTCTTTCTTTCCAGTGAAGCGATGGATGAAAATATCTCTCACAATGGTCTCCACCTCTCTGTCTGCCTCTGGACAAGTTGAGTGCAAACTTAGCCTGTGAAGAGACCAAGAGAAAAGAGTATTTGAACAAACAGCTTAACCTTTCTCCCTGTCTCTTCCTGTCTCTCTTCTCTCTCAGCAAGGCAACTCAGGTATTGTCTCTATGGCGACTGTAAGGGGGCCAGGCCAGACCAAAGCTCCAGGCCCCAAACCACATCCCATTTCGAGTGGAGCAGACAAGCGTTTAAGCTTTACCCACAGGCCCCTCTCTCTTCCCTCCCCTTTACTGCACAATGCCCCCTTTCAGCGTCTGAGCGGCCTCAATGAACCAGACGAACAGTCCTCATCCCCCCTCCATTATCCCCAACCGCTGAAGAGCTTAACACCACTCACCGACCGCCCAAGCATGCTCTGAAACGCAGATGAGCTGTGGTTTCAGAAGATGTGATGTGTTATCAGAGGTTTAATATAAATTAAATAACAATGATCATTTGTGCAAGCTACTGTTTCATTTGTTTGATTCTTTACGGAGTAGTTCACCCAAAAAATAACATTCACTGAATATATTCCCCTCTGCCACAGTTCTCACATAAAAAATAGTGCCGTTAAGGGCGTGTCGTCTGGTTTGATATCAACAGAGTGTAACAGTCTGCTTTCAAAAGTGAAAATCCCATTAATTTTCTTCATAGGTGAATTGATTTTTAACGGTAATTTATTAACTTTACAAACTACTTATATATTTGTATATATCTGAATATTTTGCAAGTTACTTTAAATATATTATTCTATTCTTATAATCAGCAACTTTTATCAACAATTGTCCATTTTTCTATTGATTTTTATTTGATTGCTACATTGACACCAACATGCTTTATTGGATTGTAAATCATTCCCCTATGAAAGTACACTGTATTGTACCTTTGTATTTTTGCCTGAATTTTGTTCTTTTTTGATTTAAATGAAAGTTTGTAATAGTGTATTTCATCTTAGAGCTACTGGTACTGTATATGGTAGTGCACCAGTATATATCGTGGGTAATGCGCTTTGGCAATCTCCGACGTGCAATCTCTGGGCGTCGCCGCACACCCAGTTGCAGGACTGCGGAAAGCTGTCCCCTTTCCCCCCCTTATGAACTGGCAACCATAGAAGATTTTTATTTCACTATTACTTCAATCACTCTTTTATATTATTTTGGACACTTTGTTGTTTAGGAGAAATAGGCTTTCTAATCGCTAAAATAAACTGAATTAAATGTGGGATGATCAACAGTGCCACGGATGTGTAGTTTGGACTAACTAGCTCACTGTGGCTTTAATCGCTGTGTCATGTTTCATTTGGGTTGTGTGCATTTTGAATCTAGTGTTTTAAGAAAAAGGCTCCGCTTTGGTTTGCCCTTCAAAACACCCTCTCTTCCACAGAGGGACTTTGGAGGGCTGGAAGGAAGACTTTGGTCTGGAGACCACACAAACACCACACTGAACACAGGGCCAGACACTCAGAACTGTTACCATGTTATTCCACTCCAGCATTCAGTAATAGGATGACCAATTCACAGATATGATTTTCCATTTTTAATGGAAAAAATTGTCTTGCATTATGTGAGCAACTTGGAAAATCGTAGTTCATTAATAAGGAAGTTGATTTCCTTATAAAAAACTGAATGATTCCACTCATCTCAGATGATGAAACAAAAGGAAATAGCAGGGTCCTCATGTATAAAACTTGTAGATTTCATTCTAAAAGTGTGTGTACACACACAAGTGTTTTTATTTTTATGAAACCAAACCCAATTTCCCAGTTATCGGAAAATTGTGCACACATTCATCTTGTTCCCCATCTATCGCTCACTTTGACGTTGTGTCGAAGAAGCGACACTAGGGGTCTCTCTTGAGTGCCGAATATGCCTCTGATCTATGAAAAAAGACCAATGAGAAGTTGGCAGACAGTATTTGCATACCCCGCCCCCGGACATACGGGTATTAAGGTGGGGAAATACATCGAGTTCATTCAGAAAATTTTGTTCGGAGCAGATGGTCGTGTTTGCAGTGAGCTGCGAGTCACACACCCGTTCCTGTTCCTCTGACGCTCTCTGCTGTTGGATCTACTGTGCACTACAGCGGCTTCCTCCTTCCCTGCAATTTGCCCCTGGGCGCTTCGACAGCACAGAGCCTAAAAGAGTATTAAAGAGTGATATCTCTTGTAAAAAAGTATTTTCCTCTAATAGAGCAATACATAGCGGCGTTGAACATCCTTTTCAGGACACGTCTTTTTAAAGATGCCTTTCCGCCCCTGTGTAGTTCCTGGATGCGGTAGAGTGCTCTCCGCTTCAGATGACCACAGGCGTTGTCTGGGCAGCAATCACACCGGGGCAGCGTTTGTGTATGGTTCATGCTATCACTGCAGGAGCATGACCATGGCAACGTTCCGGTCGTGGTGCGCTTTCAACATTCCAGCCGCCCCCTGCATCGCTCCTTCTTCCCACGGGATTGAGGATGATGCGGCTGGCGATGGAGGTGATCTGGGGATGGCAGCGGGTGCAGCTCTGCCGAGTATACCCCCCTTGCCCCCCCCAGCCAGCCTGGTTATTCTCTAGAGCTCGAGGTGGATGAGCTTGCTGCTGCATCGGAGAGTGCGGCGTCTGACGCGGATGACTCCCATGGACTGCCACCTTCGGGCCAGCATGCCCAGGCTGAGGCTGAAGCTCAGATGACCGACATGCTTTCCCGGAATGCCGCCAGCATGGGGCTGGACTGGAAACCTCCGTCCTCCCCACAGCCATTGCGGTTGGATGACTGGTTCCTGGTGTCTGGGCGCTGCTCACAACCTTTGCTCCCCCCGGTCCTGTTTTTCCTGGAAGTGCATGATGAACTGACGTCTTCGTGGAGAGCACCCCTCTCCACTTGTCACAAAGTGACTCACTCATCCGCTCTCACTACCCTCGATGGTGGAGCGGTCCACGGGTACACGACGATTCCCCAGGTGGACAGGGCTGTTGTGCTCCACCTGTGCCCCGGAAACCCTGCCACCTGGCAGGGTCGTCCTGTGCTCCCCTCCAAGGCCTGTAGGACAATGTCTTCATTGACAGCCAAAGCCTACAGCGCCGCTGGACATGCCGCTTCCATCCTACAAGTCTACCAGGCCAAGGCACTTAAAGATCTGCACGGGGGTAGCCCTAATCCCGATGTGTTGCAGGAACTGCGCTCAGCGAACGACCTCACCCTCAGAGCCACGAAGGTCACAGTGCAGTCACTCGGGCAGGTGATGGCCACACTCGTGGTCCAGGAATGTCATCTGTGGCTGAACTTGGTCGAGATGCGTGAGACCGACAAAGCTCGCTTTCTCGACGCCCCTGTCTCCCAGTTCGGCCTCTTCGGCGACACCATCGATGACTTTGCCCAGCAGTTCTCCATGGTGGAGAAGCAGACAGAGGCCATTTCATTGCCCCGCCGCAAGCCTGCCGCCATGGGCTATGCCCCGTCTGCTCGCCGAGGGCGAGGACCCTGCAGGAAGCAGACGCCCCCTCTCGAGGACCCGGAAGGCTCCCAGGCACTCCTGAGATGTCTGACTCAGAGACCAAGACGTTAGGTCCGGAGCTGATAAGCAGACAACCCCATCTCCCGGTGGAGGGCTGGGAGGGGAATATTTTGTTGAAATTGTTTCATTTGCCACCCCCTCTAGACGGGGCTGCGGTACCCACATTCACAATAACAGAGCTATTTCCTTTGACTCTGTGTCACCTGACCCCGCAAATGCCGTTCTCACGGCACTCTGCCGCCAGATCTCATTTCCGGATCCTCAGAAAAATCATGAATGAACTCGACGTACTTCCCCACCTTTATACCCGTATAACTGGGGCCAGGGTATGCAAATACTGTCTGCCAACTTCGCATTGGCCTTTTTTTTATAGATCAGAGGCATATTCGGCGCTCAAGAGAGACCCCTAATGTCACTTCTTCGACACAATGTCTCGTTCCCTTCATCATGGAATGGAGGTTACATACATAACCTAGACGCTTTAGTGTACAAATATATAAACATCTATTAAACAACATTAATGTTCATATATATTAATACTTAATTACAGAGAATTTATCATATATTATTTAAGTTTTTCTCTCACAATTTGGATTTTTTTTTTTTTTGTTACTGTAAGCAAAATGCTTGTATTATTTATCTAATATTTTCTAAGAGCATTGTTAGTATTTAGTGTACAGTATTAAGTGTAGAGTATTTAGTATTTCTATGTTGAAATATAATACTGTGACTCTAATTGAAATCCTTATTGGTTAATAGTATGGCTTAAAAATAAAAATCTTATTTAAAAAGATAGTATCTCCTAATATAGTTAGCTAATTTTTCTTAATAAATTAATGAACCAAACCTATAGTTGCCTTTGTTCATACATGCAGATCTTCTTCTTCAGGCTGGTTGTGTATTTGCTCTTTATCCTCCAGAGACAATTATATCCCCCGTCCCTCTCTTCCTTTGATCCCTCAGTCTCTTGCTCACTCTCTCCGGCTGTATGTTTGATTGAGCTGAACATTAGACAGGAATAATCTATCCACAGATTTTTGCCATACCCAGTTGTGCTCCTGATTAGCATGCTTTGATAAAGAAGTGCTTTGAATGATTCTTTAACATATCGATTGCTGGAATACAGCACTCAGGTAGCAGAAGCATCAGGCCAAAGGAACGAGGTATTAGGTTGGATGAACGATCTGTGGTTTGGAAATACTTTACAGAGATATAAAATTTTCCTGATTGAATGGAATGTTTTGGGTTTAGAAATTAATACCTTTTATGCAAATGTTAAACATGTCATGTCAATCAATGATTGGAAAATCCCAAAGAAGTGTTGTTGTAGCTCAACTGGTAGTGCATGGTCATGAGTTTGAGTCTCAGGGAACTATGAATATACACTCACAGAAAAAAAGATTTACACATTTCAATTTCACAACAAATTTCAATCAAATGAATTGAGTTATCATTAACAAAATAAAAATTTAATGTTTCTAATTTTATTAATTTTATGCTGTTAAAGATTACAAGATTAATTTTGATGTAAATGTAAAAATCTTAAAAAAGGCGAATATATATATATATATATATATATATATATATATATATATATATATATATATATATATATATATATGTTGAGTTATATGTTCTCTGTACCAATATGTTATGTTGTTTATTATTATTTATTTTTTAGATTATGCTACTGACTGTTGTATGCCAAAAATGTGCAAGAGTTCATTGTGCGCGTGTGTGAACAAAATGGGACTTTTATTTTGACTCAAGTTTTGTGATATAAAAAATGTTGTTCACAGCACGAGTTACTTCCCCACGGGCACTGATGTTATACCAGTGCATTAAGATGTAAACCAAAGAATAAATGATACTAAGAAGTTATATCTGGATTATTCTTTAATGAATGGATGATAACAACATATTGCACATAGACATGACGGATAGAAATGAAAACGTAACAGGTTATGGGCCCAGGCGCGCCAATGCTAACGTTACAGGAGGAAGATGGCAGAGGCTGGTCTTCGACGGAGACGAAAATAACCACGAACTATGGGAAGTAAAATTTCTTGGTCATCTGAGAATAATGGGTTTAAAAGAAACAATACTGTCTACCGGGGATATAGAAGAGGAAAAGAATGAGGAATGCTACGCTTAACTAATCCAGTTTCTCGACGACAAAAGCTTGTCACTGGTGATGCGAGAGGCGACTGATGATGGCTGGAAAGCTCTGAAAATACTTCAAAGTCACTACGCCAGTCAGGGTAAGCCTAGAATTATCGCCCTATATACTGAACTAACTTTGTTAAAGAAGGAATCTGACGAGACGATAACAGACTACATTATCCGAGCTGAGAAAGCGGTGACTTCCCTAAGAAACGCAAAAGAAGTAATAAGTGACGGACTGATAATAGCTATGATCCTAAAGGGCCTGCCAGATTCCTACAAACTTTTCGCTATCCATACTACACAGAGTAGTGAAGAATTGACTTTCACCCAGTTCAAAAGCAAACTAAGAAGCTATGAAGAGACAGAAAAATTTGATGATAAAACCAAATCTGACAATGTAATGAAAGTGCACATAACACCCGTGACCTGCTACGGATGTGGAAACCGCGGTCATATTGCGCGCGATTGCCGCCAAAAAGGCGTACCTAAGTGGTGCAGCTACCATAGAAGTTCAAAACACAGTGATGAGACATGCCGCCGGAAAAAGGACGGGCACAAAGATGAAGCAAAACAGGCTGCAAAAAAACAAGAGGAGCATGATAAAGAACAAACATTTGTGTTCAAAGTCAGCCAAACATTTCTTCCAGACAATATTACGAGAAATGGACTAATGGTAGACTGTGGAGCAACATCCCACATCTTAACAGAGAAGAACGATTTCACGAAATTTGATGAGAGTTTCGACCCAAAGTCACACTACATGGAGCTGGCGGATGGAACCAGGATGAACAACGTGGGATTAAAGCGGGGCGACGCACAGGTGTTACTGCGGGACGTGGAAGGGAAATGAGTCAGGATCACCCTAAAGGAAGCCTTGTACATACCATCATACCCACAGAGCATCATCTCCGTTCAAGCTGCCAAAACAGATGGGGCCAGGGTGATCTTCCAGGAAGGACAGAATGAGCTGATAAGCAAGGATGGAACTGTGTTCCGCATAGAAGAGCGTGAGAGACTGTACTATCTGAAAACGGTAAATAACAACAAACAATGTGTTGATGCATCAGTTACTGAGATGATGTCCAGGGACAAAGTGAGTCTAACTTGTGATGTTAAAACATGGCATGAGATCATGGGACATTGTAATGTTAGTGATGTGTTGAAATTACCTGAAGTGGTAGAGGGTATGGAAATCACAGGTAATACCAAACTAGACTGTAATGTTTGTACTGAGGGAAAGTTCATCAACAGCAGAAATAGGAAAACTGACACAAAAGCTGGTGGGGCCCTAGAATTGGTACACACTGACTTAGCAGGTCCCATTGAACCAACTTCTCAAGATGGATATAAGTATGCAATTTCATTCACAGATGATTTTTCAGGGGCAGTATCTGTTTACTTCCTTAAGAACAAGAGTGACACTACTCTAGCGACAGAGAAGTTCATTGCAGATAGTGCACCATACGGTAGAGTCAAATGCATAAGATCAGACAATGGCACAGAATACACAGGCAATGCATTTCAGTCACTTTTACGAGAAAAGGGTATAAGACATTATACATCATCTCCATACTCCCCTCATCAAAATGGTACAGCTGAGAGACAATGGCGAACCATCTTTGAAATGGGAAGGTGTCTGCTAATAGAGAAGGGATTACCAAAGGTTCTGTGGCCTTATGCTGTCCAAACTGCAACTCACATCCGAAACAGATGCTATAATGACAGAATTAAGAATACTCCATACTTCATGTTGACAGGGAGAAAGCCAGACCTTTCTAAAATGTGGGTTTTTGGATCAGAATGCTATGCGTACAAACACAATCATAAGAAATTGGATCCTAGATGTGAGAAGGGAATATTTGTGGGGTATAGTAAAAATAGCCCAGCTTATCTGGTATACAATCCACAGACAGGGAAGGTGTCAAAACATAGATTGGTGAAATTCATTAGGAAGAGCAGTGCTGAACAGCAGACACAAACTGATGAAGATTACTTAGAAATCCAAAGCTACAGAGACAGGACACAGGATAGTGAGAACAGTGGTGATGCCCCACAAAGTGAGGAAAGCACAGAGGAACAGGTCCTAGATGGAAAGATGGAGAGTATTGATACAGACAATACAGAGGTGTCAGAACATGATGGAACTATGGAAAAAGTAGACACAGAAGACAACAAAAACAGTACAGGTCCAACAGTCACGGCTAGTCAAAAACATTACCTCTCGAAAAGAGAAAAGAGAGCCCCAAAGTATTTACAAGATTACCTGACATACTCCAAAGATGATGTAACAAATGTGAGTGATGATTATTGTTACAGGGCAGTGTGTGGAGTTCCCCAAACCTATAGAGAGGCCCTTATGTCACCTGAGGCTCCCGGATGGGAACATGCTATGAAGGAAGAGATGGACTCACTTAAAGAAAATGACACATTTGAATTGACAACTCTACCAGAGGGCAGAAAGACAGTAGGGGGAAGATGGGTATATGCCCTTAAAGAAAATGCAGAAACAGGAAAAATCTTCAAGGCTAGGTATGTTGCAAAAGGATACAACCAAACTGAAGGCATAGACTACCATGAGACATTTGCTCCTACAGAAAATCTCACCTCAGTACGGGCATTAATGCAGATAGCTGCTCAGAACAACTTCTTAGTTCATCAGATGGACGTCAAAACAGCATATTTACATGCTCCAATAGAGGAAGACATATACTTAGAACAACCAGAGTGTTTTGAAGAGACATCTGAAATAGGAGACAAGTTAGTATGCAAGTTGAAGAAATCTCTGTATGGTCTAAAACAGTCTGGAAGAAACTGGTACAAACTTTTAAATGATCATTTGGAACAAAACAACTTTGAGAGAAATCAGTCTGATCACTGTGTGTGTAGAAAGCAGATTGAAAATGAGACAATCATAGTGATCATCTGGGTAGATGATTTGATAATTGCAGCAAGCAGTGAGGATCAGCTAAACAGTTTTAAAGAAATAATGAAGTCCAAATTTAACATGAAGGATCTAGGAAAAATATCTTATTTTTTGTGGATTCAGTTTGAGCAAAAAGATGGAGAAATTAAAATGAATCAGAAAAGGTACATTCTCAAAATGCTTGAAAGGTTTGGAATGTCAAACTGTAAACCAAAAGCTACCCCAAGTGAGTTAAAAGTGGAGTGTAATAGGAATGAGGAAGAAAACAACAACGAGATTGAGAACCCCGAAGAATACCGTGAACTTGTTGGAAGCTTGATCTATGCAATGACCTGTCCCAGACCAGACATTAGCTGGATAGTCAGTAAACTGTCACAAACCCTTGCAAAGCCTAAAACACATGACTTAGTAGCTGCTAAACATGTCCTGAGATACCTAAAAGGTACAGCTGACTACGAGCTGTGTTTCAAGAAAACAGACAAGACTTTAAGTCTAATAGCATTCAGTGATTCTGACTGGGCATCTTCTGTAGAAGATAGGCGTAGCACATCAGGATACTGTTTCAGCCTGACAGAACAAGGACCTGCTATTTCATGGAAGTCTAAGAAACAGCCAACAGTGGCACTGTCGACCTGCGAAGCTGAATACATTGGTCTAGCAAACACTACTCAGGAAAGCATGTACCTAACTCAACTGCTAAATGGCATGGACAGTAGTGTTTACACTTGCACCACGATGTATGGTGATAATCAGGGCGCCATTGCACTGAGTAGAAATCCAGTGAATAGATCTAGATCTAAACACATTGATGTGAAATATCACTTTATCCGTGATGCTGTCAGTGAGGGAAGAATAAATATTGTGTACTGCACAACAGAAGACATGGTGGCAGACATTTTGACAAAATCTGTATCAAAAATTAAAATTCTAAAGTTCAAAGGTTTTCTGTTTGGGAACTAAATACTTGTGATGACATTGTACATGGCTTAAGATGATGAGAACAAGTGGGGGTGTTGAGTTATATGTTCTCAGTACCAATATGTTATGTTGTTTATTATTATTATTTATTTTTTAGATTATGCTACTGACTGTTGTATGCCAAAAATGTGCAAGAGTTCATTGTGCGCATGTGTGAACAAAATGGGACTTTTATTTTGACTCAAGTTTTGTGATATAAAAAATGTTGTTCACAGCACGAGTTACTTCCCCATGGGCACTGATGTTATACCAGTGCATTAAGATGTAAACCAAAGAATAAATGATACTAAGAAGTTATATCTGGATTATTCTTTAATGAATGGATGATAACAACATATTGCACATAGACATGACGGATAGAAATGAAAACGTAACAATATATATATATATATATATATATGTATATATGCCCATCACGGTATATACCTTGAATGCACTGCCGTCTTGAATAATGTTTAATAAAAAGGGACATAAGGACCCAAAATTAAAGCAAGTATACCAAATATTTTGACTGCAAAATGCCACAATTGACCAATCAGAATCAAGTATCAAGAATTATGTGTAATGATGCTTGTTGTCCTCCATTCATACACCGTTAGACTAAGCTTTGCTACTGCAGACTTTCTACCTGATCTGACCTTTTCAAAATGACTTGCATTGAAGTACCTAATGTATTCAAGTTCATTCAGTCATATTAAAGTCCACCAGAAACACAAGCCTGATCTCCTAAAAATGACTTGACTGTGGTGTCATTTTTGCAAAATGACGTGATTTATCACACATAATGCAGCAGTACTGAGGTGAAATGTCAATGGTGTCGTGCTAAATTGCCTTAAATTTTCTCCCAAACATGAGCTTTATTAAGTTTTCAATCAACAAAACCTACATCCCTATCTTAAACCTAAACCTAACCGATAGTGTCATAAAAAGCAAATGTGTGATGAAAATTGCTGAAGCAACCACACCATTGTTTTTTTTTTTCCATTATGGACATTGAATTTATTCATTCAGTTACATTATTAAAAAAATCTTATGAAGTCAATCATTTGTGGAATAACTTAATTAATTATTCATGCACAATAAAATAAATAGGGTCAGTTTAATTTTCATTCAAATCAGTGAATTTAGGTGTAACCCTTTGAAGCATGTGCGGTTTTAATCTTATTTGACTTTTTTTTTAAACCAGTATAGAGGATATTGTCCCCCTGAAGGGGGAAAGGACAGCTGAATACCAGACTTTTTTTTTTTTTACACTGCCATTCATGAAAATATTCCAGTGTCGCACCGAGGCTGATGAAACCCAGTGAACCTTAAGTCTCTTAAGACATTACCATAGTATTCACCTCAGTTCCCCATCAATGGCCAAGACATTTGTCGTTATTTCCAAAAATCTGATATCTGAGTCTTGTCTTCCCTCATTGCTCATATCCCTGTTGGTGGGCTGGTGGAAAGCTTGGATGTGTTCACAATCAGTGTGTTCAATTATTCTATGTGTTAATTTGTCTCAGCACGAATGAAAATGCTTTGAGAGTTTGTTTGGTTAGCGGGTAAGGATATTCCTTTGACATGTTATTCTTTCAGGAGACGCGTTTGGACTGCATGTGTTGTAATTTGACCGGAGGTCAAAGGACGGTACTAATCTGGTGTTGTTTTACTTAGTTATACACAAAGCGGGAGGGATGACATCATTGCCTCATTCTGCTTCTCTAGTTCACTCAGTTTAGCATGTAAGTGACTTAACAATGTGAAGGGTCAGATAGGGTGAAATATAACACAGTTTTCAACTGGTAGGTCACAACTTTGGATGCTGCATAGCCTTAAATAATGACCCTATCTTTGAACAATGAGACATTTATAAAGATAACCATTTAATGCTACTCAAAAGGTGATATGTGGTGTAGTCTGAGGTGACTGCAAAGCTCAGATGAATCTCAATGAACAGCTTTGGGTTTGGTTAGTAATTTGATTCACAGCTCTCAGGGGTCCACTCCTGAACCTTTGAGAATAAGAAGCATATTGATTAGAGAGCAAACCATAATTGGGTTGCAATCTCTGGTCTCGAGAGGTATGACAATGAGGACAGGAAAGGGATACTTCTCTGCCACTTTTAAAAGCATAGCTGAACAATATGAGTACCTTTTGTTGAATTTGTCGCACCCTCTGTAATTTTTTTTACAAGGGTATTTTGCTATAAACGTGGTTTATGAGGACATTTCATTCAGTCAATACGGCGAGTTGATAGTTGCATGACAAACGTAAACAATCTACAGTATGGTTGAATGACTATGCATATTACGATTTTGGCAGCAGAATGTTGGGTAACACTTTGGTTTAGGGATCAGGAATTAGACAGCGGCTGGGATGAGGATTAGCACCTCTAAATCTGAGGCCATGGTTCTCAGCAGGAAACCAATGGAGTGCGTACTCCGGGTAGGGAAGGAGGTATTGCCCCAAGTGAAGGAGTTCAAGTAACTCGGGGTCTGGTTCACGAGTGAGGGGACAATGGAGCGGGAGGTTGGCCGGAGAATCGGGGCAGCGGGGGCGGTATTGCACTCGCTCTATCGCACTGTGTCATGAAAAGAGAGGTGAGCCGGAAGGCAAAGCTCTTGATCTACCGGTCAATTTTTGTTCCATGAAGGCTGGGCCATTACCGAAAGAACTACTGTAGGTCGCGAGTACAAGCGCCAAAATGGGCTTCCTCAGAAGGGTGGCGGGCTTCTCCCTTAGTGATAGGGTGAGGAGCTCAGTCATCCGTGAGGAGCTCGGAGTAGAGCCGGAGACAGGAGTCAGTTGAGGTGGTTTGGGCATCTGGTAAGGATGCCCCCTGGGCGCCTACCTAGGGAGGTGTTTCAGGCACGTCCAGCTGGGAGGAGGCCTCGGGGAAGACCCAGGACTAGGTGGAGAGATTACATCTCCACAATGGCCTGGGAACGCCCCCCCTAGTCAGAGCTGGTTAATGTGGCTCAGGATAGGGAGGCTTGGAGCCCCCTACTGGAGCTGCTTCCCCCGCGACCCGGCTTCGGATAAGCGGTTGAAGATGGATGGATGGATGGAATTAGACAGTAATTCATGTATTATTATTCCACTTGTATGTGACTAGTTATGGGCTTGTTTGGCATTATAAAATATTTATTAAGCCTTTATTTGCTGATTTCTTATTCTTGCTTAATAGCCCCTTTACATTTGCTTTGGTCATAATGAATTTCTTAGTTAAAAACAAAATATATCAATAGCTAGTATGATGCACAATGCATCCAGTGTGAATGTGCGGCTTATACGTATAAAATACAAAGCAGGGAAGGTTATGTTTAGGGGTAGGGGTCGGTGTAGGGTGTTTGTGGGACTCTAAATAAACACAATAAACATGCTGCAATGATGCCACTACAGTATACTGAATAGTAATATTTAATGTAGTGTGAAAATAGCATCTAACACCATTTGCTCTTAGTGCAATGAGGATGCTTTTTGAGAGGATCAGGCATGAAGGTATTGAAGGCTGAACTGAATTCCACAAATAGGATGCTTGCATAAGTCCCAGATCTGTCGAAGTGTTCCAGGATATAATACAGTCCCATATTGACAGCATCATCCACAGACCTGTTTGCTTAGTAAGCAAACTGAAGGGGAAATTCAAAAGCATACCCCTAAACACTTTAAAGTATTTTTTTTTTCTTCGCTTCTTTTTTAGGAAAACCTGTTTTGTTCTATTTTGAAGAGATTAATTATATTAAATGTGACTGTTTCATCAATTAAAGTGAATTAAATTTATCAATAAAACAGAATTAAATTAAACGGGAAAAAAAAACATTGTTTGTGTCATTCTTTCAAAGTCAGTTTTCACTTCTCAACGTCATCAGTAAAAAAAGTTTCAATTTACCCAAAAGCAAAACACTCAATTGACTTGTTCAAATGACTCAAATGATTCAGGTCAATACAAATGATTCAAATCATTACTTAGTATAATTCAGTTCACTCTTTTCCCTGTTCAATAAAAGTTCAAGTAATGTTAAACATCAATGTCCATACACTTTTAGAGCAATTTTCAATAGAGTTCAAGAATGAATAGAAGAGGATCTTCTAGAAGAGGATCAGTCTGTAGCATTGATGATATGAGCTGGGTTGAGTTGAGATGAGTGGTGATGATTTGATTAGGGATGAGGATCAAAAATGTTCAAAAACACAAAAAACTTCTGTTTCTTCAAATGTACAGCGTTACACTTGTCAAAAACTCACATGCACACTAGTGAGTGCACTTAATCATCATAAATCGACAAAAAAAGATCAGTTTTGAGGTCTGCAAATGACTATGTAGTTCTCTAAAACACAACAAAAAACTTCAAAAAATTATCAGTAACTGCCGTTCTGTCAGAAATGATAGTGTTCAGAATGAAACTCTTAACTTTAGCAACTTTCATCGTGCTCACAGTAAGACTCTAACAGCTTCAACAACAGTTATTGGAGTACTACGCTAAGCATTCACATCCAAACCGATATATACTTCTGGCTTAAGAACAATGTTCAGGCAGTGGCCAGTATTCTGTGTTGTATTGTTGGAGTTGGTAGCAGTTCATCCTCCATGAAGACTGCGGTTAGTAGTCATTGCTCAGCGACACATAGCGGTGGGAGTGGGACATCAGGCTGGGCCCATGCTGGATCTGGCAGGCTCTGGTAACCTCCTTACTCACATTCTTACCCACATTCACCCACATGTATCCTTACCCACATTCAAATCTGTTACCCAGCCAGCTCCTAACAAACTTTGCCCTTCACCCATTTTAAATCTGGCACATTAAGTATAAATGCACTGTGCTGTTAGTGTACTCAACACCATGTAGGGAGAAGAAAAAACTGTATCATCAACTCACCAGATTTGAATATAAGTAAAATGATTTAAGGAATAAGGCAATCCTATTTTAGTTTAGGGATGAAACAGTATTAAAAGGTATTTTCATAATAACTGTACTTTAAATGAGTGTATATATACACTCTCCTAAAGGATTATTAGGAACACCTGTTCAATTTCTCATTAATGCTATTATCTAATCAACCAATCACATGGCAGTTGCTTCAATGCATTTAGGGGTGTGGTCCTGGTCAAGACAATCTCCTGAACTCCAAACTGAATGTCAGAATGGGAAAGAAAGGTGATTTAAGCAATTTTGAGCGTGGCATGGTTGTTGGTGCCAGACGGGCCGGTCTGAGTATTTCACAATCTGCTCAGTTACTGGGATTTTCACGCACAACCATTTCTAGGGTTTACAAAGAATGGTGTGAAAAGGGAAAAACATCCAGTATGCGGCATTCCTGTGGCGAAAATGCCTTGTTGATGCTAGAGGTCAGAGGAGAATGGGCCGACTGATTCAAGCTGATAGAAGAGCAACTTTGACTGAAATAACCACTCGTTACAACTGAGGTATGCAGCAAAGCATTTGTGAAGCCACAACATGCACAACCTTGAGGCGGATGGGCTACAACAGCAGAAGACCCCACCGGGTACCACTCATCAAAAAAGAGGCTACAATTTGCAAGAGCACACCAAAATTGGACAGTTGAAGACTGGAAAAATGTTGCTTGGTCTGATGAGTCTCGATTTCTGTTGAGGTAGAGATGGTAGAGTCAGAATTTGGCGTAAACAGAATGAGAACATGGATCCATCATGCCTTGTTACCACTGTGCAGGCTGGTGGTGGTGGTGTAATGGTGTGGGGGATGTTTTCTTGGCACACTTTAGGCCCCTTAGTGCCAATTGGGCATCGTTTAAATGCCACAGCCTACCTGAGCATTGTTTCTGACCATGTCCATCGCTTTATGGCCACCATGTACCCATCCTCTGGTGGCTACTTCCAGCAGGATAATGCACCATGTCACAAAGCTCGAATCATTTCAAATTGGTTTCTTGAACATGACAATGAGTTCACTGTACTAAAATGGCCCCCACAGTCACCAGATCTCAACCCAATAGAGCATCTTTGGGATGTGGTGGAACGGGAGCTTCGTGCCCTGGATGTGCATCCCACAAATCTCCATCAACTGCAAGATGCTATCCTATCAATATGGGCCAGCATTTCTAAAGAATGCTTTCAGCACCTTGTTGAATCAATACCACGTAGAATTAAGGCAGTTCTGAAGGTGAAAGGGGGTCAAACACAGTATTAGTATGGTGTTCCTAATAATCCTTTAGGTGAGTGTATATATATATATATAATGTTCTGTTTTGCATTGCAGGACCTATGTCTTTATTTAGAAAGTACAATTCCTTTAACAACTAAATTTTTGAGTTTTTAAAGAAGCAGGTCTTTTGCAATGGGCTTGATGTTGGTTTGCAGTGTGCGTGTCTGCCTGGTGCTGCTTGACAGCACAATGGCCACAATTCAATATTCCATGACCGCTGCCATCTGAGAATGCTGTTAGCTGCCGGTGTCACTCTAGGCAATGCTGGATCCAGACATACACACTTTGCCATCTCCAAACCACAAAGTCTACCTGCTGTGGTGTCCTCTTTTTCCATTTCACAGACACCTCATTAAAATTCAGCCTGGCCCTCTGTTTACAATACTTTAACTGCACATAGGTTTTACTGTATATGTTCCCTCTGCACTACTAAACACTTTCATTTTACCATGAGCACTAATTTAAAGGACATTGTAGAAAGGACACATTCATTTATAACTGATTTGTCTACAATGGGTAAAAAATTTAAATCATATAATATATCATAATTTTCTCACCCTCATTTCATTTCAAACTATGACTTGACTATGACTATGACTATGACTATCTTCTGCCAAACACAAAAGATAATTTTATAGAATGATTTGGATTTCCATTCAATTAAAATTGATAGGGAAACACTTTAAAGATTAAAAAGCACCCAAAAGTATCATAAAAGTAGTCCATGAGACTTCTCCTATTTTAAGTCTTCTTTTGGCGAGAAAGCAAAAATGATGTTATTTTACAATTAAAACCTTGACTTCTGCCATACTGTAGCTCTTCTGTGCTTTAGAGAAGCTCTTCACAATGGCTCGCACTGCAACCTTGCCAAAGCAAAAACAAAAGTTCTTGCAACTTGCACCATTTAGAACAAGCTTCTCTTATGATTCAAACTATATATTAATCAAGGAAAACCAGCAAAATTATATTTTACACATCTGTAAGGCGCAACCCTCTGTAATATTAATAAATCAGGACATTTGTTGTGCATGCATTTAAGTTTTTACATGTCACAGTCCTGTCACTTTGTCAGGTTGGGTTTTTGTCTGACGGGACTGTGACATCATCGCCTCATGTCCTGTCTTTGTGTGAGCGCATGGGTCCGGTTGTGAGTTACTGCCGTTTGCTCTTCGGTCTGTCTTGTTCATGCATGGTGTCTGGATCCTGACTTCCTATCTGGTTTGGTTTTGGTCAATGTCGGGATCTGGACACTTATGCTCCATGTTCTGTTTGTTCTGGTCAAATTGTGTTAATGTTTTCCCTCGTGTGTTCCAGGTGCCGCTGGCATGCGGAATCAACATTTCCAGAGGAACCCTGATTTTTTCAATGGGAACACTGATCATGCCAACTTTCAGATGCCGAGTGGTACCTGTTCCTTGCTTGTTCCTGCTTAGTTTAATACCTTTGTGTGTCAAGTCCTTTGCTGGATGGTTGAGTATAGTTTAGTGAATGTGGTCTGTAGTGATTGTTGTGTGTTATCATTATAGAAAGCTGCTTGGTGTGAAGCAAATCACTTTGCCTAGTTTGTCCTGTCATGTGTATCTGTTTGGCTGCCTGTCTCCGCCTTCATGTTGGAGGAGTGGTTACCTTCCAGTCTGCTGTGCGCTTGTTCTCTGCACCCCCACAACACTTAAACAGAGAATTCCTCACAGATCACAGTTAAATTATTGTTAATAAATCCTTTTGAACTGTTCCTCTGCTCTTGGGTCACTTTGTCTCGCTCTCGCTCTGTTAGGACTATCAAACAATTAACATTTTTAATCTAATTAATTATACGATATGCTGATTAATTAATTGATCATTTTTTAATTTTTTTTTGCCTAGAAAGGCCTAAAAAAATACAGAAATTTCTTAAATAATTATATTTAAATAACTATAAATATAATCTTCTTTTTCGGCTACTCCCTTTAAGGGTCGCCACAGCAGATCATCCATGATCCGCATATTTGACTTGACACGGTGGTTTTACGGTAATTTTTTCTAAAGTACTGTACACTCACAAACCTTTTGGGCATTAGGGAACATGTAATACCCTTTTAATTTACAGTATATGTGAGCACTCTGCTAAAAAATACTGCTTAAACTAGCTAAACATTGCAACCGTACATTTCCACTGCATGGACAAAATTCTCAACACCGCTCAACACGCTAGACAGCTACCACCTTGGGGCATGTTTGTAATATGAAAAGCCAGTGCTTTTTGTCTCTCATCATTTTCAGTATATGAGCAATAATATCATGTTATACTGTATATGTGTGATTAGAGTTGGTAAGATGCCAGCTTCATTTCTGGATGCCTAAAATGTACAAACAGTGTACACTTTAGCCCTTTCCAGCCAAAGTATTGCCAGAATGAATGTGTGCAGTCATCATTTGACATCTGTTTGAAGTCAGAAATATTGTCTCAACTAACGTAGGAATTAATTAATTGAATTGCTCGCTCAAAACGCGCTGGTGGAAATTTATGATAAGTTGCATAGTCACTCAGTATTGTCTAGCTAGAAGACCAATTAAACCATCTGAAACCAAGACTGACAAACCAACTTAGTCTAGTTTAAGCGGTTTTGTGTTTTTGTCAAAAAATTGTAAAGCAGAAATGAAGTTGATTGAGAATATCAAGTGTTCATGCAGTTACAGAGAGTGAATCTGCGTTAATAGATGATTTTGCTGGACAGAACTGCACACTCAAGTAGAAGTGTCCACCGCTGACCATCTCAGCACTCCTGTACTGAAACCAAACTCATCGACCGTATTGTCTCACTGTCCCATTAGACTAGTAGGAGATGAATAGCATGTAGCCCTGATGGGTGTTAATGAGAATGTGTTTAATAGGTGGGTTTGGTGTGGGTTGAGGAGGAGGTGGACATTAGAGTGATCTTGCAGTGAGTCGCGGAAGCTGCAGTAGTGGTTTTGTGTAAGCTCAATGCGAGGACTCAAGCATCACCGAAAGCAAATTTTTCAGAAAATGTTCATGATTCAAAGCAGAACCAAACCAAGGGGACTCAAGGGACAGTGTGGTTTTTCAAATCCCCAAATGGGTGTTGCTTAAACTAAGGGCACTTGTATGTCTAAGATTTAATTAATATTACAACTAGCACATTTATTTATTTTTTTATGATTGTTCTGTGAAGATCATATATGAAGTTTAAAAACTGTCAGCTACATTTTAAATGTCTTTCATGTGTAGATTGTAATTTTTTACCCTTGTTCAAGACCCAGACCTTTAATCTTAATCCATGAAAATTGAGATTAAAAAATAACCTTTCACATTATTTGCAAATTGGGCATGCAAATTGGACTCTTTAATGTCCCAAAGAACTGCCTCGATAAGTGCTGTTTTCTTTGGTGTGTTGACGTTTTTGAACCATGAAAATGAAACATGAAGTTGAGGCAGGACATGTCAAATGGCTTGTGAATTTAAGATGTTGCATTAATCCCAAATTCTCCTTCATTTAGTGATTTTTTTAAACATCGACGGATAATTCCAAATGCTGTCTGTCATTATGACAGTTAAAAAAAGTAAAAAAAGAAACAATTTTATCCTTGTGTATCAGTTTGACTTCACAGTCTCTCTCACTTTCCCACTGTGAGTGCATGCCTGGTTTATTCCGTGGAATTAAAGATGCCCTTCAGATGATCGGATCACAAGTGAAAAGGTGCCATCGCCATTCTCTACCTGCAATATGTGTCACTTTTGACCATTTGTGTTGGGGTTTAGAGAGGAGTGTATTTGAGTTCATGAAATTAATGTAATGTAATATAAATTAATTATTGTGTTACTGCACGGAAGCATACTGGACTCGTGCACACTTGCGTGCTCCAGAGATAGTGCACACGACGTGCACATAAAACACTGATGCACGCATCAGATGAGAAGCATATTGAGCGCTTATGAAATGTAGATCGTGAGATGAATGTAATTAAATTTGCTTGGGGGACCACCAACATTTTTTTGTCTTACATGAAGCCCTATCTTAAGTGAAGACCTGCCCATTGATAGATAAGCCCACGCTGCACACATGGATATTTACATATTGCGATAGACATGAAATAGCTAAATCTCTATCGATTTACACTTCATATCGTTACCACAATATATATATATCGTCATGTCACCCAGCCCCAATCCACTAATGGATTATAATGGATGCTATGATCCTGAATGTAACCCTAGCTCTTATTAAATGAAAACAAGTATGATGGATAAAAATAGACATTTTATTACTCAGTCCATAAGAGTGACAGATACAAATTATTTCAAGTGCAACCTCTGCGCAGACACATGCAATTTGAATTAAACAAGACTACACGTAACGTTCCAATTCAAAGTAAAGTACCAGTGACATGTATGACTCTCTATCCAAGTACTCTCTTCAAGTCCTGTGCCGTCCAAAATGAGTAGGGCACAATGAAGTTCACTTTCGAATTAAATTAGCTGTTTTTGATAACTTTACTGAAACGTTCCTCTTCCTAAAGCCACAGAACAATGCAGAGCAAAACATTTCACGGAATTCAATGCAATCAACCAGTAATTTCAATTTGATACAATTAATGACCAAAGGCAGCTGGGAATATTGGCTTGCCTTCCCCCACAATAGAGAAAGGGCAGCCAAAGAACGGGTATTTAGGGTCCCTTGACCCTTTTCACTATGAGAAAAGTTCTCCAGTCACAATCCAGTATTTTTCCTTCAGCTCTGCGGTCTGGTGGCTGTTTCCCTGCAGTCAGAGCGGGAGCACCATCACTGCAGCTCTTTGTCCTGTGTGTTCTGCATTCCAGGAATACCCACATGAGCTGGATGCCTACTTCTTCCTTGTTTTCACAATTACATATCTGTTTACTTTTAAAAGAGGCTTTTCTTGCTGCATGTCTTGGCCCTTGAGTCCCACGCTCTGGTGAAATTTGGGCCAGAACCTGTGCGATACCTGATGTCATATCAACAGATATATCCTCCTTAAGTCAGGATACGATTATGATGATTATAAAAACATGCAGAGTAATGAATGGGTATCATTGCTGATATTTGAATGATGCTGTGCTCTAAACATAAAGTGTCCAGAAGCTGTGACAGAAATCTGTACAAAACCAATAACCAAGAGTATCTGTGGCAAATTCACTAAACAATCAGGACAGCCTCATAAGGGAAATGCAACTTTTTGCCTCTAACTGACATAAGGTTCTCACCTTATTTCAGAGAACTCCATCATAGGCTTGGCAATCTTCAGATATCTTGTGTTTAAACGCAATATGTTTTATTATACTTATAAATATACTAGTTTTGTTGCATTATACTATTGTATAGTGTACTGTATATAATATTTTCATTATACATACAAAACATACAACTTACCACACTTTTACTACAGTTCTCTAGAACAGTCTTAAAGCAATTGCCACTGTCACACGATACGTCTGCAAGTTGTTTCAGAGTTCTGGTACCCTAGGATTGCAACATTAAGCAGACTAACTTCCTTTATGGAGGGGAAGCTTTTTTAGCATTTAACACCTTAAGTTTCACTCAGTTCCTCAAACAGAACTCATCATACATTTGCTATACTTCCCTTCTTAAAACTTGACAATTACAATGCAGGTCATTAGCAATCAGCAATATATTGCAATTCAAATGTTTAAAAAGGTTTCAAATCTTTTAAAGATGTGCCTGGCCATCAGGGCTGGACTGGGAAGAGAAATCATCTCTGGATTTTACATAGAAACTGGCCCAAAAGTTGAGCAGGGTTTGGGGTGGCAGTATTTTGTGGTTCGTTCTGCATAATGCTGCAGTTCATTTGAGCTTATCTTGGACAATTCGGCCTGTTTCGCGGGCGGCCCACCGGCCTGCTCAGTTCTCACGATGGGCAGTCCACCCCTGATCGGCCCCAAAGTGCATCGGCCCTCTGGGAAAATGCCCGGTACGCCAGATTACCAGTCCAGCCCTGCTGACTATTAAGACACCTGAGCATCAGCAACACAGTATTTCAAATTAAACATTCACTAAACATTCAATGGCAATGTATACATTTATAAATATTAGCACTCTCAGCTGATTAAATTATTTAATAATGATTAATTGCATGATTTTTCACAGATTTTGAAAATGCTGAAATATGACTGATATATGAAATAGTTATTTTCCTGTCAAAATGCATGTAGTTCCTACTTAAAAAGAAAAGAAAACAATATGCAATAATTTTTATTAATATTTTCCAAGCAAAGCCTTTCAGAGTATAAAGACAGAAATGCACTAAAATAGCAACAAGTACCATTAATTGTTTCTCAAAGTCTAAGTGGGAGGTACACAAATTTAAAGAGCTTGTTCACATAGGTTGCGCATTCATTGCAATGCACATTAAATCTCTTAAACCCTCATCCTCCACAATAATAATCATCCGATAGGCTGTGGCTGTCCAGCAATCGTGAAGTTGCCTTCCCATGATTCGCACCGCTTTGAACTCCTCATGAAAAGCGATGCGTCTTGAGCCCTATTCGGATGCTAATTGTTTTACATGAGGATGTAAGGTAATTCCAGCATTCACCAGGGCTAATCAGTGATTTTATTGCCATCCGAATCCAAAATGTTGGTGTTTTTCTCCCACCACCCATGAGAAAATTCCTGGCCGAATTACCTACTGCTTTTTGACAGTGTGGTAATTTAATTTCCATCTGAATCCACATCTCTGAGTTTAAAAGCAGAAATCAGTGCAAAAGTAATTTTGGAAAACCTTTATGCCAAGTGCTGAATGACTACTATTTGTCAAGATTTATGGTAATGTGCATGCATAGAAATGTTGAAAATTATTCACATTAATAAAGTTACATCCCTGCTCCACCACACTGAGTGGGAGCATTTACGTATAAGAAAAAAAAGAGAGTTTAAAACCTAACTTTTCTCATAAATGTCCAAATTTTCCATAAAACACAGTTTGTGGACTGAGGAATTTTCCTCTTGCTGTCACCATATGGAACAAGTGCAGACTATGTGTTGACTAGTGGCAGAACTATCTGACTAGTCAACTAAACTGTACACACCCTAAAACAAATATTACACATGACTGACCACGTGAGAAGCAAAATTCTGGGTTCTTAGAATGACCCAACTCCACACTCTTGTGTGTGTACGTTTGTGTGTGTGTGTGTGTGTGTGTGTGTGTGTGTGTGTGCTTGTTTGTTTCTGTGTGTCTGTCTGTGTGTCTCTGTATGTAGGTGGGTCGAATTGACCTGAACATAGTATGAAGGACATGAATGTGTGGGGGCAGTGTAGCATGAGTACTCAATGAATTTGTTTTCTTTTACATGTTCTTCACAGAAAATAAGCCAAGGCCATGGAGTTTCAGGTTAAAAAACTTTATCCTTGTATCATTTTTAATTTAGCTTGACCCGAACACCTCATAAGGGTTGAGGTCCTTTTTCCATCGCTTTGATCACCAACTCTGAATTGCTGCTATGAATTTGTTTGTAGTGTGTGTCAATTTGATAATTACGTTAAATCGTGTTTAAAAACAAATATGTGTCAAACATTGTAAAATAATCAAATGTGTTAATTTCGACAGCCCTAGTTTAGACACTTTAGTGTCCAATGTGAAACATCTCTTGTAACCCTGGTTCCCTGAGTGGGACTGAAACGCTGCATAATCGCTATGGGACAGATTTCACTGAAGCCCTTATACAATCACAGCAAATTTATTGGGAGTTAGGGAGCTAGGTCATGGGCACCATTAAGGCACTTGCTTTCGCTCTACCGAGTCAGGTTTTCTGCAGGAAGGCATGAGCCTATGCAGCCGCAAGAGAGTATGGCCAGCTTCGCAGTGTCTCGCAGTTCCCACTCAGGGAATCAGGGTTATGTGGAACGTAACCAAGATGTTCCCTTTTGAAGGAACTTGAGCTGCATAATCACTATGGAACAATATATATTCACAGTATGCAAACAGTAGCTGCCAAATATCTAAGCCACTGTGGCAAGCATATAGCAATACTAAAGCGAGCTAAAGCGTCCAAATAAAAAGAAGGAATTATGAGGTTGCTCCTGTTCCAACAGAAAAAATCCTGGGAAGCAGGAGTCAGACCCTCATCCAGATTATAAAATCTAACAAATGTATGCTGAGAGGACCACCCTACCACCATATAAATGTCCTCCAAGTACACACCTCTAGCCAAAGCCCATGAGAATGCCATGATCCTCATAGTATGGGCTTGAATACCCGAAGGCGAAAGTAAACCTTTCGCTTCATAAGCACTAGAAATTGCGTCATTAAGCCAAAGAGACAGTCTTTGCTTGGCCACCAAAGCACACAAACAACTGTTCTGACTTACACCACTGGCTAGTACGGTCAACATAAACACGCAGCACCCAAACTGATCAAAGTATATGCCACCTTTCATGCTCCTCCGATTCAAATGAGGGAGGAGAGAAAGCCTGAAAATAATTATGACAAAATAACCTTGGGCAAATAGGCCAAACGATGTCTTAACCCCTTGATCACCCTGGTGCAAAATCCATACATAAGGGATTGATCAACAAGACAGGACATGCTAATCACCAACTCTTCTAAACGATTCCAATGCCACTAGCAGGGCTGTTTTAACAGTCAAAAACTTATCAGTGACTGTTGCCAAGGGCTCGGACGGAGCACCCAAGAGCACCTCTAAAACAACAGATAAATCCCTTAAAGGAACACAGACAGGACGAAAAGGTCTAAGCCTGTGTATCCCACACATACAACGAAAGACAAAAGAATGTCTACAGACTGAGACTCCATTGATCAGTGCAAGCTCAGCCACTATAGCAGCAACATAGACTTTAAGCATTGCTGGGACAACCCCAGTACTGTGACACTTGTGAAAAAATTTCAGCACTGAACCGACAGGGCAGTGAACTGGATGTTCACCTTGCACTGTACACCAAGAAGCAAAAATACGCCTGCTGAAAATATAAAGCTTCTCCAGATTTATTCCAAAATCTGAGGATGTAATGTCCACTCTCCAGGCACCAAGCTCTGTATGGACAGGAGATCTGCCCCAAAATTCAACCAGTCCGGAACATGTTTGATTTGTAGAAACAGCACATTGTCCCTTGCCCACAGAAGAATGCAACGTGCCAGCCTCAGTATGACAAAATCGTGAACTGAAGAACAGAAAATCTGACTTGATGGCGTGAAAGTGAGCACCTTAATGGAGCCCAGATGTAGCTCCCTAGGGTTGTCACTTATGCGCCATCTGACAATAAATTGTTGTGATTGTGTAAGGGGTTCAGACCACGTGACACTCAGACATGTCCCATAGCGATTACGCAGCTCGAGTTCCTACGGAAGAAAAATTGCATTTATAATGCAGTGCAGCTGTTTAACTGCACTGAACTTCAGGTAAAACACACAAACGGCAGCTCTACTGCATTGATTTTAAATTGAACTACTCTGAACTGCTATTATTATGCAATGTACTGCTGTTATACCAGTGTGGAATGCAGATCCACTTCACTGAACTGTAGTAATACTACACGGATCTGCAATTGTACTGCAGTGTACTATATCAGTACTGCAGTTAAAAGGCATTGTACAGTAAGTGCAGTATAGTATGACATTGTGCAGTACAGCATTATTGTTCTACACAAAACTTTATTTTTTACTTCATAGATTGCAGTACTACTTCAATCAGACTGCATTTTTTCTGCAGTTAATTTTTGTAAGGGTAGTAGCATTAGCCACAGTTAAACCACATCCTTTATTCTGATTACTCGAGGTCAGTGGGGTGAGTTGCTTTAGGTATAATTCTGGGTTTACTCACCGTCTTACTGCAGTCATCATGTCTTGTCCACTCAAAGGCTCTGAGATCTTTATCAACGGATGTGATTTGATCAGCACCAATGGCACAGAGATAACATGACCTTATGCAAACTACTAAGTTCTATCTGACTCTTGCACATGCTGGGTTGCTCACAAGGTAAATTAATATATATATATATATATATATATATATATATATATATATATATATATATAATATGTTGTCTTTAATAATAGGTTCTCTATATTTATATTCTTTCCACTTTTCTACCATTATATTCATATATAAATGATTGTACCTTCTTTATGTTTTTCTGCTTTGAAACTAACCAAGCAATTTGGATGAACAAATAGTTTTTAAGAGTACAAGTCTGGTAACTTTCCACACATGGCAAAAAAAAAAAGAAAAATCACATAACAAGCAACATTGCATGTGATATTAAGAGTTGCTCCCAGAGAACGTGTCTTGAATGCGTCACAAAATATACTGTACAAAGAGTGACACCACATTGAAATTTGGGATATTTGGTTACACTATATTAATGTTCTCTTTGTTTTGCTATTAACATTTGTATTGATTCTTATGTGAAATATGGAATAAACTGAAAATATACACATAGATATATTTTATCCCATTTTATCCCCCTTCCCAACCCCACCCTGTCCCTCAACAAATATCTCTGTGGCTTACCAAACGTGTCTATTTTGCCGAACTATTTATATGACATCTTTTCAAATGCTGCCACCCTTCCCAATTCGGTGAACCATACATGCAATGAGGGAGCGCCAACTGACTTCCATCCTCTAAGAAATATCTATCTGCCAATCATTACACTAGTTTGGACCCAGCTTTTTTATTGTCAACTACTTTAATGACCACCCCATCACCCAATATACATAGTCTGGGTCAGAATGAAATTTGAGTATCTAAAACCTCACAGATACAATTCTGGACTCTAAACCAGAATTATTGAGTCTTACTGCAGATCCACAAAGCAAGGGCAATGTCTCCATCCTCCAACAATTAATTTTTATAACATTGACCTTCCCTACTATAGACAGATGTAGTGAAGCCCACCTATCCACATCACACGAGAACATTTTCATTAATGGGTCAACTCTAACTAAATCTCTCAAATTTGTTGGAAATAAATTGCCTAAATACCTAATGCCTTGCTTAGGACATTGAAAGGCACCAGGTTGGAAAGCTATGGCCGGGCAATTTGCTGTCAGAGCAAGAGCTTCCGATTTAGACCAGTTCACCCTGTATCCTGAAACTTTGGAGAAAGTATTAAAAATTCTCTGGAGGCTAGGCATAGATAATTTAGGGTCAGAGACAAATAATAATATATCATCTGTGTAGAGTAGAGCCCTGTTTTTAAGAATGAGACTGATCAGGGCCTGCATCATGGTTGGCGGTAGTTCACCTTTTTTAAATTCTAACATAAGTAGAGCCTGTTCTGTGACATCAGACCAAACCATCTGGCCCCAGTGCTTACCTGTTGGCAAGGCATTATTTGCTTTAACAAGCTCCTCTAAAGTAATATCTGAGTCAAGATAGTATTTTACTTGTTCGTCTATTTAGGAAGTTCTAATGGCTCTACGAAGTTGCTAATATCCTTATTGGAAGATGTGGACGTGGAAATATAAAGATCGAAATATAATATTTTAAAGACTTTATTAATATCTGTGGGAGAAGGAAATAGTTTGCCTCTAGAAGACTTCACTGAAGGAATGGTGGAAAAAAGCTCTCTCTGTTTTATGTATCTGGCAAGAAGTCTCCCTGCCTTTTCCTCCAAATCGAAATATGTCAGCCTTGAATAACCAAAACTCTACCTAATCTCTACAAAATTGTATTGCACCTATATTTTAGCTGAGTTAACTCTAAAAGATCACTATATGACATTTGGTGCTTCAGCACTTTTAATACTCTTTTTTCCAATTCCATTAATTCCAGTGCTTTGATCTTTTTAATGAATGTGGCATATTGAATGATTTGTCCCCAAAGAACTGCCTTAAGCGCCTCCAATGCCATGACCACAGAGGATACTGAGGACCAATTGGTTTCTACATAAGCATTAACTTCTATCTTTAACATTTGTTAAAATGCTTGGTCCTGTAGAAGGGATGTATTAAAGCATCATCTATATGATTTGCTTTTCGCTGTATGTGGCAAAATCTCTAAACACACCAAAGCATGATCTGAAACGAAAATGTTCCCAACTGAGCAGTCAGTGGCAGATGGAATGTGTCAACATTGCTCTAAAGGGTCAACACACCTTTGCATCGCTATGACCAGATTCATTAAAAGACTGTTCCCAAGTCTCCACCCAAAACCATATCATGAAGGATCTCAGCAGCTTGTAGCCTAGCCTCAAGATCTATACAAAAGTTCTGATCATCATCACTGGGTGCATAAATATTAGCTACCAGATTGCTCATATCTGGTGATTTTTACATATATATTAAAGTGTTAAAATTAAACTATTTCATAAATATAATATTCCATTTTATATATATATATATATATATATATATATAACTATATAAATATGATCAAAAAATTGAAAAATAAAATAGACCCCAGTAAACAATAACATCGAACCCACAATGTGAGCAAATGAACTCTACAACAAGTTAACAAAGTGAGAAAATATAGAAAGAAAGAAAAAGAGTCAGGCAGTTGCCAGTGGGCTGACAACAGAACAACAAACCCTCTCAGGCTGTATCAGTAAAATGCACTATATGAAGTCTGTATTGTTGATCGAGTGCAGGCAAAGTTACCCACTCAATCCATTGATTTAATGAAAGCCATAGCTTGTCGTGGGTATGTAAAAATCTTGTGCCCATCCTTGCCTTCAATTCTCAGCTTAACTTCTGTTGTAGCAATTTTTTACATTATTTGAATCCGTCCTGCTTCACTTGATTAGATCTAGCAAAGTCCGGAAAAACCATGACGTTGTTGTCCTCCAAGCACAACTTGCCTTTATTCCTCACCGCTCATAGAACAAAGTCTCTGTCATCCGACACCAAGAATCTTGTCATGATAGATTGGGTTATTTTCACCCTATCTCTAACCTGCAGCCCGCTGTGTTGATCAAATTTGAAATAAACCCATCAAAAACCTCACTACACTTCCTTTCCTTCTGGGTTATCCTGGGTTAGCTCTCTTTCGGCCAACATCATCCATTCTTGTGATCATGTTGGAAATATGCCTCTGATCTATGAAAATAGGCCAATGAGAAGTTGGCACACAGTATTTGCATACCCCGCCCCCGGACATACGGGTATAAAAGCGGGGAAATACGTTGAGTTCAGTCACACACCTTTTCCTGTTCCTCTGACGCTTTGTCTGCTGTTGGATCTATGGTGCACTTCAGTGGCTTTTCTCCTTCTCTGCACGGCAGTGCAGTTTGCCCCTGGGCGCTTCAACAGCACAAAAACTTTATTAAAAAGAGTGATTTTCTCTATAAAAGAGTATTTTCCTCTAAAAGAGCATTGCACAGCGGCGTTGAACGTCCTTTTCAAGACGAGTCTTTATAAAGATGGCTTTCCGCCCCTGTGTAGTTCCTGGATGTGGTAGAGTGCTCTCTGCTTCAGACGGCCACAGGCGTTGTCTTGTGTCTGGGCTGCAATCACACCAAGGCAGCGTTTGTGGATGGTTCATGATCTCACTGCGAGAGCATGACCATGGCAACGTTGCGGTCGCGGCTCGCTTTCAACAGAAAGCATGCCACTCCAGCCGCCCCCCCGCATCGCTCCTTCCCATGGGATTGAGGACGATATGGCTGGCGGTTTGAGGCGATTTGGGGACGGCAGCGGGTGCAGCTCCGCCGGGTACGCCCCCCGAACCACCCGCTACGGCACGCTCGTTGACTCCCGTCCGTGCTTGAGGCAAAAGCGGCTCGCCTCACAGCCAGCCTGCCTATCCTCTGGAGCTTGAGGTGGATGAGCTCGCCGCTGCATTGTAGAGTGCGGCGTTTGACGCGGATGACTCCCCTGGGCTGCCGCCTTCGGGCCAGCACGCCCAGGCTGAGGCTGATGCGCAGATGTCCGATATGCTTGCCCGAGCCGCTGGGGCTACCGCGCCACTCACAGCCGCACCCCCACTGGTCCCGTTTTTCCCGGAAGTGCATGATAAGCTGACGTCTTCGTGGAGGGCACCCCTCTCCACTCGTCTCAAAGCCACCCGCTCATCCGCCCTCGCTACCCTTGATGGTGGAGCAGCCCGCGGGTACACGGCATTCCCCAGGTGGACAGGGCTGTTGCGCTCCACCTGTGCCCCGGGAACCTTACCACCTGGCGGGGTCAACCTGTGCTCCCCTCCAAGGTCTGTAGGACAATGCCTTCACTGACCGCCAAAGCCTACAGCGCCACTGGACATGCCGCTTCTGTCCTGCATGCCATGGCCCTCCTGCAAGTCCACCAGGCCAAGGCACTTAAAGATCTGCACGGGGGTAGCCCTGATCCCGACGTGCTGCAGGAACTGCGCTCAGCGACCGACCTATTTACTATTTTCAGTATTCCATTGCAGCACACAAGATACCCTTTTAAACATTCTCAAAATATGATGCATACATTGTAGAATTCATTTGTCATTTCTGCTTTGCAGTCAAAGTGTTGATTAAAAAAATACACTTTTGTGGAATCTTGGTCTGTGTGAAATCCTGAATCCTGTACAACCAGTTCTCAGTCCATTATTGGAGCCATCAGAGGTTTGTGATAAAATGTTTCTCGTGAACTCACTTTCTAATGTCTTCCCTACATAAGAACCCCTATCGTTTTTCTCTCTTGGCTCTCCAGTGGCGTTTATGTCGCCTAGCATAACCCGTCTGGAAACAGCCCAAAACCCTCACTTGAAAGAAATCCAAGCTTTTGTAACTAGATCAGGAATTGAAGATGCTGGCCTGCCACAACAAATTGGCCTTGTTCAGCTAGTGATAAAAAGTGAGAGAAGGGTGGTGGGTTGTGTGTTGGGTTTTATGCTTGGAGATATCACTCTGATGTAATGTGAGAGCTCTTGTGGCCGCTGTGGGTGAAGGGGCTCATTGGTCGGTTTGGCTGTGACCCAAGAGCTTCAACGATAAACACCACGTCAGTTCATGTCTTCATATCATGCATGCATCTCTTGACTGCTCTTTGTCTGTCACTCATGGTGTAATGGTGTTATCCACAATGTGTATTTGTGCTTGTCTTATTATTATTGTATTTAATACTTTTGTCCATGTGTCTCTATTCATATTTGAATACTAATGAAACTGTAATAATAATATACCATCATTCTTGTTGTTTTTAATTATATAATTTAGGGATTGATCTAGTATGTATGTGTGTATATATATATATATATATATATATATATATATATATATATATATATATATATATATATATATACACACACACACACACACACACACAATTCTTACTTTTGTATAATATACTAAGCTAGCTATTGATTATTGCTTTATAATGACCTTTATAAAGCATGAGTGTTTTGGAAACAGTTTAAAAACATTAAGCATTCAATACATATATAAAATGTATAACTAATTTATTTTATTATTTCTGGATTAATATTCTAATAAACTCTTCTTGATCACTGGTTTGCATCACCTAAAATACATTAGTTGGGTATGGTTAATAAGCTTTTTATAAAGGATTAAATACAATAATCAAACTACTTATATTTATATGAACTTATAAAACAATTATAAATAGTTTTCTACATAAAATATTAAGAATAACATACTATTTACTTTTTTAATGTATTTACAATATAGGAACAATGATTTATAAATAATACATTTACATTTATGCATTTGGCAGACGCTTTTATCCAAAGTGACTTACAGAGCTTATTACAGGGACAATCCCCCTGGAGCAACCTGGAGTTAAGTGCCTTGCTCAAGGGCACAATGGTGTTGGCTGTGGGGATCGAACCAGCAACCTTCTGATTAACAGTTTAGTGCTTATAATACATTCACTATTAATTAATGCTTTAAGAATATGGTAACATTTTACAATAAGATTACATTCATTAACATTAGTTAATGCATTAGGTATCATGAACAAACAAGAAACTATATATTTTTTACATTGTAATTTATTTTTGCTAATATTAAGATTAATAAATGATTAAAACTTATTCTTCATTGCTAGTTCATGCTAACTAATGTTAACAAATGAAACCTTATTGTGAAGTGTTACCAGAAATACTTTATATCATGTAATTTTTTTTTAAATTGCACTGTATTTTCTCTTTAAGGGGTGGTGGGTTAAGTCGTTCCTTGTCACATAATTTCTTAGACACAAAATAACTGATAATTATTATATTTTGTGAACTGTGAAGCACAAATTAAAAATATTTTCAAGTAACCTAAGTATGTGATTTATATAACATCTAAATTATCTGAGTTTATTCAATTATAAAATTTTATCTTGGGTGTATGAGCCTGAATTAATATGGTTACCCAAACAAAAGTAATTTTTAAGTGTCAGATCAGGGATAAACATCTCTTTAAAGGTGAATTATATCATTTTTCACCAAAAAAGATTTCTGAAACTGATTTCATACAAATATCAGACAAGCTGATTGTCCAGCCCCATGCTCACATTATTTTTTTAGCATTTGTTTCAGAACCTCATGTCTTTTCTCCCTTAGTTTTGTTCATTTAGGCATATTTGAACATGGCTATCACATTCTGATCTGCACCAAAACAGTCGTCCCTCATTGTTGAAATCTGTATAGGTCAGCACTTCACTGTAATTTATAAATAAAAAGTTGATTTATCCTTTCATTGATTAATGGAAACCTTTTTGATGATGACACATTTAATTTAAAATGTTATTTAATGATTCCAGATGTAATTTAATGATCGCTTCTCTAATCTGGATAGTGGCAAAACAGACAGGTAGGAACATCTCAGTTACATACAAAACCTTGGTTCGCTGAATGGGAAAAAGATGCTATGTGAGGATGCAATGGGGAGCACATAAGTGGTCACATGGTCTGAAGCCCTTATACAATCACGGCAATTCATGCAAACTCTAAGAAGCTATGTCATAGGCTCCTTATAAGCAACAGCCTATTGCACCATTCCTCAGATTTTCTTCAAGAGGCATGAGCCTTTGCAGCTACTAAAGAGAATGGCCAGCTATGGAGCATCTCGTTCCCTATCTGTCACTCAATCGATGTTGTGTCGATGTATTGACACTAGAGGTCGAACTTGGGAGCCCCAATCACCTCTGATATTTGAGAAAAGGCCAATGGGAATTTGCATGCCACTCCCCTGGACATATGGGTAGAAAAAGGAGATGGCTTGCATCCACTCATTCAGATTTGTTCTTTGTTGCCGATCAATGTAGATCTTCCCACTGGTGTTCCATTCAACTCTAAAAAAGTGTACAAGCTATTGGATATTTGGCGCATTTATAGCAGGTTCTCCTTGCACAGATAAGTGCAGAGAATGCCCCTGGGTCCTTCAGCAGCCACACATCTAAAAGAGGACTTTCTCTAAAAGAGTAAAGACAGAGCGTCTATTTATAGATGCCTTTCCATCAATGTGCAGTTCCTGGTTGCAGTTGGTATCTTTCATTCGCTGACAGCCAAGGCTTGCTTTCTTTCATAGAGAGAAAGCCACTCCAGCCACCCCCTGTCCTGGTCCTTCTGCTTACATGCGCAAGGCCATGTGCTGGGAATGATTTGATGGTTTCAATGGGAGCATTTCCGCCTTGTGAATCCTGCCTTGACCTTTCTCAGCTGGTGAGATTGGTACCTGGGCTCACAGCACACGCTCTGCCCCTGTTCCTTTCTTCCCGGAGGTGCACGAGGAGCTCACAAAGTCATGATGGACACCTGTTACTGCCCGGCCCTGTTTCATGGATTCTTCCGCTCTCACTACCCTCAATAGCAGGGCGTTCCTCAGGTGGAGCAGGCGATTGCAGTGCATCTGCTCCCTCAAAATGGTGGAACACCTGGTGGAATCATCCTTGGCTCCCATCAAGAGCCTGTAAGTTCACTTCGTCCTTGAAGGCCAAGGCTTACAGTGCTGCCGGACAGGCCACCTCCGCCTTGCATACCATGGCCATCCTGCTGGTCAGAATACAGTATACAGCTACAGTATAAAGATCACCTGGGCCATATTCTGATTTCCTTGGTGAATTCTCATAATTTTCCACACAAGCAACTTCAATCCTTCACTGTCATGAAGATCTAACAAAACTTAGCAAAACATCAAAAGCCACAACATGTATGTTAGATCCAAAAACAACAAAGCTTTTAAAAGATGTGTTCCCTGTAATTTCAGAACCTCTTCTTAATATTATTAGCTCATCGCTATCTTTAAGACATGTTCCAAGAATCTTTAAAACATCAAACCATTTATTAAAAAGCCACAGCTTGATCCTGGAGAATTTAATAATTATAGACCGATTTTAAATCTCCCATTTATGTTGAAAATACTAGAAAAGGTAGTGGCCTCCCAACTACATTCATTTCTACAGAGAAATTGTATATATGAACAATTTCAGTCTTTATGCCCCATCACAGTACGAAAACTGCAATTATCAAAGTTAGCAATAACTTGCCCTTATCATCTGATCACGGCTGCATTTCTCTTCTAGTGCTTTTAGATCTTAGTGCTGCCTTTGACACCACAGATTACAACATTCTCTTGGATAGGATTGAGAATTATGTTGGCATTTGGGGACTGGCATTAGCATGGTTTAGGTCCTATTTATCAGACCACTACCACTTTTTCTGTGTAAATGAGGAATTTTCAGATCAAACAAAAGTTAAGTATGGAGTGCCACAGGGATCTGTTTTGGGGTATCTGCTTTCTCCTAATAAATGCTCCCCCTGGGAGACATTATTAGGAATCGTGGAATAAGTTTCTACTGTTATGCCGACGATACCCAACTTTATATTTCTTCAAAACCTGACAAAATTTCACAATTCTCAACAAAGAAATCAAAGATTGGATGGCCAGAAATGTCCTCCTACTCAATTGCGACAAAACAGAAGTACTAATCATTTGACCAAAAACCTCTAAAAATTGACCACCAAACTATCATTTGACTTTCAATGAATGTACTGTTATGTCATCTTGTACAGCAAATAACTTATGTTATATTTGATACCAACCTGTCCTTTGAAAATGTAATTTCCAATGTTTGTAGAACAACATCCTTCCAGCTTAGAAATATTACTAAGTTGCGATACATGCGATTGGTCACGTGATGCCATGCAAGGTTCGGACATGTGAATGGGGAGCTCTGCACACTTTGCTAGTTTTAATACTTTTCATGCCATAAACCGGTGAGATTTAAAACACCCTGATCCTTAACTGTTCTAGGAAGACAATATGTCAAAGATTTCAAAATCCTCTGCTCTGGAGACATAAAAATACACTTACATGCTCAAGCTGATCCACCCCAGAGGCCGCAGTCCAGGGAGTCAATTTGGCTGGAGAAGTGAAGGCGATGCGGCGTGAATTGCTGAACATATCAGCAATGATGGCGAAGGTTTTTGTTGACTTGGAGGATCTTGCTGTAATACGTTTATCGGCCACTGCCAATCGAAGAAGGTCGAGATATTTCTGCATGGGCTCTTTTCATGTCTGCTCAACATAACTGTAACAAAGACTCAGGCTGAGTGGGATCCATGTGCGGTTTCTTTATTGAAAGACAATCTCAAGTTCAGACAAGCAAAGGTCGATGATAAGTCAAGCAGTAATATCAGAGATAAGGCAGAATCGTATTCAGACAGGTAAAAGTTCAGGGCAGGCAGCAGACAGCAACGGTAAAAAATCCAGGCAAAACAAAACAAAGACAGGCGGCAAACAGACGTAATCGGTAATACAAGGCAGGGTCAAAACACAGAAGAGCAATACAGGGAAATAACAACGCTTGGAATTGTAGCCGGGGCAAACAAGACTTCGCAAAGAGTGAATAGCAAACAGACCTTAAGTAGTGTGTTGATAATCAGGAACAGCTGTGGTGGAATCAAATCAGGTAAGTGGGCATATGGGAAATGTAGTCTCCAGTCAATATTCGGGAGAGATAGATCTCCGGTGGCCGATTGAGGAGCCTTCACCGGCATTTGTGACAATAACAGGCCATAAGCAGGAAATTGCGCGAGCTCACGGTGTTCTGGCACGGAGATCCGCAGAAGGAGACAGGCCGATCAATTCTGTCCAAATTTCTGAGATCATCTGAAGAAGATCTCATGTTATGCGAGGATTAAAGGAACTCTTTCTTAGAAGAACCACAGCATTCTTTTGTTCCCACACTTTGCGAATACGACAAGAGATAAATGTGATAGATTCAAATAATGCAAGAAAGTCTTACATCAAACGTAGGTCACTTTTGCAATGATGTTCCCCAACAAATTGAGAATAGATGCTAAGGATGACCGCAAAATATTTACATACCCTCAAAAGCAATGCCCTTCATAAAGTCATTGGAGTGAATTCATTTTGTGATAGTTATATTGCAGCCGAGTGGGCCCGACTCACTAAAAATTAACTTGACTGTTCGAGGATCTGAATGCCTTTTTTGGTTCTTTTTGTTCTAGTTCTGCCTAGCAGCTGGAGTTTGTTTTGTGGAATAACTCACCTTTGGGACAGTTATGTGGATGACTCTACATGCTCTTTGTGCTTATGCCTCCTATTGGATGAAGTTTGTTTTATAGATAATTTCTATTGTGTAATTTTGTCTCACAAAATTTGTATAGATGCACCGGACTTGAGCAATCTGAAAGTAGTCATGGGGGGCCCTCATAGGTGTACATGGATTTTTTGAGTTTAGAGGGATGGATGCCAGTTGGCGATGTCGTGTGCACGGTTAATGCGCAAGTTTTTCTTTTTTCTGTTTTTTTTTTTTTTCTGGGGGAAGTTCTGGGATTGATTGTTGCACTAATGTTGGAATGTGGTCGTTATAATTTTATTTTTGACACAATCTATTTTTTATAATAAGTCAAAAAGTCAAATTTGAGCAAATTGTTGGAAAGTTAATTCTTATTTTAAACATAAAAAAATAATATTGTGTTTCTTCAAGAAACGCATCTTTCCCCGCAGGAAGCAGAAACATTTGGGAAGATATGGGGAGGACATGTTTTCTTTAGTGCTTGCTCAAGTAAGAGCAGGGATGTCATTACATTTATAAGTAAGCATCTACAATTCCAATGTCTCAAACAGATTAAAGATAAATTAGGAAGAGGCGTTATTGTTTTAGAAGAAATTCAGGGGAAAAGGTTGATTTTGGCTAATATGTACAAACCTAACGCTGATGATAAGGGCTTTTTATAGATCTTGGGAGGATGTTGCAAGCCACTAGCACCCATCATGATATAACATTGGGAGGAGACTTTAATATTTTATTGGACCCAGTCCTTGATTATAGTTAAGCAAAAGTGTGTAAGCCCCCTAGAGCAATAGTGACACTTCACATGATGTGTACAAATCTTGGTCCTACATATATTTGGAGACTTTTGAACCCATCTGGTAGGGACTATATATTTTTTTCATCAGTCCATAATATTTATTCTAGAATATATATATTTTTTATATATCGAAGTCCCTCATTTCATCTGTGGTTGATTGTTCAATTGGAAACATCTTAGTCTCAGATCATGCCCTGGTGAGTTTAGAGGTGTTGCCACATACTGTGAAAAAGAATTCATATAGTTGGTGCTTATATCTATCCCTTTTGCAAAATCCTGAATTTCAACAAATGTTAAAGGCCGAAATCAATGTTTATATGGAGATCAACTGGTCCTCGGTATCCTCTGTGGGCATGGCTTGGGAGATGCTTAAGGTTGTTCTTAGGGGTCGGTTCATACAGTATGCCTCATCCATCAAAAAATCCAAAGCACGAGAACTCACGGAGTTGGAAGGGAATATTAAAACTTCTGAGGCAGAACTGAAGCGTAGAATGTCATCTGATGGCCTCAGAGAATTGACCCGATTGAAATACAGATATAATACTATTTTGTCAGAGAGGTTTTGAATATTCAGGGCAAGACAGTCATACTTTGAGTTGGTGGACAAAGCAGGGAAGCTTTTAGCTAGATATATATAGCAGAGAGGGTCTTTTTCTACCATTCCATCAGTGAAATCTGCTGGTGGTGAAATATTTGCCTCAGCCATTGATATTAATAATGTTTTTAAAGAATTATATCTTGATCTCTATAGATCCATGTATTGTCTACTAATGAAGATATTAAAAACTATGCGGAACCATTAGAACTCCCTAAACTGAAAACTGAGCAAAAAAAACCTTGGAGGAGCTTGTTGAGGTAATTAAGGCCTTTCCTACAGGCAAGGCTCTAGGGCCAGATGGCTTTGCCACTGAATTTTTTTAGATCTTGTTCTACAGAACTAGCTCCTCTTTGGTCAGAGGTTTATACAGAATCATTAAAGAATGAAAAGCGTCTGCCAATCAGGATACAAGCCCGGTACAGTCTGATTCTTAAAAAGTACAAAGATCCAAGTGAGTGTAAGAGTTACACTTATCAGCCGTGATAAGGAAGGAGGATGATTTTCCAGGGGTGTGTCGGGAGGTGTGGCACATAAGCTTTTGCTTTACGTAGATTCTATTTTATTATTAGTCTCCGACCTTAGATCTATGCCTTGGCCCCACAGAAGTTCTTGGGATACAGATTTAATTGGTCTAAATCTGAAGCTTTGTCTCTGACAGCGTACTGCCTGGTAGCGTTTTTTCAGCCTGGTTCCTTTCAGTGACCTAAACAGGGCATTAAGTGTTTGGGTATTTTATTCCCAGCAAATTTGTGTGATTAAGTTACAGTTCATCTTGACCCTTTAATAAAACGTTTTTTGAGCGATGTGGGCAGGTGGGCTTCATTACATTTATGTATGATTAGGAAGTTTAATGTTATTAAAATGCTACAATCTCTCCCTATAGATATACCCCTCTCTTATTTCAAGCAATTCGATAGCATAGCGAAGTCCTTCATTTGAAATGGTAAATGTCCCAGACTACTTTTCAGTAAGTTGCATTGGCCGATTGACAAATGTGTTTTTTTGACAAAGAGATTGACAAAGAGAGACCCTCCCTGGTTTTGTGTTGAAAATGAAGTTCTTGCCCCTATTTTGCCACTGATAGGAGAAGTTGCACCCCGTTATCTCACATTTGCACTCGGTATGGACAAAAGTGTTTAACATTTTTTAAATGTTGCCTCAAACATATGGCTGAACCCAAAATTATGTATTAATAAGTCCCCTTTCTGCTGGACGGAGTGGATTGTGCAGAAGGTTAATACACTCTGAGTTTCTATATGAAAGTGGAGTGTTAAGATCCTTTGAAAATTTGATTCAACATTTTGGGATTCCCAGATCTCGGTTCTTTAGGTATTTACAGCTGTGCCACCTGTTCTGTACTAACTTTTGGAGTAGCACACACCCCTCTAAAGTGGCAGATACTCTGGGAGTGGTGATTACTGCTTTTGGGAATGGTCATGAGGTATCAGTATATTAATCTCTGCTAATTTAGAGTCTGGGGATGGAGCTTTAACTTCTTTCAAGAGATTATGGGAGAAGGATTTAAACTTGGTATTGGAAGAGGGAGTGTGAGATAGGAATCTAAAAAATGTCAAGTCTGCATCTAGAGATGCAAAGGTTCTCCTTATGCAATTCAAGATTTTACATAGATTATTTTGGACCCCCTCTAGATTGTATACACTTGGTCTTAAAGACATACTCACTTCCTGGTGATGCCAATCAAAGATGGAGATGCAACCCATGTTTTTTGATGGTGTGTTAAATTCCAAGAATTTTGGTTGAGGGTTCAGAGTTTTATGTGTGACATATTGGGTACTCAATTTTCATTGTGCCCCAGACTCTGTATTTTAGATGATGGGGTGGTCATTAACATAGGGAATAAACATGTAAAGAATTGGGTCCTAGTGTTATGATTGCCAGACATGTGATTTTAAGGGGTTGTAAGTCAGCTGGAGTGCCCCCATTTCAGGAGTGGTGCTCGGAGATGGGGAGGGTGGCGGCTTTCGAAGAAGGGGCATATAGAAGACTGGGGAATTTGGATTTGTTTGAGCAGTGGAGAGAGAGGGGTAGTTGCTAAAGTGCATGATTATTATATCTTTTTTTTTGTGTTGTTTTTTATGTGTGTTTGTGCTCATGTGTGACAATCTTGTTTGTTGAGGGTCAGGGTGGTAATGGGAGTAAATGTTGATACTGTGTAAAGATGTTTTTCCTATCTGTGTTCAATGTATGAATCAATAAAAATGTTAATCACAAAAAATAAACATGAATATTGACATGGAAACACACTGTGTTCCGTCACTTTCTGTTGCTGATGCCAAAAGACTAGATTATTGTAATGCATTACTGGGATGATGTCCAGCAAGTTCAATAAATAAACTTTAACGCATCAGCCAGAGTGCTCACTAGAACCAAGAAATATGATCATATTAGCCCATTTTATTGTTGTTACATTGGAGACCTGTTAAATTTTGTATTAATTAAACAAATCTGTTAACTACGTACAAAGCTTTGAATGGTCAACCTCCACAGTACATAAGTGACCTTCTATTATGATATATTCCATCATGTTCATTACAATCACAAAATGATGGCCTGTTAATAGTACCCAGAATATCAAAATCCACAAAAGGAGGTAGATAATTTTCCCACATGGCTCCTAAACTATAGAATAGTCTTCCTAACACTGTTTGGGACTCAGACACACTATCTCAGTTTAAGTCTAGACTAAAGTCACATTTATTCAGTCAGACATACCCCTAATTTTCTGCAATAAATTGAATGGCATCTATGCAGATATTAGTCTATATGTTTCCCTGTCTCAACCTCAGGATTCATATCCCAGAGGTTACCAGAGAATGCCAGACCCAGCTCTGTTACCCTTCCCTGACAGTCAATGTAAGACACCACCATCCTTACCATCTGCCGTTTTAAAGCACAGAACTTTTCATCCACTGACTGGACGGAGTCTCTGAACTGTACCAATGGTGACACAAGGCCATCCAATAAAAAGTCCTTATCCTTGTTACAAATGCCGTTTCCACTGCCACGAGGCTGGCCATGCTCCATCCAATTGCCTGAGCGATGTGTTTGGTAGCCCTTAGCAGCAAATCAGAAGTTTGGCCTAAGTCCACAAAGGCCTCTGCATCTAGTCCAGCTCCCTCATCCCTTATAAAAGGGGCTTGGTAGGCTTGCAAAACTGCTAGCATGTGCAAAGCCAAAACCATTTGGCCCGAAGCCAGATAGGCCTTGTTCAATAAATTCGAAGTTAGTTCGAGGGAAGGGCAGGCCTCAATCTGTGTGGTGGCCAACAAAGGAGAGAGATGGGCTGCCAGCATCTCTTCCATTGCGGGAACCGAAGTGTAACCACTTACTCCGCTGCACAACATACATTATCAAATTCAGAGGTTGAATAATTTGTAATCCTAGCCTAATGCGGCTGATCCCAGGATTTAGAAATCTACAGATGGAGGTCTGGCGAGAAAGGGCAGGCCTACAATGTGTAGTCACACGTTTGCCCACATGAAAGCAGTCATCCAGGATGAGCTTCTCTCCTGCTCTAATATTCTCAAGTAATTCCTTGTAGGTTACAGAGGGTCTGGGAACCTGTCCATTGGGATGGAAGGCACTGGCCTGGCCTTTGGTGAAGTCTTTGGAATCCGAAGCGGCCGTCAACATGGCTCTTCATCCGCAGGGGAAACCGTGGTTTGGGCTTTAGGGTTGGGACACAAATTGAACGGGGTTTGGGGGTTCGATGTTCATGCCCAAAAGGGTTTTCAAGCGGGAGGATCACAAAATTAGATTGTGCAGCCTTAAAGCCCAGGGCACCCCCGGGCAGTCAAGGGCCCCCTGGTAGTCAAGGGCTCCTGGGCACTGGCCCCATTTGCCTGGTCGGTAATCCATCCCTGGCTCCGATGTGAATCTCTATAAACAACTAAGGCTTAGACAAATGCACTGAAGTAAGAAAATCTGAGGGTTGGTGTTATGGGCTGACATTTATAAGGAGCCCATGACGTAGCTCCTTAGGGGCATCACTTAAGTACCATCAGCCAACGAATTGCCATGATTGTACTAGGAATTTTGAACACATGAAAACTGACGTGCTCACCATTGCATCATCATGCAGCATAGAGTTCCAACAAAAGGGAACTTGACAGACAGTATTTTCAGATAAAGAACAATAAATTCTGGTTGAAGGCACTGATTTTGCCTTAATAATACTTGCAGATGACTCATTTCTACCATTTTATCATTACAGAAATATAGGTATATGAGATGCGATGAGAGGAGACAGTTAACTGTCTACTTAAGTACTATTCTAATTTTTAACACAATTTTGATCCATTTAGAAATGTTGCCATATGAATGCAAAGTGAACCAAGAAGACAATGCAACACTGTAACAATGTTATCTTCTGTTTTTCCAGCCTGACATTTTGAAAATTTCTGTAGCAACAGTTTTTACTAAATGGCATGACATCCTTAAACGTATCACAGCAATTCTGAGGTGAAATTTCCACTGTGTGGTGCTAAAAGCGAGTTAAATATTCTCCCAAACAGATGAGATTATTATGATTAATGCTCTATCGAGTATTAAATCAACAAAACCTACCTCCCTACCCTAAACCTTAAACCTAACCGATAGTGTCATAAAAGCAAATGAGTGATGAAAGACACAATTGCTGAAGCAACCACATCATTATATGGTGCTTTAATGAAACTTTCGGCTCACGTGTTGACACATGCTCTTCAGTACACGTACCCCAGTGCTATACATCGCAAGTGAAATGCTCTATTAGTTGAGCTACTGTGTAATTTGATTACATTTAAATAAGCTTGTAAATGTAGCTGGTTATATGTAAATGTTAAACTGTATCTCCTATCTTTTTTTTTTACTCTTTTTTTTTTAATCGCTAATTTGCTGTTTTACTCATGATTTGTGTGAAAATGAATAAGTCATTGTTGTTGTAGCACCTCTTGTATTAATTTCACCACAAAACTACAATCAGACATATAAAGAACTAAGCTTTCTCTTCAAAACCATAAGGACTATTAATGGCTTAAGGACTATTTTACAAGTTATACTTTGATCATCCCCACTCCTGTTAAAGCAATAATGGAGTCCAGACACATTGCCTTTTATCTACCTCATTGTATTTATTCTAGTTGTATAAATTCTGTTTTTTTTAAATTACTTCTATTTATTTATTCTTTTTTTTTTTTCATTTTAAGTAGTAGTGTGTCAACTGTTTCCATACTATATTTAGTTGTATTGCATACAATCGTAATAAAGTGTCTTATTATTATTAGGCACAGGGTAATAATTTAGATGCTTTATAAATTATTTTTACAAGTGTAAATAGAAACAAAAAGCAAATTCATTGCCCTATGTTCAAATAGTTTTATGTGCTATTTTAAATACTAACATACAGAATAGGGGCATCACTTCAGTGAGTATATTTAGACACCTTACACCCACCTCTACCCCTAAACCTAATCCTAAACTTACCTCTCATTTTATTTCAGTAACCATAGTAACACCAGGGTATTTTGTAGTAAAATCATACTAACCACAAAATAAACATGGTTAGTGTATTATCACCATATTACTGTAGTAACACCATGGTTAGTTGCATTAAAACTAAGGCTTCCGCCAATAATATGAATGAATAAATAATAAAACATGGTTGCTACAATATTACTATAGTAAAACCATGGTTAATTTTACAAAAATCAAACATTTCCCTCAACTCACTGGGAGGAAATCAACTTAAAAATCTATATTTATAAAACTTTTTATTATTATTATTGATTATTATAAGTGGTATTAAAAGGAAATATTAAGATTGGAGACAGGAAAAATAATGGGAAAAGGTGCGACATAAGGCAGATTCGAACCCAGGTCAAAAAAACAAAACACATCCACTAAGTTATTACACCCCACGCAACTGTAGCGACACTGGAAGTGCAGTTTGTCTTCAATTTCCAGACATTGTAACAGCCATTACAGTGTCAACGGCCCTTCTCATAACTGGGGTAGTGAGTTTATGGTTTGAATTCAGTGTGTTTGTCTTGATTTTGTTTCCTTGTTGCTGAGTTTTATGCTCTCGTCTATAAAAGTCTCTCCCCCATGGAGACCCACATGTGCGCAGTTTGAACATGTTTTGAGGTAACAACAGTTGGTCACATATTAAAGACAGCATGGGATTCAGGCGTGACCCAGCAATGCTTTTTTCCAGAAAATGTGGTCCATGGCAGAACATAGTTTTGATGACTTCAAATCACACAATTTGCACTCATCCAAACAAAGAGTACCAAAAGGAAGTATCAGTACTCGTACTCTTCAAAAAAATAAAATAAATAAAAAATAAAATTGTATCAGGACATACCTACTTTATATGAATTTTAACTCATTCAAATGGAACAGCAAATATTGTCAAAGTCTATAATGGACTGTCTGTGTGCATGACAATATACACAATTGACTTCTTCATAAATCGAAGAAAAGTTTAATTATGTTTAATTTAATTTCAGTTAATTTACTAAATCTGATATATTAACCTTAATAACCATACAACCTGATTATAAGTAATTTCAGGGACATTTTCTTATATTTTACCAATTTGAGCACAAAGACAATGAGACACAAGTACTATTGATTCCAGAGAACTGAACTGCTCAAAGACTGTATCTGCCAGACCACAGTTATAATGCCTAAAGCAATGAAATACATCACAGGGTCGTCAAAACCATGAATGATACTCAAACCACTTTATACTAAAACAAGACCCTTTCAAACATACCAAGGGAACTTCCAGATCTGGTTTTAAAAGAATGACACAGATGAACTTTGTTTACCATATATGGAGGTTTGCTGCTGATGTCGATAAAAGAGCCTCTCATCTCTCATTAAATGACTGTGTAGCAAAACACTATTGTGCAGTTACCAAGATAATTCATTCTCTGTTGCAGATTTTGGGAGATCTTTGTTGCTAAATCATATTGTGTGACTGAAAAAAGGGTCAAAAGAGATACTTTGCTCCTAATACACCATCTTTGAAAGCTTTGAGGGTGGTGTGGCATAGTAGGCAATGCTGTTAATGGAGCTGATAATTCAACATGATCACACAGGAAATTAACATGTTTGTTTTGAAAGTTCATGTCCTTGAAATCGACCCCATTCATCCAAATTACTGACATGTACCATTCCCCATCAGACATTTTGTGAGCACATTTCCATCTAGTGAGACATAGGATCGTTCACATAAACAATGGTGAGTGAGATTCAGAGGTTGTATTTTCGCTTTTAAATTAAATATATCTAAATTATATTTCTCCACAGATGGCTAGGTTTAGGGTTGGGGTCTCACTTTCAGCACCAATCTGAGACTGGAGCTCACATGTGCCTGTTCAGAAACTGTTAGCTTCTGAACTTAATGTCACATTTGAAAATAATACAGTTGTGAACATAAATCTGATCAACAACAAATGCCAAGTAGATTTGAAATTTTATGAAGAAACCATGAGTGGTGTTTCCCTGTGCAAAACTCACCACTAGGTACACTACCGTTCAAAAGTTTGGGGTCACTTACTCATTCTTTATTTATTTATTTATTTCACATTTTAGAATAATAGTAGTCAGCAAAACTATGGAATAATAGAAATGGAAATATCTGAATTATTTTGTGACCAAAAAATCCAAAATAAATCCAAAACTATGTAATATTTTAGCATCTTCAAAGTAGTCACCCTTTGCCTAGATTTTGCAGACATGTACTCGTGACATTTTCTCAACCAACTTCTTGAGGAATCACCCCGGGATGCTTTTTAAACAGTATTGAAGGAGTTCCCATCTATGTTGGGCACTTATTGGCTTCTTTTCTTCATATTTTGATCCAAGTCATCCATTTCAAAAACTTTTTTTTTTTTTAGGAAATTTTAGATTTGTAATTAAATAAATGTATATGTTTTGGCAGAATAATATTTTGTCTACAAAGTTAATTTCAAACTTTTATGCATACACCTTCAGATCAAAAGATTTTTAAGATCATGAGAAACATTTCAGACAAGTGACCCCAAACTTTTGAACGGTAGTGTATTGATACAGATTTCCCGATTCGATTCCGATTCACAAGCTCTCAATTTGATCCGATTCCGGTTTCGATTGATATTGATTCATATGGCATTATTTCAGTTATAATGTCCCAGTTGCTTACATATGAAATAAATTCTCTCTCAGCTAATGCTTTCAACTATAAAGGGGACCTTCTAACTAGGTACATTATGAAAATCTTAATTTGACTAATTATATTTTATTAATTTTTCATTATTTTCGTCAAATTTGAGTTTTTTAAGATAAATGACCACATAATTACGAGAGAGATTTGAACGGCTTTGCATCATCTGTGCTATTAATGATTAGAATGAAATGTTTCTTTTTTGTTGTTTTTGAACAACTGACTTTTAAGAACAGGAATTGTATTAAAAGAGACAGTATTCAATGTCAAATGGGTTGTGTGGATCTGGCCTTTGGATACACATTACACAGAACAACTCACTGTGAAAGGATCTCGTAGCTGAATAAATAACTACTATACTACATGATCACTAGTGAGTGAATTTACCAACCAGTTGCCAAAAACATACATTTTAGACACAGTGGTGAGCAGGGCGGGGCCAAGCAGCATCTGGGCAGAGCCACTCCGGTCTCGTGTTCCAGCAAGTGGCGGCGGGAGTACTTAAGGGGAGGAGAAAGTGGCAGACGGAAGAGAGAGATGTGTGAAGCTGTTTGTGTGTTGAGCTGAAAAGCCAACAGAGTATATGTGTAGTGAAACTGTAAAGATAACCTTTTGCGTACTGCTGAACAGCGGACTTATTGTGTACAACTGAAAAGTACAACAATAAATGTCTATGTGTTTTGTCAAGCCATCCCCAGCATCCTTCTTTCCACGAACTGTTAAACTGGTTGCCGAAACCCATGGAAGGGTGCGCCGTCCAAGGAGTCCTTGCTGCTGACTGAGCGCCGCGGACGGAAGTAGGACAGTGGGCCGAGGACCACTCGTATATGGGGCCCGCGAGCTCCACTCTCTCCTTTCTCTCCCCTCTCTGCTTTCTCTCTCCCTTTTTTTATTCCCACCCCACTATTTCCGTACTCCTCACTTTTGCCCTGTTCCCCCTCCCAGGCATGCACAGGCTGGATCCGGAGACACTCCCTCCCAAGAAATTGGGCGGGGGGAGTAGGTCACAGGCCGGAGAAATCCCTGATCTGTGTTTGGCGATGGGGTATGTGGTGAGCAAGATGGAGACGAGCAGCGTCTGGGTAGTGTGAGGCCGGGAAGATAAGTGGCAAAAGACATTCACCTGCATGCCACACAGTTTCGCGTTCCAGCGAAGGACGGCGGGAGTACTTAAGGAGAGGAGAAAGTGGCAGAAGAGAGAGATGCGTGAAGCGGTTTGTGTTTTGAGTTGAAAAACAAACAGATTTTATGTGTAGTGAAGCTGAAAAAAAAAATGTTGTGTACTCCTGAATAGCGGCCTTATTGTGTGCGGCTGAAAAGTGCAACAATAAATGTCAAGTTTCAAAAATGTGTTTTGTCAAGCCGTCCCCAACATCCTCCATTCCATGAACCATGACAGTCACATAGCATGAAATTTGGTTTGCAAATGCAAGCACTTTCCTCTCAAGTAGTAAAGGGTTGCGCATAAGAGTAAAAGATCGACCTTGGGATTTGAGAATCAATATCGAGATCTTCAAATGAAGATCGCAATGTGGTAGAAAATCGTCTTGGTTACTGATGTAACCTCTGTTCCCTGATGGAGGGAACGAGACGTTGTGTCGATGTAGTGACACTAGGGGTTCGATCTTCTAAATTTGCTGTTAAGCAATCTCCTGCCGAGCACTTTCTAGAATAACACTGGGAAGTGCTCTTCCCTCTCCATGAAGGAGAGCACTTCGGAGACCACATTCTGCTGCAGGGAGGTTATCATGTGGAGCATACCTCACATGGACTTACCCATGGGGAAGTACACATATGGAATGATACCAGAGGAGGACCCTATCTATAGAGAGTGTACGCAGCACATTGCCCAAGGCAGAGAAAGCTCTGATGAGGGAAAACACACGGTTTACCTAAGGCGAAACTGAACAGTGGAAACTCACCATATGGGATTACCAAGGGGGAATCACCACACATGGAGCACTGAGCCCGAGCACACAGGCTCACCTGAAAAAGGGGAATACCACGAGTACTGGGACTGGTGGCGTTACTCCAAGTTCATCACCAAACAGTGCTTAAGAATGAACGAGTTCACCGGGTATGGGGAACTGTTGTGGTCAAAAAGGTGCACATTATCACCTTTGAAAAAGGGGGAAAGGTGCAATGCAAGTGGTACACCTAACCGGCCGCCCGGTCTACCTGCTATTACCGTGTAACACTCGGGTCGAAATCGGTTCTATGTGTAAGTTAAAAAACCTTGCAAAGGTACTGGGTGTAGCCTAACCTGCAGCTCTACATATGTCTGCTAGAGAGGCCCCCTTGCCAGTGCCCAGGAGGATGCAAAACCTGGTGGAGTGTGCCTGGACTCCCAAGGGGCATGACAAGTTCTGAGACTGGTATGCAAGGAAAATGGCATCCACAAACCAATGGGCTAATCTCTGCTTGGAGACAGCTTTCCCCTTTTGCTGTTCTCCAAAACAGACAAAGAGCTGCTCCAAGCATCTAAATCTCTGCGTGTGGTCCAGATAGATGTGCAGGGTGTGAACTGGACACAGCAACGACAAGGCTGGGTCTTCCTCCTCTGAAGGGAGCGCTTGCATGTTCACCACATGGTCCTGAAAAGGAGTGGTGGGAACTTTGGGCACATAACCGGGCTGGGGTCTCAAGATCACATGAGAGGGTACCGGACCGAACTCCAGGCATTCGCTGGTAACAGAGAGCGCCTGCAGGTCCCCCACCCTCTTGATGGAAGCGGGAGGGCCATCTTCAGGGGACATCAGGAGGGTCATCTTTAGGGACAGAGTGCTGAGCTCGCCCTGCTCCAGGGGCTCAAAGGGGGCTCTCTGTAGGGCAGGTAGGACCACAGAGAGATCCTAAGAGGGGATCAGACGCAGTCTTGGAAGATTCAACCTCCTCGTCCAGTGTATCGTGGTGAGTTTCTATGGCAGCCATGTACACTTTCAGGGTAGAGGGAGACAGCCGTCTCTACAGCCCTTCCTGAAGGAAAGACAGCGCAGACCCGATGGCGCATCTCTGTGGGTCTTCCCAGCGGGAAGAACACCAGTTAGCAAAAAGACGCAACTTCAAGGCATACAAACGCCTCATAGAGGGGGCCCTGGCCTGAGTGATTGTGTCTACCACTGCTGAACTATTCAGACAGACGTGGAGATTCCAGAGGTCTGGCCGCAGGTGCTGAAGTATGCTTTGCCTCTGAGTGAGAAGGTCCTGCCTCATGGGAATGCACCAGGGAGGTGCTACTGTCAGGAGCATAAGATCCGAGAACTAAGTCCGGTTGGGCCAATATGGTGCAACGAATAAGATTTGCTGCTTGTCCACTCTAACTTTGCACAGAGTCTGTGCAATGAGGCTCAAAGGAGGAAACGCATACTTGTGTAGCTGAGGCCAGCTGTGCGCCAAGGCATCTGTGCCGAGGGGGGCCTCGGACAGGGAGTACAACAGGGGGCAGTGAGAGGATGCTTGTGAGGCAAAGAGGTCTAACTGTACCTCCCCAAATCTCACCCAAATCAGCTGGACTACGTGGCGGTGGAGTCTCCACTCCCTGCAGAGCATTACCTGCCATGTGAGCATGTCCACTGAGCAGTTGAGGACACCCGGAAGGCGAGTGGCTAGCAGAGACTTCAAGGTCTGCTGAGTCCAAAGGTGGAGGTGGCGGGCGAGTTGCAACATGCGACACGAGTGTATGCCACCATGGCGTTTTATGTACACTACGGTCGCTGTGTTGTTGGTTTGGACCAACACATGCTTGCCCTGAATCAATGGCCGAAGCCTCCTCAAGGCCAGCAATACCACCAGCAACTTGATGTGCTATTGGAGTCAGGGCCCCATACAGAGCCCTGACACTGCTTACCCATTGACCACGACATGCTCTAGGGAAACACCTGCCCATTCACACAGCAGGTCCGACCAAGGACTGAAGGTCTGACAGCACTGTGGTGTGATGGTCACACGCCGGGTGCCGTGGCGCCATGCCCACCTCAGTATTCGAGTCTTTAGCCAGTGCTGAAGCAGTCTCATATGCATCAATCCGAGGGAGAGAACTGCTGCAGAGGATGCCATATGCCCCAGGAGCCTGTGAAATTGTTTCACTGGCGCCGCTAACTTCTGCCTGAAGGTCTTGACGTTTGGTAGTAGGATGTGCTTCGAGAGTGACCGAGTCCAACTACATACCGAGAAAAGAGATGCTCTATACAATATAAAAAATCTACTCTTTTGAAAATACTCTTTTAGCATCCGCAGACAGGCTGCCGAAGCGCCCAGGGGAAGCACACACTCGACTGTGCGTGAGTGACCATTGATATAAGGCGTAAAAAATCCAGCAGCTCAGCAATAGGTGAGAGGACGAACACACAAGCATTCGGCTCTGAAGAAAAAATGTAAATGAATGATGCACACCATCTCCTTTTATACATGTATGTCCAGGGCGGAAAGTGGCATGCAAATTCAACTTGCCAAATTTCATTGACCTTTTCTATTTTATACAAAGGTGATTGGGGCTCTCAAGATTGAACCCCTATTGTACTACATCGACACAACGTTGCTTTTAGTGCCACACTGAGGACATTTCACTCCAGAACTGTTTTGAGATGTGTAATGTACCACATAAATAAATTTTGTAAAAATGGCACTACAGTCACATAATTTTCTTGAGATCAGTCTGGAATGTGTTTATGAATCATTTAGGACAGTGTAACTGAATTACAGAAAAATCTGATTGACATGGAAGAGGTTCTTTATCACTTGTTTATCATTATCACATCACAGCTGGTTTGGACATGGTGTCATTGTCATCACACGCTATACTTTACATTGTTAGTGCTCTTTCTTAGATATGCAGCTAAGACCAAAGACGTCAGATATATTATGTTAAGACAAATGCAGCTTGAGAGTTGTTTTGTCTCATGCATTAGTAACACTGTGTCTACATACAGTGAACTGCATGTCATCATCTCAGTGATGTTGAGCAGTAATGAGAGAATGGAAGCTTTCAGAAGTGATGTCTGTGTTCTCCAGATGCTATTAATGATTAATGTGCTGCACCGCTTTGGAAGGAACCCACACACTATATGACTTAAATTAAATGGTTAGTGCTAGTAAAATGTTTACAGTCTTTCATATGGTAAAACCTTTTTTTTTTTTTTTTTTTTTTTTAGAATAAATGATGTGTTGCTTCACAAAAAGCAGGGGCTTTCTCTATGTTTGAGAGCAGGGGTCACCAAACACGTGGTTTATCACAATAAACGCTTGTTGAAAGACCAGTGTCCTGCTGTGTTATGCTAAACGAATGTCTGAAAATGAACACCCTTCAAAAATGTGAGAGGGGAGAAAAGAAACAAAAAATATGGGGAAAAAAGCAGATGTGCATTTTTAGCTGGATTGGAGAAATCCTTCTGTACAGCCAGCTACAGTATAATGACAAAAGCATAAAAAAGCACTGTATAAGTAGTTCTTAAAGGGACAGTTCACACAAAAATGAAAATGTTATTTACTCACCCTCATAATATCCCAGATGTGTATGATTTTCTTTCTTCACCAGAATTTGAAGAAAATATTTGAAGAAAAATGCAAAAATGTCCTAGCTCAGTAGGGCCTTAAAATGCAAGTGAATGGAGATTTATTTTTTGAAGCTCCAAAAATCACAGACAGTCAGCATAAACATCATCTAAACGAAACCAAAGGTTAAATTAATGTATTATAAATCGGCACAATCACTTTTGGTGCGAAAAAAAGATCAATATTTAAGTACTTTTTAACTATAATCCATTGCTTCCATTAGGCATCACGAGGGGCAGAGTTCAAGCGGTCTCTCGTGTGACGTATTTGAGTTGCCATGATATTGAAGTAATCTCAAATGTGTTCTGGTGAAGAAAGAAAGTCATACACAGCTGGGATAACGTGAGGGTGAGTAAATAATGAGAAAATTGTCATTTTTGGGGCTGCACATTTTGCGCCACAATATAATTCTTCTAAAGACATCAATATATAATATCAACATACCTACTGTAAATAAACCTCCTTAAACTAGTCTAAGGTGGTTAGATGGTCATCAAGCCTGGTCTAGATGGTTTTGATGAATTTGATAGAGGGGTTTGGGCACTTTCCAGCTGGTCAGGTTGGGAGACCTTCTGACTCACCAGTTAACCAATGGAACACCAGCTAAAAACAACCCTGGTAGAACAGCTAGACCAACCTAAACCATCAAAGACAAGCAAACCACCTTCGGCTGGTTTAAGATTATTTGTTCAGCTGGGAATATTTAGGTCATTATTGCCATGATAATATTGACTCCATCCTAGCCATATGGTCATCGTTTTTTACATTTGTATTTATTTATTTATGCTGTTATTGTGAAAGAAACACTATTGATTGTAAAAGCATGATTATTCTTTAAGAGCTTGGATGAAAGTTAAGATTTTAAGTGAATAACAACTTTAATTTCTGTATGTTCCTCACACTGTTCCTCTCATATAGCTTAAGAAGACTTGGAGAATAATGCAACCAAAAATTATAATTCTCTTATCATGTACTTACCTTTATGACGCCTCAAACTTGTATGACTTTCTTTCTTCTGCAGAACACAGATGAAGATATTATGGAGGTATGATGTGAATATATCCATACAATTCAAGTCAATGGGGTCCAACAATTCCAAGCTACCAATTCCAAGCTAGTGAGAACAGACTAAAATGCAACTCCTTTTTCACTATAAATCTTGACATCTGCAGTCTCTGGCATGATAACGATTTGTAACTCGTTTATGCTTCCTCGCGTATTATACACAGCTGTGCACAAACCGATCATATCGCTTTAGAAGACCAGGATTAATCCACTGGAGTTGTATGGATTGCCTTTATTCCACCTTTGTGTCCTTTTTGGAGCTTAAAAGTTTTGAACCCCATTGACTTGCATTGTATGAACAAACAGACTCTTTTGTTTTCCACATTAGAAATAAAGTCATATGAGTTTGAGATGGTATTAGGGTGAGTAAATGATGAGAGAATGGTCATTTTTGGTGAACTGTTCCTTTAATCGTGATTAAATGTGTTAAACGATTGATAGACCTAACAATATTACGTACAATGAAAAAGGGTTCGAAAAAACAATGAAATAAATTGCCTTGCCTCCATCAAAGTGTGTGTGATTATAGGCAGGGCCGTAGCAAGGTATTCTGACCCCCCTGACTGAATATTGCTCTGGGCCCCTTTCCTATAAAAAAATACAGTTTAGAATTTGTTGTGGGGCCCTTCTGGACCCGTGGGCCCTTAAAACTGTTACCACCTTTCACCCCACTAGCTATGGCCCTGATTATAGGGCGGAATGTATAGCTGTAGTACCCGCAGGGGGTTTAGGTGTTGGGTTAGTACAGGGTTGGCAGTTCTGGAGCAGGTGTACACACTTACCTGAACTCCTCACTCACAGAATGAGCTCTTTGTCTCTCTTGCCTCCCCTCTGCGTCTCTCTGAGTGAGTCAGCCAAGAAGGTGTGTATTACCGGCACATCCCTCTAAAACTGCTAATTTACTCCTGAGAGCAGAAGCTGAGTATAGGTTACACAAACACATAAACTGAGGACACAGGTCAGTGTAGAGTTTTAGGTTGTGGTAAAATCAAGCTCAAGGGGGAAATATCTAAATTATTGATATGTTAGATTTTGAATTAAGATGAGGACTATGGGACTAATTTACCTTAGAAATCCTATATTCATTGTGCATTATCACATTGAGAATCAATAGGTTCATCCAAAAGATGGAAAATGTTGGTTTCAGAGGTTTTATATGGAGTTAGGGTGAAAATATATGTATTTCAAACTGTTCTGAGACCAGTGCAGACATACAGCACACAGGAGGTTAAGTCATTCACTTCATAGCATGCAAGGGAGCATCCTATAGCTTTCCTATGCAGCCAAGTGTATTCACACCAGTTTCAGGCTGCAGATGATGTTTGGACCACTCAACATGTTTGGCAGACATGGAACAATGGTAATCACAAATTAACGTAGGCCCGCTGTCCCCATATAAGGACATCGGTTTTCAGAAATCTATGTGATCTTATGTTTTTATTATTATTATTATTATTCCTTTTTTTGGCATGTTTATTAGGGGCTACTAGTTACAAATCAAAAAGGTAAATGAAACATGCACACAGCAGTCACGCTCAGGTCTCAGGAGGTTAAGAGGGAAAGGTAACCTCCAAAATACGCTCATCACTTATTATGTGGACACAATTACTTTCTGGAGCTGGACATGAACCCGGGTCTCCCATGCTGCTGACACAACACGATTCTGGTCATGACACAGGGTAAGGTAAAGATATTTAAACTGGTGCAATGAAGTCTGATGGGAGATGGTGCTTGTCAGTAACTTGGCATGATGGGGCCAATGTCATGGTGCTGGAACATTCAGAAGCAACATGCCGACTCCCTTTGTGATCATGTTGCATTTGGTGTTCCACAGAAAAACCTAAGTCATATTCAATCCATGCAAGAGCTGTTAATATAAAGTCAGTCTGTGGGTTTCAGTAAAGAGAGAGGAATCCGAGAAATGATGTGTTATATATTTTAAACTTCCTGTCATCTACAGTAGCACTAAATGTCTACTCTGTATTATACATTCTCCACCACAAACACACACAGACATTTTACACCACACAGATACACACCCACACACCCACACACACACAGTGGCTGATCACAAAGAAAGTGTTCTCCGTTGTAGTTGTTGGGAATGTACAGAAGTGTTTTCTCTTTGTAACTCACTTCCTCCCGCCTGCGTTGAAAGAGTTGCTTTCAAAGCAACTGTTTTCTAGGTATGCTTCGGTTTGCTCTTTCACACACTTTGGCTTTACAGTACCTTGTTCATGTTATAGAAATGCTGTGCAGCTCTAATTCACCACATTACAAGGCTCTTTAGATTTTTCACAGAAGTCCAGACAAGCATTTTTGAATAGCATTCATCATTTAGTTTTACATTAAATGGTCTGTTTGCTGGTGCTATGCCTTTAAGAATTATTTGTGTAAATGAGATATGCTATGATTGGTTAATCTGTTCGCATTAAAAATGACTTATAATAGCTCTGCACAGACAGATTGGTGTCTGGCTTGATGCAATGCATGCTGGTTAGAAATGTCCAATGGTGCCGCTGCTGTGTAACCCGACATGATCGCACATATTGTTTCTGAGAGTTCCAGTACCCCAGGTTTGGACTCATTAATCTGTCTCACCATCAAGCGCTATGTCCTACCAGGTATTTTACATCAGCTCCAGCATGTTTACCTTTCGCTGTGGCGCAACTGAAAGTAGGTAATATCAGTAGTGTGGTAGACCCGGGATCAGAACCTGCATTGAAACCAGGAAGTGATCACTAGGGGTGTGCAGCAAAGGAATGATCTGTATCTGTATTTGTTCATATGACAAAATGATCTCTATCTGACTCCGTATTCGTATAGAACCGGATGTAGGTGGGCCTTAAACCAGAAGTGCATCAAAACTAATTTTTAAGTCTTCTCTTACATGTATAGCTTCTGTTAATAAAATATGCCTTGTGTATGCCTTTTCATGATAATAGCCTAATAATAATAATAATTCATAATTCATATTATTGTTATTGTTATTATTATTATTCTAAATTATTATTTAATTAAATTATTATTAGATTTTTTTTTCATCATTTGCAAATTTGTTATCACAACAATTATATTGAGTTGGTAAAACCATAAAAAAAGGTGAGACAGCCATGTGTTTTACATCATTATAAAGGCCTCAGTAGAATTCAATGATCAAATTTGTTTCACTCATAGGCCAAACTGCAGGGAGTATGTGTGAGCATCTTATTGGACAAACATTTGTGTAAACCACTCTGCACAAGATGAGTCATCAATATTTTTGGGTTCGATTTCCCAAAAGAGTGTCTGTAGAATGACTGAAAGTATTTAAAATGAAAGATTTTGAAGCTAATCAATTTTGTCAACTTATTGCAGAAGCCTAGACTACAAATATAGACATGAAATAAAAGCCACATGACTCCAATTTTAATTTAATGGGATCTTTATTCTAATGTCTGTATCTTCAGTGTTTTGTTAGTATCAACCTTTTATTTCTTAATTGTAAGTTTTTATTAGTATGGCTGTCAATCATTAACATTTTTAATCAAATTAATGATATGTGATGCAAATTCATTGAATTAATTGCATATATCTATTTATGGTTTATGTACATCAGTTGAAGATTTTTAGAAGAATATTTCAGCTCTGTAGGTCCATACAATGCAAGTGAATGGCTGCCAGAAATTTGAAGCTCCAAAAAGCTCAGAAAGGAACCATAAAAGTAATCCATATGACTCCAGGAGTTAAATCCATGTCTTCAGAAGCGATATGATAGGTGTGGGTGACATACAGATCTGAAATATTCTTCTAAAAATCTTAATTTGTGTTTTGCATAATAAAGAAAGTCACACTATTCCATAAAACATTCCTTATCACAGAACCCTAACCCTATGAAATCAATCGAACTGAATTAACACATTAATAAGACAACAGCTGAGGCTCATATTGTGTTTATCTTCCTGTTCTTGTAGTCTCATAGATCTCATTTTCTATCTTTGTGCACTTTGGGTTAATAACAATTGTGTCTTGCACAGCACCACTGCTCTCAGTAAAACCATCACTCTCCCCTTCTTTAATTTGATGGTTTTATAACAGAATTTGAAAGCAATTGGTGCTCGATTTGTTTGTCAGTAGAAGAGAGGACACACCTGTGGTCACTTTTTAATTTGCTGAAGTGCTGACTGTTTATCGCAGTGGGAGACTTTGATATACTGAGTTGATGCAAATCCTGTTAATAACTCTACAAACACAGTGGAACGTCCCCCTCTGACCGATGTCCATCTAATCTGCGCTGTAGCAAAAGAATTGAGCTGCGAAAACAAATTATTAGCGGGTGACGTCTGGCTGTAGGGCTGTAAAGTCCCTCCTTTCTGTGAATGTGTAGGGGGTGAGGAGAGAGACCGAGATAGTTTAATTAAAGCTGTCTGATGAGAGCTGTCTGGGAGACTAACTGTCTTCACCCTAAAGACAGCACATATACCCTGAAGACATCACTCTAGACAACCCTGATTATACCATCTACACTTCTGAGTTCACTGTTTTTTTTTTTTTTTTTTTTTTTTTTTACTTTATAAGAGTAGTTCTAAACATGAAAATGATTTACACACCCCTTTGTTGTCCCATATGACTTTCTTCCTGCCATGGAACGCCAAAGGAGAAATGTTGAAGAATGTTGACACTGCTCTATTCCATTCAACAAAATTATTTAGAGACCACAAGCTGTGATGCTCCATAAAGACAAAAAGCACTTGAAAGAATTGTTCATACCACTTGTGAACTATTTGTACTATGTGTACCGGGTCTTTTCCCGGTGGGCCGTTAGCAGGCCGATGCACATTATGATGTAAAAAATAAACAAATTTATAAATAATAGCCATTTAAACAAATAAATTTCCTTTAAAATATGATATTATTGCTGTACAGTTTATTTAATAAAAAAAAAAAAGAAATTCCTGAATGCTTCCCATGCACATATTTATCATTGGATTATAAAGCATCAAAGAAAGAGAAAGGAGCCATTCACACTGCACTATACACACCCTTGCACTATAAAAAAAATTAAATAAAATGCATTGTGCCATAAGGCCTAAATAGCAGCAGTTGTGTGTCATTTGATTCGAGCCATGCAATGCAGATTTTTTGGTCTGAAATTAAATGTTTATTTACTATATAAAAATGTGTAATTTTGCCTGTTGCTAATCATAAACTTTTTTGTTTACTACTTACTAATTACTACTGAATAATTGAACACATTTCCGTTATTGCTATTAGCCTATTTGTTATCCAGCTGCATTGAGGTTGTGATGTGTATTATAACAATTTAAATGAGTCATCAGTTACATCAGTAGCCTATGAAAAAAACTCCTTATACAGACAACATATAAATAAATAAATAAATAAATAAATAAATACAGTGTTTTGTAATAATAATAATAGATAAATTATATGGTGAATCACATGTTCAGCGGGCCACAAGAATCTTGAAATTTGTGGTAAAATTTTATTTCACGAACTGACCCCTGTATTGACGTAATACAGTATCTATTATTTATTTATTTGTATTTTTTATGAGCAACTTTAGAGACAAGCAAATGTTTACAAATCCTTATTAAACTCATGAATAGTAACATCAGTTGATTTTAATGTATTTGTAATCAATGGGATGAATTACATTTATTTATTTGCATTTTTAAAAATAACTTTTTTTGCATTTTTTTTTTTTTTTTGCATTAAGATCAAAGATTTGGTTAACATCAAAAATACAGTACAAAAAATATATAATGTAACAATAATGTTCTGTATAATGGTAATAATACACTACACAAACTTTTGGGTTTAATGCCATAACATTATTTTATGTTTTTTATTTCTTTTTTTATCATTATTTTAAATAGCATTTTTTTGGTATTAAAGGAATAGATCACCCAAAAATAAAAAAATCTCATTATTTACTCACCCTCATGCCATCCCAGATGTGCGTGACTTTCTTTCTTCTGCAGAACACAAATGAAGATTTTTAGAAGAATATTTCAGCTCTGTACAATCAGAGTTGGGATTGGAAAGGTTTACTTTTTAAATGTAATCTATTATAAATACTGATTACTTAATAAAATGTAATCACAAACTTAATCCAGATACCTAAATAAGAAAATAATGTAATCTGATTTCTTTTAGTTACTTTTTGATTGCCTCAAGATCGCAGTGACTGCATTGTGAAAAAAAGTCAAGAGAAAAGCAATATGTTCTCAAAGATATTTACTAATGCCTTTTGAATGCAAACAAACCATGTTTGAGTATGTAGCTATTATTATATACAAGAAAAAACTATAAAAAACAGGGAGTGCCTCCTTATTAGGGAAAAAGAATATGTTCAATGTTACAGAAAATGTCTTATTTCTCATCAAGCAAATACAGTTAGAACAGATGCACTGAATTATGTCTTGGTTAACATTAAACATGTTCGCTGTCCTTTTCTACATATCGAGGCGCCGTTTTGTGGTCTGTTCTGCACAACGTGGCGGCTCATTTTAGCTTATCGTGGCCCATTCCGTCCATTTTGCGGGTTTGTGGGTTTTGCCAACCCACTGGCCCACTCGGTTCTCCCGATGGCCGGTCCGCCCCTGATCGCCCCCAAAGTGCATCAGCTCACCGGGAAAATGCCCGGTATGCCAGATTACCAGTCCAGCCCTGATCACAGGCTATCTTCATTATCATCATCATCATCATTATTATTATTATTAATGCAGTGCCTGTCCTCTGATTGCTCATGCCACAGTCAAACTTCACCAGCTAACGTTTATGGGGGATTCTGTTTATATTTAAGGAGGATTTTAATGACAAAATGACAATTTTAGACTTTCAACTGAAGTTAAGATGGAAATGAGAAGTCACACTAAAGTTTCGACAGTAGGCATCCGGTGTACCGGAATACGGGCCCTCCGCCTCTATTCCTGCTCCCATGAAAACCATCGACAGAAGGTCAGATGGTAAAATTAGAGAACACTTATGCCTATTTTTTGCTATGCAGGTAACGTGATTTTCTTGTGGGTCTTACCTTTAAATGCTTCTATAAATTACATGTCGGGTCCTCGGAAAATCATAGCATCTTCACAACTGGAAGGTATCCTCTAAATTGCACTGAACTGTAATGTTGGTTCCTTTTTCTCTATTGAAGTGACTTAATATTCAATATTTCTCCAGTGGCCATTGCGATGAAACTGCCCTCAATGGTTTGACATCATTTGCCTGTTGATGTGAGACAGCTGTTATTTTACACATGCGACAGTAAGTGCTGCCAGAGTCACGAGAGAGAACCAGAAGAGATCTCGAGCGTGCGTTTGATCATATCTGTACCACTAAAAAGCAAGCAGCTTTTTATCATTTTACGTCAAGAGGATCTTTTGTTTTGTTTTTGTTATAAATAAAAAAAAATATTCCTGCTAGTAATCCCAATTTTCACCAAATGTAACTATAATCTGAATACTTTGGCTTTTTATGTAATGTTAACAGATTACAGTTACACAAATTTGGTATCCTAATTACATAACAAAGTTACAAGTACTCCATTACTCCCCAAGCCTGCGTACAATTCAAAAGCACAGACAATCATTGTAAAATTAATCTATACGACTTCAGTGGTTAAATTAAAGTCTTCTAAATTTATAAAGTCACTTTGGGTGAGAAACAGGCCAAAAGTCCTTTTTCATTAGAAATCTTTACTTCTGCATGGTCTCGTGAAATTTACATGAACATGGCAACATTTTTGCAATTAAAATGTATGTGCTGTATAACACGTTTTTGTATTCAGACAAGTTTTTGAGGTGAATTTAAGATAATAATATATTTTTTAAAACCTACCTACCTAACCTAAAACCTTTACCTGAACCTAACCAATAGTGTTTTAAAATATAAATGAGAGGTTTTAAAAAGATTTCATAACTAAATCAATGTCTAAACCTAACCATTAGTGTTTTATAATATATATGAGTATGAGACGTAAAAAAATTACATCCTTACCAAATCAATGCCTAAACACAACATTATAATTTCACTTCTGCATTTTAAAACACTAAAGTAAATTTTTGGAATCAACCACCTCATTTCGTGGTGCTTCTATGACTATGTTGGGTCACGTATTAGCATGAGTTCATGGCTGGATTTGAACTGCGGTCCTCTGACTTCCTCAGCTGAGCTGCTGCCAAAGTCTTTAAAGCAAGTCAGACCACTGTCGGCCATCTTTGGAATGCTCTCGGGAGGCTATTTCAAGTCATGCCAGAACAGCTCCTATCTACTGTACTTGAATAAGGAAAGACCGAAATCTCAAAAACGGTTAGTCAAGATTACGATCAAAGAGCATATTGCAAATCAACAATAAAATTGGATAATTTTGAAATCATAAATTGTGTCTCTTTACCTCATTTTAAGCAAACACGCGCAATTTCCCATCCTGTATAGCTAATGCATGTTAGCGAGTTGATTGGCAGGTGATGTCTGTATCTAAAAGGTGATTGGCTCTTTCGCCTGTAAGTCAGGACTTCCTTTCCACATCCGTTGACCATTGGGCACTAGAGCTTCTTGGTTGGGCATTCCAATTTCTCCCAGTCATTTAAATAGAAGTGGCCCATCTCTGCTAATTAATCTCTGGCTACTGGGCAAGCTATTCATTCTGTAAAAAGTGTATATATGTAACATAAGCGTTTTTCAAAGATGCGTTAGATGTGTGTCAACATCATAAAATAGCAGGTTCTGAGTAACACATAGAAAAATAAATATTTATAAAGTCATAATCATCTATTAAAGTCATGATTTGAGTGAAAGTGAATAAAACACACAGTTGTTGTAGTGCCTCTAGTGTTCATTTCACCTGGAAACTGCAGGGAAATGTACCTGGAGACACGTTAAACAAGTTTAGAAAACATGTATCTAGAGTCATGTTTTCACTGTGAGACCAGGTTGGTTTACTTTCCGTCACTCTCCAATGCGCGTTCATGAGAGGACTTCAAGGATTTCAGGCAGCCTCTCGCGTGACGGAAACGCATTGGCATGTTCACGTGAAAACTGCCATGTGAGCGTTACAACGGGAAGTGCAGCACAGTTTTTTTTACTACAGAACACTGTACACCGCGATGGGAGAAAGGTGCCTCAGGTTGTTCCTGGCAGGATAATCATCCTTATAGGACCCATATGGTTATGATTAGGGTGGGGAATCTGCTGCCTGCCAGGAAAAACTTGATTTTGCCAACGTGTAACCTTGGTCCTCTCATGAACACACATTGGAGAGCAACTGGATGTAAACAATTATAGTGAAAAGGACTTAAATATTGAACTGTTTCTCACCCAAAGATATCATATATTATCAAAGAATTAATATTGTTGGATGAACTAACACTTCAACACTTTAGTCATGCAAACATTTTACACACCCAACATAAATATCTAAACATGAAAGCCTTTCAGGCCTAAGCTAAGTAACATTAATTTACATTTTATTTTGTTCGCCGTGGAACAAAGAATATGCTGCAGTTTAAAAAAAGAAAAGACCATAAAATACATAACAAAAGCACCATAAAATTAATAAATTATGTGTGAGCAGTAATCCAAGTCTTCAGAAGACATTTGATCGCTGTGTGTGAGGACTAGGCCCAAATTAAAGTTGTTATTCAATAATCTTCATCTCCATCCGCCGTAGCTCATATAACTTTCAAATCTCACACTCATTTAAACATTCAAAAATTGCTGTCGCAAGAAGCGTTAACACACATGTTGCATGTTACATGTTTTAGATTTTTGAAAAGTGGTTGTATGTTTAGGGGTAGGGATAAGGGACCTAAAAAACATGTGTTCCATTGAGAATGTAAGTCAAAGTGGAGTGATTATGGCATCATTTTCATTCTTTGGTGAACTGTTCCTTTTATTTTACCCGACATGATGCGTTTCATAGTTTACATGCTCTTGACTTAACGTGTTGCTCATGTAGGTGAAAGATGTGTAAGGTTGAACAGCAACATATTAGATTTCCTCCTCTATTTCCCCAATAATTTCCTGTCACTGTCCACTGTATCCATCTAATAAAGAGGAACAAAGCCCATAATTATGTTTAGTTTACAGGTCTTTTTGTTCTTGCTGTGTTTAAAGTTATAGGCTTCCCTTCTCTAGGGTGTCATCTAGCAAGTCTTATGTTCAAGTTCACTATAATTTGGATACGTCCGGCAGTGTGTTCATGTACACACTTGATTCTCTCTGCCCTGGGGGAATGGGCTTTATGTTATCCTGTGGGAGGAGACCTGACCCTACATGACCTCTCACCTCTCATTACGTAAGCTCCAGTGCTCTCAATGGCATCTCGCTGCCAGCAAACTGATGTGCAGAGAGAGACTTCAACTGCTCTGAGGCACTGCCTATCATGTTCCATGTCATGTTTCAAAGCCAGTGAGACTCAAGGGTGACAAGCTGCTTGCACTTGGATAATATAACAGCCACTGAATTCAGAATCAGAATGAGCTTTATTGCCAAGTATGCTTACACATACAAGGAATTTGTCTCGGTGACAGGAGCTTCCAGTGCACAACAATACAAAAACAATACAAAAAACAGCAGCAAGACATAGATAATAATACAAAATAATACAAAATAATCATACACATACGTATTTTTTTCAGAGGAATTAAATGGCAGAAGAGAAGAGGTAGATGTGTTGGATAAATATAAAAAGACTAAACAGTGTATTGCATATAATTATTCTCAATCGGGCAATTTTAACTGTTCATGAGATGGATAGCCTGAGGGAGAAACCCTCAGGTTGGGGGCAACCAATAATCCTCTCAGCAGACCGAACTGTCCTCTGTAGTCTTCTGATGTCTGATTTCGTAGCTGAATCAAACCAGACAGTTACTGAAGTGCAGAGGACAGACTCAAGACTGCTGAGTAGAACTGCAGCAGCAGCGCCTGTGGCAGGTTGAACTTCCTCAGCTTGCAAAGGAAGTACAGCCTCTGCTGAGCCTTTTTCACAATTTGAGTCAATGTGGGTCTCCCACTTCAGGTCTTGTGATCTAGTAGTGCCCAGGAACCTGAATGACTCGACTGCTGCCACAGTGCTGTTTAGAATGGTGAGGAGGGTCAGTGTTGGAATGTTCCTCCTAAAGTCCACAATCATCTCCACTGTTTTGAGCGTGTTCAGCTCAAGGTTGTTATGACTGCACCAGACAGCCTGCCGTTCAGTCTCCCTTTTCTATGCACAGGATCTAAGACAAGCTGGTGAGACGGCATCTGGGCCTGAAGACTTCCTCGTCTTTTGTTTCAGAAAAACCCGGCACACATCATCTTCACAGATCTTCAGTGCAGGTTGAGTAGCAGGAGGGGGGTTGCAGGAGGTGTTGGTGTTTGTGAGAAGTGGGTGTGGTGTGTGAGATTGGTCCTTTTAAATCTGCAGTAGAACACATTCAGGTTGTCAGCCAGTTGTTGGTCCACCACAGGGTTGGGGTAAGAGTCCTGTAATTTGTGTGTTGTTTCATGCCACTCCACACTGATGCAGGGTCATTAGTTGAAAACTTGTTTTTCAACATCTCAGAGTAACTTCTTTTAGCCACATGAGGTTCATGTTTGACCTCAGTTATGTAAGAGTCATGTACAGCTTTATGAGTGAGGCATTTCTTAATCGCATGACTACATTTACTGGGCTGCATAGCAATCTATGATAAGACTTTATACAAACTCTGATATTAAATGCATCTTAAAAAACTTTTTTTTTTATTATTGAAAAATATTTATATTTCCTGTAATGCACACACCAAATGGGTGAATCTAACAACATCTGTCTGTCATATTTCACCCCAAATTTTAAAAGAAAGAAATAAAGAATTATATTTTGATTAAAGGAAATGAAGCCAATTTTAGGATTGTTAAGATTTGTGAACATATTCTCGATTATTCAATATTCTTTTAGTAAAATATTTTTTTTTTATATTGATAATGCTTTATTTATGTATATTTTATTTTATTTACGTATATGTTGTTATATGCATCCTTAAATCCTAAAAATATAGTTGTCAATCTAATCTTGGAACTATTTATTCTGATTTATATTTATATATTCCGATTTATATATTATAATTTACAATTAATATATATATATATATATATATATATATATATATATATATATATATATATATATATATATATATATATATGTTAAATTATTATTTTTTCAGACAAATATGTTTTGAGAACAATAAAACCATTATTGTGTCATATATGTGACATTCAATAAATGATGGTGTCTACTACCTTTTGTCCTATGTAAACCTACAATAAAACACTATCATAGGAAAAATACATTAAAACGATTATTATGAAAACAATGATGCTTGCTTCTTACAATGTTTGAAGGAGATTCCATAATAATTCATCATGATTTTTTAGTAGTAACAGTAGCTGCTTTGGTAGAAACTATGGTACTTTTTGTCAAGGTTATAAATATTAGGTTATATATTCATTGATACATATAGAGTATCAGCTAGACTTTTAAAGGCACATGAGTGTTTTGATTTTGCTGACTCACACAAAACAATGGCAGTATTACATCTGACATAAGACAAACTCAATAATACAGCTGATAAATTCTACTTTGGTCAGGATAGTTCAGATTGGTGTCTCTTTGTACACTCTTTGAATGTACCTGAGGGTTTGCTCTCTGTTAGCATGCACACCTTAGACAGGACAACCAAAGTTGTAATCAAGCCTTTTGTGAGCATGGTTCACTCTATCTTCACTATATAATGTCAGGTCAAATTTAATCCTTAAAATAAAATAAGGAGAAATATATCATGCATAAAGAAAATGAAGACTTGAAAATGTAGAGCTGCTGTGTATCACAGAGATATTTTGCATTGTGACTTCATTTGCATGACAAATAATGCATCTGCACATTGTAATTAGACATATTTCCCATTATTTATAATGGCAATTCTCTTTAGATTATCATTGTTGTAATACAGTACATTATTACATATTATATTATATAACTTTTTATATCTTTCCTTTGATTTTGGAGTGAAATATGATATGGTAAGAATATAAGGAATAAACATGCTATGATTTTTAGGTTATTTCAAACTTTTTTTTTCTAAAAGAAAACACCAGCCTGTTCCCATCAGCTCATGATTTACTGTTTACAGGTAGGAAAAAGTATATAAAAAAACAATAAAATAATCAATAACAATGTATAATGGCTTTAATTAATAAATCATTAACAAACATTATAATGTTTAACAGATCATTAATAATTGTATATTCAAATAGTTAGAATTATGAGAAAAAACACTTATTTATGTTAACTAATACATTTAACTTACATAAACTAATTGTCTTTTAAGCATTATGTAAATCCAAATACTTACAAACTTTCATTCCTATTTGGACTTGCACTTTTTAACATCTATAAATGAACAATTTTTATTGAATGGTTTACAGATCATGTGTGCATTTGAACGCTTACAAATGTCATTAAAATCTTTTCATAACTGAGTCATACATTAGTAAACATTTTCTTTTTCTTTTTTTACATTTTCTTTTATTTAAATGTTTAAATGTTAAATCTCATTTAATGTTTTCAGAAATGATTAGTATTTTTTACCACTTCACACACTATGCATGCTTACAAATCATTAATTAAGGGACAGTTTATTATTAAACAAGGCCTGTAAAGGACACACATTTGCTGTGTGTTTGTTGAGATATGTATGCATGCTTTTACTACAGTATTTACACATCTTTGCAAATCATTAAGTGCTAATATTTTTGCATTAAGATAGGAAACTATACATCCATTATAAATGTTTATAAATGTTTACTAATGTGTATTTTTACCTATAAGGGCATTGGACTTTGAGCTACTGTAACAAGAGTTTGTGTATGATGATGAACACACAACTGTCATTTTTCAGTTAAAATATATTATCTGCTCATGAGTGCATGAAGCTTGTTTACAATGGCATGCTTGTTGAGATCGCTGTTGTTTTAGTGCTAAACAATGCTTGAAAACGTCTAGCCTTAAAATCTGATTGGTTGTTAGAAATGTTTTTTCAGGATCAACAATGTTGGTCCAAGGAACATGTCCTACTTGGTAAAATCACAGTAAGTAAAAACTAAAATCCCATTCAGTAATGAGATATCCAGATAACTGCAAAAGATATCCAATTGTTGGTTGTATTTCACAGTTTCAGTAGGCAATTCTTTTTTATTTTTTTACATGTATCTCTTGTCTTCTTTTCCATCGCACCTCATGTCTGGGGCCTGTAGCGTGTCAGTCATGGCGCAAGGCCGGGCTGCATATTCAGCCCATGTTAATGAGTCTAACAGCTTTCTGGAGTGAGATCAGGACGCAACAGGAAAAGCCCTGGCTGTCACCACCACTGCTTTTTGGCAGGAGCAAAAAGGAAATACATTTATGCAGCAATTACTTTTCATGGTCCTCAGAAGCACTGGCACTCTCTCTGTTGCCTCTTTAGGGAGGACAACTGGGAGGAATCCAAAATATGGCGACTATATTAGCAGCAGATAGACTTCCTGACCTCATGTTTAAGACTCTAGCAAAAGTATTCACAAATAATGCAAGCTGTCCAACTGATAATATTTGGGACTTTTAAGCTTTGACATGCAGACATCTCCCTACAACTAAAGTTAGGTTTAAAGCTGCTTTAAAACAACTTTACAGAAAATAGCCCCCAGTGAGCAAGCCAAAAGTGAATGTGGCAGATTAAAAAGCTACCCAAATATGTTTAGGTAGAAGAGGTACAAGAATTGGCAAACACAAAAGAAAGTAACTGACCATCCAGTCTTTCATCCAGAGTCCATAATACACTCATGTAGGAAATATCAATCTTAATATAATCAGTATAACTATGAAAACAGATTCAATGTTTCATTTTAATATCTAAAATTGGATGCATGTACAGAAAGAACAAAAGAGGACCTAAGACAAAGCCTTGCGGGACTCCATATTTAATTTAAGGCCAGTTTATAATTTTGAGCTAAACCTAAGCTATGGTTTGCACTTAATGATTAATGATTGTTGCTTTAAATAATGGTTGAGATTTAGGTACATGTTTTTTATTATACATGTTTTCTGCCATGCAGAGAGAAAATAAATCAGACACATACTGTACACTTGCTCTTGAGTTGCTTAAATAATAATACATAAATATTTTGGCATACTTTTGATGCACTGTTCTGTTAGATGAAAAGTGTTAGATGATTATGATGGTCCATATCAATTTGTAAGAGGCATTTATTGCTCTAAACTTAGCATGTGTCGTTGTATGATTGCTTTTTTTGCCCTAGACGTATACAAAGGCCTGAAACATTCACACATTGCATTTACAATACAACACATGTCTTGGCATTGACACAAGGGCTTGTTTAGTATATTAGTTTTAGTCTTCTACAGTCATTTGTCTCTCTCAGGTCAACTACTGCCATGGTGCTGCAGCAAGATGTGAAACATGTTGCCCTCTTGAGTAGGGAGGTTTGTTACCACCAAATTAACACAATTATGCATGTTAAGTATGTACAACAGGACAAAACATTTGGTAAATATTTTAGTTTGCATTTAAATACTTACGTAAATGTATGTTTCTTTCCATCGACACATCTACTTACTGTCTTTCAAATGTTTTCTAGCTGATCTATAGCAGCTGGAGCTTTTCAACACTGGGGTAGAAAAACTATTGTTGTGTAGATTGCGTTAATTAAATGGACAACATCACAGTAATGAAAATATATTTTACACTTTCATTTGCTTAAATTTGTACATAATATGGATATCTTTGGAAAACACCAATGATGTTTTGTTCCCCGAAATGTCATGGTTACTGTTGTAACCTCCGTTCCCAGAGGGAAGGAACGAGACGTTGTGTCGAATGAAGAGCCCAGCAGCTGTGGCCTTCTCTCTCACTATGTCTCTCACATTGGACGTGAAGCATCAGAACATTATGAAATGCATCAGGGAAGGCGGTCTTTCCTGGTCCTATTCTTTCAGTGGGAAAATACCCCGCGGAGGCCACTTACTGCCCAGTCTAGTGGGAGGTAGCATGTGGCAAATTCACCACGAGGGTTGTGAAGCCGTGCGTGGGATATGGCGCGGTGGTAGGTCCAGCCTAATGAGGGGGGACTCTACAAGCACGGCGACAGGGGCAGCGGGGCTTAGTGGCTAACCTGGGATAGAAGTCGCACTGGATCAACTTGGTGAAGGGTGCTGTGTGCAAGCGGAACACCCCGTCAGTTGTGCCGCGTTACCGTGTTCTACCGGCTCGGACCTGACAAAACATGAGACGAGACCAACTCAACCCTGAGATTGTAAAATCTGGCAAAGGTATTGGGTGTTGCCCAGCCCGCTGCTCTGCAGATGTCTGCTAAGGAGGTGCCAAGGGCCAGTGCCCACAAGGATGCCACACTTCTCGTAGAGGTATTGGGTGTTGCCCAGCCCGCTGCTCTGCAGATGTCTGCTAAGGAGGTGCCAAGGGCCAGTGCCCACAAGGATCCCACACTTCTCGTAGAGTGTGCTCGAACCCGCAAGTGGCGGGCATGGCCTGGGTGTGATAAGCTAAATAAATAGCATCAATGACCCGGTGAGCTAACCTCTGTTTGGAGACGGTGTTCCCTTTCCGCCGTCTGCCAAAGCAGACTACTTCTGAACATCTAAAGCTCCTTGATAGATACTTGCGGTCCAAATAGATACGCAAAGCACGTACCGGACACAGCAACGAAAGGCGCCAGCCTCCCCTCCAGCCTCTCCTGCAGGAATGAAAGCACTGACCGAACTGTGTACCTCTGCAGGTCTTTGGCTCGGGAAGAACACCAATTCGCGAACAAGCGCCACTTTAGGGCGTAAAGTTGCCTGGTGGAGGGAGTGAGCGAACAGTAACTCACGAGAGTGAGCCAGGATGAGCCAGTCATTGAGGTAGTTGAGTATGCAGATGCCCACTTCCCTTAGTGGGGCAAGAGCTGCCTCTGCGATCTTCGTGAAGATGCGAGGGAACAGGGACAGGCCGAAAGGGAGGACCTTGTACTGATACGCCTGGATGTCGAACACAAACCGTAAAAAGGGTCGGTGTCGAGGCAGAATGGAGATGTGGAAGTACGTGTCCTTCAGGTCTACCGCCAAAAAATCAATCTAGCTGTCAAACGTAGGTTAGAATCTGTTTCTGCATGAGCATTTTGAATGGGAGTCTGTGTGAGGCCCAGTTGAGAACTCACAGGTCCAAGATTGGTCCAAGACCACGAAATAGAGAGGAATACTCCGCTTTTCCCCTGAAAAAGCTGACAGCATCTCTGATTGGGTGTGGCAACAGGTGATTGCACATGCTCCATCTCTTTCTCTCTCTCTCTCTCTCTCTCTCTCTCACACACACACATCCAGCTATCCTTGTTTATCCAATAACTTGCACAAACAGCACAAGCCATGATGCTATTTCTGAAGTGAACTTTTTTAATTACTAATGGAGGCTTGGACGCATCATTTACCAGCAACAACAGATTCTGATTTGTCACGTAAGAAAGTAGTTCCATGCACAAATCCGTTTTTTATGACCATACTCAGTTTTTCCTAATTTTTTAAAATGTATTTGTTCATTGAATTGTTGTATATAAGCAATATCACACTTGCAATCGTGCTATGTGGCCATTGTAGGGACAGTGGTGGCTCAGGTGTTAAGGCTCTGGGTTACTGACTGAAAGGTTGGGGGTTCAAGCCAAGATACCACTGTTGGGCCCTTGAGGAATGCCCTTGACCCTAGCTGCTCCAGGGGTGCTGTTTCATGACCCTGACCTTGTGCTCTGAACCCAGCTTAATTGGGATATGTGAAAACAACTGCATTACAGTTTATGGTGCCTGTGGCTGAATCACAGCAGTGCTGATGTAGGGCCATATTGCACCACTCTTGCTTGTGTGATATTGCCTAAATAAAGCATAAAGTAAAAAAAGGATGCATTTTAATGTTTAGATATTTTTCACTTCAAATGAAAAGATAGTCATTAAAATATAATATTTGCAGTGTATAAAAAAAACAGCTCTTTCTGTGACTATTTTCTTTAATTTTTAAAACCTTATATAGGCTTATATATATACATATAATGTACATATTTGTTTCTTTTTAAATAATTTTTTCATTGTTTATGTGTTTGCAGTTAACACAGTAATGACCTTCACTCCACATATGACATCATGTCTGTTTAATTACTGAACAACAAGTGACAATGTATTCACAATTTATTGAGTTAAGTTTGATAATATGATTTGAATGCTACTCGGGAAGGAGATTGCAGGGGTGACAAGGCCAGCGATGAGAGTTCCCTTGTCTCCGAGCAGTCATGCAGATTACACTAAAAACATACATGATTTTGCTTTTTATTTAAATGTAAATGTGAAACATTGCACCATCACTACATGGATATGTTTATTACGAATCCATATAGCCATATCTAATCTTTTGCAGATGTGTGTCTGCATTACATCTGGAATAATTAATGCAAGACAGAATTACAGCCAATGATTTCCCCCGCAGAAAAGTGGTGCAGACCATTAACACATAATTATGTTGTGTGAATTTGACTGTATGTTCCAAAAACAAGCCTTTGGCCAGTGGTTGAATATTCAGTGCCCTTATTTATTTTATTAATATTTTTCTTGCCTTTAGAGCAACTCTGAAAATGAATTAATAGATGCCTTGTTGTACGTACTGTAAAAACTTCTTTAACTTGTTATAATTTGTAATATCTTAAAATATCTGTAAAAATGACCTAAAAGCCTTTTAAACAAGATAAATTCCCCTGCAAAATTGCATAGGATACTAAAACTTGATATCAAAGAATGTATCTTTAAGGGTACTAGTGGTTACTGGTGGATATATATATATATATATATATACAGTATATATATATATATATATATATACAGTATATATTATTTGTATATTTTTAATTGTTTATTTATTTATCAATTTTAGAGTCAATCAGTTACCACAGTAATGACCTTCCCTTCCTGTATGACATCATGGCTGTTTAATTACTGAACAACAAGTGGCAATGTCTTCACAAATTATTGAGTTAAGTTTGATAATATGAATTGAATGCTACTCTGGAAGGCGATTGCAGGGGTGACAAGGCCAGTGGTGAGAGTTCCCTTGTCTTCGAACAATCTAGGCTTTTGTTTCATATGTGTAGGTGTTTTGAACAGTTCTATCTGTCTCTGTTCTATAATTGTGGTCAGGAATGCCGGTTGGTTTACGGTGCATAGCTCTCACCACTGGAGAGCATTGTTCAAGTTTGCCAGACGATTGAGGCTCCTTGGCTGCTCCGGAGACAGGTCTGGCTGTGTGACATGGAAGAGGGTGTTTTATTTACAACTTGAGTGGAGGAGTGATTGTTGATTTTGTGCAGTCTTGAGTCAGTCTTGTCATGATCCATACAGATCTGTAGGAAAGAACAATTCTATGATGGATCTCTAATATCAAATGAGATCTCACTTGTTTCTCCAAGAAGGCAATGAGATAAAATGTACTTTTGCTTAAACTTCTCACTTTTCAGATGGTTCTCCTGAGAAAAAAAAAAGAAAAGAAAAATACTCACTTGGGTCAAGAACGTCTGAAACTGTGCTCAGGTTTGCTTTGACACCAAAGTGGGCTATCGAAAGTCAGAGATCTCAATGTGAACTCAAGCATTTCCCTTTAAATTCCTCCAGGACCAACTGATCTGAGCTATGCAATTCACACTGATTTTATAATTTTACATTCTTTCTGTATGACAAAAATGCCTAATTTTTTATGTCTTTTCTTATATCTCCCATGTGGAATTTTAGGACAAACATCTGTTGATTTTTTTAATAAAACATAATTGAGAACTCCATCATCGCTATCTATTTTCATTTTCCTAACAGCTACGTCTTCCAAAGTATGCTGTTATGAAAATTTTTTAAAAGCTACGTGGAGGAAAACAGCTTTGTGGATGATAGAGAATGTATTGTAAAAAAGGACTTAGCCTTCTGGGTTCTGAGGGTGTTTTGGGCCCTAAAGAAGTTTTGACATTCTTTGACATTTGTGCTTTTTTCAGTTGCTTAAAATAATATGTGAGCTACATGTATGTACATGTTTGTATTTTTGAGAAAATAAAGTTTATGCATGGTTTTTGACTAAATTTTTATGTCATCGAAATAAGGCCATATAACACATACTCAAAGCATTTTGAGAACTGGATCTTGTAGCCTAGAGTTTTTGCTACAAAATGATGTGAAAACCATCCTGATCACTCATTCATACAAAATAATATACTGATTTCACTTTTGTAAGACACTTTTAGTGTTAGAAAGGTCATATGCAAGGAGGCGTGAACTATCATGAATATTGATTGTAATTAACACATGTGGAGACAAAAGACCCCTCCCCTGGGCCTATCAATGAGGAATGTGACAGAAAGAGAATGAATATGAGGAGACTTAATTATCAAAATCAAGTTTTAAGTTAAAAGAAATAATCTGACTATAAATTTTCTTTACATAAAGACTTTCCTTCAAAATTTTAGACCTACACTACCATATAAAAGTGAAAAAAAATTCTGCTCACCAAGGCTGCATTTATTTGATCCAAAATACAGTAAAAATATGTATTTTTATATCAGAGATATTGTGAACTCATTTTACGATTTAAAAGAACAGTTTTCTATTTGAATATATTGTAAAATGCAATTTGTGATCAAAGCTGAATTTTCAGCATCATTACTGCAGTCTTCAGTGTCACATGATTCTTCAGAAATCATTATAATACACTGATTTTCTAATATGGGCATATTTAAAGTGCATTTTACTCATTTACACCTGAACACATATTTGCAAACACAAGCTTTGTTGATGATAATGAGGCAGCATAAACACTAGTTAAATATAATCTAAACATTCATATTATTGTTATATAATATTACATATCATATGTATATAATACAGCATACAATTTAAATACCTGCTTTAGCCAAAACAGCATTTAAATGTAACTTGTAAAACAGTTCATTCTCACGGGCAAGGAAGAGGCAAGAAACCGGCTTGACATACAACTAAAGGTTTAAATGGAAAACTCAAAATACAAACACATAAGACAACGGACATGTCTGTGAACGATCTCTCTCTCCCGCATCGCCGTCCGCGAGTGGCCTTTATCCCTCTTGATGGTTTGATCAGCCTAATACGGGACCGGGCGTGCGTTATCACGCCCTCCACTGTGCCACATTCCTCCCCCGTTCTTTCAGGCTGGGGACCCCCGGCCTGACGTACATCCCCGGGGGGGGGCGCCTCCCACGCGGTCTGCCGGCGGGTCATCCCCATCAACCTGGATGAGGGAGGGGGCAAGGGGAGGGAAACAACAATAATTAAAAATGGGGGGGAGGTCCTTCCTGCACTGGGCAGTACCTCCCCTCCCACAAACACCATAATTTAAAAAAGAGGGAAAAGGCCAACGCAGAGCGGCAGCAAGAGAGAGAGGAGAGAGAGATAAAAAAAAAAAAAACTTACTCGCCGGTTCTCTGATACGCCATAGCTCATTCCTCAGCCACTTCTCCACCCTCTACAGGACGACAGCCACGCCTCTCCGGGCGGATCGGAGGCAGTCCTCAGCCCCTGGTGGACGGAACGCCCAGCCGCGTTCCCGGGGAGTCGAAGGGGCCTCCCCCCGCCCCTGGCAGCTGTTCTCCCGATCCAGGCGGTCGCCGTAGAGCCCTCCCCCCGCACGCGGTCGGCGGTCTCCAACCCCGCCGCGTTCTTCCAGCAGCTAGTAGGGGACTCCCCTGCCCCTGGCAGCGGCCCTAACCACTCCAGGCAATCGGCCAGGAGCCCCTCCTCCCCTCGCGGTCGGCGGCTGTTCCTCCGTGTCCAGGCGGCTGGGCTCCTCCGTCCCCTGGCAGATGCCCGCGGCTACTCCGCTGGGCAGTGGCGAGAACTCCGCTACGGCGCATCCCTCTTCCTTCCCGGGCTTCGGCACCAATGTAAAACAGATCAAGTTCATGGGCAAGGAAGAGGTGAGAAACCGGCTTGACATATAAAATAATAGGTTTAATGTAAAACACATAAGACAACGGACATGTCCGTGAACGATCTCTCTCTCCTGCATCGCCGTCCGCGAGTGGCCTTTATCCCTCTTGACGGCTTGATCAGCCTAATACGGGACCGGATGTGCGTTATCACGCCCCGGTCCCGCCCTCCACCGTGGCACATAACTAAAACTTGCTTATTAGGACATATTTCAAATGTCAATATGTCTGAATCCTGGCTGGCAAGTCTGGAAACAGTCCTACTAGTAAAATATGTACATGTTTATATGAAATAGCATGTCAGCTAATGAAAACTAATGGACTTGCTCGTCCAAAATTGTATCCTCGGCTGGATAAAGTCTCTCTTCAAAATACAAACGTTCATCGGAGTCCCGCTCTTCTTCCGAGGAAAATGTAACTCTTCATCACTATCCACGAGCTTCCTCAACTGTGTATCGTGCGATCTTTCAAACGCACAGAAAAATGAATTAACTTTGTTTTTAAGACACAGTCTGGGGCATTTACCATATGATATGATCGTTTCAGCACATTAGCGTATGAATAGCGCGCTCTGCTGGTGGGTGGGATCACATTACAGATAATTAGCTGAGTCAAGAGAAACTGAACATTGCTTTGTTTCATACAGATTGCATTGCAGGAGAATATTTCTTTTACATTTGAATTGTTTCATTTAAAATTAGACATTTTAAGCTTTCTTTAGACATATGTTTCATGTTTGTGTGATAAGTATTCACAGAGTTTCAGTTCATTTTAGTGACGTGTTTCTGAAATATGCTCGCAAACCCAGAGACAGTTTACAGCTCACCCTTTTTATTTTCTTTATTTTACAAAAGCACAATGTTTCATTGTTATTGTGAGTGTACACAAATAAAAGTAGACCCTTTATAGTCTCTAATGATGTCTTATCTGAGTATTTTACGTTGTTTCTGTTGTAATGACAAAACAAATTCATCAGGACACGCCAGCGCGTCCGTCGACCCCAGAGGGTTTAAATATTGATTTGTTTATCACCCACACATATTTCTTCTGAAGACATAAAATAAACCACTAGAGTCATATGGATTAATTTTATGCTGCATGTATATGTTTTTTGAACCTTCAGAGATCTGGTACCCATTCACTTGCATGTTTGGACCTACAGAGCTGAGATATTTTTCTAAAGTCACACACATCTGGGATGGCATGAAGGTGAGTATATAATGAGAGAAGTTAGATGTTTGGATGAATCCTTTTAAACAAAAGTGGCCTAAATCTGCTGAGCATCACAAATTTGATGATTCTATGAAACTTTTATCTCTCAATGTGAAAAAAAAAAAAAGTGATCCTTGCATGCTCACAACATTTTACCTTGGATCCTTGGTTCAATTCTGAATACTCAAATATCTACCACATTTATCTGAATAAAATCTTTGATTTCTTAGAAATTGAAGAAAGAGTCAGCTGCATATTGTTCCTGTGTGTGTGTGTGTGTGTGTGTGTGTGTTTACCTTGCAACACTGCAAAAAATACTAATACTCTGCAAAATGCTCTGGTAAAAATATCTAAACATTCTTAAAATAAGAAAATAACAAAATTAAAATATTTGATAAGAAGAATGACAATATAAAGTCTTGTTTTCAGAGAAATCTAACAAATTTTTTATGGGGTTTATGTTTATGTATTTGTCTTAAAGCAAGACAAATTATTTGTCAATGGGGTAAGAACAGTAAATTTGTTGTCCCTTTTCATGAAGTATTTTCTTTTCTATCCCTATTATTTCTGAATGTACATAAAGGCAGTCCCAGTTCCACATCAGAATCACAGACTGTACTTCTGAAAATAGTTGTCATTGTGTGCTGTAAAATGGAGGTGTAATGTAATAATAATAATTAAAAAAAACTAATTTCATATAAAATCAATATTTAATCCACAAATTTAACGGCCTTTGCTTAAGAAGGTTTTTTATTATTAGTATTATTTATTTATTTTTGCAAACATGTACAGCTACCTTTTCTCTGTACATGAATGAAGCAAGCATGTTTGAATAAGTTATCCATAGCCACTGATCTAGAGTCAGATTTTGTGTTTCACTGGTAGTTAAGGTTTGGATTTGTCTGAAAATCTGCTTTGTCTATGAGTCTATGTGGAACTGACAAATCTGGATTGTCTGATTAAAATCATTCATTCAAATGGGAGCATAAAAAAATAAAATATAAATAAATAAATAAAAGGCTGCATTCACCTAATCTTCAGGTCAGTTTATACCTAAACATGCTCAAATTCACTTACGAATATGCAGGTCAGCACACAATGTGGTAAACTCTGACAATGGCGCTATCTGACAATGGGTTTCTGAGAAAAGTTGACCAGTTTAACGGAAGACTACCCACCCGAGCAGGCTTTCGACGCTTCATCCCTCTTATCTGATCACAAACCCACAGCCTCCACTCACAGATCACCTAAACTAAACCTTTTACTAAAACAATCCTTTTCTGCTCAAACACAAACACACATAAAAATCTTGAAAAAAAAAAAAATATATAAATCCTAATGAGAAACAAACTAATTTTGTTTGTTTATAGTTTAATGCCTAACCCAAACCTAAACCTAACCATGATTTATTATAAGTAAATGTGTAACACAGAACAATGGAAACATTGGGATTTGGAACAAGATGAGGGAAGATTATTACAGGTTATTGAAAACATTACATATGGAATGAGTAGCACAGACTTTTACTATGAGATAGATAGTTGGTAAGTAATGCCTGTGCTTGTATTGTATAGATTTGAAATTCTGTTTGTTGATTGGTTGGACTTATGTTGGTATAACAAGTTTAAACAACAACAAAAACACCAGTAAATAAACTCTCTAAAAGTTATTAGATCAATTTGTGTCATCAAATAACAAAGTTGTATTCACGACTGAAATAAAAAGATTAATAAATAGCTACGATCAAACCAGTCGACTACGTTGATACCACCAAATTTCATTTATTTTTGCATCATGACGTTTGGCCACAAGATGTGATGAGAACCAATGAGGTTTGATGTTATCCAAATAGGCTGCATATTGGATTTCAGCACTATATTAATGTTTTATTTGAGAGTTTTTCATTCTTTTCATTGCAAAAAGTGAGCGTATGGTTTCATAAGACTTGGAATATAGTGCATAAATAGCATGGATACTTTTTTTCTGTTACTTTCATGGCGTGTGTTTTGTTTTAGTTTTTTGTCCTATTCAATTTCATTCTATAACATATAAACCCTAAAAATCACCTTTTATGTTCATCTGAAGAAACTAAAACAATACTATTTTAGTATTTAACTTGAGTCAGTTGAAAGTCAATTAATGTAATCTGATTGCCAGAATTTAAAATGTAATGTGTTACATTATTTTGAAGAAAAAAAAGTAATTAGGTTACAGCAACACATTTTTTGTAATCAAATTACACAGTATAAATAATTACATAAACTGATAAATAATGACAGAATTATAATTTTTGGATGAACTATTTCTTTAAATTTTACTAAGACATAATAGAGCTACCCTATAAACATTTCCTTTGGAAATAAATTTAAATAAGCAAGCTGTTGTAAATGATTCTGTAGTGTGTGTGTGTGTGCGTGTGTGTGTGTGTGTGTGTGTGTGTGTGTGCATGCATGTGAATGAACAACAATAGTTGTGTGTTTAACCCAGTAGTGAATGATTCTAATCTGTATCTGTCTCTTTTACACAAACACATCTCTTGGATGCTTCACTGGTTGTCAGGAAGTGTCACTACTGAGCACAGAATGGCTGAAAAATCTCTGTCTATACTGGACTTAATCTGAAAGAGGCCCTGACAACACTGTCCTTCCGTGCTCTTTATGGGGCCCCTGATTACATACACAGGACTGGCACATGCAAAGTTGCAAACATCCATTCACTCTCGGCTGCTCATCCCAACCTAGATGAACAAAGAGTGAGAAGTCACAGTGGAAGAGTCCGAGCACAGCACACTAATGCCCGCTGCACTCATCTGCTGCTATGTCTGAAGGCCCTGGGGGAGAGCAGCTGTTTCTCTGGTTCCTTGTAAAGACTGGAGGGGGAGGGAGATTCCTCGTAACGTAAAATTTCAGGTGTCCAAACATTTTTTAAATGGGAATTTCCACAACAAACCACAAGAATTCAGCTAGAGTCCAATTCAATTCACCAGATTGGATGTATCGCTGGTACAAGAGGAACTTTACCATGTGAAACCATTTCAGGGGATGTTCAGTTCAACAATCGCTCCCTGATACAATGGTCTTTACATTTACTTATATTCTCTTGCCAAATTAAAGCTGAAGTGTGTAACTTTTTCGATGTTAAAAATACTTTCTGCTGTGCCAGCTTTTTATGCAGAGGTGACCGTAAGTAAGGCATTTAGGGGTACATTTCCTAAAAAACAAAAGTGTAAACACTGAGGGGCAGATTCACTAAACAGTTGTGTCACTTTTGCAGGTGGTAGTTCAGTGCAAAAACCTGCTTCTTTTTTACCAACCACCAATCTAGTTTAAGCAGGCACAATCAGTGCTGAAATTGTGCTGCTTTTTGAGTATTTAAATGAAGTCACTGTCGTTCCATTCCATGCAAAAATGCCTCCTTTCTATGTAAATTAGGCTTATTATAGATTGTGCTTTTTTCACAAAAAATACAAAATAAATAAAATCTAGAGTAATACCAAGCTATAGGAAGTTTATGTGTCCAGGAGTGTTGGTCATTCATGTTTTTGAGATGTTACAGACATTACAGCTGATTTTATATAAAGCTGAATAAATATGTCTGATTAAAAGTAATGACCAGCATCATCAAATCACAGCCAACTATGTTCAAATAAAATAATACATTATAAATTCTGAATCTATGTACTGATTATCATTGCCCCATGTCTGACAAACATGTTGAGTGATCCAAACATCATCTGCAGCCTGAAACTGAACTTTTGATCGGATTTTAGGAGTGAATGCACTTGAATGCTGCATAGAAAGCTATAGGATGCACGCTTGCTCCCTATTTAGTGAATGACTTAACCTTGAGTGTGCTGTCTGTCTTGCACTGGTCTCAAAACAGTTAGAGATGCACCTTATTTTCATCCTAACTTCATATAAAGCCTCTGAAAGCAAAAGTTTTTCGCTTTTGCATGAATACATTTATTCTCAATGTGAAATGCACATTAAATATATAGGAATGCATTTACTAATGTTAATGAATAGAACCGTATTGTACCATGATAACAAAATGAAACAATAAACAAATATATACTTAAATGAAGCAAAATGACCCACATATGTGTTACAAAAATTATTCAAAATAACAAGCATGTATTTATTTACTTTTTAGGGAAAATGGTCCCATTTTCCACATACAGTATGTGGACTTCATGTTTATCAGAGCGCTGAGGCGCAAAACATTTATGAATTTTTTAAAGCGACATTGCAAACGAAACTAGAGTTGCTACTGTTTGCAACCAAACAGTTTTCTATCAAAAAACGTAGAGCTTTCTTGCCTGGGGCACTTTTGTTGGCGCTGTGCCCGTAGTAGCGCTTCCTGGAAATCAACAACATGCTGTTGTGTCTCGTGATGCAGTGCTCCAGCAGTTTAACCCTTAAATGACAGCGTAGAGTATTGTGAACAATATGCAGTCAGTTCCCCTTCTGTCACTCACTCAACATTGTGTTGATTGTAGTTACACAAGGGGCTTCTTTCGGGAGCCTCGGATACCTCTGAATATAAAAAAGGCCAATGCCAAATTGGCGAACAGAACTTGCATGTCCCGCCCTTGGACATACGGTTATAAAAGGCAGGGTTCGTGCATCTGTTCAGTCAGATTCTTTCTTCAGAGCCGAGCGGTTGTGTGTGTTCAGCGAGATGAAACCTCACTCTGTTCCACTCACCTCTAGCTTTCCTGTTCGATATACGGCACATTGCCAACGGCTTTCTCCCTCCCCTGCACGCCAGTGCAGTCCACGCCCCCGGGGTGCTTCGACAGTTGTCCTCTAAAAGAGCAAAACTCCACTAAAAGAGTATTATTTTCAAATAAAATAAAAGAGTTAACGCTTGGTGTCGAACGTCTTTTTAAAGACGTGTCTTTTTCATGATGCCCTTCCGCCTGCAAATGCCTTTCTCACAGCGCCCTGGCAACAGAACCTTACAGGCTAAGTGGCACTCTGGACTTAGAAACTTCACCTCCATGTCCACATCTGAACAGCGTTCATGACCCCGGCTGGACAGTTCTGATGAGTCCAGAGGATGCCTCACTAGGAACTCCTCCTCAGTCACTAACCCACCCTCTACTGGGTATGCGGAGTAAGGTAATTGCCTTGAGTTCTCTCACACATGTCTCAGGTCGCAACCTTGCCTCATGACGCAACACTACCTGTTACCTGTGTAACCCCCGTTCCCTGATGGAGGGAACGAGACCTTGTGTCCCCCTTGCCACAACACTGTACCAAGCCGCTGTGATGGCCGAACCATCAAATGGCTCCTCACTGCAGAACCTGACTGAACAGATGCACGAACCCTGCCTTTTATACCAGTATGTCAGGGGACGGGACATGCAAATTCTGTTCGCCAATTTGGCATTGGCCTTTTTCATATTCAGAGGTATCTAAGGCTCCTGAAAGAAGCCCCTTGTGTCACTACAATCGACACAACGTCTCGTTCCCTACATTAGGAAACGGGGGTTACACTAGTATCCTAGAGGTTTTAATTCATTTAAATTATGCATTGCGTATAGCGAAGTCAAAATACAACGTCCACACAGGTGGATGTGGGGTCCCACGAGGTTAAGAGATGATTCATGTGTCTGGATCAAAGTGATGCTGTACAGTTCCGGCAGGTTCCAGCAATTCTGAGGGTGTGTTTGTGCTGTTGCCTGATTTACAGAATCCCTTTAATGAACTGAACGCTAAACCAGCGCAGAAAGCACATGCAAATAACCGGTGCTTTTACCAGGTGTAATTAATTCTTAGTGTTTGATTTGAGTGGCCCGTCCAGCCTGACACAACAACATCAAACATTGTTTGATCAATGCAGAATGGGGGAAGTTTTTGAAAAAAAAGCTGTTTGAAAACTATTATGGTTATTTTTTTTTTTTAGATCTGTTTGGTGATGCTAGTGGTGCTGAAATAACACGCTTAAGCTTTAAATGTGTCTTGCAATATATTTAAGCAATTTATTGTTAGATGGATCTCACGAAAAATCAGCAACAGGAAGTCGAATGTTTTGCCTGCAAAAATTGCCGTATGCTTTCCGAATATTTGAACTGCCCCTCCCAGTGGCTGAAGCTGTAACTACAGTTGTGAAATATTGCACAAACACAAGAACTTTCTTCTTTGAATGGATGTGATGTAAAAGGCGTTTGATGTTCAGAAATGTTTAGTAATTGCATTAGTTTACACCTAACCTAAACCCTAAACTTAACATAAAACACTGAGGCCAAAACAGTGTTCTTTCACTTACTTCTTTGCAAATGTAATATCTGGGATGTAATGTGAAAGTGAGTGTGGGTGGAGAAAAAAAAATGTATGTTAAAGAAATCTCAGTTGTCATTTTTCCTATGCTCTACCAGTTAAATGAATAGATTACCCAAAAATGATTATTCTCTCATTATTTACACGTATGACTTTCTTTCTTCTGCGGAACATACAATGAAAGTCAATGGGGGTCCAACAGGAAATAAAGGCAGCATAAAATGAATCCATACAACTCCAGTGGATTAAAATTCATGTTTTTTCTAAATCCATGTCTTGTTCCAAAATGTAACTCAATATACATCCTGAAATCTGCAGGCTCCATCGCGCATTCATGAGAGAAGCTCATTCACAGTTTTGGACCCCATTGACTTCATAAAGAGTTTGTGAAGTCTGCAGAAGAAAGCAAATCATACCAGTTTGAGATGGCATGAGGGTGAGTATATGATGAGACTTTCCATTTAAGATACAGGATCCTTACACTTCTGTATTTATTGTCCCACATTTTCACAATGAAAGTCTTAAACATTTGATTAGATTGTAAAATAACACATCTGAGATTTTTTGTGGTTCAGTTTAAACTAAAAATTCCAGTTTGATTTTTAACTTCTGCAAATATACGCCTAAATATGGTAGATGGAACCAGGTTCTGAAGCCATGATTTATGGTATGTTTATGTGTCATCGGATATACAAAAATAAACTAGCAAACAAAAAGGAACACATGAGGTATTAAACCTGTATATGATTATCATAATGTATGTAAGGGGTGGGGAACGTCAGGCCTCAGGGCCGTATTAGGCAGAGAGGCCATTTGAGAAATAATTTGAAAAGCAAAAAAAAAAATTTAAAAAACGGCCTTGATTCAATTAAATATAAAAAATTATCTTAAAAAAAATTGAAATAACGACGCAAAATATTGTAGGATAGACAGACCTTTTAGTGTTTTTACTTGCTGCTTGAGCACATAATGAAATTTGTATGGCCCACAGATAAGTTCGTAAAATAGTCGAATGGCCCTTAATGGGAAAAAGGTTCCCCACCCCTGCTGTAAATAATCACATCAACTACTCAACTTACACTTACTACTTACACTTTTGTAATTTCTATATTTTTGCAATCAGTCTGTTTCTGATAGCATATCTAAGCTCTTGAATCATTGTAAATTAAATTGCCTTTTTACATCAATAAAATGAATGTCGAAAACAGCAATCATATTTCATTTTATTATTATTATTTTAATAAAGGTACAAGATGTTGCAACACAACCCTCTGGACTGAAAATCTTTAGCTTGTAAACAAATGGAAAACTTTCTCAATCACTGTTATTAGGACATCCTCTCTGGCTAAATAATGTAATAATTAACATTATTAATTATTACATTATTGTGGATGATAACTGTGAATCATTGAATGACCCAGCACACAGAGGGTTATTTTAAAAGGATGATCCATTCTCATGGGGTGCACAAGGAAAGGTCACAGCATGTTTCACTATAGGGGGTATATGTGCATGCATTCACGTGAGTCCACTCGATTTTACGTGTGTGCTGGGTCCACACAAACAGGACATCTAAGTCAAATTGTAACTACTAAGTATTAACTCAGTATACAATCTGATCTGCTGAAGAACAGCCTTATTTTGATGGCAACAACTAGGTCTTCTTTCAGAATGACTGTCATAATGTTTTTCCCATCAAGGGTAAAACTGATAAAATTGTGCAGTTTTCACTGTTGACAGCTTGTAGATAATAGATTGACAGCTTGTAGATAATCTTGTTGAAAGCAAATGACAAAACAGACGATTAAAGACTGCAGACTCATTGATAGGTACCAAACAGCTACAGGCATCTTCACATTGCTGGCAAACACACACACACACACACACACACACACATGATTCCTGAACACAAAACCACTACAAGTTTATCAGTGAAACATAACTGAATTACTGACAGAGAGATCCAGCTGTGTTGGCATTTCATGAATGAATCGAAGGTGCGCGATGTTGCTGTATGAATGTAATGAACCATCATTTGGGTTGATCTTGTTAAATATATTGTATCCTCATACATGCTTCCCTCAACAATATTACAGAAAGGTACCCTTTTACATTTAAACTAGCCACATTTGTTTAATGAGTATATATATAAACTCAACAGAAAAAGAAAAATCCTCTCACTTTCAACTGCTTTTATTTTCAGCTTTCTTAATATTTGTAAATATTTGTAGTCTTCCACCAAGGTACTTGCAAGTTCCCAGACATTTCTGGGGGGAATGGCCCTAGCCCTCACCCTCTGATACAACAGGTTCCAGACGTGCTCAATGGGATTGAGTTCCGGGTGTCTTGCAGGAAATCAAGCACAGAACGAGCAGTATGACTGGTGACATTGTCATGCTGGAGGGTCATGTCAGGATGAGCCTGCAGGAAGGGTACCACATGAGGGAGGAGGATGTCTTCCCTGTAACGCACAGCATTGAGATTGCCTGCAATGACAACAAGCTCAGTCCGATGATGCTGTGACCCACCGCCCCAGACCATGATGGACCCGCCACCTCCAAATCGATCCCGCTCCAGAGTACAGGCCTCGGTGTAACGCTTATTCTTTCAACGATAAACACGAGTCCGACATTACCCCTGATGAGACGAAACCGCGACTCGTCAGCGAAGATAACTTTTTGCCAGTCCTGTCTGGTCCAGCGAAGGTGGGTTTGTGCCCATAGGAGACATTGTTGCTGGTGATGTCTGGTAAGGACCTGCCTTACAACAGGCCTACAAGCCCTCAGTCCAGCCTCTCTCAGCATATTGTGGACAGTCTGAACACTGATGGTGGGCTTGTGTGTTCCTGGTGTAACTCAGGCAGTTGTTGCCATCCTGTACCTGTCCCACCAGGTGTGATATTTGGATGTACCAATCCTGTGCAGGTGTTGTTAAACATGGTCTGCCACTGCAAGGACAATCAGCTGTCCTTCCTGTCTCCCTGTAGTGCTGTCTCATAGTACAGGCATTGCAATTTATTGCCCTGGCCACATCGGCAGTCCTCATGCCTCCATGCAGCATGCCTAAGGCATATACACACAGATGAGCAGGGGCCCTGGGCATCTTTCTTTTGGTGTTTTTCAGAGTCAGTAGAAAGGTCTCTTTAGTGTCCTAAGTTTGAATCCAGGGTGTGCTGAGTGACTCGAGTCAGGTCTCCTATGCAACCAAATTAGCCCGGTTGCTAGGGAGGGTAGAGTCACATGGGGTAACCTCCTCATGGTCGCTATAATGTGGTTCTCGCTCTTGGTGGTGGGCATGATGAGTTGGGCGTGCATGCTGCGGAGAGTAGCGTGAAGCCTGCACAATCACATTGGGAATTTGGCATGCCAAATTAGGGAGAAAAAGGGGTGAAAATAAAATGTGTTCGTTTATTTGGAGTCCCACAAACACCCTAAACCCACCCCTATTCCTAAACCTAAACCTTTCCCTTAAAAATATTAACCATGGTTTTACCTCAGTAACCATAAAATTAAACTTGGTTATTCTATAAACAGCATATTACTGTAGTAACACCATGGTTAATTGCATTACAATTATGGCTTACATAAAAAAAACATGGTTAAACTATTTCTATAGCAAAACCATGGTTCATTTTACCTGAAATAAACCTTTAAATTAATTTTTATTTATTATATTAAGTTGTATTAAATGAAATATTAATAGTGGAGAGATGAAACAGGATGGGAAAAGTGGGACAAATGGGGGAATCATACCTGGGTACTTCTGCAGAAAAAAATAAAATAAAAATAAATAACTATTCTGCAACACTTGGTGATGCACTTTGTCTTAAATTTTTGTTTTTTCACCACTGTGGATATTGGAGTGCAAATAGCTGCTCTGTGTGACTGGTACTATTTTACACCTGCAAAAAAGTGCAAAAAAGTCCAAGGTTGGGAGGGCTACTTTTGAAATGTATTCCACTACAGACAAAAAAAATCATTATTTACATTTTGGCCTATTTCGAGGGAAGCATTAGAAGTTTTCTTCCCAGGGAAGGCAGTCCCTGAATGCATTGTGATGAGCTCAGTGGAAAAATAAATCCTAGATGGCGGATGAAGTGAGACAAATTTATAATCTACTCAATACTGAAATGTATCCATGATTAATATTTTAAAATAATAGAAATAAACCCAGACAGATTGATCAGGAACCCGACAGGAAATTTGCATTACATTCAGTCACGTAATCTTCATGTGAACAGTGTGAAGACATGTCATACAATCGCTAAACTCCAACAAACATGTTTGGCTGTGCTTTCCCGCAGTGGTTTCCGCACACTCATGGTTGCCAGATTGCACAACTAAAGCATAACAATGGCAAAATATTTCTAAATTGTGCAAGTGTAAAGATCTGATTCGGGCCTTGCCTTTCTTTATATTTGGCAACCCCAAACATGTTGAAATCGAACTGTGATTGGCTATTCGCCACTACTAAAGTCTTTTATTTATCGTACAAAGATAATTAAAATATTTAACTTGCATCACTAGTTCAAAGTATTAAACTCAAGTTCAGCTCCCAACCCTAAACCTTAAAGGTGCACTCAGTATTTTTTTCCTCATAAAAAAATTGTTTTACCCCTCAATAAATGAATAGAACTTTTGAAAAATATATTTAAAATCGTGATGACTCATTGAAGACTCCAGTCATCTCAGTAACCGTATAAAAGCTGTTTTAATCTACATGGAGAGGGCCCCCCTTCACAAGGCTGCCATGTTAGAATCACATGACCAGCTGAATTCTACTCATTTAATTTCAGTAACCGTCTTGTTATTGGACACTTTCAATCTTGGATTAAATTAATCATGTCAGACTGTGAATAGTGATTTTTTTACAATGGAATCTGTCACTGAAAACTATTGATTTTGAATGATGCAGCATCCACACCACTAGGTGTCAGTGTAAGTCTAAGAAGACATAAAAAGAAAAATCACTGAATGCACCTTTAAACCTAAACATAAAAAATAGGCTCATAAAAAGCAAATATGACATAAAAAAACACAATTGTTAAATAAAAAATGTAATTTGTTGCAACTCTGTCAGTTAAGCTCCAGCACAGTTTGTCCCTTATTTTGCCGTTTTGCACCCAAACTGCTGGGAACATTTCACACATCGAGATAAATAGACCTGAAACACAGACATCTTGTCCCATATATGGCTGGTAGAAAGTTGGCAACCCTAATTGTAGACCTCCTTGAACATATCAGATTAATTCTTCTACAAGTGGTCCTCCTCCTAACACCATTACATTTGTTTGAACAGTGAATGCTGTTGAAAGAATAAAAGTATTGGATAATTTTTCCCCTTCTTAAGACACTGAAATGGTCATAGATGAAAAAGGCACACAAAATAATTAATGCCAAATTACAATTGGCTTTATTTCATAGACTATTCTGACCCATGACCTTTTGACTCTTCTGTGTCCTTGACTGTTTGGTGTCTGTTGATGCTTTTCTCATGGATGTATCATATTCACCAGTTTACTGCTACTTGTTTTCAGTCATGTTAAGAGGGCACAGGACAGGGTCACTGCTCTGAACCATGGGTCAGATAATGTTATGTCCAATCAGTTCCCTTTAAACATTGGTGAACATCCAAAAATGGAACTCAATAAGAGAGGAACATGTCCAACATAATGCTGTCCCTCTGGTTGGGCCCTGCTGTTGTCTCCTGGGTTGCCCGGGCACTGGATGATAAATGGATGAATGTAATAACTCACAGCACTGCCCACATTCTGGAAGGCGAGTGAAAATTGAGATTCCACAAGGGCCCTTTTGCTTATCTGAGTGTAGGAACATCCAGCTTGGCTCCTCTGTAAACTCTAAGGGAAGATCTTTGATTTGTAATGGCATGTTTTTTGTCACAAGGCGATCTTACATTTCCATTATTAACTGGTGTTAAGCTACTAAACAGAAGAGTTTGATGTTAGCAGCCATGTTTAGAACTGGGATTTCAGCCATTCTGGATAAATTTCATTTTTTTATATATATTTTTTTAATAAATTAAATTGAGACTTTGAGAAAGTGCATAAATAAAATGTCAAACAGATGTAAATATTAGCATTATCACTACTGAAAATGTAATTTTATACAGCAATACAATTTGAAGTAAAATATTTGTGAATAATGTAGAATTATAATACTCAACATCAGTGAGAAAAATGACAGGTCCTCTGTTGGACAAGGGCCTTGAAGTTTGGAGTGAGTTCAGTCAAGGCAAGACTGAGGCAGTTGCACAGATGGTTATAGGTCAAAACGGAGCGATTACACGATTTAATGTTGTTCATTGTTGAGAACGCAGACTCACACACGTATGTCGAGCCAAACATAGTCAAGATGTTAAATGCCACCTTCCTCAATTGTGGATACTTGGAGTCCAGCATAAGGGTTGTCCAGAAAGTTTTACATGTAGTTTCAGTGTGCCGCATCTTAAGCACTTCATCAGATTGTAAATCAATAAGCTCCAACTGTAGTTTTGCCTTTTCAACATCCGGAAAGGATGCTTTTGCTTGATCGCACCAAGCGCCGTTTGCTTACACCATGAATGGGTTCTTTACAAATAGGAAGACACTTTAACACTTTCAGATTCTTGGAACCTGTGCTGGAAGTTTTGAAGGAGCCTGTCCAGTGATGACATCATCTGATTCAAGTCTGCAGTGTCCCGGCAGCTTATCAGCATTGGGAAGTGCATCATCTCCCCATTTTCCAAATCACTTTTGAATAGACTCAGTTTGCTTTTAAATGAAGCGACACTGCTATGGAGATCTACTACATTGCGATTTCGCCCCTGTAGCTTTAAGTTGAAATCATTTAAGTGGCCAGTCAAATCAACTCAAAAATGTGTATAGTTCTTCTGCCCTTTTCCCTGGAATTGTATACAATTAGAATTTCTCGTATTTCCCACAGCCTCCTTAGTACTTGCCCTCTGCTCAGCCAGCGGATATCATTATGGACCAAGAGGTCATCGTAATCGGCAGGCGCTTCTGAAAAAAAGCTTTTGAACTGCCTGTGTTGCAGTGCTGACTTTGACTTAAGGAAGTTGACAAGTTTTATCACCATTGACATTAGGCTACATTAGAATACTCATCGCCGAGCTTTGCACAAAGTGCAGTTTGGTGGATTGCACAGTGATAGGAAATCAGATTGGGGTTCAGGTCTTGCAGATGTTTCACAAGCCCTCGGTGAGTACCGATCATGGCAGGAGCGCCATCTGTTGTAATTGACACAATTCACAATTCACAGTGTGCACAAGCGTAGTGCACATGAGCGAAGGTGTATAAAAAAGCTTTTTTTTTTATTCGTGGAAACTGACAATAGTTCAAATTAACAATACACTTGATCAGAGATGGCATTGTGAGTGAATGAGAGGGTAGAAATAATAAGAAAACATTACAATAATTATAATATTAAGTAAACAAAACGATTTCGCAGTCCAGATAATGGCCAGCGGGCCACCTATTGACTATCCCTGGTTTATAACCTACAATGTTTGATAAAAGGAATATTCTGGGAGTAATACAAGGTAAGCTCATAATGTTGATTACCACAAAATATAATTTAGAATTGTCCTTCCATTTCTAAAAAAAAAAAAACAATGTTGCAGTGAGGCGCTTACAATGGAAGTGAATGAGGCCAATTTTTGGAGGGTTTAAAAGGCAGAAATTTAAACTTATAATGTTATAAAAGCACTTACAATAATTGTTGTTGTGTATTATTTGAGCTGTAAAGCTTTTTAAATGGTAATTTTTATGGCCATTTAGGTTTTATTGACATTACATCATTATGGTAACGAAGTTGTAAAATTTGCTGTAACTTTTTACTGAAAAGGTTAGTAAGTGTATCACACTAAAATCATGTTAACACACATATTGTTTACATCTTGTGGCTATACTTATTTTGTTTTTATTGATTCCATCCACAACACAGACAAACACAACATAAAATATGGAATCAATTATATACATTGTCCCCATATTCTGATTGGCATCGCCAGCAGGTGGGTGTGTCTTTAAGACCAAGCCTGTACAATCTAGAGGGTGTCCAATAGAATTGATGTAAAATCTTAAATTGCTTAAATTGCACCCTTAAATCTCTAGATGTGGACTTTACTTTTTTTTTTTTTTTAATCCTATCCCACACTCCCTCTTCCAATAACAAGTTTACATCTTTCTCGCATAATCTCGAGAGTAGTTAAAGCTCTGTCCCCCAGACTGAATTAAGAGGGAGTAATACACTGATGCCTCATGACCTTTTCCAAAAGCAGTAATCACCACTTCTAGAGTATCTTCCACTTTAGGGGCATGTATGCTACTCCCAAAAATAGTACAGAGCAGGTGGCGCAGCTGTAAATACCTAAAGAACTAAGATCTGGGAATCCTGAAATGTTGAACTCATATTAGGTCACTGAGTGTATTAACCTCCCTCACAATCCACTCGGACCAGCAGAAAGAGGACTTAATAATACGTAATTTGGGGTTCAGCCTTACGTTCGAGGCAACATTTAAATAAATGTCCGAATTAAACACTCTGGACACTTTTGTCCATACCTCGTGCCAATGCAAGATAATGGGGTGTGACTTCTCCGGTTAGTTTAATAGAAACGCTTTGCAATGGAAAAATAGGGGCAATAACTTCCTGTTCAATACAAAACCAAGGAGGGGCTCTCTCAGGTGGATGTGACCAATGAGCAAAATGTCTGAGTCTGAATGCATAATAATAAAACAGAATATTTACATTTATGCATTTGGCAGATGCTTTTATCCAAAGTGACTTACAGTACACTTATTACAGGGACAATCCCCACAGAGCAACCTGGAGTTAAGCACCTTGCTCAAGGACACAATGGTGGTGGATGTGGGGATTGAACCAACAACCTTCTGCTTAACAGTATAGTGCTTTAGCCCACTACACCACCACCACTCCATACCCAATATTGGGTAGGCCTAGCCCACATTGTCAGTCGACTTATGTAATTTATTGAAATGTAATCTGGGACGCATATGATTCCAAATGAAGGACTTCGCTATGCTATTAAATTGCTTGAAATAAGATAGGGGGACATCTACAGGGAGAGACTGTAGCAGGTAGTTAAATTTTGGAATACAATTCATTTTAATAACATTAACCTTCCCATGATTTTTTTTTTATTAAGGGGTGAAAATAAACTCACACAAATCACACAAATTTGCTGGGAATAAAATACCCAAATAATGAATGCCCCTTTTGGGCCACTGAAAGGCACCCGGCTGAAAGCCGTTACTAGGCAGTATGCTGTCAGAGTCAAAGCTTAGGATTTAGACCAATTGACTCTGTATACTGAGAACTTAGAAAAGTAATTAATAATTCTTTGGAGGCAAGGCATAGATCTAGTGGGGTCGGAGACGAATAATAAAATATCATATGCATAAAGCAAAAGCTTATGCGCCATACAACCCTGGAAAATGATCTTCCTTTCTTGAGATGGCAGCGACCAGAGTCTAATCATTCACCACTGACCACATGATATTGATGAGATGCCTGATGTTATCAGAAGAGCTGTGGCCCTGAATAAACCCCACCTGATCTATATGTATAAGAGATGTCATAACTTTACTTAATTGGTTAGCCAACATTTTTGACAATATTTTTACGTCTAGCTGGATCAGGGAAATTGTCGCTGGCCATCAGATGATATCAGATGACATTTGCCACTTCAGCTCTGACTCGGGACCTTTAATATTCCCTTCCAGCTCCATGAGATCTCGTGCTTTGGATTTTGTGGTGAATGAGGTATACTGTATGATCTGACCTCTAAGGCCTTAAGTGCCTCCCAACCCAGGCCCACAGAGGATACTGAGGGCCAATTGTTCTCCATATCGTCGCTGTCGGGCGGAAACCTCGTATGTCCAAATTTGGTCAATTTCATATTTTTTCACAAATCGATGCTATTGGTCAGTCTCCACGTGGGTCTGTTATTTTTACAAATTATTAACCAATCGAAAGTGTTGAAAATAGCTTGTGAGCAAACCTCTTAACTCCATTGGACACTTCAACTGTCTGAGAAACCTCGTAACTCCACCCCTTCTTCACTTGGCGCCGGCGCGCTGGGAGCTTCGCGGCATTTTTTCTCCTCAAGATTGGAAGTCGCTGAGCAACACGTCCTCTGAGGTAAATGTCCTTATTCATGATTTAGTTATATAAATTATATAATAACAGTTTATATATTATATATAACAGTTTTATCTCGATCGAAGTAATGGTAGTGCAAGTGTAGTGTAATGTATCATTTCTGAGGATGCTAGATTTTTCTTTCTGCTATGTCTTGCATTGGACGGTAAGTTAGCTAAGTTAACTTATCATGTTGATTGAAATCTTGATTTCAACATGATTTTCGTGGGGCTTAAATAAAAATCTCTCGACCCCCGCTAACGCTAGTTCTGGCACTCATCTGAGGAACAACAAAATAATTTAATGTACTATGTCAGGATTGTAGCTTACAATGTCAAGGCATTCTGTCATGTTCAACAAGTAGCTACCCTTTACTTCATGTTCATCACTTTAAGCAAGCTAGCTGGCTTCTTGCCTAGTTATCATACGTAAACATGCCGTATAACTTAGTGAAACGATCATTTGACCTTTATTTATTTTATTTTTTGCAGCAACCATGTCTGTGTCCTTAAAGGAACTCTGTCAGATGGTCAATGTGCCATATGATCAGGCAAGGGCCCTAATAGACAGTGAGAGCTCTGATGGAGAGAGTGTAGCGTTAGAGAGAGAGGAAGCAACAGTGGTGGAGGATACAGTGGTGGAGGATACAGTGGTGCATGCTGGTAGAGTGAATTTCTGCGAGATAATCATGATTTCACATGCCAAAATGAATGAATTTTAATGCAGATGTATTTCACAACAATAGAAATAAAAAAAAATCACACTAATTGTACGATGTGTTTGAAAAGATTTATCTGGTGGTCTGGAGGAAGAGGAGGCCTCACTGCTGGCTCCAGAGCAGGTGCAGTTTGACACGGGTAGGTTTGATGCTTTTCTACATTTTCTCATTAAATTGGATAAGGTCCTTCAACTATAGCCCTCACTGTTGACAGTTTATAAAGATGTAACTCATTCATGCACGTTTGGTTTGTGTGTGAATTTTGAAGTTTTCCATGGTGGAGGCGATGAGGACTCGGATGCAGAGCATTCATGCTCAGATGCTGAGGAAGACGCACCTCCAAGGAAAAGACTGAGAGCTGAGAACACCTGGAAGAAAGTCATCAACAAGAAAAGAAGAATGGTTGGAAAGTCATACATTGGAAAACAGAAGCAGAAGGAAACAATGAGGGAGCCACGGGCTATGGGGCCTAGATGTTCATCAGCAGCATGTGCCAGGTCAGGTAAACATCACTGCAGTGCAATCGGCGAGCCTGAGAGGAATACGATTTTCAATGACTTTTGGCAACATGTGACCTGGGAGGAGAAGAGAGTGTATGTGCGTGGTCTAATTGATGTGGTCCCCGTGCAAAGGAGAAGGGGAGCTGAAAATTCCCGAAGATCAAATTCGCTGTTGTTTTTTTTACGAGTCAGCGGGCAGAGAAGACGCGTCTGCAAAAGTATGTTTTTGTCTACCCTAGGAATAGGCGAGTGGTCTGCTCTTAACTGGGCAAAGGAGGGACACACGCAAGCAGAGACAGAGGGACAAACACACAGCAATGCACGTCGTTCAGTGGCAGGCCATGAATTTATTTGCAGTTTTTTGCACGACCTCCCAAAGGTGCCCTCACACTATTGCAGATCCACAACATCCAAACAGTATCTGGAACCTGTGTTTCAGTCGATGGCTGATCTGTATGCAGTGTATTGTCGTGCTGCTTCAGAGAAGAATGTAACACCTTTGTCAAGGCAAGTGTTCACAAATGAGTTCAAGCGTCTCAACCTAGGCCTTTACCACCCAAAAAAGGACCAGTGCAACATCTGTTGTGCTTTCAAGACCGGCAACTTACCTGATGACGAGTGGCAGCACCATCTCCTTCAAAAAGAAGAGGCCCGCGCCGAAAAGTTGTCCGACAAAAGCAAGGCCAGCAACAACATTATGGTCTTATGTATGGACTTACAAGCCCTCCTTTTGTGCCCAAAGCTACAAGCTTCTGCCTTGTATTACAAAACAAAGCTTGCTGTTCACAATTTTACCATGTACAACATGCTGACACACAGTGCCACATGTTATGTCTGGCATGAAGGCGAGGGATCCCTGTCTGCCAGTGAGTTTGTTTCATGCATTGTTGACTACCTCTCTGCACACACTGAGCCTGACACATTTATTCTGTGGAGTGACGGCTGCGGGTATCAGAACCGGAATGCAGTTCTAAGCAATGCACTTCTTCTGTTCTCCATGAAGAATAACAAAGTCGTCATTCAGAAGTACCTTGAGAAAGGGCATACTCAGATGGAATGCGACTCCGTTCACAGCGTCATCGAGAGGCGTCTGAGGGACCAGGATGTTTATCTCCCAGCAGAGTATGTTAACCTGATGAAGAGGGCCCGTGTAAAGCCTCATCCATATGAAGTCAAGTACATCGACCACACCTTCTTCCAGGACTTCACCAAGCTGAGGCTCTGCAAGTCTCTGCGCCCTGGAGGAAGACCTGGTGACCCAACTGTCCATGATATCAGAGCCATCAGGTAATTACCAATGCAAATATTATGTCTTACCAATATACTCATGACATTATGATGTTGCATATTGTTTTATGAAATCTTACAGTGATTATGTTGTTGTGTTATATTTTGTGCTATTAGGTACAACAACAATGGAGCGATGGACTTCAAAATCAACCACTCTGATGACTGGCATTCACATCCAAGTCACCAACTCCGAAACTCCACCTCAGACAGCCACACAGTCACCCCACTCTATTCAGACCGCCTGAAGATCAAAGAGCTGAAATTCAAACACCTCCAAGACCTGAAGGAAGTCATCCCAAAGGACTTTCACAGCTTTTACGACAATTTACTTACACCCCAGGTTCATTTTGCGCCGGAGTTCTCCTTTAATACTGTCAATATGATGGCAATGTAACAACACACACAGAGCCTCACAGATACATGCACACAGACAAGGGCTAACCATACTCACAAACACAAATACACAAGCCTTAACTGTGATTTTATTATATTATAAATATTATTTTATATTAATATTATATTTATTTTATTGTTAAACTATGATATTAGTTATTGATGTATTTTAAATGTCTACTTATTACTTATTACTAGGCTTATTATAAATGTGCATTGAAGTTTTAAAATGTATATAATATAATACTTGAATTGAATGTTTTGGATACCACCATTAAATGATTGTTTTTATTATTATTTTACTGCTGTGCATGTAAAATACCCCAACTAGTGTTTTTATGGGAGAAAAAAACGGCTGTCTACTGGCGTCGAGTAAGCCTATCTTTGGATAACTCTGTCTGTTTTTTAGGTAATAACGAGTGAAAATAGTTAGGATAGATACATTGGAGTAGGCCTGTTTTGTTAAAAATCGAAAGCTGTAATGCTTAGGTGCAGAAGGAAGCCCGTGAGCCACAAAGGTAAGTTTGCGTGCAGATTAGGCTAATTTCCGCCTATTAGACAGCCTAGTCAGCTCGTTTTTTTTTTTGTATTGCATCACTTATAGCTCATAAACTTTTAAAATAGAGTTTAGGAAGATATATGTAACCACAACCATAAGCTTTGATTAGCTCTTAAAGCCTTGTCTCGTCAAAAGGCTCAACGCGACCGCGGACTTAAATGAACACTGCTGGCAGCAGCGAAGTCTGCGTCCGTTCCATTCTTATCAATGACAGTGTAAACTCGTATCTCCCTGCTCCCAAGTCATAAACCTCGTATCTCCGATTAAACATGATTTTGGGGAAATGTTGTGTTAATGTTGGTACACAACAGTATATAATAGCAATATAAGGTATAATACCAACTTTAACGATACAATGTTTAATAACTCAAAAAATATGCAGTTTTGTTTATTTCCTGAAAAATAATGGTTTTGGAGATACGAGGATTCCGCCCGACAGCGACGATATAAACATTGATTTCAGCCTTTAACATTTGTTTGCATTAAGGAATTTGCAAAAGGGATACATTAATGGACCATCTATATGATTTCTTTTTCTCAGTGTGTGGTATCATGTCTAAACTCACCAGGGCATGATCTGAGACGAAGATGTTTCCAACTGAGCAATCAACAACAGATGAAATGAGGGACTTAGATATAATAAAAGTCTATTTTAGAATAAATCTTATGGAATGATGAAAAAAAATTATAGTCACTACTAGATGGGTTCAAAAGTCTCCAAATATCTGTAAGGCCAAGCATTTTACACATCCTGTGAATCCTCACTGTTGCTCTAAGGGGCTTACACACTTTTGCTTCATTATGATCAAGAACGGAGTCTGTTAAAAGATTAAAGTCTCCTCCAAAAATTATATCATGAGGGGTGCCAGCGGCTTGCAAAATTCCTTCAAGGTCTATAAAAAAGCTCTGATCATCAGTGTCAGGTGTGTAAATATTAGCCAAAATCAACTTTTAGCCCTGAACTTCTGCTAAAACAATAATGACTCATCATATTTTGTCTTTAAGCTGTTTGAGACATTTGAATTGTAGATGTTTACTTATCAATGTAATGACTCCCCTGCTCTTACTTGAGCAAGCACAAAAGAAAACATGTCCACCCCATATCTTCCTAAATTCTTCAGCTTCCTGCAGGGAAAGATGCATTTCTTGAATAAACACAATATCATATTTCTTACAATTAAGAAAATAAATAACCTTCCTTATGTTTATGGGGTGCCCCAACCCATTCACATTGCATGTGGAAGGAAACAATCCACTCATATTTTTTCTCAAAAAATTGACATTTTGACATTAGAAAAAATAGATTGTGTGTCAAAAATACAATTATAATGACCACATTCCAACATTAGTGCAACAATCAAACCCCGAACTTCCCCCTGAACAAAAAACACCGAAAAAAGAAAAACATGCACCTTAACCCCACGCACGACAGCATCAACAATTGTCCATCCCTCTAAACTCAAACAGTCTATGTTCGCCTACGAGAACTCCTGTGATATCTCTACCACTGGATTTCTCAAGACCAACGCTTCTATACAAACTTTGTGAGACAGAATAACCCAACAGAAAAGAATCTATAATGCAAACTCCAGCCAATAGGAGGCATAAGCACAAAGAACGTGTAGAATCATCCACATAACCTTACCAAAGGAGCGTTACTCCACAATAGAAACTCCAGCCGCAAGGCGGAACAGTACTTTTTTTTGTTACTTTAATGGTGCTTGTCAGATGTGGTCGCTATGAAATGTCATTGCATGTAAAAGAGTGAGTAGATTCTTCAATAATTCTCAGTTTGTGTTTCACAGAATGATGACACAATTTAAATTTTTGGGTGAACTATTCCTTTAATAAATTAAACGGTTTGAATCCGTGGAGCGTTACTATACATATATATATATATATATATATATATATATTAGTCTAAATATCGGCTAATTTCCAGGATCTAATTTGACTCCTACTGTGTGTTTCACAGACAGTTACCACATAGCCTAAATATCATTTGTATAACTATTTTGTCAAACATAATTCAAAGATCTGCACAACTGTAAATAAGTAGGATTGCTACTTCTTTCATTTAACCAGAAACAATGTTAATGAGAACATTATGATCGCTTTATTAAATGAAAGCATGTGTTTGACTCACTTTGTAAATGTTTTCGCACAATTATGTTTCTCTTTGTGCCGTTCAAGTGTTTGGTGTGAAATCTAAATTGAATTTAACTCACATAATGAGCAAATATTGGCAATATTCTCTCATTCCTGAATGCTGAGAAGATATATTTCCCAGCAAATGTAGTACCAATAAATGATTATTTGCAATGAGAACTACACTTCTGTGTGTAGACTTGTAAAATCCATCTTTCTCGTTCTACAATGCTCATCTCTTTATCTTACTCCACTAAATCTATACTAATATCTCTCACATAAAGTTCTTTAAAGAAAAAGTTTGCCCATAAATGACATTTTTGCATTTAAAGAAGTCTTATTTGCCTTCAGATTTTGAAAGATGATCACTGTCACCATTTCTGAGCTGTGGTGGAGGGGAAACATGGCTTCAGAACATTTGGAATACAGCATATGAGTCATATGGATTACGTTTGTGGTACTTTTATTGTACTTGTCATCATTTTTATAGCTTCTAAGCACCAGTTTCCATTAAACTTCATTGTATGGAAAACAGCTACATGAATATTCTGCAACAGGTTTGGACAAAGGGTGAGTAAATTAAAACAGAATTACAGTTTTTGGGTGAACTATTCTTTTAAGATGGTTAAACAAAAAAATGTGTTTGATTCAGTTGACATGCTGTCACGCTAATGCAGAAAGCAGGACGCAAACGCAGAGTTGAAAAATAAAAGGGAATTTATTTAATAAAACCAGCAAAAACACAAACCAAATCTCCCACAAGATGGAAAAACAAACATAAACTACCCCGAAGGGGAAAAAGGGTAATCCAGGCTGGGGCAGAGAGAAACAGGACCAGCCGGACCAAAACAGGACCGACAAGGAAGATTGAACACACAAGACTGGAAACGAGACGAGCTGGCACTGGACAGCAAACATGAAGAGACTAAAGTAGGGAGAGAAATCAAATGGGTTAACAGGGGACAGGTGAGGCAAATTAACTAATAATAAAGAAACAAGGAGGTGGGGTATGATGTGAGACAGAGAGACATGCGGCAATACAGAAACAACACAAAGCCACATGCTCTCACAAGACAACAAAACACTAAATGGCATGAGCGCACATCGCCAAGACAATAAGGCAATCTACGCCCATGCCAACCGACAAAGACGTGAGAATGCATTGCAATGCCAAACGAAGCAATGCTACGCATTCTCACACTAAACAAGACCACACACACCTAACATCTTAGGCAGAAGTGACGGACCTCAGCACAACATGAAGACAGCTCGCGACCCGGGATCGCAACGCGACTATGACAAGAGGTGCACACATGTTCGCTGAAATTATTGACGCAGGTGCATGCTGCCAAGATGACATAAGCGCCATGCATCCACGTCAATAACAGACAGACATGGAGCATGTGTGTCCGGATCCTGACACAGTCGAACCCGAAACAGACAGGAAGTCAGAACCCAGACACCATATTCTGGACACGAAACACAAGAAAGACATAAGAGCGCATGGCAGGGAGTACAGCCAAAACCGTGCGCTCACACAAAGACAGACAACGAAACACAAAACAGACACGGTCCTGTCTGGTCCATGGCCCGGATTGACAGAGTGGCAGGACCATGACACATGCTACTTTACATGCTACATGCTGCAAAACATGTTTTCACAAAACCAGAGAAGTTCATGAAACCACAAGTGATCTCTTTTTTTCTTTCTTTTTTGCTCTGTTTCTGTCATATACTGTATGAAGATGGAGATAATCAGTGAGCACATCACATCCTCTTCAGCAGTTTCACACTCTCTCACGAGTGTCATGCCCATTCTCACGTAATTGTGTTTTCCAACATCCTTTTCAGATTTCCTCTCTCTCAATAGAATGATCACATATATGTTCACTCAGGTCAACCCACATCTTACACAGTGAATGTAGGTCAGAGCACAAGATGTTTTGAGTTGCAGATTTTCTGAAATATTCTCATAAAGTGTCTTCCCCATTTGCTTACGAAACCATTAGGTGAATCTTTCTCTCTCTCTCTCTCTCTCTCTCTCTCTCTCTCTCTCTCTCTCTCTCTCTCTATATATATATATTTGCTTAAAATAATATATAAAATAATGGCATTGCATTTTTTTTTGGCAATTTGAAATTTGCATGACCACAAGTCTCATTAATGTAAAGCGTCTGAAACTGAATGTGAAAAGTTGACTTTTTTTACAATTTCAAACAGCAAATAATAGAAAGTGGAATTTGTAAATAAATATATATATATATATGCACACATTGGCACCCAAATGTTAGGAATGAGGGAAACTGGTAGTTTAATTCAACAAAAGTGGCATTCAACTGATCACAAAATATAGTCAGGATATTACTGATGTAAAAAACAGCACCATCATTATGTGAAAAAAGTCATTTTGATCAAATCTAGACAGCAGTCATCACTTCAACACCTTATCCTTGATTAATCATGCTATAATTATTATTTAGTACTACAAAATCACTTGCAATTATATCACAGTTGAAAGATATTTGGTTCATTAAATGAAGCTTAACGTTGTCTTTGTGTTTGTTTTTGAGTTGCCACAGTATGCAATAAACTGGCATGTCTTAAGGTCAATATTAGGTCAAAAATGGCAAAAACAAAAACAGATTTCTCTAGAAAATCATCAGCCAATCATTGTTTCGAGGAAAGAAATTGCCAGAACAAAACTGAAGATTTCATTCAAAGGTGTACACTACAGTCTTCAAAGACAAAGGACAACTGTCTCTAACAAGGACAGAAAGAGATGTGGAAGGTCAGATGTACAACTAAACAAGAGGATAAGTACATCAGAGTCTCACATGTCCTCCGCTGACAGCTTCATTGAATTCTACCCGCTGAACACCAGTTTCATGTATAACAGTAAAGAGAAGACTCAGGGGTGCAGGACTTATGGGAAGAATTGCAAAGTAAAAGACACTTTTGAAACAGAAAAACAAAAAGAAAAGGTTAAGAGTGGACAAAGAAATACAGACATTGGACAACAGATAATTGGAAACGAGTGTTATGGATCTTAACCCCATTGAGCATTTGTGGGATCAGCTAGACTGGAAGGTGCGTGAGAAGTGCCCGACAAGACAGACACATCTATGGCAGGTGCTACAGGAAGTGTGGTGTGAAATATCACCTGAGTATCTGGACAAACTGACAGCTAGAATGTCAAGGATCTGCAAAGCTGTCATTGCTGCACATTGCTTCACAAATTTCAAATTGTAATAGTCATTGTTCACATTATTAATGCCCTGAATATACATTGTGATCAGCTGAATGCCTTGCTAAAGGCTTCTAGTTCTGTGAGATTCTTGGGCTGTCTTGCATGCACTGCTCTTTTCAGGTGATGTTTAGGTCGGAAGACCGTGAGGGCCATGCCAAAACCTTCAGCTTCAGATTCTCTTGAGGTCGTCCATAGTGGATTTTGAGGAGTGTTTAGGATCATTATCCTGTTGTGGAAGCAATCCTCTTTTCATCTTCAGCTGTTTTACAGATGGTGTGATGTTTGCTTCCAGTATTTGCTGGTATTTAATTGAAACCATTCTTCCTCTACCAGATAATTCTTCGCCATGCTGCTAGCTGCAACACAAGCCCAAAGCATGATCAATCCACCCTGTGTTTTCCAGTTAGAGAGGTGTTCTTTCTATGAAATTCTGCACCTTTTTTCTCCAAACATACATATGATCATTGCAGCCAAAACTTTATATTTTAACTTCATCAGTCCGCAGGACTTGTTTCTAAAATGCATCAGGCGTGTTTAGATGTTCATTTGCAAACATGTGACGCTGATTTGTGGTGAGGATGCAGGAAAGGTTTTCTTCTCATGACTCTTCCATGAAGGTCATATTTGTTCAGATGTCGCTGCACAGTAGAACAGTGCACCACTAGTCCAGAGTCTGCTAAATCTTCCTGAAGATCTTTTGCAGTCAAACAGGGGTTTTGATTTGCCTTTCTAGCAATCCTACAAGCAGTTCTCTCTGAAAGTTTTCTGGGTCTTCCAGACCTCAACTTGAACTCCACCGTTCCTGTTAACTACCATTTCTTAAGTACTTTACGAATTGAGGAAACGGTTACCTGAAAACGCTTTGCTATCTTCTTATAGCCTTCTCCTGCTTTGTGGGCATCAATTATTTTAATTTTCAGAGTGCTAGGCAGCTGCTTAGAGGAGCCCATGGCTGCTGATAGTTGGGACAAGATTTGAGGAGTCAGAGTATGTATAAAGCTTTGAAATTTGCATCACCTGGCCTTTTCAAACGATGATTGTGAACAAGTCATAGCCCAAACAAGCAAATTAAGTTCTGAGACCTTGTAAAAGTTATCTGAGAGCTCAGATCTCTTGGGGTGTCCAAACTTTTGCATGGTGCTCCTTTCCTTTTTTTCACTCTAAAATTTTACAAAATAAAAATAATACACTAATATTGCTTAAAATTTGGAAAAGAATGTTTCATCTTTAACTTTATGCCTTTTGGAGATCATTTCATCTTTTATTCACTTAACTATTCACAGCAACAGAAATTTTGACAAGGGGTGCACAAACTTTTGCATGCCACTGTATATTTTCCATTAGTGAGAAAGGGGAGTTAAATGTGCTACACTTCCATAAAACATACTGTAAAACAACTTTTTTTGTAATAAAATTGGAATGAACAAATTACTGTATAGCAAATAACAGAATCAAAAATACAGGTGCTGGTCATATAATTAGAATATCATCAAAAAGTTGATTTATTTCAGTAATTCCATTCAAAAAGTGAAACTTGGATATTATATTCATTCATTACACACAGACTGATATAGTTCAAATGTTGATTTCATTTAATTGTGATGATTAAAACTGACAACTAATGAAAATCCCAAATTCAGTATCTCAGAAAATTAGAATATTACTTAAGACCAATACAAAAAAAGGATTTTTAGAAATGTTGGCCAACTGAAAAGTATGAACATGAAAAGTATGAGCATGTACAGCACTCAATACTTAGTTGGGGCTCCTTTTGCCTGAATTACTGCAGCAATGCGGCGTGGCATGGAGTCGATCAGTCTGTGGCACTGCTCAGGTGTTATGAGAGCCCAGGTTGCTCTGATAGTGGCCTTCAGCTCTTCTGCATTGTTGGGTCTGGCGTATCGCATCTTCCTCTTCACAATACCCCATAGATTTTCTATAGGGTTAAGGTCAGGTGAGTTTGCTGGCCAATTAAGAACAGGGATACCATGGTCCTTAAACCAGGTACTGGTAGCTTTGGCACTGTGTGCAGGTGCCAAGTCCTGTTGGAAAATGAAATCTGCATCTCCATAAAATTGGTCAGCAGCAGGAAGCATGAAGTGCTCTAAAACTTCCTGGTAGACGGCTGCGTTGACCTTGAACCTCAGAAAACACAGTGGACCAACACCAGCAGATGACATGCACCCCAAACCATCACTGACTGTGGAAACTTTACACTGGACTTCAAGCAACGTGGATTCTGTGCCTCTCCTCTCTTCCTCCAGACTCTGGGGCCTTGATTTCCAAAGGAAATGCAAAATGTACTTTCATCAGAGAACATAACTTTGGACCACTCAGTAGCAGTCCAGTCCTTTTTGTCTTTAGCCCAGGCGAGACGCTTCTGACGCTGTGTCTTGTTCAAGAGTGGCTTGACACAAGGAATGCGACAGCTGAAACCCATGTCTTGCATACGTCTGTGCGTGGTGGTTCTTGAAGCACTGACTCCAGCTGCAGTCCACTCTTTGTGAATCTCCACCACATTTTTGAATGGGTTTTGTTTCACAATCCTCTCCAGGGTGCGGTTATCACTATTACTTGTACAATTTTTTCTACCACATCTTTTTCTTCCCTTCGCCTCTCTATTAATGTGCTTGGACACAGAGCTCTGTGAACAGCCAGCCTCTTTAGCAATGACCTTTTGTGTCTTGCCCTCCTTGTGCAAGATGTCAATGGTCGTCTTTTGGACAGCTGTCAAGTCAGCAGTCTTCCCCATGATTGTGTAGCCTACAGAACTAGACTGAGAGACCATTTAAAGGCCTTTGCAGGTGTTTTGAGTTAATTAGCTGATTAGAGTGTGGCACCAGGTGTCTTCAATATTGAACCTTTTCACAATATTCTAATTTTCTGAGATACTGATTTTTGGGTTTTCGTTATAATCATCAAAATTAAAAGGAATGAACACTTGAAATATATCAGTCTGTGTGGAATGAATGTATACATTATACAAGTTTCACTTTTTGTAATAATAAATAAATCAACTTTTTGATGATATTCTAATTATATGACCAGCACTTGTATATTGAAATACTTAAAACATAGTTTTAAATAGTTTTTGCATTACATTTATGAGAATGATTGTTTATTTTTCATTACGGTAATGAGAATTGGGGGTAAAATGGGCTTCATTCAGATTTTGGGGTGAAATGTGATCTGGACATGTTCTTCTGAGGTTTTGTGAGGTTTACCCAATAGTTTTATTATCTTCACTTCCCAAATCGTAAACAAAAACAACCCAGCAGAGTTTACCCACTATGTCCCGGAGCACAGATAAATCACAATAATATATATATTGATTTCTTTATCTTCAGTATCCCATGGATCTCTTGTAAAGTGATGGGGAATGAGAAGCTGTCATCGCTTGGTCTTCTGCTAGCACTATAATGACCTTGAGGTCATAAAGTCACATCCTCTCCTCGATGTCCTTCATGCTTATCAGTTAGTCATTTTCAGATTTCATTTAATTTGACAGAATTCAGATTACAGTAATTTGCTGAGGCACTTTGTTACAGTTGTGGTGGGACTGTTGGGTGTGTGTGGTTTGAAAAGAAGTAGAAAATATGAACACTGTCTGCACACAAACTCAATACAAGTATCACATCATGTTTAATCCTTTGAGATGCAGTTTCAAAAGTTCTGCCATTATAGTAAGCAAAGAGTGGGCCACCGGAGCTTTGGCCCCAAATGTTTTTAGCATTTTGTAGAGATATCAACAGTACCAGTACTTCTGAAGAGATCCCATTGGTTTTTGGGTGAGAACCAACCAAAATGCACCTCCTTTTTCACTATAAAGGCCTTTTCACTTCAAATCCATGACGATTTGGAGAGTCAAATCTCTGACTGATGGTCTATTCACACAGAGTCCGTAAAGAAATGAAATGAAAAACTATTTCTCCCCTGTACAGTTGCTGGTGCTGTTGCTGTTCTACAAACATTTATACCAGTCTTCTGCTGCCCGCAACCTTCAGCTGTCAATGCTAGTTTAATATATTGGTAGAACTGTTTCATTATGTTATTTCCATGGTGTTGATGCATATTGAGAAGTATATAATCTGTGTTTTTAACGTTGTTTGCCAGATGATTAGCGCCACCATCACGCTGGATTGAGCAGCTGCAACGACTCTGGAAAAATGACAAAAAGCTCATATCTCATCGATCAGTCTGAACAATCAGACCACTCTCTGTAATAAAACCTTCGGATTGTCGGTGGACGATTTGTCAGACCCAATGTCTTGTTGGAACGAACAGTCGCACCAGAAAAAAAACTTGGTATGAACAGGCCTTAAATCTTGGTGATCATGATTTCAGTCTCGGTTACAAGCTTGAAATCATGAGCGTGCCTAGAGACTGCAATGGCTAGATGTACAGTGAAAAATGTTGGTCAGTTCTTCTCACCCAAAACTAATTAGATTACTTCAGGAGACATGGATTAAACCAATGGAGTCTTGTGAATTACTTTTATGCTGCTTTTATGTGCTTTTTGGAGCTTCAAAGTTTTGGACTTACAGTGCTATTTTTCTAAAAATCTTCAATTGTGTTCTGTAGAAGAAAGAAAGTCATACACATCTCGGATGGCATAAGGACGAGTAAATGATGAGAGAATTTTCCTTTTTGGGTGAACTATTCCTTAAAACAACACATTAAAGTATGTGTGCTATTATGAGGCATCATTTTTCAATTCTTGCCCAACTTTGCAACACAACTGAAACTCTTTTGTGGGATTGTCATCCATAACAAGGCCTATGATTGTCTGCTTTTTTTAATCAGGCAGATGTGTTAAAAGGTTTTTCATGTTTGCAATAGTCTTAATTTGCCCTGATGCAAGCTATGAACAAAGACCACCGCAAACTGTCATTAAAGTTCAGAAACTGAGCACTGTTTCCAGCTAAACTAATGCAGATATAGTGAACATGCACATACAGTAAGAGCTACTGATGCAGTCATTCATGGCCAGCGGTCAGAGAGATTCCTCCTATCATTACTCTCCTACCTCTAAAAATACCAGGGATCCCGAGCATGAGATTATAGACTTTGCCAGAACAGATAGTGAGTAAATGATTACAGGCTTTTGTGCAGGGCATGAAATCACTATTTGCTGCTGCAGAGTTGAGTCGATTCACATGGGCAACTCGCCGTAGCACGTAGATTTTAAATGGCTTTTTTTCTTCTACTGAGCACGATGCCGAGCTTTTCATTGAAATTAAAGGAAGCCAAGAGCATAAGATTAATGAAATTTAAGAACTAGACAGGGGCATTAAATAATCAAACAAACTTTCCAAACCCCATCCGAGCTGATATGTCGATACCAAAGATGGAAAAAGTGAAAGGGGGAGAAGGATCACTGTGACATACTCGTGACCTCCAGTAAAAGAGCAACGAACAGAGGACTAGTTTAATAAATGACTAGATGAGACAGATCTCGCTGAACTGATAAACAAGTTTTATAGTCGCTCTCTTGATCTGTGCTCTGATCATTTGGTTCATCACTGAACTACTCTGAACTCCAGCCTAACGTGGTTCAGATCTGACTCACAAAGAAACAGTATGTGAGACAAGTCATCTCTCATAATGTGGTTTTCTTTTCACTGTATTCTAAATGAAAATGTCCACTTGTTACCTAAAGGTGTATTTTTACCTGATCCGAGCCTTAAAATGTCACTGGTATAATGTAGTCCGGTCTCATTCAGTCATCATATTCAACTCATATTAAATTGACATGGTTTAAACCTTTTAAGTGATGCACTTGATGAACATGAATCATGAATGAATAGACATCAATTGCTCCTTTAGCTCCATCCAGTTCCACACTAATGGCAGATTATTCGTCAAAGTTCCTTGCCATGTTTTTTCCTAATGTCTAGTTTTTTTTTTTTCTAAAGCCATAACGTCTCATGTCACCTATCTAAATGAATTTATCTATATAAATGTTAATGTAAAGTCAGTGTATAAGTTCATAATACAGGATATCAGAACAGATACAGTAAACTCACACTCTCAATTCTATTTATGTCCAAAAGGTGGCACTGTTGAGTTTAAAAAGGGGATATGTGTGTCCCATGAACACCACAGACATTGACAGTTATTGACGGTGAATGATTATTATTTTTGTTGTTGTTATTATTATTATGGGCATTCAAAATTACATTAAAAAATATACCTTTTTTTACTTTATTATTATTATTTGAATTCCAGCACACTTTTTAAAAAAAATATATATATTAAGTTTGTCATGCCCCAAGCATTATCACATAATACTTTATACATAATTCTAAAATGGTTTTTTAATAATTATTTTTTTTTACTTGTTTTAGGAAACATCAGTGGGACACATTCTGAAACATTCAACTGATTTAAAAAAATGCATTGAATTAAAAAGGTCAACAAGAGAACATTGAATTGATTGTATCGAAACGAATTATGATGACGGATAGTTCAACACGAACAGAACTGTCAATCGACGCAAAAGGAAAGCATTAAGCGACAAAGAAAAAAACTTACGACTAGTAAAAAGTGACTTGGTTTAACATTTTGAAAACCAGTTCGAAAGAGTTAAACTTTCGCCCTCCTTCTAATTGAACTCTTTCCTCCTGCCTTGTCAAAATGACAGTCAGCTGACGAGAAAAGTTTGGCTTTCAGAACTCGTATGTTAATGAGCCACGCGATCCGGCCAGCCCATTGGCTCCTTCCTTCTGTGACGCCACGGCAGCTATAAAACTAACCAGTGCTTTTAAACTCCACTGTAGTGTGTCGAGTTTTAAAGCAGTCTCTCTGTGTCAGCAGCATTTAGCGCACTTCTTTCAAATTACACTCAACCGTTTGCCACGATGCCATCCGCTCTCGAGGAGACACCAAAGTGTTAAATGTTTGAAACACAAAGCCGCCGAAATTCTCCTGAGCGAACAAGGCAGGAGAAAGAGATCCGATGTGCCAAGGAGAGCTCCTAACCCGGAGTTAGACCCGTTCATTTGTGAGAAAAGCATTTCAGCCCAATCTTCAAGCTGGCTCACTGTCTCCCGACCCAGCCCGCTTTGACAGCTGTCCCGCTCTGGAGGACCGTCAGCAGCAGCAGCACTAGCAAGAGGATGGCATCAGAGCTGGCACTGAGCAGCTCCGACCTGCCCACCAGTCCGCTGGCCATGGAATATGTTAATGACTTCGATCTGATGAAGTTTGAGGTGAAGAAAGAGCCACTGGAGCCCGATCGCAATAACAGCCTGTGCAGCCGCCTGATCGCCGGGGGCTCCCTGTCTTCCACCCCGATGAGCACGCCCTGTAGTTCGGTTCCCCCCTCGCCCAGCTTCTCGGCGCCCAGTCCGGGCTCTGGGAGCAGCGAGCAGAAGGCGCACCTGGAGGACTTTTACTGGATGACGGGCTACCAGCAGCAGCATCAGCTCAACCCGGAGGCGCTGGGATTCAGCCCCGAGGACGCGGTGGAGGCGCTCATCAACAGCACGCACCAGCTGCAGAGCTTCGACGGCTATGCACGAGGGCAACAGTACGGCGGAGCGGCCGGCGCGGGAAGCGCGATGGCCGGGGAGGAGATGGGCTCCGCTGCCGCGGTGGTGTCCGCAGTCATCGCCGCCGCCGCGGCGCAGAACGGGGCGCCTCACCACCACCACCACCATCACAGCCACCACCACCCGCACAGCCACCAGCAGCACCAGACTCCCGGGGTCCAGTCGAACGGCGGCGCCTCCGGCAGCAGCAGCAGCAGCAGCCACCACCACCACCACCACCAGCACCTGGACGACCGCTTCTCGGACGAGCAGCTGGTCACCATGTCTGTGCGCGAGCTTAACCGCCATCTGCGCGGCGTCAGCAAAGAGGAGGTGATCCGCCTCAAGCAGAAGAGGAGAACCCTCAAAAACAGAGGCTATGCCCAGTCGTGTCGGTACAAGAGGGTCCAGCAGAGGCACGTATTGGAGGGCGAGAAGAGCCAGCTCGTGCAGCAGGTGGACCACCTCAAGCAGGAGATCTCCAGACTGGTGCGCGAGAGAGACGCGTACAAAGAGAAGTACGAGAAGCTCGTGAACAGCGGCTTCCGAGAAAACTCGTCGAGCAGCGACAACAATCCGTCGTCCCCGGAGTTTTTCATGTGAGTTGCCCTACACAAAATGCATAGAAAAGATCGATAAAGCTAAACAAGTTTTTTTTTTTTTTTTAAAGATCAAGTCTGAAAACTTTAGTTTTCGTTGTAATGAGAACTTTTGAGAACTTTGAGACTTTTTTTGTTGTTGTTGCCTCAATTATATTTTATATTGAACTTCATCCGTTTTGTTTCATGTTTTTTTTATCTCAAAAAAAAAAAAAGAAAAAAAAGAAAGTTTTCTTCTTTCCCCCCACTTTTTTATTATTATTATTATTTTTGCTCTTTTTTCAAAGACAGATGATTTTTTTTTTTTTTGCTCATTTCCCCCACCATGTTCATCTCATGCCTTCTGCTTGCTTGTTTTGTGACTTTACTGCTATAGACATTATCACTATATAAAGAGACATTATATTGATGTGCCTGCATGCTGGACATGTATGGTCATTTTTTTTCATTATTTTTTACACCTCTTCCTTTTTTATGCGCTCGAAAATGAACTTCTACTTGGAAATGAACTTCTACTCCGCATGGCATTCATACATTACTTTCATTTCCCAAATCACTTTTTTTGAATACGGACTAAAAAAGTGACAGGAGCATCATATCACCATCCTCCCCTATAGAAAAGTTTGATCCATACAGTTTATGCACTGTTCAGAACCAACTGGAAGAACAAGGACCTGGTTTCTAAAAGGAATTCTCCCTATGGGACTTAAACAGTGTTGTTGCTAAAAGCAGTTTTGTGTATTTAATGTCAAACTTGTGCATTTTGATAACTCTGGAATGAACCAAATTTTTTCTTTTTTCTTTGTGCATCATGTAAGAACAGTCGAAGTTAGCCCACGCCACAGGTCAGTGCTGTCAAAGAAGGTTGACTTTGAGATTAGATGTAGGATATCTGTCCCAAATTGTTGCCTGCTCATGGTGGTAGATATTTGGGAAGGCTCCAAGTTTGCATTCAGCTGGATTTTTATAATGCGGAACTGGAGAGCTTTTTGCAGCATAAGTTTGCAATGAAAACAGCAGTTCCTGTTGTTGCCTACTCACTGTATTTTAAAACCAAAGTATTAAACGTGGAAAATCATGCATTCAGAAAAAAAAAACCCATCTGACCTATTTGGAATGAGTTGCATTAAATGTTGCTTGAATCATATATCATACAGTGGAATTGATCTAGAACGCTAATTTAAAAGCACCCGTCATGGCTTTGCTGAAAACTAAAGGAAATTATCTTATTTAGATTATATATATATATATATATATATATATATATATATATATATATATATATATATATATATATTGTCAAGCAGGACTCGATTCTTTCTTTCTTTCTTTCTTTCTTTCTTTCTTGCTTTCTCTGTTGTTAATATATTCATTATTTGCAAGGCAATAATATCGTAATAAATATTAAAATGTCTTGACATTGTTTTATGGTCAGGGATTGACACCCTGCTTGTATAAATTCAGGATAAACCTCTCCTCAATAAATTCTCTAAACTATGTTAATTCAAACTTTTTTTCATATATATATATAAATATATTTTGCTGTGCAAAATTATGTCACCCACTAACCATATGTGATGTTCATATGTGCTTATTTTCATTTCATACAACTATATGATATGCAATAAAATGCAATTTGGGCCTCTTAAAAGTCTGTTTTCTCTGGATGTGCTTTGTTAAAGTTCTGTCAGTTAGTTGTTTTTACCATAACTGAATCTGTAGCTTGATTTCATTAGCTTTATCCAGCGCATGCATTACGCAAAGCATGCATTGGTGTCTCAAAAATAGCATAACAAATGTAGTTAATTCTTTTTGATGAAACAAGCAAAACTCTACAGTCTATGACTGCAGCGCCAATAGCGCATAGTGCTAATTATATCAAGATCCACAACACACTCTCTCTTCAACTCATCCTCTAAAACAATTACCATAAGATCACGCATCATACTTGATAAAGCATTTGAAATAATGCATTTTATGGCATACAACACTTGAACACTCCAAAGTTCAACCGCATGCCACTCCGCTGGACTTTGCTTTAAGTCTAGACAAAGGTTATAGCACCACCACAGGAGTCACCTTGTCTCCTTATATTTGTTTAAGCAGTAAATGACTTGCAATATCAACCAAAAGTATCCCTCATAACCAGGCGCAGGCCACGCGCATGTTCCTGTAAATGTGCAGGGAGGTGTGAACATTTTAGAGAACTTCACGCTCAAGAACAGCTGTTTGTTTAGGTGGTCAAGTTTCAACATGACCCAGTCATTTAACTCGAAATGTAATGGCTGTAGCATGGATATCAGAGAACAGCTGTGTGTATGAAGCATGCATGTTTATATGAGGGCGAGCGTGGGTGCATGAGAATATATACTGTGTGTGTGCTGGACATTGCACTTTTGTGTATGTGTCCACTCAAATAGGCATTTTGGTTTGTTCGTCCATGCAATCTGTGTGGTGTTGTTTTTATAAACGGTATACTTGTCCAGTGCCGCTCTTTACACTGCTACTGTAGTTGTACTATGAGACCACTGGTTCAATGCTGTTCTTAATATGCACAGCATTTACACTGGCATTCTGCAGCATTAAATAACCTTGTAAACACACACACACACACAAGTACCCACATAAACTTACAAAATAAATAGGTAAAACTTTATAATAATTATGTGGATAATGTATTTCTAAATCATACATTTCTACTATAATTCACTATTGTTCCTACATTGTTAATATATTAAAAGAATATATACACAAATTATGTTATTCATTGATATTTTCTGTAGCAAACAGTTTATTATTATTTAATAAGTTCATATATAAGCAGTTTAATACAGGTTTTTTCATCATTAGTAAACATGTTATTAACCATACTTAACCAAAATATTTAAATTGATTCAAATCAGTGATAAAGAAGTGTCTATGAGAACATTAAAAGGGTAAAAGTTCATGATTAATAAATAAATTATTTATAGATTTGCATATGCAATGAATTGGACATACAGTATATTAATGCGTAATTAATGTGTTTATAACTTACTATTAAAGCAGGTAATGCTTAATATAGGTTATAATAAAACATTGAGCTAGCTAATTATTTTCCAAATTTAAAAAGATCTATATTTGCCTAATTAAACATTAATTAATGATCAATTAACTATAAATGAATGCTTTACAAATTCTTTATAACGTGTAGTTATTATAAAGTGTTAGTAATAAATAAATAAAAATGTAGCGCAGAAAGAAAATGTTAAAGCCATATTTTGCACAGCTCTCTGGAATACTTATACCATTTGGTCAGTTGTGGCATGCTGTGGTCAATCATTTTTGTACAATCATCACTACGCTGTAATGTAAAGTAGTGTTCAAGGACTTTTAGCTTAAAATGTAAATGCATGTTTAAAGGAAAGTGTATATCTTACTGTAGGACTTGCAAACATTTTAATAAGCTTTAATAAGTTTATTTTAACCATCTTTATGGTACAACATACTTTATGATAACACCGGGTACAAAAATGTTTGTACTGTTTTTTTGTGTTTTTTTTTTTCCTTCTTAAAATGGAATATTGAAACATAATCAGTATCAACTTTTGAAATATTTTTTTTAATTTTGGAAGAATTTTGTATTTTGTTGCCACAATGCAACATTGTACTGTAATGAGGGAAAACTGAAAGAACGTGAAAGAGGAAATCACTGCTTTACAGTGAAGGGGAATGCCAGGCTGTATTCACTGAATAACTATAAGAATCTCACAAGAAGTTCACTTTAAGAGACTGATCTTATGAGATCTGTTTTTAGATGCGCCGCTGTGTGTTATAGACATGGCTCTGTTGTCCAGAGATCTGGAGGAGGAGAGAGAGTATAGCTGTAGAGTTGAAATGATTTTCTTGATGATTAATCACTCAGAAAGGGGCCGGCGTGTGCAGTGCAAAAATGATAAATCATGAATCTGGATGGCTGCAGCTGTGCTCAGACTGGACTTTTAGCATGCATGTGAAAAATGCAGTTTATGACAAATCTCTCTCTCTCTCTCTCTCTCTCTCTCTTTCTCAAACTAGAGGAAACTGCTCAATTTTACTGCTTTGAGTTGGCAGGAGCCTACAGATCACTTCCCCTTAAATTATGTGTGCACAGAATTGTTAATCCTTATTTCTTTGAGTTCATCTAAGATTTTGGAGCTTTAGGAAGCTGATAGCATGCCGCTGTTAAAATATTTCATCATTCTTATAACAGTCTTTGTTTTTATCCATTTAAATTGTCACATAAATTATATCACTTCTACTCAATTTTACACGTTTTCAGAACTTCAACTCGAGACTTCCCTTTGTTAAGCATTTATAAAGGGGCTCATTAATGACAAACAATTCATTTACAAATGCATTATAAGTCATTGCTATGCGGTTATAATGACTAAAATGGGGCAACTTTCATGTAATACTTGCCAAATAGTAAGCATTTTAAAGTGCATGTTATAAATGCTTAATAAATACATTTACTCATTATTGTATTAATCAAAAACATGCCATAATGTTTTATGCCACAATGCAGCAATAAAAAGGGAAAAAAATTAAATAACTGCCAACTAGTTAGCAATGTTACCACTCAAGTTATAAATGCTTAAATATACTTTTTCAGCAATTGTACTACTCATGTTATAAACACTTATTTATACTTTTTCAGCATATGTATCGCTCATGTTATAAACACTTATTTATACTTTTTCAGCATATGTATCGCACATGTTATAAACATTTATACTTTTTCAGCATTTTATCGCTCATGTTATAAATGCTTATTTATACTTTTTCAGCATTTTATCGCTCATGTTATAAATGCTTATTTATACTTTTTCAGCATTTTTAATCGCTCATGTTATAAACAATTATTTATACTTTTTCAGCATATGTATCGCTCATGTTATAAATGCTTAGTTACACTTTTTCAGCATTTTTAATCGCTCATGTTATAAACAATTATTTATACTTTTTCAGCATATGTATCGCTCATGTTATAAATGCTTATTTATACTTTTTCAGCATTTTTATCGCTCATGTTATAAATGCTTAGTTACACTTTTTCAGCATTTTTAATCGCTCATGTTATAAACACTTATTTATACTTTTTCAGCATTCTTATCACTCATGTTATAAATGCTTTTTATAATTTTTCAGCAATTGTACCGCTCATGTTATAAATGCTTTTTATAATTTTTCAGCATTTTTATCGCTCATGTTATAAATGCTTAGTTACGCTTTTTCAGCATAACCTATGAAATGGACCAAATATGTGTTCAGTATGGTTTTATAGTCATCACGCTTTATTATATGATATCTGCTGTGAATGAGCATGAAGACTTGAAACTGGTTTTTGCAGACGACTTTAGGTTACTATAGGTCTAGATAAGTTAGGACACACTGTAGTACTGTAAACACACAGTAATAAATATATAAACACAAAGCGGACTGGTGCAAAATCCCTCCTTTCAATCCCACTATAACACTATACATTTTTCCTTCATTGCGGCGTAAATCATGAATTTGGGGATTTTCTGTTTTTGATTTGAAGTGTATTAATTAAGAATTTATAACATGCAAGTTATAAACGCTCATTACTTGGCAAGTAATGCATTGAGCATTTGTATATAACTGCATATCTATTATTTTTAATGATGTGCTAAATGTAAATGACTTATTAGACATTAACAAAGCCCTTTATAAACTCGCAACAAAGGGGACATTAATGCAAAGTGATGCAATTTTCTTTATCAGAAGCTTATTTAAAGTTATTTAAAAAATCAAGGAATCACTGCGGCTTGTTACTTTAGCTACAGGCTTCAGCAATTAAACTTAAGTTCCCAATTTCAGTGGCTTGATATTTTTAAACCACTTGATCTTTCAGAGTAAATGTGGATTATTTGCTGGAAAATATCTGTTAATTGAAACAATGACCATTGTCTTTGTTATTTAATGTGTGTGTGTGTGTGTGTGTGTGTGATGCACAGAGGATGTGTGGAGGTCAGTAAACGAGCTGCAGAAACACTCTCAAAGTCATTACAGAGATCTCTGCCCTCAGGGGAGGCTGTGTTCATTTCCTGTAGCAGTCCTTAACACACACACACACACACAAAGCCACACACAGACACACTGCGCAACACTCTTCTTATGGATACACAACAACTTCTCATCCGTTTTCACTTTTAATCAGCTAATAACTAACAGCTTTGCTCAACATATTTGCTCAGTGATTGTGCATTATTTTGATTAGTTGTCTTCATAGTTATGCAGTCATCGATATCCCAGAGCTCTGTTGTCACTGCACACCGCATTAGACTTTTAGAAGTATTTAGTATGTTAACATTAAGTCAAGATAGACAGACAGACTTCTGGGAGTGTTTCGGCACACTCATTTGATGTGTGTGCTGGTGGACTTAAAAGCACTTTCGAAATATGTGCACACACATTGAAACTCAGATTAGCGGGGTTTTCCAGCAATGTACGGACGTAGTAAAGATGATGATGGTGGTGATGATGCGAGAGAGAGAGAGAGAACATCATTGGATAAATAAGTATTTGCATTTTATATTTATACTGAGTATTTCAGAACAGTGAATTAATCTAGACATTGTAAAATGCTGCTGTAACATCAAAATAATATTTTTAAAATGTTTTATATATATGTATTTTTATTTTACAATTGAAAGTCATTTAACTTCAAGTTTATTTACTTAAATATGAGAATAAGATGTTTTAATCCATCCATCCATCCATCCATCCATCCATATATATATATATATATATATATATATATATATATATATATATATATATAGTGGCTTGCTAAAGTTTGTGCACCCCTGGTCAATTTCTGTTGCTGTGAATAGCCAAGCGAGCAAAAGATGGCCTGATTTCCAAAAGGCATAAAGTTAAAGATGACACATTTCTTTAATATTTCAAGAAATTTTACTTTTTTATATCCATCTTTTACAGTTTAAAAATAACAAAAAAGGAAAAGGGCCCGAAGCAAAAGTTTAGGCACCCTGCATGGTCAGTACTAAGTAACACCCCCTGGCAAGTATCCCAGCTTGTGAAAGCTTTTGTAGCCAGCTAAATGTCTTTCAATTCATGTTTTGGGGAATTTTCGCCCTTTCTTCCTTGCAAAAGGCTTCTAGTTCTGTGAGATTCTTGGGCTGTCTTGCATGCACTGCTCTTTTCAGGTGATGTTTAGGTCGGAAGACCGTGAGGGCCATGCCAAAACCTTCAGCTTCAGATTCTCTTGAGGTCGTCCATAGTGGATTTTGAGGAGTGTTTAGGATCATTATCCTGTTGTGGAAGCAATCCTCTTTTCATCTTCAGCTGTTTTACAGATGGTGTGATGTTTGCTTCCAGTATTTGCTGGTATTTAATTGAAACCATTCTTCCTCTACCAGATAATTCTTCGCCATGCTGCTAGCTGCAACACAAGCCCAAAGCATGATCAATCCACCCTGTGTTTTCCAGTTAGAGAGGTGTTCTTTCTATGAAATTCTGCACCTTTTTTCTCCAAACATACATATGATCATTGCAGCCAAAACTTTATATTTTAACTTCATCAGTCCGCAGGACTTGTTTCTAAAATGCATCAGGCGTGTTTAGATGTTCATTTGCAAACATGTGACGCTGATTTGTGGTGAGGATGCAGGAAAGGTTTTCTTCTCATGACTCTTCCATGAAGGTCATATTTGTTCAGATGTCGCTGCACAGTAGAACAGTGCACCACTAGTCCAGAGTCTGCTAAATCTTCCTGAAGATCTTTTGCAGTCAAACAGGGGTTTTGATTTGCCTTTCTAGCAATCCTACAAGCAGTTCTCTCTGAAAGTTTTCTGGGTCTTCCAGACCTCAACTCCACCGTTCCTGTTAACTACCATTTCTTAAGTACTTTACGAATTGAGGAAACGGTTACCTGAAAACGCTTTGCTATCTTCTTATAGCCTTCTCCTGCTTTGTGGGCATCAATTATTTTAATTTTCAGAGTGCTAGGCAGCTGCTTAGAGGAGCCCATGGCTGCTGATAGTTGGGACAAGATTTGAGGAGTCAGAGTATGTATAAAGCTTTGAAATTTGCATCACCTGGCCTTTTCAAACGATTATTGCGAACAAGTCATAGCCCAAACAAGCAAATTAAGTTCTGAGACCTTGTAAAAGTTATCTGAGAGCTCAAATCTTTTGGGTTCCGACACTTTTGCATGGTGCTCCTTTCCTTTTTTTTTACTCTAAAATTGTACAAAATAAAAATAATACACTAATATTGCTTAAAATTTGGAAAAGAATATTTCATCTTTAACTTTATGCCTTTTGGAGATCATTTAATCTTTTACTCACTTAACTATTCACAGCAACAGAAATGTTGACAAGGGGTGCACAAACTTTTGCATGCCACTATATATATATATATATATATATATATATATATATATATATATATATATATATATAGCTCTGGATAGAATTAAGAGACTTCAAAATGATCAGTTTCTCTGGATTTACTAATTATAGTTATGTGTTTGAGTAAAATGAACATTTTTGTTTTATTCTATAAAGTGGTGACAACATTTCTCCCAAATTCCAAATAAAAATATAGTAATTTAGAGCATTTATTTGCAGAAAATAACAATTGGTCAAAATAACATAAAAGATGCAGTGTTTTCAGACCTCGAATAATGCAAAGAAAACAAGTTCATATTCATTTTTAAACAACACAAGACTAATGTTTTCAAAGGAAGAGTTCAGAAATCAATATTTGGTGGAATAGCCCTCATTTTCAATCACAGCTTTCACTCGTCTTGGCATGTTTTCTACCAGTCATTCACATTGCTCTTTGGTGAATTTATGCCACTCCTGGCACAGAAATTCAAGCAGCTCGGCTTTGTTTGACAGCTTGTGGTCATCCATCTTCCTCTTGATCACATTCCAGAGGTTTTCAATGGGGTTCAGGTCTGGAGATTGGGTTGGCCATGACAGGGTCTTGATCTGGTGGTCCTCCAACCACACTTTGATTGACCTGACTGTGTGGCATGGAGAATGTCCTGCTGGCAAACCAATCCTCAGAGTTGGGGAACATTGTAAGAACAGAAGGAAACAAGTTTTCTTCCAGGATAACCATTTATGTGACTTGATTCATGCATCGTTCACAAAGATGAATCTGCCCGATCCAGCCTTGCTGAAGCACCCCCAGATCATCACGATCCTCCATCTGTTTGTCTAATGGTTAGATGGAGACATGGAGAGGCCTTTAAGCGGTGGTGGAAAGAGAACAGATTTTTTTTTTATTAAGTAAAAGTACTGCTACTGAAGAAATTATTAATTTGAGTACAAGTTGAAGTACTGTGAAATATTATGACTCAAGTAAGAGTAAATAAGTAGTTTGCCGAAAAACTACCCAAGTAATTACATACAAATTTACTTTATGAAAATGATATTATATATAGTATATACGCTTCCATTTTTAGAACACAAAGGCATTTATGTCCTTGAAATAACCTTGATGCCTCCTTTTACAAGGATATATTAAATTTATCAAAAATACTGCCAACATTATTAATTGCAAATTATTTTTACAGTTTGAAATTATTGTTTTAAGTGGTATATATAAAATTTTATACTGTCACCTATTTCATACAAAAGCATTCTAAAGTTCTAATTTGGTACTCAAGACATTTTTTTTATTATTAGAACAATTGAAAATGGTTGCGCTAACATGCAGAAATCACAATTTATTGGGTTTTCCCCATTTGTTGAGGCATTGAGTTCTTACAAGTTGATTTACACTTGCAAGTCAAATTTTGGTTTTAAAAACGGCAAAAAGAAACAAATTTCTCCTAAAATTCTATTTTCTCCTAAAGTCTATTGTTTTAAAGATAGAAGGCTATTTCATGCATTACTATTTTAAAAAAAAATCTCTAACCAGTATAGAGAGGGAAGTGGACGGCCAGATGCACAACAAAAAGACAAGTAAATCAGACTCCTCACAGGTCCTAAACTAGCAGCTTCTAAATGCCAAAGTCCTGCATTGCTGCAAGAGGATTCTTGGACAAACAGAACATTTTAAGAATACAACATTTATTTAAATAGAAATAGCCATTTGTAACATTCTAAATATCTCTAAATCGTCTTTAAACTACATAATGTGCATTGCGACTGAAACACATTCCAGTTTCAGGTTTATTCTCATTCATGTATGTCCAAGTGTTTTGGCTATAAAGTTACCATACTGTACAAAACTAATATAATGCAATATTATAGAGGAATATTGCAGCAATTATCCAGATATGAAATGAGATTATTAAGCAAACTGTTATCAACTCCTACATGCCAACTCAATAAAATAAAGCATAAATCAACATTTCACACAGTGATTAGATATGTATTATTGATATGTATTATTGTATTACAGTTGTAATAATAAAGTCTTAATTAACATTATGGTTATTTAACATATTAAGATATTATTATTAAGTAAATTGTAGCATTTGGTTACATTATGTTTTGTGATTTCTCATACCTTCTTATAACATCCATTCCTTGTGCACTTTTGGCCTCTAGCAGTTGAGACAGGACAGGGAAGTAGAGTACGGCACCGTGAGTGAGAATGTTACCCGCTAGGGCAGTTTTATTTTGAACAAGGTGGGTGAACGGTTTCAGAATTTAAAGCGGGATTACAATACTGAACTGATGCGGATTGATAGAAGTGGAGAGTGATGGTGCAAGGAACTGGATGGCAGGAAAAACGTTCAGTGACAAGTCAAAATAAGATCGCAATGTATGTAATTGTAACTACATAAGATATTATTAATAAAACACAGGAACACATTGCGGGGGCATTTTTTGCCCTGTATTTTGAATTTGGGGCCTATTTTTGACAATTTCGGTGGCAGTTTTGTTTTAGACATATAGTAGCAAGTGCACAAGATATCCCCACATATATGTCGAACCCTCTCTTCCACCAAGGCACTTGCAAGTTCCTGAAGATTTCTGGGGGGAATGGCCCTAGCCCTCAACCTCCGATCAAACAGGTCCCAGATGTGCTCAATGGAATTGAGATCCGGGTTCTTCGCTGGCCGTGGCAGAACTCTGACATTCCTGTCTTGCAGGAAATCATGCACATAATGAGCAGTATGACTGGTGACATTGTCATGCTGGAGGGTCATGTCAGGATGAGCCTGCAGGAAGGGTACCACATGAGGGAGGAGGATGTCTTCCCTGTAACGCACAGCATCAACACAGACATCAAGCTCAGTCCGATGATGCTGTGACACACCGCCCCAGACCATGACGGACCCGCCACCTCCAAATCGATCCCACTCCAGAGTACAGGCCCCGGTGTAATGCTTATTCCTTTGACAATAAGTGCGAGTCCGACCATCACCCCTGGTGAGAGAAAACCGCGACTCGTCAGCGAAGATAACTTTTTGCCAGTCCTGTCTGATCCAGCGAAGGTGGGTTTGTGCCCATAGGAGACATTGTTGCTGGTGATGTCTGGTAAGGACCTGCCTTACAATAGGCCTACAAGCCCTCAGTCCAGCCTCTCTCAGCCTATAGCGGACAGTCTGAGCACTGATGGTGGGATTGTGTGTTCCTGGTGTAACTCGGGCAGTTGTTGTTGCCATCATGTACCTGTCCTGCAGTTGTGATATTCAGATGTACCGATCCTGTGTATGTGTTGTTACATGTGGTCTGCCCCTGCGAGGACAATCAGCTGTCCTTCCTGTCTCCCTGTAGAGCTGTCTTAGGCGTCTCACAGTACAGACATTGCAATTTATTGCCCTGGCCACATCTGCAGTCCTCATGCCTCCATGCTGCATGCCTAATGCACGTTCACGCAGATGAGCAGGGACCCTGGGCATCTTTCTATTGGTGTATTTCAGAGTCAGTAAAGGGTCTCTTTAGTGTCCTAAGTTTTTATAACTGTAATCTTAATTGCCTACCGTCTGTAAGCTGTTAGTGTCTTAATGACCGTTGCACAGGTGCATGTTCATTAATTGTTTATGGTTCATTGAACAAGCATGGAAAACATTGTTTAAACACTTTGCAATAAAGATCTTTAAAGTTATTTGTATTTTTACAAAATTGTCTTTAAAATACAGTGTCCTGAAAAAGGGAGGTTTCTTTTTTGCAGAGTGCCATTCTGATTAGTACAGTAGCTTAATCGTGTTATTTCATCTCTACAATTATGACTTAACAAATCACCTTTGATTCTTTCTCAATCTTGGTCATTTAGACATGCTGTTTGCTTCAACAATGAATGATTCATGTTAAAGTTGATAATGAATCAAAATGGTCATGAAACATTGTTGTGGGACTGTAAAAGCTTCTCCTGTGAGATTGTGTTCATGTTTGTGCTGAATCAGGGAGCAGCTGCAGCTCTTACATGCCGTACTCATGGCCTTTTGATATACGTGTGTTTGTGGTGATTTACTGCGAGAGACTGCGACTCACTCGAATCATCATTCCATCATCTGCAGCCTTTGCTTTCTCTGACCCAGCGTCAGTAAAACTGACTGATGTTCATTTTAAACCTCAATAATTCTCTTTCATGCACTCTCTTTGTCATCTTTTTATTCATTTCTTTATTTCCTGAGTGAAATATATGAAATATTCATAGATTTTTTTTTCAGTAAAAATGTCTTAAAAATACACACCGTAAATGCGTAAATGGGTTCGATGCAGGTGAATTTGATATTTATCTTTATTGGAGTCTGCTCATTTTAGATCATATTGCTTTATTTTCCACCTATAGACAAAATATATTTCTGTGCTGAACGAGTGTTTTGGTGTCTGCTTTGAATTGGTCAATATGTATGGCTGTGTGTCAGACAGAATCAAAATCACAATATAAAATTCACTTTATTATCAATATCTTAATATCATATAATTAAATATGTATATTGTTATTGGGTTGCACATATATGAACATAGAAGATTATATAGATACATATATAAGGACAACTCAGCATTACAGGACGTCATTGTACAGTAACACTTTAATGTTCCCTTTGTTAAGGGTTCATAAAGGGGTTTATTAATGATTAATAAGTAATTTACAAATGCAGTGTAAATCACTGATACGCCATTAAAACAACATGAATAAAAATGCTGTCTTTCATGCAATTCTTGCGAATTAGTGAGCAGTTTAAATATGTTATAAATGGTTAATACATTGTTATTCATATTTGTATTAAACATAATTCATGATTAATGCCATCATACTGAAATTTGTTTTACAGTTATAGTGAGAATAAAAGGGATTATGTCACTTTGTGTTTATATTCATGACTGTAATGTCTTGACTCACTTGTGTTGTCACTTTGCTTGTCACGATGATGAAAAAAAAAATGGTGTTACTCCGAGTGCCGTCCCAACATTCTCAGTCCTCCTCAAAAACATTTTAGCTCTTCATGCTCATTCACAGCAGATATCATAAAATAAAGCCTGATGACCATTAAACCACTGAAATTTATGTACACAGGTTTCTATGTTGGCAACTTTTTAATAAACGCTTCATACTGTATGTTAAGGTTTATGTAAATAACTTACTATGTTGTATAAGTGTTATTAAGCATTTATAACATGAACGTTAAAATGCCTGACTATTTGGCAAGTATTGCATGGAAGTCAACCCTTTTTTTATGCATGTTGATATAACCACATTTCAGTGATTTACAATGCATTTGTAAATGACTTATTAATCATTAATGAATGGGGTTATTAACAAAGGGAACATAAGTGGGGTCTGGGTATCTCAGCGAGGATTGATGCTGACTTCCACCCCTGGAGTCGTGAGTTTTAATACAGGGTGTGATGAGTGACTCCAGGGTCTCCTAAGCAACCAAATTGGCCGGTTGCTAGGGAGGGTAGAGTCACATGGGGTGACCTCCTCGTGGTCACGATTAGTGGTTCTCGCTCTCAATGTGGCACGTGGTAAATTGTGCATGGATCGCGGAGAGTAGCATGAGCCTCCACATGCTGGGAGTCTCCGCGGTGTCCCAAAATTCTCAAATTGGGAGAAAAGGGTATTTAAAAAATGAAAAAAAGTTTTCCAATAGTTTTATTATTATTATTATTATTATTATTATTATTATTATTATTATTATTTTGGGGGCTGATTTACCGATGATTAATGACAGAAGGATAAGTGATCTGATTTCATGAACAAATTTGGCAGATGTTTCAAGGTAAACCTTTTTTCTTTTTTAAACCAGTTCACGTTCCTTCAGCATCATGCTCTACCAGTTGAGCTACATTCACAGAGGGCCTTATTCATAACGTTTTTGCAGATCTAATTAATGTGTAAATTGTTCATGAAACCATTCTTACAAAATGTTATGCACTGAATGCAACAATTTACTTAAGAATGGTTTTATGAGTGATTAACACAAATTGGTTTTCCTCGACTTTCATAAAGTAGACCCACTGACCCTATTAATTCATGCATTGGTAAATAGTGTGATGCCATTTATCAATTTTAAAATGCCAATGTGATAGATCATAGCAACATCATAAATACCAGCTGTTCAACTCTCTCTCTCTCTCGCGCTCTCTCTCTCAGGTCTTCCAGAAAGTTCCTTCATCTGTGACTGTGAGCTGTGAGCTCCCTGAGCCTGGCCTTGATGAGTGAGGTAAAAAAATAAAATAAATTGCGCTGTCACCCATGTACCTGATGTACCCACCTTTCACCTCTCAAACCACAAAACACCACAGACAGGAAATGACCACAACATCAGCCAAACTCATGATATTGATAGAGAGCAAAGACCCTATAATTACCTAAATACTCTGGTGATGATAAATATACAAAAAAAATAAAAATAAAATCAGACTGTGTAGTTAACATCCTTCATGAGGGAATGAACTCCAATCCCATGAAGCACTGCAAACAATGTAATCAAAACAAAAACAATGGGATTTTTTTTTAAAATTTGATTTAAAGTTGCTGATCATGGTATTATTGCTAAATATATTTGATATTTGCTAATATATGTCATTTGAGAGCATCATTCATAGTGCGTCATGGAAGTGGGCCGCCGCTGCTGTGCTTATTTGTTTTTTTTTGTTGCCCACAATTCTCTAGTTGGTGGATCTTTTGCTGCTGAATCATGGGTAGTGTAGTTCTTCAACAGGAAATCTGCAATTAAAGACAATTTCTAAAGAAACATAAGTTTAAATAACATGTACTGATGGCTTCAATGGGAGTATATACCATCTATGAACAATCTCAGTGCTCATAGTAGGTCTGTCTTTAAAGGTTTTTAATATTTTGTTAAAAATTAGTTAGCCAATATAAAACATGAATGGGATTTGTTCTTCCAGAACTAGACTGTTGCACTCTATTGAAATGCTTTGATGTTAAAATATATTGTTATTTTTTATGTATTGATATTTATATTTTTATGTCCATAACGTTTATAAACATGGCCGCAATAGGACTGAGAGCATCATGCTGTACATGAATTCAATCTTACAGTGAGGATGGTGCTTAAAAATGAAATATTTTTCTCACTTTACACCTGGATAATAGCAAGTGCCATATATTCACCTTCATTGGCTGAGCTCTTAATGCAGAGGTGATGTCTTCTGAAAGCCTGGTTGAAGCAGAATCCATCTTTGTGTGAACTTTTGTTGGACTACACCAGTGACATGTCACTGGACCTCATGCACATCACTCCTATGTGTGAGAGTGAATGTCTCATGGAATACTGTTGAATATTAAAAGGGCTTTTAGTGACCAAAGACCTCCATGTTCACTGCAGCCCAACCAAGCATGATATATATATATATATATATATATATATATATATATACGGTATATACTATACATTTTCAGATCTTGCATCACACACTGGGAGTTTAATATTTTAAAAAATTATAAAAATAAAAACAGTTAAAAACAAGAGTTAGGCTCAATCGACAATATTCATGACATATTGTCGATGACCTCAAAAATGTATGTGACTTGTTCCTCCTTTTCTTTTAAAAAAGCAAAAATCTGGATTGCAGTGAGACACTTACAATGGAAGTGAATGGGGCCTGTCCATAAACGGTTAAATACTCAATAGTATATTTCAAAAGTATAGCCACAAGACGTAAACAGTATGTGTGTGGACATGATAAAATCACTTACTAACCTTTTCTGTGTGAAGCTATTTCCAATTTTACAACTTTGTAAAATGCCATGATGGCATAATGCTGTAAACCCTGTAATCCCAGTAATTAAGTGGTCTGCCAAAACACACACAATTTAAACTACTTTACAACTCACATAATACCCAAGTGTTAACAGAAGAATTAATGTAAGTGGTTTTGTAGAATTATAAGCTTCACATTTCTGCCTTTAAACCCTCCAAAAATTCCACTTCACTTCCATTTGCTTCTTTTTTTGTTGTTGTTTTTTTTTTAAGAAGGGTCGACTCGAAATAATTTGTTGTGGTAATCAACATTATGCTATAAATGTTGTCGATTGAGCTTAACTTATATTAAACCAGGAATATTCCTTTAAGGGTCGTGGCCTGGTAGGTAATTCATATACTCCAACAAGGTTGACCATCCGGTTTGGGTCGTTTTCCAATTCAACTCCCCTATCAACTACCTACACTTTTGTGTCTCCACTTTCACTACATCTATTTATAAAAATAGCAAAAAAAGGTACAAAAATAAATAAATACATTGTTGCACAATAGTCTATGCACACATGTGCACTCCATCAATTCTATAGTAATGCACCAAGTTTTTGCAAACCATTAAAATAGCCGTCAGTATGGCTAATTAACTAAATGACTTAATGTAATTAAATGTATTTAATTACTGAATATCAGTGTATTGTATCATATCGTAAGCCTGATCTAGTGTTACATGAGTATGGTGACTTGTTTTTTCTCCCCAATTTGGAATGCCCAATTCCCATTATGCTCCAAGTCCTCATGGTGGCGTTGTGACTCGCCTCAATCAGGGTGGTAGTGGACGAATCTTGGTTGCCTCCGTGTCTGAGACTGTCAATCCATGCAGCTTATCACGTGGCTTGTTGAGCGTGTTACCGCGGAGACATAGCGAATGTGGAGGCTTCACGCTTTTCTCCATGGCATCCACACACAACTCACCACGTGCCCCACTGAGAACAAACTACATTATAGCGACCACAAGGAGGTTACCCCATGTGACTCTACCCTCCATAGCAACTGGGCCAATTTGGTTGCTTAGGAGACCTGGCTGGAGTCACTCAGCACGCCCTGGATTGGAACTCACGACTCCAGAGGTGGTAGTCAGCATTTACTTGCTGAGTTGTCCAGGCCCCCATTGTGACATTTTTGCTAAATTATATACGTGGTTCATTACAGACCAAATTAAATGTTCTCCCAAACAAAGTGGTGTTTTGAAGGTTAATGCTCTATTTGAGTTTCAAATCAACAAAACTGACCTACTCTTAACCTTAAACCTAAATCTAACTGATAGTGTCATGAAAAGTGCTAGAGCTACCAATTCATTTTGTGGTGCTTCTATGACACTTTCGGCTCACGTGCTGACTTGTGTGCTCTTCAGGACACGTACCCCGGTCCTTTGCATTGCAACACTCTATCAGTTGAGCTAATGTCCAATTGATCATGCATGAACAAGCTTATAAATGTAGTTGGTTATGTAATGCAAATGTTAAAATGTATCACCTTGCAAGTTATGCACTATAATCAAAGTGTTTACATGTCATAGAATAGCATTGTGTGAGGAGCAGAGAGAAAAGTCTGAATAAAGTGAATAAAAAATTGTTGTTGTAACACCTCTAGTGCCAATTTCACCAGAAATCTGCCACGATACAACGAGCCAGAGAAAAATTATTCTATGAAAATGTTGAAATAGTACAAAGTCAAACAGTTCTTTGAACAAGAATTTAATATTGAGTAACTTTCATTCTAGACATAATATGGCCAGTTATTTTTTCTAGTTTTCTCCGCTAACAAAATATTTTGTAGATGTTCTTGGGTCTTTGTCAGGAGATCTGGTGAAGGTTTACCCTTAAAATTCCTGTGCTGTCAAATGTAATGTCAATTTACCTTGTTATGTCTCTCTATCTCTGTCATGCTAATCTGCATAATGAGGATGAGATGTTAATGTCATGCCGCCCTTCCCATAATGCTCTGTCAGCTTTCAGTGAAATACTTTAAGTGCTGGTTTTCAGCGGCAGATGTGAATTACTTACCTTTTAGAGGTGCATGAAGGTGGACGGATACAGAGAAGTGAAAAATATGTCTTACGTAAACTTGCACTGTTATCCTCTGTGGCCAGTGAGGCGTTGTTTACTGATGACTTGTGTCCGACAGCTGCTTTACTGCTCAGACAGTCAATGACTTCACAGATAGACTGATTTCAGACCAGTTTCCAAGGCACCACAACACAGTGTTAATCTTGTCAACAAAATTACTGGCAAAAATGTTCCTTGAAGAAAGGGTCTTTTGATTTTGTTGCATGAGATCTAACATATTAATTACTTAACTCAAATACATCATATACATGTGAATTAATCTGTTTTATCCACAAAACATACATAAACTTAATGTTAAAAATTGACATCTGCACAGACTGTCAGGTGTGCATGGAGGAGGACCCAAACGCAAGCATTAAATAATGAGGATTGGGCCACAGGTGGCCACAGGGAACTGGACAGGCTCATCGATGGCCTCGGGCCCCACCACCTCCTAGCGGGCAACAGCAGGCTTCCTCTAGTCCTCCTCTTCCAAGTGGCAAGAAGGCCAACTGGGGCTTCCGCCTTCGGTGAGAGGGTACTGTTATCCTCAGGATGGGGTGAGAAGAGAAGGTCCCCAGAGGTCCAGGCTGAGATGATAACATCCCACTTGATAGCCAGATTGGTGACTTCTGATAGACTCTCCCCCTCCTTCCCATATGGAACACAGGGCATGATGGGTTCCACCAGACACGCCATAAAAAGATCTATCATGCAGGACTGATTGAACGACAACAAGGACAACACCAGAAATTCCAGTGCATACCCTCTCACTGACCAGTCTCCCTGATGGAGACCAAACATCTCCTTAACCTGCTCTCTATGGGACAGGGGAATGGGGTTCTAAAGAAAACAAAATCATGCCTGCTGGGTCCATAACTGGTTAGACCGTTATGTCAGATGTGCAGGAAGGAGGACCCAAACGAAGGCATGAAATAATGAGGATTTTATTAAATTAAAATAAGACAGAACAAAAACTCTCACGAGGGAGAGAAAACAACAAAACAGGGTAAACCAAGAAACAAAGATATAAACAAACCAAAACCTGACTGAGGAACAGGAACCGTCAAAGACTCAACCAACTGATAAGGAAAGAAATTCACAAAACGATCCAACACCGGACAGAGCACACAAGGAAACTTTAAAGAGGGAGAACTCAAGAGGTAAATGAGGAAGGCAGGTGAAATACATTAACAAATAACCAGACAGATACTGTAACTGCGTGTGGAAACTGGGTGTGTTATCACTGAAGACAGACACTAATGCACAAGGCAATGAGAAAACACAAACACAAGTGCATTCACAGCACGATACAAAACACAAGTGCCTGGACTGAGCAATAGAGTGAATTAACCGAACCAACCAAAGTGGCTGAATCCAGACACAAAATACAAAACAGACAAAGAACAAGTACATGTCAGTGCTCTGCCACAAAGGGGGGGACTAAACTAAGGGAAGACCCCTCACACAGACAATAAAGAGAATGAACAATTAAACTAAGTTACACGCTAGTCAGAGTGTTAAAATTTGGACTGTTGCACTTTGATACATATTTTTGTCATTTTACACATTATCGTCAACTAAATGTGTTATTATAATTTACTAAAATTATAGGGATAGTTCACCCAAGAATTACAATTTTCTTTTCATTTACTCACCCCCATGCCATCCCAGATGTATATGAATTTATTTATTCAGCAGAACACAAAAAAAGATTATTTTGAAGAATATTTCAGCTCTGTAGGTCCTTACAATGCAAGTGAATGGTGACCAGAAATTTGAATTTCCAAAAGCACATAAAGGCAGCATAAAATTAATCCATATAATTCATATAATCCAAACAGCCCTGAACAGTAGATGGCGATATGCACAAAGAATGCGATTCGCAAAAAAACAAAGAAGAATGTGTAAGTGAATGTGGAGGTTGATATAACATTTTTTACATGCCAGCTAATACAGCTAATGATCTAGAAATTCAATTGAACTTTAGGCCTAACAAAGCAAATATTAAGTGACTTCATTGATTATTTCTAGGTAGAAATGAAATTGAGAAAAAAAAGAAAATGTACAATAATTTACTGAATTCACTAATTTACATATTTCAACTGCTACATCACACTGCCGACACTTTTTGGTTGAAACTTAAGTGGCTTAGATGACATCAGCCCAAAAAGGAAATTCGTTTCAGATGCGGAGCATGTTTGATGAAAGATTATATATACTGTTGTGGCTCATCTTCAGTTGTAAGCTAAGAAACAACTTCAAACATGTAAAAACAGCACTCTCAAACACACTCATACTGAGTTGTTATTGGTTGAAAAAACTTTAGTTAACCTACATAAACAGAATCACTCAATGGAGTGTGTGTTGAAGAAAGTACGGCTCATGGGCTGCCTGGACTCCTCATTGTATGTGGCACTAGTCCAGACACCAGAGAGGCGACAAAAGGACACAGAAACTGCTGATGTAGGAAAAAAAATACCCAAATAACTGAGAAGAGAGCATCAACACACACACACACTCACACACACTCACACACACAGACATGCTCGTGTCGGGCATCGGCCAGACGGATGGCGAGGTGAGGCGTGACTGGTGGTTGAGAGTTTTCTCACTCAACGCTGGTCAAATTCGCTGATGGAGTGACATCTGGTAACGAGAGTGCAAAAATACGGCTCTCATCACAACCGCACATTTCCTCATTTCTGCACCACTCAGATATGCAATGTAACTGCTCGCGTAACACATTTACTTCAGGCACTTGTGTTCTGAGAAGCTATGAAATCACTATCGGTTAGGTTTAAGTTTGAGGTTTAGGGTAGGGAGGTTGGTTTTGTTTTGCAGAGGGGGAGTTCACTATGAAAAAATATTGAATGTTTACTGATAGCTTATTTGGACAGGCCCATCATCGGCCACGGGGAACTGGACAAGCTCATCGACGGCCAAGGGAGACTAGTCAAGCTTGTCGATGGCTACGTGAGACTGGACAAGCTCGTCGACGGTCACAGGTAACTGGATAGGCCCGTATGTGTCCACAGGGAACTGGGACATGCTCATCGACGGCCTCGGGCTCCACCACCTCCTGGACTATTCCCCTCCTGGACTTAAAGTCACCGTGTAGAGTGTGTACAGTTGCTGTCCCAACTCTAACTAAACAGAGAGACTGCTCAATATGCCATAGTCAGTCACAAAAAATAACAAAAAGTAGTAACACTTACATTAACCATCCCTTGTTAATGATTTATAAAGGGCTTCATTAATGACTAATAAGTCATTTACAAGTGCATTAGAAATGATTAATTGTTGGTAACATCGTGCATAAAAATGGCGGCTTTCATACAATACACCTTCCAAACAGTGAGACATTTTATTCTATATGTTATACATGCTTAAGAACACTTTTTCAACATTGGTGGACACATATGAAGCATTTATTAATGTGTTGCCAACCTTAGAAACCTATGCACATAAAGGTCAGAATGGTTTAATGCTCATCAGGCTTTATTATATGTTATCTGCTGTGAATGAACATGAAGATCTGAAAGTGTATTGGAAGAGGACTTTAGGTTACTAGGACTAGGTAAGTTGGGACAGCACTTGGAGTAAGAAGACATCAATAAACCCCTTTATAAATCCTTAACAAAAGGAACATTAATGTAAAGTTTTATCCAAAAGGCAGTTCAATCTCCCTGTTACTGTGCATTTGTGATGCAAGTCCAGGGTCAGTCGGTGTTAAATTCAGCAGGACAGGGCGATGCAGACTTGCCCGATCAGCCAGCCACCTGCTCCAGGCGAGGGAAACTGGAGATGGACACTGATGGTCTATATTTAGCCGTGCGGGCAGAAGATGCTGTATTTGGGCTTTAAGGTTCAAAAGAGGGATATCTATGTACAGTCAGGTCAGAGAACAGCACGATACTTCGAGGAGTGACTTCATCATGAGTCAAGTTCAGTTTTCTCTCCCCAGATCAGGCCATGAGCTGCCAGTACAATTTTATCACTTGAACCTAGCGGCTGTTCAACTGTGTGCGTGTGTGTGTGTGTGTGTGTGTGTGTGTGTGTGTGTGTGTGTGTGTGTGTGTGTGTGTGTGTGTGTGTGTGTGCGTGTGTGCGTTTGTGTGTGGGTTCAGCACCGCTTTTACAGTAGTTACTTTTCTAAATCTAACTAAACTCAAGAGATATACAAGTGTATAAATGCTTTCATCAACGGACATTGTTGCTAAAATTGTCTTTAGCTCTGTGTCATTTTAGGCTGAAGCCATTAGACCTATACTACACATATACTTTTTTCTTCAGTGCCCATATTAGTAATCGAAAGTAAGTTAGGGTAATCACACTGGCAGCCTAAACCAGGTGATGCTGCAAACCAGGAGCGTCCCAGACAATGAGATTCGAGATGTGGCAGTTACATGTCTTCAAGCTGATGAGCCCAATTTTAAATGGCAGTTTAGGTTTTGTTTGGCACAAGGCAATGTTTACTAAAAGTAAGGACTGATAGAACTTTGGTTCTCCCTGGCTGTTAAAGTGTTTTTGATTTTAAGCTTTTTAGGGGCCGTTCACACCAAACGCGTTACTATGTCCATCCGCACTGTTTTCCAGGTGTACTACCATGTAAAGATGCTCTAGATGGACCTTTTTATGAAGCGCCACATTTGTTAGACAGCTTGTTGAGATAAAACTAACTTCTACTGAATCGTGACAAACCAGCAATTTGCTTTTGGTACATTTGTTTTGTGCATGGATGCTCTCAGTGTGAATTTCTCATCAATGTCTCGTCAATGGCAATTTTATTTTGGGCTCTCGTAATTGAAGCTGGAATGTCCCGTGTTTGGCTGGCAGAAAGTTGGCAATTCATGACGATCAGGTTTGTAGTTATTCTTAATGGCCAACTCCTAACCATTTTATAATGTATGGCTGTTAGTAAAGAAAATATTCAATATAGAAACCGAGAAATGTCTTTATTTTCTGTTTCATCATGTCTGCTGCCGTAGTTACGCTGCAGCTTCACGTCTGCGCTGCTTTGGCATGTGGTGTGAAACATTTAAGTTGTAGTGTCAGCATTTTTATATTTTAGGACATAGCTGTTCTTTGAATTCATGAGATCTATTCTTTTTATTTTTTTATAGTTAAATTATACTTTTATTTTGGGGTCTGATCAGTTATTTTTAGACTTACACTTTTGTTCTTTTACTGTGGCATTGGATGCAGTTGTGGTATTTTAAATGAACAAAAATCATAATGTAACATGAAGTGATGTCACTCATTAAGATGAAGCTGCAGATTAAGCCATTGACATGTGGGTGTAATTACACTCTGTTCATTATCTATAATTATCCCATTATAGTTATATTCTGTTATAGGGGTCTCAGTAGTGGTCTTCTTTCATGCACAAACAAACACACACACACACACACACACAAACACAGCTCTATTAAAGAATAGAGCTGTGTTTGTGTGTGTGTGTGTGTGTTTGTTTGTTTGTGTGTGTGTGTATGTGTTTTTGTGTTTGTGTGTATGTGTTTGTGTGTATGTGTGTGTTTGTAGTATGTGTTTGTGTTTGTAGTATGTGTGTGTGTGTGTTTGTGTTTGTAAGTGTGTGGTTCATAGAATATAGAATTGATAAATTTATCTGTTAATTTGATATAATAGTACTGTATAATGTAATTCTATGAATGTTGTAAAACTCTTTTGTATTGCAATTGTAATGTAATCACTGTATGTAATAAATGTAATATTTTAATTCTTTCCATCACATCAAATTGAATGCAGTTTGTAAATATATGTACGCCTTCGAGTTGTTTATGTTGTCCACATGTAAAAGAGTTTTAGATGCGGCTAGTACGGTGATGTTGTATGTTTTAGTGTTGATCTACTTTACATATATATAATACAAGTTAACTATAAAAGAGATCACCATGTGGTAGTGGCAGATTCATGATTTTATACGTTTATGATGCAGTGTGGCATATTTATTTATGTGGTGTCATTGATATTTATTTATTTTATAAATCAAATCTGTGCATTTCACTGTTTCATGTCTGTACAGTAGTACACTAGGTCGTTCATTTCCAATTCTTTTTAATGTGCTATGTGTTAAAAAATAAATAAAAAAAAACGTTGTGCCCTCTCATGCTAATGCGTTTGGTCTTACTTAAACATGCTGATAAGCAAAATTTAGTTAAATATATTCAAGAGAAGTTTCATCTCCGTTTCCCCCAGCGCTGCCTGCGGTCGGCCCTCCTCTACACCCGCTCCACCTCCATCATGTGCTTGTTAGTATTATTCTGTGTGTCTAATTAAACCAGCTTCTCCTATGAGATATCGTACCAGTTTGGGCTAACAAGTTATCAGCGGCTATTGTGTGCAGCCTTCTCTTGGCTGCTTTAGTCTGGGTAATGATTGTGCTCTTTTATTAAGGTCACAAGTATTTCCTGGAAAAGGTTGAAGTGTGAGGTCATTAGTGCTGCACATCTCGTCTGTCTGTGGGGTAACGGCCATAATTACAGATGATGTCATTTAAATCAGTATTGGGTGTAATATTATTACAAAGTACTTAATTACTGTAATCAAGTACAAAACATAGTGTAAAATATTACATTTTGCATTCTTGTAATCAGATTACAGTTACTGGCTTTCAGTTAAGGGGATAGTTCACCAAAAAATGAAAATGTACTCACCCTCATGCCATCCCAGATGTGTATGACTTTCTTTCTTCTTCAGAACACAAGTTAAGATTTGCAGAATCATTTCTCAGCTCTGTAGGTCCATACAATGCAAGTGGATGGTGACCAGAACTTTGAAACTCCAATAAAGGCATCATAAATGTAATCCATTCTGATTTATCTTCAGAAGCAATGTGACAGGTGTGGGTGAGAAGCAGATCAATATTTAATTGATCATTTTTACAATAAATCTCCACCTTTGACCAGCCCCAACCAGTTGGTGGTGATATGCACGACGAATGTGAATCGCCAAAACAAAAGAAGAAGACAAAACGACTTAAATATTGATCTGTTTCTCACCCACATCTATCACATCTTTTCTGAAGATATGGATTAAACCACTGGAGTTGTAAGTATTATTTTTTGCTGCCATTATGTGCTTTTTGGAGCTTCAAAGTTTTGGTCACTATTCACTTGCATTGCATGTGAAATTTGAGAGATTTTTATATATATATATATATATATATATATATATATATATAAAAATGTACATTACTTTTAAGATTTTATGTACAGTTATAAAAGGCCTGTACATCACAATTAAAAAATTCCCTGATATTTTCAGGTTGATGGATGATAAGCTTAATCACTCAGTTTCATTAACAGCAATTAATCAATCCACTCGTTCACTAGTTTAAACAAGAACTAATTATGAACTAAACTTGTACAGCACTTTAACAACTCATCTCAGTGAATGACCATTTCAACATTTTTCAAATGAAAAGTATTAACCCGAGTAAATGCATTGTGAACTAACATGAACTAATGATCAATTAGCATCAGTTAAAAAAAGTAATCCACTACAAATTACTGATTGCTTGACTGAATTGATGCAATTATTCTGATTACTTTATAAAAAATAATGCATCAATTGTTAATCAGCATTTATTGTGTAGTGAGATAAGCTCACTGTGTGGTCCTTATTTTTGGCCCGTTGCAACAAACACAATGACGGAGTTCACATTAACATGACTATTATTCAGTTACGAGTGCTGCCGCATTACTCTTCATCCAGCAGTGAGTTATGTCAATGCTCAGGAGTGCAGAATGTGATGAACCAACGCTTCAAAACAGCATTCAAGAGTCTTCTGGAAATATCAGACCTTTGGAAGTGCTTTGTACGGAATACTAGTGTACTCCATAGTGCATACTGCACATTAGCTAGTGCATATGTGAAAGTAGTATTTATTTCATATGCTTTTAGAGTGTAAAGTTAACTCGCTCACATTATTATACTACTGATCATGTGATAATAGCATTACTGTAACCAAAAAATAGGTTCTTCACAGGCTGCAGTTGTGAAACGACAAAACAGAGTGAGACATTTTCTGTTTAAAACATCATTTCATTAGTTTCCATGGTTAAAATGGGACCATAGCTGAGAAAACCTGCACATTTTTTGGAATGAATTCATTCGTTTTGACACCAGCTTGTTTACACTATGATTAATATGTAAATAGCATTTTATGAAATTATGACTGGATAACACACAGGAGTGTGTTGTTATTGAATTTAGCACCATCTGTTACCTAACGAGGGAGGCAGACGCAGACTGAGGTGAAGAGAGAGAGAGAGAGAGAGAGAGAGAGAGAGAGAGAGATACAGACTGTGTTCGTAATGGAATGGGCTACTACAGATTACTGGAAACAGTAACAGATTACCAGTGCAGTGTGAAATGTATGCTTTTATGCAACAATAAATGCTTCTAACAGTAATATGACCTCATTGCATGTGAGTGACATCCAGTTATCATCTTGGGATTAATGTAAATATGGTTATATTGAGTTAATAGTGTGAACTTTTGGCAGTCCGATCAAATAATAAGTCAAAATAGAGACATTAAGAATATTAGAATATTTCACAGTACACAGCCGCAGACTGTTATTCACTTGCAGTTCTCTGTTCATTTGTGTGTAGTTCTAACAGATCCCATGATCTGCTGAAATATCTCCCATTCACTTATGCTTAAGTGCACTTTACTTACAGCCCACATTTAATGTTTCCAGCACAAACATATCTATTTTTAATAACTACCAACATGTAATGGCCCTCAAATCACAGTCTTTATTGCTCAGTGAGCTGTATGTGAGCATTTAATGCTTAAGGTTTGTCTTTATAAGACATTACTAGATAAGTTTGCCATGGTAGTGTATGCATTTTCATATCATACAATTCTAAACTATATCATTTTTAAATACAGTGTAGAGCGGTGGAGGGCGGGCCACGCTGGAACAACACATGCCCGGTTCCCAATCAACCCGATGGGATGCAAGTGGGATAAAGCCGGCCAGTGCCGACAGTTAGAGAGAATTACAGGCAGCTGCCCTGTATGTGTTTGCCTTTTTATTTAATTCAATATTATTTATATTGTTAAGCCGGTTCTCATCTCCTCCTCTCCCTTTAACCCCCTTACATACAGTTATTACTGTATCAGATGGCAAAGTCATTCCACAGGGAATATTAGATTGAGTATTATACACACTAGCCAAATGTGTAATGTCTGAGCATCTGTACTACCAGTCAAATGTTTAGATGCATTTAACTAAGTTTGTTTCTCTTGACCTTAGATGACCTTTTGATATAAAAGCTTATGCTTAAAAGAAGAAAAATAAATAGATATATACACTCTTTAGAATATAATCTAATACAATACATTTATAAATAAAATATAATAATTATATATAATAATTAATAATCTAATACAATAAATATATATAAGACAATTATTTAAATATAATATAGAATTAATGATATAATATAATTTACATATTACCATCATTACTAAATATAATTAATATAATAAAATATTATCATTTTCTTTTGCTTTCAAGAATAATATATAAATATAATATATGTTAATATAATATAATATATAATTAATATATTTACATAATTTCTAAATATAATATAATCACTGCTTAGTTCCCATTGTTCCTTATTTTTATTATTTTTAATAATTGTAATAATTAGTTATATTTATAATAATTAATTTTCTTTTTATTTTGTTTTCATTATTTTCATGATGTGTATGTGTGTATATACTGTGTATATATATATATATATATATATATATATATATATATGTGTGTGTGTGTGTGTGTGTGTGTGTGTGTGTGTGTATAATCATTGTTGATGTTGTTGTTTTATTCTAAAAAAATATCAATTAAGATATATATATATATATATATATATATATATATATATATATATATATATATATATATATATATATATATATATATGTCAAAACTGTGTTAATTGGTGTTCGCACGGTATTATGAAGCTAAATTAAGCTATTCTTTAATTAGAATATGTATCCCAGTACTGCCTAAATTCTTCAAACAGCAGCCTGAACTTACATGAAACACAATAAGAGAGAAGGTATCATTTGTGTTTGCTTAAGGATGTTATTATATAAATCAGTTTGCTTAAAATTAATTTAATTGTGTACTATAAGTGAGTGATTCCTCTCTAAGGACTCCTGTGGTTTAATTCATTACACACTCTCACAGCAAAATGTCCCAATGCTTTCCACCCACCAGTTTTATCATCCTGCGCAAAATGAGTGTGTTCCAGCATCCCGTATAGTTTCTCTCTGTGTGTGTGTGTGTATGTGCTAGAGTATAAGCCCTGCAGCGGCTCTGTAATTGCCCTAATCAAAGGTCTTAATCAGTCATTTGTGTCCGTTCCAATGTCTGCACTATAGCAGCTGTTAGCACAGGATGCTGGGGAAGGATGATTTCCACTCCGGACCAGATATGTGGTGACATCATACACGCAAATCCTTCTGTATGTGGAAAAGTGTGATTTTTTTCAAGCAAACAGCAAAGGCTGGCAGAATGTTAATGACAACATGAAACTGCATTAGCAACACAACATATTTACCTTCCGTAATGTGACGTGTCTCAAAATAAAAACTAAATATTTAGTGGGAAATCATGAAAGGCGAGACTTAATTGTGAAGTTAGGCCACTATAAGCATTGTGCAACTTGTTAAGGAGAGGTGTGTGCTATTACTTTAAGCAATTGACTTACATTTGGCTTGCAGATGATAAAACAGACAAAATAAATAAATGACCTGAGCCATATGGAATTTACTGTAATTTTTGCATCCGTATCCATGCTGTTTTCAAATTAAAAACAGGAGCACTGCGTCTTTAGACATGTTGTCATGTTAAAAAAATACAAATGTAAAAAACGAGATTTGAGACTTGTGCATTTTTGCTCTATTGCTGGCGATGCGTCTTGCTTTTTTAATGCAAGTATGCGTTCGTTATGAACGGCATCTTTCTTGTCACCTTAGGCTGTCAAATATTATTTTCGATTGTTTGGCGAATTCAAAAACTGTGCAGTCTAATTTTTTATTCTTACATAGTGGTGGTCTATGGTTTTTGACATCACTGATATCACTATCTCGTAGCTCAGAGCAAGAGCGGCATGTTTTTAGTAGTGATGTCCAGTTCGTGAACGGAACAGGCTTTTGAACTTTTTCTTTTTAGTGAATGAAGTGAACCAGTTCACCAAATCTGGACTGAATTGTTCGAAACAATTCACATCTCGAGTCAACACTGATCAACTTACTCTATCTTAACCTGTCTCTCGGATGTGCCTGACACTCCGAATCGAAATGAGCCGATATCCGGGAGTAATATGATCCTAGAACTGGTGATATCTGCATTTCATAACTCTTCTTTGCAATGAATCACTCAAACTAGTTCAAAAATGAGACTGAATGCTCTGTTCACAGCAGTTCTTGAGTCAACAGTACAATGAGTCGTTCGTAATAGTTCTCGAGCCAACAGTACACTGAACTGAGAATTGTCTCTTTTGGAGATGAGCTGCTTACATTCAGCATGCGTGTGATGAAGAAGCGAAATGTATATCTCAGGTGTATTTTGCTGAACAGTAGAATGTATAACAAATGTGCAACAAATAAAACATACTGGAAATGTGTTTATGACTGTATTGTATTACCATTTTTATCAACGTGAAGATGATCCAGTCCACATTTCTCAAGTCGGCAATACATTGAGTCGTTCGCAGCAGTTCTCGAGTCAACAGTACACTGATCCTGGAACAGCAGCACTCGTGTCAACAGTAGATTGAGTCATTCGCAGCAGTTTGCGAGTCAACAGTACACTGATCCCGGGACAGCAGCACTCGTGTCAACAGTACATTGAGTCATTCACAGCAGTTTGCGAGTCAACAGTACACTGATCAAGGGACAGCAGTTCTCGAGTCATTGGAACATTGATTCGTTCGCAGCAGTTCTCGAGTCAACAGTACACTGATCCAGGACAGCAGTTCTCGAGTCATTGGTACATTGATTCATTTGCAGCAGTTCTCAAGTCAACAGTACATTGAGTCATTCGCAGCAGTTTGCGAGTCAACATTACACTGATCCCAGGACAGCAGCACTCGTGTCAACAGTACATTGAGTCATTCGCAGCAGTTTGCGAGTCAACAGTACACTGATCCCAGGACAGCAGCACTCATGTCAACAGTACATTGAGTGGTTTGCAGCAGTTTGCGAGTCAACAGTACACTGATCCCAGGACAGCAGCACTCGTGTCAACAGTACATTGAGTGGTTTGCAGCAGTTTGCGAGTCAACAGTACACTGATCCAGGACAGCAGCACTCGTGTCAACAGTACATTGAGTGGTTTGCAGCAGTTTGCGAGTCAACAGTACACTGATCCAGGACAGCAGCACTCGTGTCAACAGTACATTGAGTCGTTTGCAGCAGTTTGCGAGTCAACAGTACACTGATCCAGGACAGCAGCACTCGTGTCAACAGTACATTGAGTCATTCGCAGCAGTTCTCGAGTCAACAGTACACTTATCACGGGACAGCAGCTCTCGTGTCAACAGTACATTGAGTTGTTTGCAGCAGTTCTCGAGGTAACAGTACACTGATCCTGGGACAGCAGCTCTCGTGTCAACAGTGCGATGAGTCATTCGCAGCAGCACTCGTGCCAACAGTACATTGAGTCATTCGCAGCAGTTCTCGAGTCAACAGTACACTGATCCCGGGACAGCAGCTCTCGTGTCAACAGTGCATTGAGTCGTTCGCAGCAGTTTGCGATTCAATAGTACACTGATCCAGGACAGCAGCACTCGTGTCAACAGTACATTGAGTCATTCACAGCAGTTTGCGAGTCAACAGTACACTGATCCCAGGACAGCAGCACTCGTGTCAACAGTACATTGAGTGGTTTGCAGCAGTTTGCGAGTCAACAGTACACTGATCCAGGACAGCAGCACTCGTGTCAACAGTACATTGAGTGGTTTGCAGCAGTTTGCGAGTCAACAGTACACTGATCCAGGACAGCAGCACTCGTGTCAACAGTACATTGAGTCATTCGCAGCAGTTCTCGAGTCAACAGTACACTTATCACGGGACAGCAGCTCTCGTGTCAACAGTACATTGAGTTGTTCGCAGCAGTTCTCGAGGTAACAGTACACTGATCCTGGGACAGCAGCTCTCGTGTCAACAGTGCAATGAGTCATTCGCAGCAGCACTCGTGCCAACAGTACATTGAGTCATTCGCAGCAGTTCTCGAGTCAACAGTACACTGATCCCGGGACAGCAGCTCTCGTGTCAACAGTGCATTGAGTCGTTCGCAGCAGTTTGCGATTCAATAGTACACTGATACCGGGACAGCAGCACTCGTGTCAACAGTACATTGAGTCATTCGCAGCAGTTCTCGGTTCAACAGTACACTGATCCCGGGACAGCAGCTCTCGTGTCAACAGTGCATTGAGTCGTTCGCAGCAGTTTGCGAGTCAACAGTACACTGATCCAGGACAGCAGCACTCGTGTCAACAGTACATTGAGTCATTCGCAGCAGTTCTCGAGTCAACAGTACACTGATCCTGGGACAGCAGCTCTCGTGTCAACAGTGCAATGAGTCATTCGCAGCAGCACTCGTGCCAACAGTACATTGAGTCATTCGCAGCAGTTCTCGAGTCAACAGTACACTGATCCCGGGACAGCAGCTCTCGTGTCAACAGTGCATTGAGTCGTTCGCAGCAGTTTGCGATTCAATAGTACACTGATACCGGGACAGCAGCACTCGTGTCAAAAGTACATTGAGTCGTTTGCAGCAGTTCGCGAGTCAACAGTACACTGATCCCAGGACAGCAGCTCTCGTGTCAACAGTACATTGAGTCGATCACAGCAGTTTATGGGTCACCAGAACACTGAAATGGAGAATCGCCTCTTTCGGACATAATACTGAGAACTGCTGATAAGTGAGCTGCTGATGAGCATGAACGAACCGATGACTTGAATTAGGGGCGGACCGTTTCAATCAAGAGATGTAAACACATTTTTACTATTGAGTATTATACATGCAGCTTATATCTGAAGTTGTGATGAGCTGGATCATGGTATCTGTAAAAATGTTGATTAAGACTAGTTAAATCATTTTATATGCTTTAGAAACGTAGAACATCTGTGTTTGTTTATCAGTGTATCGTTATTGGATGCTTTAGGTGCACAACTTTAATGTAGGATGTGTTGAAAGATCACTGAATGAAACAATGATGACGATAAACACCCTTATTGTTATAACTTGTAAATAATCAGCAATATGTACTTACATATGGCTTTACTGAATGTGTTTGTGCATGTATTCTACAATGCCATCGTATTAGCATTATAAATATTGATGTAGACATAAATGAACTGGTGAATTGTTTTTTTAACTGGTTCATTGAAAAGAACCATCTGAAAGAACCGGTTCACGGAAAAGAATCAGACTTCCCATCAGTAGTTTTTAGACGTTGTGCAGCGTAAAAAGAATGTCAACTTTAAAAAGTGAGTCTTGAGACCCCTGCATTCTGTTATATGTGCTGTGCTCCTTCTAGCTTTGTTACTGCAAGAACGCGGTCTGTCTGAACAGCCTCAGTTCATTTTAAAACGCTCTGTCAAGTTGAAAGGAGTTCCAAATCGAAAAGCATTCTGAAAAGATATCCCTGCATTCTGTTTCTGTTGCACTCTGTCAAGCATCTTGTTTGAACAGCCCCTGTTGCAGCACTGAGCTCAGATCCATGTCATTACAGCAGTGAGGCAGAGTCTGAGTTCAACCGAATACCACTACTACCTGGAAATATTACCACTGTACATGCATCTATAATTAATGAAGAACACTGTGGTACCACTGCTTTTTTGAAGCTTGAGAACCATTGCACTGGTATACCATACAACACCACATTAAATTCAAATTTAGTTTCCCATACTATGGATAGCCCTAGATCCAGCATCATCAAGCATTATGGGGGCGTTTTTTTTGTTTTTTTCAAAATGAAATATATTGTACAGTATTACTATGACATTTTAAAGGGGATTTATTAGTTCAATTGGCCAAGTTTTATTTATTTATTTATTTATTTATATCATAATCGGTCAGCATCATTGTGGCAGCTCAATGTCCCACCAGGAAAAGTCTGACCTCTGCCAATGGGCAATCCAACCCTGTTCTCCACCATGATAGTGGTTGCCCTGAAAGAGAAAACTGACCAGAGAAGGCACCACTATAGTGCCCCATGTGGCAAAGCTGAGAATGCAACACATATTCCACAATGCTTCGGAACGCAATGCAGCGATGCTTGTAATTGAGCTTGTTTAGCTAGAAAAGTACTTGCGTTAGAGTATGTTGTAGCCCTAAATTACACTTCCGTAAAATGCGAATGCTAGGCGCCTGCATATAGGACGCTTGACAAAAATGTCATCATCAGCAGAGTGCTCGAACACTGAATGCATGCAGCCCAATTTTTCTAACCATGCATCTTCTGAACGCGCAGAATGCGTGTGCGCCTGAATTATTTGCAGTAATTAGTGGGACCACAAGGTGGCGACACTCACAACTGAGATGTTGTTTTCACTAAGAAGTGTAAGAAGATGTAATCGCTTCTAAACAATAGAACATGAAGGTGGAAACAGGAACAGTGGATGTTGAACGCCAAGAACGTGTGTGAGGAGGTTTAGAAGATAGAGTATTATAAAGATGTGTTTATGAGTGTAAGCTCCTGAAGATCTCATAGCAGTTATAGCGCATGTGCCAGCTGCCTATGCCAACCACCTGTGTATCTGCCCACAGATAAATGGAGTATACTTTTAAAGGCTACGTGTTCGACTGTAAAAAGCACTCGTGTCAAACTGTAAAATAAGTAGATACTTTTGGAACTGTGTTAGTTATAAAACATTACTGGACCTAAAACTGTGTTCCTCCATTGCAGGGCCATTATTCATTTTGTATGCATTCTTCATAAAGTATAGTTGTTGTTTTTTTTTTTGTGTGTGTGTTTTTTTTTTCCTCATGCCCCGACTCTCTGAAAACAAGTGAACAGTGGGGTGGTTGGAGTCAGTGTGTCTGCGTTGAGTTTTTTAGGCCAGACAAAACTAGTGTTTACAAGCCTCAGTGGCTCATTACTGTTAAATGATTGCTATGTGTTTGTGTGTGTGTGCTGCTACGAGTCAGAGGGGGGAATAAATATTCTCTCATTTCATAGTACTGGTTTACCAGCTAAAAGAATGCTCTTTCCATGTTTAATTATAAGCTAGTCTCACTGTCACCCTCCAGAAACGCCATTACTGGAAGGAAGAGCCACTTCTCAAGAGCCATCAGAAGTTCTTCCCCTTCAGCAGGACAGGGCTAATGTTTGAACACAGAGACAGTGTGCTTCACTCCAGACGTTTAATGGCTTGTTCTCTGTGCATGTTGGTTAGCCTGACTGTGGAGTGTGTCTTTAGAGTCATGCAAGCAGTGTAGGTCCTGATTGTGTCTCTAAGCTTTAATAGCTTTCATATGCTCAGCTGAGTTGTCGAGAAGGCAGGCGTTACTGTGTGTGGAATAGTGCACGCTACAAACATGCACAAATCAGGATGTTTGCATGAGGTGTACAGTATGTAAAATGCAACTGTTTGCACACCCTCAGTTGTGAAACAACATCAGATGTCTTGTTGAGTAATGGATGTATTCCATCCCAAACGAAATTGAAGAGAATGATTCAGAATGGCCAATATTTGTGTTGTTTGCTAAGACAACTATTGCTATATGGTTACTACATTACTGTAGAGATTTGAACAAACCAATAATCCCAAGTTTCCACAGATTGTTCTCACAGGAAAATCAAGGATTGAAGGAAAAAAACTAATTCTGTAAAAATGTCCTTCCGGATTTTTAAACTGCCCCCCAATGGCCAAATCAGGAACTACAGTTGTGCGCATAGGCATCTTTGCGCTAGATACAGGCAACTGAAACGTTTGAATGGATGTGAATGTAAAATAAATAAAAAAATATTGTTATTTAAATCATGCAATTACTAACATGTAGTGTATATATATACACACACACACACACACATACACTTTATTACACTATAGAATTTAGTTATTTATTGTATGATTTTATTATTATATTTTTTATTAGAACTATCAAACAATTACAAATTTTAATCAAAATAGTTACATGAGATGGGGATTAAATAATCAAATTTGTTTACATTTATCATTATTCCCTTTGAGTGGCACGGTGGTGCAGCGGTTAGCGGTTTTATTTCCATATCATTGAAGACTCTAACTGGCTTACAGTCCAAAGTGATCCATTTTACAACGGAGTTCATCAGTCTGTTCGAGGTAGTCCCAAGCGCTGTTTTTGCGTTCCCTCTTCACTGATTGTGTTGCTTTATGTGTACATGCATGAGATTGATGCATGTGTAGCATCTCAATTTGCTTGTGTCGTATTTCACTGGTTTTAAGAGCCTCAGGCCATAAATATCACATTTTAGGATGTTGTGTAAAGTTAAAGGTAATTTGAAACTTTGTTGTGACCCCTGCATTCTGTTGCTATGATTCTCTGCTACCTGCTCTCAGTAAGGGAGGTTTGTTGCCTGTACAGCTGGAGTTGCATTAACCGCCCCCTGCTGCGAGACTGCGACTCACAAAAACATCAAATTGGCACATTAAGGTTGAATTGCTCCATTTGGTTTGAAAATTCCTTATTACTGAATTTACGTACGGTCAGGGGGCATGATTAATTGCACTGATTTGTTATTTATTAACACATTATTCTTTATATAATTAATTATACTGTGTTAACGCATTCCTTCAACGGGCGTAAATGTTATTTATTTCACATAACCTTTGTATTATTCAAATATATTTATCATAAAGATTACATTTACTCAGTTTTCACTCACATTTGCCTCTTGCCAAGTGTTAATTCTGGACCCTGAGTAGATCTATTGTGTGCATGTGAAATCTTAAGGACTCTTTGACAAGCCTGCGTTCCCCTGCAGGACGGGGAGACTACATTCAGCTTCCAGACTATTCCTGTGTGTGTAACTCATTATTATCACTCTTCTCCTGCTTAGCTCTCCTTTAAGAAGTCTCTCCTGCTTTTATTTTACAGTCTTTCTCTCCTCAGGTTGACTACTCCATGAAAACCTCCCATCAGTCGTCACTTCACAACACACACACACACACACACACACACTCAGCCTGAAGTGTGCCGTTCTTACGCCTCTCAAACACTTCACTGTTGTTCTTTGGCTCATGTTTACAAATCCCTCCTTATTTCAAGCTGAGTCGCCACACACAGACGAACAGAAAGATTTGTTTCAGCCGCGCAGTCGGAAACCAGCCGCAGTTCAGTGGGGGAGAGGATCAACAAACAGACAGAGAGAGAGACAGATGACTTCCCAATGAACACATTAAAGCAATAGTTTACACAAAATGAAAATTCAGTTATTTACTCATCCTCATGTCGTTCTAAGCCTGTTTGCTGGTATGTATTCCGTGGAGCATCATGGGGGAATTTTGAAGAATCTTGATTTTCCAATATTTTCTGTATGCATACGTATGCATTCATGAAACATAAAGATAGCGAAAGGGAAGAACAGAGAGTTTGGCTACTCACAGAAGTAATTCGAATAATTTTGCATTAATATGAATGTGCTCTCACATGGTTTGTCTTTTTCCTCTTCAGTCACAATGCGAGTGTTGCCTTCCTCTCTGAACACACAGGAAAAGAGCCTGCATATGTTTCCCTCTTTCAACACTTATTTTCTCAGAACAGAGCCATCTCATTATTCTTATAAAAAGTGTCGTTCTAGCACACATAAGACAATCTCTTATAATATGCAGAAACGTATAAATAGAATATACATTTGTGTTCATGTTCAACTTTAGAGACATTTAATGTTATAATCTGCGGTTGTAAGTGTTATTAACGGTTCGCGCTGAAAGTGCTTCTGAAGTATCTGTGGTCAACACCAGCTCTGCTGGGCTGTTTGTCAACTTCTCATCTTCAGTTGTTTATGACAGATAAAGGCCATCAGAAAGTACTCCATCTATAGGCTATATAAAATAGATATTGCTCTTTGCTCTTAATATACAGTATATAGGGATAGACATAGAAGTTTGGGTTATTCTGTAGTGATTATAATGAGCTTATATTAATAATAAAAATGATAATAATAATAATAAGAATAATATCCACATTAGGGTAAGACGCTCCCATAAAAGTAGTTTATTTACTTTTAAATTTCATCATATATATATATATATATATAAACGTATAGCATGTAAAGGATGATGGTGCATCATCTAACATAACATCAAGGAAAATAAATAGAAACATCTTGCCCCATTACTGCAAGAAGCTATGTTTTACTCCAAAATACTTTACTGTGTACACAGATCCCCCATTAACAAATAGACATAAAAACATAACACGTCACAGATCACTATTTTCCAATGACAAATTTTTTTATAATTTAACCTCAAAACTGTTTAGATAGAATAAATCTCACAATTGTTGAGTAATATCAAGATTAAGAGGAGCACAGCCATTCAATAAATGTGCTGAGATGAGATTCAGTGCCATCTATTGACAAGAGACAAACTGTTGGGCATCTTCCCAACTCTCTTATACAGAAGTGAAACACACTATTTGGTGTATGTCTCTGTAATATGTAAAATGGTGCAATCAAGACAAGTGTGTGTGCAGAAATTTCCTTGGCAACGTTATGCATACGCAGTGTGTGTGTGTGTTCTGTAAATAGCCGAGTCTGAGCCGTTATCCGCTGTGAGAGTCTATTTTAGCTGCGTGCAGGAAAACAGGCCACTGGCCATCTCAAACTGAACACACTCATGCGAATAAATAAACTATATTAATGCACTGTTCATAAAGACACACCCATACCCACACACACACACACACACACTACTGTATGGCAGCAGGACTGATTTAACATGTCGTTTTTTATTTGTCCTCTGACATGTCAATGACAACTTTAGTTGTAGATACTTTCTTGCAGTTTTCATTTGAATTTGCAGAATCTCATTTTCTCAGACTTCTGGGATTCTATCTACCTGTCTTCTCTGGAAAGATTTGGTTGGTTTTTCCTTAAATTGTGGGGGGAGGAGCAGAACACGGGTGGGTTGTGATGCCACTTTAAAGAGATGAAGAAGATTATGAATATTAATTAGCTTGCACTGCTATTGTTATGCCACCTGTTTGTGAGCCAAGTTAGAGATAGTATTTACAAATTAAAGGGATAGTTCACCCCCCCCCCCCCCCCCCCCACAAAAATAATTCTTTCTTCTGCTGAACTCGAATATATTTAGAAGAATATTTCAGCTCTGTAGGTCCATACAATGCAAGTGAATTGTGATCAGAACTTTTAAGCTCCAAAAAGCACATACTTGGAGCATAAAAGCCATCCAGTGATTAAATCCATGTCTTCAGAAGCGATACAATAGGTGTGGGTTAAAAATTTTAAAATAAATCAATATTTACATCCTTTTTAAAAATCAATCTCCCCTTTCACATTCTTTAGTTTTTTGTTTTCTTAAATATTTATCTGTTTCTCCCCCACACATATCAAATCATAAATCATTTTATGAATAAAATTAATTTTATTAACATTATTTATGAATAAATAAATAAACTTTTAAAAAATATATAATTTCCATCACTATCATTTCCAGCACCAAATTATAGTACCACAATACAGATTTGAGATGTTCTGGAAATGACACTGTGCTGTGAATTTTCATGACTTTCAGAAAAATAAAATAAAATGGACATACATCTCTTATAATGAATGTACATACACTGTTGGACATTGTGAGTAGACAAATAAAAGTGTGCGACATGTTCAATTTCTATAAATCCACATTGCTAACACAGTGCTCGAAGCTGAAGAAACACCCTGACTTGGAAGATCAACCCCGTTTTATGTTACAGAAATGTTTGCATTACTTTTGTTTTATTAAAAATGAATCTGTAACTGGAGTCTGCAGGAGAGCTCATACTCAACCTATATCACAAATGGACTTCTAATGCGGGATGCGTCCGGTTCCGGCACCTCTGCTTCTGGGATATATTTGATTCATAAAGCTGTGCGGGTGACGAAAGTTAACGAATTCTGGTTATGAATAATTCAGTTTATTTGTTTCTCAATATATGAGGATTTTGTATGCTATTAATGCATAAGTGGACTTGAAAAGCACTTATCCATAAATACCAGATTTGCTTCAAATTTGCTCCATGTCACTTCCTGTTTCTCATCCTCTCCTTTCATCCTCTTAATTTGTCATTTGAAATATTCAGCTTAATAACTCTCTCCATGCCTTCAGTTCAGTTGAGTGTGAACGGCGTGGACCGTATCTCTTTTGGTTTGAGCTGGCGTGTGACACACGCTTAACGGCTCTTCAAAAGGAAAATGAATTTTTGTGTGACACCCGACTTCATAATATATTTGAAGCAGATATATGTGCCTGCGCTTACGCCTGCAATTACACTCTCAGCCGTGTGCTTTCACAGCCTGCTTAACAGAGGGGAATTATCTAACCCAAAACCAACCACAATTAATGGAGCCACTTTGCTAGCATACTTGAGCAAAAACATTGTAATGACATTTAGCAGGAGAAAGCCCCGTCTTAAAATCTAAAAGGAAGGGTAGGGAAAGCTTGTGCTTCACTGAGTCGCTTTAAGTGGCTCGTTCATTTTACCTCCTGATAAAGCTTGCTATCTGGATGAAGGATCTAGATCATGTGTTAATTGTTATAAAGTCTCCGCCTCAGTCTGTTCACTGACCGTCTGATGTAGACAGCACACACAAATGGCAAGCACTGGCTGAAAATCTGCTTCTGGTCTGATTGACCGGCTGTGCGCAACGTTTGCAAGGTAGGGTGTGCAACTAGGGCCGTTACTATCGTAGACATTCCGGGGTATGCATCCTCCAAATCAGGTGTGGACTGGGAAGAGTACTTGGCCCTGGATTTTAAATAATAACTGGCCCAAAAGTTGTTGTCAGCCGTTCTGCCCCATTTGACCCCGTTAGACCCCATTTCATCCATCAGTATGAGTTTGTACATTATAGACTCTTTCGATTTTATCCTTGGTATCCCCTAATATTGAATATTTGGTGACATCTAGTCTGGAAACAAAGTTGTGTTGACGAGGTACCGGGTTGATACAAGGCATCCATTGACCAATGATCATTTTAGAGAGGCGGGTCCAGCCATGCTTTCAAATCGAATTTGCTGTATTTCCACTTGATGTCAAACTGAAACTGCTCTTTCCACATCCTCAAAAAGGGTTACACATCAGGTTTCTCTTTTTTTTGTAAGCAGCCTTAGTCAAATCGGTCATTCAAATCACATTATTGTCACACTACTATATACACAAGTGCAACAGTAGGTGAAAGTACTTTAACCAAGGAAACATAAAGAAATAATTCAAGTGCAAGGCATTATGGGTATTCCCAATTGCTTCACTTTTGTACTCAATCGTTTTAGTTATTAACATTTAAAATCTAAAGTCTCTGGATTTTTAAAAGAAAATAAATTCAAGGAACATAGATATTTGAGTTATGAGCCAGTTATGAGTGTTTTATATATATATATATATATATTACTTTATTTTACCAGGCTATTCTGCTGAAACTAAAACCTTTTTTCAGAGTGATTTTCTTTTCTAAATGAATTCAAAAGACTCAAATCACAAGTTAATGACATACAGAGAAACATCATCTGGAGTTAATTCACTCCACTAAAGATCGACCAAGCTAAATATGATATTTATGTTAATAATATTATTTTCTGGTGTTTGGTATCATTTTGTGAAATTATTGATTTTCTATAAAAAAAAAAAAATAAAAAAAAAAATATATATATATATATATATATATATATATATATATATATATATATATATATTTTTTTTTTTTTTTTTTTTTTTTTTTTGTTTATTTGAAACAACTAGTTTAACAACTCGCTTTTGGCGCCTCTCTGTGGAGGTTTCACACGCATTTCACAAGGGCCCATATGCCCAACAACACTTACCGCTTTGGCCACTGGGGGAGTTGTGTTTCAAATTTCGGTTAGCACAGACCGAATTTACGTGGCTAAGAAACGTCAACCAACTGTCTGATTTCACTGTGAGATCAGATCAGTCTTGCTGATTCCACCCAAATATTTCCACTTTGCAAGGGAAGTACCTCTGGAGAAGGTGCAAAAATGTTTTGCTTCGGGTTTTAATTTCACATGGAATGAGTTCATGTGGTGGAAAAACAACGTGAACCTTGAACTATTTCCAAATACAAGGAAAAGTTCCTGCAGTGGTAAAGGGATAATGATGAGAGAATTATAATTTGGGGGGGGGGGGGGGGGGGGGGCTTCTCCCCCAAATGTTTGATGACATTTAATATTATTCTGGAATGAATAAGTGTTTTACTATTATGAATGTTCTTGACCCAGAATAGACATAACAGTGTTGAAGTGTGTCTTTTTGAATGTCAGACCATGAATTAGCAAGTAAGAGTATTAACCATTCCATTATCTGTAAGTCATACCTGGCTTTGAGTGGTTACTGTGGGTGGATGAGGAAATCCAATAGTACTTAATGTCCTACGATGCATTCGGTGGAAACCCCTGCCCATGCACAGCAGTTCACAAAATGATATGCTTTGTTGTCATTTGCAAGGAACATGCTTATGAAATTTAAACACTGCTAAAGTCTCTAAGTTTAATTAAGTTTTATTCGACTTGTTTCGAATGTGAACCTCTCTGTGCTTTATAAATTTTTAAATGACCCAAAACACAGAAAAGACTTTAAATTGTTGCCACCTACTGCCATAAAATTGTGATATATATATATACACACACACACACACTTTATTTTACCAGGCTATTCTGTTGAAACTAATATCTTTTTTCGGAGTGATTTTCTTTTTTTAAGAGAATTCAAAAGACTCAAATCTCGAGTTAATGACATACAGAGAAACATCATCTGGAGTTCCCCTTCTGTCATTCACTCAACATTGTGTCGATGTAGTGACATAAGAGGTCGCTCTTGAGAGCCCCGAACACTTCCCATTCTTTATGAAAAGGCCAATGAGAATTGGTGAGTGGAATTTGCATGCCACTCCCCCTGGACATATGGGTATAAAAGGATCTGGAATGCAATTACATTCAGATTTTGCTTCGGAGTCAAGCGGTTGTACTATCAGTGAGCTGAAAATTACTGTTGTTCCATTCACCTCTTAAGAATCATATGCTGTTGGATTTTCTCGCCTTTCTCTCCATCTGCACGTCAAGTGCAGATTTCGCCACTGGGCTCTTCAAAACCACTAAAAGAGTGTATTTTCCTGCTAAAGAGTATATTTTCTCTATTAGAACACTCACAATGACGTCGAATATCTTTTTAAAGAGGCGTCTTTATATGCCTTTCCGTCTTTGTGTGATTCCTGGATGCGGTCGTTATCTCTCCGCTTCCGACGGCCACAGGCGCTGCCTCATGTGTCTGGGCAGCGATCACACTGAGGCAGCGTTTGTGGATGGTTCATGTTCTCATTGTGAGAATATGACCATGGCAACGTTGTGGTCATGACTTTCCTTCTTTCGCCACTCTAGACAACCCCTGTGCTGCGCCTTCTACCCACGGGTTTGAGGCTGGCCCTGCTGGCACTGGAGGTGATTTGTGGAGTTCAATGGTCGCGGTTTCACCAGGTAAGTCCCCAGCACGCTCGTTTGGTCCCGTACGGTCCCGAAATGAGACCAGCCCACCTCACGGCCAGCATGATGTCTCTTTCTGGGCCTGCGAGCAGGATGAGTCTTCGATCGCAGTGTCGGAGCTGCATCAACTGTCCCCCTCCACCTTGAAGGTATATGTAGACACTATAGCCACACACCATGACGCAGTGGATGGTAAGTCCCTAGGGAAACACGACCTGATCATCAGGTTCCTCAGAGGTGCCAGGAGGCTGAATCCTCCCAGGTCATGCCTCTTCCCCTTATGGGATCTCTCTGTGGTCCTCTTGGGCCTTCGAAGAGCACCATTTGAACCGCTAGAGTCAGTTGAGCTGAAAGCCCTCTCCTTAAAGACAGCCCTCCTGATTGTGCTCACCTCCATCAAGAGGATGGGGGACCTGTAAGCGTTCTCTGTCAGCGACTCTTGCCTGGAGTTCAGTCTGGCATTTTCTCACGTGATCCTGAGACCCCGACTGGGCTATGTGCCCAGGGTTCCCACGACCCCCTTCAAGGATAAGGTGGTGAACCTGCAAGTGCTACCCCAGGAGGAGGCAGACCCAGCCCTGTCGTTACTAACTTCTTTGTTCACATTGGAGAAAACACAAAAGGTGTGTTATAGTACGACTTTCTCCTCTTTTAGATTAGTAAACTTTAGGCCATGCAAAATTTTGAAAATTCATAAAGGCTGCAAATATATCACGCTTGCAAATTCCCTATGGAGGATGCATAAACATGACATAGTTTTCTATAATTTTATCCAACTTTATTTGCTGATTTGGATTAAAAACTATAAATACTTACCGGTATATACTGTTCAATCTTTCTATTTTATTCTATTTGTTTATAAATAAAATTGGAGTGGTGAATCTTAACTAAAGAAGTTTACATATGTTTAAAGTAAATTTTGTAATTTAGTACTTAAATAGTAATTCAAATAATGTTAATAGAAATAAAACGAGAAAATCCAATAATTTATTAATTTTCATTTTGAAGCCTAAGCTCTGTATTTATTTAATTCAGAGAATAAATCTTTCACATTGCTGACGTGTTACACTTCTCTCCAAGTATTTTCTGCTTACTTATTTATGAAAACTTTTTAGATTTATAAATTAAAAGAAGAAAAAACATTGAAAGTGATTGAGTAGAGTGATAACTGGGTACAAATGTTTCAATGGTGCAAACACAGGGCAGGTTTCTTTCGGGTGTGAAAGAGGAGCAGAATATCTCATCTGGCCATCGTAATAGCAGTAACACCATACGGCTATGATACTAAATTTCTGACACCGCCCAAACTTCGTCGGAGGCTGAAGATCATCGCAAAGGCTATTAATCGCCCATCTGTGAACATGTTACACTGAATGTTGGAAGATTGACGATTTTGCCCTGCGACAAGAGAAATCCTTTAGGATTCCTGAAATTTGTCTCAGACGGCAAAATTGTGGCCAAAATCTTACAGTGTGCACCCACATTTAGACGCTCTGAGCAGCTCTTTGTCTGCTTTGGTGGACAGCGGAAAGGGAACGCTGTCTCTAACAGAGGCTTGTTCACTGGGTCGTGGATGCCATTGCATTGGCCTACCAGACCCAGGCCGTGCCCGCCCACTTGCGTGTTCAAGCACACTCTGCAAGGAGTGTGGCGTCCTCGTGGGCACTGGCCAATGGCACCTCTCTAGCAGACATCTGCAGAGCAGGGGGCTGGGCAACACCCAATACCTTTGTGAGATTTTACAATCTCCAGGTTGAGTCGGTTTTGTCCCATGTTCTTTCAGGTACGAACACGTAGAGTTCAGTAATACAGAACAGCTGACCGGGTGTATCACTTGCGGACAGCACCTTTCCCCTCCCCTGATGTGAAATTACCACTAGTTGAGTTTACAAAGTCATGGACCCTAGATGTACTTCCTCGCTAGCCCTATGGTTTGCGAACTCGGTGGAGGAGTTACTACTATGGGGTCTAATATGCCTTGTACTGAGATAGGTGCTCCACAGGTACTGATTACTCCGGTAACCCCTGTGATTTATATTCCACGGTACGGTCTCCCTGTTGGTAGACCCGCGTCTCCTTTGGGCAGAGCTCTCTCTGTCCCCGCTCGCTGTGTTTGTAGAGCCCCCCCCCACCCCCCTTTCCTGACAGAACCTACCACCGTGCCTCTTCCATGTGTGGATGCTGAGCCCATGTGTCATATTGCCACATGTTAACCTCTCCTTTTGGGCAGGATGTGGTCTCCACGGGGTATTTTCCCCCTGAAAGAATAGGAAAGGAAAAGAACACATTCCACAATGTGTATGATAGTGTTAGATGGTCGCAGCCGAATCTAATATTTTGTGGAGAGAAAAAATAGACAGAAAAGGCTGCGGCTGGTGAGGCCTGGTCCCATGCTTGTTACATCTCTTCCCCTCCTCAGGGATGTGGGGAACTACATGACGTCTTTTGGGGCATTGGGGGAGGTTACGTGCAGTCTGATACACCTGCTATTACACACGTAGCAGCTTGCTTGCACCTGCATCAGTAGTTCAGATAACACGGTTCAGCTGTTATGGTGTTTTTCTATAGGGACCCCTAGTGTCACTACATTAACACAACATCGAGTGAGTGTCGTCATGGTTACTGTCGTAACCTCCATTCCCTGATGGAGGGAACGAGATGTTGTGACCCTCTTGCCACAACACTGTACTAGTTGCTGAAATGGCCGGACCTTGTCTCAGCTCCTCAGCACAAAACCTGAATGGAACTGTATTCCAGCTCCTTTTATACCCGTATGTCCATGGGAGTGGCATGTAAATTCTACTCACCAATTCTCATTGGCCTTTTCTCAAAGAATGGGAGGTGTTCGGGGCTCTCAAGAGCGTACGCTAGTGTCACTACATCAACAAAACATCTCGTTCCCTCCATCAGGGAATGGAGGTTACGACAGTAACCATGACGTTAATTCACTCCACTAAAGATCGACCAAGCTAAGTCTGATATTTATGTTAGTTATAGTATTTTCTGGTGTCTGGTATAATTTTGTGAAATTGTTGATTTTTATATATATATATATATATATATATATATATATATATAATTTAATAAATGGAAAAAAAAAATCTAAAAAAAAATACTATTTGAATGGTTCTTTACATTTTTTTTTTTAAATTATTATTATTATTTATAACTTTCTAAGTGAGTTTATTATAGAAAATGTAAAAATTCTGAATCAGTATTAGGCGGCAATCTTGAAAGATGTAAACACAGTAAAAACAAAACATGATCTATCCTAAAGAGTGGAATACATAAAACGTGCACAATTAATAGTGTCATTGGAGGATGAGCCCCTCTTAGATTGAAATCCTAGAATCGCCTCATTCTACAGCCCATTGGAACATGCTGTATGATTTGATCCCGATGAGCTGCCGTAGACACATTGGTGCAATTTCTCAGGCACAACAGGCTTTTGGCAGGCACTAAGCACTAAACTTAGCGAGCGCTAACCATTTTTATTGGGAGAAAATAAATGGCGCGTCACACAACTCAAGTGTTTCGGCATTAGCACTTTTTAAGTTTGAAAGCTGCAAGCAGAAACGTTCACTTTTGCTGCTTTTGGATGGGGAAGTGCAAAGTCTGAATGGCTTTTTATGTGTTTATTTAGAGCTGCAAATACATCTCTTTTTCATTGCATGCAACTGCAGGAGTTGACTGCTACAGCACAGATTTGTTACGATATCTTTGTGTATTTTATTGAGAATAAATATTCTCTTAGAGAAAATGTTTTGACACATGCAGTTGGAGGCTTCAGGATGTCATGTGCAGAAATAGACAGCCCTGCCCTCGTGTGGCATGTTGATTTCATGGATGGCGTTGGAAGACTAAACCACCAGAGTTCTTCTGAGTGGTCACATTGCCTTTGATTTCATCTGCTTTATTTGTGCCCAAACCCAAATGCTGGATTATGATCAGCAATTAAGACAAAGTCCAGAAGCAAAACCACAACAAATGATTGTTTGTTTCCCACAGAAAATGACTGTTGTGGATTGGAAACTCTTAACCATAAGAATTGTGAGCTTTCCATAAAATACATTTACAAAAACACAAAGGGGAAATTATGGCCTGTGCCTCCTTTTGAAAGCTTTGTGGTGCATATTTAATGTTTTTAAAGGAATAGTTCACCCAAAAATTTTAACTCATTATTTACTCATTACTCACCCCATGTTGTGTTGGCATCACATGGCATTGCTGGGGCATTTGTTGTTATTGTTGTTGTCCATAGGACTTATTTCAGAGCTTAATTTCACAAAGGTATTGCATGGTTTCAAAAGACTTGGAAAATAGTGATCAAGTGATAATGACTAATAAATGTATTTATTTACTTGACAGCCCCACTCCTCATTCACTCTCATTATAAAACATTTTTGCATCAGCTATAGAGATTAACTGCCCACTTTCCCCTCTAACATTACATTTTTACTCTAATGATGGTTCGGTTTAGGTTGGGGGGTACTTCACTGTATTACAGCCTGTACAGCTGAAAACAACTAGTTTCACAACTCGCTTTTGGCGCCCCTCTGTGGACATTTCACCCAACACTTAGCACAGACCAATTTTACCTAAAGAAAAGTCAACCAACTGTCTGATTTCACTGTGAGATCAGATCAGTCTTGCTGATTCCACCCAAATATTTCCACTTTGCAAGGGAAGTACCTCTGCAGAAGGTGCAAAAATGTTTTGCTTCGGGTTTTAATTTCACATGGAATGAGTTCATGTGGTGGAAAAACAACGTGAACCTTGAACTATTTCCAAATACAAGGAAAAGTTCCTGCAGTGGTAAAGGGATAATGATGAGAGAATTATAATTTTGGGGGGGGGTGGGCTTCTCCCCCAAATGTTTGATGACATTTAATATTATTCTGGAATGAATAAGTGTTTTAATATTATGAATGTTCTTGACCCAGAATAGACATAACAGTGTTGAAGTGTGTCTTTTTGAATGTCAGACCATGAATTAGCAAGTAAGAGTATTAACCATTTCAAGGAGATGTTTTCACACGCATGTGTGTCGTGGAGTGTGTAGGACTCATCAGTAAGTCGGACCTGGCTTTGAGTGGTTACTGTGGGTGGATGAGGAAATCCAATAGTACTTAATGTCCTACGATGGATTCGGTGGAAACCCCTGCCCAAGTGCGTCATTCATCACATATTTTTCAGACTGCTTCAAATGATGAGCTGAGCCCTCCATCCAACAAATTCAATCATTTCAAATAATTTCAGATCACACAAATCTACTCTGGCTCAAAGCACGCCATCTCTTCCAACTTCACTTTCTTTTGTTGAACAGACTGATTTGAGATACATTTTGTTCATCTGACTGCAGCTTTAAGTACAAGACTGTATAAGCATATATAGCAGTGTGTGAGTAATAGAGTGAAATATACTTTTTTATATAAACATAATCAGCCACTGTACTTGTGAACACACAATTGTTGTAGCGCCTCAAGTCTGGTCCGTACTTTTTGCACACGTTTGCACGTGCACTTTATATAGGTATGTTATTTAGTCTGTGTAGTCTCATGTGGTTCTGTGTTTGTCCTATGTTGTTTTATGTAGCACCATGGTCCTGGAGGAACGTTGTTTCATTTCACTGTGTACTGTACTAACTGTATATGGTTGAAACGACAATAAAAACCACTTGACTTGAAATGTAGACCTTGATTTCTTCCATTAGGAATTTAAATGAAAAGGTATATGAAATGTGGAAGGGAGGGGTTGTTTTAAATCATGAAAGAGTGGTTTCAGTGGCATTAAATAAATAAATGCAATTAAAAAAGAAAAATGTAGGGCATACATTTAATCCATTGGGAATTGAAATGAAAAGGCCTCTATACTGAAGGGAAGGGTTGAAAAATAAAAGGGCCAGGCGATGTCTGCCAAAAAATTAAGTATATTCAGAGGCACTGATAAATAAAATAAAATAGAGGTGGGACAAAATAAATAAATAAATAAATAGATAAATAATACATAAAATAATAATGGGTCTCATTTAGATATCACATGAAATAAACAGTATGTGCGGTTTGATATAAAATTATGAAAATAAAAATGCCTGAAACACACTTTCACTGTTCCTCAATGTTAGGCAGGGCTTTATTTAAACAGATAATCTGCAAGCATCACCCTCCAGCACCGACCCAGTATAAAAGTCCTTTTGTTGTTTCCAAAAGTTTCATAACAGCCGCCGACCCCCAGAAACCCTTCCAGATATAAAACAGTGTACTACTGACTGTGCACAAAACCTCACTGCCTTATGGGGATCTTCTTCTCCAGGGGAAAATTCATATTACCACACCATCCCCCAACTTTCTGCACATCTGAATAAATTCTTTAAAAACATGAAAATGTTACTATAGCATACTTGGTTAAGCAACGCCATGGTCATGGGTCCAATTCCCATGGATAACACATACTCTAATGTACAGTTCAAATTGTCAGAGTTTGTGTAGTGATGAGGGAGAGAGAGAGGATCCAAACAAATTAACAAAAAAAAAAGAGAATACAACTACGAAGGCAGATATTGAAGGAAAGACAATAACTACAGCAAAATGTTGACTTACAACACACTAACATACAAACAAGAATCCACACTGGAGCAAAGAGCAAGAGGGTATATATACACATGGGATAAGAAGGAGATAAGGAACACCTGGGGTACAATTAGGGCAAAGAACAGGAAGACATAAGAGGAAGAGACAAAACTTCAAACTAAGAGTCCTTGGGGAAAACATAAGAATGAAATGACCTGACACAAATGCACTACACTCTGTGAAAATATGTAAACGCAAACACGTGTAGCTACACACACACACACACACACACACACACACACACACACACACACACACGCGTTTTGTTGCATTCTCAGCATTGCCACAAGGGGTGCTATAGTGGACATCAGCATAAACTTCTACAGTCAGTTTTCTGTCATTTGATGAGAATCTTGCTGAACAAGTAAATTAAAGCTACCTGAATGATAACACATTATATGGGTTTATAATTGGATTTATATAATATCTAAAGCTGTCAACATTAGCTGTTAAACACGTTATCGTCCATGATCGATTTAAAATTTAAAGCGTTTAATATTTAATGTTTTCTTTTTTTTTCCACAAATTACCAATTTATCAGTAAATAAAAAAAAAATGTACAGCTCTGTAACAACTTTGCGATGTGTTCGGAGTCATTACACTGAACTATGTTAGCGATTTTGTGCAAAATATTAAATGGCACTGATGAGGTACCGCTCTGGCCGGCTAGCTTGTTGGAGTTCTCCCATTAAATGTCTGCCAACGCGCCACTAAAGTTATAACAATGTCAACTTTCACCAAGTTGCTTCTAATCTTTTGGAGCATCAGCTAATGATCATCTAATACAGATGAGGTTTAATTTGGGCAGTGCCAACGCTAAAAGTAGAACAAGATGTTGGTTGTGTTCAAAATGTAATACTAACATACTACTCTTACTATTTTTGTCATATTAAACATGACAGAAGCAGTAGAGCAGTATGTGTAGAATGCCTTTCCGAATTCTGCAACACTTTTCACGTGGAGATCAAAATTTAAATGGTGCTTGAAGCTGGCGTTGAGCAGCATGTTGACGCCCTGACACGAGTCATGTGAATGCAGCTTCACAATTGCTGTTGCAAAGTGGATAGTCACAGCCTGCTGGCCGATTAATATTATGGAGGATGAGGGTTTAAGAGATTTAATGTGCATTGCAACGAATACTCAATACTCAGTAAGTAGTTCTTTCAATTTATCGACTTCCCACTTAGACTTTAAGAAGCATTTGGTGTTACCTAAATTGGTGCTATTTTAGTACATTTCTAGCTTTACACTGTGAAATGCTTTATTAGGAAATATGATTACATATTGTGTTGTTTCCTAAGAAGAAACAAAATGGATTTTTAAATAAAATGAAGTATATTTTAGTCAAATTTAAGCACTTTCAAATACTGCATTTAATTGTGTTCAACTGTGAAAAATCAATCATTGCAATTAATTGTGATTAAAAATTGCTCAATCTCTCATATACACAGACACGTACACATACAGCTGAAGGTGCAGTGTGGTGCAGTGGGAACCAGGATTTTGTCATCCAACTGAATTCTTGAATTGTGAACTGCAATTTGAATTTAAGGAACTTGAGTTTTAAAGAGCATGAAATTCATATAACAGACTTTAGTGTACTTTTAAAATACTTCACATTTGTCAATATGGATTACCCACAAACATCAACACCATAATCAGTCCATTAATGATTAATACGTCTTTGACAAATGCATTATAAATCATTGATAACAACATGCATAAAAAGGGAAAATTTTATGCAATACTTTCGAACAAGTGAGCCATTTTACCCCTTACAGCTGAATAACACTTCAAATTTATTTACTTCTAAAATGTATCTTTATGTAAAGTAGACAAATATGAAGATGTTGCCAACATTGGAACAACATTGGAACTTACATAAAGTTAAGTGTGTTTTAATAAGTGTTTATTATATATCTGCTGTGAATGAATATGAAGATCTGAAAAATGTTTTTGTAGAGGACTTTACGTAACGAGGACTAGGCCTAAGTTTGGACAGCACTTGGAGTAGCACCATTGTTTTGACATTACCGTGACAAGAAAAGTGATTATAGGGGCCCATATGTGACACGCAGTAATCAATTGATAAATAAATCAATCAATTAAGAATCGATAATTCAATATATCAATTGAGAAATCAAAAACGACAAACTGGAGAGTCACAATCCTAGGGCCTCCATCTCCATGAGATCTGTACCAACTGATGGAATCGAGTGCAATCTGATGGAGACAGAGGGACTAGGGTTCTGACTCTCCAGTTGGTCAGCTGCATCTCTTAGAAGCCAGAAAAGCCAGACATCTTTGGTCAATGAGCAGGGTTGGGAGGTTACTTTTGAAATGTATTCCACTACACATTACAGATTACATGCTGTAAAATGTAATTTGGAACATATTCTGTTAGATTACTCAAGGTCAGTAACATATTCTAAATCCTTTTAAATACTTCTTCAGGACTGGTAGATTTTTTTCACTTGTTTTGAATATTAAAATCTGTTCTGCTCCAAACGTACTTCAAACGTATTTCTCTGTCTGCTCGTATGAATGTAACATCATAAGAAAGTGTTTCACCGCTGTTCAAATGCACTTTGGATCACATCATTTATATGTATAAATGTTTTCCATCTGAAAGGACTAAATATTAAATGAAACAAATGACAATAAAATGCAAATTAATCTCTTCAGTAATCAAAATACTTCTTGAATGTAACTATTCTAAATATCAATGTTTTTAATTGTAACTGTAGTGGAATACAGTTACTTATATTTTGTATTTTAAATACATAATCCCGTTACATGTATTCCGTTACTCCCCAAACCTGGCAATGAGTGATGACAACAGATTAGGCACCACCCCTTTAATTTTTTTTAAGTATTTGTTTTCATTAGTCAGTTGTTTTTGATTATCACATTTTAAAATATTTTTATCTATTATGTATGTAATTGATTGCTCAACTGATTTATTGATTTCACAATGTATATATATATTTATCTATTTATTTATCATATGATGTTTATAACTGATTGCTCAATTAATTTATTTATCAATACATTATTGTGTGTTACATATGGGCCCCATAACTGATAACACAAGTAAATTAAGACATTACTGAAATGAATATAAACACAAAGTGACATAATCCCTCCTTTTAATGTTACTATAATAGTTGATTTATGCTGCATTTTGACACAAATCATGAATTGGGCATTTTATGTTTTTGACTAATATAAGTATATATATATATATATATATATATATATATATATATATATATATATATGTGTGTGTGTGTGTGTGTGTGTGTGTGTGTGGGTGAAGTGTGTACTATTTGACAAGCATGCATGAATGTATATTTTTATGCATGTCGTTATATCTGCATATCAATAAGGCATTTGTAAATTACTTAATATTTGTTAATGATCCCCTTTATAAACACTTAGTGAAAAATTATACCGAAATGTGTATATATAGATATGTAAGGATTAATTGATGATGGCCCATTGAATTATTGAAAAATAATGCACGCCCGAGGTGGTAATGCAGTCACGACGCACAGCGGAGAGTAAATTATGCCGCTTATACCACAGTTACCACATCTTAAGACATCGTTCAGGTTTTTATCTCAAGACATTTTCTGGATTTTGTCCCTAAAGCACTCTTGTGAGTGGAACTACTTTCTTCCACCACGGATTCAGCATCTTGCTTTAATCCAGTCCGAGCCTTCATTGCTAGTTCGAAAAACAACACTTTAGAATTAGTAACACGTCACTTTAGTACTGCAGCATAGGATAGTTTGGAGCTTGAGCTGCTTTACTGGAGAATTTACTGGAGTACTAAGGTAGTGCATTTGTGCATGTGTGTGTTCGTTTGTGTGAGTGATCAAAAGAATCTCAGAATCTGAGAGAGATTACTTCTGGGATTACCTTTTTTGCTGCAGCTCTCATCAGAAGTAACATAGCTTAAAAATTACCAAGATGTAAGATTAAGCACTTCTCAGCAGCAGCGAGTGTCACCATTTTTTGCATATAGCTTCTCTGATGTAAACCTTAACAGTTGTTTTCAACCCACTGAGATGCAGATGTGCGCTGACATGACAGTTCTGTATTTCATACATGAGTAACTGTGTGCATAATGCATATAATGTATGTGTGTCCACGTGTTTGGGAGTGTGTGTGTGAGAGCTAAAGTGAGTGGGAGGACGCTTCCCAGAGTTATTGCAGATAATATAGAAAGTGTATCTAGCTTTGAAACAGCTCAAGCCTTCGTTGCTAGTTTGAAAACATCACTTTAAAACTAGCAATAGAGTATGCGCTTCTTTTCAGCATCGGAGTAACACAGTAACAAAGTATACTTCTCAGCAGCAGCAAGCGTCGCAATCCTTGTACAGATTTTACATTGTAAATTGCTTAACAAATGTTTACAATCCCAATGAGTCACAGGGGTGCGCTGACTTTGCTCTTAAGTGAGTTTGTGTGAGAGAAAAATAGATGGGAAGGGGTATCGTGGTGGTGCTTTCCACTATGCCTGTGTGAGGCTGATTAAGTCGAATTATATAGGAGCCATATATGTGGCGATCCATCCTTCCTCTTAATCACATTAAAGAGGTTTTCAATGGGGTTCAAGTCTGGAGATTGGGCTGGCCATGACAGGGTCTTGATCTGGTGGTCCTCCATCCACACCTTGATTGAAATGACTATGTGTCTTGGAGAATGTCCTGCTGGAAAATCCAATCCTCAGAGTTGGGGAACATTTTCTAGCCTTGCTGAAGCACCCCCAGATTATAACCGATCCTCCACCAAATTTAGCAGTGGATGTGAGACATTGTGGGTTGAAGGCCTCTCCAGGTCTCCGTCTAACCATTAGATGACCAGTTGGAGGATCGGTGATTATCTGGTGAGAACAACAGAAGTTGAATCATCCTAAGGAGTCAGTAGTCACAAGTGCTGAAATACAAGTTTCAAAATTGTTTAGAGAATTACCCCTAGCAAGGAGGACAATTTTTAGATATAAATAAGAAGAGCACTAAGGGGGTTGGGTCAAGTACTCACAGAAGAGCTGTGTCTTTAGATGCTTTTTGAAGGATGATAGAGAACATGCTGCTCGGGTGGAGTTTGGTAAGTCATTCTACCAGCGAGGAATAGATGAAGTGAAAGTCCTGCACAGTGATTTTTTGCTTATTTGAGATGGCATTACAAGGTGCCATTCACCCACTGAACACAAACTTCTGGAGGGCACGTAGACCTGAAGTAGTGATTGCAGATAGGGGGCAGAGCTGTTGGTTGATCTGTAAGCAAGCTTCAGTGAGTGCAGTTTGATGAAGAGAATGACATACTTTTGGGCGTGTTGAAGACCAGTCGCACACCTGCAGCTTAAGAGAATTTAATTCCCATTGCAATGAAAATTCAGCCTATGTGGGGACATGTCATTTCAGGTAGTCAAACTCCCACTTAGAGTTTGGGAAATGTTTAATGCTACTTAAATTGGTGCTATTTTAGTACATTTCTATCTTTATATTGTGGAAGTTTTAAAAATGTTAATAAAGCATTATGTTGTTGAATTTTGTTTTGTTTTCTGTCCTAAGATGAGAATTCATGCATTTTGACAGGAAAAGAAGTATATATAATGTACTGACAGAAGTAATTTTATATATATATATATATATATATATATATATATATATATTAATGTTCTTATTTACCCAACAATTCTGAATTTTGCCCAAACCTGTCTGAACATATGAGAGAAAAATTCTTCCTCCTCAAAGAAAAACTGTCAGCTCATGATGTCGTCCATCATATCCATTTCATTCATGTGTTTGAAGGGCCCGGGGTCTCTCTCTCTCTCTCTCTCTCTCTCTCTCTCTCTCTCTCTCTCTCTCTCTCTCTCTCTCTCTCTCTCTCTCTCTCTCTCTCTCTTTCTCTCTGAAGGGTTCACAGGGTCTCTGTGTGTGGTTAGTGAGAGACCACAAATCATGCTGATAGCCGTTCACAGCCACAGCAGAGCTCAGATATTAAACAGATAACCAACCCGCTCTGAGAGATCACAGTCAACGAGCTAGAGCTGCCTCAGTGTCTCTAGCAGTTTAAAGGCCCGTCAGAGCGGAGCGGCCACTCTCAAAGCACAAGAGAGCCGCCCTAGTATAGCAACGCATAAAGGAATGAAAGAAAAACTCTCAAAATAACAATGTCATATAGTGTTTTACAGTTTGATGTCATCAGAGAACCTTTTTATGGCTCTACCACCTTTAAAGTATATATGTCTTTGTGCTTCAAAGACCCCTGGAGAATTTCACTTTTCATCTATTAACAAATTAAATCAAAAATTAACTAGTTTCCCAAGCTACTGGTGAAAAACATGGCTATGGTGCTTTTTAGCTGCTATATGAGGATTAGTCAGGTATGAGGGGGCTGAAGGGATTTTTCAGACATTCAATAACAAGAACAGTTAGCGTATACTTCAAAGTGTGCTCTGTTCCTTTGTGTCTCTTTATGTTGCTTTCGTTCTTGCTTACGAGGTCAGACCTTGACATCATTCTATCTCTCTTGTTTTCTATCACTGTCTCTCATGTTTTTCATCATAAAAAGGCATATTCACAAATTACATTGAAACAATGCATACCAATGGACCTATTTACACCAGCAACAACACACCAATTATATATAATATATATTGTTTAGCTTGGAGAATATTTTGCTCTGTGTGTGAATAGTTGCAGTTTGCTTCACTTTGCTATCATTTCGCTCTAGGTGTGAAAAATCATAATCGATTTTGCTTGCGATTTGCTTTGCTTCAATGTTTCACTCTGTGTGTATAGTTTTGTTTGGCAATTTTTTTTTACATTTTCATTCTGCAAGACAAATATTTGTCATGTTGCTCTCAGTTTGGAAAGTTTTTTTTTTTTTTTTTTTTTTTTAAGGTGCCCCTTAGTTGAAAGGAAATGTATTTTCTTTAATCTTTTGACAAAAAAAGATGTCATTGTACTTATAAGTGGCCATTGTAAAAACATACTGCAAGTTTCAGAACTCAAAACCTCCTCCTCACTGGAAAAAGAGGATTTTTTGAAACTGGACTGCCAAAACGTCTCATTCTCTACTTCCTCCACATTGTGATGTCACACTGTGGTAGACATTTGCATATGACCACCTCCATGATGGAACATCAACACCTACTTTAACTTCTGCAGCCCCACCTAGTAACGGTGGGCAGTGAGATGGCAAGGAGTAAGCATGTCAGTCAAGAGCAGAGAGACAATCAGAACAATGGGCGTTTACTGTCAAGTCTTAAAGGAGAAGAAGCACCAAAACCTAGCGTTTCTGACACAAGGTCAGATTGAGGGTGGAAAATTATTGTGTTTTACAAATATAAACTCAGCAAAAAAAGAAATGTCCTCTCACTTTCAACTGCTTTTATTTTCATCAAACTTAACATGTGTAAATATTTGTATGAACATAAAAAGATTCAACAACTAAGACATAAACTGAACAAGTGGAACAGAAATGGAATAATGTGCCCCTGAACAAGGTATCAGTCAGTATCTGGTGTGGCCACCAGCTGCATTAAGTACTGCAGTGCATCTCCTCCTCATGGACTGCACCAGATTTACCAGTTCTTGATGTGAGATGTTACCAGATTCTTCCACCAAGGCACTTGGAAGTTCCCGGACATTTCTGGGAGGATGGCCCTGGCCTCAGGATTTCATGCACACAACGAGCAGTATGGCTGGTGGGCATTGTCATGCTGGTGGATCATGTCAGGATGAGCCTGCAGGTAGGGTACCACATGAGGTAGGAGGTTGTCTTCCCTGTAACACGCAGTGTTGAGATTCCCTGCAATGACAACAAGCTCAGTCTGATGATGCTGTGACACCGCCCCAGACAATGATGGACCCGCCACCTCCAAATCGATCCCGCTCCAGAGTACAGGCCTCGGTGTAACCCTCATTCCTTCAACGATAAACATGAGTCCGACCATCACCCCTGGTGAAACAAACCCAGAATTGTCAGTGATGATCACATTTGCCAGTCCTGTCTGGTCCAGCGAAGGTGGGTTTGTGCCCATAGGCGATGTTGTTGCTGGTGATGTCTGGTAAGGACCTGCCTTACAACAGTCCTACAAGCCCTCAGTCCAGCCTCTCTCAGCCTATTGCGTACAGTCTGAGCACTGATGGAGGGATTGTGTGTTCCTGGTGTAACTCGGGCTGTTGTTGTTGCCATCCTGTACATGTCCCGCAGGTGTGATATTCGGATGTACCAATCCTGTGCAGGTGTTGTTACATGTGGTCTGCCCCTGCGAGGACAATCAGCTGTCTTCCTTTCTCCCTGTAGAGCTGTCTTAGACGTTCATTCAGATGCGCAGGAACCATGGGCATCTTTCTTTTGGTGTTTGTCAGAGTCAGTATAAAGGTCTCTTTTTAGTTTTTATAACTGTAATCTTAATTGCCTACCGTCTGTAAGCTGTTAGTGTCTTAATGACCGTTCCACAGGTGCATGTTCATTAAATGTTTATGGTTCATTGAACAAGCATGGAAAACATTGTTTAAACCCTTTACAATAATGATCTGTAAAGTTATTTACATTTTTACAAAATTATCTTTCAAATACAGTGTCCTGAAAAGGGACATTCTTTTTTTGCTGAGCTTATGACTGGGTCTCCATAGTTTTTCAATTTGATTTGCTGGTATAAATAAAACTTAGTATGACCCTCAGGCTGGGGTGTGTTTCCTGTACAATGACATAACTCATTGCTTAACCACCATAGAACAATGTATCGTTAGAGAAATTAACTGGCTAGTCTCGACTGTTTCCAAAAACCGTTGTAACTAACTACATGCATCCATCGCTAGTATCACATTTGTTCAACAACATAGAGCTGTTGTTAATGACGTTACACAGGGCGTGGAGCAATAACTTCAGCAAATATTAAATTATATAAGCTCATTAACTCGTACACCAGACAGCCGTTCAATGCGAGAAACCTGTTGAAGACAAGAAAACGGCTCAGATACAAACGCTGCAAAGCCCTCTTCATAAGATTTTGGAGTTCCCCCAACAATTTGAGCACATACGCACATGCACATTCTTTAATACATATAAACTTCACTTTTACTTTAACATAAACATATTTCTGTCAGAGAACACAGCTTTTCTCTTAACAGCCTTGAATCCCTTTAACTGTTGCATTTGCATAACGTTTCTGAACGCCGCTTTCTGCAAATCTTCGGAATTAGCCGTTTTCTGAAATGCATCTAAATGTGGTCAAAATGTTGACAGAATGAAAGATTTATATGTAATGATGTCCACATAACAAAACACTGCTTCTAACCACATGCAAAGATCTGTACTTCCAACCACACAACTGTGCAATACTGTTTTGTTGGAACTACAGTTTCTAGAAACACCAAATCTATGTTGGTAATGATGGAACTTGCGAACATAGTTGGCTAATGATGCTTTTGGGAAATGCCCCTCTGGTTGTAACTATAATTTCTATGACCTTTCCTCACAAAATAAAAGACTTATTCTGCTCATTATCCTGGCAATGAGACTCTGCCACTGCCAACGCTCTTCCTGCACACCTATCACAACATTTCTGTCTCATCGATCGGCAAATAAACATGTTTCAGCCCTCCGTGCTGCACTTAATATTTCAGACTGCTTAACTGATGTTTGACTTAATTAAATGGCTCTGTCCTGAATTTTTTATTTTTTTTCTGAACATTATAGAGTGAGAGAAAATGTTATTACTTAAATGGAGTTTGCTGGACAAAGACCCCAGTATTATCATAATTAAACTAAATCTCTAGCATATGGCGGGGTAGAGGGTGCGCTTGTAAATAATCAATGTGAAAGCTTTTAAGTGCACAGAAGTACACAGAGTTATCCGTAAGACTGTATTCTTGAACCTTGACCGTGAGGTGTTCTGCATGTGTGTGTGTGTGTGTGCAGCCTGATTTGATCATTATACTTTGCTGTTTGTACGTAACATTTAAATGTACATTTTTGTGGATTTGGTAGATGCTGAAACATACAATATAGACTTTATGACAGCACCTAAAATGTAAACATTTGAAGTATTTAAAGAGACCCTATTATGCTTTTTGAGATTTTACCTTTCCTTTAGTGTGTCTGTGCATGTTAAAGGTCTTCAAAGTTACAAAGCATTTAGTCCATGCAGAGATTCCCTCCCACAGACTACACTATTCAAGAACTACTCTGGATTGTAGTCCAGCCATTTCTTCTGTAAAGTATCTACGTCACTATATAACACATTTTCATAATTCCCTTCTAGGGCTACTTTGGCCTGCCCTCAAACAAACGTAGTTCTAGTTGAGGCCAGGATGAGTTGGGTTAGTGTTGTCGCTATGTCAAGAAGACGCTGTTTTCTTCACTGCAAAAGCAAAACCTCTTTGTTTGGACTTCCAAAGGCAGACGAATTGAAGAATCAGTGGTTAAATGATTAATTATTAACCATTTAAATAATAATTATTTAGCATTTAGATTTTCAAGACAGTTCCTCCTGAAAGATGGTGCAGGTCCCACTTTGTTGGGACAGTATGGCACTTCAGGATCACAACCTTTAAGTATGCTTGATTATTTGTGGATTTATCTGCTAGCGTGAGTTTAATTGTGGAGTTTTGTGTTGTAGCTGCGGTGTACACCCAGTGCACAGGTGTAGGCCTCTGCTAACCTGCTAGCTAATGTTATTATGTTGAAGTAGATTTGCTAATCAGCTGCGGACAAACTTTTACCTACAATTGTGTAGAATTATGCAGATTGTTTGTCATTCTTACTATCATGAATAGTGATCAAGTGTGGAGATTCTGTTTACAAATGGAAATTTTACATCTGCAATCCACGGTAGTGCTCGACTAACTTGCTATGCAATGTTATTGTTTTGGTAAGTGTTTTCTATTCAGCTGTGGGCCGGCATTTACCTAAAACTGTGTAACAAAATGGTAGATCTCAAGAGTCTTATATAATTATAGAATTACAAGCTTTATTGTTACAGCAGCTATCGGTAGTCCACGGCTAACTTGCTCACTCTCTAATACACCCGGTAATGTCCAAACGGGAGTAAGCCTCTGTTCTCCATTCATAGTTGCCGACGCCACTGTTACCATAGTTACAGTAGTGTTACAGCTGTTAAGGAAGACTGAAACTCAGTTATGGTAAGCGCCGTTACATTTCTGACACGTGCTCTGCATGGTTGATCAATCATAACAGACTAGGCCAGCTGACCAATCAGAGCAGACTGGGCTTTTCAGAAAGGGGGGGCTGCAAAGAGACAGGAAGTAAATCAGAGTGTTTGAGCCTGATGATGAAAATAGGTTTAGCAGAAATGTAAAGTATGAGAAAAATAATGTGTTTGTTAAAAATTAAAGCATGTAAACCTATTCTTTAACTTTAGAAGCATTAACTATTTACTTATTTACTTATTTATTTAATAAGTCCATTATAAATATATTTGAATACACAAATGCATTCTAAATGTATTTGTGTACATTATTTATATCATATTTATATCAAATGAATATATTTTTTACCATTTTAAAGATATTTTACATCCATTAACCCTACTGCTACCCCTTAACATTATGTATTTTTAATTCTAAAATGGATGCATTTTTAAAACATTCACAGTCCGGTTGTAAAATAGCTTTTTTAATGCACAAAGGTGAATGCTGCGTTCATGTCGTGTCAAAACTGACATTACTTCAAGATGACAACATGAAGATAGTTCTCTGACTCACATCCTTGCACTCAATTAGGGTTGTCCATTAATTAAAATGTACAAATTTTTATTTATTTTTTTACTTAAAATGTCTTTGGCTGTTGGGACATGTCTCGCTTTTCCAACCTGATGTCATGAAACAAACATAAACTACCCTGAAGGGGAAAAACACAAAGTAAATAATCCAAGCAGGGGAAACAGGGAACAAGACCGACCGGACTGGGTTACGGGAACAGAGGTAGGAGGAAACAGACCGGCATGAGAGGACCAAACAGACTAGAAACAAGATGAACTGGCACTGGACAGCAAACACGAGGTGACTAAAATAGTGAGAGAAATCAGCAGGTTAACAAGACAGGGCAGGTGTGACTAATAAACTAATAATGGAAGGTGGGAATACAGATTCAAAACAAAGCAACTTGCTCTCACAAGACAACAAAATACCCGAATGGCATGAGCGCACATCGGCAAGACAATGAGGCAATAGCAATGCCAACCGACAAACAAGACAAGAGAATGCGTAGCAACACCAATCAAAGCGAAGACACACTTTCTCACTCAAATGCCATGCAATGCACGCAACAGGTGACAAAAACAAGACAGGACAGAGTGACAGGACCGTGACACATATAGACACTTATAGATATATAAAATCGCAATGCAATTATAAACTCGCAATTACAATAAATAAAGTCAAAATTATGAGAAATAAAGTCAACATTGTGAAATATAAAGCAGAATTACCTTTTATCATTTATTTTCCTCCGTGGTGAGATTAATGCACCATAAACAATACTCTGATAGATATACAAATAATAATAATTGCTTTAATTATTTTTTTTTTTTATTATTTCAAATTTGAAAAAGTGTTGTGCATATTAAGACATTCTGAAATGGATAAACATTTTTAAACTTTTATTCAAATTGTTATGCTGATAATATTTTTAATGAAACTATATGGATTAAATTATAAAAGAGTGATACAAGCAATACAAGCATTTTCCCTAGTGGACCACAACTTTTCCCCCATTGTATTTTAAAATGTTAGTTTTGTAAAGAAATGCATACATAGCTACTTTTTCAAAACAAATTTCTAAATTCAAAATCACTTTACAAAACAAATTTCTAAAATTAAATGCTTTTAAGGTCATGACAAACATTAGTTGAGTTGACCTCTCTGTTTCATCACAGTGATCCTCTCTGTTGTTTTCTTCGGCTCCAGCCCTGCAGTTTTCATCTTGTAATCCATCAGCACTGCTGTTCTCTGACACAAATGCTCTTGCTGGCAGTCTATTGCACTTGTGCTTGCACTCTGCCTTACACACACTTATTACTGTAATCTACAGCATCGTGACATATTTCCCCACACACACACATACACACACTCACACACCTTTCGGAGAAGAGTCCTGTGCTCAAGACTGTGGTGTCCAGACTCTCGTGGCGGACAGAAATAGCCTCGGCGCTGGCACATATGGAGATTCATTCCTTGTGCAGGAAGCTGTGATATGGTTACAGTTATTTTTGTTGTCTGTCTGGGCAGAGTTTTTGCGGCGCACACTGGCAAGAAGATCAATATTTGTCATAAAAAGATTCGACTGAGTTGCCCAGCAGTGCCCTCTGTGCCCTCAGGGAATGTGTGTGTGTGTGTGTGTTCTGGTACATCTTAAATTAGATATATTTCACACATTTTACATGTTGTGTTTTAGTGTTGAATTCTTGAGTTGTTGAGGTCAAGCTTTATTCTAAGACACTGATCTATAAGCATATGTAAAGCTCAACTAAAGAGGCCTTTGTCTGGTTTTATTTATTTATTTTAGTGGGGGTGATACATGAATCAGAAGATACTTATGAAACATATTTAAGAAGCCTTTGTGACATTATTGTGTTCTTGCCTTCTGTCACTTTGACCCAGTAGAGACGTTTAAATGTCTTTGAAGTTATTTTTCCCCTGAAGACTGCTAAAGAGCTCACTTCAAAGTTGACCGATTTTCTTTAGATGTCACACTCCTGAAAACGGCATAGTAATATGGGCAAACAATCACCTAGCAACAGTGCAGAACAACCTAAGAACCACATAGCAACATGCTAAACACCACTCAGAACACCTTAGCAATGTGGTGGTGAGTATTGCAGAGGCAAGCACCACTCAAGTTTTATTAAAGGAATTTTTTGGGTTCAGTAGACATAAACCTTAATGGATAGCATTTGTGGCATAACGTTAATTACCACTTACATTTATTTTGAACTTGTACCTCCTTTTCTCTCAGTGAGGCACTTACAATGGAAGTGAATGAGCCCAATGTTAAATGTTAAATGGGGTAAATGTTAAAATACTCAATGTTTCAAAAGTATGGCTACAAGATGTAAACAATATGTGGAATAAAATAACTTACTAACCTTTTCTGTAAAGTTAGCCAATTTTCATATTTTGTTGCCATGACAACATAACACTGTAAACACTTAAACCCTAAAATGTGATTTAAACAACTTTACAGCTGATATACCCAAAATTTAACAGAAGAATAAATGTGCTTTTATAAAATTGTAAACTTGTAAACCATCCAAAGAATGGCCAAATTCACTTCCATTTTAAGTGCCCAGTTCAGTAAGTAAGCCATTTGTTAGTTGATTTTCAAAAGTTTAAAACTATTGCTTTGTGGTGCTATCAAAACTTCCCTGTTCACCTTCTGTCACTCACTCAACATTGTGTCAATGAAGTGACACTAGGGGTCGCCTTTGGGAGCCCCAGACATCTCTGATCTTTGAGAAAAGGCCAATGAGAATTGGCGAGTGGAATTTGCATACCACTCCCCTGGATATATGGGTATAAAAGGAGCTGGAATGCAACCACTCAATCAGATTTTTTCCTCGGAGCGAGTGGTTGTGTTCAGCGAGCTGAATTACTCTACCGAACCCTCATGGCTGACGATTGGTCCCGGGGCCCCAAGCACCACTCACAGCTGCGCCCCGCCACCGTAACTTTCCGGTAGTGCATGATGAGCTCACGCAATTGTGGCGGACCCGGTCCGTGGGCTCATCTGCTCTTACTACTCTTGACGGTGGGGCTGCCAGGGGGTGTTCGGCAACTCCCCAGGTGGATAAGGTGAACGCTGCCACGTGGCGGAGCCGTCTGAGACTCAAGTCCAAGGTCAGTAGGTTTACATTGTCAGTAGAGACTAAGGCCTTCAGTGCCGCTGGACAGCCCGCCTCCGCCCTGCATGCCACGGCTCTCCTGCAAGTGCACCATGCCAAGGCACTCAAAGAACTGCACGAGGGTAGTTTGATGCAGGAGCTACGCTCGGCGACCAATCTCGCCCTCCGGGCGACGAAGGTCACACCGTGGTCTTTCAGGCAGGCGATGTCCACCCTGCTGGTCCAGGAGCACCACATTTTGCTCAACCTGGTTGAGTCATCGTAGGCGGACAAGGTACGATTCCTTCATGTCCCTGTCTCCCAGGTTGGCATATTCAGCAACACTGTAGAGGATTTCGCCCAGCAATTTTCAGCGGTCAAAAGGCAGAAGAGGGCCATACAACACATCCTGCCCCGGCGCGACTCAAGGTCCTGCACCCCGTCTGCTTGTTACCAAGGGAATCCCCCTGCGGCAGCAACAGTGGCTCCACCACAGTCCACCCCAGTAGGCCGTCTAGCCACCCGCAAAAAGCAGACGCCACCCGTCTCACATCCGGCAGCCAAGAACCAAGAAGAAAGGCTTCAAATTGCCCCTGAGATGGACAGTCCAGGAAGTAGGATATGCACAGGAGCTGGTAAGAGCACCACTCCTTCCCCCGGTGGAGGGCCAGGCGGATGATCCTTGTTTACCTTTTCTTATAATTTCCCCACATACCCATATTTTAAGAAAAGAGCAGTTTAGTCACTTCCTGGGCCTCACAGTCGGTGTCCACGGCCGTAGTTATCATGCTGTGATAACACCCAGCTGTGGTACAAATCTGCCCCGATGTGATTGTCTCCATGGGTCACGAGGATGAACTTCTACCTCCCCCATCCCAGACCTTTCCAGGGGTGGTCAAGGAGCCAGGTAAGTGCTATGATGTCCCTAGACTTGGCACGGCCACATGTTGCATCTCAGGCTCCGTCCTGTCACGAGGCCCTGCCCTCCGGTACATCTGACACGATTGTTCCCTTGGTCCCCCTCGTGCTTAGCTTGGGGCCATGGCTTGCACTCCTCAACCCATCGTGGTGGCTGATCAGGACTGTCCGACTCGGCTATCCGATTCAATTCTCCAGGCACCCGCTCAGGTTCAACGGCATCCGCTTCACTGCGGTGAAATGCAAGAACGTCGCTGTCTTGAGGGCAGAAATCGCCTCCCTCCTAAGGAAAGAAGTGATATAACCTGTTCCTCAAGCCAAGATGAAGAAGTACAGCCCCTACTTCATCGTACCCAAAAAAGGTGTTGGCCTGTGAGTTCTGAACTGGGCTTTGCACAGACTCCCGTTGAAGATGCTGACGCAAAACGCAATTTAGCGAGCGTCCAGTGTCAAGATTGGTTTTGCAGCGGGAGAACTGAAGGATGCGCTCTTCCATGTCTCAGTTTTACCTCTACACAGACCATTCCTGCGGTTTGCTTTCGAGGGCCAGGCATGCAGTACAATGTCATCCCCTTTGGTCTGTCCCTGTCACCTCGCACCTTCACGAAAGTTGCAGAAGCAGCCCTTGCCCCGTTAAGGGAGATCATGCTCAGGGGAGAGTGGAGACTTCACCCCCAGGTGGTCCAGCTGTCAAGCACAAGTGGACCTGTTTGCTTCCCGGAAATCCTCCCACTGCAACACAGATGTTGTGCAAGGTCAGGGAGGACGAAGAGCAAGTCATCCTAGTGGCACCTTATTGGCCCACCCAGACTTTGTTCTCGACCTCAAACTCCTCACAAGTTCCCCCCCCCTGTTGAATTCCCCTGAGGATGGACCTTCATTCTCAGGCAAGGGCCACCGTCTGGCAACTACGACCAGACCTCTGGAATCTCTATGTCTGGGCCTTGGACGGGATGCAGAAGACTTAAGTGGCCTACCACCGGCAGTGTTAGACACGATCACTCAGGCCAGGGCCCCCTCTATGAGGCACCTGTATGACCTGAAGTGGCGTCTGTTCACTAAGTGGTGTTCTTCTCGACGCAAAGACCACCAGAGATGCGCAGTCGGATCAGTGCTTTTCTTTCTGCAGGAGAGAAAGTCTATGGAGTCCATAGACACCCTTAAAGGTGTATATTGCCGCTATATTGGCACATCATGATGCAGTAGAAAATAAGTATTTAGGGAAGCTTGACTTGATCTTCAGGTTTCTGAGAGGAGCGAGGAGGTTAAACCCCCCGAGACCGTGCCTCGTTCCCTTGTGGGACCTCTCCGTTGTCCTTCGGGGCCTACGGGGAGCTCTATTTGAGCCCCTAGAGTCAGCTGAGTTAAATGTGCTCTCTATGAAGACTACCCTTCTGATGGCGCTCACCTCCATCAAGAGGGTTAGGGAACAGCAGGCGTACTCTGTCAGCGAATTGTGCCTGGAGTTCTGTCCAGTTTACTCTCACGTGATCCTGAGACCCCGACCGGGCTATGTGTCCAAGGTTCCCACAACCCCGTTCAGGGATCAGATGGTGAACCTGCAAGCGCTGCCCCAGGAGGAGGCAGACCCAGCCTTGGCATTGCTGTGTCCATGCTGTGTAGATGCAAATTTATGCATCTACTTGGATTGCACGCAGAGCTTTAGAAGCTCCAAGCAGCTCTTTGTCTGCTTTGGTGGACAGCAGAAAGGAAGCGCTCAAAACAGAGGATTGCCCACAGGGTCATTGACGCAATCGCTATGGCATATCACACCCAAGACGTGCCCACCCCCCCGTGGGGCTGTGTGCCCATTCTACCAAGGGTGTAGCAGTCACCTGGGCTCTGATCAACGGCACTTCTCTCTTAACACCTTTGCGAGGTTCTACAACCAACTTGTGGAGCCAGTTTCGTCCCGTGTTTTGTCAGGTACAAAGTCAAGTAAATGATTCCATTCCTTTTGGGGAGAAAAAAGAGAAGAGACCGCGGCTGGGTCAGCCAGTCGTTATGTTTTGTACAGTCGACTTGTCCCCGAGGTGCAAGGGACCATTTGACTGGCTACAAGGCACACAGAGGTCTGCCCATCTCGCACCGCTAGTCCACACAACACAGTTCAGTAGTCGTGGTGTTTTGTATATGGCCCCCTAGTGTCACTTCAGCGACACAACATTGTGTAAGTGACAGAAGGGGAACGAACCCTGATGGAGTGAACGAGACGTTGTGTCCCTCCTGCCACAACTCAACTACCCGCTGAAATGGCCAGGACCTTGTCTCGGCTCATCAGCACAATGTCTGAATGAGTGGTTGCATTCAAGTTCCTTTTATACATGTATGTCTGGGGGAGTGGCATGCAAATTCCAATCACCAATTCTCATAAGCCTTTTCTCAAAGGTTAGAGATGTCTGGGGCTCCCAAGTGCAACCCCTAGTGTTACTTCATCAGGGAACGGAGGTTACGATAGTAACTGAGACGTTTGTTTGAATGGCTCGTCCAAAAAACTGAAGTTTTCACTGCCGTCAGTTTGACTGAATCCTCCCATGTTCATATTGCTCAGAAAATGCATTTAACCAAGTTGACTTAATTTAACTGAGTTGTTTCAACATCTTAATTGCTCCATTTGTTTTGGGACCACATAAATATTTGTGTTGGCATTTACTGAAACCACTGTGATTTTCAGTTGCATGCAGCATATTTTGCACAAAAATGGATGGAGAGAGTAAATGTTAAAATTTGATAGGTACATTTTCTGAAGAAATTGTGTGGTGCTTGCCATTGCAAAACTTGTCACAACAATGTCCCACCAAGCGTGCCGCACAAGCCCTCAAAAGTGAAGCCAAAACGTCTCGATCGCCCCCCAGAGGCCGGTCCTAGTATAGGTCATAAACCCCGCCTCCCCATGTTATTCAACGGGATGTGAGACCAACTAAACAATTAAATTACACTTCACATATCTTTTTTCCAAAGACAGTTTCTGTCATTTACTGTAGTTTTTATCACGCTGATGTAATTTCAAGTGTTTGTTTTTAAAATAAGTTTGTTTTTAGTTAGTTATTTGATGCTATAAAAACGGTGCTGTTACGTCATGATTGACAGCTGTGATTGACAGGTTCTCTGAGCGAAGTAGTCACTGAAGCACCAACGGACTTTTTTTCAGGATATTCGGAGGATTGAGGAGATTGGAGCTTTAAATTACATATCTAAATTTCTATAATTAATTATTTCACACCGACATAATGGGTTGTTCTGCAGTAGAATGTGCTAACCGATCTGGCAGGGGCGTGTGCTTGCGATTGATTCTGCGAGAGTGAGGGCGGGGCCTTGTTTTCGCGGCTTTACTTCCTGCTCACTACTGCGCATGACTGGTCCCGAAAACGCAAGTGCGCAGACTCAAGTTCCAAGATGTCAGCGCCATATCGGGACACTGGCGGCTTCAGTTCTCTCCGATGGAAAAGAGCGAAGGGGCGTCGTCCATCTTTTTTTACAGTCTATGTGTCCCACCAACTGCCGAAGGTTGAAAGAAATGTATTTTATGTACATTGTTCAACTGCTGATTTTACTTGATTGAGCCCAATACTTCCTCCTGAGTGTTGTTTTTTTTTTTTTTTGGTTCTACTCTAGTCATCCATGAGATATATTTATGTCAGAAATGGAATATGTGTGTCTGCAGTGTGTGATTGTGATGATCATGTTCAGATGGTGAGTGATTAGCTGATGCTTGTTGACAGTCACACTTATGTTAATGTGATTTCCCGGAACTCATAGTTTCAGTGTGTCTGAGGAAGAAATAGAAAGACATAGGTGTGTGTGAGTGAGTGAGTGAGTGAGAGAGAGAGAGAGAGAGAGAGTGGTTCGGTAGCATAGTTGCTACTGACAGATGTGTTAGAGGATGTGGTTAAGGCTTCAGATGGAGCTCTTTCTCTCTCTCTCTCTCTCTCTCTCTCTCTCTCTCCCCCCCCCCTCCCCCCTCCCTCTCCTGTTTTTTTCAGCCTCAAACACAGAATGTCTCAGAGCAGCTGAGGCATCTCACAGATAACACTCAAAGCTCATTACATGTAACATATGGAGCCATAAAGGTAAATAATCCAAACATGGCACTTGTGAATAATATCATCTGCCGCAACTACTTCATTTAATTTTCTTCTTTTCAACCCATTCCACCTTTAAACACTCTAAGGACAAACACACACACACACACACACACACACACACACACACACACACACACACACACACACACACATTATTGGTGCAGCTATCATTATGATGACTGTAATGATTGTTATACTGTATGAACTATAGATTATATCCCCTAACCTTACCCCTGAACCTAACCCTTACAAAAAATTATTTAGTATGTTTTTTAAGCGATTTGAATAATGGGGACACTAGAAATGTCCTCATAAACCACATTTATAGCAGAATACCCTTGTAATTACCTGTTTGTAATCTAAAAAAAGTTATCGTAACCACTTAAACCCAATAATTGATTATTCTTTGTTAATGACAGTTGTTAGTTCAAATGGCATTAACAAATGTGAACAAATACAACCTTTGATTCTATAAATGTATTAGTAGATATTGAAATTAACTAAGATTATAAATTGCTGTAAAATTATTGTTCATTGATAATTCATGTTCAGTAAAGTTAAGAAATGGTTTTAGGTATCAGAAAGTACACAATAATTAATTTCTTACCCTTGGCTAATAGCCTCTTTACATAGTTTTTTCCTAACAATGAACTTACTTGGTAAAAACAAAAAATATCAATAGCTAGTAAGGTGCAAAATACATCCTTAATAGGTTCTCATTACACTGTGCGAATGTGCAACTTCAGTATAAAAAGTATAAAAAATGTATAAAAGTATAAAATGTATGTAGCAGGCAGAAACTCTTGATGCAACTCTTGATGTAAATAGCAACAAAAAGCATCCTCTTTGCACTAAGAGCAAATAGTGTTAGATGCTATTTTCACACTAAATTAAATATTACTATTCAGTATACTGTAGTGGCATCATTGCAGCATGTTTATTGTGTTTATTTAGAGTCCCACAAACACCCTACACCGACCCCTACCCCTAAACATAACCTTCCTTGCTTTGTATTTTATACGTATAAGCCGCACATTCACACTGGATGCATTGTGCATCATACTAGCTATTGATATATTTTGTTTTTAACTAAGAAATTCATTATGACCAAAGCAAATGTAAAGGGGCTATAAAGCAAGAATAAGAAATCAGCAAATAAAGGCTTAATAAATATTTTATAATGCCAAACAAGCCCATAACTAGTCACATACAAGTGGAATAATAATACATGAATTACTGTCTAATTCCTGATCCCTAAACGAAGTGTTACCAAACCATATTGTAAAGTGTTACCATTTGTATTGTACATTTGAATAAACATTAACATTCACAATAAAATAAATAGATAGAGAAACAAATAAGAATGTCAGTTTGCCATAAATGCAGAGATGTGATTGTGATAAACGTGCTGTTTTGACATCTAAAGGAAGTTTTGGTTTGACCAATGTGCTAGAAAACATTATTATCACACTTCCTATCATGGCGCTCTGCTTTAAATAAAATGATCTGGGTGCTCTTATAACATATAACGCTCTTGTGTGGTATGCTGTTTCACATTTTTTTCATCCTGTATCAGTTTTTCCTGGAAACTGTCCTTAGCAGACACTGTGAAAACAAACCCTCACAGATAAATATACAGTATCAGTATATGCCAAGGATAGAGGAGGGGGTCCAAGCTGTCTTTTAAAAAGCCTGTTTAACAATTCTTAATTAGAAATATGAGCGTGCGTGTGTCACACTTCAGAGTTGAGAAATAAACTATGCGGATAGTCTGGCTCCAGCACTTATTTCTCTGTGTTCTCTGGCTCGCGTCCCTGGAGTGATGCGCTCTGGATTGAGACGGCCATACTTTCCTGTCCTTCAATATTCACTTAGAGCGCTAATGGCAGAAAGCTCAGAACGAGGGGAAGAGACAAGGAGAAAGAGTGAGAACTTTCCTTTAAGTTGTAATGTGTGCCGAAGAGGTTCATTCCTGTGTGTTTAACCTGATTGTGGTGATATTAAATATGCTCTGTGATCCAATACAGCAAACCTACTTAGTTTGTTTTGCACAGACATTATGGGGTTCTTTGAAATTCATTTAAATAATTCAATTAAAACTGTAAAGCAACATGAGGCTGTGAGATACAACGTTCAGCTAAGTGGTGCGCAATGGCATGTAACAAAAATCAGGGGCCTTGAGATTGAACTTTTTTCAAAGTTAAACTCTTATTAACTTGACAGCATCTATATGTACTACTAAATTGACATCTTTGATAAATTATTACTACAGGTTCATTTTGTGTACCACAGCAGGATCCTGGTGAAATTAACACTAAAGGCACTACAACAACAAGGACTATTTGTTTACGTTCACACAAACCAAGAGAAAAACAGCAGTTCATAAACACTTACTTTTTGCCCTGTTCTTCACACAATGCAGTCTCATGACATCTTAACACTTTTGCTTTAGCGCAAGACTTTTAAGGCAAAACACTTTAACATTTGCATTACATACGTGATACAAATTTTATTTCAAACTTGTATTCTGATACTATCGGATAGGTTTAGGTTCAAGGTTCAGGGTAGGGAGGTCAGTTTTATTGATTTAAAATTCTATAGAACTTTAACTTTTAAAAACTCATCTATTTTGTGGAACATTTATAGCTACACTATGTAAGTTTTGGCCATCTAGAGGTTGAAGCATAGAACTGCAAGTTAGTTTCATAGGAACATTGTTTTGGTAATTATGTGAATTGGGCTTTGGCTCTGCTCTTCTGTGCAAATTAATCTGATGGTTTGAGGAGTACCGGTGTAACCATGGTTACAGGTGATGAACTTATCAGAGCGAATGTCATTAACAACAACAAAACTCGCCCCTTCTCCTCAAATGAATAAATAACGAAGAAAAAGATATCCTAAAAATATGTCTTACTAGCAGATAAGTAGTATATCGTCCTCTGCTGTTTTGACTTATTCAAAACAATTGTTTCAAAATAAATAACATTAAAGAAGTTAGACAACGATTGCTAGTCATATCAGATAAAGTCAAACGGTGTAAACTATTATAACTTAGCCAGGGCTGGACTGGGAAGTTAAATCGGCCCGGGATTTTACATTGCAACTGGCCCAAAACTTGTTCGCTGTCCTTTTCTGCATATCGTGGCGCCGATTTGTTGTCCGCGGCGAGTCATATTTGCATTTGTGCCCATTCGGCACATTTTGCAGCCGACCCACAGGCCCGATTGGTTCTCCCGATGGCAGTCCACCCTGATTGTCCCCAAAGTGTGTCGGCCCATCGGGAAAATGCCGATATGCCAGTTACCAGTCCAGTTCTGAATTTAGCTAACAGGTAGAGACCAAGGTAGTAACTGGTTTAGTGATTGGCATTGTTATCAGCATAAAGTCCTTCCTCAAAAATAAAACTGAAATCATTGCAGTACCTAAATCCTTAATGAAATGCACCATTAGAGTTGCTAACATTATCTAACAAACTACCGTGCTAAGAAAGCTACCCGACTAACTTGTCCAATAAAATGTCTTACCTGGGTCGGTTTTAAATCCTTTCAGATCTCTGAGTTGTCGCCACATTGTTTGGAAGACGGAGGGTTGGTGTACTTGCTCATTAATGAAATTTTGTTCATTTCCAAAAAAAAAAAACTATAACATAGCGTAGCTTTAACTTGCTTTTAGCACCACACAGTGGACATTTCGCCTCAAAACTGCCATTACATTAGTTATAAACCACATAATATCATTTTGCATAAATGCTCCCACGGCCACATAATTTTCTTGACATCAGTGGCTTAATTTTTTTTTCTTTTTTAATCCATGGACAACCCTAATTGAAACTAATATTTCCAAGGATGTGAGTCAGAGATGTGAGTCAGAGAAAAATCTTCAAATTTTCATCTTGAAATATTTGCAATTCTAACATGACAAAAACGCAGCATTCAAAGTTGAGCCTTAATCAGCTATTTTACCACCAGGCTTTTAAACTTATCATTTTAGAATTCTTAAAATTCTTTATCAGACCTCACAGTGCAAGTCTACAATGAAATTTGAAAACGAGCAAACTCACCATAGAATAGACAATAATTCTTTTGTCCAGTTTTCTCTTTTTTGCATGTCTCAGTTGGCCAGCACAAATTATAGCAGATTTGCTATTTAGACATAACACAGAACACCACACAACACACACACACACACACACACACACACACACACACACACACACACACACACACACACACACACACACACACACACACACAGTCCACATACCCTCAGAATCCCACAATCAGTCTTTATTCTTCTGTTCATAACGAAAGACTGCTGATCTATCAAAACCCCAATAATCACACGAAACGGCAAAAATGAAGTCATAAGAATCGTTTGTTTTCAAACAGGTGGCTTCTGAAGTCTGCTGTGGCAGCAGTGTTTTTTTTTTAGATATATATTAAACTTCGCATTATGTAAGCAGATTTCTGACATCCAGTTTTTCAGTGGGGTACTTGAGTAGGTCAGGCCTATTTTTTAAATTTGCATCTTTCATTAAACAGTACCTAACCGCACAGTGTTGTCTTAAGCGATAATTATAAGACTATTCCGGGTTAAATACAAGTTTAAATACCTAAAAGGCAGCATTTTCAGTTTCTTGACACAGCCAATGGCTAAACTTATGCCATAAGCTTGGGGCGGGACGTTCTGTTTGGGCAATGGCAGAAGGCGGTGTGATCAAAAAAGCTTTTCAGTTACATTTGGTGTTACTAATTGCATAGAAATTAATCTTGTAAACTTTAACCAAGTTTTGAGTGGAAGACACTTTAAGATTTAGACATCACAAAATTATTCTACAAAAGCACCATTAAAAAAATTGAGAGTTCATTGCAAACTTGCCGCAAAGTTGTGGCAAATTGTCCATTGTTGACAAAGATTTGTTGCAGTTACCGACAGGCCTGTGGTGCTACCCTTCATGTTCATGACAAAATTGCTGCAAACTTACAACAAGTATGGCACTTATCATTTTCAAATGCAAATGAACATTGCGGCAAACTTGCAGCAAAATGTCTATTATCAGCAAAGGTTTGCTGCAGGCTCATCACTTGTGGCTATCATTTGCATGTGAAAATAATGAATGTCAAATTTGTGGCAAATCTGTGGCAAATTTACCATGAACTCTTGATTTTTGTAAGGGTAGAGATAGTGTATTGTGCAAGCAGCCTCAGAGACCTAGTTCATAATTTTCATAATTTACAATGTTACTAACAGTGATGGTTGGGTGTTAGTGCTTTCAGGATGCCTATAATGTTAGTAGAGCTCTTTAAAATGCTCGTGTAAATTAAGAGTTGGTCTATACTCTTCACTACATAACATCATGCTTTCCACCAAAATGGTGGTGGTACATCACAACTCAATATGCAAATTGATGTTTTAGTCTAATTGAAAGCAAACTTCCTCTAAATGTACTGAATGTTACCAAATAACCTACCCACAAACAAACAAGGCACAACACATTCTAAGTTACTTCATCTCATCATGAACTGGCTTTGATGTAACAGTCAGAAGTTTAAAGAAGTTGGTTAAAAACGAATTGTGCAATTTCTTCCATTGGTCAGTCACCATATGTTGTGTTTTGGTTGCTAGTTTGGTTCTGGTCCACCAGTTAGACCAGGATCAAACTAGTAATAACTAGAAATTCATGAAGAAATGTAAATTCTCGCTGGTCTGCTAGTTGTTTCAGCAGGAATGTGCGAGTAGGGTTGAGAGTTTTTCATAGTAATTATAACCTGAACAAACAGCCATCTACCCATTGTTTCTTCATTTCCCAATCAGTTCACCAGCAGACCTTTCTGTTTGTCCATAAGAAAGTGGTATGGGGAATAAATTACTTCCTGTTGAAGAGAGCAGACCTGAGGTTAGGAAAGGGCCACTCTGGTATCTTCTCCTGCAGCAAGTTCAAAGCCTCAGCACCCCCACATTTTTATGAGCCTTTCTGCCACAGGGCAGACACGTGTTCTATAGGGCTGCATGCCTTCATCCTGCGACTGCCGAGATTGTTAAGAAAGAAAACTAACATGCTCGTAAAGATACAACAGCCTTTTAATGACATTTAACAAGTCAGACGGAAAAGAAACACGTAAACCCACGACACTGCAACCTGGCACATATTCAGATGTAGTCGAACACATTTTCTGCATGTGTAAGAGATGATTTATATGTCTGACTCAAACTGATGCTGTACAGTCCTGGCAGGGTGTGTCGGATCACGTTAACTACGGCATCCTCCACTTTGGTGCACTCAGAATCAGCACGTAAGAAAAAAATTGTGCATGCAAATTGCGTTCAGTGCTTTTGTGGGTGCCTGATCGGCATAATTATTTTAGTATCGGACGCTAAACCAGCATATGCAAAAAACTGCACTTTTACCAGTCACAATTAATTCATAGTGAATTCCCCCCAAATAGTATTTTTTACTCATACACATCCACATACAAACTCCTAATGTAAATGAAACTAAAACCGAGTGTGATACTACCTATTTGCGAACTAGCCAGCTCTGTGATTGCATTCTTACATACCTATTTAGTTGTTAAAGCTTGACTAAAACATTCCTGTTTTATACACACAGCATGGTTTCAAGTGTTGCAAAAAATCTTGAGATATGCTTATCCAATCAGATGGCTCTTAAAGTGCATATAGTATCTTTCCTAACTGCTGTTGTGAACAAGATGCACTGATTTTATGGGAAGACCTTCTTGTACAAAACTGACCTGGTGGTTTCTCATTGAAGATATCATCTTCCTTCCTTTTCCTCAGGGAAGGGTGCAGAGCTCTGCCACAGGATGGAGATTGCTTCCTGCTTCAAGTTTCTCACTGAGTTTATGTCTTTGACAGATATATGGGACACAGTGATTGTTCGGACTGACAAGCTATTTGGCCTTGCAGAGGAAACCCTGAGGAGAGTTATCATTGTTTGGACAGATATCGTACAACTTAAGAAGGCAAACGCAGGGTAACAGTTTACAACTTCTGAAGGGCATTTACATTCAGTAGCCATACAGTTCTTGAGCAATGTGAAATCAGAAACCATTCGCAAAACTCATAATTCAACAAACTGGACCTTTGCGTAGAATTGAGAAATTGTGGATTAAGTAGACCACCAGCTAAAAGGTTTAGTTCAAAGGTCACCAATTAGCGGATCACATTCCAGATCTGGAGTCGGGACTGGATTAAACTGGATCATGATTCATTTTCACCACTGGTGGTGGCTGAGGAGATTCCCCAGTCCTCTATGTACTGTAAAGCGCTTTGAGTGTGGTGTCAGAAAAGCTCTGTATAAGTGTCAAATTCACTCATTAATTCATTAATTCTAATAAATTATACAATTATAATTATTAAACAGTTTTAGTCGTGTAGTCTAATTGGACAAGCATGTTCCAAGAGTTTTGATATTTAGTGTAACAGCACTGGGATCTGTAACCGCTTGTGTTTGAGGTGTTTCAGACCAGAGTATGTAAGTGGAAGTGGATTGGAGTGACCTGGATTTTGCCTGGAGTGTTGAGTGTGGTTTTTGAAAGATTGAGTGTCTGCATTTTCTCTTGCCCCAGAATTGCTCAGATGGGGATTTCTCTCACCAGTGTGAACTGGAAAAACTGGAGTAGAGTTTGAATGGAGTGATTACAGAATGCTTTGAGAGGGTAGGGGAAATGTCTGTCACTGCACTCACAAACACTGTGCGTTTCTTGGTGACACACAACTTTTGCTTCTTTTTGAGCTATTTTCATTTAAAATATTTTGTGGGATTAATACACCTTTGTCTTAAGAACACATTTAAACCTTTTGATGAAAACTTCTTTTTATAGTGGACTCTTACCAAGTCTTCTTAAGTTTGCTTGTTTACACAAGAGCTACAATAACCAACATACAATGATAGTGTCAATTTAATTTGGAGAACTTCCCCTTTGAGATCTTCCCTATGTGACAACCAGCCCCGGTCTCCCCTATACCATGAAAAAGTGTGTTTACAGACTTTTTAAAGTGACTGATTGTGTTTTTATATGTGTATCGATAGTACAGGCCTACTGGACAAAGCAGCAGTCTCTTCAATTTCCAAAATGTATTACAAAATGTACAAGACTGGATGTCTTGTAGTTTTCACTGAATACACCTGGTTTAGTTCAATGCTTTCTGCGTTAAAAAGCCGTTGGTTTCTCTGGAGGCGTAATGAATTAATTGGAGCAGGTTAAACAGGGTCGGGTTAAGCCAAAGTGACAGCTCTCGACACAATGAGAACGCATTGATACGAGGAGAGGGGAGTGCTGCATCTGTTGTGGAGAACACAAGAACACCACAGTGAGTTTAGCCCGCACATGCCTAAAGAAATAACTAGGATGGCCCGCAAGCTGTATATACACTCAACCCTTTACTGCTGTTCTCTCATATAATGAGCGGTAAAAGTGTGAAATATCTGATGCAAGTTACTCAACTCAAATTTCAGTGGAGAGATTAGTCACTGATGATTTAACTGATCTACCTCCAGTTAAAACTGTCAGACAGAGGCTCATTTCTGTTTTCTTCACTATTTGCATACTTTCACTTTGCATACTCTTATCTTTCTGTTTAGAATCGTTTTGCTTTAGATTTATTATTTTTTTTGCATAAAAGTCAACGTAGCATGGTTTCTAGACTATGTAACCAGACTGATCTCACACTGAAATCGACTTTTCTTTAGCTAAAATTGGTTACAATTACAGACGTTTGAAACACTGCCCCCAGTGGCCAAAGTGCCAAGTGTTGTTGGCAGTATCACTCTCTACCTATGTGCACACTAACTCGCATTCACATTCAATAATGTTGCCCACAAAAGTGTTTGACACTTAAGTCACACTTAAAAATATATGAACAAATTTGCATTACATTACAAGATAGCAAAGCATGTGTCTTTTATTTTAAAGAAGGATAGCACAACCAAGCTCAATTTTTAAGTATAACACTTCACAAGGTTGGTTCTGACATTTCTCACCCATGTCAGTTTATAAACAGATGTGACTCATTTATAGTGACTTTGATGGAAACCCGTTGCACACCATGCAAACAATGACAGTGCATTTGCACTGTCTCGATACATTTATGTTTTGTTTTCTCATTTTAACCGATACTGTACATGCTGACGTATTAGCGCTGTTTCCGCCCACTGTAAACAATACAAGTGGTTAAAAAGTTGTCCACAATCTTTCTAGATTTTGCTTCCATTTCTCGGTGATGAATGTTTGTGGGTATATGCAAGTCTTCGTTTTGAATTGCACCGTGTATGTAGTATTGCATCAAATCTTTAAGAGCATCTTACATTTTGTACATAATGTTGCATGTTGTAGTTAGGTTGTATGTTTACTATTTAAATCAAACATAAGGGGATTTTCAATGACATTCGTAATGGTTAAACATGAGATTATTGTAACATTGACATCAAAGGGATATTTACTCAACCTCATACCCTCCCAGATGTGCATGACCTTCTTTCTTCTGTTGAACACTAGAAGAATATTTCTGCTCTGTAGGTCAATGCAATGCAAATGAATGGTGACCAGAACTTTGAAGATCAAAAAAGCACATAAAGGCAGCATACAAGTATTCCATACTTCAGAACTCCAGGACTTCAGAAGTTAAATCTGTATCGTCAGAAGCGATATGATAGGTGTGGGTGAGAAAAAGAACAATATTTAAGTTCCATTTTACTATAAATCTCCACTTTCACTCTCACATACATCTTTTGTTCTCGTCTATTCACGGTCTTTGTTTATATCACCACCTACTGGTTTTGTTAATGTAATTTTACAGTATTTATTATTCTTGGTTAATGTTCTTTTAAAATATACACTAAAATATTAAACCAATGTGAGATGCTACAGAAGCATCCATCTGATGCATGAGTTCAGCATGCAAGTAGTGCTGAAGGAAGTAGGCCAGAAATTGGGTTATGTTTAGCAATATGGAAATAAAACAAACACTATTTTGACTTTGAAAGTATTTTAAAGCGTTTGGGTTCTAATATTTATTATATTTATAATAAATTGAATTATTAGATTCTAAATTACCTCTATTTGGGGGCCTTTCACATTAAATATTGATTTGCAATTAAATGTATTCATAAATTAGCATATCATGTAATTAATTCGATAACAGTTTTTATGGATTGAAAGCCCTAGTAAGATGATAACATAATCAAAAAGTAATCACATTACTAATTACTTTAGAGTGACTTTTCAAAAATATTTGTGTAATGCATTAGGTAACATGAACAAACTATATACATATATATATATATATATATATATTACATCATTTATTCATACTTGTTAATGTTAGTTAATAAAAATACAATTGTTCATTCATATTAGTTCATAGTGCATTAACTAATGATAGCAAATACAAGTTTTGATTTTAAAAAAAATTATTAGTATATGTTGAAATTAATATTAACTAAGATTAAAAAAATGGTGTAAAATGATTGTTCATTGTTGATTCATGTTAAATAATGTTGTTAACTGTTCACAAATGGAACCTTATTGTAAAGTGTTATCAAATGATTGTAATTTGGTCTTTTTTCTCACTAAAAGTTAATCTGATTACTGTAACTAATTACTTTGTAATCAGATTACACCCAACACTGATACACTAAAATGAACAAACGATGAACAATATAACTTTAATTAAACAATAACTCCCTGTGAGTGTTCATGATACACAATGCATTAACTTTACATTAACCCTATTGTAGTGTTAACATATGATGTCATTCTGACAATACATTGCATATTCATTGTGCTAGAGCAGCAAACACAATGTTCCATTCATCTCTACAACACTGCATTAACTGCATGTTATGAGTAAAGAATTTGGACGTAGAGTTGCAAATGAAAAAGTTCACAATGGAAACAGCAAAGTGGCAGACTCTTATCCACATTTTAAAGTATAATGACTAAAATTCCTGTAAACTTGTACCTGTTTAACCGCAAGTGTGTAGGATGGTGTCGTTCGGCGAGTTCCCTCCCATTGACTTATCACACAAGCTCAAACGTGAACTCCTCTTTCAGTAGAACATGTGTCATGGACTCACGCTCCCACTAGATAGCATTTAATGCGACAATCATATTGCATTATTGCAGGTAGCATCAAACAACTCAGAAAGCATATATGAACTTGAATTAAACAAATGTTGGTTTGATGGACAGTGAATGGGATGAAATACGTTCGGGAGTTGACATGTCCTGAAAGTGACAAATCTAAAGCAATTTAAAAAAACATTTTGCTAATTATTTTAAAATCAATGAAACATTATTTAAAGTAAATATTTTTTTAATAGTTATTTTATTTGAAAGATTTTAAGACCTTTTATTAGCTAAAATCTAGAATATTCGCACTTTTAAATATGAATACAATTAATATTACGTAATTATTGTATTATAATTATAGGAAAATATTCATTCTTCACTTTGCAGGACCATTTAAGTCAAGTCAACTAGTGAATACAAAAAGGTAATAAAAAAAATGGTAAAAAAAAAAGAGATGATTGACCAGCTGCAGCACATAAAATATACACGTCCCCATATACATTCATATTTTAATTTACATTTTTACCTCAAATCTTGATGTAAAAAAAGAAAAAGTCCATGGACATGACAATATCTGATATGCATATATCCAAACTCTACTTACTCACATATAACTTTGCATAATTTGCAACTCTTTGCAATTGCAGTGAAAGGAATAGTGCACTCAAAAATGAAAATTCTGTCACCTTTATTTACTTTATTAAGTGGAACATGTTATGCAATTTATTCAAGCATGCAAAACCAACTTTACGGTCACATTTCAATAGCCGGATTTATTTCTTCTTGACCTTGGGGGATTTTGCTAAATGACTTTTCACACTATCTACTGCTATCCTGATAATAGTTCAATTTGAACTCATTCAAAATGACAAACGCAGTCATCAATGTCAGTCGCACACACTCCCGGTGTCAGTCATTCTGAGGAGTGCAAGTGCTCTCGGGAGTATGACTGGTATCAACACAGTGACCTTCTGCCACCCACAGTCACAGGATGTGATGCAATCATGGCCTCATCTCCTCACAGTTCTCCTCCGTGTGGTTACAGCCGCAGCGAATCGACGAGGTCTGCAGCACGCATCGAGAACGCCTGTCTAGGTTTGTACTGCAGCTCTCGCCAGGGAAAAAAAAAAAAAGGATAGAGGTCAGGACAGTCGTTCTGTTAAAAGTGTTTCAAACTGTCAATTAGAGGGTTAGTTCAGGCCAAGTTGTCAATTACATCATCTTTTACTTGAAATTCGAAACCTGTATTATGTAAATCTTTCAATGGAACACAAAATTGCACTGATGTCTTTTCCATGCAACGACAGTTGCAAAAAAAGATTCATGAATGTGGTCCACATCATTCATGCACTATATTCCAAGTCTTCTGAAGGGAGATTTGTGTGAGAAACAAACAAACTTTAAATCGCTATTTACTGGACATCTGAATTCTGATTCAAAAATAGTTTGGCGACAAGTCGCATCAGAAACCTAAGCACACAATGTTCAGTGTGGTTGAATCAGGCTTTATTACAGCTGAACAAGTAATCAAAATAAAGTCTAAATCACAATATGATGTAGTGCTATTGTCAAAACAGCAAGGGCTGAGATTATATTAAATAAAGAAATAGTCTGCAGGCACAGCTCGCTTCACTTAATGTACGTGTTCCGCGCTGATATCTGTAGTGTATTACACATACTGAAAGCACACTTAGTAGCACTAATTCCAAATATGCGTGGCTGCTAAAAGTTACTTTCCAAATCTAAAATAAATTCATAATACCAGGTTTTTGTGAACAGTAGAGTGGATGAGAGCATTTCTCTGCATTACAGAAACTACTTCCTTCAGTGTTATGCCAAAATAAAAGCTTCTGCCAAAATTAAGATTTAAGGGTTGAACTGGGCTGCATGAAAGTGCTGCATGCAAGTTAAGAAATAGTTTGATAACAACAGCAACAGTTACCATAATATTTTTTTATAACACATACATCATTGTATAATAATAATAATAATAATAATAATAATAATAATAATAACAAAGTATATTTCTGTAAAAATGTAGGGCTGAAAAAGTGGGTTGAGACCCTATCAAAAGTTGGGACAGTCATGTGTTTACCATTGTGTAATATCACAATTTCTTCTAAAAACATGTATTAATCATGTTCTTTTTCTTAATAATAATAATATAAATAATACATATTATTTGTATAGCACCTTTCAAACAAAAAATGCAGCTCAAAGTGCTTCCCAGTTGGAAGTACAATTGAAGTCAGAAGTTTACATACACTTAAGTTGAAGTCATTAAAACATTTTAACCACTCCAAAGATTTTATATTAGCAAACTATAGATTTGGCAAGTTGTTTTGTACATCTATTTTGTGCACGACACAAGTCATTTTTCCAACATTTGTTTACAGATAGATTGTTTCACTTTTAATTGACACAATTCCAGTGGGTCAGAAGTTAACTGTGCCTTTAAGCAGCTTGGAAAATTCCAGAAAATTATGTCAAAGCTTTTGACAAATAGCCAATTAGCATCTGATGGGATGTGTACTGAAATGGAGGTGTACCTGTAGATGTATTTAAGGCCAACCTTCAAACTCAGTGCCTCTTTGCTTGACATCATGGGGAAAAAAAATAAAAATCAGCCAAGACCTCAGAAAACAAATTGTGGACCTCCACTATTCTGGTTCATCATTGGCAGCAATTTTCAAATGCCTGAATGTACCACGTTCATCTGTACAAACAATAGTGCACAAGTATAATTCTCGAATGAGAATTGGCGAACAGAATTTGCATGTCCATCCCCCGGACATACGGGTATACAAGTAGGGAATTGTGCATCTGTTTAGTCAGGTTTTGCACTGAGGAGCAGAGAATAAGGTACGGCCATTACAGTGGTTGGTACGGTGTTGTGGCAAGAGGGTCACAACGTCTCGTTCCCTCCATCAGGGAACGGGGGTTACAATAGTAACCTAGACGTTCCCCTTCTGTCACTCACTCGCCGTTGTGTCAGTGAAGTGACACTAGAGGTCCCTATCCAATAACGCCACGACACTGAACCGTGTTATGTGAACTGCTGATGCGGGTGCAAGCAAGCTGTTGCGTGCCAAACGAGCAGCCTGCGCAAGGCTGCATGTGACCTTCTCCAACGCCCCATAAAAACGTCATACACTTTTTAGGTTCCTGGCATCCCTCTTCTCTTGAGGATGGGAACAAGCAACGTGTCAAGCACGGGAGCAGGCCGCGCCGTGGAGACTTTGCGAGCCAGAGGGCTATGGAGGAAAGGCATCCAGGGAGCGCAAGCTTTTGTGGACTCACCTGGGGGTAAACACACACAGGTTCGCCTCGGAAGAGGGAAAAGGTGCTATGCGCAAGTGGTACACCCGGTCAGCTATCTCGTATTACCGAGTTCTATGTACTCGGACATGAAGAAACATGGACCTGTCGGTACTCAACCGTTGGAGGTTATTGATCTCGCAAAGGTATTGGGTGTTGCCCAGCCCACTGCTCTGCCAATGTGTGCTAGAGAGGCACGGCCTGGGTCTAATAGGCCGGTGAGGGCATTGATTACCTCATGGACAAGCCTCTGTTGGGAGACAGTGTCCCTTTCCAGAGGGTGCCCCGTCCCTGAGAAAGAAGGTCTTTCCTCAGGGGAATTTGCCAGGGAGGTGCTGTCGCGAGGAGCGTGAGATCCGAGAACCATGTCCAAGTGCGCCAATAAGGAGCCACTAAGTTGACCTGTTCCTTGTCCTTCCTGACCTTGTAGGCTCACTGGGGGAAATACGTAATTGCGCAGCCCCCGGGGCCAGCTGTGTGCCAACATGTCTGTGCTGAGAGGGGCCTCCGTTAGGGAATACCAGAGCAGGCAATGGGAGTTGTCCTGGGAGGCAAAGAGATCTATCTGTGCCATGCTGAATCAATCCCTGATCAGCTGGACCTCCTGGGGGTGGTGCCTCTACTCTCCGCTGAATGTAACCTGTCACGACAGCGCGTTCTCCATCGTATTGTGGTCGCGAGGGATGTGAGTGGCGTGCAGTGACCTGAGTCGTGGCTGACTCCAAAGTAGGAGATGGCAGGCGAGTTGTGCCATATGACAAGAGCGCACGCCGCCTTGGCGATTTATGTACGCTACCGTCACGGTGCTGTCTAAAATGGTGTGCTTGCCCCGAACTAGTGGTAGAAACCTCCGCAGGGCAAGGAATGCAGCCAACAACTCGAGGCAGTTGATGTGCCAACGTAGGCAGGCCCCGTCCAGGAGCCAGCGGCTAAGTGCCCGTTGCACATGGCGCCCCAACCCAGTTGAGAGGTGTCTGTGGTGACCACAACATGTCTGGACACCTGCTGTAAGGGGACTCCTGTCCGCAGAAAACAGAGGTCTGTCCAAGGGTTGAAAGTCTGATGGCAGGAAGGGGTGATTAACAACCTCTGGAACTGTTTGAGAGGAACTGCTGTCCCTGGCTTGATGCGAGGCACCCGAGCACTGACTGTGCACGCTCGTTTGTGAGGCGTGCTGACATTGAGACTGAGTCTAGCTCCAAGCCGAGAAAAGAGATGCTCTGAACTAGAGAAAGCTTGCTCTTTTTTTGAGTATGCGGATGCCCACTTCCTTTTTTTTTATTGAGCAAAACACAAATTAGCAGCTTATACATGTACACACACACACACCCACATACATACATATATATATATATATATATATATATATATATACACATACATACTTACATATACACACATACATACTTACATATACACATAACAAAGCACTAAATAAAAAAATATTTAAAAAAAAATACAGATGGAAAAAACAAAACAAAACAACAGACCCCCAACAAAAAAAACAAATAAACTTAATTATAGGTGTATAGATATAGTAGTGTCTACATGTATTGTGAAAAGTTTAAGGACTAGGTTAATTTAATGTCATATAATAGTAATCATTGTTATTAATTAAATTTTTTCTGGTGATGTTGTGGAGAGAGAGAAAAAGAAAGATATTGATTTAAACTTAGATAGATATGGAATAATCAGTAATAATAATAATAATAATAGTTGTAGTAATAGTATAATACTAGTAATAATAATAATAGCAATAATAAAAATAATAGTACTAGTAGTAGTGGTAGCAGAAATAATAATAATAAAAACAATAGTAGTAGTAGTAGTAGTGCAAACAATAACATCATCACAGCTTTATGAAATTTTAAACTAGTCAATGAAATGATTGCTGATATACGAAGCTCTCTAGGTCCGGGGGTCGCTCCACCACCACCACCGGCGGGCACATCCAACTAACCCCGCCCAACACAGACACCAACCCCAACCCTAATCCCCCCGGCTCCCCCTCCCCTGCCGCCGGCAATCCCAAACCAGCGGTTAAGCCTCTGTGCACCGCTATGTCTTCCTCCACAAAGGATACTGGGGCACCACGACAGGCACCTCCAAATCAAGCTCACTAGAGCTTAGTGAGCTCTCAGCTCTAAGCAGATGACCAGATATCGTTGTTTGGTTGATCTTTTTGTTTTTACAATCTTTTGCTGGAATTGTGGTATGCACCAGTTAGCTCCCCAGCCAGAGACACCACATCCAACCCTGATAGTTCTCCGACACAGTCATGTTAAAATAAGAGAAGGGACCGCCGGACAGATGCGGCAAAGGGAGGGGTCAGGCAAACCAAAAATTGCACAGGTAATGCCCATGCTGACAAGATCTGCCAAATGCACCCACCGACAGTACTAGAGCAGCCCCCAGACCCAGACAGCTAATAAATTATATAAATTATAAGTGTATAAATAGAATGTTTTTGGAATTGGGTTTTATAAGTGTGGCAGGTGGGAGAGATGACAAAATGTTCTATACTAATATAAATATCAATACTACCACCACTACTACCCATCAACAATAACAATAATAGCATTAACCATAATAATTACATGCATAATTTACATGCAAAGAAAATAAATAAAATATATTATAGCATATAAACCATATCCCCCATCCCCCGTCACTTTATTAGAGCAAAGTATGGAAATACAGCAACATAAATACGAGATAAACAAACCATTAAACCAAAAACAAACAAAACAGATATTGCATGATATTATGTGAAGTGTGTATGTGTCTCTATTCAGTATGTACTGAAGAAAAAAAAAAAAAGGTTTATTTATAAATATATCAATAAATAAATATAAATAATAGTAAATAAATAAAAAAAAAAGAAAAAAAAGAAAAAAAAAGGGGGGGGGGGGGTGTAAGTCTGTAGTTTTATAGATATGTGTTTGTAATAAAAATAGGAAATAAACATTATTGTTATATATATATATATATATATATATATATATATATATATATATATATATTAATAGGTTTTAAATATAATTATGATATGGTAATACAGTCATAGTAAGAACATATGTATTTATACAAATATATACATTTTGCTTAAACATTTTTCTTTCCCCTTCTTTTTTTATTGGTTTGTAAATATATGATTGGGAGAGGATGCCCACTTCCCTAGCGGGGCAAGGGCTGCCTCTGCAACCTTGGTGAAGACGCAAGGGGACAGGGATAGGCCGAAGGGGAGGACCTTGTACTGATATGTCTGGCTGTCGAACGCGTACCGCAGGAAGGGTCGGTGTCGAGGCAGAAAGTACGCATCCTTCAAGTCTACCGCCGCAAACCAATCTTGATGCCGAACGCAGGTTAAGATTTGCTTCTGCGTGAGCATTTTGAACAGGAGTCTGTGTAAAGTCCGGTTGAGAACTTGCTAGTCCAAGATTGGCTACAACCATCACCTTTTTTGGGTACGATGAAGTAAGGGCTGTAGAAACCCTTTGTAACGTAGTTCAACAGAAAGGATGAGGCGAGAACCGGCTTGACAATATAACTAAGGTTTTAATAATGAACTTAAAACAAAGGACACAAACATATGACGACGGACATGTCCATAAATGATCTCTCTCTCCTCACACTTACTCGTCAGTTCTCCGCTACGCCGTAGCTTGTTCCTCGGCCACTCCTCCACCCTCTAACGGAGGATCGGAGGTAGTCCTCCTGCCCCTGGCGGACAGAACGCCCCGCCGCGTTCTCAGGGAGCCAAAGGGGTTTCTCCCGCTCCAGGCGGTCGGTCTCCGAGCCCCTTCCCGCTCGTGGCTGGCGGTCTCAGACCCCGCCACGTTTCAGCGACTGGAAGGGGACTCCTCCGCCCCTGGCAGCGGCCCTGACCTCTCCAGGTGGTCGGCTAGGAGCCCCTTCTATGGGCTCCTTGTCCCCCGGCAGTCTGCTCTGTTGGGGTGGACGGTAGCGGCGAGAACTCTACTATGGCGTATCCCTCCTCCTTCCCGGATTTCGGCACCAGTGTAAAGTAGTTCAAGGGAAAGGAGGAGGCGAGAACCGGCTTGACAATATAAATAAGGTTTTAATAATGAACTTAAAACAAAGGACACAAACACATGACAACGGACATGTCCGTAAATGATCTCTCTCTCCTCGCACCGACGTCCGCCATCGGCCTTTATACCTCTCGGAGGCTTGATTAGCCTGATACGGGATGTATGTTGTTCTTTTACAATAAACTCTTATAGAAAATATACTCTTTCAGAGAAATCACTCTCTTTTATGAGAGAAGCACTGTCGAAGCGCCCAGGGGCAGAGGCTGTACTGCGTGCAGAGAGGAGAAAGCCGCTGAAATGCACCATCAGATCCAACAGAAGCTCTCTTGTAGAGGTGGGTGAAGCAGTCGTGAAAACAGCTCCTGGGGGGCGGGACATGCAAATTCTGTCTGCTAATTTCACATTAGCCTTTTATCAAGTTCAGAGGTATGTGAGGCTCCCAAGGAAGACCCCTTGTGTCACTACAATCGACACAATGTTGAGTGAGTGACAGAAGGGGAACTGGTGTTGAGCGGGTAGAATTCAATAAAGCTGTCAGCTGAGGACATGCGAGGTGTCTATTTCTTGTTTAGTTGTACATCTGGCCTTCCACATCTCTTTCTGTCCTTGTTAGAGACAGTTGTCCTTTGTCTCTGAAGACTGTAGTGTACACCTTTGAATGAAATCTTCAGTTTTTTGGCAATTTCAAGCATTGTATAGCCTTCATTCCTCAAAACAATGATTGACTGATGAGTTTCTAGAGAAATCTGTTTCTTTTTTGCCATTTTTGACCTAATATTGATCTTAAGACATGCCAGTCTATTGCATACTGTGGCAACTCAAAAACAAACACAAAGACAATGTTCAGATTCATTTAATGAAACAAATATCTTTAAGCTGTGTTTGATATAACTGTATAAAAGTGATTTTCAAGTGATTTTCTAGTATCAAATGATCAATTTAACATGATTACTCAAGGATAAGGTGTTGGAGTGATGACTGCTCTCTAGATTTTTCAAATAATGATGGTGCTGTTTTTCACATTATTAATGTCCTGACTATACTTTGTGATCAGTTGAATGCCACTTTGGTGAATTAAACTACCAACTTCCTTCCGAAAGAGCAAAATCTGTACATTATTCCAAACTTCTGGCCATCAGTGTACTTTTATTGGACTTACAGTGGCATACTTCAGCAGTCAATAACATTTTGTAAAAAACATTTTTTAATATTGTATAATCGGATATTAAGATCCTTAATGAAAATTAACCCTTTTCTTATCCCAAAATGTAAGTAGAACTTGATACAGAAATTGATACAGCAACACAATTAGAGTGAAAATAATGAAATAAATTTGGTTTTTATTAAATCATTAAAAGAAAATAACGATGGAATAGTGGGTATTTTAACACCACTCTTAGGGTCAAGAACCTCCATCTCAGTATAGGGCAAATGTCCTCAGGAGGAGGTTCTAGTAATATAGTGTTTTAGAAAATGCTCAAATTAAAATGTATACACCTGTCAACTGCTAATATGTTAAGTGCTAACTTGTCTACGCCACAACGACACGTTATTTAAAGTAAAGCTGTAGATCCTTTCTGTGGTACATTGTGAGTTTAAATATGACTCGTTTTACACTCCGTTTAATCCCGACAGAGGAAGCCCTTAACTGAGGAAGGGACACTGTGTATAAGTGCCTGTGCTGCTTAGAACAATATCTCTGCATCCTGTGCTAAGTGTTCGCACCACGCGCACTGACTGACAGCTCTTCAACAGGGATAGTGTGTCGTCTTTTGTTGCCAGCACAGGCAGAAGTGATAAACGCCAGCAATTTGAGCCAGAGCGCGGCTGACAGTCGGGCCAAGAGCCCTGAGAATGCGCAGTTAATGCACCCCGCTTCAAACACATGCACCATCAAATATTAACAACACCACTTCCTCTCAGCTCACCGTGCCAGAGACTTTTAGCTCCTCTCTGTCGGCTGAAGTAGCTGCTAATTTTGCACTTGGAATTTTTGTCCAGTGCGGAAACTTCGAGCAAGGTTTTGCTGAAAGTTTATCTGCATCTTTATCTATTTTTTATTTGGAATGTATTAACCCTTTAAATTGGCCCGCACACAGTCGCGTCCCCAATGTCTCGGCAATGCAAACATGGCTGGGTAATTTGAATTCCAACAAAGTGCAGATTAGCTGTTGAACGACGGTGGCAGACGATTATTTCTAAAAAAAATCCTTTTCGTTTTGATATGCATCGGCTTCACGGCAAGAATTTTCAATTAGTTTTCAAATTGCCGCATATAAACAAGTTCCAGCGACTCCTTATCACACAGAGGCACAGGCGCAGAATAGACGCACGTCTGCTGCCATGAACCTTTCCCACCCCCCCTCCACCCGCTTCTACATCTAGTGCTACAAGCACCGAGGTCTTGCTTGCCTTGGTTTCAAAGGGTCTCCTTTATCGTGTCCCAGGTAGAGTGGTTTTATATACTTTGCAAACACGGAGTGAGACACAAACATGCCCTTCCTGAAAATGTTCTGCATGAGAAGTTTTGCCCATTTCTGCCCCTGAATAGGCAAATGTGCAGGCTGCAGAAATCAAATGGCTGTCTGTGACCTAAATAATCAGGCCAGGCCCCACGCAGGACCCTGCAGTTGGAGATAATGTTTAGCTGCTTGTTTGTATAATACATAATATGAGTTATTTCCACAACATCTCAACTGCTTCCAAATTGAAGTTTGCATACACAGTGTATCCTGTTGCTTTTAGCACGCTTCTGTCCTCTGCACACTATTTATGTGCTTATTATTCATTTTAAAAACTCTAATCAAATTTAGGAAAGTTTATGATTAAAACAAGAAAAAAGAAAAAGAAATAAGTTTAACAATGATGTGAGAAAAAATACATTTAAAGGAATATTCCGGGTTAAATACAAGTTAAACTCAATCGACAGCATTCATGTCACAATGTTGATTACCACAAATGATTCAACTCGTCCTTCATGTAATTAAAAAATGCAGACATCACTGTTACAGTAAGTTGCTTACAATGCAAGTAAATAAGTCCAATCCACAAAAGTTAAAATGCATTTAGCTGTAATATGTAATCATTGTACAGCATGTGTCAACATGATATCAGTGTGATAAAATCGCTTACCTTATCTTAACTGTGTGAAGTTATCCAATATTATGTCTTTGTTGTAATGATGATGTAATGCCGGTAAATCCCTAATTTTATGACACTAAAATAATGTTAAAATACATTTTACATTATTTTTTACATTTAATACATTGGGGCTATACTTTTGAAACAGTGAGCATTTTAGTATCTATATACTAGCTCTATTCACTTTCATTGTTAGCACTTTACTGTAACTGTGATTTTTGCTTTTTTGTTTTTTTAAATGAGAGATGTCAAATTAATATTATTATTATTTATGTATTTATTTGTGTGGTAATCAACGTTATGCCACGGATGCTGTCGATTGTGCTTAACTTTCTTAACATAGTGAACCCAGGACATTCCTTAAATTCAAGATATTCCTACAATTCAATAAAAAAGGTGTTCATCCCAAGTAAATGTATCTTGTTTTTAAGGGTTAGTTCACCTAAAATGAAAATTCTCTCATTATTTACTCGCCATCATGATATGCCAGGTGTATGACTTGCTTTCTTCAGCAGAACACATTTGAAGAAAACTAATAAAATATCTCATCTCAGTAGGTCCTTAAAATGCAAGTGGATGGTGATCAGTCTTCTGAAACTCCAAAAATCACACACAGTCAGCATAAATGTCATCGATATGACGCCAGTGGTATAATCTATGCCTTATAAAGCAATGCGATCACTTTTGGTGTGAAAAAATAGAAATATTTAAAGTACTTTTTAACCATAAATCATCACTTCTGGTCAGCAGCAGTATGCGCGTTCATGAGAGTTCACGCGGTCTCTCATGTGATGTATTCCCGTTGGCATACGGACGCAATCTCACGTTTTTCTCTCGGTTGAGACAAACAGGATTAGCACACAAACGCACCACTGTGAGAAAAGAAACATATACAAATACAGATCTAAACCAAAACCAACGAAGCTTCTGTACAACTTTAAGGGTTAGAGCAGGTAAAATAACAATTGCAGGAAACCACTTTTTATGGTGTACTAATGTGCACATTGTGTTGGTGCAGGACAGTGTTTTCATAAGTACTAGCTGTACAGTGCATCAGGGTCATGTGCCTCTGGTGTGATTAGAGGTGACCAGCAAGACGAGACTGCGGTCACTTGAATTACAAAACCTGCACATGATATGATACCAAGGTTGATGTCCAGTTAGTGCTGACAGTTTAAATCGATTTTTGCCAGATCACTTACCACCTAAATTGTTGTGGCCAATGCGCTGCTGGCAGTAGTATTTTCAAGAAGGTAAGCCATCTAAGGTGCGAGTCAATAGAAAACATGTAGATTTATGAATTTAGGTAAATTGTGTGTTTTTATGACAGCAGAAACTGGTAGAGTCCATTTGCAACTTTTACAAACTAAATTCGCTCAATGTCTATGAAAACAAGAATTCTCAAGTAATTTTGTCTAGTTTTAAGTACGTTTAGATATATTTATAGAAAATACTCACTAAGAAGGCGTTTTTTTGCAGTGTACAAAAAAATCTTCCTCCACTCTGTAGCTTTCAAATCAAACATGGCAATTGCGTTTGGTCACAAAACACACGAGAACCAATGGTGCTTGTCGTTGTTGTCATATCGAAGCTTGAAAGTCCTAATCCACATTAAAATTGTCAATTTTATTGTCCCACAGACGAAGGAAAGTTTTGAATGACACAAGGGTAATTCAATGATGGCAGAAATTACATTTATGGGTGAACTACCCCTTTAACCATAGATTGGATGTTGAGGCAATTGGGAAGGCAGGGAAATGTTGATTATCCCGCAAATGAGATCAGTCGGTTGTCTCTAAAGAGTTCAAAGATATCTAGCTGTTCAATATTGGCTGGCACTGGCAAGAACTACAAGGCCTACAGTAAATATTGATTACTCTGTAAAGGATTATTAGGCCTGAAGGCTTTTATGGCGGTAACAGACTATATTACAATAATAAAACCTCCTATGTATCATTTTGATTTCATCTGGGATTACAACATGCCATCTGATTCACTTGGACTTGTGCAATGCATTCTCCCAAGGAAGTTTACCTGCTTGCTGCCGCACTTTCGACAAATACTGGCAATTTGGGTTACCAGAGGAACTCACAGAAAAGCCTATACTGAGATTTCTCACTTATTTTATAGACTTTGTCATCTGTCGTCTGAAGGTACTTCACTGCAACATGAACACACATGAAGTTGCCATGTTTTTACCTAGAGTTCCAGTACCTTAGGATCGGACATACTGACTGACTGACAAGCGGCATCTCCTATCAGACATTTTTGCATCGGCTTCAACGTGTTTACCTTCTCTTGTAGTTTAACAAGAAGCGTGTTGCATCAAAAGCGTGGAAGACCCGTGTTCAGATCCCGCATTTAAACCAGGAATTTAATCAGTGACGAGCGCAATTCGGAGGTTGAATTTTCCCTCTAACATTATATTTTTACTCCACTGATGGTTAGGTTTAGGTTTGGGGTTTGAGTTGGGGAGTACAGCTAATGAAATATGCATTCCTCTTCACTGTATTACAGCCTGTTCAGCTGAAAACAACTCACTTCACAACTCACTTTTGGCACCCCTCTATGGACATTTCACCTGGACAGTGGAGCACACACATGCCCACATGCCCAACGGTACTTACTGTCTTGGCCACTGGGGGCAGTGTTTGAATTTTGGTAAGCACAGACTGATTTTAGCATAAGAAAAGTCAGCCTACAGTTTCTGATTTCACTGTGAGATCAGTCTGTTCATTAAATCTCTCAACAAGAGGAAAAATATTTTCTAATGTACTTTAGAGTGATGAATCATAAAAAATAAATAAAAGCAGAAACAGTATATGGATTTACAATGTACAGTATTTCTCTTCTGGACAACAGAACAAAAATATTGATTCATCATCTTGCAAGACCAGATCTTTGTCTTTTGACTATTTAAAAAGGGACGATCCCTTCTATATACCCCGTCCGAACTTCATGTTTCAATATGAAGTATTTCAACACTCGAGACAAGACAAATTTTGGGGGTTTAATGCCAATGATTTTGAAATGAAATACTCAATATGCACGTGTGATTGGGTGTTTGAGTGTCCCTATAGAGTCGCACTGAAGCCTACAATACAAGTCGTGTGTAAATTGTTGAAGTGAATTACCTTTTGAAACGGCCCTCATTAATCTAGTCTAATACATCCATTGAAGCGTGCAAATATCTCAGGCAAGAGTGAGCATGCTGTTAATGATCAGAGCAAAGAGTGAAATAATTACTACCTTTAATGTTCCCAATCTAATTGAGACATTAATTAAAGTGGAAAATTTAGCTTGGTGTTTTTTATAATTGATTTGTACATTGAACGTAGGAAAGTGGGCCAATTGTGCCATTTTGTCTAGTATCCATGTTTAAGAGCTTTAACTACTCCCTATTGAAAGCTCAGGAATTGTTTCATTAAATTTTATCATTTCTATTGCGTATATGCGGCTGCATGTTTCCACACTGACCAAGCCTTTAGAATTAGCACCATCATTTCTGTGTCCGTCCATCCTGTCTATTCATTTATTAAATTATTTTTGAGAGGGGCACTATGGTCAATAACCATATTTATGCAAAGACTTTAAGCAAGAGGCGGTGTAAAATACAGTATCACATGCTTTTTTTTTTTAATAAACCAATTAAATTTGGAGCTGTTTGTCTGTAAATGTGTATCAGTAATGGGGGCACATTTGGTTGCATTTGAGTGAATTTCTGACATATTCATTTTTTTTATTTTTTACATTGCTGTCTTGTTAAGTAAGAAACAAAATTACAAAATACAAAAGAAATGAACTAAAAAAATGTCTGTATTTTTCCACAAATTTGTTATATTTCCATAAAATAGTTTAACCACAAATAAATCTTTATGTGTGAAATCCAAAGTGTGAAAACGCTCACTTGTTCACTAATGTGATCCACACAATAGAGAGCAAATGATCAGACTGTTCTTAAGGAAACTGAGGGATTGCATTACAGCTAAATGCTGCCTGATTAAAGTAATCTCTGATTGGTCAATGAAATGTAGCAGCCTCAATTGTATCTTCTGCAGTGTGTGCCGTAAGCAGTCGTGCAAAAATGTGCTCGTGTTGCTATCCTTGTTGTTGAAATAATCAATTTAAAATCCTCTTGGCTCAAAAATCTGAGGGAGAAATGGGCATGATACCTCTTCAGGCAATGAGTCAATGGTTTCAATTCTAATCTCTAGACTTTTGACTATCCGGTTAAAGTCTGGTTGTCTTTGCAACATATTTTGCTATAAAGCGACAAAATATTTTAGATTTTTTGATTTTTGAGTGGCTTATTTGAAATAGTTGATACCATAATAGCAGAGCTTGGAAAAAAAATTTTTTTTTCCATCCATCCAACCAACCAACCAACCAACCAACCAACCAACCAACCAACCATCCAACCATCCATTCACCATCGATCCAAACAACCAAACAAAGACATTGTGTTCAGAATTTCTGAAAGGTTGAGATTACTAACATACCATCCACTAACCATCTCTGAACTTCAGTCTGAGACTCCTCAAAATGTCTTTATTCTTACCATTGCAGTATGAAATGCCTCAAAATGTGTTTTCAGAAGTTCCATATAGTCTTTGGTGGTAATGTCCCAATGACAAAGACACATATGTAGTCCCCTATGGCCAAAAGTTTCTCACATGGCAAGCCATCTGGAACAGCAGGCAATGCCACAAATAGGGCTTGTACGCTTAAGCTAGCAGCCAACCATCTGGTTTGGCATAGATAGCATCATTAACACTGGACATTCCAGCAAGGTGAGGAGAAAATGGCAAGAAAATATAAGGGGCAGCAATAATCTCAAACATCCAAGAGCAAATGCAATTTAAGTCAATACTATCTACTACTTGCCATTCGGGATGCACTTTTTATCCAAAGCATCTCATAATCACAAGCTTGTAGTGTCCTTGGAGTGAGCTAGTTATTAGTGCTGTTATATCTCTCTCCTGAATGATCTCTTGTTAGAACTGAACCTTTAACTTTTGAGTTGCAAAAGACCAGATTGTTAACCATTCAACTTTTAGTACAGAATATGGCAACAGTATAAAGACTTTGTGCCTTTATGCTACGAGGGATGTAATTTGACGGTTATTTTGTTTACGGTCACGGTGTTTAACGTACTGTTCCAGCCACAAGTAAAGCCAATGATGCATGTTTTTCCTCTCTGCGGGCTGCCACTTTTACTTTTATTAAACTTGTCACGGCCCCTTCCACATCTTAAAAACTTAAATCTCTCTCTACTCATTTGTTGTGGCCACATTGTCTTTGTAGAGTTTGTGTTGCAAGTCATGTAAAAAGTATACTTCTGCACAATCTCTGAGAGATGAGCCTAAAAGTTATCAATTTTAACGGCAGTAACCAAGGTAACAACTCCTCAGCTCTTACGTGTGATTGTAAATAAAAAATATTCACATCCATACCACAACCACGATTCGTTTTAACCAATCATCAGCGCTCTTCGACCAGCCAAGGTCTACTAGGTCAAGAATTTCAGCGATGTGTGCAACAGTCTGAAAATCGGTCTGTGCTTACTGAAATTTTAACCACTGCCCCTTGTGGAACACATGCTATGACTAGCAATAGTGGGAAAGGTGATCATATTTTAAGTGAGGTCAATAATTTGTCAGAAAGTGGTTGATTTTAGGGTACATGAACATTCAAAAGCAATATGCCGATTTCCTTTGTGATCATGTTATTTAGTAGCCCACTTAAGTGCCATCGCTTGTGATCCTAAATTGTTTACTAACCTTATCTCTCTTTAATCGAAACTTCAGAAAAGTGAACATAAGAAATAGAGGGAATATGAATTCCTATATACCACAGTTTGATTGCATCAACAGGTCCTGTCCTCTCCAAACATCTATATGCTGACTTCTCTTTCACCCTACGCACATGCACACACTTCCCAGATGCACGTGGCCAGTGTTATCTCCTAATGTTTTTCAGTTTGCAGCCAGGGGAGGCAAGGTATCCAGTGTCCCTTAATATTTGATCATTTCCTTCAATATGGCCCAGGCAGCTACTCCTGAGCTTGGCTTTTCTGCTTGGCACGAGGGCTTCAGACTTCCCGCCTGTTTCCTGGTCTGGTATAGCATTACCCTCCACCTCTATCTCCACTGATGCTGCACTATCAATTCTATCTGACCCCACCATTGATCGCTGGTGTAACACCAATTTAAGTGCAACAAAAATGCAGTCCACTTCCCTAAAGCTCTGAGGTTAGCTGGCATCTAGATGCGGCCAGTGGTGCGGAGGATAAAGGAGGCCAAAGCCAGGGCCACAGCTTCATTCCCCGGGCAAGTGGGTGAAACCCTCCGCTGTCTTTAAATGTACATTTGAAAGGGGCTGCTGCTGTACACAAATATGTCCGTACATAAATATGTGGGAAAACATGTGTTTATCCAAGTGTCCAACTACTTATTTAAAACTTACAGAGAACAGACGTGGTGAGGGAGGGAAAGAAACATCAAAGCTATCAAAGGTTAGAAAGTTCCCAATTACTACAGCATTCCGGAGTCACTCCAACTGATCTAAAAGAGAAACTTCTAAAGAAAACTTCCTGAAATAACAGTTTGAAGTACTATGAAAAATCACAGTAAATCACTCACATATGCGAGTAAATTTTGCGCTATATGACTAAAATATGACTGTTATTAACCACTGGCATGTAAATATTCAGACTTTACTCTCCTGTGATTTAACTGTGTAGTGGCGAAACACAATGATCCTTTTACTGAATAAGAAGCAAGCGATTAAGAAGCTGGATTCAGCCTTGTCTGGTACTGTGTGTTGTGTCTCGTAAGCATGCACTCTGAAGGAAATTTAACTTAATCTGGCTGCAGTGGGTGTGCCCACCGCAAATGCCCCCCTGGGGATTCAAAAGTTAATTAACATATGATGCCCACAATTAAACATCAATAGTTAACATGATCACACTGGAAATCTCTGTGTAGGTACCTATTTTGACCCACATTTGGACCTTTTAAGTGAAGGTGAGAGTGCATGTGCACCATGTTTTGGCCATTGGATGGCAAGGCCTGTAATATTGCCATTCAGCAACTCAACTGACCCTGATGAACGACAGTGTGAATTACACCGGTAGACATATCAAAACTAGTTGAACATATGAGGTGGTGGATCACATGACCTCAAATGTCTGCATTGGTATAGTCACCACGTCACATTGTTGCTCATTTGGATGAAGTTGTGCTCTGCTGGAAATTGCCTTGACAACTTGTCATTGCTTTGTAGCTAAGTATCGCTGTCAGTATAAACGCCATTTCAGAGAGATGGTGAACAATGATAAAAACTAAATTATGACTAATTTTGGGAGTAAAATATTTGGACCACAAACACAGACAAACACTGTGCCCTCATGGTATTCCCTAATTCCCGAGAATATGAGAATATCTGAAAACACACATTACAAAAAAACAAAACTATATCATATAGACAGCAAAATACAACATTACGACATCTAGTGAAGAAGATTGCTAGATGCATCTAGTGTATCGCAATCTGATTGATGATTATATATATATATATATATATATATATATATATATATATATATATATATATATATATACAGGGTTGGGGAGTAACAAAATACATGTAACGGGATTATGTATTTAAAATACAAAATATAAGTAGCTGTATTCCACTACAGTTACAATTTAAATGTATTTATAACACATTGTTATTTAGAATACAGTTACATTCAAAAAGTATTTTGATTACTTTGCATTTTATTGTCATTTGTTTCATTTAATATTTAGTCCTTTCATTTTACATTTACGTATTTGGCAGACACTTTTATTCAAAGCGACTTATAGTGCACTTATTACAGGGAGAATCCCCCCCCCCCGGAGCAACCTGGAGTTAAGTGTCTTACTCAGGAACACAATGGTGGTGGCTGTGGGGATCGAACCAGCAACCTTCTGATTCCCAGTTATGTGCTTTAGCCCACTACACCACCATGATCCAAAGTGCATTTGAACAGCGGTGAAACACTTTCTTATGATGTGTTACATTCATACGAGCAGACAGAGAAGTAAGTTTGAAGTAAGTTTGGAGCAGAAGAAATAGAAATAAACCTTGTGTAAATTGTCAGCTTTACGCTAAGCTAAAATGCTATTTCTAGCCATTTTACATGCACATGTGACCAGACACGATCGTATTTATTTATCAAGAAAATTCAAGTTGGATCATAATTTCTTTTTTTCTAGTAAGATCTTTGATATTAGGGCTAAAATCATATTCTTGATGATAATTTTTTTCTTGTTTTCCTGTAAAAATATTGAAAAAAAATCCTTAAAACAAGATCAATTTGATTGATTTGTTTTAGGAACAACACTGCATAATATATTTGGGAGAATGTATTTTTAACATGTGTATTTTGTCTTACTGTACTGGCAGAGTTTTTATAGTCAAAACAAGTGAAAAAATCTACCAGTGCTGAAGAAGTAATCCAAAGTATTTAGAATACGTTACTGACCTTGAGTAATCTTACAAAATACGTTACAAATGACATTTTACAGCATGTATTCTGTAATGTGTAGTGGAATACATTTCAAAAGTATATACAGTTGTAGGTCATAATATGTAAATATGAACATAAAAATATAGTTGTAAATCCTGAATATATAGATCAGATTATATAGTTGTAAATTTGAATATTTCAATATTAATATATATATATATAAATCTTCCATGTCAGCTAATTGTTTACAAAAGATTGGTTGCCTGGGACAAATGTATCACCGTGTGTACACAAGTAATACTTATTAAGCATTTGTGAACTGAAGACATAAATTTGTTACAGGGTAAGTTTAGCAAGCTGGATTTCCCCCCAGACATCTGTTATGCAGATCTTCAGTTGCACAATTGTACAGGGCCTTCATTGCTGTATTGTGCACTTCATAATGCACCACACATTCTCAATTGGAGACAGATCAGGACTGCAGGCAGGCCAATCTTGCAGCCATGCACTTGTAATCCGGCTGGAAAACCACTTCTCAAACGTCACTGTCTCAATAACCATAAATTGTCTGTAAAAGATATCAGGATATGGGCCCGGGAATACTTTGGTAAACCTTTGTCAGTCAACACCATTCGCCGCTGCACCACAGATCCAAGTTCACCCTGTAGCTCTATACTGGTTGCCCACTGAGGTCAGAAGGGTTGAGCCAGGTCAGTAGCTGGATGGGAGACCTCCAGGGGAAACTGAAGTTTCTGCTGGAAGAGGTGTTAGTGAGGCCAGCAGGGGATGCTCACACTGTGGTTTGTGTGGGTCCTAATACTCCAGTATATTGACATGGACACTGTAGTGTAAAAAGAACCATCCTTCGAATGAGATGTTAAACCGAGGTCCTGACTCTCTGTGATTACAAATAGTAAAAAGAGTACAAGTATAAGCCCGGTGTCCTAGCCAAATTCCCTCATTGGTCCTTATCCATCATGGCCTCCAAATAATCCCCATCCATTAATCCCAATCCACCCATCTTTGAGTGTAGTGTCTTCTCTTGGCTTGGTCTTATCTGTGATTGAAAGTAGAGCAGTGCAATCATGTTTGTGGAAAAAACAGCCACTGTGTTCTCCGGGCCAAAGAGTAAAAAACCGTCTGAGCTATTATCAGCATTCGGTCCAAAAGTCAGTGTCTGTCATGGCGTGGGGGTGTGTCAGCACCAATGGCTTGGATAACTGGCACATCTGTGAGGACACCATTAATGCAGAAAGATATGTAAAACTTTGGACAACATATGCCACCATCCAGAAGCTGTCTTTTTCCACGATTCAAGTACATTGTTGAGGATCCTTAAAATAAAGTGCCACTGTAATTTATGCCAATAAGTCCATATAAGAGATTTCAGCTCTAAATGTATTTTATGGTAAAAAGAAAAGAAAAGTAGAAAGTGGAAAGTTCACTCACCCCCTAGACCCATCCATAACTGTCCCAATGGTGCAGTGTACCACAATTCAAGACATTTCTGATCCCATTCCAAGAAAGACTCAAATCATTCTTGACGACGGTCGGTCATCTCTTACTCATATGAATATATTGTTAGTTGTTTCCTCTATTTTGTCAAGCCCTAGTAAATTAAAGTGCTAAATTATAGTAAAGTACTGTCCCACGCTACAGCAGCACACAACAGCCACTTACTGTCATGGATGCCATCATTTTAACTGGTCAGTATTTCACTTCTGAAATGCTTTCTCTTTACCTGCCAATATCCGGCTATTCAGTGGCCTAATGGAAGTACTATAAAGACCAGCACATTACAGCCCATTACAGAAGGATGGAAAATGCAATGTGACTTGAGAGAGAGAGGCAAGAGATATGAGAAAACGAGAATGAGTAGAGCTAAATGCAATTTGTCTCTACGGTGTTCAAATTTTGTCTAACATTATAGTTTGCGGTCGCATTGCATGGTTTTGCTCGCAAATAATCAAAACGTGCCTAAATGGTCATTAAATGATACCATCAGGATCAAATCATGCTGTGTAAATTGCCCAACAGACTTTTATACACCTCTTAAATTCTTGCTTTTGAGAGCACACTAATGGTTACATGTGGCTCTTATTTGGAAAGCGTCTGGATAATCCTTAAAATTGGGAATGCTGAAGAACAGAAGGGAATGTCGGAGACCTATCAGCTCATCAGGTCATTAACACTGAATGTAACCTTGACTGCATTGACACACACAGCACATTTTTCAAGTAAATGAAAAATAATATTTAATAAATAAATCAATCTCCAGTTTGTAGAAATGTCATTGTTGTATTGATGGTTTCGTATATATACAGTAAACTGTATGTAATATTTGGAAATATGATTTATTTTACTAATTTATTAATCAAAACAATATTTGCATTAATATTTATATTATATACAATACAACACAGCTTTTTAATGAGTTAATAATAAAACATGAGTTAAGATTAGCCTTTTAATGCCTATTTCTTTGTTGCATTTTGATCATAGTGTATTTTACAAGTTTTATTTAAAATTTTACAAAATATTTTTTACTAAATCCTTTTTCGATGTATTTTTAATAACATGATAGATCTGAGACATAACATAAATTGAATAACAAAGTAAATAACTTTTTTTTAAATAACTTAATTTTTTACACACACGCATATATATATATATATATACATATATATATATATATATATTAGTGCTGTCAATCGATACAAAATTACATGGTGTCCCGATTAATTAATCACATACAAATATTTGCTGAGAAAGCCCCTCATATATATATAAATAACAAATATTCAGATAATTAAAATGCATTACATTCTTGTGGCAGAAGAGTTAATCATTATTATGACGATACAAAAAGCGGCTTTAGAATACAATGTATTGTTTAGTACCATATTACTGATCATGTCAATCACTGGAAAACAGTTCACAGCAATCCATTTCACAAGTGAATGTGTAAATCAGTTGGAGATTTAATATGAGGGCTTGTTTAAGGACCCATCAATGTACACCTGCATCAGACATGCTTGTGTAGCATCATAAACATTAAATGTTTAGGTCACTGTGTCAAGTTAACTATAGTTTAATACTTAGATCACATCATGAGATCCCTTAGTTTGAATGACCGTTCCATCAGGTGTTTTGAACGCAAGAACGTGACGCATGTTTGTGTTTTTCTGCTGTTCAATGGTGTTTTTCTTCACTGTATAAACTGTGCATTGCCACACAACTGAAGTTTCACTTACTGCCCTCTGGAGTAAACAGGAGGTACTACAAGCATGCATTTCTCAGGAATCTTCCATATGACGGTCCGGGGGCATGCGATATAATGGCGTTAATTTTTTTTAACACGTTATTTTTAGTTAAATGAATATATATATATATATATATATAAACCAAAACTCTTGTGTAAATACCATTAATTTCTAAATCACCAAAATGAAGATTATTTTTTTCTCAAATAATAACATTTTCATATATTATTTTCTTAATATTTTTAAAGAATATTTTTACTATTATAATATTATATGCCAAACTATTTTTTATTATTCTATCTTGTGGTTTAATTTAATTTATTTATGTTTTGCATGTTAACTGAGACTTTGTTTTCTCTATTGCTTTTTGTTCGTAGTGCATCAAGGATTTGCAATATGTATGGCATTTGCCATATATTTTTGAATTACATAACATATGTGGAGTTATCTATTATAAGATCCAAGAGATCTGTTATGAATGAGGGTCATGTCATTGAAGAGATCTGTTATGAATGAGGGTCATGTCATTGACCCTCAAACATTTTGAGGACAAAAGGAAAATATTTCAGCCCCCTATGCACAAACACGCTCACTTCTATGCTCAGATGTTGACCCTGTCTCGCCCCTTTTCAGCCTTTTATAGGATGCTCTCTGGCTTTTCCTTGACCTTTGTCAGGATAAGCCTCTTTTGGGAACAGATGTCCCACTTTGCTGTGACAAGCCCAGGTCAGAACCGGGCATTGCATCATTGAGTCTGTACGCCGCAGGTCCTGACCCCCGAGAGACTCCATCAGATATGTGTGCTGTTGTCAAATTCATACGTCTTCCCTTGTCAAAACATGCGTTTAGCACCTGCAACGCAACAAATGCAGTGCAGCAATTTTCACTGCAGCCGTGTTCTTTATTCTTGCATACAGAGAGCATGGGCTGTTTACATGCAGCATGTATGCCCATTATATGAATAATGTATCAACGGCAATAAATTACACAGACAAATATGTGTAATGTTATATTAACAATTGAGCAAATGTCATAAAAATTCTGTAATTCATGTAATTGTAGTATGTTTAACAATTAATGCCTTATGGTAATGCAAATATACTGTATATAGTCATGGGAATGCACAATACAATAATATAGGGACAACACATCACTATATACATTAACCCAAATGAGAGAATGATGATATAATAAAGCAGCTTCATTCAATATTAAAAGTTAACACATGTTTGTGAATTACTTTGATTTTGATGTTGCATTGCCATACCAGAATAATGCGATCACTCACTGGGGGTGTTGTATTGAACAGAATAGAGCTATTGATTTGCCCGTCAGCACAAGTACCCACGGTGGCCCTGTCTTTGTCCACATTCATATCAGTGCTGGGCATGTGATGGTGATGAATGGGTGGACAGATAGAGACGGGCCACATGAGAGAGTGTATCAGCAGCCTTTAAAAAAAACAAAACCCTGGCTCTCCGTTTTTTTTCTCAAATCCATCATAAAAACAAACTCATGTACTCTCTGGCTCTGGCAGACTCTCTGACTCTGGGGTACTTCTGGGGCATGTTGACATAAGCAGCACTTGCAGCAGAGACTGTTTAGCCTGAGACGGAGTACTTGTATTAAAATAAATGGAGAAATTGGAACACAGCATTGCGGATGTAGAAAAGGAAGTCCCACCTTACAGGTAAAAGAGCCAATCATATTTCAGATACAGATGCACATTAGCTGGAGCATTTGTAGGATTTTAAAAATGTTTGCACGATCTGACTTGCCTTGATACAGAATATGACATGCACTTGCAAAAAAAAAGGTTTAAGCTTAAATTATAATAAGTTGTGTAAAAAATTGTACATAAAAGGAAGTATGTCTTAAAAACCAAACGCAACACCACAAAAAGCGATATCAGGTATCTTTACCATATTAATCAGAGTTTTTGTCCTAATCGGCCAGTGACACACGGCCAGTGACGGGGCTTTCTGTTTTTGAAATGTTTCTATTTCTGCAATGTCGCACGAGACAGCGCAATCAACAAATGGGTCTAGAATGATTCTTTTTTTAGACAGTACATTAAAACTGGCATATCACTAGCTGTTCAGACCAGCTTGATTTGTCACACACCTACCAAATGTTGTGCCTGAGGTCTCGCTCTCTTCAGCTGGAGCTCTGTCACACACATACCAGTTCAGAATTGCAGAGGGGAGATATACCGACTCATTCTAACTTTCTCTCCGCTTCCCTGTCATATGGAGATCAGCAAAATAACAACAGGAGTACCACGTGAACATAAAGAACAGACTGAAATAAGATGTGATTCATAAAGTAACTTTGCCCTGTGCATGTCTGTGATTGTGTATTTACCCCTTCAGGGTTTGCCGTAGAAAGAGAATGCCCATACGGAGCTTCAGTGAGAAAATGAGTTGCGTTCAATCAACTGACTGTTTCGTCTTTAATTGCTCTGGTTTCTAAATTTTTATGTCAATTATCCTCATTTTAGTGCATTAAGATCGCGGTGTCGCATTGCGCCTGGTGTGTCCGACTGACTGGGTGTCGCTGGAATCTTGTCGTGTCATGTCTGGTAAGGATAAGATGCGAGAGCCGTACAAAAGTACACTATACAAAAGGGAGCAAGACCAATCATTTTATAGAGCTGGATTTCCTGGCAGAAAATAAAACATTGATTGAAAGGCCTATGTCTAATATGCAATCAGATGCAGAACCAAAGCAAATAGTGCTCATGAGGCTTCTGTAGACTTCTAAAGAAGCACGGCACCTGGGAGTCTCCGTTGCACCTTGATTTGAATGGTAAAGATATCCATTGACTTCCATTGAAAACTCAGATTCAGTTTAGTTTGAACCAGTCTTGGCCATTCTCTGTTGACCTCTCTCATCAACAAGGCATTTCCATCCACAGAACTCCACCTCACTGGATGTTTTTTGTTTTTGGCATCATTCTGAGTAAATTCTAGAGATTGTTGTGTGTGAAAATCCCAGAAATACTCAAACCAGCCTGTCTGGCACCAACAATCATCCATTTATATTATATAATCAGATTATATAATCAGACAATAATGTGGCAGCAGTGCAGTGCATAAAATCATCCAGATGCGGGTCAGGAGCTTCAGTTAATGTTCACATCAACCATCAAAATGGGAAAAAATTTGATCTCTATGATTTGGAGCATGGCATGATTGTTGGTGCCAGATGGGCTTGTTTGAGTATTTCTGTAACTGCTGATCTGGGATTTTCACATGTACAGGTCTTGTGAACGGTAACTATTTCCTTTAAGATTTTTTTAAGAATTCACTTATTACATTTTTTTTACATTTATTTTAAATGGTCCAGTGTAACAAGTACATTTTTAAATGCATGTATATATATCTCACTTACTAAGAGTTTAAAAATGTTCATGCATAGTAATTATATGTGACCAGTAAGATGCCTTCAATGTGTTGTTTTTAATCATTATGTCTGTTGGTGTGTATACACATAACTTATTGAGCGCCCTTGGTGTACGCCTCTTATAAGAGAATGCTGTTGCTAATATAAAGCTCAATTCTCCATTATTGAGCACGTGTGCCTCTCCCTTGTGCTTGGTGTGCCACGCGTTATGTATTTGATTGATAAATGGTGTTCATAAAGAGGATGATGTGTTTGTTATCTTCCCTGTAAACTATTTAGTGAAGCAGCAAGATCAATTCTGCAGCTTTGTTCTCTCTCTCCCGATCTGTTGCACGTTTACGTTTTATTCTTTCACCTGTGCCCAACAGTACCAATATTAATCTGTACATATTATTAGGTTGAAGTGTGTTGATGTGGTGAGCTTAGTGTATAAGAGCTTTTCTCATTGAAGGTAAGGCATTTATTTGGGCGGTTTATAAGAGTTCCAATTTGATGTTTTTTGTCTATTCATAATACATTTTCCATTGCAGGTGCGGTGTGGCTCTGTATAATGCTAGCAGCTGTTTCTTTACATCTGTTCCTGCATGCTGTTTCAATCGAGATGCTTCATTGTTTGTTTTGCCTGACTTGTTGAACTACATTTGTCTTGTTTCTGCATTGTACAGTACAAAGCATTAAATTAAAGACAGTGGGGAACATTACCTCATTATAAATAACATAAGTGAGTACTGTATGTTGTTTCAGAAATGGAAAAATACACAAAATATTGTATAATGAATGCTTGCCAAATGGCTCAGGTGCATTCAACAAGACAGAAAATCAGACCCAGATCTTTCGTGATTGTAACATAGTTCAAGGGCAAGGAGGAGGCGAGAACCGGCTTGATAATATAATAATGTCCGTAAATGATCTCGTCGCACCACCGTCTGCCATCGGCCTTTATCTCTCTGGGAGTCTTGATTAGCCTGATATGGGACCGGGTGTGTATCATCACGACCCGGCCCCGCCCTCCACCCTGCCACAGTGATATTAACGTTGGAAATTGCACTATAGCCTAAAAGTAACTTAACTTACACTTACATTTACACCAGCATGTATAATCCACATTAAGTAGAACTGAAACTGGAGCTGGCACGTCCAAAGATGCGAAACTAACGCTGGACATCTTATCTCCAGATGTTGTTGGCTCGCTATTCATTTGCCATTCGGATTCTCCTAAAACACTGAACTCAAATGGTCAAAGCTGGAGAATTATGCCTAAACATGCTCCGATGGGCTTTCATCAACTGGTGCTTGTAAGGGACCATCTGAAAAGTCCACCCACAGCACTAAAACCCTGGAGATGCCAAGTATTCATTCATTAATTAGTCCAATTAAAGTGTAAGTTATACACAGTTTGCAATCTTTAGAATTGCTTGCAGCAATTGTGTTTTTAATTTCACAATTTGTTTTATGAAACTGTTGGTAAGGTTTATGTTTAAGGTTTAGGGAAGGAAGGTAGGTTTTGTTGATTTAAAACTCAATTGAGCATTAACCTTGAAAACCTTACCTCTTTGGGAAAACATCTGAAAGTACACCACATTACTAAAATACCCCAGTACCATCCTGAGCTGTCAGATGCTGTCTTTGATCACCCTTTTGGGAACTAACACAAACTGTGGATACAGCTAAAGAAAATTAAGTATATGCCATCAATTAACTGAATTTCACCTCACACTTGGAGCCCAAATAACCCTAAAAAATGCAGTTATTCACTGGTCTTAATTGTCTTTCTCTCTCTTACAAACATTTACCATCATAAAGCTCCAGTCACTAAAGTCAGGTCACCGGCACTCTTCTTAAATGGCCACAGCTTTTATGAGGCTAAAATACAGTGGATATCTTGATATTAGCTGGCTGGACTGTCTACAGTAGCCAGAGCACACTGTACTTTAATAGCCGTTTGTCACTCCAAGATGAAGAGTTCCTAATAGCAGAGGCTCTTATCTGAGCAAATGCAGCATTTGGTGTCATCTTTTAGACAAGTCATTCCAAATTGGGAGTTATAATTACTGAATATTTCACAAACTCTTTTCTGTGTATTTCTTTCAAAGAGACCATTCAAGAAATAGTTTGCCCCAAAAAATATTTTCTTCTTTTTTTAAAAAAAAAAAGTTGCTCTTTTACATGAAATAAAAATGGACGGTGACTATCAAAAGCCTTTTTGAAATGTTATCATGTGCAGGATATGAATTACTGATATCTATAATTACATTTTCAGTAGATACTACTATTTAATAGTTACTAGTAATGCTAATTCCTGAGGTGGAGTTACTACCAGTTGTTATGAAGAGGGCAGACGAGGGAGTAAGGATCCAAATGCAGCTTTATTTGAAGTTTGCGAAGTAAAGGGAAGTATAAATGCAGGAACAAATGAAACGTCCACGAGGGGAAAATAAAGAGAAGAACACAAGAAAACAACACGGGGGGTCTTGCAAGGAGGGCACAGGCAGGAACACGGACCAAGGCAGGATTCAGGAACTTAGAACAGAGCATCAAACATTAATATTAGCATTAACAACGACCAACAAAGGACAAGGTGAACATGAGGGCTTAAATACAAAACAAGGGGAAACATAGACCAATGGGAAAACAGAACTCAAAACAAGAAAACAAGGCAATTAACTGAAACCAATGACAAAGCTAGAACAGATAATAAAGTAATCAAACAATAAACCAATGAGGAACAGACACATGGACAAGGAGGGAAAAAAGGACATGACAAAACTTCAAAATAAGAGTGCATAAAACAAAAGGGCAATACGGAACATAAAAGGTGCCAAAAACTTAAATAAAAAGGTACACAAACCAAAGACGGTGTGGATCGTTACAGAGCCCCCCCTTTAAGGAGCGGATCCCATACGCTCCTAACCAAAGGAGGGGCAAAACGACAACGAAAAACGAGGACGAACAGGCAGATCAAGGGAACACGAGGGGTACAGAGGGACAAGGAGACCGTGACAGAACAGGTGGGTGGCCAGGAGATCAAGGAGGCCAGGTAGGTGCCCAGGGGACGACTTGAAGGAGGGGACTGGGTCGGGAAGACTGGGAGGCAGCTGCGGGGTCGAGACTAGGTCAGGGGGCATCCATAGGGCAGGGACTGGGTCAGGAGGCCAGGGAGGTGGCCCTATGGCAGGGACTGGGTCTGGAGGCCGGGGAGGTGGCCGTAGGGCAGGGATCGGGTCAGGGGGTCTAGGGGATGGCCACAGGGCTAGGGCAGGGTCAGGAGGCTTAGGAGATGGCCTCGGGACTGGGACTGGGTGAGGAGGCCAAGGAGAGGGCCACGGGACTGGGACAGGGTCAGGAGGCCAAGGAGAAGGCCACGGGATAGGGTCAGGAGGCCAGGGAGGAGGCCGCGAGACAGGGTCAGAAGGCCAGGGAGGAGGCCACGAGACAGGGTCCGAAGGCCACGAGACAGGGTCCGAAGGCCACGAGACAGGGTCCGAAGGCCACGAGACAGGGTCCGAAGGCCAGGGAGGAGGCCACGAGACAGGGTCAGAAGGCCTGGGAGGAGGCCGCAGGACAGGGTCAGAAAGCCTGGGAGGAGGCCGCAGGACAGGGTCAGAAGGCCTGGGAGGAGGCCACAGGACAGGGTCAGAAGGCCTGGGAGGAGTCGAGGAGGACCCCAGGGACGGTGCCATGGTAGGCGGTGACCAAGGAGGCTTGGAAGGTTCTGGGGGTTTAGTAGGCTGAGCTGGCACAGGCAGAACCATGGAGGGTGGAACCATGAACGCCCTCAGAGGCAGAGCCGAAGAAGGCGGAACAGGCAAAGCCGTGGAAGGCGGAACCATGAAGCCCCTCTGGGGCAGAGCCGCAGAAGGCGGAGCCGTGAAAGGGTCAGGGGGCGGAGCAGGCGCAGGCAGAGCCGTGGGAGGCGGAGCAGGCAGAGCCGTGGGAGGCGGAGCCGTGGGAGGCGGAGCAAGCAGAGCCGTGGGAGGCAGAACTGAGGAAGGGTTTGGAGGCTGAGCCGAGGAAGGGTCTGGCGGCGGAGCAGGTGCAGGCAGAGCCGAGGCAGTCTTCAGAGGCGGAGCGCTGGGTGGCTCTGGAGGTGGAGCGCTGGGTGGCTCTGGAGGCGGAGCGCTGGGTGGCTCGGGAGGCGGAGCGCTGGGTGGCTCGGGAGGCGGAGCCGTGGAAGGCTCAAGGGGGGCAGGTTCTTGGACGGTCGAGGCTACAGGCGCTGGCTCTGGCTCTTGGACGGTCGAGGCTACAGGCGCTGGCTCTGGCTCTTGGACGGTCGAGGCTACAGGCGCTGGCTCTGGCTCTGGCTCTTGGACGGTCGAGGCTACAGGCGCTGGCTCTGGCTCTTGGACGGTCGAGGCTACAGGCGCTGGCTCTGGCTCTTGGACGGTCGAGGCTACAGGCGCTGGCTCTGAGGACGGGGCCGTGGAGGGCGGAGACTGGTGAGCGGAAGCCCCTCCTCTTCTCCTCCTCCTCCTGGCAGAAGAGGCTGGCAACGCTGGCGCTGGGACGGACGAGGCTGGCAACGCTGGTGCTGGGACGGACGAGGCTGGCAACGCGTTGGCCGTGGCAGGCGTGGGCGTGGGCTCGTTGGCCGTGGCAGGCGTGGCCGTGGGCTCGTTGGCCGTGGCAGGCGTGGGCTCGTTGGCCGTGGCAGGCGTGGGCTCGTTGGCCGTGGCAGGCGTGGGCTCGTTGGCCGTGGCAGGCGTGGGCTCGTTGGCCGTGGCAGGCGTGGGCTCGTTGGCCGTGGCAGGCGTGGGCTCGTTGGCCGTGGCAGGCAGAGACTGAGGAGCGGAAGCCTTCCCTCTTCTCCTCCTCCTGGCGGACGGGGCTGTCAACGCTGGCCCTGGGACAGACAAGGCTGGGGGCACGTTGGCCGTGGCAGGCGTGGAGGAACGAGTCATGGAAGGCTGGGGGGTGACCACTGTGGGGAGAGAGATAGCGTCCTCCTCTGCAATACCCACAGTAAATGGAGACCCACAGATCCTCAGGGTCTCTTCGAGGAAGTCAATTAGCGTCCAGCCAGGGGTCGCTGGTGGTAGCCGCTCCTTTAACGAAGGATCAAGATTCGCCCTGAAGAAACCGACCAAGAGAAACTCCGGGAAGTCAGACAAATTGGCCAGCTCGGAAACTCACGGACGTGGGCCTCAATTGGGCGATCCTCCTGTTTGAGGCCGAGAAGCAGGAGATTGGCCTGTTGGGCAGTGAAAGCTGCTGGATCCATTTTGGTTGGTCGTTCTGTTATGAAGAGGGCAGACGAGGGAGTAAGGATCCAAATGCAGCTTTATTTGAAGTTTGCTAAGTAAAGGGAAGTATAAATGCAGGAACAAATGAAACGTCCACGAGGGGAAAATAAAGAGAAGAACACAAGAAAATAACACGGGGGGGGGGGGGGTCTTGCAAGGAGGGCACAGGCAGGAACACGAACCAAGGCAGGATTCAGGAACTTAGAACAGAGCATCAAACATTAATATTAGCATTAACAACGACCAACAAAGGACAAGGTGAACATGAGGGCTTAAATACAAAACAAGGGGAAACATAGACCAATGGGAAAACAGAACTCAAAACAAGATAACAAGGCAATTAACTGAAACCAATGACAAAGCTAGAACAGATAATAAAGTAATCAAACAATAAACCAATGAGGACCAGACACATGGACAAGGAGGGAAAACAGGACATGACAAAACTTCAAAATAAGAGTGCATAAAACAAAGGGCAATACGGAACATAAAAGGTGCCAAAACTTAGTGCATAAACACAGAGCAATGTGGAACATAAAAAGTGCCAAAAACTTAAATAAAAAGGTACACAAACCAAAGACGGTGTGGATCGTTACACCAGTAAAAATGCTAATTTTGGATATCATTAATTACATTTGCAGAAGTAAAAATGTAAATTCTTGGTATAAAAAAATGACATTATTACTCACAGAAATACCCATTCTTGATATGAAAACAAAAATGAATATCAACTTGTAAAAGCAGTATTTTTTTATATCTGTAACTGCATTTTCATTAGCAGCGATGATCTATCATTCACTCCTGTTCAAAACTTAATTACAGATATCTGCTTTAATTCTTTGTTAAAATAAAAAATGTATCATATCAGCAATGTACATCTTACTATTATAAAATATATATATATACTGGCGGACAAAAGTTTGGAATAATGTTTTTGTTCTTATGGAAGGAAATTGTTACTTTTATTCACCAAAGTGGCATTCAACTGATCACAAAGTACAGTCAGGACATTAATATCATGAACAATTACTATTACAATTTACAATTAGAACTTTTTTTTTTCTCCCCTTAATCTGGGTGGTGGAGGACAAATCTCAGTTGCCTCCATGTCTGAGACATCAATCCATGCATTTTATCACGTGGCTTGTTGAGCGCGTTACTGCAGAGACCTAGCGCGTGTCTAGCAGTCTAGCTGATCCCACAAAATCTCAATGGGGTTAAGATCCATAACACTCTTTTCCAATGATCTGTTGTCCAATGTCTGTGTTTCTTTGTCCACTCTTAACCTTTTCTTTTTGTTTTTCTGTTTCAAAAGTGTCTTTTTCTTTGCAATTCTTCCCATAAGGCCTACACCCCTGAGTCTTCTCTTTACTGTTGTACATGAAACTGGTGTTCAGAAGGTAGAATTCAATGAAGCTGTCAGCGGAGGATATGTGAGACTCTGATGTACTTATCCTCTTGTTTAGTTGTACATCTGACCTTCCACATCTCTTTCTGTCCTTGTTAGAGCCAGTTGTCCTTTGTCTTTGAAAACTTTAGCGTACACATTTGTATGAAATCTTCATTTTTTTTTCTGGCAATTTCAAGCATTGTATAGCCTTCATTCCTCGAAACAATGATTGACTGATGAGTTTCTAGAGATAGCTGTTTCTTTTTTGCCATTTTTGACCTAATATTGACCTTAAGACATGTCAGTCTATTGCATACTGTGGCAACTCAAAAACAAACACAAAGACAACGTTCAGCTTCATTAAATGAACCAAATATCTTTATAACTGTGTTTGATATAACGGCAAGTGATTTTCTAGAAATGGGGCCTGTCTAGATTTGTTCAAATATGACTTCTTTCAAATAGTGATAGTGCTGTTGTATGATACAACATTTGTATGTTATATGATAAAAATGATAAATAATGCATTTTAATTAAATTATAGTTATTAAAAAGGATTTTTTTTATATCTGTTATTTATTTTTCATTATTAGCAATGTAATTTCAGATACGTATATGTCTAGAAATAAATAGTAGATTAATTACAGAGATAAAGGTTTAGTTACAATCACATTATAGATATCTAAAATTAACATTTCCACTTGCGAAAAACCACATTACAGATATACACTTGATAAATGTGTTGCATGATTATCCACAGTTGTGATTGTCCACTTTTGGCCTGTTCTTCAACCAGTGACTGACTGAACAAGTGGCATGTGTACATGAGCACATAAGCTACTCAGCCAAATATATCATTTATATTTTCAGTGGTGGTCTGTGGTACACTCGCCCAGTTGATGAAAGACTGGTGAGAAAGACTGAGCTCACATTGACTCTGCTGTTCAAACCTTTAACTTTATATTAAATGTCACAGAATGTCACAGTGTAGCAGAAAATGAACCTTGGCTTGCTGCGGGTTAGTACCTCTGTTCTCGTAAGTAACTAACCTCTCTATTTCTGCAGTACCTCTCTTGGTGTGTGTGTGTGTGTTTCGAGGCTCTGGTTAGCTTGCATCACTTTTAACACTGCTGTAATTCACAAAACCTGCTGCTTGGAGCCAGAATGGTCTTTCATTTATTTAAAAGGAAACTCTTACATCTAGTAAAGTAGAGCAAACTTAGAGTTGTGTCTATGGCAGAAATATTTGCAGTGTTTGGAATAACCATTTCTGCCATTTATACCTGCGGTATATATGATACAGTACATATGGTAGCACACATTTTGATCTTCAGCATGCGTGTCGGTCAGAGCAGCAGTAATCTACAAGTCGCTCCTATTGACCTGGTGAAGCTAGCGTCATGCTGAAGAATGAGCTCATGGGCTAATGTTTCATAACATCTCAAGTATTCTCTAAACAAATGAATCTCCACTGTTATTGGATCAGCCAATGTGAACTCATTTTGAACATTCTTCATAACAAATCAACGCTCAAGACTACATGTAAAACATCAACTAATATGACATTAAAATGTGTTATCAATGACTTCATGAATTCACACAAGATCAGTAAAAGAAGCTGTTTTAACTATGTGATGATTTAAAGTCATATATTCAGTAGTTAATGTTTAATTAGTCATCTTTACACTCTGCATTCATGGTGCTTATGCGCTAACGCATTATACGCAGCTATAATTGCGCCGGTTGCACTATGTTATTGTATTTTATGATGACACTGATACTACTGCAAAGATGGGTGTAGAAAAGTGTGTTAATGGGTAGAATACAGACAAAAGAATGATGATAAGAGAGGCATATCTTACTTTGGGCAGATCATCAATATCATGGGCACCTGCAGGATTTCATCTGAGGATACGCACAGAAATTTTCCTTGTGCAACCTTATATATATATATATATATGAATGGACTGGGGGCATGCGCCCTCCCAAAGGAGAACTTTTTTGCATAAACAACACCAACGCATTAAATTCTGGTGACTTTGAGAGAATATTTTTTAATTTTTTCCTGAATATGAGTAGCACTTCATGTAACTATTGGTTAAAGCATTTCTTCCAGGACAAACAAGTTCTCACTCTGAAAACAAAATGCACCACAGCGAACAGAGCAGAGCGCAGGTGTCTCGAGACACAGCGTCTAAAAATGCAGCACTCCCATTTAAAATGATAAAAACACAGTGAAACTTAACACAGTTGTCAAAAGACATCCATCTTCCAAATGTTTACATGGAAAACGATTGAAAAACATGAGCGGACGCAAAAACACGTTCAGTTTGAACAGCCCCTTGTTCACATGACACAACACTAGCTGAAGTTTCTCAAAGATACCTCTCAAAAAGACAGAATTTTGTTTCAGTTGATTGTAGGTAAATTTACACTGTATTCAGCTCTGTTTGTTCTATTTTCGTAAATATCCCAATACAGCTTTACTGTGAGAATATGCTCCAAATGATTCAGTGAGAGAGTTCTCTGAATGAAATATACTGAATCACGAATCGATTCAGACAATTTTGCAAGCCCGTTTGGCCAATTCACTGAAAAGAACTGACTCAAAAGAATTATTCATTCGCAAATTGGGCATTGCTAGTCCTTTTAAACAGCCAACAGAAATACGGGATACATTTCATGAATTATGAAATATTCTGAGAGCAAATATTTCTCAGGTCAGTCGGCGCGCTCATGGTATGCACAGTACATACAGCCGTACAGCTGCAGGTGCCATTGAGATGTATAAATGGCTTTCGGCTGCAGACATATCAAACAATAGAGTGAGTTGTTAGTTTCAGAGTATTTGAGCAGACTTGATTTCTTTTGTAGAATAATTAAACAAAAAACTAAATTGCATTACATATTCTTGGAAAATGTCTGTAGCTCACTGATAACTCTGCATGCCGGTGTGTTCATGTTGACTGAGTGAATGGAATTAGTTGTGGGCCTCATAGTAGGGGAACTCCAGGTCACACCAAACGATGATGTGGACCAATGGAAGTAAGAATGTGTTTAGTAGCCGGTAAGAAGTGTTCTTGAAAGTTTGCCCTGGCGAGTTGTTGCAAACAACCAAAACGATCTCAAAAACACTTTCATTTTAGCTAGATTTTCATACACTGAATTTTTTTTTCTCCAACTCCAACTTTTTTAGTGACTTGTTGCATCAAAATTTTTCAATTGGCTCAATGACAGTTCTATGAATTGAATCTTCTCTTTTGCGCCAACAGTTTTTTAACATTGGCACATTCAGAAATGATCTGTTGAGCCTGTGAAACATCTTAAAATATATAGTACATATATTTTAAGTCCTTGTAATCCTCTATCCAAAGAAGATAATGAACACATTGGTAAAGACTCACAAATTGCCTTAAACCACATGCAATTCCTGAGTCTATATGGTGAATAAAGCCAGAAAAGCCAGTCTTAGAGTCTTAAAGCCAATAATAGAATACACACACAGACACACACCTGAATGACCTGAATGGTCTTTGAAATCCTGCCATCTGTAATAGGGGATAAAAGGCATAGTGAAGCACAATCTGAAAAAAAATAACAGGCTTTTGTAATTTTTTTAAGCATACTGTGCTGTAAAAAGTATTGGATTCTTTTGTGCACATTTTTAACTTTGTATGTGGAAACATATTGTTGGCAGTTGTATAGACAGAGAGAATCTGGTGGTAAAATGGACACTTTGTCTGTCATTTCTTTGCTGTTCATGGTTTAGTGTTTTATCTTGACATTCAGTCAGAGTAATTTCAAGGAGTACTGCGTATGGAAAACCTGCCAATAAATAAATCTAATTAATTTCACTTATCGTTAACATTGTTTTGACAGGGAAATCTATTGATAAATGGACAAGTTACCATTTCTACTCAAGTTCAAAATCATAATGGCTAGTAGTTCTTTTTGAAAATCTTAGCTTGAAATGCTGCTTTATGTGAGCACAGTACCATTTCAATGGAGGGCAAATCAAAATAAAGAAATGTTATGCCATATTCTGTGTTAAAATGAGTGATTCATTTTCATGCTAAATAATACAATCTTAAGAATATCTTCAAATGTGATCTGAATTTTCCACAGACAAAACAGTATTTCACACAGATGTGTAATGAGAATAAAAACAACACTCAACCACTCACTAAAACTCAAAGTGCTTCCGTTTTCCTCAACAAAAAAAAGAGAGGCTTTGACAGTTTAAACTGGACCAAAAATGGTGCGGACACTACGCCAGAAATGTCTATTGCAGGGTGCATTTTAATATTCGATGAAAACATTTGATCATAGAAGGCAGGCTCCTGGTAGAAGACAATGGGATTCATTTAGAGATGAAAATGTTACCATGATACCATTGAGAGGATGAAATGTGGAGAGCAAACCACATGAAAATGGCCTGTGGACGTTTTTGTCAGATGATTTCTCTGGTCTACCTAACTTATGTTAATAATACAGCATGAGAACTGCAGTTAGCTCAAACAAGATACTCAATACTTACTACTCATTTTATAAGACTCAGGATGGTGGTGTAATGCAGTTCAATGGAGAGGAGGAGGCAAGAACTGGCTTGACGATATAAATAATATTTTAATGAAAAACTTAAACAAAAGACAAAACATACACATGACGGACATGTCCGTAAACGATCTCTCTCTCCCGCACCATCCTCTGCGTCGGCCTTTATCCCTCTCGGAGGCTTGTTTAGCCTAATACAGGACCGGGTGTGTATCATCACGACCCGGCCCCGCCCTCCGCCCTGCCACATTCCTCCCTCGTTCTCTCAGACTGGGGAGCCCCGGGCATGACGTACACCCCCCCCCCCTCTTTCCCTGGGGGAGGGCGTGCCCTAATCCCCGTCTGCTGGAAGGACATCTCTGTCTACCTGGACGAGGGTAGACATGTAACAGTATAGTACCCCCCAAAAATACACTGTAAAATTTAAAAGATAGGGAAAAGGCCAACGCAGAGTGGCAGTGAGAGAGAGAGGAGAGAGAGTTGAGAAAAAAAAAAAACGTACTCGCCGGTTCTCCGATACGCCGTAGCTTGTTCCTCGGCCACTCCTCCACCCTCTAACAGACGACAACTGAGCCTCTCCAGACGGATTGGAGGCAGTCCTCCAGCCCCTGGCGGACGGAATGCCCTGCCGTGTCCTCGGGGAGCCGAAGGGGTCTCCCCCGTCCCTGGCAGTGGTTCTCCCGCTCCAGGCGGTCAGTCTCCGAGCCCCTCCCTGCTCGCAGTCAGCGGTCTCAGACCCTGCCGCGTTTCAGCGGCTGGAAGGAGACTCCTCCGCCCCTGGCAGCGGCCCTGACCGCTCCAGGTGGTCGGCTAGGAGCCCCATCTCCCCTTGCAGTCGGCAGCCGTTCCTCCGCTTCCAGGTGGCTGGGCTCCTTGTCCCCCGGCAGTCTGCTCTGTTGGGGTGGATGGTAGTGGTGAGAACTCTACTACTGCGTATCCCTCCTCCTTCCCGGATTTTGGCATCAGTGTAACATTGTTCAATGGGAATGAGGAGGCGAGAACCGGCTTTACGATATAAATAATATTTTAATTATAAACTTAAACAAAAGACGAACACACACACATGACACACACACACTCTAGTCGCACCACCGTCTGCATCGGCCCTTATCCCTCTCGGAGGCTTAATTAGCCTGATAAGGGACCGGGTGTGTATAATAACAACCCGGCCCCGCCCTCCGCCCTGCTACAGGTGGTCTTTCTCTTCTCTTGGGAACAAAGTTCATTTCAGTCTTCGGACTTCAGACTTTGCGGTCTCCACCAACATACAAATGTTGATTTTTCATGCGCATGCGTAGTCCATTTTATGCATTCTATGATTTACTCAGCCAAGCAAACTTTAGACCAGTTGAACCCTATAGTTTATGCTTGTAGAACAAACAGCACTTGACAAATTAACACCAAAGTCAAATACCCTTTACGCATGAGAGTAAGTAAAAGTGAAGCTTGCCTTACCAAACACCAATAACATCAATGTGTGATTACAAGCAGCTCTACAAAATAATGTTTTAATTAGTCTGTGTACTTCATTATAATTACTCACTACAGGAACACTGTGATGTAAAGTGTGACCTTACTTCAATCTAGTGAAAAAACCTTGATGGATTAATAGGATGAAATACAGAGTAAACATTGTGTTCTGAGTTTTTGAGGATGTTTCAGACTTTGACAGTAATGTTCATGCAGAACAGCTCTGGCATGGTTGGCATGTGAGCTCTGGTGTGTAGACATCTGATGTTGGCGAGAGCATGCAAATGAATGAGGTGAAATGGCTTTCTGCACTTCCCATAGTAATTTCACAGCTGTCATCCCCTGTGAGAGCAGCTCACCTTTACATGAGAAAACACACTTAACAGCGGCCCAAGAACAGGCCTTTTCTTACAATTCAAGGAAGAGTGAAATTTCAGTCAAATATACCCTCATGTCACACAAAACCTGTATTTGTCTATAGACTTGAAATATAGACCAGTCTAAAGTCTACTAGTATGGTGCTTTAACACTATATTTTTTTTTTCTTTCTTTCTTTTCTTCACACAGCACAACAAGCATTGTCTGTGTTTTTTGAATTTTAGGTTATTTCTTCTTTTATTTGAAACCATCAAAAGTTTAGGAATCTCAAGAAAACTTCAGCATCTATTTTGTTTGTTTGTGTATCATATGCAAATTTAATTTGGGAAACTTGCGCAAATTTTATTTAATTTATAAATAATGCACATATCAAAATAAAAGTTGTGTGCTGTCTGCTGCCTTGTTCTTCACAGTCAGAGTCAGCAGCAGTGTGTGTGTGTGTGTGTGTGTGTGTGTGTGTATGTGTGCATGTGTGTATGTTATATAAAGTATCCAGTATCCAATCAAGCAAAAAAAACATTAGATTGAATGTATTTCGAGCTATTGATGAAGAATAAAACTTGCCAGAAATTAAAACTCATTTAGCTGGTTTATATGAGATGACAGGCTTGTGCAACAAAATAACATCGCCATCAGTACGGTATATAGCCACACAACAATGATCAAATAAGACACATCTAATATGTCGATGCATTGGTCCTAAAAAAAAAGCCTCCTGCTTTTTCAGAAAAAAAATTAAAATAAAATCCATAAACATTTTACCGTAGAAGGAGGGACCTGAGCCATGTGACCAGTACAGAGACTTGTGGGTGGGCTCTTTTCATATGGGCCAATAAGCAACCACCCAGAACACCCAAGCAATGGCATAGCAATGTGCTACAAACACAGAAAACAACTTGGCAACAGCATAGTAACAACCTGGCAACCACTCAGAACACCCTAGCAACCACATATTGAAGCAATGCTCTAAAACACACAGATCACCTTGACAACTGCATAGCATGCACCAGCAACCATCTAAAAACACCCTAGTAACCACATACTGTAGCCTCAATGTGCTAAGAAGCAAAGATAACACTTTAGCAACCACCCAGAACACCCTAGTTCATAAATGATATACTGTTGGACATTTTCATGAGTGCTGGTAATTATTCATACACATCCCGTCTTGTTTAAATGTGTGTGTGTGTGTGTGTGTGTGTGTGTGTAAATAAAAAATACAGAATTTCAGATGTGCTGGAAATTACTTGTAAAAAAAAATTTTTTTTAATTAAAATTAAATTCTTCTGTGCTACAAATAATCTATTATTTAAAAAAAAAAATAAAAAAAATAAAAAAGTAAAGTAGTGAAAGTACATGTGAAAACAGTGTTTTAAGGGAGTCCTCAGAAGCAAAAGTCGAATTATTCACATATATATATATATATATATATATATATATATATATATATATATATACACACAGGTATTGATAAAGGTATTGATATTGTTTCATTTAAGTTGAGTTTCAATTCTTTGCTCTTGTTTTGTTGTGTTAAAGTCAGAAGTCCAGGAAGGAATAAGCTTCCTGGTTAGGTTGATGTTGACCCCATAATTTCACACCAAACACACGTGTGTAAATTTCATGTTACAGTAAACTGTCAATTCCAGCACTGTGTTTATTACACAGGAACAAACACACACCACATTTTGTCTGTGACATTTCTGTCCCTCCACACGATCTTTCAAAGCCTGAAAATAAAATGTTAATGATGATAACTAAAAGGGATGATGACAAAAAGACAATTTTGACTCCCTATAAGTGTCCTATTTTATCATTTACAAAAACAATTAGTAAGAAATGACATTTAATGATAATCATGAATATTGTGCAGTTTTTTTGTTGGCGATTTAGTAAATTCTCATTGTCCTGATCTAGAGGTCACGCAAGAAGGCATTCGAGGTTGGCGAGATAAACAGGACGAGCACTTGTGTCCGCTGAACACCCCCTGAAAGGTGTTTGGTATCGGACCTGACCATTTGGGACACTTTTACATGGACAGATCAAACTTCAGAAATGAAATCCAGCAGGTCACCTTTAGGATATTTTTTTTTTTCTTATTTGTGCATGTAAATTGAACCTGCCATGATGGGCCGAAGACTAAAATTAGATGATGTAATGTATGTGAACATACAGCACTACCACACAATCACAAAGACAATGTCTACAGAGACAGACAACTTATAAAATAACACAAAGAAAAATGATTCAATATTTGAATAAAAAATTTTTTTTTTAGATATAAATGATTCCTCTCACTATTCAGTCATTTACAGAAATACAGTTTCTCAAAAACTATTTGGACACAAGACATACTTAAAAATGCATAAATGTGTTGTATCAAATTACAAAACCTATAAGCAACACCAGCATATTGTACATTCACAAAAAATCACATTGACCCCAGTTGGTAAAAAGTCACTTTTAGTAAGTTCTGGGAAAAGCTCCAGCAGTGTTTGTTTGCTGACACCTCTTGCTTTGATATTTTGATATCTAATGCAATGACATTATTTTAACATGATTAAATGTGACTCATGTTTCCAAATAAGTTTTGTGCTCACCATATATGTGAGCATTCATTTCATTTCATACAACATGCAGCTTTTCAAAATGCACAAGCCCTTTTAATTTGATCATGTGCTGGACGTTAATTATAGATATCTAAAATACAATTTTTACTAGTTAAAATGCAAGAATTAGCATTTTAACAAGTACAAAATACATTTTAGATATCTATAATTAACGTCCAGCACATAATCAAATTAAAAGGGCTTGTATTTTGGGATATCAGTAATTGAATTATTACTAGTGAAAATGCTTGTTTTATACCAGCGGATGGATGGATGGATGGATGGATGGATGGATGGATGGATGGATGGTTGGATGGATGGAATGTCACCTGGTAAAACATATATAATTACTGATATCTGTAAATGCATTTTCACTACATTTATTTATTTATTTATTTATTGAAATAAAAAAAAAAAAACATATATTCTATAAACGCAATATTCTACAAGTAAAAAAAAATAAATAAACAAAAATTATATATATATAAATGAACATTGTTAATAGTTCAGATGTCCATTCCTGATATCAACAACTGAATTATAACTAGTAAAAATGCTCATTATTGATGTCTGAATGTTAGGAAGGGAATAAAACCTGTGCCAAGTCAAATATGCGGATCACGGATGGTGCGCTGTGGCGACCGCTAACAGGAGCAGACAAAAGTATAAGAAGATTGATGTCTGAAATGTAATTTTATCATGTTATATTCAGCATGTGGCGAGCAGGGCGGGGCCAAGCGACATCTGGGCGGAGCGAGGCTGGGAAGATAATTGGTGAATGAGTTCCACCTGTGTGCCACACCGGTCTTGCATTCCATTGAGGGGCGACGGGAGTGTTTAAAGAAAGGTGACAGCGGTAGATGAGAAACAGAGAGACACACAGACCTGTGTGTGTTTGTGTTTATGTATTACACGTAAAAGCCGACGATGTTTGTAACAGTGAAAAGTGTGTGTAAAGAAATGTCTACGTGTTGTGTCAAGCCTGTCCCAGCTTCCTCCTTGCCCATACATTCCTTGAATCGTTACACGGTATTTCAGATGTGGTAAAATGGTAAATGGTCTGCACTTATATAGCACCTTTTTTAACCTTAGAGGTTACCAAAGTTCTTTGCACTGTGTCCGAATCACCCATTCACACTCACACTCATGCCATACACCAATGGTGGCAGAGGTTTGTGGTTCAGTGTCTTGCCCAAGGCCACTTCGGCATGTGGACATCTGTGGGCCAGGAATCGACCCACCAACCCTGCGATTAGTGGACAACCCGCTCTACCAGCTGAGCCACAGCCGCCCCGTCCCGTAGATATGTGGAATTGGGTAATTAACAATATCTTAAAAGGCTTTGTTATTAGTTACAATCATATTACAGATATCTGAATGTTATGAATTAACATTTTAACTAGTGAAAACGGAGTTATAGATACGTATAATCCATGTCTTACATGTGAGTTAATGTCAAAAGGGCTTGCCATAATGTACATACTGTATGTTCAAACTACACAGGGAGTTGTAATGGCAGAGTTGTGATTTCCTCATCGTTGTGATGCTCTCAGAACAGATCTGACAAAATATCTTCAAATGAACAGCTGGCGTAACTCGCTCAAGAATCAAGCGTCTCTTATCATGATGCCGTTGTGTAATCAAACACCTCGGTCGCCAGTGGTTAGAGTTCTCAAGAACTCTAAGTGGCACCTGTTGGCACACAAGCAGCATTTGATGGCACAGAAACTGTTTGCGCCTTTAAACGACACTTCTCGCCAGTATTTGCATAATATCCGTCAAAGAGTTGCGTGTCTTAAACAGCCATAAAGATCTAAAGAGCATGTTGTTTTTTTCAACTTCAGATCTGCATAAGAGTTTCGGCCTGTCATGACACATTTATGCCAGTCCTGCACAACCTGTGAAGTGTTTTTGCAGATGGCAACAAAAAATGTCTTATCGCAGCATCAGCTAGGGACAGAAAAGGAGTTCTTTTGCTCCATTATGTGTTTGTGTGTTTGTTTGTTTATTTTTCTGCTGAACGCAGCTGCTTGAACGCCTCCATGCAGAAACGGCCAATATGGCTGCGCGGCTGTACTCGAGGCTTGCGGCCAGGAGGGACAATTTTTGGAAAGCGGTACCAGTGAAATTTGACTGCTGATGGCTTCCAGTGTGCATCATTTCCGGCCGGCCCTTTTTTACTTTCATCTTTTTCTTCTTCCCCAGCTCCTGTGCATGTTGCGTTGCGTGTGTTTGCTGACACGTGCACTCGGGCGGGCTGGTAACAGCTCTCTTAGTCCCGCACCTGTTATTGAACAGTCAGTCATACAACTGTGGAGGAAAACTCAATAATGTCAAGGATTTGAGCCGAGTGTGATTGCCATCACTACTGCAGAGGAATGTACGGCATTCCCAGAGTGCCACAGATTTACCCTGGTAATATACACCTGTCACTCACAGCGACCTATGATGCATTCTGTACCAGAGACGGAGAACACAAGCACAATCATTTACACTTTTCTTATTTCAGAGTCGTTATATCATTTGTCAAGCTAGCTCTCTCTCTCTCTCTCTCTCTCGTGCTGTTCAATGTGCGTTTATAAAATATGAAGGTGTCTTCATTTTCATTTCTGAATTGATATGCAGCACATATAACACGTCCGTAACACTTCACTTTTATGTTCCCTTTGTTAAGGGTTTATATAGCGGTTCAATAAGGGCTAATAAGTAATTCACCAATGTATTATAAAACACTGATATGTGGTTATAACAACATGCATACAAACGGTGACTTTAATGCAATAACTGCCAAATGTGTGCCATTTTACCTCACGTGTTATAAATGCTTGTTAGCATTTATTAAACATTTATTAACATCAGTTACCTATGAAAATTTACCTTCAAGTAAAGCATTTATCAAGCAGTTGCCAACATTAGAAATGAGTTTATGTAAAGTTCAGTGTGGTTTAAAGGTCATCAGGTTTTTTATATGATATCTGCTGTGAATGAGTCTCATTATAGTTGTGTATTTTGCTGCATTGTGACATAAATCATGATTTTTGGGATTGTATGTTATTATTATTATTATTATTATTAAAAATAAGTGTATTTATTAAGCAATTACAACATGTAAGTTCATATTCTCACTGTTTGGCAAGTATTGAATGATTGCCCTTTTGAACTTTAACCATGTTCCTATAACTGCATATAAATGATTTATAATGCATTTGTAAATGATGTATAAGTCATTAACAAGCCCCTTGATAAATCCTTAACAAAGGTGTCACAATCAAAAACTGTGCACAGACAAGTCAAGTCATTTTTATTTGTACAGAGCAAACACACATCGTTTTTGTTTTCACGGCACGCAGTTCTACAGGAAAAGGCAGGCCAGAGTTGTATTTTGTCCACAAAAAAAGAAAAAGTATATTTTTGAGACAGTGTACATGTAAATGACCTGTATTTGTGAATTATATTGTGAACTACTAAACAGCGGATGGGTGTGTATTCAACTTTACATGTCCCAACGGTTGAATTTCATCAAAACAAACCTTGATATAACGTATGAGAGTCTCATTAAAACTGGATTGGACACTTTTTAATCAGGCCTTCATCATTTATTTTTGCTACTGTTTAAATGTCAGTCATGTATTGTTTTAGCCATGTCCCGGCCCAGACCCTCATTTTTAAACTATGAAAATCCATAAAATAATTTTTTTTAAATATTGTGTAAAATTCTAAATGTTTACTTTTGTATTTTTTTTTATTATTATTATTATTTTTTTTTAATTATGACGGACCTAGCTGTGGCTTCATTTCCACCACACAAAATAGTTTTGTCTCAAGTTTTTTTTTTTTTCAACATTAAGTGCACTTGTTAACCTAGTGGATAAAAGTGTCAGTGAGAAGCTTGAGACGAAACACAAGTCCAGTAATGTTTGAAGAAAGCCCAGAAAATTCAATGTAAATCTCACTTGCTTTTTTAACTGTGTGTATTAAGTGTACATAAAATGTTAGCTATGAAACAAGCCTTACCAAGACTGAGTCAGACATTATTTTACTTTTCATAAATGTTAAAAATGTCATTTCCATAAGTGTTATTTCCAGCACAATACAGAATTTGAGAAGTGCACAGTGGTGGGAATGTTCATTCCATTCATAAATGAATAAATAAATACATGACAAAAAATGACTCCTGCGATGCATGCACATTCACTGTGGACATTCATAGTATACATGTACACACACACACACACACACACACACACACACACACACACACGCACGTTCTACCAGTTACACTTGTGACCTTAAAAACGCTTTTATATAAAGGTTTATTATTTAATGCTTAAAACTAGTTTTGTCGACAAATATACAGTACGCAAACGTTTTACTGCTTTAAAAATGTTAAGTATACAGGATGTACAGATTTATTTATTTATTAAAATGCCATGTCCGGCCTTATTTAGGCCCATTAAAATGATTCTCCCGTCCACTTTTAATCTTAGTTTAATTGAACTCTCTGCTCATGTGGTTTATAAACTGTGTTTCAGACACATTGAGCATGTCACGCGCTGCACTGGGCTGCTGTCCATGTCGTTTTCTTTAAGTGAATGTACTAACACTTAAGATGAGCTGATCTTTGCTAAAGCAATGCGCCGGCCTTTATAACTCACCAATGTGCTTTTAGCAAACATTAACACATAGAGTACAGTGAGGAAATTACAGCGCTAATATTGCTGTGGAGGAGGCGTCCAAACGCACCTTCCGTTTCAATTTACGGTCTGAAGTGAGAACTTAATAACCCAGCCAGCAATAGCGATTCGCTTATTCAGAGGAATCTGAGCAGAGTTTGTAGATTTGTGATTATTATTTTGTTTCGGGATGTGTAATGAGTTTGAACAATGCCGTTAATGGGATTATTGGCAGGCCACCAGCGTTTCTTATGTGTGGCTGAGAGCACTTTTTGGCCAATAAATCAGTTCAGTTCACACAGCAATATTCAAATCTGTGTTAATAAATGCGTTAGAACATCGCAGTGTTGGCATGACCCGCCGGACACAAACCTGCATCCTGAATCTATGTCACAAGCATGTGTACTACCACCCAGCAACCATTCCAGTCCCATTACTGTTATTATACAAACTTTGTATACAAAATTGTATGGTAACACAAAGACTATATTAGCATGAGCAATAATAAAGCCTTAAATAAATCTTCAGTTTCACTCAATCCTGCCATGTTAACTCTTGTTAAAAAGTTGTCTTGTCAGCTTTACTTTATCCATGTGCGTTGGTACAACATTTTTGGTTTGTTTAAAGGGATAGTTCACCTAGAAATGGAAATTGTGTTTGACTTTCTTGCTTCTGCTGAACACAAATGAAGAGTTTTATTAGAGTTTAAATGAAGAGAAAGTGAATGGTGACCAAAACTTTGAATCTCCAAAAATCACATAAAGGCAACATAAAAGTAATCCATAACTTATATGATAATTTTGGGAGCGAAACAGATCAATATTTCAAGTCAAGTCAAGTGGATTTTATTTAAGTCCTTTTTTACTATAATTCTCCACTTTCGCTTCCACATTCTTCTTCTTTTGTTTTTTGCTGTTTGTATCTTAAACACCTACTAGTTGGGGTTGGTGAAAGGTGGAGATTTATAGTAAAGAATTACATAAATATGGATCTGTTTCTCATCCACACCTATCATATCGCTTCAGAAGACATGGATTTAACCACTGGAGTCAACATTCAAAGTGCACAACTGGATACATTTTATTCTTCTTTTCTGTGCTTTTTGGGGTTTCAAAGATTTGGTCACCATTCACTTGCATTGTATGGACCAACAGAGCTGAAATATTCTTCTGAAAATCTTTATTTGTGTTCAACAGAAGAAAGAAAGTCATATACATCTGAGATGGCATGAGGGTGAGTAAATGATGAGAGAATTTTAATTTTTGGATGAACTATCCCTTTAACTGAAACTGGGCAGGATATTTCTAGTTCCCAGCATGCTTTGTGTGGGACTTGACAGGGAGGGACTAAGATAAAATTAAGTGTTATTTTATGTCTCTTTGTGCCAGATGAATTAAAAGGAGTCCACATGTTAGTGTTTAATGTTTTGTCTTGAGATTTAGAAGAATGTCTGTTTCGTTGAAGTTTTGGGTGTTATCATCATGGTAAATAGAGCGGAGCTTGAGCCTGTGTTAAGGACCAAAACATTTGAAGTATTCTACATATAGCTCAATTCAGTGAGCAATTGCAGTGCTTCTCACCAGCACCTGTTTTGCATGATAATATTTTCCTGTATTTGGACATGCTTAATGTTGTTGGGTTTACTTGATTTACTTGGTTCCCTTTACTTGAAGTATTTACGGTGAAATTACATGTTGATTTGAAATGAAGAACACTTATGTCAAACATGTGAAACCACTGTACATGATTGAATCAAAGAGTTAAGGGAAAATGTTGAGGATATGATCAGAATATGACCTTAAAAGTTCAGAGAGAGGTTTTCAAAATCTTGGGGCAAAAGTGCTCTTCGCAGGGAAATACGTGTCTGCCGTCAGATTTAGCTTTGTTGAAAATGCTCTCAGTGAGTTTCTGATTTCAATGCGGGTCATTTAAATAACATGTAAACTTGTATGTTTTCCCCTCAAACTATTTATGTATCCTTCTTTACTTCTCCTTTCATTTCCTATAAACCTGAGCTCTGGACAAGCCACAAATTACACTGCCTGCTCACTTTACTTCTCTAACAGTAACTAGCCAAAGTTTAACTTACATAAAAAGTACCGTAAATATGGCTAAATATCTGTTTTATGTTTCAAGTGATGAACTTCACAAAGGCATTTCATTCAGCTTTGTTATGGAATTTTCAAAACACAAGTGATTGTTTAAGGGATGATAAAGGGGTTGATAAAGGGGTTCATTAATTACTAATAATTCATTTACAAATGCATTATGAATCACTGATGTGCGGTTATAGCAGCATGCACAAAAAAACAGACTTTCATGCAGTACCTGCCAAATAGTGAGCAATTGTAATTTGCTTTGCGTATTATAAATGCTTAATAACACTTATTCAACATTAGTAACCTATGAAAATGAAAGCTAAATGTAACATAGACACTTTAGGAAGCATTTATTAAAGAGTTGCCAACATTAGAAACCTGTACATAAAGTTCAGTATGGCTCCCTTTGGTGAACTCGAGCTGCGTATGATCGCTATGGGACACCATCCGAGTGTCACGTTGTGTCACGGTTTCCCATAGCGATCATACGCAACATCTCCTTCCCCTCAGGGAACCAAGGTTATGTTCATAACCAAGATGTTTAATGGTCATCAGGCTTTATTATATGATATCTGCTGTGAATGAGCATGAAGAGCTAAAGTGTTTTTGAGGAGGACTGAGTAAGTTGGGACGGCACTCGGAATAACACAATTTTTTTTTACATCAACTTGACAACACAAGTGAGTTCAGACATTAAAGTAATCAATATAAACACAAAATGACACAAACCCTCCTTTTAATCTCACTATAATAGTCTATTTTCTTTCAGTATTGTGGCATACATCTTAAATTTGTGATGCATTTAAATTGACTTATTATTCATTAATTAACCCCTTTATAAACCCTTAACAAAGGGAACATTAATATAAAGTGTTATCAAACTGGTGACAAAAAGCAAACACACACCCACACACAAACGTATCCCAGTGTTTCCTGAGGACATAAGACTTGTATGTGTGTGTGTATTTGAGGTGCATATGGAAAGGATCATTAGGAGGTGTTGTGAATCGTTTGATATAATCGAGTCATTAGGTATTCATTTGTGGCAGAGTGGCTTCCATATGACTGTCGCGGGGTGGCAGGTCCTCTCTACTGTCAGACAGCTTCTGTTCCCCTCACATAAACACACAAACAGATTGGCTCACTTGCATTTCTCTTCTGGGCGACAGTTTGGCGAGGACTTGGCAGGGACATGAAACCTTTCACTTTAATGTCTTTCCACTTTATGTTTCCCATATTTGAAATATTCTTACATTTTAAAGTTTGAGCTTTTTGGACTAGAAGTGGCTGTATTACTTGTGTAATCACAAATGAAAATCCTTGTGTCCTTTATGGATGGAGGAAAGAGGTTTTAAAGGGTCACAAACTTCACCTGGTTAAGCCCAATTTTTCACACTTCAGACTGAGATACGACTCTCGAAATGGGCAGGAAATAAGTAAATATCTGGCTGGGCCGAAAGAGGGAAAATGGAAGGGGATCAAAAGCTACTTCCAAAAACACACAATAGAGATGGCTGAACCTCACATTATGAGTGGAGATGAAAACAAAAGAGTTCGGGACTGTATATTTATCATGGGACAAATGTGTGAGCTAAACTTAGTAGATCAAAATAGACTTAAATTTTTTGGTTTTCAACCTGTTTATGATCAGTCGCACGGCGAGAAGACATGATCAGCAAGCGCCGGCGTCTAAAGAGAACATCCTCCACAAATACACCTGGAATACACCGCTGCATCACGCTTGAAGTGCAACAGCGGCCGGCCAATGTACACGTTCGCTTTGGTGCAGTTATTGACTGGGGACTGTGGTCCCCTCTGACATGTGATTTCAATCATATCATAGAGAAGAAGCGATGGAATCAGCACTTGTGACAGCCCACCCTCACAAACTGTAGCAGATCCTGGCACAGGTGATATAGGCTGCCGCCTAGGACGGCAATGCTCTCTGTTGCAGCATAACAGGGTACCTGCTCAGCCACCCCCGCAAAGAGCTTGCAAGTTTGCGATGGGAGAAAGGTGCCCAAAATTGTTCCACCTCGCCCTCACGTTGGACCTCACCTAGGGGACCTAGTAAGCCAGAACTGCCACTGCTCACAAACAGCATGTTTTGGAGCACGACTAGCACAACTACAGCCAAAAAATTCTCATGCTGGTCCAGTTATGAACTGAGGTGCGTTTTGTGGAGATATTTCGATCTGACCTCTGTGTTTAGTGTAAAAGTCTGCTCTGTTTTCTGTTTCCTGATGTCTCATCTATTACATCCATGAGTTTGAATTCTCTGCTGTTGCCGTAATGCCAGCTCATGCATGCATGAAGCGTTCCTTCTCATGAATAATATGGATACGTACTCCGAATCTGGTGACGTAAATATGTGCTGTCCTACCAATCAGAAATCAGAGTTTACACATTTACCCAATTTTTGTGACGTTGCTTAAACTTTAATTTAAATGAAAGAACGAAATGGCTCAATAATAAAAAATAAAAAAATCACTTTCACATTAACAACATAATTAATATTTTCATTTTTGTCCAAGAAGTGCAACCAGTACATACTGTTCACATCAAAACATTTGTTTTGGGGTTTCATGACCCTTTAAGTAACTAAGAGGTATTTGTGACCAACAAACTGATAAGACATTTCAGAGGTGGAGCAAGTTTTTTATAAAAAAATTATAATAATAATAATAATAATAATAATAATAATAATAAGTGCACAATAAGGCCTGGAACACTCATTAAAGTAAATAAGGTCAATTTTGATTCAATGTTGACTTTAAAGGTGCCAGTATACAATATATGTAATTAAAAGAACAAATGGGTGTAACGTCATTTCGAACAAAATGTGGTCAGCTTGCCAGCTTGCCAATACAAACTTTTCAGAAAAATTCGTACCAGCTGATAAATACATTCTCACTAGTGCAGGTCATAGGTGAGTGTGACCTGGTGCTCCACCTACTTTGAAGCTAATATTTTTTCAAGTTTGTTTCTTCTCTCAGTCGAGATCAGTCAACATGAACATGAGTTACAGAGCTGGTACAAAATTATCTACATCTGTAAGATTGTTTGTATAGAGCTATTTTCCAAGACCATGTGATGCGATTATTCTATTTTTCTGTGGAAGGAGCCAAATCTACTCAAATACTCTTAAGGGCCCATTCACACTGTTGTTTGATATTCTGCTTCCTTCATGTACCATCTGTAAGCCATTTACACTTCTTTCTAATCTCGCTCAACTGTCTCCCATTTCCTTAGTAATAGTGTGTTAGCATTAGCATTAGCGCCATGAATGCAGAATGTAAACATGAAAAATCACACATTATCTACTGCATAAATATGGCTTTAATTCATCATTGAGTGGTTAAAACAGCTTCTTTTACTGATCTCATGTAGATTCTGTTCATTGTACAAGGCGTGTAGTCATTAATAACACATTTTATTATCATGTTTGTTGATGTTCATTTGTAGTCATGTTCGTCCTCATACTGAAATGCTTTTCTGAACACTTAACAATGGCTGGTGTCTGAATGATTGCAAATAGTATCCCATTGCTCCTCTTTCTAGCTCTGAGTGAACAATAAATTCCAGAAATTGTGTAAAAAATGCTAAATATCCAATGTAGCATTTTATTATTAGAACCGTTTTGTTTTATTCTGCCAACAGCTTCACACATAGCTTTAAAAAACAAAAGAAGCCAGAGTAGTGTATTCTATTCTGAACAGTCTTCTACTCTGATTCACTCTCTTCATGCAGAAATGAATCGTGTACACTTTATTCAATCCATTAGCAGGACGGCCTCTCGACTCATGCTGAAATTGCACTGAGTATGACCACAGACAGAAATAAGCACTTATAGACAATCCTCCTGTAAGTAATATAATCCGAGCGCTCTTGTGGGCTCAGGCACACATGGTTTATTCTATAACACCACGTCATTACGACCACCATTCACACCATGCGTCCAAATGTGCAGTTCATGGAAAATCCCTCTTTGAGGGTGTATTAGGTTGCCGGAATGACCCGTGGCTGCACGCGTGTGTGCACTTACACGCATCTGTGCCTCTGGGCGCCCCCACGCACGCTTGCTTTCAGCTGACTCTGTCACGCGTTGACTAGATGTGTGAGATAGCGGAGCGCATCGACAGTGAGATAATTACCTGCCAATCATCAGATTTGGATAGAGGGTGAGAGAGAGGGGTAGACAGCGGAGGTGACAGACAGGCCAATAACATCAACTGGTAATGTCACAGCTGCAGTTTAACACACGTTCTGCTCTGACAGCGTGTGGATGTATGTTTGTTTGCTCAGTACTTAACTGTGTCACAGTAGCGTCTGTTGCGATATCACCTCTTGCCAGTGAAACAGAGAGGCTGTGAAGGGCCGTTCATGCTGACAAAACTTGCAGGAACAAGGTGAAAGGAAATCACTCATTTTCAATGAGACCCCATTTACACCTGGTTTTAAGATTCATTACATTTACAAATGGCCAGCACTAAATACAGGTGTTTGTGGGGTCCAAATGTTTGTGATCGGATAACTCATACCACAGGTGTGACCACATTGCATATGAGATGTAAACGCTAATCCGTCCTAACAGCTGCTTGATTCATTAAACCATTAAATGAGAACAATATAGTCAATCAAAAAGCTTTTGATGCATTGTTGTCATAAGTAACCCTAGATGATACAAGCCAAATTTTGTACGAATTGGACGTATGGCCCAGGTAGATTAGAGGGGTGGCTCAGGTGGTAGAGCGGGTCGGCCACTAATCGCAGGGTTGGTGGTTCGATTCCTGGCCCACATGAGTCCACATGCCGAAGTGTCCTTGGGCAAGACACTGAAAATTTGCCCCAAGTTGCTCCCAATGGCAGGCTAGTGCCATGCATTGCAGCTCTGCCATCATTGGTGTATGAGTGTGTGTGTGAATGCGTGAATGGGACACAGTGTAAAGCGCTTTGATTTTTTTTTTTTTTATTCTAAACGGCAGTAAATCTAGTTGGGCAGAAATTGTAACCATGGTGTCCATTTGACTTGAATTTTATTTCTAGGCCATTCGGTTCATAATTAAAATTGCTAAACATAAGTGCAACTTTGAACTGTTGGTGGCACTAGAGGGTTTGCGTTAGAGACTCAAAATTTTCCCTAAGCGATGTTTAGACTTTCCTCTGTCAATATGCCAAATTTCACAACTTTTTACCATACAGTTCTATGGGCTACCACAGACCTCCAGCCGGGAATGGCATAGTAAGAAGAGCACTAACAGATACAAAAGGCACGGTAGTTGGTCCCTAATGACTCCTTAAAAAGCAGCTTCAGAAATGATCAGCATCCTGATCGAGTTTGATTCGTTCATTGATAATCGTTTACCTTATTCATAATATTGTACATTATGCACTGTTGCAATTTCTGCATACAGTATGTGATCAGTTTTTCAAAAGCTGTGGCATGTTGTGCAGCACACCCATTATGTTAGAATGACCTGCGACAGGAACACCTACTAGTGACCAACAAAGAGAGACCTGGTGACATGCAGCGATAAAATCAGTCAGTGTGAACGGGACTTGAGTGATGCTTTGGCTGTAAATAAAAACGTCCCACTCGAACAGCTGCGCAGAGGGGCCAAGCTTGTGTTTTTTATTTGATATTATTATTATAATACATTCAAATATGAAATCCAGGCTCAAGAACTCAAGATCTGTTTTCTTTGAGAGGTGGGGAAATCTTGTTTCTTCCAATTTTGTTTTTGTTTTTTACTTTTTCTTCATTGGGTGTGTAACAGAGGCTTTCTGTCAGAGGTGGCTCTCTAACACTGTTAGAAATAATCAAACATATACTGTACATTCACTGATAGTAACCAGATGTCATTAACAGTACTTTCTTTGCCAGTGAAAGAATTAAAAAAAATATTATTGCTTGCACTTAACACAGACGAGAACTATTTAGGGAGGGAGAGAGAATAATTTACGCATGACATTAAGTGCTAATTTGTGTGTCCAGAATTTGGGTGAAACAAATTATTCCCTGTTCATGCTGGTTAAACTCTTGTGGTCTCTGAAGTGTGTTTTAGACCAGAGAAAAACAACAAAGTTCCACTCTAAATGTTGTGATGTGAATCGTACAATTTAAGGGTGTAACTAACTGTACTTTTTTGTTCAGTGGGTTATTATTATTATTATGAAAACCAACAGACCTTTTTTACTTTTTGTTATATGTAGGTACAATTAAAGGGATAGTTCACCTAAAACTGAAATGCTGTCATGATATACTCACCCTCAATTTGTTTCAAACCAGTATGAATTTTATTCACATTTTTGTTAAAATATTTAGGGACTGACAGCCTCAGTCAGTGCTCACTTTCTTTGCATGAAAAAAAAGATGCATGAAAGTTTATGGTGACCGAGAATATCATTCTGCCTTTTGTGTTCTCAGAGAAAAAACTAAAAAGGATAAAACAAGGAAGCTATTTTTGGGTCAAATATCTACAGAGCCCCTTAGAGGACAGGGCGGGAATTTATTTATTTATTTTCTTTTTCTGGAAAAGTTTTGCATTCCTTCACAATAAGTTTTGTGTGTCCTTGCAATAGTTTGCATTCCCATTCAATAAATGTACCATGGTTTTGACAGTAACCGTATTTTAACCATAAAATAATAAAAACTAAAACCATAGTAATAATACAGGAAAATTAAAACTATGGAAACAAAAATGGTAATTTTGTGGTACTATAGTCTAATTCTTAATAGTTTAACCATGGTGTTTGTTGTAAAATGATAGTATCCTCAATATTAAACATGGTCAATCTATAGTAAAACCATGGTTACTATATGAATACATTGTACTGTAGTAAAACTATGGTTAATACTGTCTACAATACACAGTATATGGTCAAATCATGGTTTAGGCCAATAACATGCTATAACAATAATTACTACAGTCACAATGTATAACTTTAATAAGAAAATTTTTGTTAAAACATTGTTATTTCATGATATAGTTTTACATTCCCTCTGAATACATTTACCATGATTTTACTGTAGAAATACTGTATATATATATATATATATATATATATATATATATATATATATATATATATATATATATATATATATATTAAAATATTTAAAGATAACTATGTATCATTATTTCATCATTATATATTGAATTATTGTTATATGAGGGGCTTTCTCAGCAAACATTTGTATATGTGATTAAATACGATTACATGTGTGTGTGTGTGTGTGTGTATATATATATATACATACAGGTCATATTTCAGCTCAAAATCAAAAGAACAAAAATTGCTTAGATAAAATTATCATCACTGTATTGAATAAATAAATAAATAAATAATTATATATATATATATATATATATATATATATATATATATATATATATATATATAAACTATTACTATTATTATTTAATTTATTTTTTATTATTATTATTTTTTATTTATTGGCAGAAACCATGGCTTTAATACAGTACACTGTATCCAAATAGAAACCATGGTTTTAATGTAGATTAATCATGGTTAATATTGTGATGGTTTTTATAAAAAAACAATGGTAGCTTATTGTTTTCATGTTCATATATTATTACTATGGTTTTACTATTAAAATGTGGTAACTTTAGCAAAACCACGGTAAATGTATTGCTCGCAAAACCTATTCCGAGGGCACACAAAACAATTTCAGAAACAAATCCAGCCCTGTCCTCAAAGAGGCTCCATAAATATCCCTTTAAAACAGACTCGTAAAGTTTTTTATCATGCCTTCAATATGACATTTTTCTCCTTTTTAAATGTCTTATCCTAGACCACGACTTCCAGTCAGACATCAAATTCAATTTGATACATTTCTACACAAATTATGTCTGCCCATTGGTTGTGGCTTCATTTCCACCAATTTTGACACAAATCAAGACTTTATTTAAAATAAGATTGTTTACTTGGTTAACATGAAGACAGTTTGTACTTGTTGTATGTTTCTGTCGACTTAAAGCTGTATGGACTACTGTTATGATACTTTACTGTTATATACCTCTGCTTTTGAGGTGTTTTTTAGCCTTTTGGATTTTGAAACCTGTGTTCATATAGAAATAAGTTTCTTTATATGTAAAAAAATAAATAATAAAAAATCGAAAAAATTCATTAAATGAGCATGAGTAAATGGTGACAGAATATTCATTTTTGGCTTAACCATTCCTTTAAAAAAATATTTCACTATCTCGTCTGCATGAAAACCATTGAATGACACAAGATGAACAGCAAGAATGTGAACCGACGGTGATGGAGGTTTGACGAGGGAACAGATGGCTGTCTGTTAGCTCTGTTTATTTCACTGGTGCTCAGTGGTTGACTAATGTTAACATCCACAGCGAAACAGTCCACAGTCAGATTGACTGAGAGAAACACCTCCTCAACTCAACAGAAAGAGAGTACAAGGAAAAGCTTTTTAACAAGTAAAAGGCAGTGTCAATACTGAGAAAGAAAAAGTGAGTAGCACCACAAACTAATACTAAAAATTAACAAAACCTTTTTTCTCTTTCTCTTCTGATGAAACAACTAGAACTCAACATTTTCTGAAGATAATGTGGTGCTTGTCTATGAAAATGTTAAGGCCACAATCATTCCAAGCAGCTGTTAGCGTAAGAGAATTCTGCACTATTCTACCTCACTCTGTGGTAGTGCGAGTAGCATGCTAAAGGCGCTGTCACACAGACCTTTGCATGGCAAAATTCCGCAGGCGAGATACAGAAATCTAAATGGGAATCCATGTTTGCGCAATGGATTTCCTGTGGTGAAGAATTTCCTTGCGCTGTGTTGACCAATAGGAAGTTGCCGGGTTTGACAGTGACCTCTTTGTGGGTTGTGCTTCAAAAACAGCTACACTGACTATTCAAAATTGACAAGATTATCATTTTAGCGGTGAGTTTTTAACTGAAGTCTCAGTGAGTAGAATGTGCAGCATTAAAAAGTCTGTGTAACAATTTTGTATTTGCTGGTTTCACACGCACTTGAGGTTACATTATTTACAATTGTTTTGGCTGCGTTGCTGGTTTGACAAAACACTTGTAAATAATTTAGAATGTAGCAACTAGCGAAACTTTAATGAAGACAGCACCTTACAAATGTCAGTTAAATGCTTTACCATCACCCCACACTGTGTGAATATGTACATTGTTTTATATACAACTGTTTAAATGAGGTAGGCTAACTTGCTAAAGCTAGCAGCAACACATCACATGTGTTTGAAACATCACTTCCTCCAGCTGTTAAATGGCGAATGCTTCCGTGTAGTTAAAAAATGTTAAGTGTTCCATTTGGGACTACCTGGCACAGTACATAGTGTATATTGTAAGTGCATAATGTATAGTGCATCATTTAGGACACAATTGAAAAACAATTGCTGAAGCAACTGCGCCATTTTGTGGTGCATTTATGATACTTTCGGCTCACGTGTTGACTCTTGTGCTCTTTAGGACTCATACACCAATCCTATCCATTGCAAGTGCAGCTCTCTATAAGTTGAGCTACCACACAATTTGATCCCATTTGAACAAGCTTGTTAATGTAGTTGGTTATATATAGCAAATGTTGAATTGTTCTGACAAGTGTTATCATGTGTTATCGTAATAGTGATTGGATGTCATAAGACAGCATTGTTTAAGGAACAGGGATAATAATACGACTTTATAATCGTTATTTTTGTGAAAGTGAATAAAAGTCATGTTTTAGCGCCTCTATTGGTCGTTTCACCTGGAAACTGCTGAAATACGCACAGTGAGCCATGGAAATATAAATATACTTATGTAAAAATGTAGGCATAGTAATGTGATTTTGTGAGACCAGGTTGTATCATTCGTCTCTATCCACCTTTTTCCTGAACGCAAAACTGTTTTCAATTTCAGGTCTCCAGTGATTTCACTCGCATCGGCATATATTCTTAGGGGGTCAAGATGACAGTGCCTCAACTAACATTATACGAGCTGACATGAAGTGATGGTCCGAGCTTAGTTACTGTTGTTCTGTAATTACAGCCAACACCTCTCTCTCTCTGGATCGTTCGGTAGGGTTAGGGATTTGCCCCCATTTCAAATTTTTATCCCTATGAATGGTTGCAATTGTGTTCGCTGACACTGTATTGTGACAAAATCATCTGCACTTTTAAAAACCATGGTTATAAAAATAAAATAAAAAATGTGTTATACAAGGTTAAACTGTCTAAGCCCTGCCATTAAAGAGTACAATGAACTGACCATCAGAGTGAAACGTTCGAGAAAAAAGAAAAAGCCCAGTTTTCTGTCATTTTGACAGCTGTTAATTCAGAAAGAAGAACTTTTATTGAGTCCAGATGGCTGCAGTCAGCGACAAAGAGAGCAGAATTTGTCTGTTACAGCATGTGCGGATGCTTTTGAGTACAATTGAAACGGCTGTTCACTCAAGACTATTTAAAATGTAACTCTGCGGGATAATGCCGTAGGCTATAATGACAAGGCAAACTGTTCGTGTGCCGATTATGGCGCAGGTAATGAGGAGAAATGCTTTGCATTGATTCACGTCTCATGTAAATGGTCTTTCAGTTTCTAAATATTCAGAGAAAAGCCCCTAATGCGCACTGCGAGGGTGTGTGTGTGCATGTGAAAGTGTGCGTATGTTTGTGTTATGACTTCAGCTCATGTCACCCTCAGATGTGTTTATTCAATTAATAACTAAATTGTGCTCAACATTTAACACCATCTAACCACATGAAGCATAACCTACAGCTGCTTATATAACTCCATTTCACTTCATCCAAAACACTGCCATAATCACTTATATGCATTTTAAAATAGTGTGCCCTACTGACTGATGACTGACTGAGTGATGCTGAGCTGTGACCATGGCATGTTTACCGTAAAGGTTTGCTGGGGAAGATAAAGAGGCAGGAAATATTATATAAAATATCAGTGACACATATTGCCCAATATGATAAAGTGAAGCATCGGAAAAGAGAGTTGACTGACATGAACTCTGTTTAGATTACAGAAGCAGAAAAAGATTCAAAGGGTGGCCAATATAAAATTGTTATCTGCTGACATAATATATATATATATATATATATATATATATATATATATATATATATATATATATATGTACTGTATATATATCACATTTTAGAATAATAGTAATGTCATCAAAACTATGGAGTAACATAAATGGAACTATGGGAATTATGTTGTGAATAAAAATCCAAAATAAATCAAAACTGTGTTATAGTTTAGCATCTTCAAAGTAGTCACCCTTTGTCTAGAATTTGCAGACATGAACTCTTGACATTTTCTCAAACATCTTCTTGAGGAATCACGCTGAGATGCTTTTTAACCCGTATTGAAGGAGTTCCCATCTATGTTTGGGCACATTTTGACTGCTATTCTTTATTATTTGGTGCAAGTCATCCATTTTGAAAATACAGTAAATTAATAAATATTTCAAATTAGTTTTGTAGACAAAAATACAATTGTGCCAACACATTAACTTACTTAATGACAAACCAAAAATGTTATTTAAGAATATGCCTTCATATCAAACATTTTTTATTTATCATGAGAAACTTTTCAGTCAAGTGACCTCAAACGTTTGAATGGCAGAATTTGGAGTGTCTTGTTGGCTTTTTAGGACACTTTGACATGTTAAAAGTAGTTAAAAACTTTGTAAATCACATCTTGAGATACTGCATCCTGCTTTCACTCGTCCTCTCATTCTGTGGTTGCACTGCTTGTGAGGTTTGAGGTGCGCTCACTGCCCCCTGCTGAAAGTTAAGTGTTCACAAAGTTATATGTGCTTGAAGCTTGATGGTACTGGTCAGGAGGCATGATTCATTGTGGGGTTTTTTTTCCTCATAATTAGTTATAATATTAATTGCACTAAATTAATATCAAAATGTTAAAACAACAGCACTCCTAATTTCATATTAAAACTGTTTTATTTTCTGTTCCGTGCAATTTCTAGATTTCATTAGAATGGACGCATTAGTCTGAATCTATGTGAGAGAGCATACACACTTAATTAATGACATTAATAGTGTATTTCATTTACATTTTGTACTTGTTGAGCTTCAATGGTTATAAGAGCGATAATGACATTTCTTATATTAAAAGTTCCATTTGGAAAATATATCGTAAAGCCATTGTAAAGACAAAGCCTTACCGCCTCTGAGTATTCAGTCACCTGTGGCGGGACTTTTGCAAAGGTTCCAGTAATTCCAGCTGTACCTCTCTTGCAAGATTTTGAAGCTGTCCATATGTTTTATTTATTTACTTATTTATTATTATTATTGAAAATATCAGTGCTTATTAAAAGTACAAAATGTAAACTTTATATACTGATACCTACAAACACTAACTCAGCAGGACAATAAATTGGTGATCCATTTTAAAGTGTTGTATCATATAGTTTGACTGTTGTTTACTGGATGCTTTTACACTAAACACTTATTTGACCTATTTGACCTTATTTTACACATTTGACCTCTGAGGTCATGAGTGGTTGTCAGACAATGGCGTTTCCTTGACCTGTGCAGCAGATGCCGATGAACACTTACACGCGTGTTGACACGTTGCCCTTTACGCTCACCCCTGCCAGCGAGATCCCGGTGAGCACTCAGCGAGCTCAGCGGCGCAGAACGAGACACATTATAAATGTTTCATCACAGCCACGCTCTGCTGTCTCCTCTGCCAGCGCTAACCTCACACTCACACGGGCATTGCATTCTTTCTCTCTCTGTCTCTGTCTTTCTAAAGTCTCTCTTCTTTCTCATTCATTCCTGCTGCTGTTTTGTTGACAGATGTTTCAAGCACAGTGAACACATACACCTGAGTGAAAGCGCTTGACTTTCTTCTTTCTGTATTTCTGTCTGTCTTTCAGATATTTAGCATATACTGTATTAGGAATATTGACTAAGGCTTTGTTGTTTACTGATACATATTCTTAGCCAGTTAAACAGTATTTAGTAATATTCTCAGAGAAACTCTCCAGCGTTCTTTAAAAATGTATATTTTAGACCCACAATGAAACAGTATAGACTACCATTATAAAAATTGAGATGCCTACTTATTCTTTATTATTACTATTTGCATAGTAATGTCAATTACCATAAAGAGTAATAGAGTAATGTCATCAAAACCATAAAATGACACAAATGGAGGTATGGGATAGTAACAAAATGTATGAAAATTATAGGCAAATTATAGTGTAATTTACAGCCTGGGATGCTTTTTAAACTGAATGAAGACAAATTTTCCTTCACTATCTACTGCAACTACATTTATATTTATATTAATTATAATTTATATTATTTATATTAATAAATCAGCAACACACATTAGATAATTCTTAACAGATTATTATTATGTATATTCATATAGCTAGAATATGAGATTATGTGCTTGTTGTTTACTAATAAATCAGACTAAAATGATCTACTGATATTTTAAGCATTATGTAATTTAAATTCAAATATTTACAAAGGTTTTTAAACTTTTATTCCATTATATTCCATTTTAAATTCATCTAAATTAATATTTGATCTATTAATCTTTATATAACATTTGTTCAAATCATAGTGCAAAGTCATATAGGATTGAAAGTTGAATAACATTTTAAATGAATTGAATTTACATGAATTAATTATCTTAAGCATTATGTAATGTTGTTTAATCCATCAGTTAACATCAAGTAGTGCATTATCATATATATTTAAAAGGATCTGAACATGCATTAACTAATGGTCTGTTAAGCATTACATAATGATTGATAATGATTTATTAATGAAGTTATTATAAAGTGTAACCAATAAATTAATAAATATGTTTCATTTTGAAAATAAATTCAAATGTATAGCAAAATATTTTTTGCTCACAAAAACATTTTGAAACTACTATAAACGTTGTTTTAAAATTGTAAACAATAAACATATAATTTGGAATAGAACTATCAAATGTATAATCAGAGTGAGTTTGTTTCCATTTTTGAATCACAATTTACAGGAAACTCAATTAAAGCAGAAGACATAAAAACATAAAAAAACAAATAGCATCAAAAATAAATAAATGTATTTTAAAACATACATATAAAAATGTATTAACCACTGAATTCACACTATAAATATGTTTTGTTGCGTAAATAAATGTGTTTCATGTGAAATCCAAATTAGCTGATTATATTCAAGTCAAAAATAGTATTTAATATGACTAAATGAACCAATGGTAAGTATAAATAACGCCTTAATAAAAAGAAACTAACATTTATACTTAAGTATATATAAATAAATAAATATAAAGTATAGGCTACTAAGCTAAAATGAAAAGTAGAAAGTCATGTTAGTAACTTTTTTCTCATGACATTTGCATGTTTCCCTCACGTTTACGTTGGTCTTTCAGTGTTAAAGATTAATTCGGTCGGATCGCAGCTGAATCATACGTGACTCATGTGTCCACTGACACATTTACTAGAATCTAACATGAGAAAACGGTGTGACCATAGTTTCATTATGAAATACAAGAAACCTTTGAAACCTTTGAACACATAATTAAATAATTAAATACAGAGAGCAGTTTTAAATAAAGTTGTATTCAGTAACGTTATTTATTACAATAGATAACATGAACTAACAGTGAACAATACATTTAGAGCATTAACAGCTTGGTCAATGTTTATTTGTACATATGTTAACATTAAATGCAATGTGAACGAATAATAGTATTTTGATAAATTCAACAAGATATATTGCTCATTGTTAGTTCATGATATCTAATGACAAAGAATTTGAATGAATAAAAACTTATTGTAATGTGTTCCCAAAATATTTCACAAAATATCATTCTATGCCTCTGTTTTGTTTCCCTCATTGTAGATGAATTGCATTGAGAATGGAAAATTCTATAAATATGAGGATGTCTCAAAAAGCAACCCTCACAGACCATGTGGGTCAGGAAGAGAAGTAGACGTCCCTAGAGACTGGCTTTTATAATAACACAGAATTAGGGAAGAAAATGTCTGCAGGGTTCCTACTTCCTCAAACAATGCAACTTTCTACATGTCTCCTCATGCATGCATCAGGCTGGACTCCTGATACTGGAGGGCTTCCACACAAACATACTGCGGTCCTAAAGTGTGTTTGGACTCTTAAGCTTCTCTTAAAATGGCATTGCATTAGACAGCAGATATCAAAGTATTTGTCATTTCTTAGAAGGACTGGACAAGCACACTTTTCTTGTGGAACATGTTCCTAATGTGATGAACTGCATCGTATGGCTTCTGAAGACTTGGAATATTGTGCACAAGTCATTTGAACCAATTTCACTGTATGGTGCTTTTTTGTCATGCACACGCGCACACACACACACACACACACACACACACATACGCAAAAGCATAGTGATAAAGACGTGCAAACCAGTGTCAGAAATGTCAATATTTGACCCCTGGATTTGATTTTTAAGGGATTTTTTTTAAGAAAAATCTTAAATATTTTACCATTTAAAACAAACTGTGCCGTATCCATTTATGTCAAATACTTCAGTTCATATAATATTTCTATACAATAAAGCACAGACTTTATTTCTTCATTGATACAGCTTCTCAAGATTGAGAATGTATTGCCTCGCACCCTAAGAATTTATGAGTAGGACTAAAATAGAATCTTTTTTCTTTCTTTTTAATCATTTGCTACAAATACAAAACAAACAAACAGATGAATTCATCACAAGGGAATTTTTTTGCCCCCTCATTTTAAACTTAGGGACATTTTTATCATTCTAGGTGGCATTTTTTGCCCCAAGCCCCCCTAAATTTCTGACTCTGATGCAAACATATGCGCAAGGGGAATCTTCTGTCACATCATGCTGTGTTCTGTCAGAGTTCATTGAAACGAAGGTTTTAGAAGAAACTCTGTAGCTGTTAGGGCCGAGGAGATGTTCACCCACGCATGCGAGGCGGTTGACAGAGCTGAGCTCAGACTGCACCCAGAGTGTCATAAAACACAAGTGTCACTTTGGCGGAAGGTCATCTGGAATTTTCCAGACACCCCGATTTATGTTCCATTTAACTTCCTGCTGAAAAATTATTTTGCTTTTATATCTTTCCCGTACGAAACTCCGACTTGATAGATGTTTTAGCGGTTATAAGCAGCACTTGTCTGTTTTTAAAGATGGTAACTTTGCACCAAAGTTTGTTTAGTGGTGCTAAAAGCATGCACAGCCGGGGCTTGTGCAAACCATTAACACACACCCCATTGTCATTTCTGAGCACATACTGAAAACAATTGGTTTCACATATGCTTTATACATTATGTCTCTAGTTTCTGTTTGTTCATTTGCTTTTTGTGATGATGTTTATTGTAGTTCATTATATTTGTATGCATTATTCTCTATGGCTGTATTCTGAAGACTTAATGCATGTGTGGTTTAGCAGAGTGTGATATTCTGTTTGAAACTGTCGATTTGCATTTCAGGAAGTAAGATAACCAGTGTCATATCCGTTCATGGTGACAGGGACTGTCCCTTTCAGCAGTAACCAATGTCTTCTAAAAATTGCATAAAACTTACTGTAATGCCCACTTAAAATCATTACGATTATGTGATTGTTCAAATTCACGCCCACAACTGCACCAGTACTGCAGGGATGTGGAGGTTATGAGGGAGTATTTTTGGCTGAAATGCATAAATAAATAAACAAAAAAAATTTATTAGTTCATTTCCTATATCCAGCAGATTTTAAAAAGGTTTAATTCGTGTTTTGCATGTGCTTTCAGCAAAACACATTGACATAGCTAAAGACAATTTCCCCTGCCAGAATTAATTTAACATTTATGTCCTGTTTAATTTATGAGTCGACAGACAGACAGACAGATAGAGAGATAGATAGTAAATATTATAGTAAATACATCTACAAAATCAGATTTATAACTGTTTGTTCAGATTAACAGCTATATATATGGATTTACTGTTCAATATACTATATAACTATATTTTCAGATTTTATAAATATATGTATATCAGAATTTATATAATTTTATAGGAATATTTTGGGTTCAATACAAGTTCAGCTGAATTGACAGCATTTGTGGCATAATTTCTGCAAAATTACCACAAAAGATGATTTTATGAATAATGGTGAGGACTTACAGTGGAAGTGAATGGAGGCCAATTTTGAATGTTAAAATAAAATGTAACTTTTTTAGGTATTGACACAAGACATAAACAATATGTGTGTGAAGATGGTTTTAGTAATTGATTTTAGATTCAATCGCTACAACTTAACTGTGTAAAGCTATTTCCAATTTGAAAAATTCATTGCCATGATCATCGCCATGAAAACCCTAAAATGACGATTTCAACAATTTTACAGCTCAAATAATACAATATTCATAACAAAATAATTGTGCTTTTATAAAATTAGAAGATTCACATTTCTGCCTTTAAATGCTCAAAACATTGGCCCCATTCACTTCCATTGTAAGTGTTTCACTGTAACACCGATTTTTGCTTTTATTAAAGAAACGGAGGGACGGGACAAAATACATTTTTGTGTTAATCAACATTATGCCACAAACGCTGTTGATTGAGTTTAACTTGTATTGAACCCAGAATATTCATTTAAATATGTATGTATATGTTGTATACTGTTCATTTACCCAACTGTGTGTGTGTGTGTGTGTGTGTGTGTGTGTGTGTGTGTGTGAGGAGAGTACAGATCTTCAGATAGTTTGCTTCCTTTGAGGGTGTGTATGGTGGGCTGGTTGAAGGCATGTGAATTTTTCTTGAGACACTGACAAAGTGAGCATAAGGGAGTGAGTCCTCATCATACACACATGTATGAACACACACACACACACACACACATGCGCGCGCACGGATACGCACACAAATACACACACACACAAATACACACACACACACACACACACACGCACACAAATATACACACACACACACAAATACATAAACACACATACACACACACACTCTCTCCCAGTGTCTTCCTTTCATTTTAACTGACTGCTTCAGCAGTATCTCAAAGAGAAATACATTATGTAGTTCTGGAACATGTTATGTGCGTAATATTGTAATATAATGTGTTTAAATCTGGGACTAAAAACAAAATGTTTTTCATTTTTAGAAGTTCTGCAGTCTCCTTTCCAAAAGGATACGGTTAGAAAAAAATAAAAGAATGGTTAATAAAGTTCTTTTAAAAATGACAGTACTCTATACTAAGGGGCAGGTGAAATACCAACTGCAGTGTTGTCAGATCTCGCAAGAGAAACAAGCAACATGGTCTGGAAAAACAAGCCCAAAAATAAGCCACTTGCCAAAATAAGCAAAATAAGCATTAAATGTTTTTCCTGTGTGCTGGATTTATCGGCATAGAAATCATAAGAATATAGTTAATTAACAGTTAAATATTATTTTATTTACAGATCTACTTCTCAGTCAAAACCCGAGAGTATCAAATCTGTTTTCACTCCGGAACAAATGAACTGATAATGACTTTGTTCCCATTTTCGGTTATGTTCTGCGAAATAATTTAGTTTTCGGTTTTCATTCCTTGTACCATTTTTTATCCCTGGTTTAAAAATTTATAATAAAAAAGAAACAACACAGTTTTCCTTTACAGCCTCTTAATCATCTTCAAGAGAACATGAAATCAAAAGCGATTCTGATTGGATAGTTTTCTGACATTGTACTCGTCTTTGTATTCGCTAGTCTAGCGCTGTCACAGAGACAGATGTGACTTCTCAGGACACCTTTTCAGTGGTATTTACTAAATGTTCCTGGTCCTATCGTCCATAAATCATTATGCATGTTTTTTTTTTGTTTTTTTTTTTATTGTTTGTCTTAGTAAACTTTGATCAAAATATAATACATTGCTCCACCTCTGAAATGACTACATTTTAACTGACATCACACTGGCATTAAGGGCAAGTAATATTTGACATAATATGGAAGTAAGTGCTGCACACCATTTCACATTGACTCTTCATTGCTTTTTCACATTTCAAATATATTTTTAAGCTCGCTTCACTCAATCTTGCATGTTGAGGTGTGTTCACGGCCCACATGTACATTTGATTTTGCTACAGTGTTTAATAAATATCAATTTACAATTTTAATTACATGCTTATCGAAATTCACGTAGGTTCTAGCTTTAGCGCTGAGTAGAGTGGGGCGGCACATTTCCACAGAGCAAATGTTTATCTGCGTTCTGCTCCACTGAGAGCCATAAACCTGAGTGTTGATCATTAAACATACTGTATCTGTTCACAATGTCATCACAGCTGCCAATATCACACTCGGACGAGGACATAACACCCAGTCAATTGTAATACAATTGCCAACTCTTTTATATGCTGAGTAAATCAAGATATGAGATAAAGAAGAAGAGGCAGAGTAGCAAAATAGTAAAAATCTGTTTCCTCTCTAATCACAAGATATCTACTCATGAAAGTGGTCTATTTTTCTGGTATGAAAGTAAAAATGGGTTTCAAGTACCAATTAGCAAGATTAAATTAGTTACAATAATCATACATTTATATGAAACAGAATAAAGCTGGTCAAAATTCCAAAGCCAAACACCAATGCCCTCTAAATATGTGGCATAAACCTGGTAGAGTTGTATAGGTTTGTGGTAAGGCTCTCCCTTTCAGACCATTTTTAACAGATAATTGGTTCCAAGGCTAAAAGTGGGGTGCAGCTAGACCATTTGGCTACTATACAAAAACAATGCAACGATTGTTATTTAGCTTTACTCATTAGATGTTCATATAAGTTGCAGACAATCAACTTACGGTGCAAAGTTACCAGAACGCACACACAATCAGTTTTGATGAAATCCAGACTTCGTGGTTCAATGGAAGACATCATGGTCATGAAGGAACAGGGTTACAGCAGCTAGGGTCAGATTAAAAGTCTGCTTATCTTCTTCACTTCAGCACTTCAGCAGTCACTTCAGCCTTTCAATTACATAAATCCACAAAAGCATAACATACTGAACAGTTCCACTGTTTAAAGCTCCAGGGAAGGACACCGGCGAAGAGAAAACGTACACTGTACTAGGGCCGACATGGATGGAGGGTCATGGGTGTGCTTAACCTGCATTGAGATGACCCGAAGCCCCCAATGAATGATTTTATCTGTTTAGCTAATTGGTTAGCACACATGCTCTGACATGTTGAGCAGTTGGGGCTCATGTGGACAATGCAAGTTCAGATCTGGCTTACAACATTTCCCGATTCCATACTTCTTCCCATCATTTCCTCTCCATTATCAATAGGATTCAACAACAATTCAAATGGTTAATCCTTTGATTGATAATCACTTGATAAAGTTTGCATGGTTCCATGACAGAGTTGAGGTCAAGACCAGACCAAAACTAGGCTCATCTAAAGACCCAGATCCGATTTTAGTCCGAATTTTCAGTCGGGCAAAGTCAGTGCTAGTCGTCTCTAGTGATGAGTTCTTGTCCTCCTGGGAAGTTCATAGTTATACAAGGAAGTCTTGAAGATTGTAAATACGATGTGATGCTCATTCAAGTGATTTCAGTCAGAAAGAACAGACCCCTTTTGCAATTTCATATTTCTTTCTCTCTTTTCATTCCAAAGTTTTTTTTTGGCACCAATGCATCAAAATAAAGAGCAAAGTCATGCATTAGGTGTGTAATCTACGCTTTATATATCTATTTGTATCTTACTTGTGTGGCCACATATAATAATTGGAAAATTTAGTTTTGTTGCACAAGCCTGTCTATAATTCTGCCAAATTATTTTCCAACAAACTTTATCGTCAGTTTTCTTTAACAGTGTCATATTCTGTTGACTTTTGTTTTGTGCTTTTATGTTGAAGTTCCTGTTTCCATTTTGGTTCTTGTAGTCCTTCGTAGTTTTACTTTATGATTAGTTCTCATTCCCTGATTGTTTTCCCAGGTGTTCCTTGTTTACCTTGTATATTTAAGCCCTTGTCCTTTTGTCTGTTATTTCATGTTTATCTTGCGCCTAGTTCTCCGTGGTTTTTGTTATCCCAAGTTTGCTTGTTTTTGGTTTAATAAAAAGCTGCACGTAGATCCTCTCCCATTGCCTGTCGTCACAGAATAACAGACCTCAAAAACATGGATCTAGAAGCAGTCTTCCTCCAGCTGAGCCGAGCGAACCTCCCCTTAACTGAATACTCACGTCTGTTTAGCACCATTGCCCGATGCACTGGTTTTTCTGATGGGCACCTTAAGTCCATTTACCAGATCGGCCTCCTTGCCCATGGAAGGATCGAGTTGCCGGAGACTGGTGATTGCACGTGAGAGAGGTACGTGCGTTTGGTTTTGGAGACGTTTGCTTCTGAGGCTACTTGCAACGAACCAACGCCCACGCCTGCCACAGCCAACGCCCACGCCTGCCACGGCCCACGAGCTGGAAGCCTCGTCCGTCCCAGAGCCAACATTGCCAGCCTCGTCCGTCCCAGAGCCAGCGTTGCCTGCCTCGTCCATCCCAGAGCCAGCGTTGTTAGCCTCGTCCATTCGGAGGAGGAGGAGGAGAAGAGAGCCTCCCAGGGCTCCACCTCCCGAGCCTCCGCCTCCCAGGGCTCCGCCCCCTGTGTCCTCCATGGCTCCGCATTCCATGGCTCTGCCTGCTCTGCATTCCACGGCTCTGCCTGCTCCGCATTGCACGGCTCTGCCTGCTCCGCATTCCACGCCTCCCGAGCCTCCCAGTGCTCCGCCCCCTGAGCCTTCCACGCCCCCTGAGCCTTCCACACCTCCTGAGCCTTCCACGGCTCCACCCCCTGAGTCCTCCATGACTCCGCCTTCCACTGCTCCGCAGCCAGAGACTGCCAATGCCCCTGTCCTGTGGCCTCCCCCCCAGCCTCCTGACCCGTTCCCTGTCCTGTGGCCTCCTCCTCGGCCTCCTGACCCGACCCCTGTCCTGTGGCCTCCCCCCGGGCCTCTTGATCTGTTCCCTATCCTGTGGCATCCCCCCCCGGCCTCCTGACCCGACCCCTGTCCTGTGGCCTCCTCCCAGGCCTCCTCCCCTGCCTCCTGACCCGACCCCTGTCCCGTGGCCTCCTCCCCGGCCTCCTGACCCGGTCCCTGTCCCGTGGCCTCCTCCCAGGCCTCCTGACCCGGTCCCTGTCCCGTGGCCTTCTCCGCATTCCATGGCTCTGCCTGCTCCGCCTTCCACGTCTCCCAGTGCTCCGCCTCCCGAGCCTTCTATGGCTCCGCCTCCCAGGGCTCCACCCCCGAGCCTTCCACATCTCTTAAACCTCCCACGGCACTGTCTCCATAGCCTCCCACGCCTCCAGAGCCGCCCACGGCTCCACCCCCTGAGTCCTCCATGACTCCGCCTTCCACTGCTCCCAAACTTGAAACCTTGGGGCTCAAGTTTTCCATTCATAATTACGACATTGTGGTGGCGTTCATGTGTGCTCATCATGTAATTGTGCTCATTCCGACATGACTTGAACGCACCGTAGTTCACAGTAGTCGACTCTAGTCTGCAGATTTTGGGCCAGTCAGAGTTGACAGATTTCAATAGAAAATGCCATCGTATATAATGGGTACTGATTTATTGCCCTCCAACTAAGATTCTGTCTTGACTGAGAATAAAAAACATGATTGAGATTTTGTGCTGAATGTCCAAGTCTCAAGAGGAAATCTCATAGTACTGTATATGATGTTCCACGACTCAAATCTGAATATAGTTAGCAACCAACTGAAATCAAATGGGCGGGGTGACGAATCTCAAGATCCTGTGTTTCGCTGCCACTTTTCTGCCATGTTTTACACAAAAGGAAACCATCTCCAACCAACAATCCCTCTGCTATTTACAGGAACCCAAAATACTTCCAACTTAACCCTTATAGAAAGTGGATAAAGGGTTGGCTGAGTTCCTTCTTATGCCATGCTTCTCATCCACGATGGTTTGTTTACATCAGAGTGTGCATGTGTCATTTGTGCCACGTGCAAGCTGTGTTGTGAATCTTGATTTGTTGATCAATTGTTTGCGGTATTTTGAAGTTCCCACGATAACAATATTGTGCATGTAAATTACCATGATATGCCATGTAACCGAATACCATCACATGCCAAATGGTGCTTAACTTTTAATGGCACTCACCTCCAAAACATGCTGCAGTATAAAGCTGCTGTACTGTCTGCGTCTTTCTACCCAAGATGTACCAAAATGCTCTTCATCTGTTGCTTTCGCAATTTGGAGAGAGTAGCAGAAGCAACAACAGTAATTCTCCCGTAAGTGTTTCCGTGTGAGATTGTTGCAATCAGGTTGCATTGATAGTTGGGTAGTGTGTGATGGACACATTTTGTTTGTAGCAATTTTCAAGGTCAGTAAGTGTTTGATGCCTAGTATATTAAAATCTATTAGATTTTAAAAGTAGTGTTGTGTTATCCAGCCTTAATTTGACATTACCCTGTTTTCCCCCTGCGTAGCTCAGATCTGTCCATCAAAACACTTATGGCGCCAGGGCTGCAATTGTTCACATTTCGTATTCAGTCATGACTAGTTCTCCAAAAGGCTCACTAAACTTTTAAAAACAAGCTGACAAAGAAGCAGAATTGATTAACCATCAAATGGTTCCAATACAGACAGACAATGAGTCTCTTCACGAGGACCTCTTAGATCTTGGATCTCTACCTAAAACCTGGGAGCTTCAGTGTTCAAACAGAAAAGTGTGCTTTGGTGCTAATTTAAGAATTTTTTTAACATGTTTGAGGGCAGTTACATCAATGCAGCATCAATGATTTATCTTTCCACAATGTTGGTCCCTACCTGGAATCCCTTCAAGAAACTGCACCTTCTTCTCTGACAGAAGTCTCTAAGACTCTCCCTCCCCCACCCCCTAATCTCGAGGAAAAGCAATACAGGTGAGGGTTGGAAAATGTTTTGTAGAGGTGTCAGGTGCCGCTCTTCTCATCAATAGATGACCCTGCTAGGACTCCTCTCAGTTAATATCCCAGAGTCCTCTGGTGTAGCGTCAGACAAGCGGCCACTCCGCAAACGACTCAGGCCAGGTGTAACCGTTTCAGCTAATTGCCTCATTAATGATTAAGCACATTCAGCCTGTTCAAGCACTTCGCTTTGCGGGAAGCAAATTGTTCTGATTGGTTTGATGCCGTCAATTATTGATGAGACAGCAAGCTCAGATGCTAGCACCTGGATTAGGAGCTTCTCAGAGATCTCTCTCCTCCATTACACTGCACTCTCCAGCGGCAGCAATGAAAACAAAATTGCCATTTTAATGGTAATATCCTGTTCATGGGTCACATTGAAAAGCTCGGGTTTGTAGTCGCAGAGGACACCAACTGAGATCAGCATTACAGATATACCTCTGTAGATGAATACATTCTGGACATGAAAACTATTCTGAAGGTGTCATATTTTAGTTTGGGATCTGGGGTTGCTCTCAAATTAGACTGAGATAAACAAGAAAGTTTAGATTTGGCAGCACAGAAAATGGGCCTGAAAGTACTATGTATAAAATAATAGCCTAACATGAACTTGTTCCTAACTTTGATCAGATGGATTACAATTTTTTTTACCAAATCCCTGGGGATTGCATTGATGACTGGAGCTTTCAGTGACCATTGGCACTCAAATGTATCACTGCACCTGTTAGCCTCTGCGTTTCTTAAGTGATGTTGAATTTGTAACTCACTGTCTACCCTCAATGAACAAAATGATGAATAGCATGCTAACAGTGTAATGTAAAGGGTGTATTGCTGGAGATTTGTTTAGAACTGATTGCAGAATTAAAAAACATCATCTGATTTTTATATATCTACAAATATTCTTGTAGTGTTTCTAACTTGTTTTCTCTAAGTTGTCAGTTGTTTGAAGTTTGGGAATCTAGAGTTTCAATGTGCACCCAATATTTGAAGAATTTTTAAAGTATTGACTGGTTAGCAGGTGCTATTTGAATCTGTGGCAGAGATGTTGTCTATGAAGTGACTACCCATGAATAACAATTTTGTTTGGGATGCTGTTTACGTAGACAGCCACCAGCATTTGCAGTAGACAGCTCACACGATTTGGAGACACAGCCGACGTGTCCCATGTTAGCAAGTTACATGAGCTGTAAGCTCATTTTACTTTGCACACCCCCAAAAGCACACTTATGTGTGTGGGTCCAATTCTGAAATATATGAGGAAATGTTTATAAACACATAGTTTATATAGTCATAGCATGCTGAAAGAAGTTGCGATGACGTTTGGTTATCTTAACAAGTGTTGGTCACTTATTGTACATGCAACTTGCAGACACTCCACATTATGGTCATTTATTGGCTCTCGAGATTTACCACAAGCAACGACAGAATTTTTACAGTAGCCATTTTGATTGTGTTGCTTGGCACACACGCCTGCATTCAGAGAGAGGAAACGGGCGGCAGCAGTACTCGCGCTTTCAGCGGATGCTGATGTATTATACACATATGGCAGACAGAGATTATTATATGGTGGGGCTGTTTAAATGAGACAGAGGATATTAGCAAACCTGTGGGTGTCTGTGTGTACAAGTACCCTCTTGCACTTTGATTGATTCGTATGGGACTTTTTTGTTGGCTGAAAGCTTGTTTTCTTTAAGTAGTAGTTATTGTACATGTATTGTAGTAGTACAGTTTTTGCCTAATGGCCCACCCACATGTAGGAAAGTGTGAGGATACATGAATCATGTAGATGTAGCCTTCATCAGTCCCAGCCCTTCCCTTGGGATTCAATATCACTTAATTGAAACTCAACAGCATTCAGATCCATTTTGCTGCTCTGCACTGCCAATGACCATGATGCTTCAAAACAAGCACTCTGTTTTATAGTGTTGTATGGACCATAAAGTATGGTAACAATTTTTTTTAATTATAGAAGGGTAAAATAGAGTTTTAATGAAGTGTATGACATGTTTATAGAGTACATGTGGTAGCTTTGCATGAGGAACGAAGCTTGATATACAGTAAGTCACTTTGGCTGATTCCCTTTCACCACTTCTCTCATATCTCTTTCTGGTAATATATTCAAATACACTGATGCATACCTTGATCATTTCTTTAAATCACATTTAATGCCAGTAGGTGGCAACAAATGAAAGTTTTTTTTGTGTGTTTGTGTGTGTGAAACATTAAACCACTGATAAAGCACTGATTTTTTCATACTTTTATGGAAACAGCGTATTCACAGCGCAAGTTGCTGTTAATATCTTACCATATTTTGGTCAACAGTTTATTTTGATTAAAATAGTTCAATTATCATCATGATGTGTCTTCATTAAGGATTATTTTCATCAGTAATTTCATAGATAAGATTACTTTAAGGGACATTAGTAGGACTAACGCTGCCTGAATTAACCTTCTTCGTAATAACATAATTACGAGCATGTTATGTTCAAGTGCATTGTTGTCGGAAACATAGAGGATGCTGACACATAATGTATGCCAGCCAAGTGGATGACGATGATGAAATTTTGGTCAGTCAAATGCTATTTTCTCTGTGTAAAAATGTACCATAAAATAGTAAATGTATATGACTAAAAACGGCAAGTGATAATATGGTAGCTGCATATATAAAAATGAATAGAATTTACTTCATTTAGAATTTACTGTTGAAATTGTACTTTCCTTCCATGTTGACTGTTGATGTTTTCTTCCAACTCAGAAACTCGGTATCATAATTATTTCTGAGTTTCCCCAGTCATAATTATGACTTAAAGTAGGAAACTCATATTTACAATAATTCCGAGAGCTCATGAATTCAGCATTATTTCCAGAACCATCCAATCTCACAGCTAACACATCACATGCAGAGACAATGTTCGGGTCAGTGCTGGTAGTACAAGAGGTGTTTGTGAAGGATGTTTCAGGTAGGGCACATTTATCACATGAGGTTATGAGCGTTCTCCAGCAGTGTGGATTTAATTGAATCTGAAAACAGAGTTACCCCAAGCAGCGGCCGCTGTCGTAGCTAATATTTGTGAGGATGATGGGCGGCTCACACTCACAGGGTGGTCACCCCACTTTTTAGGTTTCTTCTGGACAAACCATCACCTAAACAGCCATGAGTCATGTTTCATCACTGACAAACTTCATATCTGAGAGGGTCTCATGTGTCCCAGTGACTCATAACCATCTCCTAACCATCTTCTTCATTATTTTTCTTCTCCCTCCTCTTTCTCTATTCAGCAGAGATCATGGTGGCAGGTGACAGGGTGACTCGCAGCACAAGGCCTTCCGCAAAGCACAAGACATCAAAGTCTCTGAAGACGACGTAGTGAGAATCGAAGAGATCCATCTCCCCTCTCTTTGTCAGGTCCCTTTCCTTGATTGTACCTGCAGCTTCTTTTTTTTCTACAACTAAACATATCAGACGGCAGAAAATGGACAAGCGAAAACAAGACTTCAAAAAGAAGACAGCTAACCTAATGGGAAGGATGTAATTCTGCTGTTGGAAACACTCGTTTCTTTTCAGGTGAAAAACATCAGTGCATGTCATTGTAATTTGTACAGCAGCGGACACTCAGTCCGTACTTGTCATTGACTTCCTCTCTGTGATCTAACTCATTATATACAGCATTGTAATTATCACTACAACATATAAATGTTATTTTCTATGTTCAGTTCATTCTTAGGTGGGTTTTCAGCTGGTCTCAAGTCATCATTTAGAGTCAAAAACTAACTGAAGATGAAATTTCATTTATCATACGGTATACGTATGTTACATCTATGTTACGGAAATCGGTAAGCATGCTCAATATAAGTTAAGCTCAGTCAGGTATTTGTGGCATACTATAATGTTTTTTTTGTTTGTTTTCTCCCCAATATGGAATGCCTAATTCCAAATGTACTTTAAGTCCTCCTGGTGGTACAGTGACTCACCTAAATCAGGGTGGTGGAGGACGAATCTCAGTTGCCACCGCATCCGAGACGTCAATCCACTCATCTTACCGTGGAGACCTAGTGCATGTGGATTCTCCACAGCATCCATGCACAACTCACCACGTGCCCCACCGAGAGCGAGCACCACATTATAGCGACCAGGAGGAATTTACCCCATGTGACTCTACCCATCCTAGCAACCAAGCCAATTGGTTGCTTAGGAAACCTGGCTGTAGTCACTCAGCATGCCCTGGAACTTGTGACTCCAGAAAAAAACTAAAAAATTGCAGTTACAATAAAGGCACTTACAATGGAAGTGAATGGGGCCAGTCCATAAACATTACAATTTACTATTTACTTAATGATTTAAAATGTATTTACATAGAGTATTTATGTGGCCATTACTGAAAAAAATGGTTGTCCTAATTAAACATTACTTAAAAATGTCAAGTTTTGGGCTCAAAACTCACATATCTAAGTTGGTTAAACTTATTTATCTTAAAAATCTATAAACGTAAGATTTTAAGTGCTAATAACGCAAATGATTGAGTACAAGATTTAGGCTATGGGGAATATCCATAGCCCCTTGCGCATGAATTATTTAAATAGCTGTTATTTCAAATTGATAGAGGTGTTAGCTCGTTTGCAGTATTAATTATGTTGATTTGTAGCAATTAGTTATTTCATGTTATGGAACCATTAAGGTGATCTGTGCCCCCTTTGGTCAAGTTGGACCCTGTTAACTCTATCTCAGTTCTTCATGTGCAACTGAAGTACAGGTGCTGTTAATATTCATTTCAGTTGAGATTTAAATGTATGTAATGATTGACACTGAATCATTCATAATCTTCTTTATTTGAGCTGTGTTACTGTATGATCTAAATTTGAGTCAATTCAACTAAAAGTTTTAAGTAGAAACAACAACATTTAAATGGCAAGTCTATGTTAAGTCTACATGCATCTAGTTACCTTTACGTAAATATTTAAGGTCATTGCATATGAGCATCAAGTAAAGTGAACTTAATTGCACAAGTTTGTAGAGGCCATTACTCAATTAAGTATGGTCAACTTAATACGGGTTTCAGTGTGTGAGTGCCTTACTGTAACTGTGATTTTTGCATCTTTTTTTTAGATGAGGGACGTCTTTTTATTTTTTGTACTAATCAACATTATGCCACAAATGCTGTTAATTGAGTTTATCTTGAACTGAACCTGGAATAGTATTTTAAAAGTAGTTTCTTCCTCAAGCTCCTTTTGTTTATCCATTCCAAGCATGTATCATAGGTATCAATTAGTTTCATTTATACAGTAAAAGCTTGTAAATGTATACAGATACAGTAATATGGAGCAATGTATAGAACTGAATGAACATTGCTTCCCATTAAGCAAAATGAGTGATGGTCGAAGATTTTATTTTTCAGAGGTTTGCTACACAGAGAGAATAGATGATTGACCATTTGTACTAAAAGTAACCTACCCGTCCTACATCATAACTTATATATAACCATTGTTGGGAACTTTTGAACAAAATACATTTCTTTTAAGGAATAGTTCACCTAAAAATTAAACTACTGTCATCATTGTCTTACCCTCATATCTTTCCAAACCCCTTTTTTGTTCCTTTTAAACTGGACAAAAGCTGTTTGGTCCTTCCAACTCCAAACATGACAAACATCATTGTAGAAGTATCATAAAAGTTGCCATTACAATTTTGTTGTGGTATATGGCAAGTCTTCAAAATGCTGTTCTATCGCAAGGCCTGTATACAAGTATATTATAAGTATACAACCGTTTTGTGTGAGGATCAGGCCGATATGTATGATTTAAGATTCACTGAAAAAAAGATTCGCCTTTATCACTAAAGCACTCTAATTTCATATGTGCCACACAAAGTGTGTGAATTTGATTTGAAAACTATGGCAGTGGATGATTTTGAGTGAACATTGACTTGCATTTCAGTTCCTCACACAAAGCTATACTTAAAGTCATACTTCTAGTTTTTTGTATACTCCTTTTTAGAGTTTAACAGCCCCTGGTCACTGCTGGAGTTCATTATAAGGAAAAGAGTATCATGGACATTCTCTCCTTTTGAGCTAATTTCTCCTTTTGTGTTTCATGGAAGAAAGTCATAAGGGTTTGGAGTGAGTAACTGATGAAAGAACTTTCATTTTAGGGTAAACTATTCCTTTAAGTTTGTGATAGTGGACACGGGAGAAAAAAAAAAAGGAGAAAAGGAGAGGCAGATTACTTTTTCATTTACTTTTATAGTATTTAGTCTCTCATTCTCTTTTAGATCTCTCGTTCCTTCTGTTTTCATGTCACAATCAATTCTGCATGTACAAATAAGGCAGCTTTTGACCATGTGTGGCCCTCCCTGACTCTACGGGTGACCCATTACCCTGCATTAGCTGGTTGTGGGTGATTTTGTACCCCTTGGAGAAAAATCCTTGAGAAACAATCTGAATTCACTATTCTCGGGGTCAGCTGCCAAATGGATGAGCAGTTCCGTCTTTCTGACTTTAAGCACTGCAGGCTTTTGTAGCTAATGTAGGTGTTGGAGTGGAGTATACACCAAAATCTTTGGTCGGCTCTTCAGACGTGGTGTGCTAGAAAATGCATGAAGTGCACGCAAAACACATAGACGTACTTCAGAGGACCTTCATATTTGCTGGGACCTTCCTCCTCTTTCTCTTTGTGAACTGCATATCTCAAGAGACCGACCCAGGCGATCCACTAGCATGAGCCACGCAACTGGGCGCTTTGATTGAACTGATTATGCTTTGGCTGGAACCACAGCTTACTAAGGAGACAGAAGAGAGATTCAAGTGGAAACAAAGGGCTTGGGTTTTGTACATAATGTAAACTTATTACCAATAGAAATCTGCATGCTGATGCATAGCTGAAGAATAATGAAAGATCAAATGTCAATCATAGCAAAGAAATGGTTTCTAGGTGAGGATGTGGGTTGAAAAGTGGGGTTAAAGATTTAAAGACATGAAACAGCATTCACAACCCATTTGACTTCTGTAATGTGATGTATGGGGGAATGGGACAGGATTGTATCCACTGGAAGTTGATTGCATCATGAAAAGAGGGCGATATACACCATAGAGTTGCCAATGAATCGCCACACGAACACAGGACACTAGAGCATTTTGAGCACTTCGGTAGAGAACGGGTGTCACCCTGAAGCGTTTCACCATCCAGACATGTCCACTTCAATGCAGGACACAATGCTTTCAATACGGAAGGTTTTGCTGTCCAATTAGGGGGTGGGTGCATGTTGGGGGATGGGGGTTCCTCCTCTCAGGCAATTTGCAGTTAAAACATGGGACAACAGGCATACCTTATGGAACATCATCATTTAGGCCAAAATACGGGATGCCCCGGCTAATATGGGGCAGTTGCAACCCTAGAGTCAGGCAATTAGAGTGGATGATGGGTTAGAGAATAAGAGGGATTGGTGATGTTAGACACAAAGGAAAGTCGTTTTAGAGTTGGAGAAAGTTTCATATTTTGCTTTCTTTGGAATTATATCAATGAATTGTTCACAATACGACCAGGAACTTCAAGAAAGTAAATAGGTCAATTTTGATTTTGTGTTGACTATAAGGGTTCAATCCATACCACTTATGTATTTATTTATTTTTGTATTTTACCTCTTTTCTTTTTCATTCTATTAGTTGTAACACTGTAATACTCATCGAAAACAGCAAAAGAACACAACAAGTACAAGAAGAGCCAAGCAGTTTAGATAGTCACTCTGAGCAGCACATGGGGAAAATGAGAAGTGGGTCAGTCCAATTAACCAGCAGCTCACTAAATGGTGTGGGGCAGCTTGCCAAATATTATTTATCTGGTGTCAGGGGAGATTTACACATCTCAATGAGTCACTAGCTACTGCCAGCTAGTTTTCCCCTCTTTCAAAGTGAACGCTCTGACAGAAGCCACACTGAACTGCGGGGAGGAAACAGACCTAAATTGTTCTAATTCACATCTTTGACTTTTTATCTAAATGACAACAACATCCATGACCTTACAATATCCCTGACCTACACTTAAAATGTGTCTCCTGCCAGAACATTCACTTAAACACATAAAACAACTTGACTTGATCCAGATTGAAATATTGCAATTAAATAATCCTTTTTTTGATATCTGAAAGATTCACAAAGAGCACTTCCCACCACCATTTCACAGAAATGTTACAAAGAGCAAAAGACAAATCAGAGCCATGTCAAATCCAGCTTCGTATGATATTTTACTTCAATTATTTCATCAGTGATTGGTGATTACATGACAGAGACATGCACATTTCTCCTGGTTTAAATCAGATCTTTGAGTTCATACACTCATTTATAAATGTCAGCAAAGGATCAACTTGAGAACTTGATGAATGTAGTAACAACAATATATATAATTGCTGTGTTGCTACTTAATTGCTTCTTTGCAATTTAGAGAGTGCTGTCTAATTATTTCACTCAGCTTTAGCTAAACATGATATAAACAAACGTACACATAATGGTAATGTAACCGTGCAAACAATAGGTTGTTAGTGTAATCACAGGTCAAAGAAATATTGCCCAGAAGCGCAGAGCAGAAGTATATTAAAATGATGGATATGCTGGTGGTAGGGAGGGAATTGTAGGTGTGTTGTCCCAATTCAGATTTACCTCCTCCTTCTCCCTGCTCTCTATATCAGAGTCCAAGCCCAGCCCACCCTTCCATCCACCCCATCCACAAACATGCACGGCCCCTCAATTTAATCAAGCGGCGGCGCACTCTTCTCTCGCGTACAGACATTTGCAAGCTGCCAGGACAGAGCAGCTCATTAATCTCCAGCTGGGCAAGAGCAAGGGAGGGAAACGGGCCAAGATGTTTTTTTTTTCCTCTGGATTAAGAAAAGAGGGGTAAGGATAATAAGGGCTATACTGATTGGTCGGTCATATTTGAGAGCATCCCAAATATTACTTTCAGTTTGCAAAAGGTTTACACACACACACACTCACACACACATACGTAAAACAAATTTGTAATCAATATTTTAGCCTTGTTGTTTTAGTAAAATACATTGTATATGACTTAAATATGATGATACTCTAGTAAGGAACCCCCTCCCTACAATATAATGGCTGCTATATATTTTGAGGTATAAACACCCATTTATTCTGTGTGAGACAAAATTTCGTGATATTATCAACACACAAGCTAAATTAAATAATTAGCTTTTATATCGTCTTTACCATAAAGACAACAGATATTATTAAAATTTTAATCAGGAATATATGTAATTTGTTAATAGCACATCTTTTTTTCTACCATATTATACTAATGTTAAATGTTGAAACCTGGTCCTTTAGAATTCAGGGTTAAAAATAAATAATGTTAAATTCAGTAATGTTAAAGTTTTTCTTTTACACATTTTTCTTTTTTTTTTTTAATTACGCTTTCTGTGGACCCCTAGCACCCCATGCGGCCCCCTGGGGGTCTCCGGAAACCCCTGGTGTAAGTTATTAAGACTTGTTTTCAGAGAACATATACACAAAGCTCTACAAATTCCCCAACCCATGCGTGCTCAGTTATTAAATATTAAGACTAATTTGGCCATGCACTTAGCTGCCAATAATTGTCTCAGATCTATTTTTACCATATCTGAATTAATTTTATAGAATTATGCAAATGTTATCACACAATCAGAATAATTGTGATAAAAGTGGGCCTAGATTAAGTTGTTGTTGAAAAACAAGGCTTTCATTAGTGGTAATAGCACATAGGATGTTACTGTCATGAGCTACAAGATAAGCGATAGATATGGTCATGGACCATCACATTCAAACTTTACTTATAACATACACTATTGTTCATCAGACTAACTCATGGGGCTTACAGATTTTTGTGTTTAATAATTTTAAGGATACAATACCGTATGTTAAAAAACACAATTATTTTGCCACCCAAGTCTAGCACTTCAGATTAAACGACAGTGTAAACCCCTAGTTATCCTCTTATCCTGTTCAAGTGCAACCTGGGAGGTGATTAAGAGATATTGTTATGCTAATCTATGTTACTTATTCATGCTATCTGAAATTCATCTCCAACAATATGATCTGAATTCAAAATATATGTCTGAAATTCTCTCTAGTCAAACATACAGTATCTCAGGCAAATATGTTCGCTTAGTCATGGCATGCTCGTCTGAGACATTGATTTGGTTAATCCTTGGTGTGTTGTAGATAGAACTGTAAAAATTAGGGGCCACTCGCAAGCAGACATGGTTGAGGGTGTGGGTTCAGGAGGTCAAGGGGATTACTCATGCAAACCGCTCTGTAATCCCAACCTCTCATTGGCGCCAGATCCTTCTCCGTCTCTCTAAATCAACACCCCCAAACCTCCATCCAAGCAAGCAGAACTTTCAACACATCACTGAAGTATCAGGGAGAACATGTGCTTGATTTATTTTACTTAAAAAAAATATATGTTGCCTTCGAAACCCATGGCCTGTTTGAAGCTTTAGTTTGGATATTCAATAAAACTAGCTGTATTTGACTTTAACATAAAGAGGGATGTCCATGACAATGCATCCTTTGTATGGGCAGCCTTAAGAGAGCTAATTACTAGAGATGCGTAGCCTAGTCCTATTTGAGATAATGACTGTTTAGCAGCATGTAGCAGTATGTCACAAGCCTGCAACATAAAGCCAGTTGAATGGATAAAAACAGAGCAATCAAGATTTTGCCCTCTTAACCCCTCAAAAATGTGATCAAATCTCAAGAAAGTTTAGGGGATGAGGGATTATCCGAATTGTCCAGAACTCCAGAATTAATTGCTCTGGCCTTAACCTAGGTTAGCCCTGTAGCCATGCAAATGTTCATCCCTACAAACCTGATGTCCTCTGCCTGCAAAAGTGACTCAGACTTATTCAGAAAGCAGGATCTTTTGGAAAGGGGCTCTCAAAAATGTCAAAATCCTGTTTTAAAGAAATCATTTGATAGGAGTAATAGATTGCCTTGAAACTGAAAACAGGTGCATTTTAGACTGTGCCATTTCAGTAAGCGGTCTGACAGCTTGATTTAGTTGCTGTGCACCAGTGCCAGCTCACTAAGAATCATACTATGGCTAACTCAGCATACCTTCACTTGTATGCAAAGAAAAAAGATTGAAAATGAAGTGATGCCCACCATTTTTTTTTTCCTGCTAAAGGCTTAAACCAGATCAATTTGTTTCTCTTAAATTAGCAGGTTTGTCCTCTTTATCTGCATGTTTATCTCCACAGTCAACGGTTACAAGTGCAACTCAACCCTGAGTTCCTATTTCACTTATGTCCTGCGATTGCTGAATCCTGGTCTATTTTAGACCAGCATTAAGATGGTTAGTGCTGGTTTGATGCAGGTCAACCCTGTAGTTCTCACTCCTCACTCTGTATAACGCCCTATTGTTAACCAGCAAAACTTAGCTGGTTATGCTTGTCACCAGTGTCCCATATTATCAGCTGTGTCCTGTCCTGTATGGGATGCCTTGTCCTGTATTTTAGTTGTGTAATGCTCGAGAGCACCCCTTCTGGCGATACGTCCCATATTGAAGCTGAGAAATTTAAGGTGTATGGCAAAAAGCTTGAGAGGGACTCACCCCCAATCAACCCCCCCTCCCTGGTCAGATGGTGATAAGCTTGAAGGAGACCCCTGTCCCATATTGAATTGTTCTAAATGCTCAAGCGTCTTACATTGGTATGATGAAATGATGGCAACCATATCAACCATTAAAGTCTTGAAAGTTCAGCAGGTTGGGACACTGGCACACCAGTATTGCATTCTGGAGAAACCAGCTAATCTTCTTTCCTCTGTTGCATAACCAATGCAGCCTGCTGGGCATATACTTTTAATATTTACCTCCCAGCGAGACTCATTGCATCCTAGAGCAGCTAGTGAAATCCACCGCACTCCCAGTAACCAGATGCTAAGTGGCTTCTTTATTCTCAAGACTAAAACAGGAATTAGGTGTTCAAATAAAAATCGAGGTCAAGCTATAATTTTCATTTTTTAAGTACTGCCACTTGGGCACAATTAAAATGTATTGCTCCTGTTGTAAAGCTGCCTCTTGGGGGGGCTCACTCCTTCAACCAAGGTTAATTAGCGCTTTCCCTTTATTCCAATTGCAGTGTTAAATTTCTGCTTTATATTACACAGGGGCCTGTAGCCTGGTTTTGATGAGGTAAAAATGGCCTAAGGCCATGTCCAGGGGGAATGTAAGCTTGGAAAACAGCCATTGTGTCATATTGGTTTGAAGCCCCATGATAGAGGGTTGGAGAAGCCCTCACCATTTGACTGACCCTTGCCAACAATAAGCTTTATGAGATACCACATACACATGTTCCATCACAAACATACACCCTTAGATTCTCCTGTGGAGATTGGCATACTACTGCGCATCTGGTGAAAAAGGAAAGGGGACATTGTAAAAAAATAAAATAAAAATGTTGGGATGCATTCATTGCATGTTTGTTACAAGGCCTACCAATAATTAAAAGCAAAACATCGGCTTTGCTTTCTGCAATAATTAAACCCCTTGTGGAATCTACCATTAACTAATGTTTTAGCAGTATCTCAAGGGTTTCTTAATCAGTGTCTTCCATATAAAAATGCGCTGAAATCTAATGCAATCTACTTCTAGACAAAAAATATATATATTTGTTATTCTCTGGGACTATTTCTAAGAAATCTTCAGTTCTTTCAGCATTTGGACGCCAAGTGCCACATTGTTCTTAGTGAGTATACTTTAGATGTTAATACAAGTAAGAGCAATACTTTACAATTCACGGGCTGGGTGATGTCATGATGGATCACAGTAAGAACGCTCTTGTCGATATGTCTACCATGATGGATGGAAATGTTGTGCTGGTTAAAGGGTTCCAGAGAGGCAGGTTGAGGTCTCTAAATATCCTCTACCAGTGCTCTGAGATTTGACTTTCGGTTAAAGGGTTTCATTCACTGTCCTTAACATGCATGTCCTATGTATACTTTGAACTGCATCGAGCAACCTTTCCATCTTTCAAAACATAAAACGAAAGTCAGACAAAGCAGGAACTATGGAAAAGCTCTCTTTTACACAGGTATTTGTAAATAATTGTATGAATATGACCCAACTATGCATGATGATACAGTAGCAAATTGTTCAGGTACTTTTTCATAATCCATAAAGTCTAAAATAGCATGTAAAAAAAATGAAAAAACACACTTAAATTAACAGGGGGGGTTGGGGTGGCGGTGTAGGGTTTTTTTTTTCCTTTTTTTTTCCTTCATTTTATTGTTAATTGATTAGATGAATAAGAGGTTTTATCTGTTTGAATTACCTGGTTCAGTATCATTCTGTCTGTTAAATTAGGTCAAATGAGGTTGAGGCAAAGCAAACCTCAAGTCACATGGGAGGTTGGGCTTGGACTTGCCTTAGAGAAAGTATGACCCTAACCATATTCATATTTACATGGCATGCTGTCACCAAGATTGCAGTAATGGTTGGTTACAGTGTTCATTTTCTGTTATGTTTTCATTGTGTAATCAAATTGTCTCTACAAACAGGACTTTGGATGGGCTTGAGAATGTGATTTGCCTCAACCATAATGCCTGAAATATATTGTCCAACAGTTGAAAAGAGAGAGCAGGTTACGTCTTTTTTTCTTTTTGTTATACAGTACTTATTCATTTTTTAAAGGGAGTGGGGGTACTCATGATGACAAATGGACATGTGCAGTTTCTAAAATGTGCCAGAGACAATTTAAGTTTAATAAATAATTATTGTAACAATCAGTGTATTGTGTTTTTATTTAATTGACCAAATTATTTCATGATTACAGGTTTTGCACCCCAGTCACATCCAAAACAGTTATTTAATAAGGACTTTTACTACACAGTTTAACAGTGACCATCATTTTCATATAGGACTTGTTCAACTTGATCCTGGTTCAACATTCCTACAGCCAATCAGATTTTAGGGATAGGGATATGTTTGCGGTTATGGGCTGAAACAGCATTCTCATCAACCTGATCAAGGTCAAACTTGACCTCTTAAAAATGACGTGGTAGTGGCGATATATTTTTGAAAAATGATACTACATGATTCATTACATGTATAACTGCATTTACAAAGTGAAACGTCCTCTCAGTGTTGCTAAAGCTGTTCTCTTAACAGAAGTTTTTTGTTGTTTTTTTTATGGTTGATGCTCTAACGAGTTTTAAATCAACAAAACCAACCTCCTTACCCTAAACCTTAAACCTAATCAATAGGGCTACTGAAAAATACAGTTTCTGAAGGAGCAACATAATTTTGTGGTGCTTCAATGACACTTCCGGCTCACGTGTCGACGTGAATGATCTTCAGGATTTGAAGCCCATACTTTTGCATCGTAAGTGCAATGTAGTTGGTTATGAAATACAAACATTAAAATGTATCGTCTTCCAAGTCACTGCTATCATAAAATTTTGATATCATAAGATAGCATTTTGTGAGGAACAGGATGAAAAGTAAGGGTTTACGAACTGATTATCTGCCATTTAGCTCGTGATTTGCGTGGAAGTGAATAAAAGTCGTTGTAGTTTTAGCGCCTCTGGTGTTCACAGAGGAGACTATCATGTAAAAATTATTTTGCAAAAATGTTGGTATAGTAATGTGATTCTATGAGACCAGGTTTGTGGTTTCCCTCTGGTTTTTTAAGTTAATGGTATGGATTTTCCGAGTCTTACTTGAGGAAATCATTGTGATAACTCTGCTCGGATACTAAAGTCTGCAATGGGAAGTCAGATATTTCAATATAAAGTAATATGTAGATTATATTCAAAATTATTCAAAGAGCAAATGATCTGAGCATGAGAATGAGTTATTTATATAAAATCCAATACATCTCCTGAGAAATTAAAGGGCAAAATTTGCGCAACAAAACTTTCCTCTAGGTCAATGTGTTTGTGCATCTCAGCTGCCACCTGCCCACTGCTGAACTTTCCAATCTGCAAGTCACGCAGACCAAAACACACACTTAGCATCACCTCACCAAACAAGGAAATAGCTCTTGCAATGTTGTACCATGTTGTAAGAGCACCTCAACCTCTGACCTGTATTGTTTGGTTGATCAGAGCCACAGCTAGACACGGCCCAGCTGAGCGAGACCAGCTCGGCCATTTAGCCCACGCTGAAGGACAAGACATAAACACACACTCTTTTAACTGGTCTCTTCAGCACAGCAGCTATTGACAGAGTCCAGTGAAGCAGACAGGTAGAAGTTAGCAGGACAAAGAGCCACAGAACGGCACACATCTCCCTCCCAAAGCACAATCCTGTTGCTTGAGCACGTAAGCACCCAGAAGAACATGCTGTGGAGGACAGAAAACACCAGATGCTGAATCTGAGTCAGCCATGCAAACATCTACGCAATGGAGGGGGTAATTCAGTAAGAATGAATTGCATTATTTTTTTATAATGTGCTGTTTGGGTTGTTTTAAAACACGGTTTACAAAATCATGCAATGCAGGTAAGAGCGCAAATATGCCCCAATAGTGTTCCTGATGGGTTCGGTGTGCAGACTAGCACGATCTGACACACTTACGAACTGGGACTCTTTTAATTTTTTAAAAAGTTATTTTATATGCAGATAAAGTGTGCATGATTACATGGTCGTTGGGATATGGTTGTCTGTTTTAGCACTGTGTATTTCTAGAAAAACATTTTGGCGAGTCCTACCACAGTTTCAGTTCCAGCATATCTCAAATTCTGTATTATGTTTCTTTATAAATAAGGTGCTTTTTGTGGTCAAATACTGTTTAGAGAAATTCATCCCACAGTGTTTGTGAAATTTAGGAAGCTGGCAATGTAGCTTTAGCATTATGCGGCTAATCACAGCTCTCCTCGCTGTGTGTTAATGGTTGTGTGAAGGTTATCAGTCTCGAGAGCCATTAATTAAAAACTTCTCATTGTGTGGAGAGGAAGAGAGAGCTGAATGTGTTTGTGAGTTTAAAATAAATTGCTTTACAAGAGAACACATTCAATTAGTTATTTCATTGTACCCTGAGGTGTGATCAATTTGTAAACTCAATAAGGTCAAATAAAGCTATTGAGTGAACTACTGTAAGTGTTTCCCTCCCCCCCCCATGATTGAAAAGCATCTTTTCAAGAGACTTTATTTTTCCTTATCGTTGAAACAACATTTCTATTAAAATACCTTAGTAAAGGGGTAGCTCAGCAAGTATTGACGCTGGCTACCACCCCTGGAGTCGCGAGTTCGAATCCAGGGCGTGCTGAGTGACTCCAGCCAGGTCTTCTAAGCAACCAGATTTGCCCGGTTGCTAGGGAGGGTGGAGTCACATGGGGTAACCTCCATGTGGTCGCTATAATGTGTTCTAGCTCTCGGTGGGGCATGTGGTGAGTTGTGCGTGGATGCTGCGGAGAATAGCGTGAAGCCTCCACACATGCTACGTCTCCACGGTAACATGCTCAACAAGCCACGTGATAAGATGGTCTCAGACGTAGAGGCAACTGAGATTCGTCCTCCACCACCCAAATTGAGGCGAGTCACTACACCACCACGAGGACTTAGAGTACTTTGGGAATTAGGAAAATCTTAATGTTTTTTGCTAAGGCAAGCAAAACTGTTACTATTGCTCATACTTTATTATTTTTCCAAACCTCTAACCCTACATAAATATCTATCGAAATCCTATCGAAAAAAAAGGGGACCTGAACCATATCTAGATGCATGTACTAGAATGTCATTAAGACCTAGGGGCTGGGGCTCTTTTGAACTGGTACTATAGGTAACTGTTAAGCAACATAATAAAAACCCATTGGAACACCCGAGCAACATCCTGGATACCACCTACACCAACACAGCATTGTCAGCATAATCGCGCAAGAAGTCGACATGCTGCTACTGAATGTTCCAGTACCCGCAAGGTACTGACAAGAGGCATCTCCCATCAGACTATTTCCCATGTTCACAAATCAATGACAAGTGTGATTCTGAGGTTGCATTGTTCCTCTGAGATTACAATTTACTCCGCTGACGGTAAGGATTAGGGTTTGGACATATGGTTAATACAATTTGTATGCATTAAAAACAGCACACTTTACAATTCATTTTTGGAGCCTTTCTGTGGACATTTCACACAAAAACATGAACTAAAACTTGCTTTTATTCAATAACACTTCCAAGTTTGGCCACTAGGGGCAGTGCTTAAAATTTGGTAAACTTTGAACTGATTTCAGCTGAAGAACGACCTACTGTTGCCGAATTCACAGTGAGGTCACTCTGGCATTGTGGTGGTGTGTTTTGCATGATCTTACACCAATGACATTTTCTTCAAAAATCAGAAGAAAAAAAAATAGGGATTGATTGAAGTATTGTTTATATGTAAAACAATTGCAACTGCATGTCATCTGCTTTAAACAGTGTAAGGATCTTTTACAACCTGCCATTTTTGTTTCTTTTAATAGACAACAGTGATGTGTGATACCACATTACCAGTTCATTTGTAGTAACATTAACTTTAATAGCAATGTTATTGTGTTAGAAAATATTGTTAGCACGGTAATTCTTCTGCCGATGGGGCAGGCTCTTCTCTTCAAGTGACCAGTGAGCTGCTTGTTTTACTGAAGTACTGAGAAGACGTCAAGCTGATCTGAATGTTTTGATCTGCGATCGCACTGAGCTGCATCACAAACACTGGTCGTAATCCATAGTGATTCTGTCTCTAAGCGTTTTGAATTCAGAAAGTGGAGGTGCAGGTCTGTTTTTATTGAATGTAATTTATTTCCTCACTGAAAGCTGCATATGGGCATACGTGTTCTACGGCAGGCCTCAAAGGGGATAAATACACACAGCCATAGACTTTCACAAGGTAAAGTTATTCAGTGAATCGCATCCTAAATCACTATTACAAATATTTATGCTCACATAATTATTTTTTTTTTCAGAGATTGACTGTTGTATAAAAGCAGTTTCACACAATATCATGCAATCATGTTGTTCGAAATAACAGCATGATTGCATTTATCTTCGGCACGGTGTCTACAACTCGAATCACAGCAAATGTCACAACGCAATTGTGAGTGTGACATTGCATAAAGTAAACCCAGTGTGCCTTGCAACATTTAAAAAAAATATTAAGTTACTCTTCTCCTGTTAGATCCTCTCGAGTAATCCAACAATACACACGATCATACTCTGCCTGATGTCTATTTAGTAGATGGGCTGGTACTGTACATAATAAAAGAGAAAGCTTTCTTTTGCTGCAGCGCTTCCTACGAGCGTAGATAAACAAAGCATGAGTGACACGTTCTCATCAGTCAGAGAGCTGCTGCTGCTCCCCGGCCAGATAACATCAAGTGTGCGTGCCAATTGCCAAGTGCTGTCTGTCACAATTCAGTGATAACACAACAGCACGGGAGAGAGTAAGTGTGTGTGTCTGTGTGTGTGAAGTTTACTTGAGGATGAAATGACTCTGATCGCTGTAAGATTGCAGCCTCTGTGATCTAATTGTACACGAATTGTACACATCTTTGAATGCTTTTATTTGTGGTAATGGATATCTTCATGTTAAGCATGCAAGACTTTGATTTAGACACAATGAAGGGAATTAAATTAAACTGCATGGACTTTTCATGATAAGTGTAAGAATAAACTGGAGAAGTGAAATGCAGTGTTGGAGCCAGTTTAATGCATTCACCTTTGGTTAATCAAATTAAGGTCAAGTTCATGACCTTGTGTGACCCTATGACCCATCTACAGTATGCTTCCCAACAACTGCTTTGGATGACACAACACTACTTTCTGATGACTTTATGCTGCTGGTGTCCATGGCTGTATTAACAAGCTGAGACCTCGTAAAACGTCCAACAAGGCCATGTAAGTAGCATACTAGCCCTGCTTAAAGGAATTGTCTGGGTTTAATGCAAGTTAAAATCAATCGACAGCAGTTGTGGCATTATGTTGAATACCACAAAAAAAATATTTCAGCTTGTCCCTCCTTTTCTTTAAAAAAATGTAAAAATGGAGGTTACAGTGAGGCACTCACAATGGAAGTGAATGGGGCCAATGTTTGGAGAGTTTTAAGGCAGAAATGTGAAGCTTATAATTTTATAAAAGCACTTAAAAACATTATTTTGTTATGAATTGTGTATTATTTGAGCTGTAAATTTGTTTACATTTTTCTAAAAGTCAAGTTAGGGTTTTCAGCATCACGTCGTCATGGCAACAAAGTTGTAAAATTGGATATAACTACACAGATGCGGTTAGCAAGTGATTTGATCACACTACAATCATGTTCACACACATATTGTTTATGTCTTGTGGCTATACTTTTGAAACAGTGAGTATTTTAATATTAAAAAATGGGTCCCCATTGACTTCCATTGTAAGTGCCTCACTGGCAACCAGATTTGTGCTTTTTTTTATAGGAGGTACAGATTGAAATGTTTTGTGGTAATGAACATTAAGTTAAAAATGCTTTTATTGAGCTTAACTCGTATTGAAGACAGAATATTCCTTCGAGTGTGGAAATGTCCTACATTGACATCTGTAACCTTCACTGTAAATGTTGTCCTTCATGTGGTAACATCTAAATAAGCTGATTTTCGAAAGTCAAAATTCTTACTTGGCATGAATAAATCAACCTGACTGCATTTAGTAGACACATGAGTAAACACACCTGCAATTTCAAAGTGAAGTTATTGCATAAATATGTAAAGCAAAAAAAAAGCAAAAAAAAAATAAAGAAAGAACTGCACAACTTAAAATGCAAGCTTATTTATTGACTGCACAGGGCTGTAAAATTATTTGCATGCAACAGTCAAGAAATAAGCATGCATTTTGAATGGTGCCTTTTTTACCTTATAAACAATTGAAGTTACTACTTTTCACAGTGTTGATTCACAGATTCAAATACATAATGACTGATACTAAAATAATACTGAGAATATTTACACAGTTCACAGAAACGGTTCACCTGTTTCTGCTCATGATTCATATAAGCATCAATCTCAGTAGCAGCAAATGTAAAACTTATGAGAATTTTGTAGAACAAAATGTAGTTACACTGTAAATACAGAACATTGTATTTCATTTATTTATTGGTAGTACGTGTAATTAAATATACCTAACATAAAAGTGTGACCATTGCAGTTTACCACTTTTTTATAGAGTACCTGCAATTACTAAAACCCTGAACTATGGCAACAGCCTTTCTTTCTCCATTCAAGCGTCAATGAAGATGTCATTGTTTCCATGTTTCATGTCTCTGTGCGTGATGTTCAGCCATATAAAAAGATTTTGAGAGGGCGGCTGAGGATCTTATCAACACTTTCGTCAGTAATTCTATTGTATAAACAACTACTGAAGCAGAGACCATGCTGACACTTTCAGAGATTTAATACCAGCACACTAAAAGCTTGCTGTGTTTTACTTTTGCTTTTATTCTGCTCAGCTGCAGACAATAAATGAAATGATTGCAGCAACATTCAAAATTATGCATTTCAATTTAAACCATTCAGAAATCAGTAAGCTGGAATGAGTTGATTTATGACGATTCTTTTTGCAACAGCACATTTCTGCACAATATAATAATCAGAGAGAGAGAGAGAGAGGTTAACTGTGAGATCTATCATGGCATGGTTTGTTAAAGCATTGTTTGGTCACCTTTGGTCACCTGGTATTACTCAATTTGTTTTTCCTGAACACTCCCACAGAAATGGTTACGCCCCCGAACCCCCCTCATAAACATATCTGACCTCCTACTATATAAAAACACTATATTTAACATAATAGTCTAAAGATAAAATGCAGGTATATACTGTATATAGTGTATTGAATGCTTTATAAAAATAAGCATAATTTTCCTGATTGAGGAACTGATGACAATGTCAGATCATATCATACCATGATCATATCTTACATGTTTTAGGGTTTATAAAATGGCTCATTAATGACTTATAATTCATTAACAAATGCATTATAAATCATTGTTATGTAGTTATAACAACATGAAAAAAGTGTAACTTCATGCCATTCAATAAGGGGTCAAATTGTGGTAAAATATCTAAAGAAAACTTTTTTTTTCTTTTTTAAATATAAACTAAGTTTTAGTAAATCTAATCCAATTAAAACTACTACAGCACTTTTTTCAAGATTCTGTTCTCAGTGTGAGAAACCAGCCACAGAAACAAGAGTTGTGGAGAAAGAGACAGAAAGACTGTGGGGGTGTGTAAATGACTGTCCTGAAACCACTTTTCATCAGAAATAAAACTGTGTTCAATGCTTGCACTCAAAGCGAACAGGACAGCATAAATTATGCAAAACTTGTCAAACAGTGAACCATTTGAACTTACATCTATGTAAGTTCTATTTATTTAATACATATAAGTTACAGTTTATTTTTAATTTTTTACTTTTATAGTGAGATTACAAGGATGGGTAATGCAATTTTGTGTTTATATTGATTACTGTAATGTCTTGACTCACTTGTGTTGTCATGGTGATGTCAAAAGAATGGTTCAACTCGTGAGTACTGTCCAGATTTAACTAGTCCTAGTTGCAAAAACACTTTTCAGATCGTCATGCTCATTATATAATAAAGTCTGATGACCATTAAACCATTCTGAACTTTATGTACACATGCTTCTGATATTGGCAAGTACAGATGTTCACTTTACATTAGGAAAAATGTTGATAGGTGTTTTAATGTTGAATAAGTTTTAAGCATTTTAAACAAGTGCAGTTGAATGCTCATTATTTGGCATGTAATACATATAACACCATTTCTATGCATGTTGTGATGAACGCAAATCAGTGATTTATAATGCAGTTGTAAATTAATTATTAGTCATTAATGAACACCTACACTCATAGCAAAAGGGAACATTAAAGGAATATTCTGGGTTCAATACATGTTAGGCTCAATCGACAGCATTTATGGCATAATGTTAATAAACAAAACGCAAATAATTCCTACTCTTCCCTTCATTTCTTTTCAAAAAATAAAAATCTGGGTTACAGCATTAAGCTATTAAGGTTAAACTTATTTGGCTTGCTGTCCATGGTGGAGGGGCTCGAGGAAGCACCCCCCCCCCCCCCCCACCACACACACACACACACACTATTAATAGGACATGATTGCATGGGGCAAGATGCCTAGGGTAAAGTTGGAGTTGTGGTGGTGGAGGGATGCTGGAAATAGCTGAAACCGAAGAGAGGTAAGCAGCTTTTTATTTACTCTGACTGTTAATTGAAAGATTAGATGGGCTCGCTCCTCCCAAACATATGTTTAGGAACTTCTTTAAATGCTCCATAGAGTATTTATTTAATCTGAATATTCCTCCTTATGTAAAACGAAGAAACTGAAACATTCTCCATCTTCTTTTCTTCTTCTTTAAAATTAACTAAATAAAATGAGTTATTTAATTCATAAATATTCCTGAGAGATTTATATAAATTTCACCTGTTTGTAGGCTATATCGATATATTTTATTTATTTTAATGTTTGAATTTGTATGTATTATTCACTGAAATATTTGTGCTTGACATCTCCTGTCTCTAGAATGATGCTGTTATACATGCACAGACAAAACGGAAATTCTGTTTCATGCAGAGATTAATATCAGAAATACCTGGAGAAATCACAGTAAAAAACATATTCCACAGATAATGTGGCCAACAAATTTAGCTTCATCTGGTAAGAAAAAAAAATAAAATAAAAAATTATATATATATATATATATATATATATATATATATATATATATATATATATATATATATATATATATATATATATATATATATTTAAATAATTGTATAATAATAATAATAATAATAATAATAATAATAAAGTAATTATTATTATTAGGCTATTATTATGAAAATGAATATTTTATTAATAGAAACTATAAATGTAAGATAACACTTAAAAATGGGAGTTTCATTTAGATTTGACTCACTTCTGGTTTAAGCCCCGCCCACACCCGGTTCTATCCGAATACAGAGACCGATCATTTTGTCATGTGACATATATACAAGTAATTGCATGTCCAGCCGATAAATATAAAACTGTATGTTTTACTATATCTAAAACAATTATAACAAAAATTTCAAGAGTTTTTTTTTCTTTTTTTTTCTCAAGATTCTCTTCTCAGTGTGACACCAGCAGTGACTGATCAATATTGTTGGTGTTTTTCCATTGACAGATGAATCAATACGATTAATTGAATTTGAACTTGCAATAATTCAGCAAACACATCTCAGTGCTGAATCATACAGATATTTTCACAAGCTACTTATTTAGTTTATTTTGTGAAGCCACATTCTATTTCAAGAGCAAGAAAGAACAACACCCACACAAATGACAAATTTTCCAGTATAGGGGGCAAAAGACTCCTCACGCACACAGAAAAAGACAAGACTGACTAAAATCAAACACATAGTAAAACCAGTTCAAAGCACTTTATAATGTGTGTTTCTTCACTGTTTAAATATTTCATGAGAGCTTATCAGCCGTGGCATACCTAGACAGACAAAGAAATAAATGAGCAGGAAGTGTCGATTCTTTTTCTATAGCATTTCCCCACTATTCATTTGTTCAGCACTATTTTCCACATACAGAGTTGACAACTGAACATGAATAAAACACACCATTCATTCTTTCTTTGGTGGGGTTTGTAACAAATTTGCTTGAAAGATGGTGAGAGTTTAGTGGGGGAGTTGAACATGATCTTGTCTGTGTTTTGAAATGCACAATTTAACAAGAACAGTGGATATGTTCAAGGATTCACACTATATCAGTGACGATTTCTGTATTGATCAGCAGACAATATCAAGTGATTGGTCAGTTTGGTTAGACTGGTAAACCGTTAAACTGTTTGTATAACTGACCATTGTGCCAGGCAACTGATGGGTACAAGAGACTCATGTCTCTTGTATCCAATGTCAGAAATGTACTTTTTCCATTAAGGGGCATTATTTGCCCCCCTGGAATTGATTTCCAGGTTTTATAATAATAATAATAATAATAATAATAATAATAATAATAATAACAACAACAACAACAACAACAACAATTTATTTATTTACCTTAGTAAGGTTTTTTTTTTTTTTCTTTTTTGTGTAATTTTTATGTCACCCTTTTATGTCCAAAGCTAAATATAATAAAATAATTGGTAACACTTTACATAAGGATTCATTTCTTTGCATTAGTCAACAACATTAGTTAACAATGAACAATACTTATACAGCATGTATTAATCTTAATGTTAATTTCTACATTTTTAAATCAAAAGTAGTATTTGTTGACATTATTTAATGCACTACGAACTTACATGAACTAACAATGAACAATTGTATTTTTATTAAATAACATTAACAAAGATTAACAAATGCTGTACAAAATTGTTCATTGTTTGATCATGATGCCTAATGCATTAAAGCTGCACTACATAACTTTGTGCTCTCTAGCGACATCTGTGGTTAAAACTTAAAATTGCAAGCACTTTATGAAAGAACACATTACGTCAGTCGTGTTTCAGCACTGCTCTTCTGAAGGATGAATCTCCCAATTTGAGCTTAACTGAACATTGACTGTGTGTGACCGTGACTGGAGCCAGAGTCATAACGTGCTATTTTCATGTTGATAATATGTTATATGATTAAACATGTGAAAAGGAAATATTACATGCTTTAATGAAGATAACGCTCTTATTTATACATTTTAATGAATTTGACACTTAATGCTTTTCTGAAACTACACTCAATGCACTTTTAAATAGAGAACGGGGACTCTCCTCAGCCACCACCAGAACATTTGAATATGATTATTCAATGTTTGTTTTATCTGCTATTAATGTTTGAATAGTACCACAACTTTCAAATTAAGAGTTTAAACTCATGATATGGCTGATAAGATTTTATTATTTGTATACTATATTGTCCAGTCTCAGTTACTACAATTGCACATCTATGCTATGCACACAATAACACTAAACTAAAAACATAAAATGAGGATTCAGTAATGATGGCATTAAATATACTTTATTAAACATAAAATTGATATGCTTAATCAGAAACAGAATGAGCTTTATTGCCAAGTATGCTTACACACTGAAGTGTACGATATTGAAATATATTGTACACTACCCATCAAAACATTTGAAACACATGACTGAATTTTTCTCACAATCTTAAAAATCTTTTGATTTGAAAGCGTATGCTTAAATGTTTGAAATTAGTTTATAGACAAAATATAATTGTGCCACCATAGGGGGAAAAACATGCAGGGGGAAAAAACATTACTCACTAGGGCATTATATTATCAATGAGATTGGTGAGAGGTCACAAAATATATTGCATGAGCATTACACTGAACTGATGTGGAGTGCTCGTATTTGTGGATCGATGGAGTGAGGATCCATTAAAAGAACAATCTTAGGATTTTAGGAATCCCTGCTTATATCAGAGATAAATTAATTCAGATAAATAAGATTAATATCTGTATTCTCATATAGATTATCAGCCATAATAAAAACAATCATTAACTACCACTAACATTTTTATACTGGTGTATTTATATTGGTCTGTTAATTTAATTGGACTAAATCAACCTGAATTAGGTTACACTAATAAAAGTAATATTGGTAACACCTTACATTAATGTTCCCTTTGTTAAGGGTTTATAAATGGTTAATTAATGATTAGTAAGTCATTTACAAATGCATTATAGATCATTTATATGCAGCATGCATAAACCATACTGAAGGTTTATGTACAGGTTTTCTAAATTTATATAGTTATAAGTTTATAAATGCTTCACAAGTGTCCACTTTACATTTTCATAGTAAATGTTATTATGGTTAGATAAGTGTCATTAAGCATTTGTAACATGTTAGGTAAAATGGCTCGCTATTTGGCTGGTATTTTTAAAAGTGTTATTTTTAATACATGTTGTTATAACTGCATATCAATGATTTATAATGAATTTGTAAATAAATCATTTGTCATATGAACCCCTTTATAATTCCTTAACAAAGGGATCATTCATGTAAAATGTAACTGTAATTTTAAAGGGTCAGATCAGGTAGAAAAGGCTTCTTAAAGGAACAGTTTGCCTAGAAATGTAAATGTTCTCATTATTAATTCACCTTCATGTTTCTTAGCGCTAGACATTGCAAGTTTCCGTGTGAGCAAGCGAGCCACTGGGAACAATTTTCTCTCGGCGATCATGAACACACAAGGGATGTCAAGATTTTGATTGAAAAAAATATATATTATTTTGGGGTTGTTTCTCACTATAACATTGCATTTTCCCTTTCCCTTTTTACTGGGTACTATATTAAAGAGCTTTTATATTTGCCAGGGTTTCATAATCCCTTAATCGTGCCTATTAAACGTCTAGTGGAGAATCAGGCCTGACTAAAGGACACAGCAGTCTGTGTATTTGCAATAAAAAAAGCTTTTACTGGAAATCCGGGTCTAGTTTTGGGGTTGTTGTCATCATGTAAGCTGTTTCACTTTCATGCTCATCTTTGCATTTTTATTTTTGCTGTAAATGATATAAATGTTATCAAAAGTCGATAACAGTGTCAGCTGAAATGGTGCAAAACCACATTTAGGCCGCAGTACAGATTGAGCAATTTCAAAGTGCAGTGAAACTCAGCAGTAAGCCGTCTCATGACCACAGTGTTCTCACAGCTCTCATGTGCAGTGGCTCTTCCGATCGGCCGCATCACGGACCGTCTTCCTTATCGTGACGCATGAGGGCCAAACCTCACACCTCCCATTTCAAGAACATCAGAAGTAGGCCACTGTGCTGAAACATAATGCACGTTGTTTAATAATTATCTAAATATGTCAAGCGAGACCCATGGAACATCGTTTGAGTGGCGTGGTAAGACATATTGAAATGAATAACCACAAAACAACATGGAGGAATGAGGGAGGAGTTTAAAATAATTTGTAATTTGGGTCAAAATGTTCATATACTGATGCACGTAGTTCCCACCATCATGGAAATCCTAGAAATATCAGGGAATTTTTCAATTGTGATTTACAGACTTGGAAAACTTGGGAAATTCAGAACATCTTAAAATGTGATAGGTATTTCACTAACACATTACATTAACGTTCCTTTTGTAAAGGAAGTACATTTTCTTTAGGGTTTATAAAGGGGTTCATTAATGATTATTAAGTCATTTAGAAATACATTTTAAATGAGCGATGTGCAGTTATAACACCATGAATAAAAAGGAGGACTCACTGCAAATAGCAAGGATTGTTACTTAAATGTTACATATTCATGATTTTTGTCACAATGTAGCAAAAATAGACAATTATAGTGACATTAAAAGTGGGATAAAGTCATTATTGCTACAGTGTGCTTTATATTAGGTGTATTTCACTACTATGCACTAACATTAAAATAATAAGCATCTGATAAAGTGTACTTATTATGTATCTGCATGTTTTTCTTCAAAACTCTTGGAAGATTCACATTTGCTGCTCCCGAGGTTATGTATGGGTAGGTTAAGAGGTAAGGCTACAGTTAGATGTAAGGTCAGGAGTGTAATTACAGATGCCTGTAGACCATTAAACCACACTTAACTTTATGTATATATGTTTCTAATGTTAGAAACTCCTTAATAAATTCTTCATATGTGTCCGCTTACATTAAGGTATGTGTTGTGTGTTGAATAAGTGTTATTAACAGGGTCATGGCATGAGGAATCCAATTTTTCTTGATCTTTTAACGTATAAGAGGTCATTATACTATAAAAACCTACTGTACGTTTCAGAACTGAAAACACCCTCCTTAATAGAGAAAGAGCATTTATATAAACCAACCTTCATGTCTTCAAATCTGCATATGACCATCTAGTCATTGCACCCTTGGTCCTGCCCACTGGTGCTCAGTCAGTCACACCGGTGAAGAGGCGAGACATGGGCCTGTCATGGGAAATTCATCTACAGTAGGGGTTCAAAGTCTTGGACAGTAAGCTTCCCACTGATAAAATTTACAAGACTGCAAGGTGATTTTGTTCTTCTTATTTTGGGATTTTCTGCACGTTAAATGAACTTGCAGCTATTCTCCACTGAGCTGACAGAAGAGTTCAGTCGCAACAGATGTTTATTTGATGGTTTTATTTGCTCACATCCCTTACACCATCAGCGAGCACTTCTTCACAATACATTTTTATTCTATATAGGATTTTTATTCATTTACTTGGTGAAATTATCATCAGTCTCCATGCCTCCCCTGATTTGCACTGGCACCCCCCTGGGGAGGCGGTCTTCCCAGTTTGCGGGGAAACCGTGGATCTACAGTGTAGATGATATGCATGATAACAGTCAATGATAGCATGTTAAAGTTGTATTGTATGTGTTTTTGGCTCAGATCAGTTTTGATTGCTTGTTTGAAAAATTGGGTTTAAAACACTATTGGACTCAAAAGCAAAACCATAAGTAAACAGTTTAATTCACAAATATTTCAATTGTCATGACAGTTTTATATTTTATGGTGCTGCTGTGTTTGAGTTAACAGTTTAATACAGTATATATGCATCAATGTTGTGGAGCTTGCTGTTCATTTTCTTACATCTGAGATTCAAATATGGCTGTATTGGACATTAGCCAATCATAACAGTGGTCATTGACATTGAAGTCTTAAAGGAAGCGTTTTAGACAGATGGTCAGAGACATAGAAAATGATAATATAGTATTAAATTTTGACTGTTTTGGTGCATACATAATACATAACATAATAAGTATATATAACACTTCAAAGATTCACAGGACAGGAAGGAGGACACGGGAACAGGGTTCGACACTCAGGTAAGGCTTATTTTAATTCCAGGGTAAACAATACACGGGGGTAGAACATAGACGTGGACTTGTAAAACATAAACTCTTTCACAATGAACAGATAGGTTGTGACTCTCTAATTTGCCAACACTAGACTGGCGTCTCTCTCTCGAACTGGAGGCACTCAGGCTCTTTTATGCCGCTCTCCCCGTACTCACTGAAATTAGAGACAGGTGTTAGACATAATTTAGCTCAGGTGCAAGCGCCCTTACCGCTTTCCCTCTCCGGACGGGCGCTTGACCATGCCCCCCGCTGCCACTATATATATATATATATAAATAAGAGTATTCCATTACCTCTTCAAGCATTAATAATGTAAAATGACACTATTTGGCAGGTATTGCATGAAGATGTTGTTATAACTGCATTTCAGTGATTTATAATACACTTGTAAATTGCTTATTAATGAACCCTTTATAAACCCCTTAACAAAGGGAGAATTAATGTAAAGTCTTCCCAAATTTCTCTAGTGAATTTATAACCTTTTCTCAGTTTTGCTGTCCTCTTAAATATCTAGAAATTGCTATCTGTGAGAGCAATCTCTATTAAAATCATGAAATGTTATTGGTCAAAATGTGTGGGAATCCTGCATGCAAAATGTAGAAATGACCCTTAAACATGCTGTTTTAATTTGAAATACTCCTTCACCTCTACTTAAAGTCAACATGAAATCAAAACTGCAGCTATGCATTTTCTTAATTTCTTACTTTGACTTTATTTCCTGCCTATTCATGGCAAACACAGAATTGTGGCGCCAATCAGAATTGATTTATGAATGGTTTGCAATAAACATAAAACATATTGTTTAAGGTAACACTTTTTTATAAGGGTCCACAATAATACCCTTAAAATAAAGTGTCACCATTATTGTTTCTACTTACAATCAAAAATAATTTTACATTTTGCATTTGATTGCCTCAAGAAAATTCCCTCAAGAAAATCCAGGGTTGTGAGGGTTACTTCTGAAATGTATTCCACTACAGATTACAGATTGCATGCTGTAAAATGTCATTTTTAATGTCAGTAACACTTTGGATTACTTCTTCAGCACTAATAAGCACTAATGTATTTTTAATATGTTACAAATACATTCTCTGAAAAACCTAAATATCTTATACAGTGTTGTTTCTAAAACAAGATCAATCTATTTGTTCTTGTTTTAAAGATATTTTTACAGGAAAACAAAACAATTTTTTTTTTATCAAGAATACGATTTTAGCCCTAATATCAAAGATCTTACTAGAAAAAAAGAAATTATGATCTAACTTGAACTTTCTTGATAAAAATATGATCATGTTTGGTCAGATGTGCATGTAAAATGGCTAGAAATAGCATTTTAGCTTAGCGTAAAGCTTACAATTTACACAAGGTTTATTTTTATTTCTTCTGCTCCAAACTTACTTCAAACTTATTTCTCTGTCTGCTCGTATGAATGTAACACATCATAAGAAAGTGTTTCACCGCTGTTCAAATGCACTTTGGATCACATCATTTATAAATGTTTTCTATCTGAAAGGACTAAATATTAAATGAAACAAACAACAATAAAATGTAAAGTTATCTCTTCAGTAATCAAAGTACTTTTTGAATGTAACTGTATTCTAAATGCCAATGATTTAAAATGTAACTGTAGTGGAATACAGTAATTTATATTTTGTATTTGAAATATGCAATCCCATTACATGTATTCTGTTACTCCCCAACCCCAAGCAAATCTAAACCAAAGTTTTTAATGTTGTGATTCACATCAGAGCTGGTTGGTTTAGTTCATAGCTTGCAACACTTTTATGAAGGATTTTATTAAATCTCTTTGGAAAAAGTGAATGGGGGAAAAAATACTTCTTGAATCAGGAGGGCTGAAAACATGTGCTGGCACCACTGTATTCTATAGAGACCACTTCACACAAAGGAATTGTTCTCACTGAAAATGTTTCACACTAAAAACCCATCAGATTGTGGAGGTACAATGGGTTGTGAATGTAGTTTCATGTTGACTTTAAGAGTCATTTATAGCATTTTTGTTATTAACAGTTTTTATTGATTCCATCCACAAGACGGACAAACAAGGATATTAATGTCTGCCAACCATAACTCTGGCTAGGACCCAATTTTTTAAGTGACTACCCCAAAATTAATGACTGCCCCATCACCTAAGATGCAGAGTCTGGTGCAAAATGAATGAATGTCCAATACGTCACACATAAATCTCTGAACCCTCAACCAAAATTCTTGGATCTTAACACATACCCAAAAAACATGGGTTGTGTCCCCGTATTCTGATTGGCATCACAAGCAGGTGGGTGTGTCTCTAAGACGAGGCCTGTTCAATCTAGAGGGTGTCCAATAGAATCGATGCAAAATTTAAAATTGCATCAGATGCACCCTTAAATCTCTAAATGTGGACTTTGACGGTTTTTAGAATCCTAGCCCACACTCCCTCTTCCAATAACAAGTTTACATCTTTCTCCCATAATCTCGAGAGTAGTTAAAGCTCTGTCCCCCAGACTGAATTAACAGGGAGTAATACACTGATGCCTCATGACCTTTTCCAAAAGCAGTAATCACCACTTCTAGAGTATCTTCCACTTTAGGGGCATGTATGCTACTCCCAAAAATAGTACAGAGCAGGTGGCGCAGCTGTAAATACCTAAAGAACTAAGATCTGGGAATCCTGAAATGTTGAACCATATTTTCAAATGATCTCAACATTCCACTTTCATGTAGGTCACAGAGCATATTAACACTTCTCACAACCCACTCTGACCAGCAGAAAGGGGACTTATTAGTGTAATTTTGGGTTCAGCTATATGCTCGAGGCAACATTTAAATACATGTCCAAATTACACTCTGGACACTTTTGTCCATACCTCGTGCAAATGTGAGTTTAATAGAAAGGCATTGTAATGGCAAAATAGGGCCAAGAACTCCCAGTTCAATACAAAACCAGGGAAGGGCTCTCTCAGGTGGAAGCAACAAATGAGCCCAAATGCATAATATTAAAACTAAATCTTGGGTAGGCTTTGCCCACCTTTGTCAATCGGCCTATGTAACTTATTGAAATGTAATCTGAGACGCTTACCATTCCAAATGAAGGGGGGCATCAAAGGGAGAGACTGTAGCAGGTAGTTGAATTTTGGAATACAATATATTTTTATAACATAAACCTTCCCAATCATAGATAAATGTAATGAAGCCCACTTGCCCACATCGCTTGAAAACCTTTTTATAAAAGGGTAAAAATTAACTGAATAAATCACACAAATTTGCTGGAATAAAATTCCCAAATATTTAATGCCCTGTTTGGGCCACTGGAAATTGCCCAGCTGAAAAGCTGTTACTTGGCATTACGCTGTCAGAGCAAAAGCTTTGTATTTAGACCAATTAACTCTGTACCCTGAGAACAGAAAAGGAATTCATAATTATGTGGAGGCAAGGTGGGTCGAAGACGAATAATAAAATATAATTTGCGTAAAGCAAAAGCTTATGCCCCATACCTCCTGCCACCAACCAATGCCGGGTGCCCCTGTCCAGAGTAAAATAATCTGAATAGCCAAAACTACACCTTCCGCGACAAAATAGCATTATATTTGTATTTCAAACGGGTAAATTCTCTGAGGCCATCAGACGACATTTGGCGCTTCAGCTCTGCCTCAGCACTTTTAATATTCCCTTCCAATTCCATAAGTTCTTGTGCTTTGGATTTTTTGATGAATGAGGCATGCTGTATGATCCAACCACTAAGAACCACTTTAAGTGCCTCCACGCCGCACAGAGGATGCTGAGGATCAGTTGATCTCCATATACGTAAACATTGATTTCAGCTTTTAACATTAGTTGGAATTCAGGATTTTGCTAAAGGGATACATTAAAGCGGAAACTATATGATTTGTTTTTTCTCTGTATGTGACAACACCTCTATACTGACCTGAGACTAAAATGTTTCTAAATGAGCAATTTACAACAGTTGAAATGAGGGACTTGGATATAAACAAAATGTATTCTACAATCAATCGTATGGACTGATGAAAATAAAATTATAGTCCCTACCAGATGGGTTCAAAAGTCTCCAAAAGTCTTAAATACCTGTAAGACCAAGATATGTACAAATCCTGTGAAGTGTCAATGTTGCTTTCAGGGGCTTACACAATTTTGCTTCATTATGATCAAGAACGGAGTCAGTTAAAAAATTAAAGTCTCCTCCTAATATTATATAATGAGGGGTGCCAGCAGCTTGCAACATCCCTTCAAGATCTATAAAAAAGCCCTGATCATCAGCATTAGGTGTGTAAATATTAGCCAAAATCAACCTTTGCCCCTGAATTTCTGCTAAAACAACAATTTGTTAAAAAAATATATTTTTAATCTGTTTGAGACATTTGAATTGTAAATGATTACTTATCAATGTAATGACTCCCCTGCTCTTACTTAAACTAGCACTAAAGAAAACATGTCCACTCCATATCTTCCCAAATTTTTCAGCTTCCTAGAGTGAAAGATGCATTTCTTGAAGAAACACAATAACATATGTTTAAGAAAATAAATAACCTTCCTTCTTTTTATAGGGTGCCCTATTTTATAGGGTAATTGGAGAGAGACAATCCACTAATATAAACATTTAACATTTTGACATATAAGAAAAAATAGATTGTTAAATTATAAAAAAATAAATTATAAAGACCACATTCCAACATTAGTGCAACAAACAACCCCCAAACGTCCCCCAGTGTAAAGTAAAACAGAAAAAAAAAATGTGCGCATTCACCCCACGCACAACAGCACCAACTGGCATCATCCCTCTAAACTTAAGCAGTCCATGTATGCCTAGAGCCCCTGTAACAACTTTGCCGTCGGATTGCTCAAGTCCACTCTTTCTATACAAATTTTGTGAGACAGAATTACACAACAGAAAATAATCTATAAAACAAACTCCAGCCAACAGGCAGAAAAAGCACACAAAAATGTCACCATATCATAGCCTTCTTTGTTCTTAGGAATTCCAACAATTCAGACATTGTTTTGCTCAAGATGATTCTCAAGGTCTTTCAACTTTTCCCAAACATGCAACAAGACTGTCTTGGTCGCTAACGGATTAGCAGCTAGTTCCCTCTCTGATGACTCCAGATAACCGAAAAACTGAAACAAAAATTGTTTCTTGATTTCCCCCACACCTGTAACCAACTCCGAGAATTTCATCTCCATGGCTGTGATCAATCGACGTATTACAGCAAGATCCTCCAAGTCAGCAACGACCTTCGCCAGAATTGCGACATGCTCGTCAGTTGATGCTGAATCTCTCCCACCACACCGTCCAAACAGTCCCCGGTCTGTGGCCCTGTCAGGGGTATCAGCTTTAGCACGTAAGTGCCTTTTAATGTCTCCAGAACCAGAGGATTTTGAATTGTCATTTTGTCTTCATAGAACAGTTATAGAACAGGGTGTATCGAATCTCACAAAAAGTATTAAAAACTAGCAAAGTTCAAAGAGCTCGCCGTTCACACATCCGACCCTCGCATGGCACCATGCAACTCCCATTTATAGCATTTTTAATGTTCCCTAGGTGTTCATCTCATAAACCTCCTCTTTGACCCCTATCTTTAAGAAGATTGCTTTGGCTACAATACTCTCAGAAAATGAAGTGTTTGACAATATAGAATTTCATGAGATTCAAATGAGTCAGTTATTTGGAGGGGTTACTATAGTCTCAAACTCCGCATATTAACATTTCACTCTTTCATGCCTACAGTATGCAATGCCCTTGCCCCCTCTCTTTATCTCACTCTCTCTCTTTATTTCTCATTTTGTTTTACATATCGCATGCATGACCTCTTGCTGCAGAAGGACGTGGTGGAGCCATGATGTTCATCTAAGACTGATTAAGCTGGTGCTCATTGTTGGCAGAGTTAGTAGCGCTGGAAAGACCACACAACCTCGAGACAACCTTGTAGGTGGTCTGAGCTTATAACTGTAGATGAAAACAGTTTTTTAACAAAGGACCTATTAGAACAGGGGATGAAACACCTCATCCTCTGGAATTCTATTGCAAGAAAGTTGTGACATTTGAATTAAGAGAGCAATTATGCATCTTTTTTTTTCTAATTTACTGATGTTAGACAGAATTATAGCCTGAAGAAAATTACAGACAGACCAAAGCATCTGTGTGTTTGTGTGTTTACACAAGGTTGCCAGTTTTCTTGTGTGTGTAGGCTCACATGCGCATGAATGTGTGTGTGTTAACACCAGCCAGATTGTTCTTGTCTGTTTCACATCCACAACCTTGAAAAACCCAAGAAATAAAAAAAAGAGAAAAAAAATATGTTGCCCCACCTCCCCACCCCAACCACACACACACACACACACACACACACACACACATTGGTTTTACTATACTTGTGAGGACATCTCATAGACTTTCATGTATTTTATAGCAGGCTAAATATATATTCTATCTCCTATCCCTAACCCTAACCCTAACCCTGACAGAAACCTGTGCACTTCATTAGATTTAAAGATAAACATAATTTAGCTGATTTATAAGTGTATATATATAATATATATGCACTATATTTCACTTTTGGCTTTCTTTCAGCTTTCTTCTTCACTTTATTCAATACAAACACCTACAGACAGTGAAAGCAAGAATGTCAATAACACATGTGATTATGTATTAAATATATAACTATTAGGGGATAATATATTCAATGAGGATGACATTCCGTTATAGAAATTAACCATGGTTTTATTACAGTAACCATATTAACCCCAAACTTATCCATGATTACTACAATATTACTATAGTAAAACCATGGTTAGTTTTCATGAAGCCTAAAGTATACTTCGGTCAGATGCGAATGCTGAGTGTCCTTGAACAGGACGTGTGACGCAAATGTCGTCATCAGCAGAGTGCTCATGCACTGAACGCACGCAGACAGATTTTTCTAACCGCTCATACTTTGAACGCGCAGAATGTGCATGTGCCTGGAATTATTTGCACTAATTAGTGGGTCCACAAAGTGGCAATAATTACATTTGAACCATTGCTGTCACAAAGAAACGCTAGAAGAAGACGTGATTGCCGGTAAACAACAGGAGACGAAGGTAAAAACAACAACACTGTCTTACCAATTGCCTGTGTATGCACGGACCGTCACATGGAGTATACTTTGACGGGCTCACGTTCGACTGTACGCAGTTTATGTATACCAACACACTCTCACATTCATACAACTTTTCTAAATTTGGCTAAGGTGTATGATATCGTGCAACTCCACTCATTTGAATTCCTACGACTTTCACTACGGCCAATGACGTCGCTGGACATCCTTTCCATCTAATATGAGACAATTACTTGCTTCAGTCACACACAACAGCTTCCTATCATTTTACACACTCAACTGATTGGTTAAGTTTAGTTAAGGGGTTTGGGTAAGGGCATAATATTAACAAGTATGTCCTTAATGTCTCGTGTGTGGAACTCGTGCTTACTTCGAGGACATGCGGGAATTTGCACGTGATGAAGTCGTACGAGTTTATGCAAACAACATCATGTGAGACCATATGAAATAGCCAACTCGTAAATGATGTACAACTTTTCATGAGATGGGGTTGAGTATACTTTGGGCTTAAGGGCTAAAAAAAATAAGGTGACAACATTAAATTGAATATTTTTACTTAATATACACTAATAAAACTAGAAGAACCCCTTTTATAAAAACTGAATAGAAATATTGATAAACAGCAGCAATTCACTAAATAAAATAAAATCAATTAACTAAATTAATAAAGAAATAGACAAAAATATCTTCAAATAAAGAAGGCAAAGTCTCTTTACAACTACTGTATAAGTTAATCAGTGAATAGTTTAATCAGTGAATAGTTTATGTGAACTAGTTAATTTACATGAACTGTCCTATGACAGGGCGGGTGCCGGGTGGTGATTCTACACAACCGGCCCCTTATCAGGCTAATCAAGCCTCCGAGAGGGACTAAAGCTGACTGCGGATGGTGGTGCGACAGAGAGAGAGAGCGTTTACGGGCAGCGGTCCAACACCTGTGTGTCTTTGTGTCTTTTGTTTTAATTTTGTCATTAAATATTATTTATATTGTCAAGCTGGTTCTCGCCTTCTCCTTTCCATTACGCCCTTTACACATCCAAAAGAGCCAACTTGCTAAAATGAATTGGTCTTAAATAATATAGGCTAAATATAAGTGAATTGTTGGTTTTAACTGGTCCATTTACAAGAGCTGCCTGAAAAAAAAAAAAAAAACTTCACTTAAATTACTTTTTCCCCCAGCGCTACATGAGAGAGAGAGAGAGAGAGAGAGGAGGATGCTTTAGGAGAACGTTTTTTTATTACTCCATTGCTGTGATCACTTTACAATGTGCAATTGTTGTGTTTTGTGAAGATACAGTGCTACTCGATGCAAAATGTAGCTTGTTACTGGAAAAGCTACACCATTGTGAAAATACTTGAGCTACTGAACAGTGTAATTATGTTCGAACAATAGCAGCGCTCCCCAACACTGCAATTAAGCAATATGACATGAGCAGTTCGTTTGCGTATCTTTTCTCTGCCAAGAAAAAAGTTCCAAAACAAGTAAAAGCCTTGAGTGTTGTGAGTTGCCAAGCTACGCAAGGACTGGAAAACAGCATGTGAGGATTGGCGTAACAGAAATTTTCCCTATGTTATCGATGCACTCTAGCCCCATTCCAGGTTTTCCAGTTCCCACTCTTGAGAGAAACCCCAATCCGTGCGATCCTGGAGTGAGAGAAAACACCAATGCAAACAAACACTGCAATACATATTTGGTGTCTTTGAAGAGGGTGGACTGCCTTTTTACATATTTCACTCATAGGGAAAATGCCGGAAAGGAAATTTCTGGCAATTCTGTATTTGAAGTACTCATTTCCAGTGCATATTTCCACCAAATCAATAAATCCACTTTTTTTAAAGATACAAAAACACCCTTTTGTTAACTTAAATGTTAGAGAGCCAAAGATGGAAAATATACAGAGTGCTTCTACAAAGAGACTGTCATGATGTGATGGACTGACCTGTGTAACAGTGTAAAGAGGCAAGAGTCCAACATCTACAAACCCCTCAGAAGCCTTCACCAGAAGCGCACCTGGACCGCTGACTCTGCTGTGTTTGGCACGATGAAGAACTCTTGTCCTTCTCTTCTGGCATATTTGCCATCTGACCAGAAGACCTTGAGCTGAGAGGGAGTGCAGCTGAGAACACACTGAGCTTCGGTTCATTTAAAATAGTCCTGCGGTGTGACGAATGAATTCTTAGAAGAAGCAGTCTCAATTAGTATTCTCTCAATTAATATTAATATCAAACTGCATGCATAATGATTAAAAAAAATTACAAATGTCATAGCATGTCACACTGCAGGACAAATCATCTTCCACCATCCAGTGCTCTGATATTTCTGTATAAAAACCACACATCCAGGGATAAATTGATACTTGTTTCAATCTTTACAAGCGAAAATAATCATTTCAGCTCAATCTTCATGTCCGTTTACTGCATTTATTTATTAATTTATCTGGCAAGTAGTCATGTAATTTGCAGTATTATGTTGCAGTAGAAACAATCACAAAACTCTGACGCTTATCGTCCATTTATTTACTCATTTGGCAAGTAGTTACGTAATAAGCAAGATAATGAGCAGTCAGGCCGTGTTTTTTGCACTTTCAGCTGTTGTAATGTTGTAATTTCAACTCAGATCAATACTTAATGTCCATTATTTGGTAGGTAGCCATGTAATATTCTACATTCAGCTGGTCATTATATCCATTATGTTATTATATCATTGTAACCCTTGAGAGTTTACATGTCACCAGCCATGATGGTCTTCTTTTCTTTGTACAAAATACTCTGTTATACCTCTGTTAGGGGCAAATTTACATATTTATACAGAAATTCTGTGGAATGTAAGGACTTGTTTAGGTATACTAGCATGTATAGTAGCACTTACTAACCTAATTTGCTAATTAATTGGATTTAAAGTCTTATTTTACAGTAATTTGCCACTTAACAAGCATAAGTAACTCTCATTGCTTCTCGTGGTATTCACCAGTAATGTGATTTGTGCATGAATTATACATAGTTTTTAGTAAGAAAGCATCTGCAAAAGAAAATATCAATGTTTGTAACTGCTTTCCAGGATTTATGACGCAAGCACATTTTCCTTGCTGAAAAGCCAAATACATCTGCATTAAGGGACAGTAGGACCATTTTCTTCAACATGGTGCCATCCACATGGTTCTCCAGTGGCTTTCCGGTGATGTCTCCATCTGTCACCACAGTTCCTCATTAGGAGCAGATCCTGTGCCAGCAGACACGTCTCCAGCCTCCTTCCTCCAATTAGCTCATCTAATGGCTGTCAACATCCAAATACATGTTTTATGTTTAAATACAAAGGCTGGAGGGTCCTGGCATTCTACATCATACATATTAAATTACTTATATACTGATTTCCCCTTAAAAATTGGTCCAGAAATACAACTGAATGACTTACCCTCACTTTGGAGGCCGTTTGGACCAAAGCATAGCAAGACACAAACCGATATTCTGAAATAAGCGTACAGGATGTGGGTCCATTTGAAACGTGTTCAAGGCATATATATTTCGGAGTGTTGGAAGTAAATAGTTTTGGTAAGCTGATGCTATACTGATATTTTCACTCCTCAGAGACAGGGCATAGCAGAATTGCAACATTGGTTTAAAAGCAATTAAATCATATCTAATATTTATGAAATATAGAAAATCTGCAAATATCAATAGTTAACACAGCTTATTGTAGTCTTCTTATTTTTCATGATACCATTCCCTGAACATATAAACTTTATAATAATAATAATAATAATAATAATAATAATAATGTTAATAGTGCATTTTAAAGGCACTATAAATGCATTATAAATTATTTGTAAGGTCTCATAATATGTCTAATAATGCATTAGTATAAAGATAAACACTATCTGTTTTATATTGTATGGTTCAAATTAAATTTTTCACTAGTGGTGTCAAAAAGGTGATTAAAAATGTGAAAACTTTTAAATAAACTGAGCAGCTATAAAAGGTAAAACCAGTAGTTGGTAACTTACAGCACCTAAAATATACACTTTCCCTTATGCACACTATAAATTCAATATGCAATAATTAACCTAAAATGTTGATGTTGATCTAACAAACAAAGCTGATGGACAAGCATTTAAAACCAAAGTGGTGTTTGCTGTAACTAAATCAGAGGCACGACCGCTTTGAATGTGTGTTAATGCTGTCGAGCGCACCTGAACCGAACAAGGACATGTGTTTGACCCGTCAGTGGTGTAGTTAGTCTCCGAGCCTCTTTTAGCAGCGGGGTTCATGATCACAGGTCGGGTAGCTGCAGCTCATCTCTGTAAAACATCCAGGAGCTGTCAAAGCCACACTGTCCTGCTTCCCACTGATGTGCTCCACGGTCAGCAGAGAGACTTCCAGGCCGCACCAGGATGAGACGATGAAAGGACAGGGAGGGGAGAGGTTACAAATCCTCCTGTCAAACCGTCAGATGAGCATCAGCACCAAGGCAGAGGAGGAAAGAAGGGCATAATGTTGTAAATACATCTAAGAACCCTCAAAACTGTTTTAACTGAACATGGACATCTATAACAAATACAATCATATCTTATTTAATGATTTATAGCCCAGAGTGTTTTCCAGTTTAGTGAATAACTACTAAATGACATACCCAGTTCCTTGCATGTATGCCAAACATGGTCAAACTCCACACATGCAATCCATATGCATCCTTCAAAAATGATCCGTAACAAACACTCAGTTATAACATTCAACTCTTCTGAACACTTATTTAATGCAATTTAACAACATTTTGTGTCAAATTTGATATTTACCCAAAATACTATTCTAACAATGAACAAAACCATGAGCTTTCTTGCACAATGTATGTTCTCACGCTTCCAACAGGAGAGAGTGCCGGAAAGTGGGTGCCGCAAAACTCTGGTTCTTAAAGGGACCTAGTCCAATTATTGACTGGAGTTAAAGTACATGCAATTTCTTCACTTGGCTACATTTAGTCATATAATACTGTACCTTAGCAGGAATGTGATTGTTTTTGGGAACATTTTCAGTGAAATACAGACATGAATGTCACTATTTTCTCCACACAAATTATTCATGTGGTTTGAGAAGACCTGTATATATTTCACAAATCATATGGAGTACTTTTGTGATATTTTTCTGTTTTGAGTTTTTTTTTTTTTTTTCATTTGTTGCAGCTTGGTAGAACAATTACAGTTCAAGATCTCATTTTGTGTTTCACGGAAGAGAGATAAAATAACACTGGGTTGGAGTAAACTATTCTTCGGAAAGACCAATATGCAAAAAACTTTCTCTAGAATTATGTGTCATTAGTGTCAAAGCTGTTTGTTTCACGTAGATCTGTCTAATAGATAAGGAGATAATCTAAAAGTCAATGAAAACAGTGTTAATGCCAAAGACTCCTAAGAAAGTCCTCTGCAAGATGGTACAGAAATTAGAAGGAAAAAGTAACACATATCGAAAATCTGATAAATTATATATATAAGTATATGTATATAAGCAAAGGCAAGCATTTCTCCCCTGCTGCCTTTCCGTTTCTGTATTTTCAAGAATCTCAAGTTTGAATAAGTGACAAACCCAAATCCAAAGATAAATTCCACTGTGCTTCTATTCTTTTAATCAGCAGAGATTATGAATTATGTGTGAGGGAGACTGAGAGCAAAACTTATTCAACACATGTTAGAATTCTGTCTGTTTGAGAAAAGAATTATAATTGTGTAGTATGATAAAATAATAAAAAGTCAGTCTTTTTATTCTGCTGTCTAATGTGTTTAAATCCAAATGTACAATATCTGTTTTATCTCTTTGTTGTTGGTGACACAGTCACTGGTATAACTACCATACAGGATGGCATGGCAATGAGTCTGCATACAGAAGGGAGGTTGAACGGCTGGCCCACTGGTGCAGTCAAAACAACCTGGAGCTAAACAGGCTCAAAACAGTGGAGATGATTGTGGACTTTAGGAGGAACACCCCAACATTGTGGCAGTGCTGCAGTGTGGAGTCATTCAGGTTTCTGGGCACTACCATCTCACAGGGCATGAAGTGGGAGACCCACATTGACTCCATTGTGAAAAGGCACAGCAGAGGTTGTACTTCCTTTGCCAGTTGAGGAAGTTCAAACTGCCACTGGTGCTGCTAATCCAGTCCTACACAGAGTCTGTCCTCTGCACTTCAATAAATGTCTGGTTTGGATCAGCTATGAAATCATACATCAGAAGACTACAAAGGACAGTTCGGTCTGCTGAGCGGATTATTGGTTGCCCCCTGCCCTCCCTTCAAGAACTGTACACTTCCAGTTTAAATCACTCTGGATCACTCACCCTGCCCACTACCTTTTTAAACTGTTGCCTTCTGGATGACGCTTCAGAGCACTGAGCACCAGAACCGTCAGGCAAAAGAACAGTTTTTTACCCTTAGGCTATTCATCTCATGAACAGTTCAAAACTATAATATAATTACGTGCAATACACAGTCTAGTCAATTATATTATTTAACATCTATTATCCTACCTCTTTTGCATCACATTCTCTTGCACTATATATAACATATTTGTATTTGTACATACTATATACAGGGATGGGCACAAACACATGAAAATGTATTTAAAATAAAAATACATAATATCTCTGAATATTATAAATATTTGAAACATTATAACTTTTTTAAAAATAAAATACCATATTCTGTGTGGAAATTATTTTTATCAAAATACAAATACAGTATTTTGTATCTTGAAAATACTCAAAATATATGTAACATTGACCATTCAATGAATTATGACTATTAGGCTAAGATCTATCTCCTATTCTGAATGGTTCTGAAATTGGCTGTCTGAAATTTTGGTGTACAACTGCTTAAAACTTTTTTTTTCATCTCACTTATCTCTTCCCTTAAGAGTAATTAGCAGGATGACTGATCCTGTAATCAATCAATGGCAACCGCAAGGGGCCTCAAGACTCTGGTGTACTCCATCAGGTAATTCAGTTCAGCATCCCTGATGGAAGGTAGTTTCAATTTCGCCATGATATCTCCAAGTTTGTCTCTCTGAGTGTTCAGCTGGTTGAGACTGTCATAGAGAGAGTTCCATCGTGTTGGACATGGTGTGATCAACCTGCACTTTAACACAGACAGCTTCAGAGAAATTCTCGGCAAACTTTGGTCTACCTGATGTATTCTGCAAGGCAGAACATTTACCCATTGTGACATTGTTGAGACAGGAGAGACTACTATTGTCTCTCATGGCTTTCTTCGCATCTGTGGTGGCCACTAAACTCAAGGTGTGGCAGGCACACCTCAACTGGGTTGGCAAAATGATTCCACTCTCATTCTCCACCGAATTTGAAGAATAAATGGATATGAAAGAGAGATCCTCATTGCCATCTTCCTCATCTTGCTCTTCCACAATGATACTAAACTCTTTGAAGGCTTTTATAAAATTAGACCCATTATCGGTCACTGTGGCCACAATGCGCTCGTGGGACAGGTCAAATTCTGAGTGGATTTCAGCAATTCGGCTATATGTGTGTGGATTTGGAAAACGTGTACTAGCCAATGTGATAGACTGGCGTTCCAATGTGTCATTATGTACCTAGTGTGTTGTGAATCTTTGAAACTAGATGCACTAGTGGACCAGTTGTCAGCTGTTGTGCAGAGATGTATTTTACACTACTAACTTTTGATTCAAAGTCACAATCAATTCTTCTGCACAGTGTTCTCCTTGACATCACAGATGAGTGAGGGCTCAATCCTTTAATCAAGTAAACATATTCCTTCTGCTCAACTGTTGAGAGAGGATGCATCCCTTGAACACTGGAAACAATCAGCTCATCTAATCATTTTTGTGACACCACTGAGGATCCAGCAAACAACATAGTCTGCCTGTTTTTGGTGTTGCCTGGTGTCTTTTTCTTAACTGCTGTGATCTTCATATTCCTAGAGGGCTTCAGGGTGCATTCTCTTTAAATTAACTTTTGGTGAATGTCATTTGGTGAACCCTGCGGCCACCATTGATCGAGGTTCCCTTCCAAAGAATTGGCAAACGGGCATCGCTTTGTGTTGGTTCTGGTCGAATACGCAAACCCATATCTGGAAGCGGTACCTCTGCACAACATCTCAGCCCATTTCCCAGTGTGCTCTAAGTCCTCGTTGTGGCGTAGTGACTCGCCTCAATCTGGGTGGCAGAGGTCGAATCTCAGTTGCCTTCGCATCTGAGACGGTCAATCTGCACATCTGCACATCTAAGTGTTTTTTTGAGCATGTTACAGCAGAGACCTAGCACATGTGGAGGCTCACGCTATTCTCTGTGGCATCCACGCACAACTCACCATGTGCCCCACCGAGCGCGAGAACCACATTATATTGATCACGATGAGGTTAACCCAACGTGACTCTACCCACCATAGCAATTAGGCCAATCGGTTGCTATGGAAGCCTGACTGGATTCACTCAGCACGCCTTGGATTCAAACTTGCGACTCCAGGTGTGGTAGTCAGTGTCTTTACTTGCTCAGCTACCCAGGCCTCAGACCACATGACATCCTATGGGAAAATTGGGAGGAGGGACCTTCAAAAATCAAAAACAATATTCAATACGTTCTTGACCTGAGGCAATCGGAGGCTGGATCGAGAGGAGCATAAAAGCCACCGATCGAATCACCCCTGTCAATTGTGGAAACCACCTCTCAAAATTACAAGTCACAGAGGTTGCCATGTTGCTAGGAGAATAATCTGATGTGTTCTCGCCTCTTCCCGGTCATAAAAATCTCATAGAGCACCATATTGAAACAACACCAGTGGTAGTGGTATTCAATCATCCCTACCGATTACCCGAATACAAAAAAAGTGGTTCGGGAACAATTAAAAGCCATGCTAAATATGGGGGTAATAGAAGATTCCCACAGTGACTGGCAAGCCCAGTGGTGCTGGTTCTGAAGAGTGACAGCTCAGTCCGTTTCTGTGTGGATTATAGAAAGGTCAATGTGGTGTCTAAATCTGATAAGTACCCAATACTTCGGATTGATGAACTGCTCGATAGATTATTTATTCGACACTGGATTTAACAATATTGGCAGATCCCCTTAACTCCCATGACCCTTGAAAAACTGGATGAACAAGTCCAATCCACAGTGGCTTCGCCTCGCAACTTACAGTACTTGATGGATCTGCTGCTAATGTCTTGGTGCCAGATACCACAGCACACCTTCTGGGGTCTTGTACAGTCCATGCCTCGGCAGGTCTGTGCTGTTTTGATGGCACGCGGATTACCAGCATATTAGGCAGGTGGTCATAATGTTTTGGCACATCAGTGTATGGTCAAGAAGCTCATGGAAAAGATGTGTCTTCAATCATTTTTTTAATACCGAAAAGGTATCTGCTTCACAGATGGAGTTGGGAAGGTCGTTTCACCACTGAGGTAAAGTGAAGGCAAAACCCTGGGAAAGTGATTTGGTCCCTCTTTGTGTTGGTATAACAAGACGGCACTCCAATAGCCAACCATTATTCATTGCACGTGACGCATGTCCTGGGCATAATAAACACAGGAGAGGTTTAATGTATAGAGAATGAAGACTTCACCCGCAAGCGGTGAACCAGGTATGCGAGAGATGCAAGCAAGCTGATGTATCTCTTTGCATCATCCGACAACACTCACACAATTTTATCTGAACCAGTTTCAAAAGCAAAACTGCCCGAACCAAAACATGTGCAAAATAGAGATTGAAGGACCGGACCGGACCTTTCAGCAAGCTACAACCTGATATACCAGACTGTTCTCACTCCCGAGGCATCAAATACTGCTGCTTGTACAAGAGCCCAGCACATCAACAGGTGGACAAGCATGCTTTGGCGGCAGTTTCCGACACATCCAGCAAGCGCATTGCTTTCAGTGAGAAACATTTGCCATCATAGACTGATGTGAAGGGAATTCGATTTTTATCATCACTAAATTACATATTGGGGTACAATTTTGATATTCTGACATAATATGTTGGGGTATGATTTTCATTATGTTTGAAATCAGCAACGTTTATTAATATATTAATAATATTAATATAAGCAACATGTTTCAGTTTACATTGGTTAAGGTTTAATCTGTTATTTTCTTCTCTACTGAAGCGACATTTTCGGTTCTGGGTCCATGTATTCCGATCTCTTTGTGTGAAGCAGAGTCTAAGTTTTTATTCTACAGTCCCCAAGCATCCACGTTCACACATCCAGCTCTAACAAATGTAAATAATGCCACCACAATAAGGTACCAGCACAACATCAAACACCATTGGCTCTACGATGAGCTCAAGTTTGGATGTATCTTTTGAATGAGATGTGTGACCAGTATTGGATGATGCTGCCTTCATGGAAGAGGAAGATTTTCAGTGATTAAAATCTTTGGTTTCACTCTGTTCCTCACACAAGGGTATCGCATGGTTTGGAATAATATTATAGAGCTTTTGTATAATTTGTATTTGATATAAGTTATTGTGACTGTACTTTTAACTGATTGTTATGTCTTTAATATTTTTGAGAATTGGTTAGGTTTAGGCATAATGATGGGATCAGGTGCTTAAAACTATCAAAAAAATATATGTGTAATATAAATTTTAATTATCGTTACTAAATTTGCCCAACTATATTCCTTAACCTAACCAGTTATCAATGATGTTAAACATGAAACCTCTGATAATTGGTGCAGTGTTAATTGGTTAGGTTCAGGAATTGGGTTGGGTTAGGGGATCTAAAATAATCAATATGATTGTGTTATATGACCACATTAATATATTTATAAGTATAATGAAACATATTGTGGTTAAACACATGCAATACTAACCAAAGATTGACACCTCCCTTTAGACTACCCTGCTGCATTGCCCTTCTGATTTTATGGCATCTTTAAATATACTTGTTTAAAAGATTGAAACCAACAAAAACATTTTTACTAGGGAATGACCAATATTCATATTTTTTCTAATTATCAGAATCATTATTTTGTCTGATCTGATTGCTGATAAATTAAAAAATGTATCAGATTGTTTATATGTCACAAGTAAATGGCCAATCGACAGTGTACTCCATATTCATGGGGGAGAGGTGGGAAAGTGGAAACCAGTGAGAGAAAGATGCATCACTGAGAGGACAAGTGGTTTTTAAAGGTAAGAATGCAGAAACTGAAACTGCAATAAACATCACAATACTCTATGTCAGCAGTCACCAATCAGCTGGTCCAGACCCCGGATTTGTTCCATTCAGACTGCGAGACATCATGACAATGGCCGTGTATACACTTTAGGTTAGCAGCATGACAAAACAATGCACCAGCATACACAGCAAGTGCTCCAGGGTGTAGATCTTTCAGCTCTATATGTTTTTATATTTTTTCTCTTGCGCCGAACAAGACAACTGACGTTGCCAGTTTTGCAACTCCAGTAACGTTGATTCTTGTCTGTTAACAAATTTTAATACATAACATTCTATTATGAGCTCTTTAGTTTTAGTTTTTATATATTTAAAGATTCAGTTCAAAAGAAATGTTGCTATGAGCTCCCTCCACTTTATTTTTGAAATAAAAAAAAAATGTTTATATGTGGTATTTCAGCATTTAATTAAAATGTATATCGGGCCCAAATATCTGTTATCGGTCTCTTTGATTACTCGTAATCGTTATCAGTATCAGCCATGATAAAACCATATCGGTCGACCCCTAATTTTAACATGTACATATTGAAATAATTAAAATAAATGATGACTAATTTATTGAAAGTTATTCGAGACAAAGTATAAAGTAAATATATTTATGATGATTTGTAATGTTTGTTGTAAGGCATCATGTACCATAATTAAATCATGATTAATTAACTTAATATATATACAGACACACACACACACACACACATATACATTATATATATATTATATATATATATATATATATATATATATATATATATATATATATATATAATTGCTTCAAGCCTAATCAAAAGAGAATAGGTGGATGCGCACGGTGCATTTTTATGAAAACACACAGTGGAAGTCTTCAAGTGTTCTTCATCTCAACCTTACCTTGTGTGTGCCATGTTTTATGAAGTGAGGACATAACCCTGCATTTGACAGCTCTCTCTCTCTCTCTCGTGAGAACTGTTCTTCAGGTGTGTGATGTTTGACATGTGAACACAGCAAGGGTTTATCAGGCCGCTTGACAAGACCCTCTCCCTTAACATGTTTACATTATCCCTGCTTGCTGATGAAGGTCACAACACACACACACACACACACACACACACACACACACACACACACACACACACACACACACACCAGGGAATGCACATACTGACAAAATAGAGGTGTTGTGAGATTTTGGAAATACAATAACATACATTTGATGAGTGCATCCCTCATCCAAAAAATATCACACAGAGGAACCGGCATTTTCCAAAATGGAACCAGCCAATATGTGTCCTCTTCTATCTCTCTCTCTCTCTGTCTTATTCTCTTCAGGGCAGAATGACCCAATGCATTAACCCTATCCTGCCTGAGCCCAAAATTCCATTCTGAACTGTAAACCATATTGAAGAGATGAAGTAGGGCGTTCAAATTATATAAATATATGTATGATTATTTAAGGCTAATCATCCTTTATCAATAAGATTTCACACAGCATTTTTTACAAAAATCTTCTCTGTCCACCGTACTTCATCAGACAACTGCATTTTCAACCATTTTAATTACAAGCTTAATTGTAAGCCAATGAGAATATATGAGGGAAACTTAGAGCGTATGAAATATACATAATTGTGTGGGCAATGTGGAATAGCAGACAGATTAGAATTATAATCTATTGTTTAAAAGTTATGACCATTCTTAGTGATTAATGAACAAACGGAATAAAACAAACATTTAGAATGTTAAGATACATTTCACATGTCCACTCCTAAAATACTCCTTTTGAGCACCTGTAATAATAAATTGCGATTGTGTCCTTCAGTTTCAGATGGAAACACAGAAATATACATTTTATGTGTTCAATAAAACACACACTTTATTTAATTTGAACATTAGAATTGCACACAAATTACACAGCAAAACATACAAAATCAAACTTTCGAACTTTCTACAGTAAATACAGGAACAGAATATGTATAAATTCATAAATACTCAACAACTGCAATACCTGTGGAGAGAAGAGAGGGAGAAGGAGAACAACACCAGTAAACTCAGTCCAACATAGGCCTCTTCGCAAAACCGGTCACACTCAGAGTGCCAAGACTGAAAACAGTTCCTATCGCGAACCACACAAAGTCTTTTGCCATTACATTCCGGCGCGCAGCAAGCTACATTAGTTTTATTTTCAGTCCTACTTTTCTGATAGCATAGCCACCATCTCTTAGAGGACTCTTCAAATTTAGGGACTTGGGCTGTGTGGAGTGATGACGAAGGAGGGACTACAGGCTTTAGTGTATGCAAAGGGAAACTTGCGTGAATATCAATACCTCCCAGCTGACGAGCCAGGTTTTCTCTGAAATCTATCTGGGTTAAGATCAATGGCCTATGCTCATCCCCTGGTGCCACATGAATGTGTTGCCATTCCTTAAACAATATGAAACTATTGACGACGACAATGTCTATGAAGTGGGAAAAAAAAAGAGTCTTCCACCACTTCTGAGTTTTTGTAGGATGTCGTAAGATTTTATCATTTGGTCTGACCTATCAACACCGCCCATGTTTTTGTTATAATCGCTGATGACAGTGGGCTGGAGGGCTACTTCTTTTGTCCAGTCACCATAATTTTTTACAAACCTAGTAATTTCGGTTGAGCCATTCGCATTGTGGAAATTGGAGAGGCATGTAACTGCACGCGTGTCCTTCCACTGAATACAAGTATTCCCCTCAATCCTACACCACCTCATATCCCCACGAGCTGTTTTTTGTTCCCATCTTTTGATGTCTTTAAATTCTGCAGGAAACAGTTTACGATTCACCCTGCATGTCCAAAAGTCATTAGTTCCAATTTCTAACAACTTAACTTTTATACGTCCTCTGCTCTTATTGTTGTCAAACAAAACATTGGTCCTGCTCCTTTGAATGGCTGCAGTAATGATTCAACTACTTTGGTGGTGAAGTCAGTGACATGCCCATCATGACTACCTGTGTAAACACTAAAGTCGAGGGTATACCTCGAGTCTGATGTTGCAATTACCCGGGTCTTAGTGCAGTAGTTCCTGGTCCAGTAGATCTTCCTCCTGTATGCTCATGCCCTCATGCCACGCCCTCCTCTGCTATGAACCTAAGCTCATCAGCAGCCTCCTCTTGAGGGTGCTGAGCAGGGAGCCATAGTCTTTATCCATCTCTACAACAGAGAAACTAGCTAGCGCTACTACAAATAAATGCTTCGTAACTAAAAAGGTTTGACTCTCTTCCACAAGTGACAAAATTGGCCAAAAAAGTTATTGATATTTAGCTAAAATGTACATAGTGTTGCTAGCTAATGATTTATCAAGTTTCACAGAAATGTGTTTAAAAATAGAGGCTAACTGCCTGTCTGATGAACACCAACGGTCATGTAATTTTTGCCAGAAATAACTAGCATTACTCGTACAAATAAATGCTTCGTAACTAAAATGTTTTGACTTTCAATAGACAATTTTGACAACACATGTTAAATAACATTCTTACCTTGAAAGATCGCCTTAGATTTCAATTTGAAGCAGTAAGTCCAACTCTGGAATAAATTTCCCAGGATATCCCCTCTGTCTCCGCCCAGGAAAATGAAGGATGACGATGATGACAATACATTTATTATTATGTCCAGTAACCCCTTAACCAATCATATGTGCCTTTATGGGCGAGCGCAATCAGGAGGGCCGTCTTTAGGGCCTCAGAGCGTGCCCCGTCCCTGAGAAAGAAGGTCCTTCCTCAGGGGAATTCGCCAGGGAGGGACTGTCGTGAGGAGTACGAGATCCGAGAACCAAATCTGAGTGGGCCAATAGGGTTAGCCCCTGTAATAGCACCTGAGCAATAAGACTTAGCCCCATGGGCCTGCTGTGTGCCAGCACGCCTGCCCCAATGGGAGCCTCTGTACGGGTGTACTAGAGCGGGCAGTGGGAGGTCTCTCGGGAGGCGAACAGGTCTACCTGAACCTTGCCGAACCGTTCCCAAATCAGCTGGACCAACTGGGGGTGAAGCCTCCACTCTCCGCTGGGCAAGCGCTGTCGCGATAGCGCATCTGCCACCACATTGAGGTTGCACGTAACTTGAGTCGCTGCGTGAGTCAGGGAGTTGTGACATGTGGTGGGAGCGTACGCCCCATTTTGCGATTTATGTACGCTACCATGGTGGTGCTGTCTGATTGACTAGCGGGAGAAACCTCCACAGGGCAAAAAGTACAGCCAACAAATCTAGGCAGTTGATGTGCCAGCGCAGCAGGGCCCCTTTCCAATGCCCCGCAGCTGCGTGCCCGTTGCACATGGTGCCCCAACCCAATTTGGAGGTGTCGGTAGTGACCAGGACGCATCAGGACACCTGCTGCAAGGGGACTCCTGTCCGCAGAAAACAGAGGTCTGTCCAGGGTTTGAACATTTGGCGGCAGGCGTGGGTGTTGATCACACAGTGCGTGCCGTGGTGCCATGCTCGTCCCGGGACTCGTCTGGGGCCAGTGCAGAAGCGGTCTCATATGCATCAACCCCAGCGGTCCGACCACCGCGGAGGACACCATATGCCCCAGGAGCCTCTGGAAAAGTTTTAAAGGGACCGTTGTGCCCGTCCTGAAGGCGGCGAGGCATTCCAGCACTGACTGCGTGCGCTCGTTGGTGAGGCGTGCTAACATTGCTCTGAAACGGGGAGAGCTTGCTCTTTTCCCAGTTGACCTGAAGCCCTAAACGGCTGAGGTGCCTGAGCACCTGGTCCCTGTGGGCGCACAGTAACTCTCGGGAGTGTGCCAGGAAAAGGACGTTCAACGCCAGCTGTATATATGCTCTTTTAGAGGAAATAACTCTTTTAGAGAAATAAACTCTTTTAACTGCGCTGTCGAAGCACCCAGGGGCAAAGCTACACTGCCAAGCAGAAAAGGGAGAACGCGGCTGATATGCGTCCATAGATCCAACAGCAATCGCTCAGAGATGGGAGGAACAGTGTGTGACTTGCAGCTCGCTGCATACACAATCAGTCGACTTCGAAGAAATTTTCGGAATGAAACAGATGTATTTTCCCCTCCCTTTATAAATTTTGTCTGCCAATTTCTCATTGGCCTATTCTCATAGATCAGAGATGCAAAAAGGCACTCAAGAGAGACCCCTAGTGTCGCTTCTTTGACACAACGTCAAAGTGAGCGACAGATGAGGAAAATGATGTTCAAATGCACACAGAACTTGATTAAAATGATGGGCATCTGTTTTAACTACTCATAAGCCTTAATCTAAATATTAATAGATCATCTGGTTAGAGTCATTTGTATCTGTTTACGGTTATGTGTAGCCTTACTGCCATTATGCATCATGTAATTCATGACTGTCTTGTAAAAAGACTATAGGCGAGCCGATTTGAACCAGCCATTGGTGGAAGGAAGAAGAGGAGGAGGAAGAGAGAGAGCAAGATAAGGAATATTTTATTGAACACACTCACTCTACTCTCCTTTTTTAACCAAATTTCAATGATTTATTTAGGCATATTTATTTTACATTTAACAAGCCAGTTGGTTTCATAGCAATTTTTTAAACAATTATTTATACTCTGAAATTGTTTGCAAAGGCTTTCCAATGGTCAAAAAATATTAATACAATTTATTAAATTTCCCATTGTCTTTGATAAACTGTGAACAATGCCAGAAAAATGTTTAAGTTGCACTTAATAGGTGAAAACACTCTTGTTAATTTACAAATGTTTTTACAAACGACTTAGATAACAATGCTTTTGCCTTAGAAATTAAGTACTACTTAAGTGCTACTGGAAACCCAGCCAAGATAATGTATCTGTCTACACCACAACACTTTCAAAGGACTCTTATTTAAGATAAATGATTGATTAATTGAGCCACAGAATGCATTACAGATAAAAAGTACATAGTTCATATAGTTCAAATTCATTTAGATTAGGGCTGTCAAGCGATGAAAATACTTCACTAATTAATTAATAAGCTGATTAATTAATCAAATTAATCATAATTAATTGTATCAATATTTGCTGTGAAAGGCCTCCATATAAATATAACTGAATATAAATAATACTTGTTAATTCAGATAAAAAGGCTATTATACAGTATATAGTACATTTATGGCAGATACTATTTGCACTAAGTGTAAATAGCAACCAAAAGCATCTTCTTTGCACTAAGTGCAAATGGTGGCGGATACTATTTGCACCTCTAATTACATAATAATATAGTAATCACTGTATATAATAGTGGCATCACTGCAGCATGTTTAATGTGTTTATTTAGAGTCCCACAGACACCCTACACCCACTCCTACCCCTTAACCTAACCGTCCCTTACATAAATGACTAAAAATAAAACTAACCATACTATCGCATGCTATTTTAAAGTGAAAATCCAAGTCTTTCTCTAAACTTACACCTTTAAATTCATTTTTATGTATTATTATAAGTAGTATTAAAGGAAATATTAAGAGTGGAGTCAGGAAACAGGATGGGAAAAACTGGAACAAAAGGGGGAATTGAACCCGGGTCTTCCGTAGGAGAAAAGCAAATAGCTTTGAGTACAACAAGAAATTTAATGATAACAAGAAATTGAATGATTACATTTTCATAATAAAATGTATTGCATTATTGGCAGATTGTTTGTTTAAATTTCTATATTATTGAACATATGCTTATGCATAGGCACGCGAAGGCCAAAACTGGCCTACAGTCTACCACAATTCATGCAATAGAGTTTGTCTATCTATAATTTTCCTAGAGGACCTGTTCTTGAGGACACACAAAATCTATTTTTTGCTTCCAAAAGTTAATGTGCTCTGAAATCAACCCCATAATGCCGAATTACTAATAAAGCAGTATTTCCCATAATACATTTTTTACAGCATTTCATCTGTGGTCATCTTTCCCCAGCACTACTGATAGCATGTTGTGAAAGCAACCACATAGAAGTGGGTTCTGGTCCTATGGCAACTGGGAAGTAATTGCATTCAAATAAACAATGGGAAGCGTGATTCAGAAGTTGCCACTTGTACCACTAACAATTATGTTTAGGGTTCGGTTTGGGTTTACAGTTAATAGAATATGTATTCCTCCTCACTTTATTACATACAACTAAATAAGTAACTCACTTTTGGTGCAAGCATACAGAAACTGGAGCTCATATATTCTCATTGGCTCAAAAACACTTCCACCTTTGGCCATTGGGGGCAGTGTTTTGAATTTCAGTAAGCACAGACTGATTTCAGCAGCAGAACATTTGACCGACTGTTGCCGAATTCAAAGTGCGATTGGTCTGCTTGAGGTATATTTACGCATAAGCACCACCACACATACATCTCGCTTTGGTTATGTTGCATCTTTGTTTTTGTGTCTACTGCCATAATCACAGACTTTTTAGGATGCTGAGTCAAGTTAAACATGGTTTGAAACTTTCAAAAACATGAGACCCCTGCATTCTGTTGTACTCTATCCAGCTGTGAAGAACGCATATGAGGGGTTAGGATCTTACACAGCACCAGCTTTCATTCAGTTATGAGTATACTTGGTGAGGCATGTTGTCTGCACATCTGGAGCTGCGCTGACTGCCCCCTGCATTAAATATTGCAGTATGGTCTGCACTTATATATCACCTTTTTAACCTTAGCAGTATTCAAGGCGCTTTACACTGTGCCTCATTCACCCATTCACACACCAATGATGGCAGAGCTGCCATCACTTGCAACAACACTTTCTGTTCAGTGTCTTGCACAAGGCCACCTTGGCATGTGGAGTCGTGTGGGCCAGGAATCAAACCACCAACCCTGAAATTAGTGGACAACCCGCTCCAGCCACAGCCGCCCCAGTAGTTAATGATGAGGGCATAAATGGCACATTTTCCTAAGAATAAGCCTGCCAAATCTCTAAATTTGCTGGTTAAATGAATTAAATATAGTTTCATTTATTGGTTCCTTTAACAATAATTGTGCACAGAACTACATGATACAACTAAATTCACTCTAAAATTACCTGAATTAAAATGAAATCCTAATTGGCATTAGTGTTGGCATGAACAATTGGCCCATTGAGGCTGTTTTTGAGCTAATGCCACTGGTTTGTGTAAATGACGTGTTTGGGGGACTGTGACGAGAGCAGATGGCCAGCGGCCAGTGTTTGGACAACTGCACGGACGTCCCTGTGGCTTTTGGCCAGGATCAGTGATGCGATTCAGTTCAGTTTCTGGATAAAGACACCTGACAAATGCAGCTGCCACAACAGACTGAAAGCTTTTCTGTAACGTTCTCTCCACAGTGCGCTTGTTAGTGCAACTGATCGCTGAACTGGTTGAATGAAATGAAGATTCCCAAAAAAACAGCATCTGTCTCCTTTTCAAAAGTCCTTGCCATGTTGAATTCTCCATTCAGCCTTTAATTGGATTAAGTTGTTCATTTCAAGCATGATATTCCCAGTACTGCTAACTGTAATCAAATCAGACATGGCTTTCAATGCAACAGATATTGGGCAGATGACAAGCTTGTTCACACACACACACACACACACACTGGATGAGAATGAGTGTATTTGTGCAGCTAGAGGACAGGTCTGAGCGAGCGGATGGATTTGTGTTTTAATGTATGGCTGCACTGGAGAGTAATGAGGTGTAGCATATCAGACTAAGTGACTAATGGGCTGTGAAGTCATTAGTGTAGTGCCGCCCACACTCTCTCGCTCTATCCCTTCTTATTTGCTGTTTTTTCATATAAATACAGTACATGGATCAATGTAAATGCAAACACTATATTATGAATATTTCCCACATTCTAAGTCATTTGTGAAAGAAGTGACTTAAGAGACTATAATTATGTCCAATAAAAGACACTTATTCTTTCCCCATACAAAAGTTCACCATGGTAACCATACGTTCTAGCAATATACAATATATCAATGTTGCATTCTGTTGCATTCCAGGTTTAATACAATCTCAGTGAACAGCATTTGTGGCACAATGCTGATTACCACAAAAGTACTTTCGACTTTATTTTATATATTTATAGAGAGAGAGAGAGATAACTCTATATTTATATATATAGAAAGATAACTATGTATAATGATTTCATTATTATATATTGAATTATTGTTATATGAGGGGCTTTCTCAGTATGCGATTAATTAATCGGAACATTTAATTAGTTAGATTCTAAATTTTATTCGATTGACATCCCTAATCTAAAATCACAGTTACAGTAAGGCACTTACAATGGAACTGGATGGGGCCAGTTTATGTACTGTATTGTTTCAAATGTTTAGCCACAAAACATTAAAGGGGTCATGGCATGAGGATACATTTTTCCTTATATAAAAAGGTCATTGTACTATAAAAGCATACTGTGAGTTTCAGAACTGAAAACTTAATAGAAAAAGAGCATTTATATAAACCTTCTCCAGAAACGGCTCATTTGGAAATTGTGGAACTTGTGACATCAGAAGGACCAAATGCATCTGCATATGACCGCCTCTTAATCGACACCTATTTTTCCGTCATTGTACCCTTGGACCCGCCCGCTGGTGCTGACTACTCAGTTATTCAGGTGAAGAGGAGAGACATGGGCCTTTCATAGGAGTTTCATCTACAGCATAGTCGACTTACACAATACACCTTCATGTGCTTATCTGGATTTAAATGTTTTTCTACATAAAATGGCACTAGATGAATGGCTTGGACTGTTATCATTTATCTTGTGATGCTTTTAAAATACGCAATGTCAAGTTATAACTCTAAAAGAGATGCCCATCCTGTTTCATCTTGCTGTTTGCTCTCTTGCCGCTGTGCTGCTTTGAAGGCATCCTGAACCGTTTTTGCACCCATCTGTGCTCTTTTAATTGTTAGTCTTTTGTAAACATGCACTAGATGGACTTCTTTGATTGTTTTGCTGTGTTTCTGGCAATGTGTGCCGCATTTATGAGCGGTAGCCTACAAGCACAAAACACTTCTCATTCTGCTTCTGCCACTGACTGGGAGAAACACCGATCTGTATGTAAACAAACATGGAATATGAGTCTCTGCTTCGGCCTGTTGGAGCACCCAACATCACCCTGAATTGAATTACATTTGTGTATTCAGAACATTTCAGTGTGGATTGCTTCTGAACCAGTAAAAATATGATTGAAGCATTGCAAATGAACTGTTATTGAAAGATGAGGCAGTTAAAACACTATTAGACCACAAAAACGCAAGTAAACAGTTTCATTCATGATTAGTTTGTATGTCATGACTGTTTGTTAATATATGGTGCTGCTTGAGTGAACATTTAAATATATTCAGATGACATGTATTGGGTGTACATTATGTGTTAACCCTGGAATGTAGTTTTATAATGTTGTGTGGAGTTTGTTCATTTTCTTTGAATTGTGCTTCAAACAGAGCTGTATTGGGAGGGCTGCATGATGTTAGCCAATCCCTGCAAGTCACTTTGGATAATAATGGGTAAATGTAGATATCAACAACGAGAAGAACACAAAGACCCAAATAATCGCTAGACTACAAACTACCAAACAAGATAACTGAGAGACATTCAGAAACCGATAGACATCCGAGAACTAACCATGTGTGATAGAAACTAAAGGGTATTTATACAAACAACGTGATGTCCAAACACAGAACACCTGGGAACAAAGATGGGGAACACATGGCTATGATGAGGGCAGAGAATCATGGGAAATGTAGTTCGGGAGAAACTAAAGCCAGAGGACAAAAACAATTTCAAAATAAGTGTCCTTTTAAAGAAATATTAGTGATTAACTGTGACAATTACATTGGTTAACAGAAATGTTTTGTCATAAAATCTGGGATTTACTGTTGTTAGGGTGTTTATAGTATTATAGGGTTTACTGGCTTAACGTCATAATGACAACACAGTTGTAATATTGGATATAAAATCACACAGATATGGTTAGTAAATTATTTTATTTTATTTAAATTGAAGACCAAAGTGGCTATTTGAAGCAGATGGGCTCTGATTTTTATACCCATCACTAGAGCACAATGGAACATTTGAGCACAATGGAACACAAGACTGTAAGTCACACATTCAAAAACATCAAGCAGTTGTCCTGAGAAAACTTAAAAAAGATCTAAACAATACCAAAATACATAAGCACCTCTTGAACTGAGAGGAACATCAACAGCACAACTCTTGTTCAACATGCACCCCCCCCCCCCAAAGGAAATGTTTCATCTGTCACATCATGTTCTGAGATGAAAGTGACTCTTGTTCCTGTGTTATGATAGGCTGACATTCACAGAAAGCCCATATGAACATGTGACCCGTGAGCTGGCCATTTGATGACAGGTGCTCCGGTGAAGGTCAGGACACTTCCACTATGAATCAGTCTGACCCAGGAAGTTCTGCTGCACACTTTGGTCTTTACTAGTATTTTTTCAACAATAACACTGAATTGAGCCTGTTAGATAATTTGATTGGGTTGCCCACAGGACCTTGCATAAAATGTTCTTATTTTTTTGTGAATGGCAAAATGTGCCATTCTGAAAACAAAATGCATCACTTTCGTTATTCATTTAGTTCATAGCATATAACAGTCCTTACAAAAATCGAGAGTTCTGCCAAACCTGCTGCCAAAGGTTTGCTGCAGGTTCACTACGACTGGCGAAGAGCTGTAAATGTTTTCCAGAATTGGGAAATTAGCAGCAAGTTTGCAGCAAGATTGTCAGGAATGAAAAAATTTCGTAAGGGCATTGTCTACACTGGATACGAGCTGTGCATCGATGACGCTTCTAGTGTAGACATGAAAGCTGTTTTACATCACTCGCTTGAAGTCTTAGAATGCTCTGAAACAAAAAGGAAACTGTTAATGAATACAAAGCAATTTTGGACACGCAATATCCTACAAAGTCTGTTCCAAACGCTTGACTTGTTATAGCACAGATGCAATATTGTATATAAACCATGCTTCCTGTATTAAGATGATTGCTAACACTTTGTGCCGATATCTTTCTTTGTTTAAACTTTTCCTTTGATTTCTTTATGTCTGTCTTCATACTGTACATTGGAACAAAAATGGAGTACCACCGGCAGACTGATGTCAAGGCCTTATTCCCATTTATCCTACACTCCGCAATAAAGGCCTGCATAGATTATTTTAAATTTTTATGTTATTTTACTATTTGAATCCATTCAAATTGTCAATCAAGGAAATTACTTGAGTAATTATTGAGGGAAATCAAGGCAGATTGTACAGGAAATAGGACATTTCTGCACAGATATTACAGATACATTTCTGAAAGCAATGAATGTCATGTAAACTAGAAGTTTAGCAAACCAGCGACTCTGTGTTGCCAGTATAATTTCCTTTTCACAGAAATGCAGTGAAACTGCCCCTGATCTTGAAAAAAATTTCTCCAGCAGCAATTTTGCAATTAATTTCCTCTGTAAATCATAACATACGGTGCCATGCTGAAGCACAGACAGAGTTATGTTTGTGCTTTTCATGCGTGCAGGTGTGACATCTGTGATGAAGCCGTCGGCTCGCGTGCTGTTCGGAAGCTGTTGTGATGCCTCTGTCTGCTCGTCTGTACCTGCAGCTGCTTTGTGTTCAAACGCTCAAATTTCAGATTTGTCAACACAGAGTTGATGTATTTAGTGCCTGTGACACTAAGAGGCACACAGAACATCACAAACTAAAACACGGAGTGACCTTATAGAGAACTGTGTGATATAGAGACTTCTCAATTACTCGTTCCCATGTTCTTTCTCAAAAACAAACAAAACAATAATAAAAATAAATCCATAAATAAAATCTTTTTCTTTCTTTCTTTTATTTTTACTGGTCTTGCTGGTCCATGGTTGCAATAAACCAGCAAAATATAGATTGAGAAGCTGGTCAAACAGCATTGTGCTAGTGAAGCTGGTTGATTGAGGTCTTCTCTTGCTGGTTAAGAAGCCTTTTTGGGAAGAAAGTGACTGATTTGTGTATGTGAAGAACTTCAAAACACTTCTCCATCCATCTCAATTGTTCTGATTGTGAGGCTCTGAATGTTTCCCAGCATTTATCCAGAGTTGTTGGTTATTATAGTGAAGAACCTTTTTTTTCCACTTTGCCCATTTCGGCTTCCTTAGAGGGGTCAGAGGTCTCAAAACTAAAGGAGAAATGAAAGTGTGATGCCAATTTCTACTCAAATTATTTTATAAAGATAATTTATAATACAGCATGAAACTTATTAACCAATGCTATTTGTGGAAATACTTAATTTGAGGTGGGGGGGCATTCTGTGTCAGTAATGTCACATAATGTAACACTGCAACACATTGGCAATGGATAATATTAATAATTTATATTTATATTGTTAATAATTTATTGGTTTAACCTCACATGACTCCCTGAAAAACATCAGTCAACCTCTCATAACACATATACAGTCTTATCTTTGTTTTCTATGCAGTCTCTACACACAAAAGTTCCAACTTCATTTGTTAGTCTTGGGACATTATTAGCCAGAATGTCCACACCTCTCAAGGGGCCCTACAGCTGAGCATGATGGGTAAAGACACACTGCTTCCTTCAGAGCCAAAGCAGCTTGTAACAGGACAACAGGGGCTTGCCTTCAGATCGTGCTCATTAAAATATCAACCGTTTAATACTGTTAGTGCTCTTAAGTGCTCGGTCTCGGTCCCTCCTCAATCTCCCAGTGCTTTGAACAGGTGATACCTCACACAAGCCTCAGCTTAACCCAGCTTCAGCAGACCTGTCCCCGTACTGCACATAACCTGCTCTCTGTTCCTAACCAACACGACTCTTATTGATCAGAAATGTGAGAGAAATCCCTGTCCTCGCGGGTTCATTTGAAAACGAAACCACTTCAAACGCCCCTCGTCTTTTCTCATCCTCCTGAAAGTTCAATTAAATTAATTATACATTTACGTACTGCCCACGCTTCTCAAGCAATGACCCCAAGATACGTGACTCATCCAAGATACGAGTCCCCTTTTCGCAAATAACAGAGAAACATTTAAATTACGTTATTGAAGATTCCCCATATGTTAGTCACTCCAGTTTCTTCACACCCCCTCTCTTTCCTCTGAGGCCTCTGTCTATCTGTTACACCAAGCCAAGAGCCCAACCTGATTTTCTCACCTGATAATGCTGCATGCAAAGGTTGAGCAGTTATACACAGCAGCTGATATAATTTACCAGAAAATGCTATCTCCTCATCGGCAACAGGTTATCAGAGGTGGAGACACATGTAGTGGGTGAAGTGGGCAGTAGGCATGGAAATTGGCTTATTTTAACGCAACATGACTCTGCACAATCTTTGTAACTGCAGATTGTTTTTAAATGCTTTCCCCTACATGCTTTTCCTCTTCCTCTGAACTCAAAACCTGATCAATGCTCACATTTGATTGTTTAATTTATAATATGGAAAGATTACCCATTCAAACCAAAGGATTACATACTCATTTGTGGGGGCAGCAGTGTGTGGCCGGTATCCATGAGAGGATTAGGAAACTAATTAGTTAGAATTTGCATATTGGGTAATTGAGCAGTCATGGAAGGCCAAAGGGGATCAAGGCATTCAATCTCATTAGTTCATCTATTATCTTACAGGAAATGCCCATATTGGACAAGCCTGTTGCCACATTTTGTCAAATAAGTTAATTGTTATTTTTGGAAGAGATTTCCAGTATCTTCTATGAGTCAAATGTTTGGACACACTCAACTGAACTGCTTGACATTAGCTTGGTAGAAAAATGCATGCTGTGGCTGCAGATGGATTTTCTTTACAAAACTATAATTACATTTTTTTAAATTGTCATTTGAGTTGGGGTGGGTATACTGGAAAACAAACAGCCAACAAATGACCAACATACATGGAAACTATTTCAATGCTATTTGAAAGGGTGAAGCTCAAATGTAATAAATATTTGATGTGCATTCTTCCATTTGTGTATCTTCCATTTTATAGCAGGGGTACTCATTACATCAGACAACCACTGCGCTCTTGGATGGATAACTTTAGTAGCTTTAAAATAAAATATGAATGTATTATAATTATTCTGTGAAGACCTGTAACCCACAAGATTGACAGAATGTTTAATTGAATACTGTTTGAAATTTTAAGCAGTTTTCTTAATTTGTTTCTGTGTTCTTATTTTATTACTAACTGTTGAATAATTACTTGAGAACTTGAAACAACTTTACGCAGAGTAACACTTGTTAGGCCCAGTCAGCTGCACACATTTTACACTGCACGCTGTTAAATGTGTCTCATATGAAATGAAAGGGACCCCACCACATGCACACAAATAAACGCACGTTATCACAGTGACATCACCATACAGCAATCCTACGTGAGTGTGTCCTGCCGTGGAGATGCAGATTACCTGCAGGGTCTGAAAATCAGCGCAGGATTGCAGGTATTGCACACAAATGTAATCATTCCCGCATGTTCCACATTCTTATTGCGGGGAATTACTGCACACTTTTATTCACTTTAACATGTAGCTGTGAATTGGTAAACCAATCCATACAGATGAACAAATCAATACATTTGTGTTTGTATCAAACTGTAATACCAGAATCAACGCAAGTTGAACGTTTGTCGAGTTTTGTTTAAGCCTGTGCAGAAAGAAAGTCACGAGTAAGTTTGTTGCATATATATTGAATTTAAGATTCGACGCGCAAATGCCATTGTACCACGTCTCTGTAAGCGAGCGATGCAATAAAACTATCGCTCCTGTATATATTCAACAAAGCAAAGCTGTCAACATTGCAAGTGCGCAAAGTCGGAGTGATCTAGTATTATGATGGAAACTATACTTTCATGTTGTTGTGTTTTCATATCACTCCTTCATATCATATTACACAGCAAAACACTTTGTATAAACTGCTACCAGAACTATTCTGGGTGAAGCGAACCTAGTATAGGGAGAAAAGAAACACTTAAACAGCTGTTATTAGATCTGTTAGGGAGAATATATGGGTTAAAAAAAAAACAGCAAAAACAAAAAAATTGTGAGTGCATGGTGACTGGAAATAACATTCTGCCTAACATCTTGTGTGTTCCACAGCAGAGAGAAATTCATACAGGCTTGGGGGTGAGTAAATGTAATTACATAAATGACACAAATATAATTCAGCATATGATTGCATCACATCTTGAGAAACAAGTGACTGAAGCAGAGGACCATAAGGAAGCAATGTCAACTCCTATATATGACAAAAAGGGTCCCAAATTTTGCTAAATATTGCATCCTTATCTAGAGACACATATTCAATAATAATCTTATTCCACATTTTAACAGTCGGAGCTTTGTCCGAAATCCACTGCAAAAGTATACATTCTATGGCACAAAAAGTGAGAATATTAAAGAGCTTTGTCTTGTGTGCAGTAAGACCCACACAGTAAGATATTCCTAGTAAATAATATGCAGGGTCCAGAACCAAGGAGACCTCCAATATCTTGTTCATCTCTTCAGTAACTTTACACCAGAACCTTTGAATCTTATGACAAAGCCAAAAGCAGTGGGTAAGATTCCATATTTATGTCTTGCATTTCAAACATAGAGGAGAGAGATCAGCCCTAAATCTTCTGCGTTGGGCAGGAGATATGTGCACTCTATGAGGAATCTTAGAATTGCCACGCCCTGACTGTGTTTAGAGTAATGGGATTTGTACACACTGTTTGAACCTTCTTAAATTTTTTAAGAAAAATAACATTTTTGAGTGGGATCTGTAATTGGGTGGATTCTATCCATGTGTTTATATATCGCAGGTGGGTGCTAAGCTGATATGTTTTGATGTCTCGGAGACCCAACCCTCCCATGTCTCCTGGGAGACGTAATATATTCATTAGAATATGGGGTCTTTCCTTTGCCCATATGAATGAACTAAACAATCTATCCACCTCTTTCACTGTTTTCTGTGAGAAGCGAATTGGAATCATCTGAACTGGATACAATAATCTAGGCAACGCATTCATTTTTAAATGGGCAATATGCCCTATCCAAGAAGAAGCTTATTCCATTCCTGTTTAAGAAAATAAGAATGTCATCCGCATAAAGAGTAATTTTATGTTGCCTATTGGCTACATTAAAACCATGTATTTTGGGATTAGTCCTGATTGCTTGGCCAGAGGCTTAATTATTAACGTGAATAAAAGGGCAGAGAGTGGACAACCCTGACATGTTATCCTATAAAACTATCAGAGCGCTGACCATTTGTTGTAACAGCTGCTAAAGGGTTAGTGTATAATAATTTTACCCAATTAATGAAATTGTCGTCCATCCCGCATTTTGACAATGTATAAAAAAGGTAAGGCCATTCGACATGATTTAATGTTTTTTCTGCAGCCATAGAAATCACAAGACTGTCCACTTTAAACTGCTGTGAGAGCTGAAGGACATTTAACAGTCTACGCATATTATTAGTGGAATTACTAATAAAGCTTGTTTGAACATTATTAATAAGATGGGTTAATAAGCCTTCTAACCTAGTCGCAAGGATTTTAGATGAGATCATAAGATCCGTGTTTAAGAGAGATATTGGCCTGTAGGAGGCACAATCTTCAGGTGATTTCTCTTTTTTTAATAATAAAGCAATATTTGCATCCCGAAGAGAGGGTGGGAGGGTCCCTTTTTCCAGGGAATAATTAAGAGTGGATCAGCTAAGATTTCACTAAAATCTTTATAAAATTCGTTACCCAAACCATCCTGTACTGGGGTTTTGCCCATCTGCAGTCCCTTAATGAATGACAATACTTCCTCTTTCGAGATAGGATTATTAAGTGCTTGTGGCACGGTGGAGGGCGGGAATGGGGCGTGATTACACACGCCCGGTCCCGTATTAGGCTAATTAAGCTGTCAAGAGGGATAAAGGCCACTCGCGGACGGCGATGCAAGAGAGAGAGATCATTCACGGACATGTCCGTTGTCTTATGTGTTTGTATTTTGAGTTTTACATTAAACCTTTAGTTGTATGTCAAGCTTAATTAGCCTAATACGGGACCGGGAGTGCGTAATCACCACCCGGTCCCGCCCTCCACCATGCCACAGTGCTGTTTGCTGTTCAGCACTTAAAGAAGGAAGATTTATTTTAGGAAAGAAAACATCCATAAGATTTGTTGCTCCTCCCTAAGTCTCAGATTTATTTACATTTTCAAAAAACTTTACAAAACAATTATTAATAATTGAAGTATTAGAGGAGGGATGCCCTAACTGGTCTTTTATTGACAAAATTGTTTGAGAGTCTGCCCTTTTCTTAATAAGGAGTGCTAGATATTTACCTGCCTTGTCACCATGTTCATAGAGCCTTTGTTTAGCAAATCTAATTCTCTTCTCAGCCTGTCCCACAAACAAATAATTTTTTCTAATCTTTATAATCTGAATTTGGATACTGAGTGTATTCAGCTTCCGTTCATTTAAATTTAGCTGGTAAAATTATTCTCTGTTCTGCCTGTTTTCTCTTTTTATTAAATGTATAAGAGATTATCAAGCCCCTTGAAAAGGGTTTTATCGTTTCCCACAAAAGTGATTTATCACTTGTAGAAGGGCCATTAATAGTAAGAAATACCTGAAAATCTGAGACAAAATAAGATGTAAAATTACTATCCTTAAAAATAAAAGGATTAAGTCGCCAATGGTTAGCTTGAAGTGAATGATCGCAGGGCAGTATTTGTTTAGGGGCAAAAAAAATATCTATTCTAGTATGGCAAGAATGCTGTTTAGAGAAAAAGGTAAATTCTTATCAGCTGGATGTTGGACACACCATACATCCACAAAGCCCAAATCCTCACATAATGAATTAATAAATTTAGCTTGAAAAGAGGGGGCTGAAGTGCCAGTGGGCAACTTGTCTATAACAGTATTCAAATGACAATTAAAATCTCCACCCACTAACGAGCAGTCAACTTTACATTCTAGCAGCTTAGCAAATGCATTGGATAGAACATCACATGAATGACCAGGGGGGAAGTACATATTCATAATAGCTATTTCTTCCCCAAACATTACCCCCTTCACAATCACAAATCGACCACATCTGTCTTGAATACAGTTTGTCAACTGAAACGACAGTGACTTCTTAAACAAGATGGCCACTCCTCGACTCCTTGATGAAAAAGATGAGAAGACGACGTTGAAACCCAGCTGTTGTAGCTTAAGGTGTTCCTTATCATCGAGATGGATCTCTTGTAAGAGAGCTATATCCACTTCCTCTTTTTTTAAGATTGTGAGAATTGATTTCCTCTTCACAGGTGTATGAATCCCATTGACATTTCAGGAGCATGTTTCAGGAGCAAGCATCTTAAGAGTACCTACTAACATCTTTGACTGTAACAGAAATAAATAAAAAGTTCCTCAAAATATCCCTTATATAACAACGCATCCCAAATATGTTTAAAGCAAAAAAAAGTATAATAATAGAAAAACAAAACATAGAACAAAACAAATTTGTATACCGTACTAGAGTCCAGCATTACACGGAGTTGGTTCAATAACACAACCCAGTGTGTACGGGGATCCTGACTGACAAAAGATCCAGTCCAAGTAAAGCAAATGCACAGGCTTCCATCGTGTCCAAAAAGGAGCATAATGTATACCAGCTCAAAGGAAAGGGAAAAAAGCACGAACATACTGTGTACTGACTTATGATGCCAATGTTGTGCATAGTCATAGAATATGTTCAAAAGTTCTACAGGCAGTACAAACGGCCATGCCGGAGTGCATTTTTTCAGGTAGACATGGATATTTCACTCAATGACAGCAAATAGCTGTCCACCTCTGATGGGTCAGCAAAGACCTTAACATCTCCCTGATATCGCACTTTGAGAAGGGCAGGGTAAATCTGAGCATATGTTGCGCCTATAGCCATCAATTTTTTTCTTGACATCATCAAACCTCTTGCGTTTATGTAATTCTTGATCTTACATAACCCTTGCCACAGTGACAACACACTCTTTATCCAAATAATTATGAAATCTCACCAGGACAGCACGGGGATATTGAGACATTGATTTAACAGGCCCAGCGGGAACACGATGTGCCCTTTCAATCTTCAGTCACCCTGTTGTAGTTGAAATATTCAGAACATTCAGAAGCCAGGATTAAAAAAACTGATTGCTAAACGGAGAGTGGAATCAGACAGATTGTTCGCATCTGGGCTAGTCCCGGCACTGACCTCATCCAGCCAAATAGACTCAGATTTGCTCGAGTTTTTGGTGTTCTTTTGAGGCATACTGTTTGGCTTTCTCATAAAATATGTGTCTATACTCATAGCCAATTAAATTTCCAGCCGTAGTCCCTGCAAAACACGACCGCCCTCTAAGCCGCCATCTTGAACCCCTCTAGGCTGTATATTTAAAAAATAATTTTATCTGAATAAAACTAGAGCTAATAATTGTAATCTGTGAGATTTAGGTAAGACTTTTGTCAGTGTTCAGATGTTTTGATACATTTTACCCGCAGAGCCCTTCAAAAGCCCCCAGTAAACACATATGACAACTCAAACAAAAATTACACATCAAGAATGATTCTGAGGTTGTTTTAGGCTATTCCTCCACTGCCATGCGTAAATACGTGTCCAGCATTACAGGCTCATGGAAGACCGCACAACAGCATCGCTAATGAAAAAATTATAGGTGTGGGTGAGAATCAGACCAATATTTAAGTTATTTTTTGTCATAAATTAATCTCCCTGCCAGTAGGGGGCGATATGCACAAAGAATGTGAATCACCAAAAACTCAAGAAGAAGAATGTGAAAGTGATCCCTTTCTCACCCACATCCCACATCACATCCTACATCTATCATATCACTTCTGAAGATTTAGCTTTAAACAGTCATTTGCATTACTTTTATGCTGACTTATATTACGTTTTGAGCTTAAATTTTTGGTACCCATTCACTTATATTGTAAGGACCTAAAGAGCTGAAATATTCTTCTAAAAATCTTAATTTGTGTTCTGCAGAAGAAAGAAAGTCATACACATCTGTGATGGCATGAGGGTGAGTAAATAATAATAGTTTTCATTTCAACTATCTCTTTGATCCTTTAAAATAAAAAAGAACAAAGGAAATTGGCTATTCATGTGAACTGTTACTGTGTTATTTTACTATTTATTTTACTGTTAGCCTTTTCTCCAAAAAACAAAAATGTGTAGGTGTCTCTAAACTTTTAAATGGTACTGTAAGTATAGAAAATCTAGTCCAGATGAAGATGCGGTCAGGTGTTAGCAATATGTATACATGGCAACACAGCTATGGGTTGTGTGAAGAGATGTGAGGAACTTCAGAGGAGGCCGGACTGTGACTCATAAACAATGAAAGTGTCCGAATATTTCCCATTGCTCTTGACATGACCTGCAGTATTAATACAAAGTCAGATAAGACGTTATGCACAATCACACTTATCATTATAACCTCCATTTTCAGGGCAAGCCCAGTCAGAGACAACCCGAAGGTCAATTTATACCCATGGGAAAAGGGAAATAATTCGGTAAATGGTTATTCCATATCTCTAGACATTCAAGATTGACGTTGAGCATGTGAAAGGGCTCTCCGAGTGAGTCTTCTCCACAGACCAGCACATTTGAATATATTACAGATGATGAAAGTGCAGCCATTAAAATGTCTGTAGCATGTTTCAGGAATGAAATGGGCGAGATAAAAATGGAATTCCCTCCGGTAATCAATATTACAGCGAATTAGCCTGGGTTTAAGAGAAGGCCCCTTTTTTAACTGTTCAACGGGAGTTGACACACATACACATCTGAAGAGACTCATTTTTAAAGCTTAATGGCAGATGCACATTAAAGGAATATTCTGGGTTCATTACAAGTTAAGCTCAATTGACAGCATTTGTGGCATAATGTTGATTACCACAAAAATTTGTTTCGACTCGTCCATCCTTTTCTTTAAAAAAGCACAAATCTGTGTTACAGTGAGGCACTTACAATAGACGTAAATGGGGCCAGTTTTTGAACATTAAAAAAACTCACTTTTTCAAAAGTATAGCCACAAGAAATAAACATTATGCATTTTAACATGATTTTAGTGTGATAAAATCACTTACTCTTACTGTGAAAAGTTGTAGCCAATTTTACAACTTTTTTGCCATGACGGATTCAGTCAACAAACGTCTCGGGTTACTTGACTGTATCCCATGTTCCCTGATAAAATCGGAACGAGATGCTGCGCTGAGTTAGCGCTTTGGGAACAATTTTAGGTGTGACCAGCTGTGAATATGTGTGCAACACGTCAATGAACATTGACCGGAATTTATAGCCTCTGCCGGTGTCATCATTGGAAGCACCTGTGGTAGGACTATAAATAGATGCGTCACAGGTGCATCATCAGGTATTTTGTCTGAAGAGCAGTCCTGGGGCACCCCAGTGCGGCAATGAGGTGCAGCATCTCGTTCTGCTTTTATCAGGGAACAAGGGTTACAGTCAAGTAACCCGAGACATTCCCTTTCAAAAAGCTACACTTATTATGCTGCACTGATTTAGCACTTTGGGAACGAGAATACCCACACTGCCGCACTGTGGATGACCGGACCCCTAAAGGTTGTGTAATGTGATCACAAGAGCGCGAGAGGTCTCAGACATGAGCTTGTGATGTCGACTCAAGGACATAAGAGCCCGGAGTGGCATGAACATCCAAACTATAAAATCTAATGAATGTGTGCGGAGAGGACCAGCCTGCCGCATCACAAACATGCTGTAGAGGGACACCTCTTGCCAAGGCTTTAGAGGAGGCGACCCCTCTGGTAGAGTGAGACCTGGTACCTACTGGCGAAGCTTGACTGCGAGCCTCGTAGGCCAGGGTAATAGCGTCCCTCACCCAATGCGACATAGTCTGCTTGGTAGTGTTAATTTTGTCACCTATTTTTAATTTAGTCTTAGTCTTAGTCTTGTGCGAAATGTCCTTGTTAGTTTTATTCATATTTAGTCATTCACATATCTTTTTTTGTTAGTCAAGTTTTAGTCGACTAAAAGTCTCGTCATTTTAGTCTAGTTTTAGTCAAAAGAAAACTCAATATATCTTAGTCAAGTTTCAAAACATTTTAGTCTTTTTTTAAATAAATTATTTCTGAGATTAATTCTAAGATAACCATTTCAGTCAAATAATGTTTCACACATCTCAAAAATTGGTTAAATGTCATAATTACCTGACAAAATACACTTGTTGAATGATTTGTTGAATTCACTTTGTTAAAACGTGGCTGGTTTTCTGATTTAAGAGACACATTCACAAATGATGAACTTGTTCTGAAGAGTATTTTATTAAGCAAATAATTTACATAAAATATATATAACCTGCATAATGTATGTGCCACAACACCATAGCTAACTGGTTAATTTACAGCGTAGATGCCTAAAATCAGCATTAGTTTATGAGACGTTAATTTAAGTTAATTTCCCTGAATGTGTGGGTGGTTAGCCTTTAGATGTCGCTTAAGGTTGGTGGTGTTTTTCCCCGATATTTTTTGTCCGCAGTGCTTCCCGTCAGTTATAATGACACATTCTGAATTTTTGTCAATATCATTGTACCTAAAATGCGACCAAATATCGAGCCTCTTCCTTCTACCTAGCATGTCGTCGGCGCTCGTCGCGTGTTTGCCACTGTCTATGATTGTTGTGTTCTTGCTCCATGTAGTTTCGTGTTGCAGCCACAGGAGTATGAGACCTGTTGTAACCGTTACTAGAGCAACAGCGCGAACTCATTCGGAATATTTTGAAGGCGTAACAGCTGAATATTATATCTCATGGTGAAAAAGTAGAGACGATTGTATACGAAAATGAAGAGAGATTTTATCTTAGTTTTTATTTTATGCAAAACATTTTAGTCTCGTCTTTTTTCGTCAACAATAATGCATGTTAATTTAGTCTTAGTCAGCGTTTTTGGACATTGGTGCAGTCTCGTCATCGTCTCGTCTTAGTCATGGAAAAAAAGGTCGTTGACGAACATATTTAGTCTCGTCTCGTCTGACGAAATTAACACTGCTGCTTGGTGGTGGCTGCCCCCCTGTTGCGGCCCCCATGGCAAACGAATAGTTGCCCTGACTTACGCCACTGGCAAGAGCGGTGAACATAAGTCTGAAGGGCATCGACTGGACAAAGTCTGTGAAGTCTTTCTTGCTCCAGCATTGTAAATGGCGGGGAGCAGAAGGCTTCGAGAGTGACCTGATGTAAGGTCGAGAAAGGAACCTTAGGCAGGTAGTCAGGGTGAGGGTACAAAATTGCTTTAGCCATTCCTGGGGCAAAATCTAAGCAGGCTGGCAAGACAGACAGAGCCTGTAGATCCCCAATTATTTTTAGAGAGGTGATTGCCATAAGAAAAACCATCCTGAGAGTCAGAAGTTTATCAGACATTGACTCTAGAGGTTCGAATTGGGTCTCAACCAGACCCTCAAGGACTATTGCTAAGTCCCATGAAGGGGTCCTGTTCCTAGCAGGAGGCCTCAGTCGCATAGCTCCACAAATTAAGCGAGCGAGTAGAGGATGTCCCCCCAACAGCACCCTGTCAATCAAGGCATGGCAAGCCGAAATGGCGGCCACATGGACCCTGAGAGTGGTGGAGCATGTGCCTGCTGACAAGACAAGAACTGAAGCAATATGGCAGTGAACTGGATCTGCATTATGTGCACTGCACCATCTTTCAAAGACACCCCGTTTATTGGCGTACCTTCTTCTGTAGAGGGGGCCCTAGCACTTAGAATGGTCTTGATAACTTCAGGTGAAAACCCAGTGTCCCTCAGTTGGTACCCTTCAGGGGCCAAACATGAAGGTTCCACAGATCGTGCCGGGGATGAAATATTGTCCCCTGCGCCTGAGACAGAAGGTCCCTCCAGTCCGGAATTGCCCAAGGTGAGCCGTCGAGGGGAGACATTATCTCCGAGAACCATACCCTGTTCGGCCAGCACGGTGCTATCTGTAAGAGGCAGGACCCTTGCTGGCGAACTCTGGCCAAGACTCCTCGGAGCAGAGAACCTGGGGGGAAAGCATACAGGCGCATTCTGGGCCATGTATGTGCCATCGTGTCCAGACCCAGGGGGGGCTGGGTGACTCAGAGAGAAGTAGAGGGGACATTGCACTGTCTGTTGGGAGGTGAAGAGGTCCACTTCTGCATTTGTTAAATCTCAACCAGATTTGTTCCACTACATCGGGTTGAGTTTCCACTCCCCCGTCAGTATTTTCCATCTGGACAGTAAATCTGGTCGCATTCAGGCATCCAGGGATACAAGCTGCTCTGATTAACAGGATCTTGCCCTGGGCCCAAAGGAGAATCTGTTGTGCCAGTCTGTTCAGCTGGCGTGAACGTAGACCTCCTTGATGGTTTATGTAAGAGACTACCGCTTTGCTGTCCACCTGCACCAAGACATGGCAGCCTCTGGAGGAAATATTTCAGGTCCAGAAATACGGCTATCAACTCAAGACAGTTAATGTGACAATCGAGCTGACGAACCTCCCATTCCCCTTGAGCTGGACAACCACTTAAGACCACTACCCAGCCCGTCAGGGAGGCATCTGTCGTTAACAAACTGTGACAGCAAGACGCACCTAGAGTCTGAACAACATAGAAAGGGTAACCTTTATCAGCCTAGGGGATTGGCCCTTGGATGAAATCCCCTGGCTTTGAGCCACAACTGAAGTGGTCTCATGTGCAAAAAGGCCCAAAGGGATCACCGAGGACGCAGATGCCATGAGACCTAGTAGTCATTGATACTGACAAACAGTGCAACTTTGGCCTAGCCTGACTTTGCTCAGGGTGTTCTGAATTGACTCGATTAGAGCGGGAGACAATTGTGCCCGCATAGTGATCGAATTCCATACGTTCCCCAGATAGGTAGTTTTCTGAGTGGGAGAGAGGACGCTTTTCTTGGCGTTGAGCCTCAACCCCAGAGAAACCAGATGAGCTAAGACGATATTCCTGTGCTGTAATGCCAGTTCTTGTGACTGTGCTAGTATGAGCCAGTCGTCTTTGTAATTCAGGATGCGGATGCCCCGGAGTTGCAAAGGAGCCAGTGCTGCATCCATGCATTCCGTGAATGTGCAGGGTGATAAGGCTAGACCAAATGGAAGATCCCGATATTGGAAAGCGTCGCCCCCGAAAGTGAACCTCAGGAACTTCCTGTGTTGTGGCAGACTTTCTATATGAAAGTACGTGTCCATGAGATCGATCGTGACCAACCAATCGCGATGTTGGATTTGAGACACGACCGTCTTGACAGGTAGCATCTTGAATTTGAATGCCCTCGGAGCGATTCAAGCCTCGAAGGTCAAAGATCGGATGCAACCCCCCATCCTTCTTGGGAACCAGGAAGAATCTGCTGTAGTAACCTGACTCTCTCACTCTCTGGAAGGGGAACATGTTCTATGGCCCCTTTAACCAAGAGATTTTGCAGTTCTTTCCACAGTAGACATGCTTGCTCCAGTTTCACGGTAGTGGGAACCACGTCGTTGAAACATGGAGGATGGCAAACAAATTAAATTCTGTAGCCTTTTTCTACTGTTCTCAGGACCCACATAGAACCACCTCGCACTAGTTTCCACGCTGCGATGGGTTCTCTGAGATGGGTATCGATTCTGACACTTCCTGTTGAGGGGATGCCAGGTGTCCCGTGTCCTGGACTAAGGCAGGAAGCAATGGAACACCCAACATTTAGCTGGAAACCGCTAACTCCCGAAACACCAGAGGCGGCAGGAATGGAGCGGTTTCATGGGGGTATCGGGAGGGTACAGGTGGATGTTTCACGTGACCCTTCCCAAGGGGGGGCTACCCCCATAAGGCTGGGTGCAAAACCGTCAGGGTTTTTTTTTTAATAACTGCCCTGAGGTCTTGCTTTGGGGGCTGCTGAGGGCAACGAACAGGCCCCCAGTCTTTACGAGGGGGAGCACGATTCGCCATGCTTTGTTTTTGAGTCTCCTGTCTAGAAGGACCGGGGCGGGGCTGGGTGGCTGACGGACCCTCCCCCTGAGTGTGGCGAGGAAGGAATTGCCCGAAGGCTTCCTCGTGACTTTTTGCCTCTTGGAACCTGGTGATAACTATATTCATAGCGTCACCAAATAAGCCAGAAGGCGAAACCGGGGCATCGAGAAGGAAAGTTTTGTTCTTGTCTCTGATGCCTGACAGGTTAAGCCATAAGTGTCTTCGTGCTGACTAAAGCAGACATAGACCGTCCAATGGCGCGGGCCATCTGCTTGGTCGTGCAGAGAGACAGATCCGTGGCTTGCCGAAGCTCAGAGAAAGCCTCTTCATCTCAGGTCCTTCAACAGATTGTAACACTGCCATAGTGTTCAGGGCAGCACCAGCCTGACCTGCTGCCTGATAAGCCTTCGGTTTTGTGGGGAGAGTGGGTCTCCTTAGCAATGATGCCGAGACAGGCGAGAGATAACCCACAAGTGTCTCTTCTACCGGCGGCATCACCGAATACCCCCGAGCCTCATAGTTGAACATGTCAACGTTGAGGGCACGAAGACACAGGAAGTATAAGGATTCCTCCATGAACGAGTATGCTCGTTACGAAGGTCATAGAAGAAAGGAAGGGACTGATTTAGCGTTCCCTTCCTCTTTATTTTTATTTATTTATTTTTGGCCACCAGACAGAAATCTGTCTTCTAGTTTGAAGCATTTGGGGGGTCTCTTATTCACGTGGCCAGTCTAACTGTAGTTTTGCCACAGCCCGAGTAACCACCTCGAGTAATTCCTCAGTCGCTTTATTATTGTGCATGGAATGTTCAGAGGTTCAGCATCAACCTCGTGAACCGAAGAGGCGCCAAAGCATGCTTCAGGCTTACGAGAAGGACCAGCTGGATCTGGGGAGAGAGCGAGAGGAGTGCGAAGCATTTTGAATGTAAACAGATCGCAATGCTCGAACCCGCTCCGCCCCAACGCAAGAGCAGCATGCTCTTCCCCCAAAAACACAAAGCAAAACTGGTGTGTGTCTGTTTCAGCCATAGAGCGTAAGCATGGAAACACACACTGCTTGGTTTGCTTCACACTCATTCTTGGAAAAGAGAAAAGGTTTTCTGCACACTGCCTAACAAATTCTAACTCCTAACAGAGGAAAGAAAGTTCTGACAGGTTCATGAAGCACACACACACAGAGTGATCTGAAGACAAAAGATCTGATGATGCACCTGTGATGCATCTATTTATAGCCCTGCCACAGGTGCATCCAATGATGACACCGGCAGAGGCTATAAATTCCAGTCAATGTTCATTGACGTGTTGCACACATATTCACAGCTGGTCACACCTAAAGTTGTTCCCAAAGCACTAACTCAGAGCAGCCTCATAAGTGTAGCCTTTTGAAAGTGAACTACAAACTGCGAGGGACAGTTTTACAAAAGAAAACGAGGGACGATTCAAATGTATTTCTTGTGGTCATCAACATAATGCCACAAATGCTGTCGGTTGACCTTAACCTGTATTGAACCCGGAATTTTCTTTAATGATATACGGTACCATAGTTAAAAGAATGTCTATTCTTGTTAATATGATAAGGGAAGGGCAATTTTCATTTTAACAATCCAGATATCAACTTTTTTTATTTTTTAAAGTTCTGCACTGAGATCTTTTCACTGCATGTTGAGAGTAAAAGTCTTGTTTGACTGGTTCCATATCATGTGGCCAAAGATGAGATCCATGCAATTCATTTGTCATTATAACATGGAATTTGTACATTTTTAAAAAGCTTAAATGTGACCAGAATTATATATACATATAGAAATATAATTAATTAATGGACATTAAAACTAAAATAAACCCAAATAATCAGAATTGAATCAGAATCTACTTGAACCGGGAAATATTTATCAATAACCAGCCCTAATGGATTTTGATAAAGGGATGTCATTATATCAAACCAATACTGAATGATCAATATCAGTTCATTTATATGATATTGTTAAAAGATATTTAGTCTTCGAGCCTTGCTGATGGTGGTCTAGAGGAACAGCAATACGGTTGGGAAACACTTCTATGGAATATAGATATCAGTTTATGGTGACCACATCTGGTTATTCCAATAATGTTGCAGTGTATTCCTTTAACTTTAATTTGGTGCAGAACAAGTCTCTATTAATTCTTTTGTCACGCTAAATGACCACCGTGGTGGTGACAACGACATTTTAGTGAGTGTTGTCATAAGGCTTTGAGTGAGTGTATAAATGTACTAGATCATAGAAATCAATCTCACACACACTTAGCGTGCTCAGGGCTACACATTCCCCACGCTAGAGGTTAAACTGCTGTCGGGAGTCTTGATACCATGTTGAAAATGATCCTGTCACATGTACAAGGCAGATGCATTCAAGCTTGTGATGTCTGCTCAAGGCGGTAATAAATTCACTCAGGCAGAGAGAAAGAGAACAAGAGAGAGGAAAGACAGAGAGAGAGAGATGGCATTGAAAAAGAGACGAAGTTAAACAACCTATCTTTGTTTTAATATTAGCTGTCGAGAAAATTATATTTTTATTTTTTAGCTCTATTTGTGGAGGTTTTCTCTCTCTCTCTCTCTCTCTCTCTCTCTCTCTCTCTCTCTCTCTCTCTCTTTGTTCCCCTTTATCAAGAATAAACAGTATGTGGGTTTAGCAACTTGACTTGACTTGTGGATACATAAAGTTGTTTAATTTCTGTATCAGACTCACCAAAGTGAATTGAAATAGAATGATTTTCAAACAGTTTTCCCAAACGCTCACCCCATCCTCCGCCATTCATGAGCCATTGGTTGAATCAGAAGTTCAAATTTCAGTACATTTAAGCAAATAGAGAAATGTTTTGATAGTGCCACAGAGCCAGACAACCAAAAGCATATCCCACCACACATAACCGCAAGATGTTCTCTTTTATAACTCTGACCAAAGCCTTTGATAAACCTGGGTAAAGCAAAGTTTCACTATTGGACCGCTTTTAACCCTGGATTCGCATTGATTTTGGTGGCAGACGGGAGGCGTGTCACAAAATTGCTACCTGGGGTCTGTACCACAAAGCTAGTTGAAAAACTCAGAATTACAGGATTGATATTGAGTTGATAAATGGTACCCCGTTGCTCTATATAAACCTTGTCTGTCAACTAAGAGTCTAATCCTAAGTTTAAGGTTAATTCAATAGAGCGTGCACATGACTGAGTGATTTACAGTGAACATTCAAACAGAACAAGATTGTTAAAGGTGAATTGTGTAACCTAATGTCAAAAAATTTATACTTTCCCAGTTTATTGTTTATTAATAACTATAAGTAAGGTAATTGTGGGTTTACCTCTCCCAAAAGTATAAACACTGAGCCTCCCAGGCACTATCAAAACATTGATGTTTATATTTTCAGCGGCCCACTCAGCTTCACCCATATGTTTATGTTATAGTGGCCTTGTTTATTACAACGTTAAACGTTTATCACATTTTATTTTGTATTGCATAGAGGGAATCACAATCACTGACATTTTAGAGGGAATCACAAAGTGTGCAAGGGTATGATGAGTCTAATGGGTGTTGCTAAAGGTTGTTTGAAAACGTCTAGGTTACGGATGTAACCTCCGTTCCCTGATGGAGGAAACTAGACGTGTCGAAGAAGCGACACTAGGGGTCTCTCTTGAGCGCTGAATATACCTCTGATCTATGAAAAAAGGCCAATGAGAAGTTCTGAGGAGCCGGACAATTTCCAGCTCCTCAGAAAAATCCTGAATGAACAGACGTATTTCCCTGCCTTTATACCCGTATGTCCGGGGCGGGACATGCAAATTCTGTCACAACAGTGGCTCGGCTCAGCGACATGGCCGGGAGGACACAATGTCTCGTTCCCTCCATCAGGGAATGGAGGTTACATCCGTAACCTAGACGTTCCTCGTCTGTCTCTCACTTCGGCACTGTGGCGAAGAAGTGACACTAGGGGTCCAATTTAAATCACGCCATGCGCTGAGCCGTGTACGTGTACTGCTGACACAGGAGCAGGCAGGTACTTGACGTGCCAAAATGACCAGCTGTATCAGACTGCACGTACCCTTCCCCAATGCCCCACAAAGTCATCAGAATCCTTATAGTTACCCTAGACAGGGGAACAAGGTGATGCTTGCCAACCTGGAAATGGGCCGACCCTAGCCGGGCCTCTTTTTTCTCTATGTTTCTCACATAGAGTCAACGGCTGGGGCCCTTACATGCACCGGGGAAGGGGGTCTTACCCAGTTTCAGGGAAAAGACCCTGCGGAGACCACACCTGCCCAGAGAGGGGGAGGTAAGAGTGGTGAATACACCACATGGGATTTAGGTCACATGTGGGAAATGGATGCGGTGGTACAGACACGGTGACCAGAGGGACAGCGGGAACTGCCCAAGGGAGACACGGATCCACTCGTAAGGGGACCGTACCGTGGAAAATACACACGGGGGAAGTCCACGTAGGAGCCCTGACCTGCGGAGCACCTATTCCAGTACAGGGGAGATTTGAGTACCAGCAGTGGATTACGTTGGCAAATTCCTCCACTGAATTGTGGACCCCGAGGGCTAGGGTGGAATCAAACAGGGAGCCGAGTGAGTGGGATCTCCTGGGAAAGAAAGCGCACGGTATTACCTCAATTGAGGGAAAAGGCACTGCAAGCGATTCACCCGGTCAGTTCGTCAGCGTGTTACCGAGATCTACTGGCTCGGACCTGAGAAAACACGGGACGAGACTGACTCTATCCTGAGATTGTAGAATCTTGCAAACGTATTACGTGTTGCCCAACCCGCTGCTCTGCATATGTCTGCCAGGGAGGTGCCTCTGGCCAGTGCCCGTGAGGACGCAACACTCCTCGTTGAGTGCTTGGACCCGTAAAGGGGGCGGGCACGGCCTGGGTGCGATAGGTCAATGAAATGGCATCCAACACCCAGTGGGAGAGCCTCTGTTTGGAGACAGCGTTCCCTTTCCGCTGTCCACCGAAGCAGACAAAGAGCTGCTTAGAACATCTAAAGTTCTGTGTGCAGTCCAAGTAGGTACACAAAGCACGTACCGGACACAACAACAAAGGGGCTGGGTCTGCCTCCTCCCGGGGCAGTGCTTGCAGGTTCACTACCTGGTCTATAGGGCGTAGTAGGAACCTTGGGCACGTAGCCCGGTCATGGCCTTAGGATGACATGTGTGTTTGCCGGACCGAACTCCAGGCAAGTGTAGCTGACAGAGAATGCTTGCAGGTCCCCAACCTTCTTGATGAAAGCAAACGCGATCAGCAGGGCCGTCTTTAGAGAGAGGGTCCTGAGTCCAACTGATTCTAGCGGCTCAAAGGGGGGTCTCTGAAGGCCGAGAGGACCACTGAGAGATCCCTGGAGGGGAACAGGCTTGGCTGGGAGGGATTCAACCTCCAGGCGCCTCTTAGGAACCTGATAATCAACCCAAAAACTTCACAGTGCAATAGCAGCTACATACACCTTCAAGGTGGACGTGGACACCCTCCCCTCCAACCTCTACTGCAGAAATGAGAGCACTGACCTGACTGCGCAACTTTGTGGGTCTTCACCCGAGAAGAACACCAATTCACGAACAAGCACCACTTTAGGGCAGTTAAAGTTGCCTGGTAGAAGCAGCTCTGGCTTGTTTGATCATGTCTACGACAGCAGGTGGTAGATGGTGGTCCCGTCCAGTGGCCAGATGTGGAGGTTCCAGAGGTCTAGGTGCGGATGCCAGAGCGTGCCCCATCCCTGAGAAAGAAGGTCTTTCCTCAGGGTAATTTGCCAGGGAGGGGCTGTCGCGAGGAGTACGAGGTCCAAGAACCAAGCCCAGGTGGGCCAAAAGGGAGTCACCAGAGTGACTTGTTCCTCATCCTCCCTGACCTTGCACAGCACCTGTGGGAGCGTACGGCGCCTTGGCGATTTATGTACGCCACCGTCGTGGTGCTGTCTGATCTGATCAAGACGTGTTTGCCCTGAACTAGCGGGAAAAACCTCCGCAGGGCAAAGGATACAGCCAACAACTCTAGGCAGTTGATGTGCCAGTGCAGCGGGGCCTCCTTCCACTGGCCCGCAGCCGCGTGGTCTGCTTACCATCTCTGGAGCGAACGTATTCATCTCTGGGTTGGTCGTCTCAGGAGTGCCTGGTAGCCTTCCAGGTCCTTGAGGCGGTTCGTGAGATGGGGGTGTGAGCTTCCTGTGGGGCGCTTGATGCCGGGGCTGAGAGATGTGCCTGGGTTAAGGCGGAGATGCACATTGCTTAGCTGCAGGGGGACACCCTCGGTGAGCAGACGGGGCATGGCCCATAAAGGCAGGTTTGCGGCGGGGCAGGATATGTGAGATGGCCTCCGTCTGCTTTTTTGGGCGTCGAGGAAACGTGTCTTGACCATCTCGACCAAGTTCAGCCACAGATGACGTTCCTGAACCACAAGTTTGGCCATCGCTTACACGAGTGACTGCACTGTGGCCTTCGTGGCCCTGAGGATGAGGTCGGCCGCTGAGCACAGTTCTACCAGAACGACTCGGGAGAATAATACAGAACAATTAACCATTTATTTACAGCTCGGCAAACAATATAAAGATAAAAGTTCTTTGGCGTAGGCCCCATCCGTAGCTCGCAATCCGGGGGTCCGGACTCTGCATTTCCTGCCTGGCGATGAAGGCAGGGGCGCAGCCGACCCCCAGTGAGGTATGGGAAGGGACCATCCTGGTGGTGGTGTGTAGGAAGGAAGGGATCATCTTGGTGGTGGGGAGGGTGGAGGAGAACGAAAGCGTCAGCATCTGTGAACTCAGACATGTGTAAGTACCCATCTTTTATACTGCAAGTGTTAGAACGCGATTGGATAGATGAGAAGGTAATGAGTGACGTAACAATTGAGTCTTCCTGGCAGAACTTATGCTAAAGCTTCCATTTCTACCAGAAAGACTCGGGAGAATAATACTGAACAATTAACCATTTATTTACAGCTCGGCAAACAATATAAATATAAAAGTTCTTTGGCGTAGGCCCCATCCGTAGCTCGCAATCCGGGGGTCCGGACTCTGCATTTCCTGCCTGGCGATGAAGGCAGGGGCGCAGCCGACCCCCAAAGATGGTGGAAGAGAAATTCCACCGGGACAGGACCTACCCCCAAAGAACGGAAAAGAGGAGTACCCACCGGTCGTGAATCCTGGAGAGCCTTAACATGGAGAGAGATGAGGGTTAATAATGAGCATGACAAAAAACACCTTTAAGGCCAATAGCTAATTAGTAAGAGGTGACTACATTATAAGAAGACAAGAATACAATCATGCAATTAAAATTCTGCTGCTGTGTAAACGTAAGCATTAATAGAGCTGACGCTTTCGTACAAGCGACTTTTGAGAAGTTTGGGACACACTACGACTGGTCACCAGTTTATCCCTGAGAATGAGTCGAAGGGAAATGAGCATGAAGGAATAGAGATATAACTGTGAAATAGGCTAATATAGTGTCAGGAGAGTCAGTGGAAACGAGCCGTTGAAGATCACATGAAGACAAGGCCACACAGAGACGAGGCCGCGAAGGACCACACAGAACAAGGCCGCCTGGCTGCCAGGACGAGGCCACCTTGGGCCACACAGAACAAGGCCACCTTGGGCCGCACAGAGCCGGGCCACCTTGGGCCACATAGAACCGGCCCTAATGACCACAAAGCGGAGCCACACTGGCCACATGGCCTTGCTAGACCACAGAGACAAGGCCGCACGGCCACACGGCCTTAGTAGACCACAGAGACGAGGCTGGCAATCAGCCACGATGGCATCTAGTGCCGCACATAAAAACAAGGTAGACTGGACATGGCCCGAGGCCACACAGAACCAACCACGAGGACCACATGGCCATCTTTTAGCGAGGCTACAGTGCCTCGAGGCCGCTTGGCCACACAGACAACGGCCGCTTGGCCACATAGAACTGATGCCACTAGGGCCACGAGACCACTGGCCATTTTTTACATATAGGACAAGGCATCGATATGCCACGAGGCCACTGTAGACCACACAGAACAAGCGACGTAGACAACGGCTGCTAGGCCACATAGAACCGGGCCGCCTGGCCGCCAGGACGAGGCCACCTTGGGCCACACAGAACAAGGCCACCTTGGCCCACACAGAACAAGGCCACCTTGGGCCTCACAGAGCCGGGCCACCTTGGGCCACATAGAACCGGCCCCAATGACCACAAAGCGGAGCCACACTGGCCACATGGCCTTGCTAGACCAGAGAGACAAGGCCGCACGGCCACACGGCCTTAGTAGACCACAGAGCCGAGGCTGGCAATCAGCCACGATGGCATCTAGTGCCGCACATAAAAACAAGGTAGACTGGACAAGGCCGCGAGGCCACACAAAACCAACCACGAGGGCCACATGGCCATCTTTTAGCAAGGCTACAGTGCCTCGAGGCCGCTTGGCCACACAGACAACGGCCGCTTGGCCACATAGAACCAATGCCACTAGGGCCACGAGACCACTGTCCATTTTTTTTTTTTTTTTTTTTTTTTTTACATATAGGACAAGGCATCGATATGCCACAAGGCCACTATAGACCACACGGAACAAGCGACGTAGACAACGGCCGCTAGGCCACATAGAACCAATGCCGCTAAGGGCCACGAGACCACTGGCCATTTTTTACATATAGGACAAGGCAACATTGTGCCACAAGGCCTTTAGACCCACACAGAGACAAGGCCCGCTGGGCCACAAGGCTGCTAAAGCCACACGGAGACAGAATCACTCATGGACACGGCCTTAGGCCACAAATAACCAATGCCATAACTGGCCACAAGACCACGGGACAAGGCCACATTAGGCTACACGGTCACAGTAGACCACACTGAACATAGAATGGGGCCCGCGAGGGCCGCGATGTTGTGAGCCCACACTGAGACGAGGTAGGACAGAGACAACGGCCACGAGGCCACACGGAACCAAGGCCGTAAGGGCCACAAGACCACGTAGGCCACACGCAGGACAAGGCAACATTATGCCACAAGGCCTTGAGACCCACGTAGAGACAAGGCCCGCTGGGCCACAAGGCAGCTAATGCCACACGGATACGAGGCTAATGCCACACAGATACGAGGCCAACGAGACACGGCCACACAGAACCAATGCCATAACTGGCCACAAGACCACGGGACAAGGCCACATTAGGCTACACGGTCACAGTAGACCACACTGAACATATATATATGCTTAGATTATCTTTTTTTTTTTTTTTTTTTTTTTTTTTTTTATAAATATATATTAGTTCTAGTGAGCTAGAACTATGACAGATAATGAAAGAGCATGACACCACCACCAGTAGTTGCATAGGTATATACCTGGACCATTATAGGAGCTTGCTGAGCTTCGAGGATAGTTTTTGAGACTGGACTTATAAGAGACTGGAATGCGGAGGAACGCCATCTACCCGAGGAATGGTAGCTGACGTAGAAATAAGAAGATTTATGACGAATTAAGAAATTTAGCCATAGATGAGAAGGGACAAAATTGTTATAAATTGAAATCGGAGAAGGACAGATCACGAGCGGGATCGAAATAATTGGTAGCTGATGTAAATTCCTCTGGACGCATAAAACCGTAGAAAGCAGTTAGAAACACAGCTTCTAGCAAAATATTGATGTATGTAGAAAAAAGCCTTGGCGAATAGAAGATTAGTTTTTGCAATAAAGGCAAAGTAAAAGGCAGCCGTTATGTGGAGAATGATAGAGGATTTGCTTTTGCATGAACAATGAATGAATAGGAGAAGCGGTGAATAAACTTGGAAAGTCGGGGTTGAAATATTTGCGTAGAATTGAATGTCTGCTAGTAATCTACAGATGGAGGAAGGTATAGATTAGGTTTCTCGAGGTGAAGACGAGAGAGGAGCAAGTGGTTGTAATCAAAAATGGGAATTACGGAAATTTGAAAAAGCAAAACGTAAAGAATGAAGACCAAGTGGAAATGTAAGCTCTATAAGTGAAAGGAGCTGCTCCTTAGCCATGAAATGACTGGCTGAACTAAGCAAATCGACTAATTTAACATAATGGCTGCTAGGGGTGGGCACGGAGTTGGATCCGTGAGGGCTGAAGGGCAAAAGCCGTCTGAAAACGAAACGGGAGAGCGCGTCGGCAATAGCATTGGAGTTGCCTGCTATGAGAGCAGCTTTGATAATAAAATGAAGACGACAGATTGCCAGATTAAGCGTCTCGCGAAAGGCATCATAGTCTGGCAAAATAACCGACGCTGAGCCCCAGATGACGCTGGCTACAACTAAAGGATACATTTCGTGGAGTGCGGAAGAGACAGATCCAGAAAGCAGCTAGGAAAAGCAATAGGCCATTTTTTCTGCGAACCATTGCCTTTGAAAGAACCCCCCACAGCCAATAGAGGGGGCAGCATCGAAAAAGTAGTACAAATATAAATATGCGGTACTTATTAAATCACTCCATCAAGACAAAATGCTGCAATTACACCCCAAGGTGAATATCACAAGGTGCTGGGCTGCAGGTGTAAACAGGAGGAACAGGACGTTTCAAATGGCTGCCTCAAAAACGAGTGTGCTGCCCACATAAACGGCATATTTGGGCATTTCAGGTGCGATCATGTGTGCAAACACGTCTATAAAGTCACAAAAGTGCTATAGGTTTTTAGACACAGCAAATATTCCATGTGTTCCAGTACATGTACAAAAGGAAAGACGTATATTTTTCCCACTTGAGCAACCACTCCTTCCAGCATCGCACAATGATGCAGCACTTTAAAATTGTCATTTGCACGAGACTAATAATAATCGTTAGTCTAATTCAAGTTTAGCCCCTTTTTTTATAAACAGGTGAAGGGGACTGAAACAGTGTTCATTGGCATCGTTGTTAATTAGAAATGAAACTCATTCATTATTTCAAGGCATCGAAAAAACATCAAACATACAAGATGTGAACTTATATCACTAAAAACACAAATCCATTAAACTCCGAACTCGAAGACTGTATATGCAGAAATATATAATTATATAATGCATGGAATGAAAACATAGGGACGCTGTTAAATTTTGCCACGCGGTGAGAGTCTTATGTTTTCGGCACCATGGACAGCGGCCGGATCATTGCATGCGAACACGGTGAGCGCTGCAAATGGTACGGGCTAAAAAACATTTTTTTTTTTTTTTTTTTTTTTTAAATGGCGAACGAGCGGTTCACCCCCATGACTTGGCTAAAGACTGCAATGATGGTTAGATAGAGATCTAACTCTTCCCTTCTCTCGGGATAACTTTGGCACAAAAATGTCTCTGTAGATACTAAAAGCGATCACAAATTCGCCAAACGAGAGATTACGTTGAAGGTGAGGATCGAAGGTTTTAAGAGGGACTGCCATGTCACCACAGTTGACCATTTTCCTGCCAGCCTCAGGTGACAGAAGCAGAAATGACACCAAGTTAATATCTTTACCTTGGATAATGATGGCTCTTGGTTGTGGGGACACTGATGCGGCAGCTGGTGAAACAAAAACGCCTACCAGAAGCTTGAGCTGGAGTTGCTGTGGATAAACTGAAATTTTAAGGAGCCGGAGAAGCGGAGACATCTTGAAATGGCGTCTGGATCGTTGGTAGAGAAGCAGGCAGAGTAGAAGAAATAGAAGGCACATTCGAAGGGTTGCTTATTCCGAAAGGAGAGGGAAACTGAAGAATCGTTGAAGAGTTCGAGGCCGGAACTGAGCTGAAGTTAGGGTTGATGAAGAAATGTTTGAAAAACTGACATTTTAGATTCCAGTCCGTTAACGGTTTGAGAAAGGCTTTGAACTGCGGAGAAAATCTGGTAATTCATGTCTGTAGGTTCAGTTGACAGCGGAGGAGATGGTACAGAGCGGGCGGCGATGATCTTTTTGATAGACGAGGTGAAGATGATTTAGCCGATCTTTTCTTGCCAGTTGGTTTTAGCTGAGCTGACGAAGTTGGAGCTTTTGAAAACGAATAAGGTGAAACAGGCGGATTACCCAGGGTGTTTTGGGTCAGAAGGAGAAGATTTCTCTAGAAGGGCCTTGGCTGACCGGTATGCCGGGCAGTGCGCCCATGGTGAAGTACGGCACGGATGCGTGAGCAGCGGCGAGCAGGAGGAGGAGACGGCAGGACGAAATCATCGTCAGAATCAGAGTAAACGCAAACGAATTGCGTGTCCTTAGACGTGTTTGATCGGCAGCTGACGCGACAATGAATGAAAGCGTCAGCATCTGTGAACTCAGACATGTGTAAGTATCCATCTTTTATACTGCAAGTGTTAGAACGCGATTGGATAGATGAGAAGGTAATGAGTGACGTAACAATTGAGTCTTCCTGGCAGAACTTATGCTAAAGCTTCCATTTCCTGCAGAACGTCATGATCAGGACTACCCTCGTGCAGATCTTTGAGTGCCTTGGGCTGGTGGACTTGCAGGAGGGCCATGGCATGCAGGGCGGAAGCGGCCTTTCCTGTGGCGCTGTGGGCTTTATCGGCCAGTGCCTACGTCGTCCTTCAGTTCCCCCTCTAATTTAATTGTTTATTGTTCAGTGTACATTTTCAAGAGAGTATGATATTGTTTACAGTCCGTTTTGTGTACACTTCGTGCATATATGTATACGTACATATAGATTTATATTGCTCATAGTATTTGATTCTTAGGCTCTTGTTTATTATGTTTGTGATGTGTGCCTTGTTTTGGCTGTAATTGTGCACTGCAGACATGGCAAATCAGCATTTCGTTCCACTGTATACTTGTATATTGGCTGGAATGACAATAAAACTTGAAACTATAACTATAACATTTAATTCACTTTTGGAAAACTACATATCGGTAGAATCACTTTTTTATGAGATCACGTTCCTCCAAAGTCATATAGTGTGAACTGATGCAGTAATAGAATATTCCAGTGAATTATACACTTCAACAGTGCTTACGTCTTTAAATATTCATGTAATATGTGCAGTTGCTAAAACTTTTACAGACTGCCTTTAGTTATAGTGTCTGAAGCAAAATTATCAAATAGTCACGCCAAACAAACTGGAGAGAAAAGAGGCTGTGTTATTTTTGTGGTATATTTCAGAACACTTAAGACAACCAGACCACACTTCCATGGCAATGATTAGACTTGAATTGCCTATACCCAAAGTTTAGAATTGCTCTGGTTTAACAATTTCAAGTGAAAAGCCCATTATAGCTGTCTCTGCATATTAAGCGTGTACAGGAGAAAGATAAAAAAAGATAAATTCCACTTAAAAAAAAAAAAAAAAGATCCATAGAAGCTTAATGGGGAAAAAAGAATCTTAAAAACTGCCTGGTGGTCCTGAGGGAGGTGACCGGCCGGTGTCCGTGCTGTGCATTTGAGAGGACAGGATCTTGGTCCATTGTCCCTTAGTTAAGTTGTAATTGTTAGGATTCAGGGCACATTAGAGAGCCAGCGAGCACTGCTGATCTTATCTCTTCTCTTCGTTATCTCTCTGTCAAGGTCATAGTGAAGATAGAGGAAGATGCTGCCCTTCCAGATGAAGTTGAAACCCTCTAAGAAAGTCTGTGCACTCTGGTCTTTTCTTCAACTAAATTAGTTCCCAATGATTAAGTTCTAAAAATATTTTTTATTTAAAGCCACCAATTATCATCCAGTCCTTTTGATAATTCAGTGTCAAATGAAATCCTACCTCACTTGGACCCATGAAAATTGAACCATACCTGATGGGCAGGTATTTTATAATATGGTGCCTTATAAAAAGTCCTTAAATATAGCTAAACCTTAAAGGAAGAATTCACCCAAATATGAATAGAATGTACTCATGTCATTGGTAATGCAAGAACACGAGCTGTCTAGCACTAAAACAAGTCAAGTTCATGTGGGAACACATGAGCTTTCGTGAATATGCTTCTCTCATGCACTCATGAATGTGCAACATATGTCAAGGTTTCTTTGGGAAAATGTCAGGTTGTTCAGTTTCAAAAAGCTACACTATGATGCTGCGCTGAGTTAGTGCTTTGGAAACAACTTTAGGTGTGACCAGCTGTGAATATGTGTGCAACACATCAATGAACATTGACCGGAATTTATAGCCTCTGCCGGTGACATCATTGGATGCATCGTCAGATCTTTTGTCTTCAGATCACTTTGTGTGTGTGCGTGCTTCATGAGCCTATCAGAAACTTTTCTACTTTCCTCTCCTAGGAGTTAGATATTGTTAGGCAGTGCGCAGATACCTTTCTCTTCTTTCTCTAAAAAAAAATGAAGAAAATGACTGAACGACAGAGCATTCCCTTGTCAACGCTCTATGGCTGAGAGGGACACACATCAGTTTTGCTTTGTATGTCTGGGGGAAGAGCATGCTGCTCTAGCGTTGGGGTTGGCCGGTCTATGTCTGCTTTAGTCAGCACGGAGAGACACTTATGGCTCAACCTATCGGGCATCAGAGATAAGGACAAAATTTTCCTTCTTGATGCCCCGATTTTGCCTTCTGGCTTATTTGGGGGACGTTATGAATATAGTTATCACCAGATTCCAGGAGGCAAAAAATCACGAGGAAGCATTCGGGCAGTTTCTTCCATGCCACACTCGGGGGGCGGGGCTGTCAGCCACCCAGACCCACCCCGGTCCTGCTAGAAGGGAGGCTCAGAAACAAAGCGTGGCAAGTTGTGCTCCCCCTCGTAAAGACTGTGGACAGGCTCATCGCCCTCAGCAGCCCCCAAAGCAAGACCTCAGGGGAGTAGTTTCTAAAAAGAGAAAACCCTGACAGTCTTGTGCCCAGCCTTGTGGAGATAGCCCCCCTCAGGCTGGCGCATGTATCATCCACTTCAACCCTCCCGGTACCCCCACGAAAGCTCTCCATTCCCGCCGCCTCTGGTGTTTCGGGAGTTAGAGGCTGCCAGCGAAATGTTGGGTGTACCGCTGCTTCCTGCCTTAGTCCAGCACGCGGAAGACTCGACATCCCCTCAACAGGAAGAATCAAAATTAATACCCATCTCAGAGAAGGTATTTCTATGTGGGTCCTAAGAACAGTAGAAAATGTCTACAGTATTAAATTAGCTCGCTGCCCTCTGCATTTCCAGGAGACGAGAATAAGTTTCGGCCGTTACAGTGGTTGTTACGGTATTGTGCCAAGAGGGACACACAATGTCTCGTTCCCTCCATCAGGGAACAGGGGTTACAACAGTAACCTAGACGTTCCGCTTCTGTCACTCACTCGATGTTGTGTCAGTGAAGTGACACTAGGGGTCCCTATCCAATAACATCATGACACTGAACCATGTTATGTGAACTGCTGATGCAGTTGCAAGCAAGCTGTTGCATGCCAAAAGAGCAGCCCACACCAGGCTGCACGTATCCTTCCCCAACGTCCCAAAGAAAAACTTCATAAATTTTTTAGGTTCCCGGCATCCCTCTTCTCTTGAGTCTCCACTCTCGGCTGAGCGTGGCCTGTCGTTTTGAGGCTGCCCGGGATTTGAGTGGCACACAGTGGAGGAGATGTCCCTGTCCAGGAACAGGCAGCTACATGCCCATTGCACATGGCACCCCAACCCAGTTTTTTCCCAGTTGAACCGGCTGAGATGCCTGAGCACCTGGTCCCTGTGGGCACACAGTGACTCTTGATAGTGAATTAGGATCAGCCAGTCATCGAGGTAATTGAGTATGCGGATGCCCGCTTGACTTAGTGGGGCAAGGGCTGCCTCTGCGACCTTCGTGAAGACAGGGACAGGGGCAAGTGAAGGACCTTGTACTGGTGCGCCCGGCCCTCGAATGTGAACCGTAGAAAGGGTCTGTGTCGGGGCACGATCGAGACGTTCATTCAGGTCTACCGCTGCGAACCAATCTTGATGCCGAACGCATGTTAGGATATGTCTCTGCGTGAGCATCTTGAACGGGAGTCTGTGTAAGGCTCGGTTGAGGTTCAAGATTGGCCGCAACCTTCTTTTCTTAGGTATGAAGTAGTAAGTGCTGTAGAAACCCTTCTTCATCACGGCTGGAGGGACAGGCACTATTGCGCACTTGTGTAACAGGGTTGCGATTTCCGCCCGCAGGGTGCTGGCATTCTTGCTCTCCTATGCAGCGGTGACATCATCATCCAGCCCAGGGGGTCTGAAGGAGACATCAGACTGCCCATGGGGTGAGCCGGTTTAACCTCGGACCCGGACTGAAGCAAACAAGCATGCTGGGGGGCGGGTGGTTCGTGAGGTTTTACCCGGCGAAGCCGTGCCCGCTGAACTCCCCAAAACGCCTCCATTCCCAGCCAGGCCGACCTCCATCCCGTGGGTGGAAGGTGGAGTGGCATTTCCTTACAGAAAGGAAAGCCGAGACAGCAACATTGCCATGGTCAAATTCTCGCAGTGAGAACAAGAACCATCCACAAATGCTGCCTCGGTATGATCGTGACCCAGACACATGAGGCAGCGCCTATGACCGTCAGAGGTGGAGAGATATCTTCCGCATCAGGAACTACACACAGGCGTAAAGGCATCTTCAAAAAGACACGTATTTAAAAAGACGTTCAATGCCAAATGTGTTACTCATTTAGAGGAATTATGTTCTATTAGAGGATTTATGCTCTTTTAGAAGTGCTGTCGAAGTGCCCAGGGGCATAGACTGCACAAGCGTGCAGAGAAGAGAATGCCGCTGGCAATGCGCCGCAAGGTCCAACAGCAAAAGCTCTGTAGAGGTGGGTGAGTGGAACAGTCGTGAAACACCAGCTCACTGGACACACAACCGCTTGGCTCAGAAGAAAAAATCTGACAAAACAGAGGCACGATTCCCACCTCCTATTCGCCAATTCTCATTCGCTCAAGAGAGACCCCCAGTGTCACTTCACCGACACAACGTCGAGTGAGTGACAGAAGGGGAAATATCTTTTAGCTTTTACTTTCACTTCACTACATTTTGAAGAGAAAATGTATACTTTTAGTCTGATCAATTTCTCCAGACCATTATGTTACATTTGCAACTGAACACCGCCAAAGAAATAGCAGGTGGATGTGCAAAATTGCATGCAGATCGGCGATAGTGATGTGTGATTTGTTGAAAGAATCATTTGAGTTTAATATTTAAAATTTGATTCCTTTGAACTGAACAAAAAGATTCAAAAAGCAGTTTGATGATTTGTTGTGCGAATCACGAATCTGAATCAAAATCACAAGCGAAGCGAAGCACACCCCAGATTACATGTTCCATCGTCTGTCTCCACTGGAGAAGACAAGAAACTGTTCATGTGAGTTTATTTTTATTTTTTTATTTTTTTGACAATTTATTTGATAAATTTAGGTTTAAACATTATGAAAGCTGTTAAATAATAAAAAAGTTATGAGCAATCAGTCTCCCACCTATCCAGGAGATCTGTTCATATTAGAAGTCTGCACGGGCCTTAAAATGAAACCCGCACTCAACCCGTACCCGAACCGTGAAGTTCTTTTTAACTTGACATGCTGTTTAAAATGTGTCAGTCCTGCGTAAAATTCTGACATTTGCACTGCGTCTTGCTTTTTCTTCAAAGATATTCGTCCAGAATGTGTTTACATAGGAAAACGATGGGATTAACAGAACAGATGTGCGCAAAAACACGTTCGTGTGAACGGACCCTAACTCGTCCGTTCGCAGGTGTCTGTGAGTGAGAGTGCGTGTGCGAAACAAGTTTAATAAGCCTGTTTATTTTTTAATTCATACAAACCCGATCCCGACTCGACTCCAGAGTCCTACTTGGAAAACTGACTCAAACCCGGCCAGAAACCCGTCGGGTTCTCAGGTCAAGTTGCGGTTGGGTTGCAGACCTCTAGTTCTTATGAAAGTCAGTCACATGGTATGGTATGTATGAATAATTATCAGCACTCATGAAAATGTCCAACAATATTTATTTTTATATTTTATAAAGATGTGATTGGTATTTGCCGAAGCAAAACTAGTTTTCTTGTGGTCATTAAAGTGTTTGAATTTGCTTTGTAGCAGATTTATGTTACAGTGTGTGGTAACTAGTTTTTTCTGGATGGTTGTTAGGGCATGCTATGCAGTTGTCAAGGTGATCTCTGCTGTGTGTTTAGGTGCATTGCTACAGTGTGTGGTTGCCAGGTTGTTACTATGGTGTTGTTAAGTTGTTTTCTGTGTAATTTGCACATTGTTGTTTTAACTGTATTTTAGCACATTACTATGCAGTTGCCAGAGTGTTCTGGGTGGTTGCTTATTGGCCCAAATAAAAAGATCCTACCCCCACAAGTCTCTGTTCTGGTCACTAATATGACTCAACTCCCTCCTTCAGTGTTCCTAATTTTATGGACTGTGGCATTCATTTACACTCATCCCATAATAATATGATCATTCTGATGTGACTTGAATGCACCTTTAAAGGGATAGTTCATGTAAAAATGAAAATTTTCTCATATTTTTCTCACCCTCATTTGATCCAAGATGACTTTCTTTTTTTTCTGCAGAACACAAACAAAAAAAGATTTTCAGAAGAATATTGCTGTTATGTAGGTCAGTTCAATGTAAGTGAATGGTGGCCAGACATTTAAAGCTCCAAAAAGCATATAAATGCAGCATGAGAGTATTCTATAAGACTCCAGTGGTCTTCTAAATGGATCAAATTGGTTTTTGTGTGAGAATAGACCAAAATATAATTCGTTTTTCAACTATAAATTTGACATTAGCAGTCTTCTTGGCAATCGGAACTTCAAATTCGATTACACTTCCTATAGCGCTATCTAGGGCTCTGCGCATTCCTCAAACAGTAAACGGTGAAATCAAGCTTGAAATCATGATCGTTCCTAGAGATTGCAATGGCAAGATATACAGTGAAAATGAGCTAAAATTTGGCTAAATATGTTCTCACCCAAAACCAACTGAATCACTTCAGAGGACATGGATTACTTAATAGTAAGGAATGGATAATTTTATGCTCCATTAATGTGCTTTTTGTAGCTTCAAATGTCTGGCCACCATTCATTTGCATTGAATTGACTTATAGAGATGTAATATTCTTCTAAAATCTTTGTTTGTGTTCTGCAGATGAAAGTCATACACATCTGGGATGCATCAGGGCGAGTAAATTGCCATGGGTTTGCCATGGGTTTAATGAACTGTTCAGTAATTTATGCAATTTACTCATACTTTTGATATTTAAGTAAATGTAATATCAGTTACTTTAATACTTTAACTTAAGTAGTTTTCTCATGAGCTACTTTTACTTTTAGAGTCCATTTCCATGAAGGTAACTTACTCAAGTATGACAAATGGATAATTTATACAACACTGGTGTCCATTATGTAATTTGTGAAAGTAACAAGTTACTCACTACTTGAGTGCTAATTTAATTATTTTTTAAGTAATCTTACTTTTACTTGAATACAGTTTTGGCTACACTGCCCACCTCTGACACACACACACACACACACACACACACACACTGGTGAAATGTTAACAGATGAGCCATTAAAAATAACGGATGTAGTATTGTATGCAGTGTGGAGCAGAGGTCCCCTGTGCGCAGGAAAGACATCTCTCTGAGACAGAGCTACAATAATACTGATGAATCTCAGTGTTTCAGACTGTCATGAATGCCTCAGAGAACTGCCACCGACAACAACACTGCCGTGTGTTGAGTGAGTGTGTGACAAAGAAAGAGTATCCACACCAGGAGAGTGACTGCAAGTGTGGATGTTCTTAAGAAACATACTTTTGTAGCAGTATCCATTCAGTATCTCTGTAAAACAAAATATGAAGCTTCCTAAAAGAGTGTTTCACCCAGAAATACAAAATAAAATTACAGTTAAAATTAAAGTTAAAATGCATTCACTGTTGCATTGTTACAAACCAATATGACTTTCTTCAGTTTCACACACACAAAAAAAGATATTTTAAGGATGATTTTTAATAGAATTACACAATAGAAATTACCTGAGATGCTCCAAAAGTGTAAGTCTGATGCATGAGTACCATATTTTCCTGAAATAAAGTCACACCTGAACATAAGTTGAACCGGGTCAAAACCGCATTGAGAGAAAAAACACACACACACGCATACACACACACACACACACATCGCATCTCTATAAAAGACTGTGTCTCTTGCATTACTTGCATTTCAACATCATATTTTCCGGCAAATTGACGTATTTTTTTCACACAATCGGCGTGTCCGATGTTTGCGGCCAACAAATGCAACCTCCGGAGTAGGGCTGTCAAATTAAAATTTAAATATCAAATATTCGGCAAATTTAGGAAAAAAAATCCACATTCGAATGCTAAATCTGTGCATTTGAATTTTGGATGTCACTGACTTCAGATCGATCAAATTTTTGCGCTAAAAAAGGCTAGACACAGCACAACAAATACAGTTTAACTGAAAACAGGTGTCTCAATATGCTTTTAAAGTTCTTTTCAATTAAACACATCATCTAAAAAACAGCGCTCCTGCTCGAGACAATAAATAAACAAAAACAAGTGAAACAAAGACGTTCATCTGAGCACGTTTACAAAGAAAAACAAATGGATAGTTTCAAAAGTGTTCAGTGTGAACAGCCCCTTACAGTTGGTGGAGGTCTTTGGACATTGCGTCTTGCTCTCTTATAAGCATTTCTCAGATTAAGCAATGAGTTTTTTTAAACGGTTTATCAGAAAAGATGATCAACTTGGAAGGGTGAGTCTCGAGATTCTCGCATTCGGTAAAAATTCACGAGGGTCAAGGTCAAGTGAGAACTGACACATGCATACAGACAGAAAAAAACTGAAGGGTATTGTTTACAACAGAGGAGCATAGAGAATCAAACTTAGATGTCTAATTTTGCTGGTGTGGATTTTGGCGTCATCTTGGAACAGTCAACAAGGAGAGTTGTTTAATGCAAGTGAGTGAGTGGAGGAAATACCTCAGACTGAGCTCATTGCTCAGACCATTGTATAAACTGCTTGTGTCGAAACAGTATTGCGGCCCATAGAAACAGCTGCTAATAAGGGATCTATGTATGAATATCTATGCAGAGGAGGCTTACACACTTACGTCATGCGAGAGGCAGTTTGAACTCCACCTTCCTCAATGAGCTGGCCGGAAGTGAAAATTTTAGCTTAGCCAAGTCGAGAATTTTCATATAATCGTAATTTTATTCATAAATTGGATGTGGACACTTTAAGAGTTTTGCAACACCCACTTTCCGGCTCTCTCTCATGTTAGAGATGTGAGAACTTGTATTGCACAAGAGAGCTCCCAGCTTTGTTCATCGGTTGATAATTCTTTGGGTAAATATTATATTCTACACAAAATGCCTCTAAATAACATTATGTGTTCACAAGAGTCGTATGTTAAAACTGAGTGTTTGTTAAGGGTTATTTTTGAAGGATGCATATGGAATGCATGTGGAGTTTGACCACAATTTGGTGCACATGTAATGACTGGGTGTGTAAATGTAGAATTAATCATATCTTATTTAATGATATATAGCCCAGAGTGTTTTCCAGTTTAGTGACTAACTGAAATAATTTATTGTTTTAAACTGCAAAATTGTCCTTAAAGCCTGGTTAAAAATTTATAAAATGCTTTGAGTGGTTTAAGCATGTGTTATTGCATAAAATGATGTGAGTGATATAAGCATGTATTAAGGTGATGTATGCTAATGCATATGGGTAGACTAATGCCCTATTTGTATTTTCTTTTGACATGAGCCTCTACCGTATTTTGTTTAACTAAATAAAATGTTTTGGATTTGTATTTTTTTTTTTAATAAACAGAAATTAGAATAAAATCCCGAAAGATATGTTTGTATCCTGTGTTGTTTCTATACATTAGTAAAAAAGTTTTATCCTGGACGAGCCCCCAATTAATGGTAAGACCCAAGCTTATGCACTTCATATTGCTTTACAACTTTATATTGCTGTATGTAGCTATATTTGTTGTTTAGAGTGGTGAGCAACAAATATAGCTTACCTCTCAGTCCTATTTGACGATGACATCAGCTAATGTCTTGTCTGAGCTGTCCTCCCAAATCTCTTTGAATGAATGTCAGGCGTTGTTGCGTCAGCACTGTCCTCGGTGCTCCTTTGGAAGTTTTTCTCAATGTTCCGTGACAGAACGACTCCCAACCATCTTTTGCCCACAGTGTGGCCTTATTCAGCTCCCCACTTCTAATGCTATATGGTAGATTCTGCACGTAGACTCACACCAGTGTGACTGATCTTGTTGTCTTGTCCTTCAAGATTTACTGGTGGCTGAAACCACATGATCATCAAGGTCTTACCCAGGAGGGGCTTTTAGATTAGAGAGTCCAATGCATGAGCAGTGCACAAACTGGATGTATCCATTCCACCAACAGTTGGTCCTGCTGGATCTAATGTCACATAACTGATCGAACTGAAGGGCAAGAAAGGTCTCAAAGAGCAGGTCTTCTAACACTTATAGGTGCAGGTCATCAAGGAACAAAGACCCTGGCTAGGCCATTGTCCCAGTATAAACAGAGATAATTGTATCTGATGCTACTGCAGCTAAAGTTAACAGATTGTGCATTCTGATCTAATGATCATCAATCTGAAGGTTTCAGCTCCTTTTATGTGTTGAAATCCAAATTCAACATTCCACAGGCTCATTGACTCATCACAGAGTTGTGCGTGGATGCCGCGGGGAATAGCTTGAAGCCACCACACACGCTAGGTCTCTGAGGTAACGCGATCAACAAGTCACTTGATGAGATGCACGGATTGATATATAAGAAGCGGAGGCAACTGAGATTCGTCCTCCGCCACCCGGATTGAGGTGTGTCACTATGCCACAATGAGTACTTAGAGCGCATTGGGAATTGGGCATTCCAAAATTGGGAAAAAGAGGAGAATTTTTTTTTTATTTCAAATAAATTATGTAAAGCAATATATGAAACGTGTCAGCTGTATTTGTCATCGTTAGGACACTGGCTCAGTGTTTTCTTTTAAGATAAGCTGCTTACTGTCCTCTATATGATTTTGATCCAAAAAATCCTGTGTGTTCCACCCCAACAGTACAAGATGGTTAATGCCATCTGACATTTTCTCATCTTTCTGCGGTTGGTCTCTGTTGCCTTTGATTCTTTTTGTTTCATTATCAGTTGAACTGTTCTGTTTTTCCAACATCATAATGTGGTGCACCTCCTTCCCAACATTAGACTGCACAGATTCTCCTCCTCCTGGTGTTTACCACATCCTGCTTAACTCCTACTTTCTTGGATCTGCTCACTGTGCTGTCATCCCGTACAGTCCTGTGAGGCGCAGCATGCTTCTGACCCAAATACAACAGGCTGCATAAACCAACAACACCCTCCCCTCACTCACCCTTCAGAAAAAGTGGGATAGCCTGCTCTGCTCGCTACATTCCCGTAGTAATGAATCTGTAGCACCAAGTATCTAATGAAACAGTGCTTGTCTATTAGGGTTATTATAATGAAAATGTGTTGTCTGACTTTTTCCACCATCTATCCTGTGATTTTTAAGCAAGCTATTTAGTTTAGATGTGTGACAGGACAATAAATCTGTGATTGAGCTGTATTCTTTCATTCTACTGACAGTGTAAACACGTTTTTGCCAAAGAGGTCTGTATTATCTGGAGAGAGCTATTCGTTAGCAGTCTCATCTGTGATGTCAAAGGCAGCAGACGGGGTAAAAAAAAAATGAGTCCGTTTCACGCTTTTAAGAGCCATCTAAAAACTGTCATTGGGAAAACTACCATTTTATAATGAAATATAGGGGAGACCGGAGCAAGTTGCCACACAGGGAAGTTGTCACAAGGTCTATATGTTGGTAACGCTAAGATTTGGATTCAAAGTCTAATTAGACAAATGTGTGATTTTGCTAGCAGAGACTAGTTCAAAACCTCCTTAAATTAGAATAATGTTTGTGAATTCTACCCTCAAATGTGGATTTTTACTCTCAACATATTTTGCAATAGCCCTTGGGTAATATAATAAAACTATATAAGCATACATTCAGGCAACAGTCAACTGTATTATGAGGCAGTTTCTATTTATTTTCTTTTACTGAAAGGTTTAAATGTGTTCTTAGGACAAATATATAAATGAAAGTCATGTCGAGGCAGGTTGTCATATTCTTATGGGGGCAGGATATCAAATTGTATTTTATTAGTTTTTTTTTTATGTCAAAATGTATTAATTGAAATATTTGTTGGCCAAAACAATGTTTTAATTTTTTTTTTTACATTCTCTTTTCCATTTGGGGTTTATGAATTATTTTGAGCCTCAATTGTTTTACTTTTACTTTAATTTTTGCTGAAAAGCCTTTAACAGTGTGTTTAATGCATGTGTAGATGAAAAGAGAGCAGTAGATTTTTATTTAATGGTTATGATGGTGTGGGCCCATTTCCATTTTTCATGTTCACATGAAACCTACACCACTAGTTTAATGGCGAGTTCCATCTTGTGACACCTTGCCCCATATTGTTTGACAGTATTCATTATATATAGGGGCATTGTTGTAACAAGTGGTCAATTTATGTTTAATGAACTGCATCGTTTTTCCTTAATAAGATTAGTGAAAATGTACAATGGCTTTTTTGTAGACAAAACTTTAAGTATGTGGCTATGCAGGAATTGATATTGAAAGTACACCTACTCTGAGAAATAATCACTGAAAAATGTGTGACCCTATGTGCTTGCAAAAAAAGAAAAAAAAAAAAAGAAAATATATATTTACTGTATATACACCATTTCAAGGACAGTTCATTGGTGATGTCATTGTTGCAAGAACATTTCCTGCTTGTCAAAACAGAGACTATTTGGCAGAGACAGGCCACTTCTATTAAAATAAATGGGAGAAATTGGAATGCCCATCGGTCAATGAATATAGAAAGGAAGTACCACCTTACAGGCAAAATAGCCAATCACCTTTTAGATACAGAAATTGCCTGTCAATCAAATTGAGGTACGCAAATGTGCATTAGCTATACAAGATGGTAAAATTGCATTTTTAAGTGTCATCTGAGTTAAAGACGCACAATTTATTATACCAGTTGTGATGGAATGACACGCCCCGTCCGTGGATCATCGTCGACTGCGGTGATTTTTCCCCATTTGGCAACATGTGATCGGGAAAACCTAAACCCAGTAAAGAGCCTCACTGCTGGCTTTAAACACAGAGCATGCCTCTCCTCGGGAGACTGGTCTCTACCTGCTGGCATCTTTGCAGGTCCAGGAATGGAAACCATGCACAAGTTAGATGCGACACAAGAGATTGGAGCAGGCATCGCGGCCGATGGGCCAGGATGCCAAGCTGCTATTCCCCTCAAGTGCCTAGGCCCAGGGAAGCCGGGCCGCTCGAGTGAAGCCATTGCCCCAAGCGTCTTGGACCAAGGAGGGGAGAGCATCGTGGCTGCCAGCACCCCGTCTACTATCACCTGGATCTTGCAGTCTTCACTACCCTTCCTTCACATAGCCCTTTCCACCACGAAGGCACAAAATTCCCCTTTGTTTTGAACATTTTATATACAGTAAATGCCTCTCCGATGTCTGACGCCACACCTAATGTGTCCGACTCACCCTGCCACACAGTGTTGTCAGATTTTACTGCTGATTTGAAATAGGTTCTTTTATCGTAATCTTGACCAACCATTTTGGAGATTTTGGTCTTTCACAATTCAAGCATATAGGAGCGGCACTTTTATGATGCTTTTATGATACAAATAGCTGCCCAAACTGCCCAAGAGCATTCCAAAGACAGCTGGCGAGTGGACTGACTTACCATGAAAAAGAGACTATGTTGAAAGGATCCAGAAATATGTTTGGAACATTCTAGTTAATTTGTTTTATTTGCATTCTTGAAATGGTCTATATATAATAATCAGAATGCACAGCAACCTTTTGAATAGCCGTCAATGGAGCAATGTTATTTTTATAAATGGTACAGTTATGACATCTCCTTGCAGGGGCTAACTGCTGAAACTAACCAACTAAACCTCGACCCCTTGATTTATACACACGTTAGTTGACCTTACATGTCAAGCATCATCCTGCAGTGTGACATGCTACAGTCCATCTAAAACTGTTTAAACATTTTCTAATGCTTTTATAATTACTAAGCACACCATTTTCATGATCTCATATTAATTGAGAATATCTAAAATCTTCTTCTATAAACAGATTCTGTTTCTCTAGATATTTCTTCTTCTTGCAGCACTGTTAATACTTTATACACTGTTAGCACATGCAGTATGTTTTTTGGTCAATAGTTAAAATCAACAGATACAATTAACTAAAATCGTTTTATTATCGTCATCAACTAATGTTTTTGTCAGTGATTTCCTTGACGAGATTAACACTGCCTGAAGTAACAAATACGTGTAGGCCTACCATTATCTTGTTGACACTGAGTGCACCTACACGAGAGAGGCGATGAAAGCATATCATATTTATTCAATTATTTTGTTTTAAGCTGAAATTTCAGGAATCCAATCAATCCGATCAGTTCCATCTGATATACACTGTATGTATATATTATATATATGTGTGTGTGTGTGTCGCGTTCACTATGTCACGGGTGTTCAGCAGAAATGTAACGCAGGTAAATAGGTGGGAGGTTCACTTCCCTGATTGAAAGACGGGCCAATCAAAAGAAAAAACGTGGACCAGTAAAATCCCAAAACAGTGTGTTAGTCCAATAATGAATGAGCACGGGCTATAAGCAGGAGCGAACACTAGTTTGGGCATGTTGTCTCGTCAGGAGAGATGCGCCACTGGTAAGCTGCTGTTTCTATCTATTGAGCTGCGGTTTTAAGTTTGTTTGTCTGTTTAACGTTGTCGGCTCGATAGTATCCGTGGTTATATTCCAGCAAATGTTTAAAAATTGGAGCGTTTCACTGTCACCCGAGTTACTTCCTGTTTGCGGTGCTGGATGGGTAATGTAGTTAATCGCTTTACATTGGTAATGGGTTGCTATGCTCAGCGTTACTACTTAAAACTACACTCACTATTTTTCACTTTAGGCCAACATACTGAGGACACTTTTTGTGGGTTTGGGCTATTGGTTTAATGTGTAACATTGACATTGATGTATATTTAGTGTTTGTGTGAAATTGTTGCATTTCTATGTTTAGATGAATATGCTTTGTTTAGTCATTCAGTTCAAACATTAAGTATATTATAATATTAAATACTGATTATATTGGAATTTATATTTATTTATTTGTATAATATTTATAAAAGTAAATACTGACTATAAATTATATTTATATATATATTTGTGTATTCAGTATTATAGTATATTGTGCATGTGGTTAAATATTGTTTACACCATTGCCTATTTATTTCTACAGGTTTATAACCTGCTATTTGTGGACTAATTAACTGTATGTGGAAAATTAATCAGAGTAAATAAAAAGCCACAACGAGTTATAACAACGTGTCCTCTCCTGACGCCCCGTTCGGTGGGGAGATTCTTAAAGAACCGAACAGTTATAAACCACGGCCCACTGCACTGGATTGAGTGCAGCAAAAAAGCCACGGACTGCTTCATTAAGGAAGCTCAATCAACCCAGGATCAGCTGGCCTCTCACTTCTTTAAATGAACCAAGTTTATCACAAATCAAACTCCCCGTTGATCAAGGATAAAGGAGCTTGAATACGCATTGGCAGTGACAGCTCTCTAGTCAACACAAAGGGAGTAACAATGGCAGACTTGGAAAGGCTTAAAAGTGTGCGATCAAGAGCACAGGCTTCATTCACCAAAAGGGCTCATACTCTCACCAAACCGGGACTCTTGGAACCGACTGAAGTTCTCAGGGAATGGAAGATTTTCAGGACGGATTTTTCTAAAGTCATAGATGCGGGACATGATTATGCTGAAGCCCTGAGGGAGTCAACGGATGAAGAGATCATAGAATCGGCAAACCAAATTGATGAAAAGACAGCGGAGTGTGAGAACAGGTTCCTTGAGGTAAAGATAGCCACCCAGGGAACTTTTTGGACCAGTTATGCAGAGGAGGCATTTTTCAAGCAGGCTAAAACAGCTGAGTCGGCCATCACTCAGGCAGAGGAAGAGGAGGTTAACCCTCGGAAGTCAATCAAGGACCGCAGGCTAAGGAATAGAGGTCTTGAAAGAGAGGTCGTTGAACTCGAAGAAATGTTAGTAGAGTGGAAGGAGTTGGTTCCTGGTCCGAAGGCATTAGATCTCAGGACACGACACAAGACACTAAATAAAAGGGTCCTGGCATTGTCTGACAAACTGGAGGAGGATGAAGCAGACCAAGTAAAGGGTAGAGAAAGAAACCTGGGAGATGATAGCAGCGTGGTTGGGGATCCAATACAAGATGCTTCTTTCCTCTCTCTCCCTGACATGTCTGCCGATCACAAGCTGAAGCCCAAAAGGTACACGGGAGCATTAAACATGGACACCCGGCCCCTCTTACAGCAAAGCAGCCCAGAAAGAACCAAAGGAAACTCTAATCTCAAGCCTCAAATCAGCCTTGAAAAAGCACGACTACCCACTTTCTCTGGTGACATGAGGGACTATTACCGCTGGAAGACTGAGTGGGAGGACCTACAAGAATTGGGTAACCCACAAGGTGTGGAATGTATAAAAAAGTTCCACTTATTAAATAGTCTCCACGAAAAGGTCAAGAAGGATCTTGTCCTATCTAGCTGTGGATCCACTGATGATATGTTCAGGCTACTGGACAGCAAATATGGGAACAGAGCGAAAATAGTCCTAATGATCACCAACGAGGTCCAGTCTCTTCCCCCCGTCAAAGGAAACAATCCAAGAAGAACCATTGAATTGATCCAGGCTGTGGAAAGGGCACTGTGCAACCTCCAGATTCTTGGTGAAGAAGACGCCACGAAGAACCGTGTTGTTGCTCAATCTCTTGAAAGCAAGCTTCCCAGTTCACTCAAGAAGGAGTGGATTATGCACAAAACTGACCCAGCAAACAGGTTCTCTCCACTGCATCATTTTGATTGCCTCCTAGGATTCTTGAAGAAGCAGGAGGAGATTCTTGAGGAGTTGGACCAGTTGGAGCCAAGCCCTGTAGATAAAGGCCCTGTGGAAAAGGGTGCTGCAGACTACCCAGATAAGAGAGGGAGGAAAGCTTTCACTAAATCCACAGCAGGTCAGAAGGACGACTATCCCAGCTGCACTGTATGTGAAGATGACTCCCATGCCGGCAAGCTATTTGCGTGCAAGGTCTTCAGGGAGGAAGATCTCTTAAGAAAAAGGGCCCATGTGAAGAAGCTAGGATTGAGCTCCAAGTGTTTGCGGCCCCACCCCAAGGATGGGAAAGGATGTACACCCAGATACCTCTGCCCAAAGGTAGACTGTCGGAAAGGAGGGGTGTCGGACCACAATTACAATTACCACAATTAGTGTCCTAAGTCACTGACTTCAAAGAAGGACAGCAGCAGTGAGGAGCAGAGCACCATAAAAATTGGAGGAAAGAAACTTGGCCTAACCAACAAACAAGAAGAGTTTCTGGCAGAGCTTACACCAGAACAAAGAGAGAAATACAAGAATGTGTTCTCAAACAAAATATCATCAACTGTATGTGCCAAGGCTGGAGATGGACTGCAAGAACATCCAGTGGTGATGATGCTGATGGAAGTAACGACAAACTCGGGTTGCCTTATTGGCTCCCTAATCGACCTCGCATCTGACACCAATTATATCACAAATGAAACAGCCGATCACCTTGGACTGTGCGGTGAGAACATCAGGCTTATAGTCCATGGAGTCGGGGGGATGAAGAAGTCTGTCCTGACCAAAAGATATTCCCTGCGGTTGAAGGTAAAGACATCCAAGGGAAAAGTGGCAGAGCATAGAATTCTCTGCTATGGCTTGGAAAACATCGCGGAGGTGACTAAATCAGTCACTGCTACGCAATTGCAGAAATTCTTCCCAAATGTACCCAGAGACGAACTGGTCCGTCCCACAAAGATTGACCTTCTTATTAGTCACCGGGAAGGTCGTCTTGTTCCCCAGCCAATCAAAATTGTGGGAGACCTCGTCCTCTGGGACGGCCCGCTGGGAAAGACTGTTGGGGGAACCCATCCCGATCTCTTTGAGACAGTCGACCTAGCTGTGTACCGCTCTGAAACTCACCTTGCAAGGACCATGAGATCAGCCTCGATGGCGTATAAAGAAACCATCATACCTCAAGAAGAGGAAGGAAATGTGCTTATCCGGAGCACCGCAACCGCTAACAAAGAGGTCTTCGAGTGGTTCAGGTGGGACAGCATCGGAGCTGCGTGCAGTCCTCAATGTGGCGGCTGCAAGTGTGGTAGGTGCCCCCCTGGAGGAAAAGAAATGACCCTCAAGGAAGAGCGGGACTTGGAAAAGATAAAAGAATGCCTAACATACGTACTGGCGGACAAACACAGCAACACTCCCCACTGGGACGCAGCTTATCCCTGGAGGATAGACCTCACAACACTGCCAGACAATCGGCAGGCTGTGGAGGCAACCTTCAGAAACACTGAGAAGCGTCTTGAAAAGGAACCTGTGTGGAAGGCTGCATACAAAGAACAAATACATGAAATGGTTTCAAGAGGGGCTGCTGCAAAACTCACAAGGGAGGAAATTAACAACTGGGAAGGACCTAAATGGTACATCAGCCATCTGGTTGCACCGAACCCTCACTCCTCCTCAACCCTAGTGAGAATTGTGTCGAATAGTAGCCAAGAGTTCCGAGGCATAAGTCTAAATGATCTCTTTCACAAGGGTCCCGAGGTACTCAATTCCATCAGAGGTGTCCTTCTGAGGTTCAGGAGTGGACTCCATGCCGCACTGGGTGATGTAAAAAAGATGTATAACTCAGTATGGCTGAAAGATGATGAAGTTCACCTCCACCGCTTTCTTTGCAGAGACAACCCTGAGGACGACATTGAGGTGTTTGTAGTCGTCAGAGTTAATATCGGTGATAAACCCGCAGGATGTATCACCCAAGTTGCAATGAGGGAGACAGCCAACCTTCCTCAGTTTGCTGATATGATTGAAGAACGGCGAGCTCTGACTGAGGACAGCTATGTGGATGACATCCTGACCTCACACGATGACCTCAAGACGCTGGAAAGAATCACCAAAGGGGTGGAGGAGATTTTGAAAGCGGGAGGCTTCTTCCTTAAACCATGGGTTTTATCACGCCAAAGTGGGAGGAGTGGAGCCCCTGCTGAAGCAACTGTACCCAGGACCTTGGTACTGCCCAACCAAATGCATGATGGGGAGAACAAAGCACTTGGGGTCGGCTACGAACCTGAGACTGACAAGCTTTGGTTGCTGACTTCTATCAACTTCTCTAAGAAAAGAGGGAAAATGAAGACAGGACTTAATCTGAGCATGGAGGATGTTAGGGAAGGAACACCAAATCCCCTTACCCGACGCATACTACTTAGTCAGATTGCCGCATTTTACGACCCGGTTGGTTTTGCCTCACCAGCCAAACAGAAGGGAGTGATGTTGGTACGAGAATCATTCCAGGAAGCTGGCAAGGACAATCCAGCTAAAGACACATGGGATGCCCCTCTCTCACTAAAACTTCGAGAAGCCGCAATAACGCTCTTTGAAGAATTCGTGAGACTTGGCCAGGTAAAGTTTGAGAGAAGCCTCACGCCGCCTGGAGCCGTAGGCCCACCAACAGGGATCACATTCTCAGATGGAAGCGAATCCTCTTATGGAGCCGTACTCTACCTGCGATGGGAAACCCAAGACAAAGTTGTAATGAAGTTGTTGGAATCCAAGGCTAAACTCACCCCTCTCGACCAAAAGGGAGATGTGATCAAAGCGGAACTTTGTGGCGCGGTTTTCGCTACCCGCCTAAAAAAATATTTTGAGAAACACTGCCACATTAAAGTCAAGCAATGGATTCACTTCGTGGACAGCCAAACAATCCTGGCAGCCATCCAAAAGGACAGCTACGGCTTCCAGACCTTTTTCGCAAATCGAATCGGTGAGATTCAGAAAGCCGGACATGTGGAGGATTGGAGGTGGATTGAAGGCAGACGAAACATTGCTGACATACTTACTAGAGGTGCAACTCCTGAAGAACTTAACGAAGAGTCAGAGTGGCAGCAAGGCCCTGAGTTCCTGAAATTGCCCAAGACCGACTGGCCTATGAAGATGGCCAGTGAGATTATACCCTCTGCTGCTGAAGATGTGGGAAAACTTCAGCGGAAAGCCTTCTCAGCAGTGGTCACCAGGGCCCATTCAAAAGAAAAAACTGGCCTCAACAGGCCTGACATCAAGGCTAACCTCAAGCATGAAAGAGTTAACAGTAGACTGACATCACCTGCTGTCCCGGGTGCTACATCAGCGGCAGACAGACAGAGAAAGCCCTGGGCAATTGGACTGGTGCGACTTGTGGAACCTCAACGTTTCAGTTCTCTGTCCAAGCTGTGTGGTTCCATAGCCTGGACTCGACGGGCTGCAGAAACCTGGCTGAGAAAACGCCAGGTACCAGACTCGTCAAAGTGGGAGGCAAACCACTCTGTCCTGTCTATTGAGGAGAGAGCGCAAGCTTTCCGAGACCTGGTTCTCGCAGCCCAAGATGGTACTCAGTTCCTGGACTCAACACTGAACCGCTTGGTGGTCCACAAGGACAAGAGCACAGGAATCCTTCTCTGTGGAGGACGAATCCAGTGTTGGAAAGAAGATGGAACAGCTGTTCCTTTAATTCCATTTTGTTCATGGCTAGCAACACTACTGTCAAGAGAAGCTCATGACGAGAACCATGAAGGTGTTGCTGCCACACTTCTGCGCACCAGGAGGAAAGCATGGATTGTGCAAGGTCGGAGGATAGTAAAGAAAGTTGTGAACGACTGTATTACATGTTGCAAACTGAAAGGGAAGATGTGCCAGCAGATGATGAGTGATCTGCCGCCAGAACGCTCACAGCGTGCTAACCCATTTGAGTATACCACACTTGACCTCTTTGGCCCCTTCGAAATCAAGGATGCGGTCAAGAAAAGAACAGGAAAAAAAGTCTGGGGAATAGTATTCTGTTGCATGGCATCAAGGGCAGTTCATGTGGACCTCGTTGACGACCAATCATCTGAAAGCTTTCTCCAAACGTACTTTCGCTTTGTAGCGTTGAGAGGCCATCCCAGAAAATTGTGGTCAGATAGGGGAACCAATTTTATTGGAGCTAAACCCGCCTTACAAGATTTGCATGGGTACTTAGCTACCTTACGGGAAGCATCCATAGAGGACAAAGCCGCCAAGAATGGGACAGTGTGGGCATGGAACTTTCATCCGGCTGACGCACCTCATCGCAATGGGGCTGCGGAAGCTGCAGTTAAGCTCATAAAAAGGGCTCTCACTAGCCTTGGAGGGACAACAAGCTCACTCACCTGGGGTGAACTCCAAACCCTCTTCTACCAGGCAGCTAACCTCACCAATGAAAGGCCGATTGACGCCAGGGCACAAGAACAAGAAGACTCTATAGAGTACTTGACCCCCAATACTCTGCTTCTCGGGAGGACCAGGCAAGGAGGAGATACAAGAGGAATTGACTTGTGTACCCATCCCTGGCGCCGTCTCAGATCCATCCAGATTGGTGTGGATATGTTCTGGAAGAAGTGGAGTGAACTTGCCGGACCTAACTTATTCGTTCGGCCAAAGTGGCACCGGACCCAAAGGAATGTAGCAATCGGTGACATTGTTTGGATTGCTGATCAAAACGCACTGCGAGGGCAATTCCGGCTCGGACGGATCCTGGCCGTGTACCCTGATAAGAAAGGACTTGTGAGAGATGCAGACGCTAAGACGTGTGCAGGCCCCCCTGCCTCCCTAATAGTTGGGCAACTTAAGAGGAACCCTCAGCAGCTGACCTCAGTCATCCTGCGGAGAGATGTGAGAAGACTGGTAGTTCTCATCCCTGTGGGAAACCAGTGACTCCAAGACCTTTATGCTGCCTTCGCCACCATTTGCACCACCATTTACGGAAAATGAAGAGTACATACCCGTATGACCAAACCTGGCAGAATACCATGCATCTGTCAGTGGAGGGATCTGAACAGTGACAATGGTGTCCTATTCTTCATAATCAAATATTGAAAAAAAAAGATTGAAAAAAAAAAAAAAAAAAAAAAAAGCTATGTGGTGTAATGTAATGGTTTGTCTGTGACCGCCTTGAATCACATGATTAGTCGGTCAAGTGGGAGGTGTCGCGTTCACTATGTCACGGGTGTTCAGCAGAAATGTAACGCAGGTAAATAGGTGGGAGGTTCACTTCCCTGATTGAAAGACGGGCCAATCAAAAGAAAAAACGTGGACCAGTAAAATCCCAAAACAGTGTGTTAGTCCAATAATGAATGAGCACGGGCTATAAGCAGGAGCGAACACTAGTTTGGGCATGTTGTCTCGTCAGGAGAGATGCGCCACTGGTAAGCTGCTGTTTCTATCTATTGAGCTGCGGTTTTAAGTTTGTTTGTCTGTTTAACGTTGTCGGCTCGATAGTATCCGTGGTTATATTCCAGCAAATGTTTAAAAATTGGAGCGTTTCACTGTCACCCGAGTTACTTCCTGTTTGCGGTGCTGGATGGGTAATGTAGTTAATCGCTTTACATTGGTAATGGGTTGCTATGCTCAGCGTTACTACTTAAAACTACACTCACTATTTTTCACTTTAGGCCAACATACTGAGGACATTTTTTGTGGGTTTGGGCTATTGGTTTAATGTGTAACATTGACATTGATGTATATTTAGTGTTTGTGTGAAATTGTTGCATTTCTGTGTTTAGATGAATATGCTTTGTTTAGTCATTCAGTTCAAACATTAAGTATATTATAATATTAAATACTGATTATATTGGAATTTATATTTATTTATTTGTATAATATTTATAAAAGTAAATACTGACTATAAATTATATTTATATATATATTTGTGTATTCAGTATTATAGTATATTGTGCATGTGGTTAAATATTGTTTACACCATTGCCTATTTATTTCTACAGGTTTATAACCTGCTATTTGTGGACTAATTAAATCTCTTATTAATCAGAGTAAATAAAAAGCCACAACGAGTTATAACAACGTGTCCTCTCCTGACGCCCCGTTCGGTGGGGAGATTCTTAAAGAACCGAACAGTGTGTGTGTGTGTGTGTAAGGAATAATTGATGATGACCCGTTGATTTATTGAAAAATAGTGTACACCTCGGGTTTGCATTATTTTTAATTAATTCAACAGGCCGGAGGTAAATTATTCCGCTTATACTGCAGTTACCACACCTTAACTACTTTCTTTCGCCAAGCATCTTGCTTTGATACAGTCCAAGCCTTCATTGCTAGTTCGAAAACATTACATTAGAACTAGCAATGGACGATAGCGAGGCTTGCGCTGCTTTCCAAAGGATTTACTGGAGTAATAAGGTAGTGCCTTTGTGTGTGTGTGTGTGTGTGTGTGTGTGTGTGTGTGTGTGTGTGTGTGTGTGTGTGTGTGTGTGGGTGAGACAACAGCGAATGAGAGAGAGAGAGAGAGAGAGAGAGAGAGACCCAAGGACACTTCTGAATCAAAATTGAAATAAATTTGTTTATTTAATAAATTATTTGGCAAAGTGATATGGGGTCAAGACCTGGAACTACTTCATAGCCGTGTGTTTACTTGAAAAATAGTTGCATATCTTAGAACATCCGTCAAAGAATCAGAATCAGGAATTCAACAGGCCCATGGTGTGTGAATATATATATATATTAGGGGTTGACCAATAGCAATTATCAGCACCGATTAATTAGCAAATTCGTAAAAAAAAAAAAAAAAAAATATCAATTTTAGAGCCTGTAAAGAAAAACCCAAACTTAAGCAACCAACCTAGACTCTGCCTATTAAAAATATAGCTACCCTGCAACAAATGCCAGGTGAACCAGCGTTCAAGCCATCTCGCTGTATTGTTGCAATACAGGCATCCATTTTAATTGTGTTTATTGGACATTTAAACACTAATTTTGTTAGTTCCAGGCATGGGGGGGAATCACAATACCTAAAAATATTCACACTACAAAATTTTAACTTAACTCTTGAAGTTAAAGTAAATTGTTATTTTTCATCTACCCATAAACAGTCTTAGAAAACATTAAATTGTGGCTGGTGTTAATCGAGTGGGTCTCTCAAGGGTGGGCAGAACAGTTTGGAAAGGGGTGGGTGTACAAGGCCCCCTGTCCTGGGTTGAGCGTGGGGAGCAGCGGTGGAGGACTGATAACACTACTAATAGTCTTCCTTTGAGGACGCTGCTCTACTCTCTCCTTATTAGTCATTTATCACAACTGCCAGCCTGGCTGAACCATAATTACTCTGGCCTTATCCCCTGTGCTGTCATGTCTGAGAGAGAGAGGGAGGGGGAGAGAGAGAGACCAGCATTAGAAACGAGTGGTGTTAGAAGCACAGATCTCACCATTACAGAGCCACATTGAAGAGCTCTCGTCATAAAGCAACGTGGAAATCGTGTGGAGGCAAGGCTAATCCAACAGTTGTGGCTCTCTGTTGAGGTGCTCAGGTGATAGGAGCAAGTGGAACCTAATCTTGTGCACAGGAGTACAACCTGCACATACTATACCAATCGTTTCTCTAATAGGAATGGGCTCATAGTTCTGAACTCATGCAAGGTTATAAATGTTTGATGGTGAATGGGTAATGGGGAAGAGTTGATAAAATGTCTTTAAAATTCTAAATTTTTAGCTAAACAAAAGAATTTACTGTATAAAAAAAGTGTGACATGCGTCATCCTATTTTAACAACTATTTTAAACAGTATTTTCTATAATAATAATAATTAGAAATCTAATATTTAGAAACCTTTAATTTTTGTGACTTAACAATTCCGGGTTGTTGATTCTCCAGCCATTATGATAATAACTTCAAAATGTAAATACTGTAAAACTGCTTTGACCAATTGGTGGCACTGTTACCAAATTTATGTGGTATTGTCAGGGTATGGTCACAATGACGCATGAAAACTTTCATGTCAATACAATAAAACATTGCCAAGATAGAGCTTCAGGGCCTCAAATTCAATGACGTGCTACCTGAGAACAGTTTGGTCCATCAAAAAGCTTTTAAAAACATTTTGCCAGTATGGTCTTAAGATGATCTGACCCAAAAATGGGGAAGATTCGATGAACAATGTAGGAGGAGTTCAAAAAATATTTTTTTCATGGAAATTAAAAATGGTGCACAGGAAATATGGCCAACCTTGACAAAGCTGATATAATTTTTTTCTGCATCGCCCAAGGTATCTAAAGAGACCAGTCTCATGACAATAGGCAAAATTAAGCAAAAACGATAAGGTGGCGCTGGCCCCAAACTTCTAAAGTACCTTCATAGTATGGCCCGATAACACGTACCAAATTTAGTAAACTAATGCATTTGTAAAATACAGCATTTTACAACAAAATTCTAAATGGCCGCCAACATGGCTGAACATTGGATATCATTAGACTGTATGCCCTAGTCAAAAGTATTTATTGAAGGGGCATGATTACTATAATCACATACAGTATACCAAGTTTTGTATTAATACGTGAAAGAATTGCTTTAAGATATTTAAGACATTACAGATGTTTTTCTGTGAAACATTGTATTGTGAATAGCACTATTAAAATGAAAATGACTTGACTTGTTACTAAAATATAGCATTGTGACCTCTTTTGTTTCTAGGCCTTATTGTTAAAAAGTTATTAACAACAAAATCATATGTGCAACTTTCAGCTGTTAGTGGTGGTAGAGTTTGAGACAAAACCCCAAAATTATATGGTATAAGTTCATCAATGGTATGAGTCATCAAGCGTATGGGTCATATTGAAAAAATTTCCTCCAAAAATAAAACATATGTTCACAAAACTTATTCACAGCAGTGTCATCTTTGAATTTTGATGGGAATGATGACAAGGCTGTAAGGGGGATGATGACAAATAGTCTCTCCAATGGTCTGTACTGTAGTTTAAAGTGTTTTTTGATCGTTCCACAGACAAAATACTGAAAATACCTGTATATCTTTCCAAGAACATTTAGTTGACAAAAAAACTCCAAACAACGTGAGTTGTTGAAAATTAGATGGGATTTAGGAGCTTTATACAGCTTTATACCATACGTGCCATTGAAGAGATGGTAAGTGTATCCCACACAGCCTTGTTTTCCTTCCCATAAAAATCAAATATGGTGCTACTGTGAATAAGGTCTGTAGGTTTCTACACACATTTGGTGCTTGGCCCCTAAAATTCATTAAAAATTAATAATAATGAAAAAAGGTACGAGAAATAGTGCCTTTAACAAAGTCATGAATCTAAACTCATGTTCAGAGCTGAGAAATGAGAGTGAAGGGCAGCAAGTTGGCAGTATATCTTTAAAAAAACTAATATGGGACATGTTTTACCACATAAAATATATTGTAACTTCAGTGTTTATTCTCTGAGCTACTTTGATTGTGTTCTGCACACCCTCTAAATGTTATCGCAGCACTCAACAGCAACTACTGCTTTGAATTAACTACCATTCCGTCAATATGTCTGTAATAATTTCACCACAGACCTGGCTTTCCTCGTGGTAAAACTCTCTAACCTCAAAACTGTAACATGTGTGAGCCACATGGTTTTAATCCCATGTTTGAGCACAACACACATCCCTGTTAACCACTGGTCCTGCTATGGGAAATGACTCGGCAGCTCTATTAACACATACTTACACACACACCCAAACTGGGCATCAAAGTAAACTATAAACATACTCTCAGCGTGTAAACTGACCACATGTCACACTCGTAAGGAGACATTGAAATATGATGGCTGGTGACAGAGTTACCTCAAAGGACAGTGTTTTGGTTGGGTTGCAGCACAATATATATCATCTATTAGTTTGTCCTCTATTGAAACATTCATATTCTTTCCCATGTGAAAGCCACAACAGCAAATTATTATTTGAGTTCAAAAACGAGTTTGGGTCAGATCATATTCTTAATATGTTGGTAAAATGAATATATTAAAGGGATTTTTTACCTAAAACTCTAAATGCTCTTATCATTTACCCTCTTGCCATCCCAGATGTTTATGCATTTTTTTATTCTGCTGAACACAAATGGAGATTTTAAGAAAAATATCTCATCTCTTTTGGTCCATACAATGCAAGTGAATGGTCACCATAAATTAGAAATTTCACAAATCACATGATGTCAGAAAAAAGTAGTCCATATGTCTCCAGTGGTCACATCAATGTCTTCAAAAGTGGTCTGATAAGTGTGTGTGAGAAACAGATCAATAATGAAGCCCTTTTGTACTATAAATGTCCACCTTTGACCAGCAAAGACCAGTAGGTCACGATATGCACAACAAATGTGAATTGCCAAAAACAAAAGAATTTGGAAGTGAAATTGGAGATTTACAGTAAAAAATGACATAAATATTGATCTGTTTCTCAGTTACTTTGATACTATGGTGCAAATTTTAAGAGTGTAAAGCATTTTAATTTACTCATTACTTAAATTAAATAATCTGGTCACACGTTACCCTAACACTGGTGCTTTATACTTCAAAACACATTTCAATAAGCTTAATTTACATCAATTACAGAACAAAATACTGAGCATCAACATGATCACTTGAGTTATCCAGCCTGATCTCGCGAAAATTAAGTGACTCTTGAAATTGCGAAATAAAAAATGTGGTTCATTACATGAATCACTGCAGTTCTAAAGTGAAATTTCCACTGAGCGGTGCTAAATGCATGCTTAAAGTTTTTAAGGTTAAGGTTAGCTAAAGCTGTATTCTGTTTATCTATGTTTCAGCATCTATGCAAACATGCAAAAATGTACATGTAAATGTTATATATGAATAATAATGAGATCAAGCTGAGAATACATAATGACAATAGAACAGTTATGCTCATAAATGACGTAATTTCATATGTCCCTAGGTGACAATTTTGAAACCCTCTTTTGTGCATGGGTTTGTCAAGCACATTCCTGTCTCCAACATCTGTTGTGTCCTCTTTAGTCACAAACAAACCATGTCACATCTCCTTATATGCCACTTATATGTATCACCTTGCCCTTACAGATGTTAATGCCACACCCTTTTGAGCTTGAGTGTGCCAGTTTCCTCATTATCTCATTCTACACTTTATCCAAAGCAGAAGCCCTCCTTACCCCTCTCACCTCCATGTCGAGGGCCCTCCCTGGACCAGCAGAAGTGGATGCTATCAGAATCCAAAATGCTAACTCCAGATGTGCAAGGAGCTAGTGCAGGCAGACAAGAAAAGGGGGTGAAAAAACAATAATGGGGGGAGGAGGAAGGTGTGGAGAGCATGAATTCTGTTGTCGTTAACTATCTCAACAGATGCGCAAAGCCCAGAGGAAGGGACATCTGTGGTTTTTGACAGCGAATAAAGTCTCATTTGTTCTCTCTCTCATACACACAGACGGTGTGATTGCTGAGGATATTGGGCTCTTTGTTATTTTAAAGCTGCCTTTTTACATCTCTCTGTTTTAACAAGATTTTTATGGAGCACGGTTCTTAATGGGTTTCACTTATAAAATAAAGCTGCCAGTGGCTCGGCGATGACATGGGAAGTAACGTTGTAAAGAAGCCTGTGACGGATGGCCCTTTTGCTCTCTACAATTAAACCCTGGGTCCACATAACGCACATTAAAAAGTGTAGCGGGGAAATGAGGACGACGCAGCGAGTGCCGTTGTGCATCCCAGAGGAGGCATTTTTTAAACACAACAGCGGAAGGGAGAGGTGAATGGCTGTGAATTTCAGGTTCTGGCGGCTCTCAGGAGTCTCTGAGTGGTGTCTTCAATGTGTCGTGGGGTTGCAGCATTGACTAGCTCTAGGTGAGAAATGTTTAAAGTCTTGGTAGCAAAGGTAGGGTAGTCACTTACCCCATGGAACCAGGGATGTCACTTAAATTCATGGGCCCAACCAACACCTTGCCCACTGAGAAGTCTACATCATAGAGGACCTTATTGAGCCGCTCTCATGATAGGACCAGTGTTCCCTACTCATATCTTACTTCAAAAAGTTTTTAAGTTCAGTCATGAAACTCTACATGACACAATAGTCATGATAGGTCCTTTGAACTTATAATCTGTCAGCCAATCGGCTCACACACTTCATGACCCAAGATGATATTTCTTTGTCATGTATTCTGTCAAGCCTAGAGGTACATACAGTGAAAGCTGATAGGTCCTTTGTCATGTAATCGATTGGCCAATCAAATTGTGTACTCTCTCTGTCTAACATTTAATTGTTCAGTTCTTTGCAGATAAGCCGGCTTTACTGCAGAGCAGTAAAGTTTATTTTTCTCTGAAACCCTCCTCCTTCCCAGCACCAACTTTCTGTCCATCTACTTCAGTGTGATTGTATATATGTCTAATTGTGTAACAGCATGTCTCACATGCTCAACACAGTAAGTCTGTGAATGTCCTAGCAATACCAAGTCTTCGTAATTGTTCTGCATAAGGAGAGTCCACGAAGACCAAACCTATCAAATTGTCATATACATTATTAAACTTTAAATTTATTTAGAGAGTTGTCAATACTGAATTCAGGTTATTTATTGACTAAATAACTACTGCAACCCCTATTCCGAAAAAGTATTGAAAATGCTAATAATATTTATATTTTTTCCCCTTTTTTCCCCAATTTGGAATGCCCAATTCCCAATGTGCTTTTAAGTTCTTGTGTTCGCATAGTGATTCTCCTCAATCCGGGTGGTGGAGGACGAATCCCAGCTGCCTCCGCATCTGAGACCATCAATCCATGAGATCAAAGATCACGCACATTCTTAAGTGGTTTTCATCTTACCCTTTATGCACCAAGATTTGACTATTTTACTATATTGTGCACTGTAAAGGGTGAAATGGCCAAAATCCTTTCAATTTGTCGTTGGGGAACATTGTTCTCAAAGTGCTAGATTATATGCTGAAGCATCTGTTGGCAAATTGACAAATCTCGAATGATCCTTGGTCTTGAAGGACTAGGCTGTTTTTTGAGGCTTTGTTTCGCATTGCCTTGCTATTTTAACTTGTCAAATTGTTATTAGTCTTTTTTAATATAATAATCTATTATTAATCTATTATAATTATTATTAAAAATTTAATAATCTAATTTGAAATGACTGTACATAAAAAAGGTAAAAATCATACGTTTAGTTGTAGTGCTTTCAATATTGCAAAGTGTGAATATAATTTACAATTCTCTCCTTTTTGTTTTTATTAGCATTTTTCATACTATCCCAACTTTTTTGGGAATTGGGGTTGTAATAAGCTACTTCCTAAAGTAAGTGGGGTGATCCAGGTCAGTCCTAATCCATTTTTGTAAAGACTCATAAAGTCACATTTGCCTTTGCATGGGCGAAGAAGTCATGGGTAGACGTAAAGCAAGTGTGAAACCTGCAAAAGCTACTTGTCAAGGAACCTCATTTATATGCTGCACTGAAATTTACAAGTGAAATTATTTTTGCTTATTCGTGTTTCATTGTTCACCAAACTTGAACCCCACAAGACAAACTAGTTTAGGAAAATTTCTTTACCACTATCCATCAAGTCCATCTGGCGAAATGCCTAAATGGAATTTCGCCGTGCCAAGGTAAATCTGACTGGGTCTTTCGATTACTTTTCCCCAACACCAGTGAACATGTTTACATCCAATCCTCTGATATCATCTGATATCCAAAAATCATCATATTTTTAAAGAAAAATGACAACGCAAGAAAAAAAAAATGCTATATATCTGCTACAGTACAGAAATATTTATTAGTTCTTTATGCACTATCATCAAAACACAAGTTTTAACTTGGCTAAATATGTCTGTATGATTATGTTGGACATGTAGCAGGTTGATGAATACAAATCCTCACACATTAAATACACTTCTAAAGCCTGAGAAATATGCCAGATAAAAAAATGAAAACTATCATCAGACATGCAATATGCATCTTTACTGCTAAAAATATTGGTCCACATACAGTAAATAATAATATTTGACTTCAATAACATTATATTCAAACTTAATGACAGTCGATTTAACTTCCTCTATACTAACTCGCCCTTGACATTATATTAAGTGCTGATTTTTTAATAAGTATATTATAAAACAATAGAAAGTGTGGTTGGGATGTTGCATCAATTCCTCTAGGGGGGAAAAAAATGGGTAAAATCAGCGGGGGTGATGGGAAACAATGAAGTTTTCCTTTGTGTCTCCCTATGTTCATTTCATCTGAGACAAAACATCTCACTTACACAAACAATGGGCCACTCGTTACGGCCTATACATGGATGCCAATACTTTTGACTGCAACCTCCTACCTCCAGTCCCTTGTCATCTCCTCCTCAATGTGATATACATCCTTTCAAATGTTTTTCTTTCTTTTTCACACCCATGCCCTTTTCAGGAGGATATCCTCTACCACACTGTCTTTCTCCTTCACTCAATGTGTATGCAGCTCGATTCACAGTGGAGTATTGCTGGGGAAATTGTGTGAAAGCACTGGAACCCTCCAGATTAATCACTGTAGATGTGCACCCCAGGACCCGAATGTACAGCTCTCTCAGTATCTCTCTCTCTTTTTATTCCTCTTCCTCGCCTTCTGTCCCCGCAGGAAAGAAGAAGAACCCTGGGCATCGTTTGAGGAAATTGAAAATCCAAGCAAACAATAGCCATAATGGTGATAACAAAAACAAACCAGTGTTTTCCAAAATAACACACATTCCTCTTTACAGCTTTATGAGAAAAACAATGGACTGGCCCTTTGTCTGGGCAAAGACGATGCACAGTTGCGTAAATTAGCCTCTATATCATTATTATTACAAAAGAGCTGAGTGCCAAGGGTGCTAGAAGTCTTGCATTGTTCACAATGTGTACATAAGTCATCAGACTTTTGGTTGCAGTATTTGGACATCATGCAAATAAATGTCAACTGGCAAAGTGGAATCGTTTCTTGACATGGCTTCACATGCAATCGTAACTATCCAGCTTTCCACTTCTGAAGTCGTGGAGGAGGTAATTTACGGTAATTCCAAAAGCATGTGAAAGCAGCAACAAAAAACAAAAAAAATCTCTGATATTTTGTTCAGTCAGCGGTGCCCACAAAGAAAATGGCTTGAAAAATTTAAAATGCCAAAAATTTGGGGGTCATGTTGGGGGTCAAAAACTATAAATAACCTATATAATTAGCTCAGTATAAAAACAATAGAAGTCAATGGAAAGTACCGAAAAAGCAAGAAAAACAAGTATGTGTGTGTGTGTGTGTGTGTGTGTGTGTGTGTATGCGTACGCGTGACAAATGAGAACACAAACAGTCCTAACTCCCCCAGGTAAGGTTTAAACCTCACAGATGGATAATATACATATTCAGCAAAAAGATACAAATGTGCACATCAGCTTATACACAAACAGACATATCTCTTTTTGCCATACTTTCAATTTCAGTTGGTTTGACTAGACTTATTTTATACAACATTAAAATAAGACCACAGTCTTTTAAGAAAAACACAAGAGAATCTCCTCAATTGTAAGATACTGTAAGATGTTGTACTTATTTTAAGATGAAAGAACCAAACTACACAGTATAACCTAGTAAATCTTGTAGCTTGTCAGTTGAAATTTGCCACTTACAGTCACCTGAAATGACATTTAATCTGCATGTTGCCCCTCCCACTGCAGTAGCCCCCGTTATCTGATAAAAACCTTATCATACTGAAGGCCCAGAAGAGAGCTTCAGGATACTCAAAGTCATTAAACCTCTCCCTCTTCTCAACGAGTGCAACGCTCCACACTCAGGTTCTTAAAGGGATAGTTTACCCCTTTCTCTCATCATTTAGAAGAATATCTCAGCTCTGTAGGTCCATACAATGCGAGTGAATGGTGACCAGAACTCAGAAGGTCCAAAAAAGACCTGTAGGTGAGAAATAGATCTGTATTAAAGTCATTTTTTACTGTAAATCTCCACCTTTGACCACCCACAACCAGTAAGCAGCTGAATGTGAAAGTCAAAGTCACTTCCACACCAGAATGTGGAAGTGAAATTGTAGATATACAGTAAAGAAGACTTAAATATTGATCTGTTTGTCACCCACACCTATCCTATCGCTTCAGAAGACATGGATTTAATTACTGGAGCCTTATGCGTTACGTTTATGCTGCTTTTATGTCCATTTTGGAGATCTGGTCACCATTCACTTGTATTGAATGGACCAAAATAGCTGAGATATTCCTCTAAAAATTAAAAAAAAGAAGAAAGAAAGTCATACAAATCTGAGAAGGCATGAGGGTGAGTAAATAATGGGAGAACTTAAATTTTTGGGTGAATTATTCTGTTTAGAACCTGTGATGAGCTTCTGTTGTACCTAAATTTGGCTTCATAGTGCAGTTATTTCTATTGATTCAAGACATGGTGTTTCATTTGGTGACCGTTTATGTTCAGTCACTCCAAGAGGCATCTATTGTTTTTTTGTTTGTTTTTTTTGGCAAATTGAAACATGACCTAAAGAGATCGCAACATTGCCCACACACTTTTTTTAGTCATCTAGTTTCCTCAAGCATTTTTCCCATATTTTTTTCCATTGGGATTTACAGTATGTATACAGCTCCAAGGTGAATCACAACATTACAAACCTTGATTTGAAGCAAAAAAAAAAAAAAAAAGACAAAGGTACAGGACTGTGTACTTAACAACTTTCATGGGGGAATTAATTGCAGTCCAGTGAAGCATTGCAAAATACATAACTAAATGAAAGAAAAAAAATGTCAAATTACTGATTTAAAGTTCTTGATTATAAGTATAAAAACAATATCTTAGATTTGATTGATTGATTGATTGATTTTTACACAATATTCAGATGCATGCCATTATATAAGTAGTTCATCTCCGAGTGTACATCATTCACAATGCTTCATGAGACAGGGCAGTTGCTGAAGAGCTCTTTTGGAGCAATTTATTTACCATGATTCTCTGGTTGGTGGAACTTATCTCTTTAGGATTCTCAGGTAGTGGTGTTTCTCTTTTGCAATTCACATTTTTTATTATTATTTTTGTTTTTATGAAATTGAAATAATGCAGACTGATGGCTTAAACAGAATTACATACCATTGATTAACAACCTTGGAGCTTGTGGTAGATCTGTCTTTCATAAAGCAAGATCCGTGCAGATATATGGAAAAAAAACAGCACATTTGAGTTGAGTGATACGAGTTACAATAAATCAGTGGCGGTCCATGATGGAATTTTCCGAGGAGGCAAATATAGAAATTAGTATTGAAAGATGAAACCAATAAAATATTATAGTGGGTCTAAATATAAAACATTATGATGTTATTTGCTGGTAATTATGCTCTCATATACTTTGTAAAGCTGTTCAAGGCAAAGGAGGAGGCGAGAACCGGCTTGACGATATAAATAATAGTTTAATGTGAAACTAAAACAAAAGACACAAACACACACATGACGGACATGTCCATAAACGATCTCTCTCTCCCGCACCATCTACCACAGTCAGCCTTTACCCCTCTCGGAGGCTTGATTAGCCTAATAAGGGATCGGGTGTATAGACTCACGACCCGGCCCGCCCTCCGCCCTGCCACACACTTAAAATAGTCTTGATAACTACAGATGTGATTTAACTCTTCCGCTCATAAACTCAGCACTTTACGATCACCAACTCAGCAATTGTAAATAGCAATGACACAGTGCTAGATACAGACTACGATCAATGCAAACATTTAGAAATGAATGGAGGGCCCCATCAGTAACATCTATTCACATAATTGGCTACTGTATGTGTAGATGAACTCCATCCTCCACTGCTTCTTTGTGCCAAATATATATATGTATATATATATATATATATATATATATATATATATGATCATGTCATTCAGTCTTTCACATGTTTTTTAGATCTTCCAATAACTTTTATTCCATCAATATTTTGGCATATTTTGAAAGTTTATTTTCACCTGTCACGTTATTCACAAGCAGGCTTGATGAAACGTGATACTGAAAGATGACTGGCTTGAATGGTTACGTCTGATATTGATCAATTATGAACGCGGAAGAAGGCACATTTCATTTTGCCTCTATTTGACCTTTTTATGGACACTATTTGAATATCCATTTTGATGGATCAGTTTACTAATGAGAGGAGACATTATGCTGTCAGCCTCCTCTGGCATTCATATGATTCATACAGTAATTTAAACTCACCTGTCTACCAGACATGAAAGACAAATAAATAGAAAAACATATGTTCGCATTAAAGGCATCTGAGTAGTGTATGTTAGTAAGTAAACTGATTAAAACAACATTTGTTTAGAACACATTTTTGCGGAGGCTGAGCCTCCCTTGCCTGCTTTGACCAGCTGTCAATGCAGTAAAGCATCCCAGTGCTGTTAGTCTCCTATATCAGCACTCTTGGAACTGCTTAAGGTGGTTTACTGCTCCTAGCTGGTTTAGTTGGTCTCCCAGCTGGGCCAAGCTTGTCTAGCTGGTTTTGCAGCATGGCAGCTGACAATTGGCCTAAACCCCTTTTAAAACCATCAAAACCACCAGCAAAGCTTTATTTTTTTATTTATATTATTCTTATATTTTCAGTAAGTTACAACTTTTTTTTAAAATTGTTGGAATGTGTTTCATTAATAACACACAAACTACACATATTTTATTTTAAATTAAAGCATAAAACATCCATTGTTTCGTCCATTTTTCAAAAGATGAGAAATAAAGACAACCTCTGTTAAGCATACTACTTGGTTTCCTTGTCGGTTTGATCCAACAGTGAATCAGTATGTCCAAAGTTGTCTCCCTTGAGTTTTGGCTAATTTTTCTGTTCAGTGTGTATTCGTCACTCAAACTGAATGTGACAGTTGACACAGTTGACAGTTGATGACTGATTGTACACATGGGCCAGATAAAACAGAAACAAAATAACAATCCCTAATATAGAGAAGTACGTACAATGTCTATTATGGAGCATGTGTCCTGCTTTCAGTTTTGCGACTTCCTCTAAAATCTCATAGTTATTTTCCTCCCTCACGCTTGGCAAAAATCAACTGGCTGGGAATGACATAGGAAGAGGAAAACGGTTAAGAGATCAAAAGGAAGACCAACACCAGCCTTCCAGCAACCGTTTAATAATCCTGCAAAGGCCTCTTATTCACAGAATGACAATGGGCTTTCTGCTTTATCCTGTTGGCATGCGGGATCCACACCCTTGGCTCTGAGGTCTGTTTGTTTACATTTGTTTACTTTATAGCATATTCCTGTCAAAACATTTAATGTTGACAAAATTAGCTGATTAATCTACCGTATGAGTTCAGAAGACTTGTATCTCGCTATCCAGAGATCGAAAAGGAAGAGACAAGAAAAGATATGGTGGGGGCAATTTTTGGTGCATGAACATTTACCACATGGTGCCGCTTCAACATGATCACACAGGAAGTCTGCATGTTGTTTCCAAGAGTTCCGGTACCCTATCGGCCATATTATTATGACTCGTTGAAAAGTGCCATCTCATATCAGATATTTTTTTATCAGCTCCTGTGTGTTTACCTTCTCCTGTGGCGTGACCAAAATTGTGTTATGTAGCTGATATGTAGACCCCGGTTGGATCCCGCATTAAAACCAGAAAGTAATCATGTTCCCATAATCAATGGAATTAGACTCAGAGGTTGCATTTTTCCTTCCAACATAACATTTTTACTCCACTGATGGTTAGGTTTAGGTTTGGGGTTTGAGTTAGGTAGTTCAGTTTATAAAACATTCATTCCTCTTCTCTGTATTACAGCCAGTACCACTGAAAACAACTCGCTTATGGTGCCACTCTGTGGACATTTCATCTGGAAAATGGAGCTCATACATGCCCATACGTCCAACAACACAGCGTTTTGGCCACTGGGGGCAGTGTTTCACAGATCAGTAAGCACAGAACTGTGCTACACATAATGTAGTCTGATTTCACTGTATAGTCAGTCTGGCAGCTTCTCTGGAATTCGGAACATCTAGAAAATTCTCGTAAGATGCTAAATTACCTGGTTATCATTATGCTAAAGATATCAGACTTAGAAGATTTAGTAAAGGCCTCTCAAGCATAGTTTCATGATCACACATCTAGTGAACTCTAATGCAGATGGCAGAGATGAAGAATTTAATGCACAAGCCCTCTGCGTGTCCACAAGAAGTTTCCCTCCTCAAGTCATGTATACCGGATATATTAGCCCAGTAAAGACAGGCATCCGATGGAGACCTTGGATTTACTGTAGGGGTCAGAGCGGGTTATCACTGCCTGTGAGGAGAAAGCCAGGAACTAACCAGCCTCTGAACTCACACTGATTATGTGTGCTGAGAAAGTCATTAATGCTAACAATGTATTGAGTTGTCTGAAACTACAGCACACACACACACACCTTCACTTGCACATCCATATACACGAAAGCACACACATCCTATTCCTTCTCCCACTTTAAAAACAGAACAATAGGAGGGAAATCACAGCTCTTCTGACTGGAGTCTTGCTCAAACTATTGTGTGCTTCCATGAATTAAGATAATAAGACTGATAAAGGTTCCTTTCACTCTTACCAATCTGTCTTTTTAGATTAAATGTAACTTCACAGCCATTGAACCGCAGAGCGGTTGTCACCATATTTGTTTAACCTTTAAGAAAATTTACCATGGTTTTATTATAGTAATATTGTAGTAACCATGACAGTAGCAACTGTGTTGTGTTTATTTTTGCTTGGAATCTATGGTTTTGATACAATTAACCATGGTTTTACTACAGTAATGATGTAGTAACCATAGAGTAACCATGGCTGTACTATAGTAATTGTAACGATCCACACCGTCTTTGGTTTGTTTACCTTTTTTACTTTTAGTTTTCCTGCCTAAGCCCTCTTTGCAAAACCCCCCGTGTCGTTTTCTTGTTTTCATTTCTTTAGTTTTCCCCTCGTGGAGGTTTCTTTTGTTCCTGCCTTTGTGTTTTCTGATTATTTAATAAAACTGCATTTGGATCCTTACTCCCTCGTCTGACCTCCTCATTACAGAACGACCGACCCCAACAATGGATCCAGCAGCCCTCACCGCCCAACAGGCGAATTTCCTCCTCCTCGGCCTCAAACAGGAGGACCGCCCGATAGAGGTCCATGTCTCTGAGTTCCTCGAGCTGGCAAACTCGTCGGATTTCCCAGATTACAGCTTGGTGGTTTTCTTCAGGGCAAATCTTGACACCTCATTGAAGGAGCGGTTACCACCAGCAACCCCTGGCTGGACGCTCTCTGATTTCCTTGAAGTGACCCTGAGGATCTGTGGCTCTCCTCTGACTGTGGGCATCGCAGAGGAGGCCGCTACCTCTCCCCCCACAGAGGTCACCTCCCAGCTTTCCATGACTCGTTCCTCCACGCCAGCTACGGCCAACGTGCCTCCAGCCTTGTCTGTCCCAGGGCCAGTGTTGACAACCCCGTCCGCCAGGAGAAGGAGGAGAAGGGGAAGGCCTTCTGCTTCCCGGTCTCCGCCTGCCACGGCCAACGAGCCAACGCCCACGCCTGCCACGGCCAACGAGCTGGAACCCTCGTCCGTCCCAGAGCCGGCGTTGCCAGCCTCGTCCGTCCCAGAGCCGGCGTTGCCAGCCTCGTCCGTCCCAGAGCCGGCGTTGCCAGCCTCGTCCGTCCCAGAGCCGGCGTTGCCAGCCTCGTCCGTCCCAGAGCCGGCGTTGCCAGCCTCGTCCGTCCCAGAGCCGGCGTTGCCAGCCTCGTCCGTCCAAGAGCCAGAGCCAGCGCCTGTAGCCTCGTCCATCCAAGAGCCAGAGCCAGCGCCTGTAGCCTCGACCGTCCAAGAGCCAGAGCCAGCGCCTGTAGCCTCGACCGTCCAAGAGCCAGAGCCAGCGCCTGTAGCCTCGACCGTCCAAGAGCCAGAGCCAGCGCCTGTAGCCTCGACCGTCCAAGAGCCAGCGCCTGTAGCCTCGGCCGTCCAAGAGCCAGAGCCAGCGCCTGTAGCCTCGGCCGTCCAAGAGCCAGAGCCAGCGCCTGTAGCCTCGACCGTCCAAGAGCCAGAGCCAGCGCCTGTAGCCTCGACCGTCCAAGAGCCAGAGCCAGCGCCTGTAGCCTCGACCGTCCAAGAGCCAGAGCCAGCGCCTGTAGCCTCGACCGTCCAAGAGCCAGAGCCAGCGCCTGTAGCCTCGACCGTCCAAGAGCCAGAGCCAGCGCCTGTAGCCTCGACCGTCCAAGAGCCAGAGCCAGAGCCTGCGCCTGTAGCCTTGACCGTCCAAGAGCCAGCTCCGCCTCCAGAGCTTTCCACAGCTCCGCCTCCAGAGCTTTCCACAGCTCCGCCTCCAGAGCTTTCCACAGCTCCGCCTCCAGAGCTTTCCACAGCTCCGCCTCCAGAGCTTTCCACAGCTCCGCCTCTCGAGCCACCCAGCGCTCCGCCTCTGAAGAATGCCTCGGCTCTGCCTGCACCTACTCCGCCTCCAGACCCTTCCTCGGCTCAGCCTTCAAACCCTTACTCAGTTCTGCCTCCCACGGCTCTGCTTGCAGCTGCTCCGCCTTCCACGGCTCTGTCTGCTCCGCCTTCCACGGCTCTGTCTGCTCCACCTCCCACGGCTCTGCCTTCGCCTACTAAGACCCCAGGACTTTCCAAGCCTCCTTGGTTACTGCCTACTATGGCACCGTCCCTGGGGGTCTCCTCAACTCCTCTCAGGCCTTCTGACCCTGACTTGTGGCCTCCTCCTAGGCCTTCTGACCTTGTCCTGTGGCCTCCTCCCAGGCCTTCTGGCCTTGTCCTGTGGCCTCCTCCCAGGCCTTCTGACCCTGCCCTGTGGCCTCCTAGGCCTTCTGACCCTGCCTTGTGGCCTCCTCTCAGGCCTCCTGACCCTGCCTTGTGGCCTCCTCTCTGGCCTTCTGACCTTGTCCTGTGGCCACCTCCCTGGCCTTCTGACCCTGCCTTGTGGCCTCCTCTCGGGCCTTCTGACCCTGCCTTGTGGCCTCCTCTCGGGCCTTCTGACCCTGCCTTGTGGCCTCCTCTCGGGCCTTCTGACCCTGCCTTGTGGCCTCCTCTCGGGCCTTCTGACCCTGCCTTGTGGCCTCCTCTCGGGCCTACTGACCCTGCCTTGTGGCCTCCTCCCTGGCCTTCTGACCCTACCTTGTGGCCTCCTCCCTGGCCTTCTGACCCTGTCTTGTGGCCCCCTCCCAGGCCTTCTGATCCTGTCTCATGGTCTCCTGACCCTATCCCGTGGCCTCCTCCTGACCCTGTCCCAGTCCTGAGGCCGTCTCCAAAGCCTCCTGACCCTGCCCTAGCCTTGTGGCCATCCCCTAGACCCCCTGACCTGATCCCTACCCTACGGCCCCTTCCCCGGCCTCCTGACCCAGTCCCTGCCCTAGGGCTGCCTCCCTGGCCACCTGACCCGATCCCTGCCCTACGGCCACTTCCCTGGCCTCCAGACCCAGTCCCTGCCATGGGGCTGCCTCCCTGGCCACCTGACCCGATCCCTGCCCTACGGCCACTTCCCCGGCCTCCAGACCCAGTCCCTGCCATGGGGCTGCCTCCCTGGCCACCTGACCCGATCCCTGCCCTACGGCCACTTCCCTGGCCTCCAGATCCAGTCCCTGCCATGGGGCTGCCTCCCTGGCCACCTGACCCGATCCCTGCCCTACGGCCACCTCCCCGGCCTCCTGACCCAGTCCCTGCCCGATGGATGCCCCCCGACCCGGTCCCCTCCTTCAAGTTGTCCCCTGGGCACCTACCCGGCCTCCTTGTTCTCCTGACCACCCATCTGTTCTGTCACTGTCTTCCTGTCCACGTCTTGTCCCTCTGTCCCCCTCGTGTTCCCTAGATCTGCCTGTTCGTTTTCGTTGTCGTTTTGCCCCTCCTTTGATTAGGAGCGTCTGGGATCCGCTCCTTAAAGGGGGGGCTCTGTAACGATCCACACCGTCTTTGGTTTGTTTACCTTTTTACTTTTAGTTTTTGGCACTTTTTATGTTCCACATTGTTCTTTGTTTATGCACTCTTTGAGTTTTGGCACCTTTTATGTTCCGTATTGCTTTCTGTTTTAAGCACTCTTATTTTGAAGTTTTGTCATGTCCTGTCCTCCCTCCTCGTCCATGTGTCCGCTCCCCATTGGTTTATTGTTTAACTACTTTACTCTCTGTTCTAGTCTTGTCATTGGTTTTAGTTAATTACCTCTTCACCTTGTTATTAGTTCTGATTGTCCATTGGTTTATGTTTTCCCTTGTTTTGTATTTTAGGTCCTGATGTTCACCTTGTCCTTGGTCGGTCGCTGTTGATGTTTGATGTTCCATGTCTGAAGCTCTGTCCCGTATCCAGCCTTGTTCCGTGTTCCTGCCTAAGCCCTCTTTGCAAAACCCCCCGTGTCGTTTTCTTGTTTTCATTTCTTTAGTTTTCCCCTCGTGGAGGTTTCTTTTGTTCCTGCCTTTGTGTTTTCTGATTATTTAATAAAACTGCATTTGGATCCTTACTCCCTCGTCTGACCTCCTCATTACAGTAATAGTAACCATGAATGTAGTAAATATTGTTAATTTTATGGTCACTATGGGTTTACTACAAATCCCATGGTTAAACTATGGAATGTCACCCTAATTAAATATGTAAATATAAGGTCATGCTGTAGAACTATTGATTGTTATATTTATGAAATATTATTTTCTTTAAGTAGCACAAATGTAGTTAGCTACTTTTTGTTGGTAGCTTGTAGAGTAGCAAACAACATTTTTAAAAGAGTAGCTTGACTTTTGTTAACCTACATTTAAGTTATGGTAGCTTATAGCTCGTTAAGCTAGTTTCATAGTAACTTTCCCAGCACTGCTTTTGTCGTCTATTCGGATGTATTTAAATATTGAAAAAAATCACAGAGATCTGATTAGATGAAGTGTATGTTTGTGACTTTATTTTAGAATACAAGAATAAAAAATAGAGGTATTTTGCAGTGCATGGAAGGATAGTGTCTGTAGCTACAGACAGGCACTTAAAGCTGCAAGGTCAGCATATTTTAGCAAACTCGTAACCACAACAATCATAGGAGTTTATTCAGTACTGTGGCTAAATTGGTTAGGCTTAAACCAGATATTACGTCGCAGTACAAGAGAAATTACTTCATGATTTTTTTTACTGATAAAATTGAAATAAACAGAAATAAAACTGAAATTATGCAATCATCTGTCATAGCACCTCAGAAAACTGTCTCATAAATTTCCTCATGTTCAGCTTCAATCCTTCTCTGTCATAGGTCATGAAGAGCTAACAAAATGTCTTATTCATTTTTAAATTCTGTTAACTACGTTCAAATATTTGAATGGTCTAGCTCTGCAGTACTTAAGTGACCTTCTACCATGCTATATTCCATCACGTTCATTACGATTGCAAAATTCTGGCCTGTTAATAGCCCCTAAAATATCAAAATCCACAAAAGGAGGTAGATCCTCTTCATATATGGCTCCTAAACTATGGAATAGTCTCCCTAACACTGTTCGAGATGCAGGCACACTCACTCAGTTTAAGTCTAGACTAAAGACTCATCTATTTAGCCAGGCATACACCTTATTTATCATTCAACTCATTAATTAGGCTGCTTCAGTTAGGTCTGCCGTAACCAGAAACAGTGATCATGATCTATAACTCTGCAATAATTAAATGGCATCTATGCTTTATTTTATTTGTTTCCCTCTCTCAACCTCTTCCTGCTTTCGTGTTGGACTCCACTGCTACGTGTCACTGTGTGATGATGACTAATATCAGCCGGTGCCAACCAAACATCACTTCAGTCTATATCGATGGACTTCAGAGGATAAACTGATGCCAACTCCAACCATAAGACATGGGATACTTCATATGCCTTTGCCTGAACCTTGGATTTAGGATGGACCACACCGAACCTCACCGAAATTACCGGCCAGGTTGAACTGCGATTCATCTCATTGATCTCTGCCTACATCACCTCGGTCTAATGATGGACTAAACTACTGAAATGGAATACATAGACTATCGATTAATTGCCAACAAAATCCTTCATCAGCCAACTAACAAGGACAATTGCATCAATGTGAACTTCTCCAGTTAATCCAGGATGGACTGCAAAGACATTAGTCATTAATCTTACAGTTCATACAAAATATTTGTTTAAACACTGTCCCTTAACACTTACTAAGTTTAATAATTTTAAACCATGACTTGAACTATACATAAGTATTATTGACATTATTTTCATGATGTTAGCCAGAGGGGAACTGGCTCCCACAGTGAGTCTGGTTTCTCCCAAGGTTATTTTTCTCCATTAACCAACATCTTATGGAGTTTTGTGTTTCTTGCCACAGTCGACTTTGGCTTGCTCAATGGGGTTATAAAATACAATTATTATTTAATTACTTATTTTTAATATTTTATCAAACAACACAATGATGACACCAAGACATTATAGACATTACAGTTATATCGTCTGTTAATGCCTGATCTTCTGTAAAGCTGCTTTGAGTGAATCTGTGTTGTGAAAGGCACTATACAAATGAAAATGACTTGACTTGTTAAAACAAGTCCCAATGAGATTGCATTATTTAATCTTTAGCATTATCCTTTGAGATTAATACACTGAAAATGCAGAACATAGTCAAACATAAAGCTTTGTTGGTCAAGGGCAAAGTTTCAAGACTGAAAGTTGGGACACCGTAATTTAAAATACCCAGCCTGTCATGTATTATAAAAAAAACAAGAAAAGAAAAAAAAGATTGTTAAACAAAACAGCAACAGAGATGTAAGAAAGCTATAATCATAGCCATAATTCTCTCCTGGGCAGAGCAATTTTTTTTTAAGCATACACCCTGTCTATTGTAACATCAGCCCATATCTCTTAAGCCTTTCTCTGGTCTATGATCAGTGATTGTTGTATTCCAAAGGGGAGCTTAAAGGGCTGAATTTAACAAACCTAATTATCATGCCTTAATTAGCATCAGGGGTAAAACCTGAGAGAGACACCTGTAGACTTAATTTATATCCTGACAAGTGAGGAACAAGTGCTAATGTGCTGTATTTATGATAATACCCCAAAGTGCACTGAAGAAACCAGAGGAAGTTCACCTCATCACATCACAATAGGGCAGCTTCAGGTAATTAAAGAAAACTTCAACAGCAGTGGGATTTTGAGATTCAGAACAAATGCTCAATCCAAGAAACAAGAATAAGATGTTCAGTCAGGAGTTGGGTTGAATCAATTCAAACCGTTAAATGATAGGTCATAAAAATATGAAAATTCAGAAATAATTTCTAACTGGAGACTATTTAGCAGAGATGGGTCACTTCTATTAAAATGAATGGGAGAAATTGGAATACCCAACAGATGTAGAAAGCAAGTCCCGCCTTACAGGTAAACGAGCCTATCACCTTTTAGATGCAGACATCATATGTCAATTAACTCGAGAATATACATGCACATTAGCCGAGATATATATTTGTTTAGCATTATCTGAGGTAAAGAAGCACAGTTTATGATACCAGTGTAGTCTGTTTTTTTTCTGCTGATTTTAAATATGTTATTTTATAGTAATGTTGACCAACAGTTTTGGAGATTTTGTTATTTTACCATTCAAGTAGATAGGAGCTGCACTTGTATGCTGCTTGTTTATATAGAAAATAGCTGCCCGAGAGGGTTGAAAAAATGCCTGCCGAGTGACTAAAAAGACTTCATTATAACAGGAGGGATCATTTCCAAGCTCTCCGCTGAGATAATTGTGAGCATCTAAACTACGATACACATTCATCGCCTCTCTCGTATATTTACACACCCAGTATCAACAACACGTCTGAATATGTCACTTCAGTTAAATGTTTTACAATATTTGAGAAAAATGTGTAAACTCAGAGCTGTATTTGAACGATCCATTAATGATTCCAGAAGTACTGCAGAAAAATATATTATTATATAATAATATATAAGAGGCTGGTTATATTATTGTTTACATGCTTGAAATGGTCTATATGTTGATATGATCACTTATCATTTTTCATTAAGGTAGTCATTTTTTGCACTATATTACAAGTCTTCTAAATCCACATGATAGTTTTGACAAACAGATAAAAACGTAAGTAATTATTCGCCTAATATCATAAACTTTACCATCACTTTCAAAGACATTGGTGAAATTAAACATCATTGGTTCACGTGACTGTTTTGAATTGAATACTGTATTAATGAGATTTGAGAGCAACGTAAGGGAAATATTTTAAGCATGTAAATTGTGACCTGCTCCACACATAAGCTAATTGTATGGCATTGCAAAAAGAAACAGATGAAACACAAGTAAGGTGTTCCACAAGGCTCTGTATTAGTTCCTCTGCTGTTCTCCCTGTACATGATTCCTTTAGAATATATTACCAGGAAACATGAAATAAGTAATGCAGAAGTTTGAAGACATCAAATTAATATTAATTAATATCTGGGTTTAATACAAGTTAAACTAAATCGACCACATTTGCAGGATAACCGCAAAAAATAAAATAAAAAAAGCATAAAATTAGGTTACATTGAGGCATTTGCAATGGGGACAATTCTGAAGGGTTTTATAGGCAGAAATGTGAAGCTTATAATTTTTATAAAAGCACTTGCATTGATTATTTTGTTAAAACCTGTGTATTATTTGTGCTGTAAAATTGTTGCAATCATTGTTTTTATGGTTGTTTTAGGGTTTAAAGTGTTTTGTTGTTATGGCAACGAAGCAGTTAAATTGGATATACATTTTCAATGAAGAGGTTAAGTAGCTATTGTCACACTAAAATCATGTTAACACGCTGTGGTGATGAGGGCATGGCTGAGCGACGTCTGTGGAGAGCGAGGCCGGGAAAGGAGGAACTGTAAGGATTGACACCTGTGGGAAATCACCTCTAACAACTGTTTTGTGTTGCTGTGAGTGCTGGAGGGGGATAAGAGTTCAAACTGCTGAAGGAAAGAGAGAGACAGACGCACACTGCAGAGGTTGTGTGTGTTTTGTGTTCTGCTGAAAATCAAAGCTTTGTGTTAATACTGAAAAGTGAATAAATGACTACATGGATTATTTATCTGGCCCCTGCTACCTCCTTCATAAATTGAACAAGAGATTTGTCACAGTGGTGCCGAAACCCGAGTTTGTTTTGAGGAAGGAAACGTCATCATGGAGTCCTCGCCGCCAGACAAAATCATCAAGACCCTCGCCGGCATCCACCATGCTCAACATCGTGCACTGCTGAAGGACCGGCAGGTGTTATAAAGCTTAGTACCCCAGGATGGGTCTTTCACCATGACCCCAGCCATGACTACGGCCACTCCACAAGCCATGCTTGCTAAGATGGGACCGCAAGATGGCTCTGAGGCCTACATCAAGCTGTTGTAGGAGAGTGGATGGCCGAGTGGTGGAAGTGGCCGAACACCCAGTTGGTGGTCCACCTACTACTGCTGCTGATGGGAAAGCCCAACTCGTGGCCCATCAACTTCTGGTCAACAACCTTCTGGTGTACAAGTATTTAAAGAGAGCCATCTTGCAGCAGGTTTATTTGGTGGTACTGGAACAGTTTATCACCCGGCTACCGAATGGGACAGCGGTGTGGGTCCAGTGGCACTGCGCAGCATCGCCTGATAAGGCGGTCCAGATGGCTGAGGAACATATGGCGGCATATTCGGAGGCCATATTCTTCTTCTTCTTCTTCTTCTTCTTCTCTCTCTCTCTCTCTCTCTCTCTCTCTCTCTCTCTCTCTCTCTCTCTCACTCTCTCTCCTCCCACCCCTCCTTCCCCTTGTCCTGTTTCTATTCTCCAGAAATGAGGAATTCTAACCCCAAAACTGGTTCCTAAATCCCTTGGGCCATTCAACCCACCAGCTTTCCTTAACCCTCTCTCCTCTCCCACACAGGTTGGTGAATCTGGTACTATGGTTGTGGGCATGAAGTCTGGGATGGTCTGCTGGAGCTGCGGGGAACCTGGGCATTTCCAGGACCAATGACCTGCGATGGAAGTGAAGACATTGGTCCGGATCCCCGACGTGCCACTGGCCACCCCCGATCGAGCAGGAGCATACCTGATACTGAAATATTTTTCCAGACAGCTCATCATAATCTGATGGCAGGTCACTTAGGGCAGGAAAAACACTAAACAGTCTGATGGTCCATATGTATTGGCCAGGCATTCTGGTCGCAGGTGGTGTATGGCATGCCGTGAATGTCAGCCGGTGAATCCAGTGGTCACCCCAAAAGCACCATCGTGCCCCCTTCCATTGATCGTGGTCCCCTTCAAAAGAATTGGCATGGACCTCATCGGGCCATTAGCATTAACGGAACGCTTTGTGTTCGTTCTGGTGGACTATGCAACACGATATCCTGAAGCAGTGCCTCTGCGCAACAACACAGCACGGAGTGTTGCGGAGGCACTCTTCAGAATAATCTCCTGATTATTTAAGAAATCTTCACTGATCAGGGCACTACGTTTATGTCACATATACTACACAAACTATATGAATTATTGGGGATTAAATCAATTCGGACCAGCGTTTACCACCCCCAAATGGGCAGCTTGGTCAAACGGTTTAACCAGACACTAAAGAATATGCTCGAAACTGGGACAAGTGGCTTGAGCCCCTATTATTTGCACTACGAGAGGTTCTGCAAGGCTCCACAGGGTTCTCCCCGTTTAAATTATTGTTCGGCCGTCGGCCGCACAGAATGCTCGATGTCCTAAGGGAAAACTGGGAGGAGGGACCTTCAAACAACAAAAAATTAATTCAATATGTTCTTGACCTAAGAGCAAAACTCCACACACTGGGGCAATTAACACAGGAAAATTTGCTCCAGGCTCAAGAATGTCGGATGTATAATGAGGTACTCGGCTATGGGAATTCTATGGGAGTTCGAGGTGGTCCATAGGCTGGGGGCGCAGATGGCTTTTGAGGATTTCCTCTTCAGAATATATATATTATATGTACGTATCTCTGGAAAAAAAATTAAAGACCACTCAAAATGTTCAGCTTCTCTAGATTTATTATTTACAGGTTTGTGTTTGAGTAAAATTAACATTTTTGTTTTATTCTATAAAGTAGTGACAACATTTCCTCCAAATAAAAAATATTGTCATTTAGAAAATGACAAATGGTTAAAATAACAAAAAAGATGCAGTGTTTTCAGACCTCAAATAATGCAAACAAAACAAGTTCATATTCATTTTTAAACTAATATTTTAACCTAGGAAGATTTCAGAAATCAATATTTTTTTTTTTTTTTTTTGCGGTAATTAAATTTATGCCACAAATGCTGTTATCTGATTCAATTTGTATAGAACCCGGAATATTAATTTAAGGTATGATTTTATATTCAAATGTTCACTGGGGACATTAAGGCATGGCCTTCTGTAAAGCTGCTTTGAAACAATGTGCATTGTGAAAAGTGCAATACAAATAAAAATTTATTTGACATGCATATAGCGCAAGAGTCACATGGACTAGTTTTATGATACCTTTATTGAGCTTTGATGTCCTTTTAGGTGGTTGACAGTACCTATACCACTATAATATGTTACTATATGCTTTCATTGTGGAAAAGAGCAGCATGATTTAAAAAATAAAGGTGCTCACATATGAAAGGCACAAGGAACAGCATGAATGATTTTCATTTTTGGAGGAACTTTAGTACAATAGTAATCATGAATTTGCCATCTTCGTTGGGGTTATAATGGTGTAATTAAGGATGTGCCATGTTGAAGGTGAAATCATTGAAGCACAGATGAAAAACTTCTTGAATTGTTGCAATTTCTGGTAGGAAATGTTGCATGTGCTAAACTGCAAATACACCTCTGCATACAGTATTTGAATAAACCCAAGAGATGATATCACAGCAGCCCAGTCATTTACACCAACCTATTATTCAAGCACTGAAATGTAAAAGGCCTCCTGATGGTATAAATGGGTGGTGATCAATATTGTCATTTGAAAATATAGGTCACTCAAAGAAAAAGTCTGATACTGGATGACATCTTTTTTACTTTGATCTCTGGTTGGGATCTTTGCTTATTGCATTGCACATATTGCGGATGGAGAGTTTGTGTTACTGGCAATTAAAGAATCTGATGTCAGTAATACTCATCACAACTGACGGAGGCGGAAAGGAGTGTCATACTTCCGTTTCCATGTCATGATCGGTTGACAGGGTGCAAATAATGATGAGCAGCAAGGAAACATCTTTGCATCATCCACGTTTACCAAGAAATTTTTTAATCCAAGTACTCCCTCTCCCAGTCTAATTTCTCTATTTCTATTATTATTATTATTTTTGGAAGACAGAAAGACCAAACAAAAAACATATGCATAATAATAATTCAAAATTCAGAATAATGGACAACATTTTGTCTAAATTCATCAAATATACTTATCTAAACTAAGTTCAATACAGTCAAAGCAATTCGCACAGACATTTAAACCAAATGTCCATCATTGTCAACCATCAGATAACTTTATGAAGGAATAAACATTGAGTATCAAAATTGAATATATTAATTATATAGAACATATGATTCAATATTGAAATGTAACAAATGTGAAAGTAAATTTACAAGAAATAATACAATTATTTGATGATATATATATATGGTTGAATTTCATTCTATTGTATTTCTACTTCCTCAAATTCAAAATAAAATTATTCGGCATCCAGTTTGCTACCTTAAATTCACATTCAATTCAAATTCAGGGATTCATTTGGAATTTAAAAGGCAATATCAATTCAATTCTGAATGGTGCACAGCCACAGGGTGTTGGATACTGAGACCAGTGTGTATCAGAGTGTGTATCCGGCCTGTTGAGACTGAAGAGTTCTCCATTTCTGAACTGAAGAGACCTCAGCAGAGACTGAAAGCTGAACCTAAAGATGCACAATCAGAGAACACAAGTGAGCAGTGTTTGGTGATATAGCCAGCAGTCAAGGCCCTGAACAGATAAGAGACATTGAGCAAAGCTGATGTGTGAAACTCAACGATCAAAAGGCGGCATTGTGGGCGGTGAAAGTACGCCACTGCTCGCCTCTTCTCTTCCCTCCCCTTTGTTTTTAGGATCATTGCTAAGAAATCACATGATGTTTACATGATGCCGCTGTACAGATGTGTCTTTCACAATCTTAAAAAAAGCATATAAAATATGTTAAAAATAAACCTCTGCTCACCCCCCCCCAAAACCGGCTTTTCCCACGAGTTCCCATTGCGAAGATGATCCATATTGTTGTCATGGTTGTTATCATTGCTATTGTTGCTCCACGAGATTCCCCACAGCTCGTGCCACCCACCCCAGACTGGGGGCTCATTTCTGGGCAGGAAAATGGATGTCCAGGTGCCGGGGATAATCCATCATGCTCTGAAAGCAGAGGTCATACAGAAATGATCGCAGGTAAGACTCAACCTGTCTCCTTCATGGAGATGCTTTTAGCACACAAAAGAGGGAGGGTTTCTGAATGAGCACTGAAGTTGTTGGATCTGGGACTGGCCATTTTTAAAAGTCCTACTCTGAAATCACAAAAAAAGGTGGGGGGAAAAAACTTTGACTTTGCCACAAGGGTGTCCTCTGTCTTTTGGGACGCCAGTTTGAAATGTGCTTTTGTTCTCTGGTTGAAGGACTACAGAGTAGAGCTCATCTTTTTCATCTCAGACTGACAGAACTATTTGGCCTCATGCAGTATTTTAAAGGCCTTTAGTAATGTGAAGTAATGTTAGAAGAATAGTTCACCAAAAAATGAAAATTCTGCCACCATTTACTAACCCTCATGTCGCTTTGCAGAAGCTAATCTATTACAGTAAATATAGTGAAAGTGGATGATGATTCTTAAAAGCTCTAAAAATGACAAAAAGTAGATCATACAACTTATATAGGGTATAACGGTGCTAAAGGCTCCACTGAGGTATTTTCTTCTAGAACACTAAATAGCAACAAAAACAACCACATTACGTTCCTAAACTGTCCAATATGTAAAAGGATTGTATTTGGGATAAAAAACCTTAATTTATATCAAAACAACCTTCCGTTATTACTTCTTTTCATACAAATTATTTTGCTCCATCAATATATAAAAAACAAAATACTTTTTTTTTTTTTTTTTATTAGATACATTGGTGACCATGAAAAAAAAAGACAAATTTCCTTAAGGGCAGTCTTTAGCCCCGTTGTACCTCTACTATATTTCAAGTCTTCTAATTATGATAGCTTTGTGTGAGGAACATACCAATAATTGAAGTCATTATTCATGGAAATCTTGCCCTATGTAACTTCACCATATTTCTCACTGCACTTTCTACTCAAATGTTTTTGTTTTATTTTCTTTAAAATATATATATATATATATATATATATATATATATATCATTAAAAATCCCATAAAACTTAAAATCTAACAAAAAGTTTTTTTACATTTATTAAAATGTGTATTATTCTTATCAGCATATTGTATTACATTTTTAAAGCATAAATATGTTGTTAGATTTCTCCAAAAAATTCTCCTTTGGGTTACAAAATCAGTATTTTTAATTTTTATTATTTTTTAATTGTATTTTTTTTCAGTGAAAAATATCTAAAGCATCCCAAACAAGATACAGCAAATGACATAAGCTATTAAGAATCATTTTCAGAGAAATATAATAAAATTGAGAAATAAGAAAAAATACAGCTCTTTTCCAATGATGTATTTTATTCCTACCCCATTGACAAACAATGTAAAGTATAAAATGCTATGTCATCAACTCAACAGACAAAAAATAGAAGTGTGTGTGTAATATATATATATATATATATATATATATATACACACACACACATACATACACTCAATTCCTGTATCTATGGCTTTTTTCGTTGGCAAGACTTTAAGGTATGTCACATATAGAATGTTTTCACCTTTCTTGCCCAGGAAAATAAAATAAAAATAAATAAATAAACAAATAAATAAAACACGTTTTTTTAAATCAAACCCCAAAATCAGGCCATTTCCCCCCATCACCCCCATTACTACTACAAAAAACAAAATCTCTCTTAAAATGCCTTTAAATGTATACCTGCATCAAACAGCCTATTACAATATTTTGAGCAAAATTTAAAATAAATAAATAAATAAAACATGTATGAGGCTTTATTTACAAAACTATACAAGAAACAACGGAAAAGAGGGGAAATTAGAAAAGATAATGTAAAAACGTATCAAAATATTTTTTTCTCGGCCAACATTGTAATTGGTACATTGTATGCATTTATGTCATTTACAACAAGTGACCACCTACCCTGATGTGACAACATGCAATTTCATGAAAAATACTTGTCCTAAGAACACATTACTTTTAATACAAATCTGCCATCTAAATATAGTTGACTCTTCTTTTAATATATGGGAGATTTTTTTAACTATGTGTTTGTATAGTCGAGCCAACAGAAATATGATGATTGTGAAAATGTATTGTGCAGGTTGCATTCAACTTCCCCACATGACAACTAGCCCCTATCTCCCCTACATGTACTATCGATTTGAACACAACAATTTCACACCAAAGTTAATGTGACAAGAAATATCAAGCTTTTGACGTATGCTCTTCACGGTATCTGTTTGTGTTGTTGGAGGAGAGTTGTGTCTCACAGAACCGCTGGAGTATGACACTGGATTGAGTGATTAAGATGTTGGCAGGCAGTCAAACGCCGGCAGGGAAGAACGGTTGGAAATCTGCTGTTCACTCTCCAAGCTGGCAGCGTTTCACACAGGCTGATCTGGAGGCCTTGAACCATGCAGGCGAGTCCATGGACATGTGAGAAGTCGTCTGTTGCTCTGTATTAAGCTGAAAATGTGTCTCAGCCTGCCAAACACAGGACAAATAGACCTTTTTCACTCTCTGGGTTTTGGAACGTGGAAGTAAACGTTTGTAGGGTAAACTTTGACAGCGGTGAATGGGAGTGAAATGGGAGATCACAGCAAATATTATTTTCACTACCCATTTGCTCCAAGACCAAAATAAAAAATCCACTATTATGTTTGAATGACTTTCCAGAAGAGGAAAAAAACTGAGAGAAATGGATAAAGACAGTAAAATGGGAGAAGATGCCAAATGTACTGTCACTCTCTGAACAGCTGTAATAGAAACCCCCTCACAGCTGTGGTAATTCATTTTTAAAACTAATTTCAGGGTAATTTAACACAAAGCATTATGTTATAAGCGTACACGCAATATTTAAAAAAAATATATGTTATCATATAAAAAGTTTACGGGACTAAATAAGGCAGAAACGTCTGTGAAAAAGGTCTATATCAGCCGAGATTTTGTGACTCAAGATTATGTGCACTATAGAGTTCACTTGTCTGGGAAATTATTATTATTTCCTTACATATTAAAACACATTAATTCCTTAAAATAATAATAATAATAAAACATACAGAAAAGGAAGCTGATCATAAATTAGCTGTCTCACTAGTCACAAGATAAAAAAAAGATTCTGTAAATGGGAGCTGTAGACAAGACAGGTTTTCCCAGAGGAGGTGAGAATTTTTTTCAGCTAGCTTGGACCTCTTGGATCCTCTGAGAAATTGAATCCTGTCCATAGAAAAGTTTCCTTAATTAATTTGACCTTTGTCAAAAACGGTAACAAAAGCTTATTTTATGTATTTCATCATTATGATCTTGCACCTTTTTGCAAACTTTCTGGGTAAAACAGCAGTTTGGCATTCCATCTACAGTAAAGAATAAACTCAATCAAATATAAAACTGCACCTTAAATCCTTTCCTTAATCCTTTCCCTAGGTCCCCCTCGTGCCACCAAAACAGCGCCAACGTGCATCTCAAGATAGCATTCAGAGATGATATTCTTCTCATCACACTTGTACAGAGTGGTTATCTGAGTTACTGTAGACTTTGTCAGTTTGAACCAGTCTGTCCATTCTCTGTTGACCTCTCTCATCAACAAGACATTTCCATCCACAGAACTGCTGCTCACTGGATGTGTTTTGTTTTTGGCATCATTCTGAGTAAATTCTAGAGACTGTTGTGTGTGAAAATCCCAGAAATCCTCAAACCAGCCCATCTTGCACCAACAATCATTCCCCAGTCAAAATCACTTTTTTCCCCATTCTGATGGTTGATGCGAAAATTAGCTGAAGCTCCTGACCTGCATCTGCATGATTTTATGCACTGCTGCCACACAATTGGCTGATTAGATAATCACATGGATGATTGTTGGTGCAAGACAGGGTGGTTTGAGTATTTCTGTAACTGCTGATCTCCTGGGATTTACACACAACAGTTAAAAAAAACAAAACAGGACAAGCTCAAATTGGAACAAATTTTAAATGATAAAGTCAGTGGGCATGATTAATTGTGGGTTTTTTTTTTTTTTTTACGTGTTTTTTTAATATTATGAATCACTCTGAATAAGCACATTAAATCTACTGCCTTTGTTTATACATTATTGATAAAAATCAATTTCTCTATGGAAAACGACAAGTAATTTTTTCAGAAATGTTTGCTTCCAGAACAATGTTGTGGTCTATAGAAAACCCCATCTTCGTAATAACTACAACAATTCCAGTCCTGTCCGAATCAGTACATGAAATGACACATATCGTCATTTCGAAAACTCATCCTGTCTTTATAGTGTCTGAAAGCTAAAACAAGTACACATGTTAAAGAACTTTTCTATTTTTTTATTATTATTATTTATTTATGTATTTATTTTACACAGCAAAAGCTAGTAAGTTAAACTTGTTAAACTATCATGGTAGATACACTTCAGGTCAAAACACCCGAATTGAAATAAGTCGCTCGTAATTTAGAGAATCCGGTTCTGTGTGTGCACTGAAAAATGAGCAGGTGAGGACAATGTAAATGAAGAACTTGAGGCAATGTCATTATCAGACGGGGCGCCTACAAGAATATACACAATGCCTCTGACGGCGTAATCCCCACATCATCCGGCCATTAATTATTGATTCTGAATTTAATTTGAAAGTCAGATGAACTCAAAGCCGCGGGGATTTAAAGCATTTAATCATTTATACGGCCATTCTGAGATAGTCATATTGTCATTGATTAATATCTGTTAGTGAGGCTGAGCATACCTCATTCACTTCCTCTTTTGCTCATATGGAAGTGAATGAAGTGTCATCAAAACCGACGGCCTTTCAGGGGTTCCAATACTCCACACTGATGTTACAGTTCAATAGGAGGTCTGGCTGTTAGCCTACAGTTAGTGTCCCTATCCTGTTCTTTAGGCTTTGGCGGTATATGAAAAACATCAATAATTGCTTTTGATCTATGCTTAGTCTCAGGCAATATTTATACAGATCTGAAATAAGCACAAATATTCCCAAATTTGACTTTCGCTGACATATATATATATATATATATATATATATATATATATATATATATATATACAGTGAGGAAAATAAGTATTTGAACACCCTGCTTTTTTGCAAGTTCTCCCACTTAGAAATCATGGAGGGGTCTGAAATTGTCATCGTAGGTGCATGTCCACTGTGAGAGACATAATCTAAAAAAAAAAATCCAGAAATCACAATGTATGATTTTTTAACTATTTATTTGTATGATACAGCTGCAAATAAGTATTTGAACACCTGAGAAAATCAATGTTAATATTTTGTACAGTAGCCTTTGTTTGCAATTACAGAGGTCAAACGTTTCCTGTAGTTTTTCACCAGGTTTGCACACACTGCAGGAGGGATTTTGGCCCACTCCTCCACACAGATCTTCTCTAGATCAGTCAGGTTTCTGGGCTGTCGCTGAGAAACACGGAGTTTGAGCTCCCTCCAAAGATTCTCTATTGAGTTTAGGTCTGGAGACTGGCTAGGCCACGCCAGAACCTTGATATGCTTCTTACAGAGCCACTCCTTGGTTATCCTGGCTGAGTGCTTCGGGTCATTGTCATGTTGGAAGACCCAGCCTCGACCCATCTTCAATGCTCTAACTGAGGGAAGGAGGTTGTTCCCCAAAATCTCGCAATACATGGCCCCGGTCGTCCTCTCCTTAATACAGTGCAGTCGCCCTGTCCCATGTGCAGAAAAACATCCCCAAAGCATGATGCTACCACCCCCATGCTTCACAGTAGGGATGGTGTTCTTGGGATGGTACTCATCATTCTTCTTCCTCCAAACACGGTTAGTGGAATTATGACCAAAAAGTTCTATTTTGGTCTCATCTGACCACATGACTTTCTCCCATGACTCCTCTGGATCATCCAAATGGTCATTGGCAAACTTAAGACGGGCCTTGACATGTGCTGGTTTAAGCAGGGGAACCTTCCGTGCCATGCATGATTTCAAACCATGACGTCTTAGTGTATTACCAACAGTAACCTTGGAAACGGTGGTCCCAGCTCTTTTCAGGTCATTGACCAGCTCCTCCCGTGTAGTTCTGGGCTGATTTCTCACCTTTCTTAGGATCATTGAGACCCCACGAGGTGAGATCTTGCATGGAGCCCCAGTCCGAGGGAGATTGACAGTCATGTTTAGCTTCTTCCATTTTCTAATGATTGCTCCAACAGTGGACCTTTTTTCACCAAGCTGCTTGGCAATTTCCCCGTAGCCCTTTCCAGCCTTTCGGAGGTGTACAATTTTGTCTCTAGTGTCTTTGGACAGCTCTTTGTTCTTGGCCATGTTAGTAGTTGGATTCTTACTGATTGTATGGGGTGGACAGGTGTCTTTATGCAGCTAACGACCTCAAACAGGTGCATCTAATTTAGGATAATAAATGGAGTGGAGGTGGACATTTTAAAGGCAGACTAACAGGTCTTTAAGGGTCAGAATTCTAGCTGATAGACAGGTGTTCAAATACTTATTTGCAGCTGTATCATACAAATAAATAGTTAAAAAATCATATATTGTGATATCTGGATTTTTTTTTTTTAGATTATGGCTCTCACAGTGGACATGCACCTACGATGACAATTTCAGACCCCTCCATGATTTCCAAGTGGGAGAACTTGCAAAATAGCAGGGTGTTCAAATACTTATTTTCCTCACTGTTTATATATATATATATATATATATATATATATATATATATATATATATATATATATATATATATATATATATATATACACTGGTGGCCAATGTTTAGAAAAATTTACAGATTTTGCTGTTTTGGAAGAAAATTGGTACTTTAATGCACCAAAGTGGCATTCAAATGATCACAAAGTATAGTCAGGATATTACTGATGTAAAAAACAGCACCATCACTATTTGAAAAAAGTCATTTTTGATCAAATCTAGACAGCAGTCATCACTCCAACACCTTATCCTTGAGTAATCATGCTAAATTGATTATTTGGTACTAGAAAATCTCTCATTTGGGCTTGCTGGGTCTAATTTGCACATAGTAAAATAAAGTATGTCCCGCCACTAACAGCAGCTATCAAATATCCCACATACTGTTTGAGCAGCACTATTCATCTGCCGATATTGTCGATAATACAGCTAGTGGAAGAGTCCAAACTGACACACACAAGTTATACATGCGCTTCACACCTGAAACTAGATCAGTAGTGACACTGTCACAAGTCAACCCACAATGACGACATAATTAAAGAAAAAAAAAAAATAGAGGTAAAAAGTGAGCACAACAGTCGGGTTCCTGAAGTAAAATTTTAAAAACTGACCAACCATGAGCTCGGAGGTTTTTCATTGATGGTATATGCTTCTGTTGAAGACATCAGTCTGCATTATTTCAAATTTATTGTTTAAAAATCTAGTTCCTGGTGAACAACTACATTGCCTATGGTCCAGCAGAGAATGATCCACCAATCAGAGATCTGCGGCCAAGAAAGCCCACAAGACAATCTCGGAAGCGACCGCTCACTCAAATGACGCACTGTGAATGACGCAATCGAGACTGTCTGCCTTTACCCATTAACAACTTCTATATTTGTACAAATCAGCATATTTTGCAGTAACCATACAATATATTGTTTCTATACTTATAATCAACAACCTAAAATCAATAGTTTTATATATTGTCATTGTTTTTTATTCAATTACATTATTATGCAATGCTACATTGGATTGTATTTCGTGCCCTCGTGAAAGACGATAAGTGACTGATACACAGTCTTGCAGTACCGGTGCTCCCTATACACGTATTGTGCAGTCTACATAGGGCACCAACTCCTTAGGGGGGCACCACCTTATCCGAGAGGGGCACCAGAAACGCCGCCAGCTGCACTTTCTCGCAAGTAATGCATTATTCAAGGGCCCGACAGCAGTTGCGGACCACAGATGATCGCTTTGCAGCTTGTACCAACACCGCAAGGTAGGTCACTTTTTTCATGTTTCATAATTTTATTTCTAAATAAATGTTGTCCTATTTTTTTAACTGGAGTGTGTTGAATAATTTACCACCTACTCTAAAATTGTGACAACTTCAGTCGGTGTCCTCTATACAATTTAAAAAAATATTCTTCACACTCTTCAAAAAAACAATAAGAACCATACTTATGTGTTTACATGAACACATAAGCAACATTGTCCGGCAGAAACCTAGGTGTGTTAAGCCGCATTCTCATAATCACTTAAAAAGCTTTAGGAAAATGGCGTTTGTATGACCTTTCACAACACCACTTTAAAAAAAAAAAAAACTGAATAAGCTGTTTTCTCAAGAGCATGTAAACAGGGTAAAAAGTCTTGAAAGAATGAAGGATATATAATGAAAGATATAAAAGCCCCAGCAAAGTAAAATGACATCGACACCACAAACTATCGAGGACATTTATATTAACCACAGGTGGAGACTTGCAGTTCCAACCACACAACTTTGCGATGCTTTTTGCGAATGTACAGTACATGGGAACGGTTTCAAGAAACACCAGACCTACAATAACTTGCGAACATAGTTGTTTCTCCACCAGTTTTAAAACAAAGATGTTGCACTTAGACAAGCAGAGTGTAGAATACACACACACACACACACAACATATAAACACACACACACAATTAACTTTTCTCACACACACTCACAAATGTCCCTTAAAGCTTTATTCTTGAGGTCAAGTGAAATCTTTGGCAGCCGTGACGCAGAAACGCACATCCTGTGACGTGATTAATGAAAGGGTTTGTGTTAATAGCCATCAGTGAAGTGAAGCAGTGCTTTTGGTTTGAAAGGTGAGACTGTACTCACAAAGGGTGAAAGAAATCCAATGACAAAAGCACACTGAAGCAAACTGCACTGAAGTGTTTACTCATTTAGGGTTTTATGAGCACTTCCATGCCCTTATGTGAATACTTTTTTGATAAAGATCAGCGTTACAGATTTCCATTGTCTGCATACAGATATCCTAAGAAGTATTTGAACATTTTAACTTGTTCAATGTCATTGCATTAAATATCAAAACATTATTAGAAGTGGATATCTAACTGTCTGTATGCCCCTCCCTCCCTCCCTTGCTCCCTCGGTCCATCTGTTCATCCGTCTGTCTGTCTGTCTGTCTACCTATCTGTCTGTCCGTACATTGTTCTGTCCATCCATCCATCCATATTTATATCGATCTGTCTGTCCATCCATCCATCGTTCTATCTACCTTACTATCTGTCCATCCATCCATCCATGCATCTTTCTATGCATCCTTCTGTCCATCCATCCATACATACATCCATCATCCGTCCATCTATGCATCCATACATCCATCATTCATTCCAGTCATTCCATCCATACATCCCATGGAAATGTAAAGTAGAGATTATAAAGACTGGCTTGATAAGAAATGTGTATGTGCTTGCAATGAGTTTAAGGCACTTCCGACTTAAAGTCAAATGCTCAGTTTTTGTTCTGCATGACGGTTTACATTAAACATGGTTTTATATTAAACTAAATCAAAAGTCAAATCATAAACCCTTGTCTCCCTGGTGTCCCTAGTGTGAATGCACACTTCTTTGCCCATCTTGTCATGAGACAGACAGTAAGATCTTAGAGGCAAGTAATCTGCTTGTGCAGATCTGTTGTGCTTAATATCATAGATAATAATTTATTAAGAATTGTTAAATATTCATTAACATTAAATTAATCATTTATGGCTGATCTTTCATTAAAAAGTGTCCTTGAAATTGGAGATGTGAGAAGTATTCACTGCAAAGCAACAATCCCCTGTAGATATTTTACAGTTCTCATGCGCAACACTTTAACTTGTGATGGTTTTATGAATATTCAGCTTTGATTCACCCACCATTAACTACAAAAGTACAATAAAACAAACATTGTACATAAAAATTAAAAAATCACTAATTATCAAGAGGATTATGAGAGCAACTACACAAATATGAATAAGAAATGCCACTCGTGAGGTTCTGCTACAAACTAACACTCACAGGTGACACTGTTGTAGCTCAAAGTCAGACATATCCTTAAAAAAATTATTTAACAAGCTTTCATTAAACAAGCATTTATTTATTTTTCTCTCACTCTCTCACCACAGTTTCATTTGGCTTGCATATTGGGGTCATTTGGGCACTATTAGTGCAATTTTCAGCATATGAACATTCACTGGATGGTGCCATTTGTCTGGAAGTTGGCATGTTGGACACATTCAGAACTAGCAAGTTGATTTCCCATGTTGCTCTCCAAGAAGTTGGGTCTGTCATCTCATTAGCAGCATTGCTAAAACTCACTAGACCAATGTTGGACTATCTGGCCCATCTTTACCATATTGCATATGTGTGAAAATTTTAGCAACCACTTTACAGCTGCATGTTTTACATTTAGAATATCCATTGTTTTCAATAATCTTCAGCCATTCTAACCAGGGGTGCGTTTCCCATACAATGACATAACTCACTGCATAACCACCATAGTACCATGCACCATTGCAGAAATTCACAAGGTCATAACCACTGTTTCCTGAAACCCAGTAACTTTGTTGCACATCAATCGTTCAAACCAGGTTGGTTCAACAACACAGAGCTGTCGTTAATGACGTTATGCAAGAGCTGGAGCAAATACTTACGCTGCAATAGTGGGGTTTCCCTCTACATCAGACTTCGGTGTTCCCCCAAAGCACTTGAGCTCATACGCACATGGGCATAAACACATTAAAGCTGTGTTCTCTGACAGAAACCAAGTGTTAAATAGCTTTCTCTTATCAGCCTTTAATCCCTTATGGTACAACGCGAAGCGAGCATTTCACGCAGCGCCATGCATGACTCGAACATGCAAAATCACTTCATTCGAAAAATCCGCATGAAGAGTTGTCACAAAAGCATATCAGCTTTGAGATTATGCGGATGCTACTGACGTACTGACGTAGTAGCAGAATAAATCTGGAAAAATGTCTGAAAAAATTGTAGTGGGGTGTGGGGACCTGGAATTGTATGACACAACGTCATACATGTACAGAGACCGAACGAAAAAAGTCATTGAGGAAGTTGGACTAGCTTGTAAGTTCTAAAAATATGCACGTCTACTTGATTCCAGCTATTGGTTGTACTTTACTATGAACCAAGTCGTAGAAGCCCCTCCTCCTCGAACACGAGTTTAAACACACATTTATAATCCAGTGATAAACCTCACGTGAGCAATGCAAGGTGAACATTTTCATCATGTTGTGTAGGTGAACGCACCATTAAACAGCAGCATTTGCGTTTACGTGAAGTTTCAGAATGCTCCTTTCTGCAAAACTCGAAATAAGTTTTCTCAAATGCATGTAAATTTGGTCAAAGTAATGATATAATGAAAGATAGGGTAAAATGGGGCTAAAAGTACCCCTTAAGAAAATGTAGCTATTTTCATGGTCACAAAATGTATCAAGGTAAAAAAATAAAATTTTTATTGAATATTGATGGAACACCATAATTTGTGTGAAAATAAATAATAACAGAAGTTTGTTTCGAGTTAACTTACATTTAAAAAAAAGGTTATGAGGGAGGCATTTACCACGCTTGGGGTAAAAGGTCTCCAATGGGTTTAAAGTGATATTGTGTAGATACAAGTGCAATAGTTTTAGTGCAAAATTTATCAACAAATGCAAATAATGTTCAGACACCAAGATACATTTTTTGTAACAAATTAAGAAAACTTAAGAACAAAAGTGAACCATTTCCTGTTTCAATCACATTTGACATTTTATTATATCTCAAATTTTCTATAAACGAGCTAATCTCTATTATGATTGGATGAGTCAATGCGAGCCCACTTTAACCATTCATCAGAACAAATCTATTCAAATCAAATCAAATCAAAATCAAATCACTTTATTGTCACACTACTGTGTACACGAGTGCAACAGCAGGTGAAATTCTTGTGTGCAGTTCCGAGCAACATTGCAGTAATGACAGTGACAAGACATAAACCACTTTACAATAACAACATATTTACACAAAACAATTTACATAACAAATGTACACATACTTACACAACAATTTACATAACAAATGTACACAATACACACAATGTAGAATACACACACTAGATAAGGGTATAAATATATATATATATATATATATATATATATACACACTAACTGAATTGGGAGAATATATTGACAGAGTGATGATTAATAAAGTGCAGTGCTGATTGTTGATCGTGAGAGATCATGTGTTCAAAAGTCTTATTGCTTGGGGGAAGAAGCTGTCATGTAGTCGGGTGGTGCGGGTCCTGATGCTGCGATACCGCCTGCCTGATGGAAGCAGTGAGAGCAGCCCATGACTCGGGTGGCTGAAGACTCTGATAATCCTCCGAGCTTTATTCACACACCGTCTGTTATATATATCCTGGAGGGAGGGAAGCTCACCTCCGATGATGTTTCTGGCCGTTCGCACCACCCTTTGCAGGTCTTTGCGGTTGTGGGCGGTGCTATTGCCGTACCAGGCTGTGATGCAGCCAGTCAGGATGCGCTCTACAGTGCTGGTGTAGAACCGTGTGAGGATGTGGTGGTTCATTCCAAACTTCCTCAGCCGTCTCAGGAAGAAGAGGCGCTGGTGAGCCTTCTTCACAACGGCCTCAGTGTGGACGGACCATGTGAGTTCCTCAGTAATGTGGACACCGAGGAACTTGAAGCTGCTGACTCTCTCCACCGGTGCTCCATTGATGGTGATGGGGCTGTGTTCTCTGTCTTTCTTCCTGAAGTCCACCACAAGCTCCTTGGTTTTACTGACGTTGAGGGAGAGGTTGTGCTCCTGACACCAGCGTGTCAGAGTGTGCACCTCCTCTCTGTAGGCTGTTTCATCATTGTCAGTGATCAGACCTACCACCGTCGTATCGTCAGCAAACTTAATGATGGCATTGGAGCTATGTGTCGCCACACAGTCATGTGTGTAAAGGGAATACAGGAGTGGGCTGAGAACACAGCCCTGTGGTGCTCCAGTGTTGAGGGTCAGTGATGAGGAGATGTTGCTGCCCATTCTAACCACCTGACGTCTGCCTGACAGGAAATCCAGGATCCAGCTGCACAGCGAGCTGTTTAAGCCCAGAGCCCGGAGTTTCACATCAAGCTTGGAGGGCACTATGGTGTTGAATGCTGAGCTGTAGTCTACAAACAGCATTCTCACATATGTGTTCCTTTTTTCCAGATGGGAGAGAGCAGCGTGTATTGTAGATGCAATAGCATCATCAGTGGAGCGGTTGTTACGGTAGGCAAACTGCAATGGGTCCAAAGAGGTGGGCAGAACAGAGCAGATGTGATCTCTGATCAACCTCTCAAAGCATTTGCTGATGATGGGGGTGAGGGCAACAGGACGCCAGTCATTTAAGCAGGTGATTTTTGATTGCTTCGGTACAGGCACAATGGTTGATTTTTTGAAGCATATGGGGACTACAGACAGGGATAGGGACAGGTTGAAAATGTCCGTAAAAACACCAGCCAGTTGGTTCGCGCATGCTCTGATGACGCGGCCCGGAATGCCGTCTGGACCCGCGGCTTTGCGAATGTTCACCCGTCGGAAGGATCGGGTTACATCCGCAACAGAGACAGAGAGTGAACCAGCCTCTGTAGTATCGGCCGCGAGTGCTCTCTCCGCGAGGGCGGTGTTGTTGTCCTCGAAACGAGCATAAAAAGTATTAAGCTCGTCCGGGAGAGAGGCAACGGTGTTTATGGCGGAGTTTTTATTCTGTTTATATTTCCCCACTTTAAAAAACAATGTGTTTAATAGGGGCCTTTAGCCCCTACAATGTGGGGGCTTTTTATCCCAAATACTATCCTTTCACTTATTGGACAGTAATATAATTTTTTTTATTTAATGACCTTAAACAAAACTGACAATGATAAATTAGGGATTTTTGCATCATTTAAAAAATATTAAAAATGAGATACGATTGCCTCAGAATCAACTTTTAGACACCACATCATAATAATAATAATAAATTGTATTTATAGGCGGTTTTAAAGACTCTCAATGAGACCTTACAGACATAATCAAGTTTACAATAAAATAACATAAAATATTAATAAAAATCTGAAATAACATATAAAAAATTTGCATTATCATAGGAATAAATACCTTCATAATTAAGAGTAATTTGTAGTAAGCTATTTTAAAAAGGTGGGTTTTCAGGAGGGACCTGAAAGTGACAATCACAATTATGGATATCTGGTGGTAAAGAGTTCTAGAGTCATTGAGCAGCACTGCTAAAGGATCTGGACCCCATAGAAGTCAGACGAACCAAAGGTATCACAAGAGAGAGAGTGGAACATGATCGAAGGGTCCGGGTAGGAGAATATATATGAAGAAGATTGAGAAGATAGGAAGGTGTTAGGCTATGAAGAGCCATGAAGGTCAATAGCAGAATCTTGTTAGCAATAGGAAATGTAACAGGGATCCAGTGAAATTGTTGGAGAATACATTTACATTTACATTTATTCATTTTGCAGACGCTTTTGTCCAAAGCGACTTACAAAAGAGGAAAAACATATTCATCTTAAGGAGACAGTGGTACGAAAAGTGCCATACTACAAAGTTTCACTATCATCAGAATAGTATACAAAACCGATTTAAGTGCAACAAGAATTGTTAATATTTTATTTTTTTTATTTTTTTTAGTGACTGGTTAAATACGCTTGGAAAATATGTGTTTTTAGCCGTTTTTTGAAGATTAGCTTCTTTTTTTGAGAGTGAGTCAGCTTCACGGATAGAGTTGTGGAGGTCATTCCACCAACGTGGTATGATAAAACTGAAAGTCCGGAAAAGTGTTTTGGTGCCTCTTTGTTTTGGTACGACAAGGCGACGTTCCTTAGCCGACCGCAGGCTTCTGGTGGGAACGTAGCTCTGCATAAATGTTTTTAGGTATGCTGGAGCAGACCCAGTGACTGTTCTGTATGCCAGCATCAGGGCCTTGAATTTAATACATGCATGAACCGGTAGCCAGTGGAGAGAGACAAGGAATGGTGTAACTCCTGATGTGCTCTCTTTGGTTCATTAAAGACCAGACGTGCTGCTGCATTCTGAATCATTTGCAGAGGTCTAATTGCACATGCAGGAAGGCCTGCAAAGAGAGTGATACAGTAGTGCAGTCTAGTTATGACATGTGACTGAACAAGCAGTTGTGTGGCATGTTCAGAGAGGAAAGGTCTTATCTTCCTGATATTGTAGAGTGTAAATCTACATGATCTTGCAGTCTTTGAGATGTGGTCTGTGAAATTTAGCTTGTCATCAATGGTTACCCCTAGATTTCTGACCATTTTGGAAGCCAACACTATAGTTGGACCCAGCTGCACAGTGATGTTGTGTTCAACATCAGGGTTGGCTGGAAAGACAAGGAGTTCAGTCTTGGCTGGGTTGAGTTGCAGGTGGTGTTCCTTCATCCAGGCTGAGATGTCAGCCAGACAGGCAGCAATTTGAGCAGTCAATGTGGTGTCGTTGGGCTGGAAAGACAAGTAAAGTTGCGTGTCATCAGCGTAGCAGTGTTAAGAGAAACCATCTGACTGGATGATGGGTCCTAATGACGTTGTGTATATGGAGAAGAGAAGTGGCCCAAGCACTGATCCCTGAGGTACCCCAGTAAGTATCTGATGTGGCTTGGATACCTCACCTCTCCAGGCTACCTTGAAAGACCTACCTGAGAGATAGGAGTTGAACCAGCCAAGCACAGTTCCAGTGATGCCCAGTTTAGAGAGGGTGGAGAGTAGGATCTGATGGGTGACTGTGTCAAATGCTGCAGAAAGGTCCAGCAGAATCAGAACTGATGATCTGGATTCAGCTTTAGCCTGTCTCAACGACTCTGTGACAGACAGCAGGGCAGTCTCAGTGGAGTGTCCACTTTTGAAGCCTGACTGATTGTCATCCAGCAGCTTGTTCTGCAAGAGATAGGCAGAGATCTGTTTGAAAACTACCCTTTCAAGTGTTTTTGCCATGAATGGGATGAGAGAGACATGAGGAAAATGTGGCGAAGATATCTACTGTAAGTGATGTGTCAGGTGGTGGAGGGGGAGGGCAGAGAAGTGTGTTAAATGTTCTAAACAAGCTACGAGTGTCTGTGGTGCTGTTGATCTTGGTCTGGTAATATGAAGTTTTTCCAGATTTAACGTTATCTGAAAAAGTTGCAAGCAGAAGCTGATATTTACCTAGATCGGCTGGATCTTTAGATTCCTAAATCTAGATCTCCTCTCAGCTGCCCTTAGATCAGTCCGATGTTCACGAATGACATCAGACAGCCAGGGGCTGGGTGGTGTAGTACGTGCTGGTCTAGAGGAGAGAGGACAGATGTTGTCTAGACAGGTTGTTAAAGTAGAGTTAAGTGTGTCTGTGGCAGTGTTTACATTGAGCGTGGAAAATACATTTATTGTGGGAAGAGAGGCAGAGACATCAGTGGATAGGCGAGAAGGTGAGAGGGAACGGAGGTTACGGCGAAAGGAAACCAAAGATGGAGTCGGTTTTACTATGGATGGGAGAATCATGTTGAATTGAACAAAGTAATTTATCAGAGACATGTAAAGGTGTAACAAGAATATTTGAGGTAATACAGTTACGTGTAAAAACGAGGTCCAGCTGGTTGCCCGATCTGTGAGTTGCTGTGGTGTGTAGTCTTTCCAAGTCAAATGAGGCCAGAAGAGTATTCAGTTCAGTGGCCTGGGGCTTGCCTTGGTATATGTTGAAATTGCCAAGAACCACAAGTGGCCTACCATCCTCTGGCAAAGAGGACAGCAGGACATCCAACTCCTCAAGAAAGCTTGTCAGCTTGGAGGGCGATAGATGACAACAACATGTATTTTTGTGGGTTGCATTGTAGTAATGGCATGGAATTCAAAGGATGTATTGTTACATAGTGAAGCCTGAGGAGAAAAAGTCCAGTTATTATGAATGAGCAAACCTGTTCCCCCAATCGAGGGGTGTGAGAGAAGGAGAAGTTGTTGGAGAGTGCAGCAGGTGTTGCTGTATTCTCAGGACGTATCCATGTCTCCGTCAGTGTCAGGATGCTGAGGGTGGACTGTGTGGCGAAAGCTGGAATAAAGGCAGCTTTGTTCACAGCAGACTGGCAGTTCCAGAGTCCCACTGAGAACGAGAGTGGAGCAGGTGCTGAAGTGCAAAGTGGCCGTAGGTTGTGTGGGTTGCGTTTGGTCTTGCATCTGTATCTTGTGAACGGTCTACAACAGATAACAGGGATGTGCTTGAAGGCATGTGTTATTAGTGAGCTAGACATGTTAGTATGTATGTATAAGTAGAATAATAAAAGAGAATAAATAAAAAATACTTAAGTGCTTTGTTAAGTAGCGCCTTGTCGGTGTCCTTGCTCGGTGGACTCGCACAGGTAGACTCGCTAGTCTTTACCCAAGTAGGTCTTCACACAAGGAGGGCTTAACACGAGGGCTACCACTTCCGCTGCCGCTTCCGCGTCAACATTCAGTCCAATAAATAAACACTTTAAGAGCCGTTCAATGGGAAAAGCAGCCACGCCTTAATGCTACTTAGCACAACAAAGCTAGTCACGTGGTCAGCCGAAACCGAAACTGAGGGGCGCGCGAGGTGACAAGTGCGGGAACAAACGTGACTTCCGTACACCGCAAATAAATTATCCAACACTTTATCAATAAATAATACTCTAAAACAAGTGAAGCACTGTTTGCAGACACTAAAACGACGATACTTGTACACACACTGGATAACCAACCCTAAGTCTAGCAGCGAATAGGCCTACTACGGGACAAGTCAAAACAAATCTAGCAGCGAATACTACGGGATAAGTCAAAACAAATCTAGCAGCGAAAACTATGGGTCAAGTCAAAGCAAAAATAGCGCACGCACACACACACAAACACACGTTTAAGCGACCCGCGTTCAAGACAGTAAACATACAGCACCTGATCTAGCAATGAATACCACTCTAACGACGATAAAAACAATGAAATGGACACACTTACATACAACTGCAGACTCTTGTAGATAGATTGCTTCTAGAATAGGAGTTATATGGACGGAGTTAGGGGTTTGTGAAATAATCTGTGCAGCTGAGTTTTGTACCAGCTGTAATTTATGCTGAAGTTTTTGTGGTAGACCAAATAGAAGGGAATTACAAGAATGCAAGCGGGATGTGACCAGAGCATCTACAAGAGTGGCAGTGCTGTGTGTTGAGAGGGAGGGGCGAAGACAATTTATGTTGCGCAAGTGGAAATAAGCAGACCGGTTAATATTCACATGTCCTTCAAAAGAAAGAGTGCTTATCCAGAATAGCAGTGAAAGTGTATTCCAAATTTCCTAAAAATATAGCCAAGAGGTTGAAGAGAGATTATAAATAATAAAGGGCCCTTTCACCGTGGGGAGCCTTTAGCCTCGTCATACACTATATATGGAATGAATGATGTAGAAGCCTTAGCTTCTGTTAAACTAAGTTAAACTAATTTGCTTCTAACCACAGGTGGAGATCTATAGTTCCAACAACACTACTGTTTGCAAATGTTCGTTGGAACTACAGTTTCAGGAAACAACAAATCAATTAACTAAGCTGGAACTTATGGAACTTGCGACCATATTTGGCTAATGTTTTTTCTAAGTTTTGGGAAACTCATCCCAGCACGATACACCTACATTCTTAGAAAAAGGTACTGTTTAAGGTACTAGAGCTATCTCTGGTGTGGTACCTTCAAGGGGATCTTTTTTGTACCTCTAGTAAACATTTATAACTCATTTTGGGTAGATATTTGTACCTTAAGGATCTATTGTGTACCTTTAAAGGTACATTTATAGGTGTATACCCTTATTGGAATAAATATGTACCCAAAACAAGGGTGCCACCCCAGTGACAGCTTTGTACCTTTAATAGTACTTTTATTCATGAGAGGCTACTACATAAAACATAGGACAATGTTCTCAAATCTATCTCTAAGCCCATTACAAAAAGATTCCACTGCTATAACATATACACAATACAACAGTGGCCTCTTCATCACGTTTAATTGTATTCTCAACAGTACTGTACTTTAGGTAGTAGCTTAAAAAAATCTAAACTTTAAGACAATAACTGAAATGATAATTAAGTTGTCATTATAATAGTCAAAATTTGTTCTGTAAAAATGTATATCCACAACAATTATATATATATATATATATTAGTTAATCTTTTACTTAAATTTTCTGAGCTTCAATATTTAATTATTTTGCTAATTTTTTGATGATATTTGAATATATGTGTTTTTCTTCTCAAAAAAGAGGCAACAATCAAGTCTCATTTATCATTGTGCACTATTTGTCTCTCTGCAGCTCTCTCGTGCTGGTGCTGTCCGTAACCCGACGTATCGCAGTCTTACAGTACGGCAGCTTTTGATATCCATCAGGCTCTAATTCACTGGCCGTGTATCCGCCGTTGTGCCCACCGTCAGTCTGCTCTGGTAAGAGGATACAATAAGAGCGTGTCTGGGGCGCTTGTGAAGGGCACGGCAATCCATCACCTGAACGTGTGATGGATCGCTTGAGCATCTGCGATGAATAGGAACGCAAGGTACAAAACACACTGGGGCAAAATGAGAAGGAATATACATTACATCCATTTAATCATCCAGAGGCTGTAAGCGATGTGGGCAGGGAGGTGCGGGGTCTAGCAAATGTTAACTTCCTCTTTTCTCTGTCATTCCACTTCCTGAAAAACGGCAGGTGCTGTTCCAGATTACATGGATTATGTCGGAGAAGAAAGCTAAAAAAATAGAAAGCAATATAGATGGGCAATTTTTGAAGGATAGAGTGGAAAAAAAAACATTCACATCACAGACAGTGAAAGGTCTTCGCACAAACAGACATCAAGTTTCTTTTGGAATGCTAATTAAACTGCTCACATATTCATTCGTTTGCAGTTTGTTTATTTGAAGTGTGAAATTTTGGAGCTTTTTAAAAACCTGAGGGCATTGTAGACCTGCTCCTTTTCACTGTATTCTTGAAAAAGACAGGTAGCAGACAGGTATTCACATGAAAAATTGACAGTATGTAGCGATCATTGTTGGTGTAAATTGGTGTCCTGACAGGGGAACAGGCTGTTTAGGAAGAGGCTTGAAAAATGCAGAAAGTCAATATGTTCCTCATCCTCACAACCCTTTCCCACCTGTCAATGTGGTCACACAAACAATTATAATATTACATGCACGTTCTTACACTGGTCAAAGCCCTTCAAGGTTAGCATAGATTAGCATAATGCGGCCGTTCCATAGACGTTTTATGGGCGGTACACGGATATGTTAGGGTTAGGGATACTTAAAGCAAAATCAAATAATGAACAGGTGTGATGTCATTTTGAAATAAATCTGGCCAAAAAAAAGGGGGTGGGGGGGGGTGTCTGGGTGTGCTGGATGGCAGAGGCAGGCTAAATACATCTAAATATTGCTATTGTGAATTAATGTGCTGAGTAAAGTAATTTTGTGAAATACGGAGACTCCTGGAAAAACGGGAGTGTTGACAGGTATGTCAGTGTGTGTGACCTGGTCCTTCACCTACCTGTATTTTGATGCAGATAGCTAATTCCAGTTATGTTCCTCAGTCAGTAAAGAGCAACTTTAACACAGGGGTGTGCAGAGTTACCAAGCTGGTGCAAACTTACCTACATCAGTACGATTATACGTGTGGAGCCATTTTATAAGACCATGTCATGAGATTGTTTTTCTTTATTTTGTCTACAAAAGGAACCACATCAATTCAAATACCATTAAGTGCCCAGTCACACAATTTTGATATATGCTGCTTAATTCATACGTCGTCTGCAGCCGAAAGCCTGACAGTTGTAATCGCTGAAAATCTTTTCCCTCCATACAAGCAGTCACATTTCATTCCAAAGATACACCCAAACTTAAGGATGTGGTTAAAAGACATGCAAGAGCCATTAAGCATATGACATCACTGACATCAAGCCTGTGTCGTGGCGCATCTTGAGTTGGCAAAACATTTTCGTTTAAATGAGAGCAAGAATTTTGGCAGACTCTGGGGGACCAAGATCACTGAATAAATTAAATGTGGGTCTGTTATTCACACAAAGAAATAAGAAGACTCTGAATATAAGCCGAATTAAACAGAATGTGTGCAGAAAACAACAGATTCAACATTAACCCCTGCAAACGAATAAATGTTGCTGAAACATGAACCACAGTGAAAAATGTATGCTAAATTCAAATGAAATTAAATAGATTCCCAACATATAATTTCATGATTAAAACATTCCGATACCTTTCACGTCGGTCAATTGATGCTAAATGTTTCTAATTGAAAACCATGTACTTGCCTGCCACGTCATTAGATTGGTGCAAGGGGGAGCTTCTGGGCTCTTGCACAAACGTCACACACCTTCGGAATGAGAACGGTTTACAAAGAATGATCAAGTTAGTCAAAATATTTAACAAACACACATACAATGTGAAACCTGACTGGTAAATGACGGGTGTTTCAATTCTGAAAAATCAAAGCAAGAAAGCTCTGTAGATTTGTGTGTGTCTGGTTTTTCCATTATAATATGTTTCTATTTTTGTATGGAATTATTAGAGCTGATATTAATACCTAATGTAAGTTCTGCATTTATTCATACACCAATTTTAGATAAATAAATGGAAGGCTGGATGAAGAATTGGTAGATGTAGGCAAGAAGAAACAAAATTTCAATAGGCTCTAATGTAATGATGACACTGGCCCCAAGCATCCATTCATTTTATTTACCCTGATATTCAAATGTTATGAGCAATACACACTGTCTCAGATCCATACACACAGGTTAAATATGTTGACTTACAGAATTCTCCCTCTCTGTCTCTCTTTTTGTTGGATGCCCTACGTCCAGCACTGGCAGCAGTGTGTGGAGAGCCGCTACCTGATGAAAAACGAGGATGTCACTGTATTGTTGCAAGGTTAGCACACAATGTAATGGAGAAATGCTGCGCTGGCCTGCCCTGGGGCCTGACCCTGCTCCCCAGGAGCATCCAGTTGCCCAAGATAAACTACTGCAGGGGTTAGGGCGCCCACCCAAACCCTTGCTGCAAATCCACTATAGAGACAAGAGCTGGGCCTGTCCCAAGGAATCCCCCGTAAAGCATTTACACGACCCACTGAGAGCATTATATCAAATGCATTTCATATTGTTCACATGGCAGTTTAATTTATGGCCATTTTATTGTAACTTCCTGGTTGTTAAGAAATGATTGCATTACTTTTCTATAATTACAGCAATTCAAAATGCTAGAGTTTTCCTAGAGGCCAATTGAATTTGCAGATCTGCAGTAGTCATGGAGCTACATCTGTTTGTGTGTCAGATGAATACACAAAATGTGAAGACTTCCAGCTTCATAATGTATATGGGGATTTGCTCTCTCCTCTGTATACACAGTCTAGTAGTGTTGGGGAAGCTACTTTAAAATTGTAATTAAGTAAAAGTGGTTATATTACATTCAAGCTACTCTTTTGAAAACGTTGTTAACTACACTTTAAGATACTAACAAAAATGTGTGTAACTGTGTTGAAGCTACTAAAAGGAGAGGCCCACCCAAAAACAAAAATTCTGGGGCAAATTCATTGGGCCACTTTTGTGCTTGGTGTTTCGAAAAACTGCATCTTACACGCTATCCAACAATCAAGTTTAAGCAGTCGCAATCAATGCTGAAATTTCATTGTCATTCCTTTACATGCAAACATGCCCCCTTTTATGTAAATAGGGCAAACTGTAAAGTGTGCTTCATTTACAAAAATTGTCTGCCGCAATTTATATTGTGCTATTTGCACCAAATGAAAGCAGAAGGAAACGTAATTTTATTTAACAGAGATGCTTGTGTCAATTTTATCGAACATATCAGCTGCAATTAATCAAATGATAATCAAATGATGGTGAAGACCATTATAACCTGGCATATATCCAGACCTGAAAGTTAAAGAGATGATTAAGGTGTTTGGATCACAGTAGTGGAGTGATGATGTTCAGTCATGCCAAAGTGTCAGATAATGGTGGTTTGCTGCACCCTTCGCTGTAGCCCTCTGAATCGACCCCCAAGATCAGAATTGGGTGTGCAATTTTTAGGCATGTTTGCACCATTGCCTGATCTGCATAATTCCTTCAGTGAATCAGGAACTAAACCAGCACAGTACAAATAAGCGGCGCTTTTATTGGGCACAATTAATTGTTTGTGAATTCCACGCTCAGTCATCACATACTCAATGTCATTCTAAACCATATAACTTTCTTCCCAGTGACACAAAACGAGGAATTTTGAATAATGGGATCTATGTTTCATCAAGCGTCGTTCACACAATAACTTGTGCTGTTTTTCCTCAAAGTTTGAGCACGATTCATTGTGAATGAGCTTCTCTCATGTGAAATTGTAAAATGCATTTTAGGCAGCATTATTCCTTTAACCCTTAAATGCATACCTAGGGTCTTTCTGTTGTACATTTATCCATTTAAATTTCGCTTTTATTTTGGCGAAAGCTTTTATTTTGAAGTCCTTTCTGTTTCTTTGTGTTTTTGACAGTAGCTTCTCACTGCCAGAGAAACTGGTCGCAACGTGATTATTAAACCACAAAAGACTGCTATGAAATAAAAATAAATATGTAGTCTGGATGAGCCTCATGCTACAAAGTGAATCCTGAAGAGAAAGATCCTCCAATCAGAGAATCGTGGCAAACAAAGCGCGGAAAATGAGAACTGCAGCGACCGTCCACTTCCATAACACACTGTGAATGACGCAATTGAGTTGATCTTCCTACACTCTCAAACTACTTATATATTTGTATCCATCTAAATAAACTTAAAATATATTGTTTCTATACTTATTATCAAGAACCTAAAATCAATAGTTGTATATATTACTATTGATCTTGATTAGATAATGTCATTCGCAATGGTTCATGGGATTACAGTTCATTGCCGATCATTCCCTTATTAAAGAAGCTAAGTACACAGTCTTGTTGTTGATGTTGCAATTCACTTGGGTGCTGGTTGGTTTGGTTCATGACTTAGAACTCTTTTTTTAAGGATTTTATGAAACCTTTTAAAATAATAAAAAATAAAAACAATGAATAGGAAAAACACTTACGGAACAAGTTGGAATACATTTGAATTGAATTTTATTCTTGCCTTAGCTTGCTCTTTTGTAAATCAGCCTGCACAAATACACAGAAAAGCTATGCTATATTGAAAACAGCTGAGCTACAATCACACTCCTGTAAAATTTTAAGTTATACATTTAGTTAGTGCAGGTGATTTAAACACTGAGCAAAGAGACCAATAGGAGACACAGAGGGACCCCATGGTTCTTTGGACACACAAAAAAAGAAAATGAACAAATCAAAGGACTAGCAGCATTACACACTGTCTCTGCACTTGACAAATAACCGGCTGCCACAGGAATAGTGTGTGACGTGTTTCGGATGGGCACTCTGTCTCCCATGATGCATGCTGTGAGTGCACGAGGGCCCCCTCTTGGCAGAATGACAGCCATATTTATGATCGTTTCAGCTCAATTTGTCCACACGCTCTTGGAGCCATGAGACATAGAAAAAAAGATGGAGTGAGAGGGGAATTTCTTCCTGCAGTGCTTTTACAGTAACTTCCTGCCAGGAGACGGATGAAATGCTGACATCTTCCCTTCTGTTGATAGTTGCAGCATTCAGACTGGACAGAAGAGTAGTATTAAGAGGCCAGTGTTCATGTATTGAACTGGCTCTGGAATGCTCTGAGAAGTTTCTGAGATGCTAATCATCCCGTTTGGCTCCGATCAGGCACAGGAGGATATGTGGGCTGTTATGACAGTTCTGGAACAAAGGTCTCAATTTTATCAACCTCAGTTTGTTCCCAAAACCTGCTTTTTCTCTTAAAGTTTACTCAGTTACTCATGTAATATTTGTAGCTGTACAAATACTCTGCTATTTGGGACTTAAACTCACAACTTCAACTATTTTCAGTAACTGTAATGGTCTCACTGGTTTTCAGCATTGTAAACGCCACATTTTTGGACACTGTATCTAGTTAAATGTAGTTGAAACTTTGAAAATCGCATCTCGAGATCCCTGCATTCTTTTGTACTATGCCCAGCTGTCTTGAACGTGTCCTGTGTGACAGGCACTCATTCTGTAGATGTGCTGCTTGTGAGTTTCCATGAGGCGCGCTGATTGCCCCCTGCTGACTCGGCTGGTACAAATATAAATTTACATGTATTTCAAGCTTTAATTGCTCTTTGATGGTAGGATAGTTGCATAATTTACTTACAATTTAGGAGACTTAATTAAATGTGTAAAATGTTATTTTTAAATAACGTATTGCATTAAATTAACGTGTTAAATCAATAAAATTGTATATTTACTGAATGTACTGTATACAATATGTCCTTTTTAATGAAAGTTAAAACTATAAAATGTTACCAAAGTTATTCAGAGAAACCAAATTAGGGCATATGAGAAACATTCAGAAGCATTATAAAAAATAAAAAAAAGCAGCTTTGGTAAGTTCTTCCATAACGCCATGCACTGGCAGATGTTATAAGCTTTTTAATGATTGTCTGTCATTCGTGGCTTAAGACAACTCAGATAGCCGCTGGAAAAGGAGTCTGAGGTTTATGTGGGGCTCCTGAACAAGTCATGACATCAGTGGGACCATCTGCATGTCTAATCACAGTTTGCCAGCACTGATGACCTCTGCAAGCTGCGCCAGAACAACCCATTATGGTTGTATTCAGTTGAAAATCTGTAAACTGCATCTGAATTTGGGATTAAGAAATGAGAAGCTTTTCACTCCTCATATCCACTCAACTGAGTTTCTTGTTTCCAAAAATATTGTTTTATATTAGTTCTGAAGATTATAGAAAGCAAATAATGATTTCAGAAGTAATTTAACTGTTATTTTGGTAACACTTAATACATTAAGGGTCCCTTTGTTCAGGATTTATAAATGTGTTCATTCATATTTTCAAATGCATTTTAAATAATTCACAAGTTTTACAGCATAAATAAAAAGGTAAACTTCCATGCAATGCTTGCCAAAAAGGGAGCATTTTAATTTAAATGTAAGAAATGCTTAATAAATGCACTTAAGTATACTTACTGTCCCAACTTACTTAGTCCTAGTTGCCTAAAATTCTCTGTAAAAACACTGTTCAGATCTTCATGTTCATTTACATCTACACATTTACATTTAGTCATTTAGCAGACGCTTTTATCCAAAGCGACTCACAAATGAAACACACAGCAAGCAATTTTCCATACAAAGTGTAACAACGTCTGCCAATTTCTTACAATGGCTGGAGTAGTAAAGATATTAGCACTGAAGAAAGAGACAAACAAGGATTTTCTTTTCACACATTTTGTTCAATCACATCATATATCACATAATAAAGACTGATAAACCAAACCAGTCTTTCCCCTATATGCATTTTGCTGCTCCGCTGTTGAATTATGTGGCCCGCAAGCTGATTTCTGAAACGTAGGATAGCAAGGGATCACAACATTGCATTGAACAATCAGTTAGCACTTGAATATAAATGAGCCTTCCCTTGTCATCTTTATAATTTGGAGTGCATTTTGCTTGCTTTAAAAGCAGAATGAAACAATGCTATTCGGGTCAATTATCAACATGGCTTAATCATGTCAGCACGAGGGCAGTGCAGGTGTGGTAATTCGCAGACTGGTCTCAACTGCACAAACTATTTTAAATGTGCTTGTGAACCAGTGAGATGGTGTACTGTCAATGTGCATTTCAATGCATATAACATTTAATATGATTTGCATGGGTGCTACCAAAGCAGGTGCTGGTGCCACATTTTCAATGGGCCCTTGAGGGCAAAAATAAACCATGATGTGGCCCAGGCTGAATTTGAGTTTGACACCCCTGTTTTAATCTATTCTTCAAACAACACGCGTTAACATGGGTCCGGTGTTGCGGGCTTGTGGACGCGCACACAACAGCTTAATTTACAGGTTTCTAATAATTCCTGGTAATTCCTTAATAAATGCTGCATATGTGTCTATTCTATATTAAGGTACATTTTCATAGGTATTTCATGTTGAATAATTGTTATTAAGCAAATATAATGTGAGCTAAAATGGCTCATTATTTGAAACATAATGTATGCAAATTGCCCTCATTATGCTTGTTGTTACAACCACATCTAAATTACTTTGAATGCATTTTTTGATGAATTATTAGTCATCACTGAGCCATTATAAACATGTAACAAAGAGAACGTTAACGTAACGGGTTCCTGTTATTTTGTTCACAACTGTTCTTTGTCTAAAAAAAAATATTTTGTGAGGCTGGTTGACCAACTTGATGATGTCCCAGCCTGGAAATGCTGGTCTGTTTTCTGGTTTGTGGCACTTTTCAGCTGGTCAGTCTGGGAGACCAGCTGTCTGACCAGCTAAACCAGCTGATCACCAGCTTGGCCAAGCTAGGAAACCAGCCAAACCAACTAGCCCAAATGAGCTAAAACCAGCAAAGCATATTAGACTGGTTTAAGTGGCAGCAATGCTGGTCTTTTCAGCAGGATATCTATTAGTTGTCAAGGAAAATATATTGTACCATTGCCATCATGGCACTATCATTTGTGGTGGTGGTGGTAATTATTCTGTGACGTGAATCTGTAATCGGATCCATGCTGGCATTTAAACTCAGTGGAGTGTTCAAGGAGAACCACAGAGCAAAGTGATTGCCCAGAGAGGTTACATTTACAGGACATTTGTTGAGTGGCCTTCCCCAAGATACAACACAATTTTCAGTTATCTAATCCTTCGAACTGTGTCCATAAGTAGACAAGAACCTGGAGTCATTCAACATTGGGATCCAATGGAAATACAAGCTTTATATAAAATCAAAAACTCACTTCATTGACATTCAACAGGAGGGGAAAGTAGAAAAGTACATTGTGAAGGGGCTTTTTGTTGGTGGTTTTTATTAGTGACATTGGGCTGTTTCACTCCAGAGTTTCAGCTCAAGCCCATCTCTTGTACTGCCTTTCTATTGGCAGTGTGGTTGTGGATTCAGGCATAGACCACAAAGATCCAAAATTCCCCTGTCAACACAGCCAATCACTTTTAGTGTGGTTGGAGCCCATGTCAGAGCCCAACTGTGGTAAACATTTGCATTCTTTTGGGAGTGACCAGCCTCAAAACCAAGCCCTAGTCTTAATCCATACTTTCTGGAATCCAGCTGCAGCAACATTTGGATGCATTTCGAAGGGAGGAACACAAGATCACAAGCCTGTCCGAAGTGTGAGTCCATCTGAAAATACCTTAACATCTTGTCTTGTCTTTCAATAGCACCTAAAATGCGCTGGAGAATAGAGAGGACGATTGGATTAATTTGGCTAGTGTCTTCCATCTAGGATGGTCCCTTAGCCTCTTCACTGAATCAAAATGTTGTTGTAGAGTTCTAAGGCTTGTCTCAGAGCCCAGTACTGGAATCTGCTGAAGACTATGGCATTGAGTTCATTTTAAAAAGCCAATATTTTATAGCAGTGGTTCAAACCAACTAGACATTGTTCTGTTTTCTCCAAGGAGATTTAAGTAATGATATGATTTGTTTCTATAGTGATAATTGTTATACAATGTAAATGAATACTGTGGCTATAGATGAATGAATAATGAATATCAAGTGAATATTTGCTTTCAAAACTTTTTTTCTTTGCATGTTCAACATCAGTTAGTGATAGATTGAGTTTATCTTCATAGATTTCCTGTATGGTTTAAAACCATGGAGACCCAGATAAAATCTGGTCTCGGTATTCAAATGAAGAGCCTCTGAAGACCAAAGAAGAACAACACCCACTGAACCGCAAGAGGACACGAGCCGCTCGGCAACATACAATTATTCCGATAACATCACCAGAGTGCAAAAATATCTCCTTTTCCACCTACACAAGTTTCATCACGCTTTGCATGGGCCATGTTACAACACACTATGTTGACACAATAGAAAAAGGACAACCTGTTAACACGCAGCACAAACACAAATTTTAAAATGCAAAGTCAAACTAAAAAAGTTAATTGTGGGTTCAAACTGCATCAAATTGCTTATAGGGTAGTTCACACACACACACACAAAAAAAATGCCATAATTTACCCAAAGTGTTGATGTAACTGTATTATTTTAATTACACAAAAGGAAATGTTAGGCCGACTGTCTGAGCTTCCGTTTTCCATTCATGGATGGTGATTTATACTTTCAAGCTCGAAAAAAGAAAAATAAGCACAATGAAAGTACCATAAAAGTAGTGCACACAACGTCTCGGTAACATTGGTTCCCTGAGATGCGGTGTATGATCACTATGGGATACCGTCCGAGTGTCACGTTGTCACGCCATTTTATTGGCTGATGGCGCTTAAGCAATGCCTCCTAGGGAACTACATCATAGGTTCCGTAAAGGCTCTCGCTTTCGTGCCATTGAGTCAGATTTTCTGCAAAAGGCACAAGCCTATGCAGCTGCTAGAGAGTATATAATATAATATAGAGAATATAATATATATATATATATATATATATATATATATATATATATATATATATATATATTAACGTGATGCGCTTGGTTCGACTGCAAAACCATAGTGTGTTTTTCCAAAAGAGTGACATCCATGCCACCATCAAAAAAATCTAGCAGAGATAACAATGCGTGTCACTTTTCTCGCCAGAAATCCCACGTGATCCAGGAAACGGGCGAATGAAAAAACAGATTAAAATGCCTTGCATCTCCTGATAGAATCCCGAGAGAATAATGGCACCGATGAAGCACTCCACGCGCTGGTTTGCCATCACTCAATTGGGGAAAACTCTCTTTTTCCAGCCCCCTCATTTTGCAGCCGAGCTCACCAGTTCATGCATGATTCCCTCCACCACGAGCAGAGATTAGAATGGGGAGGGGTGGGGCCGCTCCTCTACTGCCTTGTTCATGTGCATTCTCCCAGAACTACACAGAAAAAAACAATAAGGACAAAGGGGCCCATTTTGTTTCCATACCTTCCAATGATGAATTCTCTCATACATCTTTTTTTTTTTTTCATGGCGATGGCTTATGACATGCATGGTCTCTCGCATGCATTGTTTGTCAGAAAATGGCCACTGAACTAGGCCTCAGAGCATGTCCAAGGAGACTCACGCTTTCGCTCAGGGGGAAGGCAACAAACATGAGGAGGATTCTGGTGTCCGTTCGAACTCCTATCTGCACAAAGCCGAAATCCCAAACAGCTCCAGCACACAGAGCTCCAAATTTGGAGGCTGTAGAACTGGAACAAGTGGGGATAACGACTCATGGTGAGAAATTGTCAGCCTCGATGAAGTGACGTTTCTTTGTCGGCTCATGGAAATGTTTGGAAAAAACACTTTGACATTTACGCTGTCAATGACGATTTTACGTGTTTGCAGCTCAAAAGGGACAAAAATAATCCTCGCTTCGACATGAGTTGTTAGAAATAATCATGGGCTTAGACATTTTGTGCACCGAAGGACAGAAAATCTGACTTGATGGAGCGAAAGCCTTTATGGAGCCAGTGACGGAGCACCCTAGGCGTCGTTTAAGCACCATCAAACAATAAATTGGCGTGATTGTATAAGGGCTTCAGACCATGTGACACTCGGACGGTGTCCCATGACATTGATGTCAAATCAGGTGTGGTTAAAGGATGGGAATCACAAGTAATGTAGTAATTCCGGTTCTGATTCCTCTTAATGGTTTCCTTTCCTTAAAGAGTTAGTTCACACAAAAATTGTAATTCTCTCATCATTTACTCACCCTCATGCCATCTTAGATGTGTGTGAATTTCTTTCATCGGCAGAACACAAATGAATATATTTAGAAGAATATTTCAGCTCTGTAGGTCCATACAATGCAAGTGAATGGGTGCCAAAATTTTGAAGCTCCAAATTCCACATAAGGGTAACATAAAAGTAATCCATGAGACTCCAGTAGTTTAATCCATATCTTCAGAAGTTATATGATAGGTGTGGGTGAGCATCAGATCAATACCCAGATAGCAAACCAACATAGAATCAACGTAGAATCAATGTCTTTGCGGCATCAAAATAACGTTAATGTCCAATGTTGATTTCGTATCATTTTGTCATTTTGAATCTATGTCATTCATGCCACTGAAAACAAACATAAAATCGATCTAACTGGTTTGCTTACCTGACGTTGAAATTATGTTGATTTCAGTTGGGTGAAACAATGTTATACAATCTAAATATTTTCTACTTTTGTTTTAAAAATACCAAATACTTAAAAATTAATATATCAGCCTATATATGTAGTCATTATAAAACACAGAACATTCAGTTACTCATTGTTTTATTTATACAAATATATACATATACATAATTCTTTGGAACTTTTTCTATAGTATATAAATCATAATGCTTAACAGCTAAATGTAGAAAAATGACTTTACACTGTTGCATTCACAAATGGGTGTATAATAACAAATTATAGGCTAATACAGTGTCAAATTTACAGGTTTTAAAAGTTAGTTCAACCATCAAATTAAAATGCTATCATCACACACACACATACACATGTTGTGACTCTAAAGCGATGGTTTAATGGTTTAATTACTTAAATATTGATCTTTTTTGCAACAAAAGTGATCATATCACTTTAGAAGATATCCATTTAACTGAAAAGTGTGATCAATGATGAGAAAGTTTTTGCTAACTTTGCTCTGTTGAGACGTTCCTCCCTAAAGGTAAAAGAAAAGACATCAATCACAGTGAAACTGCATTTCAACAGTGGGTCATTCCGGAATAAAATCAAGTCTTCTGAATGTAAATTCTATAATTATAAAGAAACAACAGGTTATTCTATTTTAATTCCACCCTACAGTATAAACATTATCTTTAGATATTTGCCGTTACAATACAACACTCAGAAAGAATACCACTGCAGTAAATCCACACCAAAGAGGCTAAAAAACAGGAGACCCCCAATCCCTAAAAAAAACACAAAAAAAAACAACTTAAATATTGATCTGTTTCTCTCCCACACCTATCATATCATGTCTGAACACATGGATTTAAAGGAATAGTTCATCCAAAAATGAAAATTCTCTCATCATTTACTCATCCTCATGCCATCCTTGATGTTTATGACTTTCTTTCTTCAGCGGAACAAAATTAAGATTTTTTTAGGGGATTTTCTCAGCTCTTTTGGTCCATACAATGTAAGTGAATGGGTGCCAACATTTTGAGTGGTCCAAAAATCACATAAAGACAGCATAAAAGTAATCAAGTGGTTTTATCCATATCTTCTGAAGAAATTTGATGGGTGTGGGTGAGAAACAGATCAATATTTAAGTCATATTTACTATACAATGAAATGTATTACTTGTCAACTAGCTTTATAAGTTTTGGTTTTCATTATGACTGTACTTTGGATTAACTGCTGTTGTTTTTAAATGTGCTTTATAAATACATTTTGAATTTATTTGACAAAATTCTCCCTGCTCAGTCAGGCTGCACTTTAACTTTCATATTCTTCTTCTTGTATTTTTGGTGATTCACATGCTTCATGCATACTATTGGGCAGGAAGATGAATTTCAAGAAATCATTGACTTAAATATTGACCTGTTTCACTACCACACCAATAACATCATTTCAGAAGAAATGGATTTAACCACTGGAGTCATATGGATTACTTTTATGTTGCCCTTATGTGGCTTTTTGAGCTTCAAAAGTTTGGCACCCATTCACTTGCATTGGATGGACCTACAGAGCTGAAATATTCTTCTAAAAATCTTCATTTGTGTTCTGCAGAAGAAAGAAAGTCATTCACATCTGGGATGCCAAGAGGGTGAGTGAATCATGAGAGCATTTTCATTTTAGGGTGAACTATTCCTTTAAATATTATTTTTGTACTTTTGAGGAAGAAATTTGGATGTATTCTATTGTTATTACATACACTGCCCTCAGTAGCCTGTTTACAAATGATGAGATCATTTCGAAATGTAAAAAAAAAAACATGATAACATTTTTCTTTTATTCATAAAATATTTATAAATTTGCACTGATTAAAACAAAATTGTACACTTTGTTATATGAACAACTAGTCAGCTACTGCTCTGTTTGAATTCTAACATGTATCAAGTACAACATGATAGGACACAGTCAAATTTCTTATTTCTGTATCCAACTTGGACATGACTAAAGTCAGAACATTAATTCAGGATCCGCTCTGACTGATGTTTTAGTGTTTTAATAAAAAAATTACAAAAAAATAATCGTAAGAGTGATTTGTTTGGGAACTGCACTACACAGGTAAAGCTGTATGTTTTGTTTCACTCATGAGAGTCATTTGTTTGGGAATTAGCCTACACTTGTAGCACTGTATGTTCTTCTGTCACTCCCTCAATGTTGTGTCGAATGTCTCATGGCTCATGTACTCATTGCGAGAACATGACCATGGCAGCGTTGCAGTCGCGGATCTCTTTCCTCGAGGTGAATGCCACTTCAGCTGCCCCCCACTTCGCTGTTTCTTCCCACGGGATTGAGGACGACATGGATGGCGATGAAGGCGATATGGGGATAACAACGGGTTCGGTAAATCCCCACGAACCACCTGCCCCCCGACATGATCGCTCGCTTCCGTCCGAGCTTGGGATGAGTGTGGCTCACCTCACAGCCAGCCGGCATTCTCCCTTGAGCCCCTGGACTTGGATGATGACATCGACACTGCATCGGAGAGCGTCCAGGCGTCTGACACAGAAGACTCAACTGGGCTGCCAACTTCAGGCCAGCCCACCCAGCCCGGGCTGCCATGAGCGTGGGCTTGGACTGGAACCCTGAAACCCTCCATCCTCCCCACAGCCTTCGCAACAACTGGTACCTCGGCTCCAGGCACTGCTCACAGCACCCCCCGGTACCGTTCTTCCCAGAAGTGCATGACGAGCTGACATGGTCGTGGAGGGCACCTTTTACTGCCCATATCCGACCCCTCCGCTTGTCCGCTCTCACTATCCTGGATGGCGGGGTGGTCCACAGGTACATGGAGATCCCCCAGGTGGATAGAGCGGTTGCGATCCACCTGTGTCCTGAGAACGCCACCATCTGGCAGAACTGCCCGGTACTCCCCTCCACAGTCTATAGGATGACGTCATCATTAGCCTCCAAAGCCTACAGCGCCATCGGACAGGCCGCCTCCGCCCTGCATGCCATGGCTCTCCTACAGGTCAATCAAGCCAAGGCACTTAAAGATCTGCTCCTGGGTAGTCCCGACTCCGACATGCTGCAAGAACTGCGCTCTGCCACCGACCTCTCTCTCAGAGCCAGGTCACAGCGCAGGCACTTGGGCGGGCATGGCCACCCTCATGGTCCAGGAGCACCACCTCTGGCTGAACATGGTCAAGATGCACAATGTTGACTATTCACGATTTCTCAACACCCCTTTCTCCCAGCTCGGCCTCTTCGGTGACACCATCGACGACTTCACCCAGAAGTATTTGGCGGTGAAGAAGCAGACGGTGGGGATTTCTCACATCATGCTGCACAACCACCTTGCCCCGCCTGCTTGCCAAGGGCATCCCCCTGCGACCAAACAACAGGCAGCTCTGCCTCAACCTGGGCCCAGCTCTCAGCCCCAGTTTCGAGCAACTCACAGGCAGCGTACGCCCCCCATCTCCAGGACCCCTTCCAGGACCAGGAAAGCTCCGAAGCACTCCTGAGATGGGTGACCCAGGCAGTCAGATGTTTACCCCAGAGCTGGTACCAAGACCATTCTGTCCACTGGTGAAGGGACAGGAGGAGAATCCTTTGAATTGTTTTCATTATTTTTAATTGCCTCACCGCCTTCGGGCTGCGGTACCCACATTCTCAATAAAAGAGCGATTTCCTCACTCCCTGGGTCATCCAGCCGACGCACGCCGTTCTCACGGTCCCGGCTCCTTGGACGCAGTTCCCACACCTCCGGCCCCACGACTGCACAGCCCTGGCAGGCCAGTACTGCAGAGTTCCGAAGACGCCTCTCTAGGACCTCTTCCTCAGTCTTTAACCTGCCCCATTCCGGGTGGGTGGAGCAAGGTAAGTGTTAGATAATTTTGTCCCCCAATGTGTTTAATTTATTTTCTTGATCTGCAATCCCCATCTCGATACGGCTCATCTGAGGGAAGAAAGACATGACACAGACACCCAATGCTATCAGATCCTTCTTCCACGTTTATTGCTCAGCACTTTGTTATATGGTCCAGAAAACCACATTCCACTGGACCCCCACCAATGGAATAGCTCATTACCTTATATGGGTGTGACATACATTTGAGCTACGTGTGAAACGTGAGAGTAGAGACAAGAGACACATTCCTATAGAACATCCTTCAAACAGGGAACAGTTGCAGTTACACCAACTGAAAACGTTTAAAAGATGCCTCCATTATTCCACATTGCCCACTTTGATCCTGAAAGGATCACATAACCTTCTCAACCAACTTCAGTATCAGGTATACTTAAATAATGGAACATGTTGATATTATGCCTGTTTATCATCACATTCAACTTTTGCATTAGTAATTGTAGCAAACATGGGCCAAATAATAACATAAGTACAATGCATCCAGCAATCGATATAATGGAGGACATCCAGGGTGCGAATCACCCAAACATATTGAAAAATTGTCCCCATTTTCCCTGATGTTATCAGCTAATTCTTTATTCAACTTATCCATTTTCTTTCATACCTTCATAAATTCACCATCATCATCAGTGTGACCTGGGATGTATGTACAGCATTTGTCTCCAAACATTTTACATACTCCTCCTCCATCTTTAGTCAAAAGGTAATCCAAACATTTAATACCTCTTGGCTGTCCAACACTATCTAGATATACTTCAGGGTCACTTGAGGCATCACCTTCTAATTACCTTCGTTTCCGGGTGTTTACCCGCACCTTCATAACAGAAACATCTTCCTGTAACATTTCATAAAACATAAATCATCATATATTATTTCTAGGAATTGGAATTACACATGTGACTCCTTGCTGTTGTGTTGATTCTGAACGGGCATAGGCAAGCACAACCACCTGCCATATGCAGAGTGTCAGTAGGAATGTCTTCATGTTGACTGTTCCGGGTCCCTCCTCAGGTCCTCCTAATTCGCAGATTCCCGGTTGGGCACTGGCGCTCCGTGTTCAGCTCCTCCAGTGCTTTCACCGTTCACCCTGAATCAGTAAGGCCCTCCTCTGGAGCAAGCTTCACGCGGCTTGCGTGGATCCACTGTGGTTGAAGATCAGTCAGCACCCCCATTCTGGTCACTGGCAGTACAGTAGTTGGGCCCACTTTGGTTCACCTAAATTCGTTGGATTCAGACACTTTACCAAAACCTGCTGATTTGGAACAAATGGATGAGTAGTGCTTTCTGCAGGCAGAGGGAGAGAGAGAGATATCATTATTTATGTCATTTAATATTTTAATGAGGGAATCCACATATTCTGCAATCACCATCTCCGTGTCACCTGTGGAGAGAAAGCCAGCGCAGCCTTTGACCCAAAGGGTCGGGAAAGGCTTACCCATTAGTATTTCAAATGGAGAGATTAACAACAGAGGATGGTGACATTCTGAGCTCATTCAGCCGAATCTCTGTGTTATTTATTTTGCCAAATTTTCACCATTTTATCATTTTACCTCACACACGGGAAAGCTTCTGTCTGTTTAGAACAGCAGTTTCGAGTGTGGTAATGAGTCGTGCTTTGTAGGCTTCTGTCTGTTGTACGTTAGACATGAGTCCAGGATACATTTTACTGCATTTTTTACCCCATTTATGCAATAAGTTTGATTTCACTTAATTTGAGGCCCAATGTTGTCAGATTCAGATGGATTTGCCTGTAACAATTTAATGTCATTGTCTTTTACCAGTGTTGATTGTATCATGGAAAAAGTCTCTTCAGCCTGATTTAGGTCTGGACTTACCATAACTTCCCTTGCAGCCCACTTTGCTACCATCAGCATACTTCGAGTCTGTGTATATATCGATCTATGTAACTTTAGCCAAATGGCATGCTCTGATCAACGCAAACAACTCAGCAGCTTGTGCAGATTTATATGGGAGTGAATAAGCTTCAATAATTCGATTCAGAAGAACTGTTACAGCATAACCAAACCAGTATACGCAATTGTCTTGGATACGGCTTGGAACAGGACCCATCAAGTCAATGTTCAGTGTTCAATGTACCAATGGTCCCCCTCCTCCAGGGCGGATGATGAAACATCCGGCCTGCATAAAGTACATGTTTTTAGGCAATTGATGCAATCATGTGAATCGTTGGAAAATTCATCTCGAGTCAGCAATTTGTGTAATGATAATGTTGGGCCGTGTACAACGGAAGTTGGTTTATTTGTCCGATTAGCAGTAGCCAATAAAATAATTTCATACCCTGATCAACGTTGTGTATTATTGTTCCTACCTAGTGAGAGGTGTTCACAACTAATGGATGTGAGAGAACAATACGTTCTGCATGTTGTACCATCAACGCTGCAGCAGTCACTGCTCATAAACATGCAGGGAGGCCTTTGGCGACCGCCTCTAAAATATTTTTGACAAGTACGCCACTGGTCTATATGTTCCGCAATGGGACTGAGCGAGGATCGCTGCTGCTGCGCCTGCTGCCTCGTGCACATACAAATGAAAGGGTTCATTGTGATTTGGTAGCAATGTCCATTTCAGCAGTCCTCTTGATAGGTTCCTCAGCCCTTGAGAGTGTTGCTTCTCTCAGGATTTTGTCATATAACGAGCAGTTTGTCACCCATGCTCACAATAGTTCACTAAACCCAAGAAGCTTTGCATTTGAGTTTTTGTTTTAGGGTGTTGGAAGGTAGTAATCGTCTTCACTCTGTCCTTGGAGAGACGTACTGTTCCTTCTTGTAGTTCATGACCCAGATTGATAGTTTAGTTTCACCCATTGCATCTTTTCTTTTGATGGCTTGAAGCCAGCCTTTGCTAGTACATTGCACACAATAGTTGAAGCTGCTGTGCATGACTTGATGTTCGGGCAGGAAAGCAGGATGTCGTCAGCATATTGCAATAGACAGGTGGCAGCTTGGTGTCCTTCAAAGTAGCGTGCACTACAGCAGAGAACACAGCAGGCGAGTCTCTAAATTCCTGGGGCATTCTGTTACTGTTGGCCTCCATATGTGAATGCGAACAGCGGCTGCGTAACAGGCATGACTGACACTGAAGAATGCAGAACACAAATTAATAATAGTAAAATCAGTGTGAACTACTGAAATTTAGTTAGTGCACACATCCGGCACCACTGGTGACATTTGCATTAATTTTCAACTCTTACTTTAATCGCCATGTATTATTAGCTTTCTTCATAGGATTAATAGATGATTTATATGTGTGAATGGATTCATAAATACCTTGTTTCAGACACTGTATTAATACCTTTTAATACCTTTGTTTTTGACAGTTTGCATTATACTGTTGATACTTTTTGTAGTATACTGGCAAGTTAGAGTGGAGTTTTGCAACATATGGTCTTACGTCAATAAGGCCCGCCTCATCTTGTGGGCGGCCCATAGCGCTGGGTCGACGTTAAGCATTTCCTGTTTTGCAGCACAAGTGCTGACAGACGTTGATCTGCAAACTTCTCCGCAATGACCTGTATACACAGACTGACAATATACTGAGGGAAACAGCAATTGTAATGAGTTAGAATCAAAAGTCGTTTTTTTTCTCCAATTTTATGCATCGTATCACAGACCAGTGGGCAGAACGGAGAGTCAGGCAAAATCATGAAATCGTGCATTTTAAACAAGTTTTGTGTTATCTAGAGATGTTACGAGTAATTTTGGTGTCATATGACACTTCACAGGAATGCCATTAATTCCCACAGAGTTTAGAGTGCGTCCCGTAATAGAGCTCTCACAGCAATGCGCTGTTAATGAACTTTTAGATGTGCCCGTATCGATGATAAACGTATGCGGTTTATATATATATACAGTATATCTGGTAATTCTTTTCATATAGTCAGCCTCTCTGACAATGTTAGTGAAACGATTTTATATCCGTTTGGGCACTTGATAAAAGGAAATGCAGCTGTTGTATCTTCGCTCGTATCTTTCTTTGAATCTGAATCAGATCCGTCCGCGGCTGCAGCGAATGAGTTGCCTTTAAATTGTGTTCAATCGGGATACAACAGTGCGCATGGTGTCTTTGGGAGGTTAGGGGTTAAAGCTTTGACACGACAATATCATATTTAGGCGGCTTGTTTTGAAACAGAAAGTGCTGTGTGCATTCGATTAGTCTCTTTTCGTTCAGGACCTTTGTCCCAGAATGGTTTTATTTTCTACCATAACTCGTATAATTATTTTATGTATTTATAATCCCACTGAGGGTGCTTTCACCCTTTTTAACCATAGATTTGATTTACTCATGAATTGATCTAATTACGTTTTTCTTTTTTATTCTTCTTTTTTTCTTTCTCCTTTCTCTGACCACCCAGCCAAATTGCTGATATATGGCTCAGTATTATAATCTTGTTTATTACAAAACATTCATTGTTTTGGAGTTTCGTTCCATAGAGGACGGCTTTTTCCTGTCCCATAATGTCACCTTTTTAGTAATAATAATACAAACAATTTCCCGAACGACACGGTTCATGCAGAACAATAATGCAGATCAAATTCTCTCCGTCTTTTCCATAGGACAATTCCCGTCCTCTTCCTATTCATACCAGAATAAGGATATCCTTAAAACTACTGCTGCGGTTGTGGGGTTTTCCCTATATTATAATAGAGCAAAACCCTCCTTCCTATTTTATAATAGGGCAAATTCATCCCTTCTAAAGGGGCCCCCGAGCAGAGTTATTAACAGAGTTAATATCGAGCCAAATTAAACTACATTAAACTACGTTTTGTTCAATCTCTCATCAGACAGGAAAACTTGATACTTAAATCAATCTTACCTTGTCTGGAGAAATCCCGGACGAGCCCCCAATTGTTAGATAATTTTGTCCCCCAATGTGTTTAATTTATTTTCTTGATCTGCAATCCCCGTCTCGATACAGCTCAGCTGAGGGAAGAAAGACATGACACAGACACCCAATGCTATCAGATCCTTCTTCCACGTTTATTGCTCAGCACTTTGTTATATGGTCCAGAAAACCACATTCCACTGGACCCCCACCAATGGAATAGCTCATTACCTTATATGGGTGTGACATACATTTGAGCTACATGTGAAACGTGAGAGTAGAGACAAGAGACACATTCCTATAGAACATCCTTCAAACAGGGAACAGTTGCAGTTACACCAACAGAAAACGTTTAAAAGATGCCTCCATTATTCCACAGTAAGTGCTTTGAGTCTTTTCTCAGCACCCAAGTCACGGGAGTCTCTTCTGGCTCCCGACACGCTATCACCTGCTCCCCCCCACCGTGAAGCCCCGCCCAGTATGTAAAATGCGATCGTCCCGTTAGTTTGAATGCATTTTACTAACGGGGCTTTCACTTCCCAATCCATCGCGCTGGCTGGCCAGGAGCCATCCAACTCGGCTACACGATTCAGTTCGCCCGGCTCCCACCTCATTTCAGCGGTTTTCACTCCTGGGGCATATGGCATCCTCAGTGGCAGGTTTTGCCCAGCGGACAGTGGAGGCTCCACCCCCAGGTGGTCCAGCTGATTTGGGACCAATTTGGCAAGGCACAGATAGATCTCTTTGCCTCCCACGACAACTCCCACTGCCTGACAGGAGCTCCTCTCGGGACAGATGCACTGGCATACAGCTGGCCCCGGGGGCTGCGCAAGTACGCATTTTCCCCAGTGAGCCTTCTTGCACCGGTGCTGTGCAAGATCAGGGAGGACAAGGAACAGGTCATCCTGGTGGCCTCTTATTGGCCCTCATGGGCCTGGTTCTTGGATCTCATGCTCCTTGCGACAACACCTCCCTGGAAAATTCCCCTGAGGAAGGACCTTCTTTCTCTGGGACGGGGCACCCTCTGGAACCTCTACGTCTGGCTCCTGGATGGGATGCGGAAGATCTAGTGGATCTACCACCTGCAGTCGTAAACACGATCAACCAAGCCAGAGCTCCCTCCACCAGGCAACTTTACGCCCTAAAGTGCCGCTTGTTCGTGAATTGGTGTTCTTCCCAAGCCGAAGACCTGCATAGGTGCGCGGTTCAGTCAGTGCTTTCATTCCTGCAGGGGAGGCTGTCCCCCTCCAACTTGAAGGTGTATGTAGCTGCTATCGCAGCCCACCCCAACAAAGTAGATGGCAAGTCCCTAGGTAAGCATGACTTGATTATCGGGTTCCTAAAAGGCACCTGGAGACTGAACCCTACCCAGCCTAGCCTATTCCCCTCCTGGGATCTCTCAGTGGTCCTCTCGGGCCTTCAGAGACCCCCCTTCGAGCCACTTGATTCAGTTGAGCTCAAGGCCCTCTCTGATGGCCCTCCTGATCACATTAGCCACCATCAAGAGGGTTGAGGACCTGCAAGAGTTCTCTATCAGCGAAACCTGCCTGAAGTTCGGTCCGGCACATTCTCAAGTTATCCTGAGGCCGCGACCGGGCTACGTGCCCAAGGTTCCTACGACCCCCTTCAGGGACCAGGTCGTGAACCTGCAAGCACTGTCCCGGGAGGAGGCAGACCCAGCCCTTTCGTTGCTGTGTCCGGTATGTGCTTTGCGTATCTATTTGGACTGCACGCAGAGCTTTAGATGTTCTGTGCAGCTCTTTGTCTGCTTCAGCGGACGGCAGAAAGGGAACGCCGTCTCCAAACAAAGGTTAGCTCACTGTGTCGTTGATGCTTATCACACCCAGGCCATGCCTGCCCCCTTGCGGGTTCGAGCACACTCTATGAGAAGTGTGGCATCCTTGTGGGCAGTGGCCCATGGCACCTCCTTAGCAGACATCTGCAGAGCAGCGGGCAGCCCCGCTGCCCCGGTCGCCATGCTGTAGAGTCCCCCCTCATTAGGCTGGACCTACCACTGCGCCATTTCCCATGTAAGGCTTCACAACCCTCGTGGTGTATTTCCCACATATTACCTCCCCCTAGACTGGGCAGAATGTGGCCTCCGCAGGGTATTTTCCCCCTGAAAGAATAGGACCGGGAAAGACCGCCTTCCCCGACGCCTTTCATAGCGTTAAGATAGCCCCAGCCGCTTCACGTCCTATGTGAGAGACATAGTGAGAGAAAAGGCACACTGCCGGGCTTGCTCCCATGCTAGTCATGTAGCACCTTTTCCCCCCCTCAGGGGTGCGGGAACACAGTTGCCTCTAGCACGCAGTAGCCTCCTTGCACCAATTTTGACAGTTCACGTAACACGGTCAGTGCATGCCATTTTTAGATGGGACCCCTTGTTTCACTTCATTCGACACAACGTCGAGTGAGTGACAGAAGGGGAACATCATGGTTACTGTTGTAACCTCCGTTCCCAGGGGGAAGGAATGAGACATTGTGTCCCTCCTGCCACTGCACTAGACCTACCACTGTAAATGGCCGTACCTTATTTTCGGCTCCTCAGTGCAAAATCCTGACTGGCACTCGCTGCCCTGCTTCCCTTTATACCCGTATGTCCGGGGCGGGGCATGGAAATTCTGTCTGCCAACTTGACATTGGCCTTTTCTCAGGTTCAGAGGTACGTTTGGCATCCCAGGAAGACCCCTTGTGTCACTTCATTTGACACAACGTCTCGTTCCTTCCCTCAGGGAACGGAGGTTACAACAGTAACCATGACATTTTCTGCTGTAGATTCAAGAGTAATTTGTTCAGAAATCAGACTAAACTTATTGTACTATATGTTTCACGTCATAGATTCAAAAGAAACTGCTCATCGGAGTCATTTGTTCAGGAATCTGACTACACTGGCCATGCTCTGTATTTCACACCACAGATTTAAAGGGTTAGTTCATCCCAAAAGTTTCATCTTTGGGTATACTTTAGATTGACAAAGGATATACTATAGCTTGAAATATTTTTCCAATGCCCTAACAAAGTGCTACGGCCACTGGGATGCATTATCAGCACTAGCTCTATGATTCCACCCCTCCACTTTTCATTCAATCCCTCACCACCCTGATGGAGTGGCAGTTTATCATCTTACCTATGAGAGATGAGATAAGATGGAGCAGAGCCATGCAGCTGAATGCATCAAGTGCGGGGTTCCAGGTGAAGAGCATGGGGTTAATAGCCCAGACAGTATACTACAGCAACTTACTGTAATATACTTGGCTGCCAGTTCTCTGCTAGACCCCCAAGGAGGGAAGGACAAGACCTAATCTGTATTCAGCCCTGACATTGTCCATATCTGAAATGGTACATTAGCGGGGAACTCTCCCAATAGACTGGTGCCCTTCACTTTGTATTACTTTATGTTGATAAAGAAACAAAATCACACATGCCATCGTTTTTCATTGTTAGCAGTTATTGGGTCAAGCCCAAAGACTAATTGAAATGCATGTATTTACAGTTAGCATGTGCAGAGGTGCTTTTTCACCCCCACCTTTAGAGCTGTATTGTACACTATCCCACGCTTCCCAAGTGTCTCTTTGAGTTTATATATACAGTCGTTATTATTCATTTTCCATGTCAACAGCCATTTGACAATGAGCACAAGGTTTAAATGGCGTAAAATCAAAAAACAGTAAAGCATATCAGCCCTGTGAGATGATCTGGATTTCCACTCAGAACAGACGGGTGCTGCTGTGACGCAGTTTGAAATCACCTCCCTCTCTTCTTCAACTCTCTCAAAAAAGTCTATCTATCAATTATACTTATCAGCCTTTTTTCTATTGCACTTTTCACAATACATATTATTTCAAAGCAGCAATACAGAAAAGTATACCTTAAAGACACCGCGAGTAAGCCAAAGGCTACTGTGGCCAGGAAAAACAACTCCATAGGATGTTAAACTCCAGAAGGTGTTCCACTTCATACAATATTCAAGTAGTGGTGGAAGAAAACCCTTGGGAGAAACCAGACTCAGCTGGGAGAGCCAGTCATCCTCTGGCATTGAAATAAATGTACACAAGCCAAACATTGTCTTGTTATGTAATATGTGTAATAAAATGTTAAATATAAGTTAAATATCAAAAAGGCCAACAAACTAAAACATTAAATATATATAAAATAAAAACACACAGAAAAATTAAAGGAATAGTTCACCAAAATTTTTTAGAATTAACTCACCCTCATGCCATCTCAGATTTTCTTTTTTCGGCAGAACACAAATGATAATATTTAGAAGAATGTTACTCAGCTCTGTAGGTCCATACAATGAGAGATTTTTGGGTGAACTATTCCTTTAAGCAAGTTAAATATGGCAAATAAAATAAAATAAAAAAACAGAAACTTTTGCAAATATCTATCTTCCAATATCAATTCAAAATATGAGATTACTTATAAAAATATGTTTATATAATAAATATGAGACAAAACAGAAATGCTTAAAATAAACTCTGAATATTAAGCAATTTTAAAAACTATGGTGATTAAACAACATAGAGCTGTCGGTAAAGACGTTACACAAGTGGTGGAGTAATAACCTTCATGGATATAAAATTATAAATGCTCATTTACATGTACACCAGAAATCTGTTTAATGCACGAAACCTTCTGAAGACAATAAATCGGCATCGTTTAATGAGACAGATACTGTACAAACACTGCAATAGTGGGGTTTCCCTCTACGTCAGACTTCGGTGTCCCACCGATGCATTTGAGCACATACGCACAAGTGCACTCTTCAAAAACATACAAACGCCACTTACTCTAATGCGTTAACATGGAAACATATGATATGTTCTCTGACAAAAATAATTTGTGTTAAAGCACTTTCTCTTAACAGCCTTTCATGATGAGCTACATTCGCGTTTGGCTTTTCAGAATGCCACATTCTGCAAAACCCCGGAATAAGCTGTTTTCTTAAATGCATGTAAAACACGGTCAAAGTGTTCATATATAATCTTCAGAGAAGTGAAATTATGTACACACCGCAAACTGACAAGTAACTGCTTCTAACCACAGGTAAAGAGCTCAGTTCTAACCAATCGACTGTGCGCTGCTGTTTGTGAATGTTTGATGGAACTGCGGATTCGAGGAACACCAAATCATTGAACTGTGTTGGTAATGATGGAACTTGTGACCATAGTTGGCTAACAATACATTTAAGAAAAGCACCCCTGGACGTGCCGCTCAAGCAAACCATGGAATGTTTTAACAGCGCAACAGCTTTAAGTGAATTTATTTAGATATGTTTGCTTAAAACAAAAACAAAGATACTGAATATGAATGGTATCTTCTACAGTGTGTACTTAATATCTCACATCATTTTAGTTATATTAGCTACATTTTACTAAAACTTTTGTTTCCTGGGTCAGTTTTTCCAGATCAGTTATTATACTTCCCTGATTCATAAAACTAACATGGCCTCAGTTTAACTTATTACCACAGAGCAGCATCTCACTAGCATCGAATTAGGAAAAGCCGTGTTAAAACCCACTTGATTAAATCCATCGAGGGATTTGTTTTTTTTCAACTCTGCCTGCGTTCTCCAGGTTCTGATGGGATTAATCTGCTAATTGCTCTCAGGTCAATTAAGAGTCGGTTCTGTGATGCAGTCTTTACAAACTGGAGAGCTAATCGGATTTAATCCTTAGCCTTTCCTCTCTGATTTAAAACAGAAAACCGTCTGGGATGTGCTGAAACATTACACAGAGCTGTGATTCAATTAAAAAACACTTATGTTAATGTTCAGACCACAATTTACTGTTCCTCATACAGGAGTACAATTTCACCAATAAAACTGTTGGGATTTGATCAGACCACAAAAACAAACACACACACACACACACACACACACACACACACACACACACACAACAACAACACGATGCTTGTGCCAGGCTATGTGCACGTTAAGGCCACGTGAAGTGTCGAACGCCCGCTGGCAGGAGGTCATGGGACAGATCCAACAGGTCTAAAGGCATAAAGAGGTGCACATCACACACACACACACACACACACACACACACACACACACACACACACACACACACACACACACACACACACACACATATATTGGTGCAGCTATCATTATGAGGACTCTCCATAGACATAATGATTTTTATACTGTACAAACTATAGATTCTATCCCCTAACACAACCCCTAAACCTAACCTCACAGAAAACATTCTGTATTTCTACATTTTCAATAAAACATAGTTTAATATTGTTTTTTAAGCAATTTGAATTATGTGGACACTAGAAATGTCCTCATCAATCACATTTATGGCATAATACCCTTGTAATTACCAGTTTATAACCTAAAGAAAATGTAAATACACACATAAATACCAATTCTGATTAAACGCACACTTCACTCTCCTTCCAATTTTTTTAAATGATTCAGATGCAGTGTGTAAATAAAGTCAAGAGTTTTTATACTTATATTTAACTTTGAAAGAACTAAATTGTCCTTCAGTGTGATAAATGAAATTTTAAAAGTGTGAAAATTCCATGTAGTTTCTCAATTAATGAGGTACAAAAATCTGCATTAAATAGAATTAGAGAAAAACATATTATGTCAAATTATTTCAGATATATAACATACCGTCTATGCTTGAAAAGTTACCAACCCAAATATACTAAATTAAAATTAAACGAACATGGAGGTAAAAAATTGGAAGAAGTTATAATCAGAAGTGGATTTCAGATGTTAAAAACTATCTATGGTCTAGTTCATGATGTCAGAGAGGACACAGGAAGAGCTGAGAAGGGAGAGCGAGTGGTGCTCATAAATCTGACCCCTACATAATAAAAGCTCATCCCAAATCCCGGTTTGCCCTGCTCTTCCTCTTAAATGACATTATGAATGAATGGCATAAAGGGGTGCACATCTGCTCCTCCGCTGGGCTGACCTGTGGACCGACACACTACATCATTGATAAACACCATCCATATACACATATACAGTTTTTTCAATTGGACACACACAAGTCACAGAATCATTGACCCATTTCTTCAAACTACATACACAAAGCCCATTATAAAAAAATTGACTCCACATTTTCAAAACCTTACAGAAGGAAAACCTCACTACTTCTGAAGAACTTTACCCACAGCAGTCAAAACGAATCACACTCGGAAAAGAATTTATGTTGCACACACAAAGCATCAGTTTACACACTGCGATCACGCTTTCTCATCAAATTGAATTTTATTCAGATTGACCAAACAACAATGTTACCCCAATACGGTAGGTGGCTCAACGCACCATTCGGCTGGTCTTCCCTTCGCCTATGACAGATGGAGCAGAAGAAGTTCTTTACAAGCAGACTGATAAAAAAAATCAGATTTTTTCACAAGCTGCTGCAACGATGAAGAGTTTGTTGTTGAGTTGCTCAATGAGAAAGAAAACATTTGAGACACTTCACAAACTATATCAGTTCACCTGCTGGACGAGATGACTGGCAGTATTATCATGTGTGCACAGTTTGAGGGGCGATTAAAAAGAATTGAGAGCAAAAAATTATTACCGCAGGGTTTTTGGGCTGCCACCTGAAATTTTTCTCACTCAAATTTAAAAGCTCCCTGTTCACACGTAGAGTGGGCTAACTGAATAAAAATGGTCTCATTTTACAGATAATCCCCTATATTTTAAGAAATGATTGAAATAATTAATAAATAACATTTTTATTTTTAAATTTTTTTACAATTTTAAGATAGACATTTAAAAAAATACATATTTTTTAAATGTCTAAAGTTTAAAAGCATGCAATTATTTTATTCCACTGGATGGCAGGAAGTACTAGAACATTTTTTTTTCCTCTATCACCTTCCATCACATTATACTGATCTGAAATATAATGTCATTGGAAAGCAGAGAATCCCAGCTTTACAATGATGTGTAACATTTTATTTTCTACATGTCAGAACCTATTTTACTGATGATTTGTTTTGTTGTAATTTTTTTTGACACAACATTGGATTATTCATCCAAGCAAGCTAACAAACAGGAAAACAAGTAATTTCTTTAAATAATTTTAAAGCTAACAACCCAAGGTAAGATTTTATATAAAGTTTGAGGCTATTTGGGTTTACAGACAGGGTTGGACTGGTAATCTGGCATATCAGGCATTTTTCCAGTGGGCCGACGTACTTTGGGGCTGATCAAGGGCATACTGGCCATCGGGAGAACTGAGTGGGCCGGTGGTTTGGCAGCGAAATGTGCCGAATTGGCCACGATAAGCTAAAATGAGCCACAGCATTATGCAGAATGGACCACAAAACGGCGCCGCGATATGCAGAAAAGGACAGCGAGATTTCTACAAAACCTCTAGGTGGGGCCAATTTGCAACACAAATGATTTCAGGCCTTATTTGTTATTTTATGTAAACAAATGCAAAATTTTGAATGAAGCTTTCAAATGATTCCACATATGCCAGTTTATGCATACAGGGATTTCAGGGAGTTAAGTGTTAAAATGGCTTGCCATATAGTGCCTCCCCACGGACCGCCAAATTTAGTTCTAAGTTCCAAGATATAGTTCTTTGTCTTCCTCTACCTCCTACCTGATCTTTGTTGTTCCATGTATTTGATGTTTCAATGAGCAACGGTTTCACTTGTATATATTTCAGACAGTGAAGTATTCAATTTGAGGGGTCTCTGTCTTTTTCTGCATAACACTGCGGATCATGGCACGTTTCGCGGCTGACCCACCGGCCCACTCGGTTCTCCCGCTGGCCAGTCTGCTCCTGATCGGCCACAAAGTGTGTCGGCCCACCGGCAAAATGCCCGGTAAACCAGATTGCCAGTCCAGCCCTGACTTACAGTGACACCTAGTGGTGTGGATGCAGCATCATTCAAAAGTTTTTAGTTACCGACGCCATTTTAGATATTTACTGTTCACAGTCAGACATGATTAATTTAATCAAAGAGTGAAAGTGTCCAAAAACAGGACAGTTACTGAGATTAAGCGAGTAGAATTCAGCTGGTCATGTGATTCTGACATGGCAGCCTCCATGAGGGGACCTTCTCCCATGTAGAACAAAACAGCTTTTATATTGTTTCTGACATTACAGGACTCTTCATCTCTTGTGAGTGCTAGAGATGAGATTATTACAGAAGTATAATGGGTTGCGAATGCTGCTTCATGTTGACTTGTTATATTATAAAAGCAGAAGTAGCCTACTTGGTAACTGCAAACAGTATACTATTAGGCAAATGAACTGTACTTCTTGACGGAGAGATTATTATTATTAATAACAAACTAGATCATTAATTTAACATTAGTGATATTATCATATTGCTGTTGTGGCCATTTTATAAAAGCAATACTCTAAATGAGGCCATCCGTTAGTGAGATTTTTACCATGGTTAAGGGGATGTTTGGCACTCTCCTTTAAGTTGTGCCAAATAACAGCTCTAAACGCTTAATGCACGTCCTCTCATGACTTATTGTCTCCTGCTTTACCTTTTCAAAATTCTAGGTTAGAGATTCAATTCTGAATGTGATTGTCTTCACAGAAAGAGAAGAGCAGCATCTGTAAAAACAAACAGAAAACTGTTGAGGGAATCCAGAAATGAAATACAGCTCTGAGGCAACAGGCTATTTATCTGTGTCTTGAAATATGAGTGTTACCCCACTTAAAAGTGAAGTCACTAAAGAGAAGTCTACACACACTTACTATATAAATTCATGTTCAGGTACATTTAAACACATTCTGAGAACAGTTCCCTATTATTCTTAATTGTATACAGCTATAGACATAGTAAAGAGAGTGTTTCAATGAATACTATTTTCCATAAAGTCCACATAAGCATAATGCTGCCTTCAAGTGCACCTGGGAAGCTCGTACCTTCGAGTTGGGCCTCCGTTACAATGGCATGTCATGCATTCAAGTGGGAAACAAAATACGGAAGAAGCCCAACTTAATCAATTGCGAAATGAACAACGGTAAAATCAATTTATACTGTTGTACCGGTGAATATACATTAGCGAATAAACCTGCATCAGGCTGATCGGGGACCAGGCATGCGTCGTTCCAGCCCGGCCCCACCCTCCTCCACTCTACAATCCTCCCGTTGTGTCCTCAGGCCAGGGAGCTTCGGGTGGGAGGGGTGTGCCTTGTGCCCCATCTGTCAGCTGGTCATCCCTGCCTTCCTCGATCTGGAGACAGGAGGAGAAAAACAACAAAAAACTAAATAGACGAGGGAAAGGCCAACACAGAGCGACAGAGAGAGAGAGAGAGAGAGAGAGAGAGAGAGAGAGAGAGAGGAAGAAAGAAAAAAATAACTCACTCACCGGTTCTCTGATGCGCTGTCGCATGGTCCTCGACCACTCCTCCACCCTATCAGGCGGACAGATATTTCTTATTTGGAACACAGTTCATCAAAGCAATTCAATTGCTAGCAGGACCTCAAAAAATGTAATCTCAGCAGCTACTTATTCAAGGAACAAAGGAGCTGCTGTGTTTGATGTCATTTTAGCAGTATATGGAATATCTTAAGCATGCCTGTCTACACACACTTTACAGATGTGACGCCTCATCATGACATCTCAAATAGAATTCATAGTGCGTTAGTGCCACAAATATGCCACTATTCTATTAAAATTACTAAAATGAAAAATTAGCTCTGAAGTATGTTGAAAGGAAAGAGATACTGCTGCCTCTTAGAGCTTGTTTTGGGGTGTTTCATAAACTATGGGCACTTTTGGCCCTGTGGATTTTTGGAAAATTCTTAAAAAAAAAATTAAATAAAAATCGCACTCTCACTATTTTATTTAATTTGTCGGCTATCAGTGTTCAAAAGTGGAAACACATTATGCACACAGAATAATTCTCTAATTTTCATGAACATTTCCACCACATTTCAAATAATGTGTTGTGTTTAGTAGCATTCTGTGGTGGAAACGACAGCACTGAAAATGTTAAAAAATAAATGTTTAATATTTTAAAAAAAATGTGGGTAAAACTTTTTATATTAATGTCCCCTATGTTAAAGGGAAAGTTCACCACAAAAATAAAATTCTCATATAATTTCTCACCCTTATGCCATCCCAGATCTGCTGAACACAAATGAAGATTTAGAACAATATTTCAGCTCTGTAGGTCCATACAATGCAAATGAAAAGCTCCAAACTCCACATTAGGTCAACATAAAGTACTCCAGAAGACTCTGGTAGTTTAATTCATATCTTAAGAAGTGAAATAATAGGTGTGGGTGAGAAACAGATAAATATTTAAGTCAATCTTCTGTTTTTGGTGATTCACATTCTTTGAGTATATCGTCCCCTACTGGGCAGGGAGGATACATTATTATAAAAATGACTTAAATATTGATCTGTTTTTCACCCACACCTATCATATTGTGTTTGAACACATGCTTTTAACTGGATTCATATGGATTACTTTTATGCTCCTTTTATGTGGATTTTGGAGCTTCAAAATGTTGGCACCCATTCACTTGGACTCATTATATGGACCAAAAGAGCTGGAATAATCCTCTAAAATGGATGGCATGAGGGTGATTAAATCATGAGCATATTTACATTTTTGGTTGAAACCTTTAAGGGTTTTTAAATGGTTCATTGATGACTAATACTGTAAATCATTTACAAATACATTATAAATCATTTACATATGGTTATAGCAACATGACTAAATTGAGTGACTTGCAATACTTTCCAAATGATGAGCATTTTAATTACGTTATAAATGCTTAATAAATACCGTAATTCATATTTATATTAATTAAAACATAATATGCCTTAATTAATGTTTTATGTCACAATGCAGCAAAAACAGATTATTATAGAGAGATTAAATGGGGGGATTATGCCATTTTGCTAGTCCACTTTGTGTTCATTACTGTACTGTCTTGACTCACTTGTATGTCTCTTTCCTTGTTGTTGTCAAAAGAATGATGTTACTCCAAGTGCTGTCCCAACTTAACTACTGTAGTCCTAGTTAACTAAAGTCCTCTGCAAAAACCCTTTTCAGATCTTCATCACTCAAATCTTCATTCACAGTATATATCATATAATAAGGCCTGATGACCATTAAACCACTGAACTTTAAGTATAGAGGTTTTAAACGTTGACAACTTCTTAATAAATGTTTCACAGGTGTGCACTTTACATTTTCACAGGTTAATAATGTTGAATTTGTGTTATTATTGTGTTATTATAACATGAGAGGTAAAACAGCTCTGCCTAAAATGATCTCATCAGTTAGGTTTCGCTCTTGTGTAGAGTAAAACGTGCCTGCTCAACATGTAATCAATGAATATGCCAAAACAAATCACATATCTCAATGTTTCATTAGTGATTCAGTCTATATCAAATTAGTTTTAAAAACTGTATCCAGCAATCCCAAATGACTGGAAAAGGCATGGCAATTTATTGGTCAAAAATGTTGGCACCCCTGGTTGAAGTTGTGTTAGTTTGATTAAAATTCAAAATCCCTGTAGTTAAAGAAACACACTTTAACAACTGTATCTGAGCAGTAAAATGTCAAAATATGAGCCTCCAGAGACTTTTCTCTTCATACAGTATGCGGAGGAGCTTCAGAATTGCTGTGGGAGCTTCAGAATTGCTGTGGGTTTGCTGTGGCCGACTGAAGATTGCTCTGAAATTTTGGGACAGCTCGCATCAGACACATGCAGCCAACCCATGCAGTGTTGCACTCCAACATCTGGATCTGCTGAAGGAATTAACCGTTTCGCTCTTCCACTGTCATTTAACGTGCTAGCAATTGACCCATGTGTTGAAACGTTTTCTTGGATCCTTACGTGGCTCGGCCCCCGGTCGCCCCTCCTGCTGTAAATCACACCGCCGGTTCGCCACACGAGCCCTGCGGGGTCTGGTTGTAATTTTCAGGCTTTCTTTTGGGAACGTTTACCTTAATTCGCAGATTATTGTGATGCAGCTTTAAATCCATGGCAGATGGTGCTTGCTGAAACTTTTACTACACATTTGTGAGATTGACTTATATATCTTGTAATTAATTACAGCAGTATAGAATCCATATGGTACTGGTTGATACTGCGTTATTGCATTTTCCCCTCGGAGTCTGAGATTTCACGTTACACTGATTTTAACTGTTCAGCATGTGTTGGGAAATCGCCTCAACAACGCTATGCAGAGACGTTTCCAAATGCAAGAGTTTTTCACTGTTCATATAGTGGAACTTTCCCAAAGGCACAGCATGAGTGCACTTTCAAATCACTTGACACTCACTGTTTTTCAGCCACTAGAGAATACCAAGAGTTGAGAGACACTCCATAAAAAAATGGGTTTAGAGTGAAGGAATATTATACAGTCTCAAAGAAACATGTATTATGATATGTATTACATTTCTTTACAGGTATGATGCTAAAACGGTTAATGTTGTACAATTAATCAGATACTGTGCGGATCTCAAAATGTTGGTTGTACAATGTCGAGCTCAAAAAGCGCTCTGTTTGGAGGGTGTGCGCAACATAAATGCACGCATAGCTACGCCCATGACATGCACATGCAATTTGATAGATTAGTAAATCAGGATATATGTGCCTCAGACAACAAATACACAAATTAAGCAAGCAGAAGTTAACCTAAATTTTTTGATTTTTTTTCCTGGTGAGATAATACTGTGATTTGTTGCAGTTTTGTTATCATATTGGTTTTACACTAAAACAGTCTGAATCCACATTGAAGAGAAATGGCCGACAGTAGACTAGCAGTGCATCGAGTGCACGACATGGCATTAGGATGTTATGGGCCTGCCTGCCGGGAATTAGTTCCACTTCATGTAATATTCATTGCGTTAAAACAAAACGGTCCCTGACCGTGCATTGCTGCAGTGCAGTAGTCAATCCTCTACTACTGTTTTGCAATACAGTATAGGAAGGTCTGAAATCCATACTGTATAGCCGCTCTTGTCTGCAAGACTGACTTTAATGAACACAAGAACGCCAGAGCTTGCCCTGGAGGAATGCATTACCAGCCCTGTCATAATCTTTAACCTCTGGCCAAAGAGCGTGCTTGCGTTGCCAAAATGATAAGACCAGCTCACATATGTCTTCTGTCTAAAGAACAATAGAAACCTAAATCTAAATCTATGCATTGTTCTGAAGCCTTGCAAAGAAAAAAACATGGCCATGTCTGCAGAAGCTATCAACAAAATTGTGTGAAGGTATGGAAATCTCATGTTGCAGATTGCATATTTTCCATTTGTGTTCTCCAGTTGAAGTGCATCGACATTAGAAATGCAGTTCAGTTCAAACTGTAGCATCAGTTAGCTTGACTCTGCAATTGATGTGTGACATGAAATTCAGTTACATAAGCTTTTAGTTTTGGTAAGACTGAAAGGTGATAATAAACGTGTGATATTTCATAATTGGAATACTTTTTACTGTACAGTCAGTCGGTCATTATTGCAAACTAAACCCCAACAGAGTGATTAGGTCTCTGATGTGAAGGGTAAGGGTCTTGAATCTTGTAGTGGTTAATTTGTATTAATGGCTGACTGCACAGTATACCACTTATTATATGGCTATATATGCCTATTACATACATAAATAGACATGAAATATTGATTTGAGGTTGAGAATCATCTTTTTTTTAGGTTAAAATTATGTTATTACGTGAGATGAAAAGACCCCAGAGATATCCAAGAGACATGAAACTAGCACAGCGATGTAGGAAATCAATTGCCTGGGACAATGGTCAATTATGCAGTAACTGTAGCCACACATAAAAAATGTCTGAATGTCTTTGCATCATATAACAAAATATTTTACCTCAAAATATGATCGATGAATCCTGTTTGTGTTATATAGCAAAACCTTTAAAAATGTAGGAATTAACCTATTTTGCTTAGTTTTGCTATGAAATTCTGCTTCAAAGAATTGACTGTGATGTACAAAACTATTTTATTGCACTAATAACAATACCATTTTTATATTATTATAAATATCAGAAGCATTCTTGTCTCTGTCTGCGCTATTTTGTTGTGGTCTAAGTGTAACATGAGCCTGCTGGTACATGATAGCTGTGCAGTATGTGTAAACCTCGGTCCCCTGGCTTCAAGAGGTGTACTAGCGGCTGACGCTAGAGGCTATAGCATTTAGCCTCCTTGTTAGCATGTGCACCTCCCATGATGGCTGATGCTGGTTCGAATCACACTCAGACTGGGTCGAGCAGGACCAGTTACAGTGGTTCCGTAACCCAGATATGAGGTTTAGGGGGGTGAGTGTAACGGGATTCAGCTGGTATGATTATGGAAGTAATCGTCTGACAATTGACATCCCTAATCAAGTTAAACGGAGTTTGAAAAACACATTTTGAGACACCAGCCTTCAGAGTTGGTGAGGTTCATATTGTGCAGCCTCTGGTGTTGCACAGCTGGAGTTGCGTGTACTGCCCCCAGCTGACTGCAAAGTCATGAAAATGGTAATTCAAGCTTGAATTGCTCCGATGTCAGGAAAATGGGGCATGAGGCATGATTAATCACATTCATTTTTTAACTTGTTATTGTTTAAATAATAAATTGCACTGAATTAACATGTTAAATCAACATTTTTTATAAAATAAATCAATAAATAAAATAGAAATATTTAAAAAATACTTCAAAGATTTATGTAGGGGGATGAGATTATTTTGTTTCATTGTTGCATTTCTGTTTTTGCACTGAACAATAAAACATATATTTGACATATTATGGCAAACAAAATAATAAAATAATGAATTGTTAATTTTGTCATTGTAATATGACTGATGAGTGGTATAATTTAAGACAAAAGGTCTTATTGCCTGAGGTTATGTAACAGGTACAAAAGTCTCATTTTGTTTTTAAAGTCAGCCCATTGTGGCTCTTCTTAATTTCCAAACTGGCACACCACCCAGCATTTAAACCCAACAAAACTCAAAACCACAACCCCCAGGGCCTCCAAGACTGAGCCTGCTACTTACTGTAATAACATCTCTCGGAAAGTGTTGTGTAAAGCACGAATCTCTCTCCTGCATTTGTGTACAGTAACTCCCCCATCTCTCTTCCAGAGGCAGACCAAACGGTGATTAATGAGCCATTGTTGTTAGAAAGAAATCTGGCTGGAGCCGTCAAGCTTATCGAGTTTGAAGGCCCAGGCCAGTACTAGAGATCTCTGACCCCCAATGCCCTAAATCTCTATGCCTTCACCCAGGAGCGGAGATAAGGCCTGCCCCCGTTTGTTGGCGTACAGGACCCGGACAGTGGGAGTTCATCTCTCCATCCTGATAAATCATTGATGTTTTTCCTGTGGGCCTCACATAAGGCGCAGCGCGGCAAGCTACTTCCAAGTGTATCAGTGAAACATGGGGCTTTTGAGGAATTACAGCCCTATGATCTTGATGCATGGTGTGTTTCATGAAAATCTGCAGCTCTATCTGAGCCAAAGAGACAAACTCCAGGACAAGAGAGGGAGGCAGATGGGAGCCGTCAGGTCTTGAAATGAAGTGGTTTGGGTTTCACTGGGCCGCAACTGTTAAATCTGGGCTGCTTTCCCACTCATTGCACAAGACGTCCTGGCTGACTGCAGAGAGTCAATAGAGAGAGAGGGGAGGGAATGGGAAAGACGAAATGATAAGAGAGTGAGTATTTTTCAGGGAGCTGCCCTGCAGCTCTTAGCATTGTAACCATAACAAAGCATGTCAGGATCATTATCGGACTAAAGATATGATTAAAACAGCACTGTACCTCTCTCTCTCTCAAAGCCAGACTCATTTTTCCTGTGTGAATGGAGGTTAGAGTGCAGATGTCTGGAGCTCGTCCAGGAAGTTAAAGTTACAGTATCTACTGTACTGTATGCCTGAATTACCATCCTGCACTCTTGCTGAGAACAACCGCCAGCATAAGCACCCTTATAAAACACCACTCAAAATCTTTGTTTGGGGTGTTATATTGTGTGTTGATTGACATAAGATTTTGAAAAAGTGATAAGAATCACAATGAGTTTACGGTACAAGTGGCCACGTATACAGTACAATGTTTTGGAAGTCACAACTGCATTTTTTTGAGCTAATTCTCTCAGTTATAGTTCTGTGTGTGTTGGTTGACATTGGCTATATTTCCATCCAAGTGTAAATAAAGCAACGTTTCCATGCCATGTGTTTAAGACGACAAAATGTCAAATTCTGGGGAAAGTGGCGCGAAATAGAAATGGATGTTCAAGCCACTGTGGCTCTTTTATTAAAGCTGCACAATGGTCAAATGTTGGTTTAAAAATGTACAAAATGGCATCATTGTTTGAGTACTTGTTCAAAACAATGTCGTTACCTGACCCCGATTCACTTAAAAAATTATTTGCATTTTGAGCTGTTGCTCGCATTTGACACAAAATTGCACGCTGATGTCATTAATTTTTGTGTCACTACGTCATGACCGTAAACACAGAAAAGAAGTACCGGCTGCCACATGTTCTGGCTGGGAAAATGTTTATCTGCTATAATGCTTGGATATTTAGACTGGTAATTTTATGTTATTTTTTAATCAAAATGTTTTTAAATGGCACCCCAGGTTGATCAGCTGCTTTGGGCCTCAGAAGTCATAGACCCACCCCTGTATGTTAGTATTTAAATATGGGTGCAAATAGTAACTGACACTATTTGCACCAGGATGCAATTAGTATCTACCATTATTTGCACCAGGGTTGGTGTGTGTAACGATGTTGCTGGCATAAGTGATGAAGAGAGAACCCAAGTGCAATTTATTAAATAAACGTGAAATCCAAAACCCTAACTTTAAATGTGAACACGGCTGGACTTGAACACGGCTGGACTTGAACACGGCTGGACTTGAACAGCTACACAATCATTCAATACTTGACAATGGACAATAGCAAACATGAGGCTTAAATACATGACATGGGAGAACAAGACAAACAAGTTAACCAATGAAAAAACAGAACTGATCACAAGATAATTAAACAATAAACCAATAAACACAAGACACATGAACATGGAGGGAAACAGGAATCACAAACTTTTCAAAATAAAAGACATTAAATACATGAACACACACATTAAACATTACAGGGTGCAAATACTATTTGCCACTATTTGCACTGGTTGTAAATAGCATTTGCCTTTAAAATATGGAGGAAAAAAACATACAGTGAAAGATAATGTTGACTAACAAGGCTAACATTCTGTCTGACATCTCCTGAATTGTGTTGCATTGAAGAAAGAAAGTCATACAGGTTTGGAACAATATGAGTGTGAATGATAAATTAATTTCCATTAATACAATTAATTATTATTATTATTAATATTATTATTATTAATATTCTGCAATACATATGAAATGTTTATTATGTAATGGAATATTGGAGATTACCCGTCCATTATGTAACATTTGAAAGTAAATAGTTACTCGCTACTTGAGAATGCTTTTAATTGGATACTTTTTTACTCTTACTCAAGTAATTATTAACATAATTTAATAATTACTAATACAAACGTACTTGAGTAATATTTTTTTTTAAGTAATTGTACTTTTACTAGAGTTGAGGTTTTGGCTACTCTACCCACTCCTGATTGTATATATTGAGAATGGAGCTTGACAGTATTCACCATCCACCTGGGCTGGACTGGTAATCTGGCATACCGGGCATTTTCCCAGTGGGCTGATGCACTTCGGGTCCAATGACGGGCGGACTGGCCATCGGAAGAACTGAGCGGGCTGGTGGGTCGGCCGCGAAACGGACCAAATGGGCTAAAATGACCTGCTGTATTATGCAGAACGGACCACAAAACGGCACCACAAATACCAACCCCCCCCCCGCCGCCCCCACACACACACACACACACCCGCACCAGTTGCTATGTAAAATCCCAGGCCAATTTCTCTTCCTAGTCCAGCCCTCCCATCCACTTTAAATATATGGAAAAGAGCATTGTAAACATTCTGTCTGAAATCTCCTATTGTGCTCCATGGAAGGAAGAAAATAATAAAGGCTCTGAGAGGCATGAGCGTAAAATGTTTGTAAAATTAAGGAAGCGCTCTTACATGTAATTGGTCTTTAGCCTTCACACAAGAATACAAGAATGATATTTATTGAATATTGTACTTGAACTGAGGAGGTCAGGAAACACTTTTATGTGTCATTCCTTACTTTCTCACACACTAGCACTGCACACCAGAAGCCTGGGATTATTAATTCATGGTAAGTTGAGTGTGTGATTAGTAAGAAACATTCAGCACAGGCTTGCAAGCACATGAGGGGGTCATAAACTTCTGTCACAAATGTCCAGACTGATCTGTCTCCATCAGGCAGCTCTGACAGTAACCCTGCCATGAATCAGTGCCACCTCACATGAGAGCAGACAGCTAATGTGCTGGATGCCTCCATAGCCCTGCTGTCTACTCAAGGAGAGAATGGAGGGATGTTTTACAGGCCAGTTTCTTTAGGTGATGTGTATTTAATTTAATTTATTTGTTTATTTACAATCCTCCTCTATAATCCTTCATCAACTCAGATAGATAGATATACAGATAGATCTCCAGGTATTATAGACCTCCTTGAATGTAACTCTTGACAGTAATGCACAAAGAATGTGAATTAGCAAAGAAAAAAAAAAAGATTAATTCTCATGAATGTACATTGGAGAGCTGTGTGAATGTACATTTATAGTACAAAATGACTCAAATATTGATCTGTTTCTCACCCATACCATTGTATTGCTTATGAAGATATGGATTAAACCAGTGGAGTTGTGTGGATTACATTCATTATGCCTTTATTTACATTCTGGCCACCATTTACTTGCATTGACCATTGACCTCAGACCTACAGAGCTGAGATATTCTTCTAAAATTGTTTCCTTTGTGATCTGCAGAAGAAATAAAGTCATAAACATCTGGGATGGCATGAGAATGAGTAAAGATGAGAGAATAATTTTTTTTTGGATGGACTTTCCCATTAACCATAAAGGTACTTCAATGGTTCTTTGTAGCATATGAGGTTCAGCAATGAACCCTTATCAAGAAACATATTCTATATTGTGTAAGAGTTCTTGTGTAGTCATAAATCAGCGTATTGATTCATGAAAGGGGTGTAGCATCCAGTAGCTGGGTTTCTATCTACATTCGGTTCGGTTTGTATCATGGTTTTAGGGTCACGGTTTCGGTACGGTACAGTATTTGCAATGTTCAGAAAAAAGAAATATATTTTTGCCAAATCCAAAGTAAGAATACTCCATTTCAGGGGTGTCAAATGGGTCCAAGGATATATATTAGATGTAACTGTTGCATTGTTTCCATCCCATTGACTATTATTAATTTCATGCAGGTTTCAGATTCTTGCCGTTTATGTTCAGTTATTGTTTGATTACCTTCAAATAATTGTGTATTTGGGATGTAATATTAGTAAGTATAACGTTAGTATGACAATCAGATGGAAAAAAAAAATGCCTTGTTGTGTTATACAATTACAAACATTCGGACTCTGACTTTTATTTTATTTTGATTAAAAACATTTGCCAATGCGGTAAAGTGTGCATGCGCCAACACAGGAAGTCCCACAACTGTCACCCCACTGTGTGATTGACTATTTCGCCCTTGGTCTCTGCTGTTTCAGTCATCTGAAAGTAGTTTGAAACTGCAAGAACAGTGTGTCCATGAGAACGCTGCAAATCGCAGGAGGTGCTCTGAGTTTATTTCGCTTGATTTCCACGGAGCAGTTCGCGATCATTGCTTGTGAATGAAACATTGCTTAATTCCAAACATTTGTGGCTTTATACGTAACCATACAAATCAAATGACATGCAGCAGTATTAATGAATTGTCCTTTGCTCCATCGCTGAACAACCACTGTAATTAAAGATATGATCTCTTACCCAAGTTATTAGATTGCAGTCTGAATTGAATGTGGTGACATAAAAAGTGTGCACCATTAAGTAACACCAAAACAGCTTGCCTTTCTATTGCATTGTGTTTGCGGGGTGTACTAAACAATAATTACTAATTTTAATACATCATTTTAAAAGTTATTTAAACATAGTTGAAGTTAAACATAAACATAGTTACAGTTGAAGTCAGAAATTGACATACACTTTTTTGGTTTAAGTAATTAAAACAAATTTTTTAACCTCTCCACAGATTTCAAATTACCAAAATGGAGTTAATTAACAGAGGTTCAGGAGGAGCATGTTAATTTAATCTGATAAATCACAGCAAGCGTGCAGGAGTATATAAGATGCCTTCATGTAACTCTCCTGACATTTGGGTCCCACCCTCAAGCCAGCAAGATGTCTGAACTGAATCTTTTTCCTTCCGACGAGGAACTCTTCAACTACCCCCTCAATACTCCATCACAGCCATCCGATCCCGGCAAAGACACTCCTCTGCCCAATGCCCTTATCGATTTGACTGGTCCAAGCTGAGGAAGCAGAGCTTCTCACTTAGCAACCCGCACACCAAGACAAAGGAATCAACCCTGTCCTCCGCCATCCAGATCACCCAGATCTTCAACTTCTGCTGACCCCCTAACTATACCGGTCATTTCATAAAGGACAGTGAAAAAACTTTGCAACATTTAGCCACTTCCAACATCCACTTTTCACCCAGGCTAAATAAAATCCAACTCTATGATTTATATGTCTCTTCCCAACATGACATTCCCACTACCTCTAAAACCCCTGAAAACATTATACCTCAACCCTTCCTTCTACCCATTCCTCTAGACTTGATGCTCCAGCTCGCACACACCCTGACTACCTACAACCCTCCAGTTTTCCAAGTACAGGCCTCACCAAACTTCCATCCCGTAAAAGGCCTTCAGCCAGCATGGTGTTGGTGTTAGCCTAAAGTATCCAGTTAAAAGAGTACTCAAGTAGTGAGTACCTCTTTGCTTTCACAAATTACATAATAGATGTTAACTCCCCTATATTCCATTATATAATACACATTGAACATGTACTACAGAATTATTATTATTATTATTATTTTTTTTTTTATTGATTCAAAGAAAACAACACAACAGAGAAAAACACAAGACATTCAACCCCCGAATCAACATATAACTTTTAACCCTCACCATTTTCATCCCTCCCCAAACACCAACCCCACCCAACCCCAAAGAACACACCTGTGGCCACATAAAATAACACACACACACACACACACACACACACACAAATAAATAAATAAATCAATAAAATATATATATATATATATATAATAACTATGCATAATTAAACTAAACTTCTCTCTCATCATCCCTTCACCGAGAGTCCCCCAAAACCACCAAATACCTACCCCACTTCCTGAAAAACAAGTCCCCAATCCCCAGCCTTCTACCTGCCATCTCCTCAAAATCTGCCACCATCCCCATCTCCGCACACCACTCCAGGAATGGTGGCGATCCGTCTGACTTACAACCCCTTATAAATTATTACAAAGTCTGGGGCAAAGTAAAATTTGAATGCCAAAAACATCACACAAATAATTCTGAAACATTCAGAAAAAAGACATGGGATGTGTCTCCAACTTCTGATTGGCATAGCCAGCAGGTGGATGTGTCGTTAAGACCAAGCCTATATAATCTAGAGGGGGTCCAATAAACTCTATGTAAATGTGACCCAACACAAGAGTCATATGACAAAAGTATTGACTCTAGGGTGCTCGACTACGCCACCTGGGGCCTTTCACACCAAGATTTAAACAAGAGGGCTCTCCCACACAGCTAATGAAGTAATGACAGAGACGTGATATTCCAATATAAAAATACAACAATATTTATTAACAAGTAATTCAATACAAACAGTTTGAGGTTTGTTTTCTCAACATAATGTGAGGCGATACAAATTAGGCCCCATAGGCCAGCCAAAATGTGGGTAGTGGCTGCCACCAGACATATCAAAACACAAACAATAATGGCTTCAATGGATCTGCTGTTTGGAAGGGGTTACCTGTCCTAGAAGAGGAGTGAGACCAACACACCACCCGTGCTGCTGATTATGCTGCCTATTCACACACACACACACACATACAGGCACAGGTACTATAAAAAACAGTAATCACTGCAAATAGTGAAGTGCACATTACTACTACAAATACTGTGTGCGATGCGTGAAGAGGAGGACTCAGATCCGGCGACCTACTCCACGAAACAGCTTCAATACTCTGGTTGGATCAGGAATAAGCAAAGCTAGATATTAGCATTACCACAGCAAACTAATGGGGCAGCCAATACCACACCTATTGCTGACATACCTCAAAATAGAGAAAATAAAATAACAAAAAAAAGGCAAAAGCTACCATTACATTAAATTTACAAAAGGCAAAGCAGCAGTGACAATCTTTCTAAAGAAAGAAACAACCATAATTAAAATCCATCATGTACAATAAATATAACCTAGACCAGTATCAATCAATGAGTGATACATGTACAATAACCAACATTTCCTTTTACCTCTAGGGATACAACTTTCCACATAAACGGAAATGGGGCTCCACAGTTACCTCCCCCGCATGCAAACCTACATAAAAATCACACACAAGCATAGTTCACATACAAAATAATCCATCATGCATTAAAGTTATTGGTTAGTCACATCCCAAGGGTTTACAGTGAAAAATGGTCATATTACGGTAGATCAATTTACCACAAGCATGCATATAAAACACGTTACCTAGAGAACATTACTCTATTACTGTGAGCCATACAGCCAATTTTACCTCAACGCGCATTCCGATAGGCAATGACAGAGCGCGCGTGCATAGCGTCTTCCAGCCAAGCCCGTCGGTAGATCGACAATATGCTACCCGGAAGCGTCTGGTACACAGTCACACCTCTGTTGTCAAACAGTTACACTTTACACACCACTAACTTAAATAACATGTTTGCAATAGAAATGGAGTGTTGACACATACCTTTCATAGGCGACAGCACAGCAAACCCAGGGTAAAGAGGACGCATGAGCTGAGGGATTACTTAGTCTTCCACCCGATGTGCCGGTTTTATATGAAGTGCTATTGACACTAATAACTAGCCGCTTACAAGCCAACTAGAGGGCGTGGCTAAGTGGGAAGAGGGATACGGCGAGCACAGAAGGACAACCTTGCTACGGCCGTTACTGTGCCGGTTATATTCTACCCCCCCCCATTCTTTATCGGCGTCCCGCAGATAAATAAACAGAGAAAAAGAAAAAAAATAAATAAACACACAAATGAATGACCACAAAAACACATGGCGTTCTATTAACACCAAGGTCTGAAGACTGCCGTCACCCTATTACTAGAGCCAGGTACCCGGGAGTTCATAGCCTCGTCTGCCCTACTCACCACTGACACTGGGAGGTTATGGAGGTTCCCATGTCTTCCGGCGGTGGTCCGGGAGGTTCTACGTAGAGCTAGGACACCGTGATCAGGACTAGCTACTGTAGGAGTCACTGGAGCCGAAGCAGGCAGTTCAACTTGTACCAAGGGGCTAGCTGGACCAGACGATTCAGGAGGAGAGCCAACTGGGTCGAGATGGGCAGGCTGTGTCTGGATCCCGGGTGTCCTCACCATGACCCACTGACCGGCGTGATCATCTTCAATCTCATGATCAGCTGATGTCAGAGGCTCCAAGGGTACACCGGGGGGCTCCGGGCAGTGATTTTGACGGGCAAGCTTCAGCATCACCCGATGTACTTGCCGACTCGCGTTGAGGTCGTGCACGGGGGCTACGGAATATACCACGCCTCCCGGAGAGGGTGCTCGGACCACTTGATGTAGGGTTGGGCTCCAGGCATCCTGGATCTTGGTGCGTCCTCTTACTCCATGGTCTCTGAGATATACGAACTGTCCTACCTTCAATGGCACATTCTGGGCTCCTTGGTCATGCCGTTCCTTCCTCCGTGCGGCAGCCGCCTGCAACCATTCCCTGGCCCCATGGAAGGCCACGGTTAAACGTCTCTGATGTTCCTGCACCCACTCACTCATTCTGCCACCTTCTGGTTCTAGTACTCTACCCAAAAGGAAATCAACAGGTAGTTGGGGCTCCTGACCAAACATTATAAAATGTGGGGACTCACCCGTCGACTGATGGATAGTGGTGTTATAGCTGAACACCAATTGAGGTAGATACTCAGGCCAGCGGCTCTTCTGCTCGGCCGAGAGCGTCCGCAACAGATCGTGCATTGTGCGATTAAACCGCTCGCACTGGCCATTTCCCTGTGGATGGTAGGGTGTTGTCCGGGTCTTTTGGACCCCGTATAGGCTGCACAGCTGATAGATAACAGCACTCTCAAAACTGCGGCCTTGGTCGGAGTGGAGACGAGCAGGGACCCCGTACCGGAAGAACCACTCCTTGACCAGCACGTTGGCCACTGTCGCCGCCTTCTGGTCCCGGGTAGGCACTGCCTGTGTGAATTTAGAAAACACATCAGTTATAATTAAAACCTGTTCCCTACTATCTCTGGAAGGTTCCAGGAAGGTAAAGTCCACTGCTAGGATCTGGTTGGGACGGGATGCTAGCAGGTGTCCCATGGGTGCATAGGGCTTGGGGCGAGCAGACTTGGCGAGGGTACATCTCACACAGTCTAGGCACCACTGTTTAATGTCGTCCCTCATCCCTGGCCAATAGCACCTCTGCCGCACTAACTCGGAGGTGCGTTCAATGCCCTGATGACCGTGCTGATCGTGAAGCTGCTTCAGCACTTCTCCCTTTAGGCATCCTGGCAGCAGGAGTTGATAAACTTCCTCACCCCCATCAGGCCGGTGAATCCGGCGGTACAACAGACCAGCGGTTTCCACCATGCGATCCCAGTGGCGAAATAGTACCTTAGTTGGTCCAGGCAGACGTTCCCGGGCTGTAGAATTAGGGGGTTGCTGCACCCGCCAGAATGGAAGGAAGGCACTGATAGTAGGATCCGCCTCTTGCAGAGCCCTTAGGTCCTCAGTGGAATGAAAAGGAAAGACAGACATGGTCTCTTGGGTCACCTGAAGACACCCTTCTCGTCGCGCAGCTTGTTGCACGAGCACAGGTAGAGCAGTTCCTGCAGCCGATGACCCTGAAACAGAGTTGGAGCATTCTGCAGGGGGCTGTCTGGACAGAGAGTCTGCATTCTTATTTGAGCGACCAGAACGGTAGCGAATGGTGTAATTGTAGGCCGACAGCTCAGCTACCCATCGTTGCTCGGTCGCGCCCAATTTAGCTGTATCCAGGTGGCTCAAAGGGTTGTTATCGGTCCAGACTGTACACTGTTGACCCCACAAGTACTCCCGGAACTTCTCTGTCATTGCCCATTTCATGCCCAGGAATTCCAGCTTCATGGTACTATAGTTTTTTTCGGCAGGGCTAAGACTCCGGCTGGCGTAGGCAATTGGGCGAACTCTACCATCCTGTTCTTGCGAGAGCACTGCTCCAAGACCCATATGGCTGGCGTCCACCTCAAGAATAAAGGGGAGAGTGAAGTTAGCAAAGGCCAAGGTAGGTGAATTCACTAACCTCCTCTTCAACTCCTGGAAGCTCTGCTCAGAGGAGTCTGTCCAGGTCCCATCCAGCCGTGGTCCGTGGCCCTTCTTCATCTTAGTCCCTGCCAGTTCAGCTACCAGACGATGTAATGGAGCTGCCAGTTTTGAAAATCCCTCAACGAACCGCCTATAGTAACTTGCAAATCCAAGGAAGGACCTCAACTCCGAGACATTGGTAGGGTGGGGCCAGTTGGCAATGGCAGACACCTTGGCCGGATCCGTAGACACACCTTCGCGGGAGATTAAGTGGCCCAGATACTGGACCTCGTTCCTAAAGAAACAACATTTCTCCAGTTTTGCCTTCAATCCCTCTTTCTGGAGTCGGCTCAACACCAGGTCTAGACGGGTCATGTGGTCATTCACGCTAGACGAGAACACAATGATGTCGTCGAGGTACAACAAGAGGGACTGACAGTTTTGGGCTCCAAACATCCTCTCCATTAACCGCTGGAAGGTGCCTGGAGCATTGCATAGCCCAAACAGCATTCGATTGAACTCAAATAGCCCAAAGGGCGTGCAAAAAGCAGTCTTTGGGCGGTATTTCTCAGTCACTGGTACCTGGTTATAGCCACTAGCTAAATCCAGCGTGGAAAACCACTGTGCCCCAGACAATGCATCTAAGGACTCCTCTATGCGGGGAAGTGGAAAGGCATCCCTCCTTGTCTTGTGATTAAGTTGTCGATAATCCACACACATGCGAAGGCTGCCATCCTTTTTCCTTACCAGAACAATGGGAGAGGCATAGGGGCTACTACTTTCCCGGATGACCTGGCTGTCCAAAAGCTGCTGTAAGTGGGCCTTCACCACCTCATAATCAGAAGGGGGAAGACGCCTATACCTCTGCCTAACAGGCTGATCATCTAACAAGGGAATGTCATGTGACAACAGATTGGTGCAGCCAAGATCACCCTCAAAAGCTGAAAACACAGACTCATGCTTCAAAAGGAAGGCCCTCACACGGCCTTGTTCAGACTCTGAGAGTACAGATAGATCAATAGCCTGAATCTTCTCCTTCACATTATCAACCCGCCCAGTGTGAGCCTTAAGGGTGGCCGTAACAGTATTAGTTCCCTGAACAACCTCAATAATGCCTGTAGGGAGGCTTTCGACGGTGACATGGGCCACCACACCTATTAAACTACGGGGGTAAAGTGTAGCACGGGTAAATCCAACATTAACAATGGGAATAAAAGCTGTACCTCGCTCTACATGAACTAGGGCAGGTGAAACAAGAAGACCCTCAGGTAATGAATTGGTAGGTGGTTCAAGAAGAACAGCCGAGGCGCTACAAAACTGGGGAGAGCAGGTGGCAGGCACCAACTTAACAGTACCCCCAGGTATGTGAATGGGCCTACGACCCCGAACTTTAACAACCCCTGTCTTAGTTCCCGGGTAATTGAACTGGGCTAGGTGGCAATGCTGCAGGGCTCTCCGCCATGGAGGTGAAGCGTGAACCACTGGTGGGAGGTCAAACAGAGCGGGGCCATGCTGGCCAAATAGCTCATCATAACATTCTCGAATTATATTCATTCCCAACACACCGGGCATTACAGATGGACAAGGCTGACCTGGGGGGTCCTTGACTACTAACCAGCCACGATGAGGAATTACCCTTCCCAGCAACTCGACGGTTAACTCTGCATAGCCTGTGTAGGGTATTTCTAAACCATTTGCAGCACGAAGCTGCAACCAATGACAATGCTGGAGCTGATCTTGGAAATTATCTTCAAAGAAACTTTCCACCATAGTGGACACCATGGACCCTGTATCCAATAAACAGTTAACAATTACTCCCCCTACCCTGACAGTTACCTTGGGACACTGTCCAATAAGAGATGACACAGTATGACGTGCCAAAGTTTGACCCTGAGAGCCCATACTGCCCCCACCCAACGTGTGGCTCTGCACATTGGAGGGAGCTAGTTTTCCGGCATCGGAGAAGGGGGAATGGAGTCAACCTGACGAGGAGTTTGAGGAACTAAGGGCTGTGCTGGAACCACTCGCTCGTTGTCACACTCTCTTGCATAATGACCCGGTTTTTGACATCGCCTACAGATGACAGAGGAAGGGCGGCTGGACCTAACATGGCGTACAGGCCCCTGCAAAACAGTCAAGCTTCTAGTTAACAGATTAATCTGTTCCTGTTGTTTCAGCAACATTGATCTCAGTTCTGCCATTTCTGAACTAGCCGGATTCACAGGGGGAGAGGGTATACACTGGCCCCTAGAGGTCTGCATAGCACAGAGAGAAGGGACTGAATAACTTCTACCTCGAGTAACGTCGCTAGGCCCACCCTCTCGCTCCCACCAAATGGCTGCAGCCCGCACCTCCAATATGGACAGCCCTGGGGTCTGACGTACCAACCGCTTTAATTCTCTACGAAGATCAGAATTAATAACATGTTTGTAACACGAGACTGGACAGGACAGGGGAAGAAGGACATGATGACAGGATGGAGAACTCAAAGGTATGGTTTCTTTACTTTTTCAAAAGGTAACGGGGGAACACAAAGTACAACACAAATGATCTTCTTTTAAAAGGGGTTATGTAATCTTTCCACGAGGCTGCCAACGCTGGACTGGCATTCTCTCGACTGGCGTTGTTGTGGCTCTTGTATGCCGCTCTCCCCGTGCTCACTGAAATTAGAGACAGGTGTTAGACATATTTTAGCTCAGGTGCAAGCGCCCTTACCGCTCCCCCTCTCCGGACGGGCGCTTGACCACGCCCCCGCTGCCACAATGTTCTACAAACTGATCACGCAGCAGCAAGTCAGATTGGGGCACTGATTCAGAGGACGTTTGTTTAACCTTATCCATTAAAGAGAGAAGAGCATGAGAATACTCCTGTAGGGACTCCCCATCAAGTTGTTTCCGGGAGAAAAACTGCTCTTGTAAGGCAACATAAGATGTTGAACATCCATAGAGATTTTAAGGATAGATACAATTCGCTCTGGATCTTCCCTCTCTTCCCTAGGCCTATAGCGTATCTCATCCTTTGCTTCACCATCCAAATGATCAAACATAAAATAGGCCTGGTCACGTGGACTCAAATGTCTTGCACGCACACAAGCATTCACTTCTTCCACCCTGTTACGACCCCCGAGTTAGTCTAGGGGTTCGGGAGTCCAACATTTTAAATGTGGCATTATAGAGGAACATATATAAGCCATGGTTTGTACAAAAAACCCAAGAATCAAACTACTGTGTAAAAAAACCAACACCTTTATTCAGTATCACCAGGCAAGTGGCAAAAGTGAAGTGAATTAATCTATACAAATATAGATTAATATATATTTATATATATAAAAATGGATATGAGATACAGAATTTCTGTAAGATAGATTAAGTTAAGGCAAAGAGAAAAAGATAGACGTGGACGGCGCCAAAGAAAAGAAAATAACAAAACCAAACAAAGTCTAGCTGTTAAATAACCTCTAATCCTAACTAAGAAAATAAAGAAGAAAACAATAATCTTCAGCGTCCAAGACGCCCTACCTAATCTCCACTAACTAACAGAAAACAGAAATACAGGGAGTGGCACTCGCCCCTAACCTAATGTATTTAGACAAAAGTAAAAAAAAAACCCTGCGTGTTGTAGTGTATGTCACGTGACATGCTACCTGTCTATCTCTCTCCGCACTAGTAACCTTCAGCAGTCTGCTGTAGAGCAAGTTACATAAAATCAGAGAATTAAACACAGGAAGAGTTCACTCATACATAAACTCAGCATCACAGAGAGTGAACGAGAACCACAGCCCTAACAGGGTATATACAAAGTAACAAACAGAAAGCTGCGTGGTCTGAGTCTCAGCGAGCCGAGAGCAACCCTGGAAACGTCTGGCGTGCACTCTTATTCCCCAGGTGGCCTGTTCCCATTGGCGACAGTGAGAAGGGGTGACGTCAGCGCTAACAATGATTGACAGGTCACTTGGCCAATCAGGGGTACCTGCAAAAGCGAAAGTAACCGAGAGAAAGCGGGAAGAGAAACACAAGAGAACACACACACAATACAGGAACGTAACACACCCATTCATCAATACCCACGCCTGATTTGCCCCTAAACACAGGACATTTCCTTTCCCTAGGGAGATAGAGCAATCGCTCCTTGTCCACTTGAAGTTGTCGCACCTGCTCCCTCAGTTCCTGTAACTCTTCAGCCATAGCTGAAACAGAAAGGCTAGGTTACTTCTGGGGTGGAAAGTGATAAGAAAGTGCGGTGATGCGGTGTCTCCAGGTAGAGTTATCAAATCCCCCGATGTGCCAGCTGCTGCTTTGCCTCTATTACAACAATAAAACATATGGGGAAAACAAAAAAACAAAAACAAATGAAATACACGTCTCTGTATACTAATCCTGCCGACAACGCCAGATTGTGACCCAACACAAGAGTCATATGACAAAAGTATTGACTCTAGGGTGCTCGACTACGCCACCTGGGGCCTTTCACACCAAGATTTAAACAAGAGGGCTCTCCCACACAGCTAATGAAGTAATGACAGAGACGTGATATTCCAATATAAAAATACAACAATATTTATTAACAAGTAATTCAATACAAACAGTTTGAGGTTTGTTTTCTCAACATAATGTGAGGCGATACAAATTAGGCCCCATAGGCCAGCCAAAATGTGGGTAGTGGCTGCCACCAGACATATCAAAACACAAACAATAATGGCTTCAATGGATCTGCTGTTTGGAAGGGGTTACCTGTCCTAGAAGAGGAGTGAGACCAACACACCACCCGTGCTGCTGATTATGCTGCCTATTCACACACACACACACACACACACACACACACACACACACACACACACACACACATATACAGGCACAGGTACTATAAAAAACAGTAATCACTGCAAATAGTGAAGTGCACATTACCACTACAAATACTGTGTGCGATGCGTGAAGAGGAGGACTCAGATCCAGCGACCTACTCCACGAAACAGCTTCAATACTCTGGTTGGATCAGGAATAAGCAAAGCTAGATATTAGCATTACCACAGCAAACTAATGGGGCAGCCAATACCACACCTATTGCTGACATACCTCAAAATAGAGAAAATAAAATAACAAAAAAAAGGCAAAAGCTACCATTACATTAAATTTACAAAAGGCAAAGCAGCAGTGACAATCTTTCTAAAGAAAGAAACAACCATAATTAAAATCCATCATGTACAATAAATATAACCTAGACCAGTATCAATCAATGAGTGATACATGTACAATAACCAACATTTCCTTTTACCTCTAGGGATACAACTTTCCACATAAACGGAAATGGGGCTCCACAGTTACCTCCCCCGCATGCAAACCTACATAAAAATCACACACAAGCATAGTTCACATACAAAATAATCCATCATGCATTAAAGTTATTGGTTAGTCACATCCCAAGGGTTTACAGTGAAAAATGGTCATATTATGGTAGATCAATTTACCACAAGCATACATATAAAACACGTTACCTAGAGAACATTACTCTATTACTGTGAGCCATACAGCCAATTTTACCTCAACGCGCATTCCGATAGGCAATGACAGAGCGCGCGTGCATCGCGTCTTCCAGCCAAGCCCGTCGGTAGATCAACATTATGCTACCCGGAAGCGTGTGGTACACAGTCACACCTCTGTTTTCAAACAGTTACACTTTACACACCACTAACTTAAATAACATGTTTGCAATAGAAATGGAGTGTTGACACATACCTTTCATAGGCGACAGCACAGCAAACCCAGGGTAAAGAGGACGTACAAGCCGAGGGATTACTTAGTCTTCCACCCGATGTGCCGGTTTTATATGAAGTGCTATTGACACTAATAACTAGCCGCTTACAAGCCAACTAGAGGGCGTGGCTAAGTGGGAAGAGGGATACGGCGAGCACAGAAGGACAACCTTGCTACGGCCGTTACTGTGCCGGTTACATAAAGTCTTAAATTGCATAAGGCGAGCCCTTAAATCTCTATATGCAGACTTGACATTTTTTAGAATCCTAGTTCACAATCCTTCCTCCAATACCAAGTTCAAATCTTTCTACCTTAATCTCTTGATAGAAGTTAAAGCTCCATCTCCCAGATTCTGAAATAGCAAGGAGTAATACCCAGTCCAGCCCCACGCTGACGGCGTCCCGGGCAAGCATGTTGGACATCTAGGAGTCAGCCTCAGACTGGCAGTGCTGGCCCAAAGGCGGCAGCCCAGTCGAGTCATCCGCGTCAGACGCCGGACTGCTCTCCGATGCACTGGCAAGCTCATCCAACTCGGGTGGCTCAAGAGGATTGGCAGGCTGGCTGTGAGGCGAGCTTCTGTTGCCTCGAGCCCGGTTTGCGGGGGCATACCCGGCGAAACCGAGCCCGCTGCCATCCCCAAATCACCTCCAACGTAGCTGCGTCATGCTCAATCCCGTGGGAAGAAGGTTTGACGCGGAGGACACTGGAGTGGCATTCCTTCTGTTGAAGGAAAACCATGACCGCAACATTGCCATGGTCATGTTCTCGCAGTAAGAACATAAACCATCCACAAACACTGCCTCTGTGTGATCGCAGCCCAGACACACGAGACAGCGCCTGTGGCCGTTAGAAGAGGAGAGCATTCTACCTCATCCAGGAACTACACAGGGGCAGAAGGGCATGTTTATAAAGATGCGTCCTGAAAAGGACGTTCAACGCCAGCTGTGTATATATGCTCTTTTAGAGAAAATAACTCTGTTAACTGCGCTGTCGAAACGCCCAGGGGCAAGCTGCACTGCCGTGCGAGAAACCCGCTGATATGCACCGTAGATCCAACAGCAATCGCTCAGAGATGAGAGGAACAGTGTGTGACTGGATATGAGGGATGTTGTGACAAAGAATTTTAATCATACGCGGAAATCACATATCTTCGTCCGCAGAGAAGGGAAACATATCGTTGGCAATGAACACCCCAATCACTTTAGTTATTGTTTTATGCCTCTCCGAATTAGCGTGAGTGCCTGCTTTTTTTTAAAAAAAGGGAGTATGTGCAGTTTTGACTCATCTGTGGCTCTGTGCACATCATGTTTCCCCAGTGATTTCAGTGTAACTTATCATATATCGATGTATTACCAGTATACGGCACTCACGTTGAGTGATGTCTGCAAACAGTGGCTGTTTTATAAATGTTTTATTGCTGATGTGATAGACTGCAAAAAGCAAATGTTTCAGACAGGGGACCTGAATAACACAGGGAGCTTCTCTATCAGCGGCTCGTTTTCTCCACTTGCCATTTTTCAACTACACACAATGCTTGCAGAACAGTGATGTCATCAAGTTCACCCATGTGAAACACAGTCAGAGCTTATCCATCTACAGATCCATTCAGGTGCATTAGCAGAGGTTGTAACTGTGAGGGACTATTTGATGCTTTATTTTCTTCAAAAATCTTGTGCTCGATAAGGGTCAATAAGCTTGAGGTGTACCTTTATATATATATTAATAGAACATTAATATTTCTAAATTGAAACGCAGGAGCTGAGTTTGGACTTTGCACTGAAACCAGACCTGCTTATAAAATGTCAGTGCAATGACTTATTTCTTCTTTGAGTCACTTTATTAACATATAATACACCCTCAGTTTGTGCATCCACCACCCATGCCCAATTGCGCTCTGCGTTGGCATGAAATTTGCACTTAGAAATAGCGTTCTTGCGAAAATTGGATAAAACGTTGTGCAAAGTTGTTGCACGTAGTGCTGTGCTTTGCGCTCTCACAAAAATAGAGCCCCAAGAGTAAAACCATATTAGAATAAGTCTCAGCCTAGTTCTGTCTTCTTCTTTTGACTGAGAAAAAGCCGTAGTTCAATAAAGCGGGGGTAGAAAAGAGTGAGAGAGAGAAGATCTTTTGCATCGATTTATGCCTCCTCAATAATAAAACAGTTCCTTCCTTGTTTAATATGCAAATATGCAGAGCACCTCGACTCTGATAGCAAACCATTAATATGAGAGTAGCATGTAACAGAGAAATGCACTGTAGCTCATCTTTATGAAAATGCATGATGATGGTTTTACAGAGCTTCTTTTAAAGTATCATGCTGCATGTGTGTGCAAGGATAATGTGGACACTGCGGTAAACCCACGGCTATAACTTTGAAGAACACGCTGGCACTTTCTCTCAAAAATGCACACACACATTTATTGAAAGTGGGGGTGTTTGCACCTGGAGAGTCGAGGGGAAAATTTATTACATTTGCAAAATTGCAGTGCTAAAAACAATTCACTTTGATGCATTGCTGCATTTGCTTCTCACTGCACTGAATGAAATGTATTTAGTGAATAAAAGAACAGCACATAATAATTTCACTGTTTTTCATTATGCATAACATCTCTGATGGTCCCATGCAAACACTGAAAGTATTGTATATGTACATCCTTTTACGTCAACAACAGTGGTTTGTAGACATTACCAATATGAAACCCTTGGTATACATAGCTATTTAATGTGGGAGCCACATGGTTTTACATCCTAATTTAAAAGTGCCTACTTAACTTGACGGCTGCATTCAGAAAAGTGCTTCAGCTACGAACATGTCTGTAGATTATACTGTGATGAAGAGGGCAGACGAGGGAGTAAGGATCCAAATGCAGCTTTATTAGAATTTCAAAAGTAAAGGCAAGTACAAATGCAGGAACAAATGAAACCTCCACGAGGGGAAAATAAAGAAATGAACACAAGAAAACAACACGGGGGGTCTTGCAAGGAGGGCATAGGCAGGAACATGGACCAAGGCAGGATTCGGGAACTGAGCATCAAACATAGAACAACGACCAACAAAAGGACAAGGTGAACATGAGGGCTTAAATACAAAACAAGGGAAAACATAAACCAAATGGACAAACAGAACTCATAACAAGGTAAAAGGGCAGTTAACTAAAACCAATGACAAAACTAGAACTGATAACAAGATAATCAAACAATAAACCAATGAAAACCAGACACATGGACAAGGAGGGGAAAACCGGACTTGACAAGACTTCAAAATAAGAGTTCATAAAACAAGGCAATGCGGAACATAAAAGGTGCCAAAAACTTAAATAAAAAAGGTACACAAACCAAAGACGGTGTGGATCGTTACAGAGCCCCCCCTTTAAGGAGCGGATCCCAGACGCTCCTAACCAAAGGAGGGGCAAAACGACAACGAAAACCAAGGACGAACAGGCAGATCAAGGGAACACGAGGGGTACAGAGGGACAAGACTAGGACAGGGGGACCGTGACAGAACAGGTGGGTGGCCAGGAGATCAAGGAGGCCAGGTAGGTGCCCAGGGGACGACTTGAAGGAGGGGACCGGGTCGGGAAGACTGGGAGGCAGCTGCGGGGTCGAGACTAGGTCAGGGGGCATCCATAGGGCAGGGACTGGGTCAGGAGGCCGGGGAGGTGGCCGTAGGGCAGGGATCGGGTCAGGTGGCCAGGGAGGCGGCCCTATGGCAGGGACTGGGTCTGGAGGCCGGGGAGGTGGCCGTAGGGCAGGGATCGGGTCAGGGGGTCTAGGGGATGGCCACGGGGCTAGGGCAGGGTCAGGAGGCTTAGGAGATGGCCTCAGGACTGGGACAGGGTCAGGAGGCCAAGGAGAGGGCCACAGGACTGGGACAGGGTCAGGAGGCCAAGGAGAAGGCCACGGGATAGGGTCAGAAGGCCACGAGACAGGGTCAGAAGGCCAGGGAGGAGGCCACGAGACAGGGTCAGAAGGCCAGGGAGGAGGCCACGAGACAGGGTCAGAAGGCCAGGGAGGAGGCCACAGGACAGGGTCAGAAGGCCAGGGAGGAGGCCACAGGACAGGGTCAGAAGGCCTGGGAGGAGGCCACAGGACAGGGTCAGAAGGCCTGGGAGGAGGCCACAGGACAGGGTCAGAAGGCCTGGGAGGAGGCCACAGGACAGGGTCAGAAGGCCTGGGAGGAGTCGAGGAGGACCCCAGGGACAGTGCCATGGTAGGCGGTGACCAAGGAGGCTTGGAAGGTTCTGGGGGTTTAGTAGGCTGAGCTGGCACAGGCAGAACCGTGGAGGGTGGAACCATGAATGCCCTCAGAGGCAGAGCTGAAGAAGGCGGAACAGGCAAAGCCGTGGAAGGCGGAACCATGAAGGTCCTCTGGGGCAGAGCCGCAGAAGGCGGATCCGTGGAAGGGTCAGGGGGCGGAGCAGGCGCAGTCAGAGCCGTGGGAGGCGGAGCAGGCAGAGCCGTGGAAGGCAGAACTGAGGAAGGGTTTGGAGGCTGAGCCGAGGAAGGGTCTGGTGGCGGAGCAGGTGCAGGCAGAGCCGAGGCCGTCTTCAGAGGCGGATAATATGGTATTTTTTGAACATTTAACATTGCAATAGAATGCTATTTTTTGAACATTTACCATGAGAATTGTATGGTATTTTTTGAACATTTAGCATGGCAATTGTGTTATATTTTTTGAACATTCAACATGGAAATAGTATGTTATTTTTTGAACAATTAACATGGCAATTTTATTGTATTTTCTAAACATTTAACTTGGTAATTGTATGGTGATATTTTAGTATTTTTTGAACATTTACCATGGTAAAATTATGGTATTACCATGGTAATATTATGGTATTTTTTGAACATTTACCATGGTAATATTATGGTATTTTCTGAACATTTGCCATGTCAATATTATGGTATTTTTTGAACATTTACCATGGTAAAATTATGGTATTACCATGGTAATATTATGGTATTTTTTGAACATTTACCATGGTAATATTATGGTATTTTCTGAACATTTGCCATGTCAATATTATGGTATTTTTTGAACATTTACCATGGTAATATTATTGTATTACCATGGTAATATAATGATATATTTTGAACATTTACCATGGCAATTGTATGTTATTTTATGAACATTTACCATGGTAAATGGCTCTGGCTGGCTCTGGCTCTTGGACGGTCGAGGCTACAGGCGCTGGCTCTGGCTCTTGGACGGTCGAGGCTACAGGCGCTGGCTCTTGGACGGTCGAGGCTACAGGCGCTGGCTCTGGCTCTTGGACGGTCGAGGCTACAGGCGCTGGCTCTGGCTCTTGGGACGGGGCCGTGGAGGGCGGAGACTGGTGAGCGGAAGCCCCTCCTCTTCTCCTCCTCCTCCTGGCGGAAGAGGCTGGCAACGCTGGCGCTGGGACGGACGAGGCTGGCAACGCTGGCGCTGGGACGGACGAGGCTGGCAACGCATTGGCCGTGGCAGGCGTGGGCGTTGGCTCGTTGGCTGTGGCAGGCGTGGGCGTTGGCTCGTTGGCGTTGGCTCGTTGGCCGTGGCAGGCGTGGGCGTTGGCTCGTTGGCCGTGGCAGGCGTGGACTGGAGAGCAGAAGCCTTTCCTCTTCTCCTCCTTCTCCTGGCGGACAGGGTTGTCAACGCTGGCCCCAGGACAGACGAGACTGGGGGTGCGTTGGTCGTGGCAGGCGTGGAGGAACGAGTTAAGGAAGGCTGGGGGGTGACCATTGTGGGAGGAAAGGTAGCGTCCTCCTCCGCAACACCCACAGTGAAAGGAGATCCACTGATCTTCAGGGTCTCATCGAGGAAGTCGATGAGCGTCCAGCCAGGGGTCGCTGGTGGTAACCGCTCCTTTAACAAAGGTCAAGATTTGCCCTGAAGAAAACCACTAAGCTGAAGTCTGGGAAATCCGAAGAGTTTGCCAGCTCCAGAAACTCAGAGACATGGACCTCAATCGGGCGGTCCTCCTGTTTGAGGCCGAGCAGAAGGAAATTCGCCTGTTGGGCGGTAAGGGCTGCTGGATCCATCTTGGTTGGTCGTTCTGTGATGAAGAGGGCAGACGAGGGAGTAAGGATCCAAATGCAGCTTTATTAGAATTTCAAAAGTAAAGGCAAGTACAAATGCAGGAACAAATGAAACCTCCACGAGGGGAAAATAAAGAAATGAACACAAGAAAACAACACGGGGGGTCTTGCAAGGAGGGCATAGGCAGGAACATGGACCAAGGCAGGATTCGGGAACTGAGCATCAAACATAGAACAACGACCAACAAAGGACAAGGTGAACATGAGGGCTTAAATACAAAACAAGGGAAAACATAAACCAATGGACAAACAGAACTCATAACAAGGTAAAAGGGCAGTTAACTAAAACCAATGACAAAACTAGAACTGATAACAAGATAATCAAACAATAAACCAATGAAAACCAGACACATGGACAAGGAGGGGAAAACAGGACTTGACAAGACTTCAAAATAAGAGTTCATAAAACAAAAGGCAATGCGGAACATAAAAGGTGCCAAAACTCAAAGAGTGCATAAACAAAGAACAATGTGGAACATAAAAAGTGCCAAAAACTTAAATAAAAAAGGTACACAAACCAAAGACGGTGTGGATCGTTACATATACATTCCCTCTCATTTTAGTGTCTCCAGTTCACCTGTGATAATCCACTTTATATACTTTATCTATATATTTCACATGAGGAGCTCAGCTAGTGAAAGCTGGGCAGTCAAACTCTTTTAAATACAGGTCTCTAATCATATTAATTGATTCGAGAAGTAGTAAAGATTGCTTGCAATACTAGTGTGTAGTGAGTGGTCTAATACGTGCATATGATATTGTTACTGAAGAATATCCTACCGCTATGTGGCGCCATTGAATAAGAATCCAGTATTTCAGTGAGCTGTGTAATATATCTTGTATGTTTATATATATATATATCAATAAGTATATATATATATATATATATATATATATATATATATATATACATACCGTCGCTGTCTGATGAAAAACACGTCTCCACTTTTTTTTTTTTTTTTTTGCCATAGACAGAATACGAATACAATGGAGAGAATCCAAATTATTTACCAGATATAAGTCAATGAAATGTTTTGGTCGTGGCTCAGTTCACTTCAGCCCAAAGACATTGGTTTGGTTTGGTTTGAAAGGTGGTAGGGACATATTGCAAGGATAATATTCAAAAATGTTGTGAAAAAGTCAGAAATAGGCAAAATAAATTATTACTTCTGAACAATTATATTTTTCCCCACTTTCTGGTCTCCTCACTCCTATGTAATCTTTTTTCTCATATTGCTTATTTACAAGCACAAAGTAGGCTTTAGGCTTAGCCTATAATTAAATACTTTTTGATTACAAATGAATTTTGTTTTTTGACAAAACATTATTTTCTCAATGTTCTTCTCCAATGTGCAAAATCAAACATATATTGGGAGTTATACCAGCATCTTAAAATCCTGCACCTCTGACACAATAATTTACATTTTAAGGTGTCATCCTCAAGAGGGTGCTTAACGGCCTGAAACGCAGAATCCTCCATTGGGCTGCATGCAAATCTCTGGACATTCTTGACATTTTGACTGGAACAATTTGAGCACGAAAGTATGCTTGTTTCAATGTATAATTTCAAGGATTGGACGTAACATGCCAATGAGAATCCACCCGTGTAATCTAAAAAAATATTTTTTTTATTTTTTTACATCTTACAAACATCTTGATTGGTGCATCCTGAACAGCGCTGAGAAAAGTAACAGGTGCCATGTAACAACACTATTTATGTGCTGATAATTTGCACATGAATAATTATACTAAGGACATTTAATAGTTCTTTAAATGAAAATAAAAATAGAATATTAACTATTTTCTCCATGGTAAAATTTCCCAAATATTGGTAGAGACATTTCCGATTTTCTGAAATTTGATAGGAACATGCCTCTATCATCCCTATCTAAATCTACTTTAACCCATATCTTCTGAATGATTTGACTAATTTTTGACAGATATGACAACTTCTTGATTTTCTAGGGAGTGGCGGTGTCCAGCACTGACCTTCTACAATATCAATGAGAAAAACACATAAATGTGTCTATGAAGTCTATTTCTGTCTGATTGCTTCTTTGCTACTCGGCCACCATCTGGAGAGTTGAACAGTGGTCATACAGTTAGATTTATCTAAGAAGAGGCAACCAACCAATACCTTTAACGGACATGTTTATCCAAGCTCTACTTTCAGGACTATTGACTCTAGCTGTGTTTGTTGAGCTCAGCTAAGCCCCAATGAGTTTATCACTCATCGCCCTCAAAATCCTATCTCCAGCACCAGAGTTGATACACAATGTGAAAGTTGATTTATTTACTACCCAGGAAGGGTTTTTACTACCCCAGTAAATTTGCTACAGTAAGATGCCTGAAGAAATGGACGAAACTTTGTCATAAGCATAAAGTGAGAGATTTTTCTCTCTTGTGTTCAGTTACTGTCATTTGTAGCGGCGACAGCTCTCCTCTCCACACATTAGAACAGTTGGTGGGCTTTTTTTGATGAGTTGGCCAGAACTAGAGTCATTGGGGTGATAAATGGAGGAAGAGTAAAGTAATACTTCCTGGTGCAAACCAGGCAGACTCACTCTCATCTCTTTCATTTGTCATCGCCATGGTGACCTTGCATGATTTGATCCCACTCATATGGGCCGGAGACAGAGATTGTGTTGAAAGGAAGAGTCAGCATTAGAGATGAACAGAGATGTACTCGCATGTCAATGGATGGAAGGCTTTAATGCACTTTGGAAAGCAGACACAGTATAGGCTTGACCTAAAGGCTATGGACCATTACAGGCATGCAATACGCCAATTCTGATATGTATCATGAAATGTAGCTGCTTTCAACTTCAATCAAAGTGTCTCATAGTTTGACGTCTAAAGTATATTGTGTTTCAATCAAAGTTCTGAATTTAATTTAAGCACATAGTCGGAATAACGAAAAATAATTTGGCAATCCATCCCAAGTGTTCATGAGAACAAAAGCATCTCTTTTGGGAAAATTCTCAATTTTTTTTTAATGAAAATAAAAGTTGAAGCAATTGTAGCTCTTATTAAATGTAATGAACATGGCATAATTGTCAAGATCCTAAGACCCAATTTAACTATATTTTACACTTTTTCCCAATATTACAAATATATTGAAATAAATAAAATTATAAACATTGTATATACTCATACACGCTTAATTAGTTTACTAATTTGAACCACTAATAGTTCTAAACATAACTAATATTAGTATTGATAAATTTTATCTTATAGCATAATTTAATGTAAAGCTGCTTTGAAACAATGGCTGTTGTGAAAAGTGGTATACAAATACATTTGACTTGACTTGACTCATAAGATTGAAGTAATGGAGGTAATATACTATTTATACCATTATTAAGAATGGTAAATTGTCTGCACTTATATTGCGCTTTTTTAACCTTAGCAGTTTTCAAAGTGCTTTACACTGTGACTTATACACACACACACACACACACACACACACACACACACACACACACACACACACACACACACACACACACACACACACAAACACACACTCATACACCAAAGACAGCAGAGCTGCAATGCAAGGCGCTAGCCTGCCATTGGGAGCAACTTGGGGTTCAGTGTCTTGCCCAAGGACATTTCGGCATGTGGAGTCATGTGGGCCGGGAATCGAACCACCAACCCTGTGATTAGTGGACAACCTGCTCCTCCTGAGCCACAGCCACCCAAACAAAAGAAAAAAATAACGCAATACACTTTTAGATATATTAGAATTACTGCCTTACAGAAAATTACAAAGCAAATTAGAGTCCCCACGAATGCAAGGATGGAGTGGAGAGAAATAATATCAAGGAGGAAAATAAGGACGGAGTGAAAGGAAAATATTAAATGGAGAGATCAAGATTAAGAACCTAAAGTTTGACAGAGATGGGAACTGCTTAAAGAAGTAATTATATAATATTAAATGATGACAATTCTTTCTGTCTGACAGAAATGTAATAAGCAATGATCCTGCACAACATCTATATCAAAATGCAAAATCTATAGAGTTATGACTGAAACAGGTCTCTTATGATCTGTCCAGTGACAGATGAGTTTGTCTCTGTAAAACAGATTAAGGTCGTGGGCAAGGAAGAGGCGAGAAACAGGCTTGACATATGAAATAATAGGTTTAATGGAGAACTCAAAAGACAAACACATAAGAAGACGGACATGTCCGTGAACGATCTTTCTCTCTGGACTGGAGGCACTGGTGTTCTTTTATGCCGCTCTCCCCGTACTCACTGAAATTAGAGACAGGTGTTAGACATAATTTAGCTCAGATGCAAGCGCCCTTACCGCTTTCCCTATCCGGACGGGCGCTTGACCACGCCCCCGCTGCCACAGTCTCGTTTGCTGAAATTCAGAGTAACCATTAAAAATCTACAAAAATCTACATAAAAAAAAATTCAAGTCATTTTTCTCAGTTTCAATGTAAGTTAATGAGGATGGCCTATGTAGGGTTGTAAAGGGTATTGCTATTTTTACCAGTTGAAACTATATGTGTAAAGACATTTAGGGAACACAGGATTTTCAATGGATGGATGGATGGAAAGTAATGCCATGTAAGCACCAAAGGATATTTTCATGGCAAAAAATAGAGTAGTTCAAAAAGCAATGACAAACAATGAACAAAAAAGGATCACAGCGCTGTAAAACGATGTATAAGAGATGTAAGATGCATGGACACCGAATTAACAACTGGGTTAACAGAAGCATGTGTCCCACAACAGTGCGGTGCGGGACAAGTTTTGATTGCTGAGTGCAGGTGCAGGCGGGATGATGTGTGCTCGGGAACGGGAGAAAGAAATGACCCACGTGACTCCCGCAAAAGATAAATGTAAATCTATTTAAAAAATGTAATAGATTTATTAAATGTATTTATTGTACAGAGTGTTATTCGTGTTACCCGTCTATTGTGCAAGAGCAACAAACATTTTTTTACGATTTACAGGTGCAGGGTTGATTCATACAAATTCTTCCTTGTGCTCCATGCAGCAGAAAGTCCCTCAGTGCTATGGATGTTGATGCTATATTAAAGAAAACTTCAAAAGCAACCAAATAACAATCAGATATTTGGCAATGTTAGTATTAACAAAACTCTCTCTGTCTACCTGTTTTTTTTTTTTTTTTTAATTTTGGATGGGAATTGTAATAAAGATAGCCTATGATTGAAGGAACAGAATCTTGCGGGAGTGGGATTGAAAAATTTGCGCAGACCACCACCAGACAGGATTGTCTATTTTCCTGCTCCAATTTTCCTTTGCTCCACCACTGAACTACCAGCATCACTAAAGATATGATCTTTTACCCAAGTTATGAGATTGCTGTCTGAATTGAATGTGGTGACATAAAACACCAAAACAGCGTACTCAACAACAAACACAGTGACTGGTTTAGACTGATTCATGAACAAATGACTATTATGAGCCATTTTTTAGATTTGTAAATTTAGTAATATTATTAATTTATTGTACTGTCCCATACTTTTTGCATGTGCACTTTATTTAGGTACTTTATTTAGTCTGTGTAGTCTCATGTGGTTCTGGGTTTGTCCTATGTTGTTTTATGTAGCACCATGGTCCTGGAGGAACGTTGTCTCGTTTCACTGTGTACTGTACTAACTGTATATGGTTGAATGACAACTTCGACAGCACAGTTAAAAGAGTTGTTTTCTCTAAAAGAGTTAGTTTCTTTAAAAGAGCAAATACACTGTTGAACGTCCTTTTCAGGATGTGTCTTTATAAAGATGTCTTTTCCGCCTCTGTGTAGTTTCTGGATGCGGTGATTTCTCCTCACCTCTGATGGTCATAAAAGCTGCCTCGCGTGCCTGGGCTGCGATCACACGCAGGCAGAGTTTTATGAATGGTTCATGTTCTCAGTGCGAGAACATAGCCATGGCAGCATTTCCTTTGTCATGAGAGAACGCCACTTCAGCCGCCCCCCGCATCTCGCCTCCTTCCTACGGGATTGGGGCAGGAGCTGCAGGCGTTGAAGGCGATTTGGGTATAGTGACAGGTTCCGTTTCGCCAGGTAAATCCCCTCGAACCACCCGCCTCCCCGGCATGCTTGCTTGCTTGCTTCCGTCCGAGCTTGGGATGAGTGATTTCTCTCCAATGGTTCATGTTCTCAGTGCGAGAACATGGCCGTGGCAGCATTGTGGTCACTTTCTTTTGTCATGAGAGAAAGCCATTTCAGCCACCCCCCGCACCTTGCCTCCTTCCTACGGGATTGGGGCTGGTGCCGCGGGCGATGAAGGCGATTTGGGGATAATGACAGTTTCTGTTTCGCCGGGTAAATCCCCTCGAACCACCTGCCTCCCCGGCATGGTTGCTTGCTTCCCCCGAGCTCGGGATGAGTGCGGCCAGCCGGCCAGTCCCTTGAGCTCCAGGAATTGTATGACGACATCGCCACTGCATCGGAAAGCGTTACAGCAGTGTCTGATTCTGATGACTTGCCTGGGCCGCCACCTTCGGTTCGGCTTGCCCAGTCTGAGCCTGATGCACAGAGGTCTGCTATGCTTTCCCGGGCTACCGCGAGCGCAAGGCTGGACCAGTAAACCCCCCCCCCCCCCCCCCTTGCGGCTACTTGATTGGTCCCGTGGGCATGTGTGCCGCTCACAGCCGCGTCTTCCTCAACCCTCCGCTCTCACTACCCTTTCCGCTTCCACCCTGCAGGCCATTGCCCCTCCTGCAACCAACGCCAGGTCAAGGCACCTCAAAACTTGCACTTGGGTAGTCCTGTTCTTGATGTGCTGCAGGAACTGCGCACAATGACCGATCGCGCCCCCCGGGCCACGAAGGTCAGAAGTCCCGGCACTCGAACGGGCAATAGCCACCCTTGTGGTCCAGAAACGTAATCTATGGACAGGACCTGGTTGAAATGCGGGAGGTAGACAAGGCACACCTTCTCGAACGCCCCCGTCTCCCAGCTCTGTCCAGTCGCCGGCACCGTTGACGACTCTGCCCAGCAGTCTTCGGTGGTGAAGAAGAAGACGGAGGCTATTTCACACATCCTGCTCCGCCACAAACCTGGCGCCATGGACCATGCCCCGTCTGCTCGCCGAGGGTGATTTTTTACATAAAAAATTATTTTTATGTAAAATAATTAATTACATAAAAAAAATTATGCATTAAAAACATTATAGAACTTTTGAATTAAATTCATGTTCCCGGAACATAGTAAGGAATATTCCTACCATCATAGCAATTCAAGCACACCTGTTTTCATCAGTGGGTAGTTAGCAAAACTCTTAGCTTTACAGTGAACAAATCACATGCAGTTTTTCTTGACACCAGTGACAGCCCCAGATCAGCACAGATGTGTTCTTGCGTTCAAATACAGCTGGACGCAGTGGTGCCTGCAACTGTATGCCACTGGATAAAGTGGATATTTACCTTCAATCAACTGTGTTTTTGAAAAGTAACTTTGAGAAAAAAAGTAATTTTGCGATTAATTAAATTAATTAATCATCACATGTCTTGTATTTAATTTGATTTTTAGCCCTAGTTTGCAGTATATTTATTACTTGTCATGTTGATGTCAAAAGAATGATGCTACTCTGAATTTATTACGTGTGAAGTAAAATAGCTCATTTTTGGCAAGTATAGCATGACAACCAGCATTTTTAATCCATGCTGGTATGATGCATTTGTAAATTAGTTATTGGTCATTACTGAACACCTGTATAGACTCTTAACAAATGGATACATTAATTTAAAGTGTTACCAAAATGTTTACCATTACTTTCGCACTGAAACACAACAAATGTTATATTTTTTGTTCTTTTTCTCCTATTTATTTTTGAATGATCATATAAACACTGCTTGATTGGTTGTAAATACCATTGCGCTATTTTCCCCAGCACACCATTGCTGTACTGAAACAGTACTCCAGTGCTTTCACTTAATGGACGACTCGCAGCGTGTGCAAAGGCAGGTCTTAGTCGTGAATAATGAACATCGGCGAGTGCTGATGAATGGAGTTTAGCTGAAGAGGATGTCAGTTCTTCTATTAGCAGAACCTTTTCCAAGCCGCCTTTATTGAACCAAGTCTTTTGGCTATTAAGCTGATGCACGACAAGGTCAATTCCAGTTACACTTTAATAAGTGAATATTTACCATACATCGACTGAGATGAATGAAAAACGAGTATGTGAGGAAAAATTATTAACTTAAAATCATTGTCCTGCCACGTTTCTATCTATGCACATCCCAGCTATTATTAATCTTCACTTAATCAAGCAGCCTGTGATTTATGTTACACAATACAGACTGGCCGATGCACTGCATATATATATTTTCACAATTCACCAGGAAAATGGGGTGCATACAACACTTACTACTTTTGCCTCCGGGGGCTGCACAACCCAATTTAAGCTAAAGAAAGTAAACCAGTGGTGTATTTGGGGCCATACACACATATACACTGTATGTTTACTTTTTTCCCAGGGCTGTTTGAGTATAATGAATTCTAAGGATTAATTTTGTGTATACCCTCTGTATACCCACTTGTTTTGCTGCTTCAGAAGTCCATAATCTACTGTTGTGTTAGTATCCAATGCTGTTTCATGAAACTGGTGATTCTTTGTTGTAATTGGTGCATTATCACTTAGTCATTTACCTTGACCAATATGACTAATTAATAATACAACATGTCCCTGTGATGATGAAATATGAAGATTTGTTTTAAGTTTCAAAGCCGGAATGCCATCAAATTGTAAGAATTACCTATATACAATATTTACAGAGTTGCAGTTTCGCCTATCCCTATGTACAGATTATGCAGCGTATATTCAAGGTAAAAGGTATTTGGACAATTTCAACCAAGTGTTAATGGCAGATAAAGCTAACAAACTTCACTTTTCTGAGCCATATTTTACATTCACATTTCATTTTAGAGCATGTATGTCATGTAAGTTCACACAGGTGTCCTTTAAACACGTGTCATTCATCACATGAACAATGGACATGTTCCACTAACATTCGATTAACAGATTGTGTCAAACATTTCATCCTTGTTTTAAACAGTATTCCGTATATCTATTGTTTTATCCAAACCAGTCCCATGACAAGTCGTAATAATAATACGAGATGGCGAAATTTTACAAGTTTGCTCAACTGTACAACTTTTACTCCCATAGAGAAATACAAATGAACCAACAAATGATGTTCTTACGATTCTGTTTGTTTATCAGTTCCCCATCTGTCGCTCACGTTGACGTTGTGTCGAAGAAGCGACACTAGGGGTCTCTCTTGAGCGCCGAATATACCTCTGATCTATGAAAAAAGGCCAATGAGAAGTTGGAAGACAGGGGCGGGGCATGCAAATTCTTTCTGCCAACTTCTCATTGGCCTTTTTTCATAGATCAGAGGTAAATTCGGCGCTCGAGAGACCCCTAATATCGCTTCTTCGACACACGTCTCGTTCCCTCCATCAGGGAACGGAGGTTACATCCGTAACCTAGAAATTAGCCTCTATACAAGTCAAGAATACAAGTCAAGTTGTACAATATTTTATGATTTCTTCATCTTGAATTAATCATTATGAGTTACGAGGCATGAGACTATGTTGGTTTCATAATTTCATAACTAAAAAAACCCTTATATTTGTAAAACGTTTTGCTTGTAAAATGTTTATTGTTTTGCTATTGTTCATAAATTCAATAAATTACATTTTAATATTTTGAAATCTAATGCCACAAGAACTTTTAAACAACATTCTTGTGTGAACATGCAAGCCATGAACAAGCTTTAGCTTCACTAAAAAAATCACAAAAATTATTTTATTTTTTAAACAAATCGTATGTCTTCAGAAGACTTGGAATATGACACATATGAATATGAAACTTAAACCTTAAAATGAATCACAATAAACAGTGATTGTATCATAAAGATTTTCTTTAAGCATCTCTGTAAAACAGATCATAATTCACGGGCAAGGAAGAGGCGAGAAACCGGCTTAACATATAACTTAAAGGTTTAATGGAGAACTCAAAAGACAAACACATAAGATAACGGACGTCCGTAATTGAGCTCTCTCTCCCGATCGCCGTCTGCGAGTGGCCTGTATCCCTCTTGACGGCTCAATTAGCTTGATACAGGACCGGGCGTGCGTAATCATGCGCCGGTCCCGCCCTCCACCGTGCCACATTCCTCCCCCGTTCTTTCAGGCTGGGGGGGGGGGGGGGGCGCCTCCCGCGCAGTCTGCCGGCAGGTCATCCCCATTAACCTGGACGAGGGAGGGGGCAAGGGGAGGGAAACAAAAAACAACAATTAAAAATGGGGGGGAGGGTTCCTGCACTGGGCGGTACCTCCCCTCCCACAAACACCATAATTTAAAAAAGAGGGGCAACGGGAGGGAAACAATTAAAAATGGGGGGGGGAGGTTCCTGCACTGGGCGGTACCTCCCCACCCGCGAACACCATAATTTAAAAAAAAAAAAGAGGGAAAAAGGCCAACGCAGAGCGGTAGCGAGAGAGAGAGGAGAGAGAGATTAATAAAAATAATAATAAAAAAAAACCTAACTTACCGGTTCTCTGATACGCCGTAGCTCGTTCCTCAGCCACTCCTCCACCCTCTACCGAACGGCAGCCGCGCCTCTCCAGGCGGATTCGAGGCAGTCCTCAGCCCCTGGCGGACGGAACGCCCCGCCGCGTTCTCGGGGAGCCGAAGGGGACTCCCCCGCCCCTGGCAGCGGTTCTCCCGCTCCAGGCGGTCGGTCGCGATCCCCTCCCCGCTCGTGGACGGCGGTCTTCCCTCGACCCCTCCGCATTTCAGTGGCTGGTAGGGCCATCCTCCGCCCCTGGCAGCGGCCCTGACCGCTCCAGGCGGTCGGCTATAGGAGCCCCTTCTCCCCTCACGGTCGGCGGCCATTCCTCCGCGTCCAGGCGGCTGGGCTCCTCGTCCCCCGGCAGATGGCCGCGGCTGTTTCTTTGGGGTAGTGGCGAGAACTCCGCTATGGCGCATCCCTCTTCCTTCCCGGGCTTTCGGCACCAATGTAAAACAGATCATAATTCATGGGCAAGGAAGAGGCGAGAAACCGGCTTAACATATTACTTAAAGGTTTAATGGAGAACTCAAAAGACAAACACATAAGATAACGGACGTCCGTAATTGAGCTCTCTCTCCCGATCGCCGTCTGCGAGTGGCCTTTATCCCTCTTGACGGCTCAATTAGCCTGATACGGGACCGGGCGTGCGTAATCACGCGCCGGTCCCGCCCTCCACCGTGCCACAAACTCCTTTTGTGTTTCACATAAGAAGGAAAGTCACATGGGGTTGGAACAACACATGTGCTAGTAAATTATGACAGAATTTTCATATTTTGGTGAACTGTTCCTATAAGGGTGTTTAATGCTCAAGGTCACCCCTCACCGGTGGTAAAATTACTGTATAACACATCCCTTTTTTCTTTTTCTTTTTTTAGTAGGCTGATTCACAGGTGTCACAGATTCCCTGCTGACTTTTGTTTTGTGCTTTTATGTTGAAGTTCCTGTTTCCTGTTTGGTTTTTGTAGTCCTTTGTAGTTCCATTTTTTTTATTGGTTTTCTCCTGATTGTTTCCCATTCCCTGATTGTTTCCCCAGGTGTTCCTTGTTTTCCCTAGTGTACTTAAGCCCTTGTTTCCCCCTGTCTATTTGTTAGTTATTGCATGTGTTGCAAGTTCCCAGTGGTTTTCATTATTCCAAGTTTTCTTGTTTTTTTTATTAATATAAAGCTGCACTTAGATCTTCTTTCTTTGCCTGCCTCGTTACAGAATAACTAACCTCAAACATGGATCTAGAAGCAGTCTTCCTCCAGCTGAGCCGAGCGAACCTCCCTTTAATTGAATACTCGTAACTTTTCAGCACAATTGCCTGATGCACTGGTTTTACTGATGGTCATCTTAAGTCCATTTACCAGCTTGGCCTCCTTGCCCATGGATGGATCGAGTTGCCGGAGACTGGTGATTGCACGTGGGAGGGGTATGTAAATTTGATTTTGGAGAAGTTTGCTTCTGAGGGTACTTGCAATGAGCCAATGCCCACACCTGCCTCGTCCAACGAGCCAACGCCCACGCCTGCCGCGTCCAACGAGCCAACGCCCACGCGGCCAACGAGCTGGAAGACTCGTCCGTCCCAGAGCCAGCGTTGCCCGCCTCGTCCGTCCCAGAGCCGGCGTTGCCCGCCTCGTCCATCCCAGAGCCGGCGTTGCCAGCCTCGTCCATCCCAGAGCCAGCGTTGCCAGCCGCCAGCCAGGAGGAAGAGGAGGAGGAGGAGGAGGAGGAGGAGAAGAAGAACGGCTTCTGCTTCTCAGTCTCCGCCCTCCACGGCTCCACTTCCCGAGCCTTCCACGGCTCCGCCTCCTGAGCCTTCCAGGGCTCCGGCTCCCGAGCCTTCCAGGGCTCAGCCTTCCACGGCTCCGCCTCCAGAGCCTTCCACGGCTCCGCCTCCAGAGCCTTCCGCGCCTCCGCCTCCTGAGCCTTCCACGGCTCCACCCCCTGAATCCTCCATGGCTCCGCCTTCCATGGCTCCGCCCCTTGAGTCCTCTATGGCTCCGCCTTCCACGGCTCACCCCCTGAGTCCTCCATGACTCCGCCTTCCACGGCTTCGCAGCCAGAGACTGCCTCGTCCCAGGCCTTCTGACCCAGTCCCTGTCCTGTGGCCTCCTCCCAGGCCTTCTGACCCGGTCCCTGTCCTGTGGCCTCCTCCATGGCCTCCTGACCTGGTCCCAGGCCTGTGGCCTCCTCCCTGGCATTCTGACCCAATCCCTGCCCTGTGGCCTCCACCCAGGCCTTCTGACCTGATCCCTGCCCTGTGGCCTCCACACAGGCTTTCTGACCCGGTCCCTGTCCTGTGGCCTTCTGACCGATCCCTGTCCTGTGGACTCCTCCCTGGCCTCCTGACCCGGTCCCTGTCCTGTGGCCTCCTCCGAGGCCTCCTGACCCGGTCCCTGTCCTGTGGCCATTATTAATAAAAAGCTGCACTTAGATATTCTTTCTTTTCCTGCCTCGTTACAAAAGGAAACCTGTGAAGAAAGTGTCCTGGACCTATTTAACTCCATATTCAAAAGAAAAAGTTTAGAAATTATGTTTTGCATATGGAAAATGAAGCTTACTTATAGGGCAATGATTTTTTACATTATGACATTATTTTCACAACGGTTGTGTACATTATATCTCCATTTCTCTGTAATACACTGTGAACAACAATGGTCATTATTATATTCTCATTACTGCAATGTGGAAAAAAAAAATATATAGTGTTTACATTGTGAAGTATTTATACATTATGGTAGTACTCCCTTGGCACTGCTTTTCATTTAATTGATTTTAAAAAATACAAAAATCATTGCTCAATGGCAGATTTTCTACTACTTTACAGAAAAAAAAAATGTGTATTAAAATATTGAGAACTGGATGGTAAAATGTGCATAAGCATCCTGAAAATAATGTTAGAATGCAAAAAAAAAAATAATAACAATGATAACAATCCTAAATGAAGACTATCATTTTCTTGATTCTTATTAATGAATGTATTAATTCATTCACTTGGTCAGTGGCTTGGTTGGTTTTTGATTACTTGTACAAAAAATCAAACAGCCAAACAAACATAAGTGAATAAAATGAAAAACATCTCCTGAAGCCTCTGAGCAGGAAATACTACGAGACCACACAGTAATGACAAAAAGAGTCAAGCGCTCAGAGGACACAGAAAGGAAGAAAGAATAACAGAGGAAGGAAAGAGGAGAGGAGAGGAGAGAAGAGCTGCTAATGTTGTGTCGTTCGAGTGACGACTTAAGAATGTGCTCACGGATGACAAACAATAGGGAGAGAGCGTAGAGCCGGATGGCATCTGACAGGGATCAAGACACACAAATAAAGAAACATGTTAAATAATCTGATCTCACAAGTGAAATCAGAAAGAGTAGATCGACTTTTCTTTCGACAAAATCTGTATACGTTGACCGAAATTTCGAAACACTGCCCCCAGTGGCCAAAGCAGTAAGTGTTGTAGGGCATAAGGGCACGCGTGAGCTCCATTTATGTCCAGGAGAGGTCGCCAAATGTTTGTAATGAATCAAGTGGTTTTCAGCTTTACAGGACATTATACAATGAAGAGAAAAGCATATATTTAAAGATTCAATACCACAACCCAAACCCAAACCTTATCTTAACCATTAGTGGAGTAGAAAAGTAATGTTAGAGGTAAAAGTGAAACCTCTAAATAATGCTCGTAACTGATTAATCAAACGTGGTTACTGATGCAACTGATGTTACGTGCTTCCAATCGCACCATGTGGAAAGTTAAATATATTGAAACCGCTGCAAACATGACTGATAAGAATGCTGCATGTCAGCATACAGTGCATCAAATGCATATTAAGATCTTCTCTCCATAAAGACATCACATCACAAGCTCTTTCAGTTCATGAATCTGCACACTGTCTATTTTATGTCTGACATAAAAGCGTTGCGTGGCACCAGCTCAGATTGTTTAATTGTGTTTGCAGCTCTTTGATTGGCTGATGTCATGCTGATGTGTTCGACGTGTGTTAGACTGCTACTGAGAGGACATGATGTATACACTGATGTTCAAAATCAGACCACACTGAAAATGTGTTTTTCATTTAAACCTGAAAATTAACAGTTAAATGTTTTTGGATTTTGAGTGTCAGGACAAACTATTTTTGACTTTAAATAATGAGATCAAGGAAATCTGTAGATAAATATATGGATAGATCTTTATTTAACCAGGAAAAAAAGCCTCACTGAGAATAAACATCTCTTTTACAGGAATGGCCTGTCCTTATATTTAAGATTCTGCACAGTTTTTTGGACCCTGATCAAATTTGTGACACAGGCAGAATTAATTCCTTTGTACAAAAGGTACATTTCCTATAACTGCAAGTCCGAGAAGAGTGTAAGTGCAATTCATCAGCTGGACCCTTCTCCAAACGGGCTGGTTTGAGTATTTCTGGGATTTTCACACACAACAGTCTCTAGAATTTACTCCGAATGGTGCCAAAAACAAAAAACATCCAGTGAGCAGCAGTTCTGTGGACAGAAATGTCTTGTTGATGAGGGAGGTCAACAAAGAATGGACAGACTGGTTCAAACTGACAAAGTCTACAGTAACTCAGATAACTGCTCTGTACAAGTGTGATGAGAAGAATATCATCTCTGAATGCTATTATGAGATGTGGGTTGGAGCAGGTTTGGTGGTTGTTCAGGTGGTTTTAATGTTATGGCTGTTTGGTTTTAAAAACAACCTCTGATTGGGATTGAAATGCCAATAGTGAAATAAATTAAAGAAAGAGTGGCAGATCAACTAAGAATGAATTGTGGCCTGTAAAAGCACTGTTTTTTGCACGCACTCTCTGCGCTGGTTTATAGCCAAGTCAATGGCAAAAATGCGCCAAAAAAACTGCTGCTGAGCACAATTTGCACACGCAATTCTAATATTGTGGCCAGAGTTTGAGAGCAATATAGCAGAGCTTGCCACAGACCACCATATTTGACACACTCTTTGCCACTCATTTTACCACCTACTTTAATTTGGCAGTAATAGTGCCATCTAAATTGTGGCAGGCAATGTTTGTGAATTAAGAGCAGTTGACAATAAGCCTAATTTATATAGAAAGGAGGCATTTTTGCGTGGAAAGGAATGACTGACTTTATTTAAATACTCAAGATGCAGCGCAATTTCAGTGCTGAATGCGCCTGCTAAAATAGATTGCGGGTGGTGAGTGAATAAGACGCAGGCATTTGCGCTGAAATACCACATGCAAAAAGTGCCACAACTGTTTAGTTAATCTGCCCCAGAAAGAATTATTAGTATAAGAAAATAATAATAAATGCAATAAATGTTCATTAAAATGCAAAAAGGCGAAACAAACCGAGGGGGGCTGACTGGTACTTTGCAACCGTAAGACCTGACTTACACCACTGCCCATGCCAAACAAAACAGCCTGTGTCCCAACATCATTTATAATCTTAAATACCAAAGGATAATTTGGGGATGCTATAGATTAAATTCTATGTGAAAGCTCCAATTGGAGAAACTTAGCAGCGTAAAGGAATAATGATAATCAAAAACACAAGACGTTCTCCTTGTGCTTTTATTATAAGAGGTGCGCGAGTGTCTATAGTTGGGTAGATGCATTAATTAGCATTCATCTTCACAGACAGAACACAACACAGCTGAGTTTTCTCTGACATTGATGATGGGGTATTTTATTTTCTATTCTTGCAAATGGGCTGAGCAGTGGAGTGAACAGTCCCTGGGGAAGAGAGAGTATTGTAAACATTGCGTGATCATGCGTTTTCTCCGGCACGCTGGTAAACAGAGTTCTTTCATCTGAAACAAACCACCGCCTGTGATTCAAGCATCACTTTTTAATTACCACATTCATTTACACCGATAAATCTGTGCACAGACCCCAAATATAACAAACAAACAAACACGTTACCTTGTTCTTTGTGTTTTGATTCTGGTGTTGTTTGCTTGTTTTGAAATTAAGCAGACGTGCCACATAAGGAAAACTAGAACTCTTTTTATTTTAACCTGAAAATAAACATCCTTCCATTCTTTTTCTATAGCCGCTAATCCTATGAGTCGCAGGGGGTGCTGGAGCCTATCGCAGCTATTTTAGGCCGAAAACATAGAAACACCCTGAACGAGTGGCCAGTTCATCACAGACAAAAACACATTCACACACTCGCTCACACTTAAGGACAATTTACAGTTTCTGTACCTGGCCAGCATGTTTTTGGACAGTGGGGGAAACCAGAGCACCTGAAGGATACCCATGGCAACACAGCGAGAGCATGCATCCTCCAAAATTCTGACAAAAAGGGACTTGAACCCAGGACCTTCTTGCTGTGAGGTGACAGTGCTAACCACCGGGACACCATGCTGGCATTAAACAGATAGTTAGAATTATGAAAGATATAAAACAAAGAAAAGCACTGAAGTAAAATAAAGAAGAAATATTTAAGATATTGCTCTAGGTTTCTAGGTCACCAATCAAGCAGATTTGTGGCAATGACCATCGTAAATCTATTGTACAAAAGGTCAGATTTCCTTGCATACACTGATGAACACAATATGTTTGGAACGTTCTCAAATTATGCTGGTGGTCGCACATTAATAATCATCCCAGCTCAGATGCAGCAAAAGAAAGCAAAAGTAGAACAGTCAAAACTAGTCTTTCATATTAAATATTCAATTTCATTATGTAATTATGAAAACAGTTATAAAATAGTTTGTTTATAATTTTAAAAAAAATAAAGAAAATGGTTAAAAGAAGAATTTTCAACGACACTTTATTTTAATGTTCCATTTGTTAATGTCTCATATACAAATGCTGTGTAAATGAATTTGCATGCGGTTATAACAATAAAGATTTTAGGGGTGAGTGTCATGCCATTCTTACCAAATAGTGAGCCATTTTACCATATATATATATATTCTAAATGCTTTGTTTAACACTTTTTCAACATTAGTAATCTATGAAAATATACCTTAATGTAAAGTGGCCACATATGAAGCATTTATTAAAGGAATGTTCCGGGTTCATTACAAGTTAAACTCAATGGACACCATTTATGTCATTATGTTGATTACCACAAAAATGTATTTTGACTCGTCCCTCCTTTTCATTAAAAAAAGCAAAACTCGAGGTAGAAATGTGAAGCTTATAATTTTATAAAAGCACTTTCATTAATTCTTCTGTTAAAACAGTTTTTAGTTGTTTTAGTTTGTTGACATTACATCATCATGGTAAAGAAGTTGTATTATTGGCTTTAATTTTGCTCAGATGCTGTTAGTAAGTGATTTTATCACACTAAAATCATGTTCAAACACATTGTTTGTCGTGTGGCTATACATTTGAAACAGTGAGTATTTTAATATTCCAAAATTGACCCCCATTCACTTCCATTATAAGTGTCTCACTGTAACACAGATTTTTGTTTTTTAAAGAAAAGGGGCGAAGAGTCAAAATAACATTTTGTGATACTTAAAATTATGCCACAAATGCTGTTGAATGAGCTTAAGTTGTATCGAATCCAGAATATTCCTTTAATTAATTATCAACATAAGAAACCTTTACATAAAGCTCAGTGTGGTCTAATGGTCATCAGGGTCTATTACATGATATACAGTATTCAGTGAAGGAGCATGAAGAGCTGTGTGTGTGTGTGTGTGTGTGTGTGTGTGTGTGTGTGTGTCGGCTCTATTACCTGCTGGTTCTGCAGACTGTGGTCACCTGAGTCTTGCTCTATTTATAATCAAAGTACACAGCATATTTGAACCGCTCCTGAAATTCGATGTGTGGACAGACCTGCTGTCCAGTCCGCCAAACAAGCTGAAGTTTCAAAAATATTGGTGACCATGCAAAAAGCTAAAACCGACTAAAAATAATGAAGTATATCATAAAAGAAAAATACCCAGCATGCATTATCATGGAATCAGACACCGTCCAGACGTTGTGGATGGATGTGCGGTTCAGGAGCGATTACTGAGGTTAATGAAGATGAGCTAAGGAGATGGGAAAAAATGGCATATTGTACGCAAAACAATGTTTATCATTCGTGCATTACCACTGTAAATAAGGGATAATCCACAGCTAGGTGTGCGTTAAACAATTTTAATGCATGATGAGAAGGCAAAGAACCACTAGAGTAAATACACTATATTTGATCCATAGACGCGTGTTTGAACAGATGCATAAATCTCTCCCATTGTATAGTTATGGAGGACAGCAAAGTAGGAACATAAATATAAAATGGTGATTAAAACTGACTGAAACTTCTCTACCTGTACATTGAAAGGGTTTAACGCATGTATTTCAGCCAATCTGAATCAAGTATTCAAATAGACCATGGTATAAACTGCATAATTATACAACTCTCCATAATACTCTATTCTGATTGGTCAATGGCGCCATCTAGCGGTCTGATATTTCTGAGTAACAACCGCACATCCAAGGATTAAGACAATTCAGACCGGTCATCCGGGTACTACGTATCATATTTCCTGCTTCTCGGATCATTGTGCGATCTCACAATTTCAACACAAATCAGTGGTTCATGTGCATTCATGTCTTTATTTGGAAAGTGGTCTTACAACAAGATGCATAATGAGCAGTCGAGTGGTCGTTATTTTCAAAATGAACACCAACAGAATGTCGATGCAAACCAGAGATAGAATTTAACTGTTCAGCGATTTCATTATTCTTACATAACTATAGTATGTAAATTATATTATATATTATATAATTGTTACTAATCCTTTTTATTTTTGAAAAGATACATGTAATAGCTGTGATTTAAATAAATAATTTGGCTGTCTATAGATTGTAGTCCAATAAATTGAGATGTCCAGAAAATAAGCATTTTCACAGTGATTATCAGAGAAAATTCTAGATCATCAGGCATTTATGACACATTAGACACATCTAGACGTTGATCCCCCATCATTTTGGTACTGCTTTTGTCTGTGATAATATCACCAGTTTGAAGACAGCACGAATGACATTTAATTCAAACCTGACTAGATGAGCTACTGTAAATGTTATTATTTACATTTTGTGTTTACAACGCTGGGTTTCTCAAACCAGCATGTAGATCACTCATTATAAAGTAGAACTTGAGTGCTTCGTTACGGGAGCTGATCAATTTGGCAGATATGTCCAGGTGTTTGTCTTCTCAACATGAGAATAATGTAGAAATACTAACAAACATGGAAGTTGTTTGTAACCTTGTCGAGGAGCTGAAAGTTCATAAATATTACTGAATTTAATTAAATAAATAATGATGTAGAAATGCACACAGAACAGGATTAAAATGACGGGCATCAGTATTAAACTACTCATAAGCCTTAGTCTAAATATTAATAGATCATCTGGTTAGAGTTGTAAAAAGACTATATGTGAGCCGATTTGAACCAGCCATTGGAAAAAGAGAGAGAGAGAGAAACTGCATGGTCACATTATTCACATATGTCTTCTTTAATAATCTGTTTAATAAGAACATATCATCTTTCTATTGCCATTACAATGATGCTTATCTAAGAAGGCTAATTTAACCATATACTTTATTACATGTCTTGTAAATTTCATTCATATTCATTGCTTCCGGAAACCCAGCCATTGGCTTTGCCTGAAAGATTTTTGCCTCGAACATGAAAGCTATTGCTGTTAAATATACTAAAAGTCTATGGAAGAATATAATGAAGTGTATCCAGCCCTCTTCATATCACTCATTAAAATGGATTAGTGCAAAACAAATCTGCTCTTTTTTTTGTAAAGAAAGACTACATTTTTGTCTGGTATGACATGTCCTCAAATCACCCAAACACAGAACCCATACTCTAAACTTTCCAGTAATGAAACAATGAGTCTCGGCCCATAGTCATGTGGCAGGTCAGGTCTGGAACACTGATCATTATCAGCGGCTGGAATGAACTCTCAATTAGTTGTGTGGAAGTGAATGCTGGGATTGCATTAAATGTGCGAGAGAGGGCCGTATGAAAAGGTAAGGACACCTTGAGAGAGAGGAGAGGATGCTGTGAACACATGGGGAAGAAACCTTGCTGAAGCAGCAACTCTAATGCACAGAAAAAGACTGCAATTGGACATTTACACTGGTCTGCACAATTACCTTCTAAATAAAGGTCATTTTTTGGATTTTGCAGTATATAATGTATATTATAATGACAAAGTGAATGTTGTTGATTATTAGCACTGAAGTTTGCTGGACTTTAGATTCATGTGGCTGAATGACCCCTCATCCTCTTCATAACAGTCAACAAAGCTTTACTGGTGTGACTGTTAACATTTAAATATTGCCAAAGCATATAGGATATGTACAGACATAGACAATATAGAAATGTTACAGTGGTGTTAAATAAAAAAGGAAACAAGTTATAAATAAAAGAAAATGAGGTGACATAAATAATGGAAATGAGGAAGCAAATGAAATAAAGCCACAACATAAAATACAATTATTAAAGGTGACAAATAATAAAGGAAAGGGGGAGGAGTGAAATAAAGGGACCATTTAAATTAAACTAAATAATAATTAAAAAATTACAATAAAATAAAAATGCTATAAGTAATGATGGAAATGAGGGAGTTATAAAATAAACAAATTAAACTAAAATAAAACAAAAAAGAAGCACACAGTTGCATCATTCTCACTGAGAGTACATGAGAGATGACATTTGTTTTTGACATCTTTTTAACAAATAAGGTTTAATGACACGGATGTTTAGGATACATTTAATTCTAAATAAACTGCTAAAATAATGAATTTTACTTTTTACTTTTAATAATTAATTACTGCATGTTCCAGATGGACTGTTAGAAAGCAACACTCACCTGAGAGATGTGTTCAAACCATGAACAGTATGCAAGAATATTCTGTAATTAAAACTGTGATTTTATTTCACATATCTATATTTAGGTGTTGTTTATCAGCAGAGGAGCTGCCTGATAAATGTTGCTCTTTCTTCAAGGAAAGAAAGAAAGAAAGAAAGAAAGAAAGAAAGAAAGCACCAATCAGCTACACAAATTCAATTTGTATCTCAATTCAATATAACAAACCCGCACAAAAGACATATTTATATTTTCAGCATGGTCTCAAGAAAAGAGAAGACAAATAAATGGCTATTCATAATAAACTATGATATGACCATACATTAAAATAAACATTTAGATAATCTGCACTGGGATGAAATATTTCATTGAGGCAGGGTCAAAAGTAATCTCTCTTTTAATACCCACTCTTGTGTAAACAGACTCGGAAATATACTGTACACATTAAGAACTGTACCTCATGAAAATGGATTTCAATGCTGGGAAACCACATGCTGTATTATCTCAATGTGCCTGTTTATTCACAAAATATTATACTTCATCCAAAGAAGTTCAGACCACGATAAAATATGCATCAGCTCTGATGTACAGACTGATGTGGAATGATGAAGCTTGAGCAAGACCTAATGAAGGATCACTTAGTGACTGACTTTATATTGCAGTCTTTAACTACTATGTCATTGTATTCAAATAAAATATAATAATGAAGATGAGCATTTTAATCTATTTATTGTGAACCAGTGTTGAGATGTAGATAACGAAAAGCAGCTATGCTACAAACTAAAAAAAAAAAAAATTAAGAAAAAAAATCACATTGCATTATGAAATAATTCTGAATGCAGCGAAAGAGCAGATGCAGTAATAAACACACTCACCTAAACCGTCCTCTTTCTCTCTGATGTAGTGTGGAAACTAAATAATATAAGTCAATCTTTTTTCTTTCTTTTTCAGGCAGTGTATGTAAATGAATCAGTTAAAATAAAAGATTTCCTATATTTAGTGTTGGGAATTTTGATTTATTTGAGCGAGTCGGTTCTTTCAGACAGTTCACCAGGAGTGCAGGAACCATTATAACTTTTAGAAATAACTAAATTTGTCCACGACTTTTATTATTGAGAAATTATAATTACATTTCAATACGTTTATTTTGCTTAATCTTAGTGCAAGGGGGAAAAAGTGTGGCTGTTCGCCTAAACTGAAGACTTTAAGACCCAGCAGAAGCCTCTGCCGGCTGGTTACTTCAGCAGTGGGCGAAACTAACTCAAAAGCGGTAATCTCATTGGCTAGCGCTCACTTATCACCGTCCGCATTTTGATTCAGCTAATCAGATCAGGTGAACAGAGACAAAATGATTAATATTAATGAGCCCAACAGCCTGTCAGGCATTAGCATGACAGACACTGATGCTGCATCCCAATTCGCATACTATCCGTCCTAAATAGTATTCGAAAATATAATTAGTACGTCCCAAATCGTAGTATGTTGAAATGAGTGTTCCAAAGATACCCGGATGGTCTACTATTTCCGGTCAGAATTCGAAGTGCAGATCGATGCACACTCTAACGGCTAATATTGCCCACAACCCATTGCGTGCGGGAGTGAGGAGCTTTGAGATGTTGCAAACATGGCGGCCGGATGCGGCAGCGGAGATGCACCCTCAGTTTTTAAGTGTAAGAACTTAACCGTTTAGCGCTAATTAAAGTTATATTTTATTGTCTCATAATATTAATGGATTTGTGTTGTGCAAAAAAAGTACCATGTTTATCTTGTAGGGTCTGATGAAGACACTGAGCGCCTCATTAACTGGCGCATTGCACTGCATTGCATTGGACATATAAGAATGAATGGAATGTAGAATGTTTGTTTAACTGTCGCGGTGTGCGTAACTAGGCAAACACGTTCTCTTCCATTGCATGACGTCTTCGTAGTATGTCCCAGAACGTGCATACTCTTTTGCTACACACTCAAAAGTATGTACATTTTCTTCAAAAAAAGAGTACATACTTTTAGGTCGTAGTATAAGTAGGCGAATTGGGACGCAGCCTGAGCTTTTGACAATATACAGTCCACCACACAAGACGTGAGCAAAAAGAGAATTCATCTATGACTTCTGTAAATTAATGTTGTTAAAACGGATGAAAATGAGTTTTTAATCTCTGACCTCTTTATTGTTATTCTTTTTCATTGAAACACTCAGTCACCAATAATGTCTCATGTACAACCACAGACAGACACTCGTGATGTCTTTCATAGAGTCATGTGTTAGACAACACTAATCTAATGTCATGAACAATGATATTGTTCTTTGACTTTTACAGGTTATTGTTTGGACATTCTATTGAATAGAAAAGAATGATGATGTTTGTAGCATATCTATTTTAGGAAAAAGATCAGCGACCAAGTGTAGCCAGAGAGGTGACACAAGCTTCTGAAATAGTTCAGGGAAGATCATATTTGACACTGAGCATAAAAGAAGTGTTTTAGGCCTAAGAAACTTTAGAAGTAGTTACAGTATATTAAAAAAATAAATAAATAACTTTATTATCTGATGTTTCTTAAAAGTTGAGCTGTCATGCTTTCAAATGAAATCACATATTTTTGTAAACATAACACATATTCTTATTAATCATCATATTCTTATTAATAATCCTGTAGTTCACATAATGATTCACTACTTGGGCCCGGCAGTCTTAAAGGGACATTGCTTTATTTTCTTAAGTGACATAATTAGTTAATTGCCACTGTTTTTGTCCATTTCGATTCAGCTTTTAAAAATAGTTTTTTTATTAAAAAATGTATTAGTGTAACTGTTTATTAAATATAAATCTATTACCACACAAATATTAATTTTGACTTGCCCCTCCTTTTTTTTAAAAAAGTCTAAGATTTGAGTTACAGTGAGGAACTTACAATGCAAGTGAGTTGGGCCAATTTTTTAATGTTAAAATACTTTTTCAAAAGTGTAGACACCACATGAACAATAAGTGTGTGAACATGATTTTAGTGTGATAAAATGCATTTCTAACTTTTTCTGTGCAAAGTTAAAGCCAATTTTACAACTTCTTTACCATGATGATGTAATGTCAACAAACCCTAAAACTACTGTAAAAATGACAATTTAAACAAATCTACAGCTCAAATAATACATTAATTTTAACAGAAGAATTAATGTAAGTGCTTTTATATAATTATAAGCTTCAAATCTGTTTAACCCCATTGACTTCCATTGTAAGTGTTTCACTGTAACCTCCATTTTTGCTTTTTTAAAGAAAAAGAGGGACGGGACGACATACATTTTTGTGTTAATCAGCATTATGCCAAAAATGCTGTGAACTGAGCTTACCTTGTATTGAACCCAGAATATTCCTTTAATGTTGTCACCTTATTTGTTTAACCCTTGTGAAAATTAACCATGGTTTTACTATTGTAATATTGTAGCAACAATGACTGTAGTAACCATGTTTGATTTTGTGGATACTATATCTTTACTACAAATACCATGGTTATACTGTGGTTACTGTAGCAAAACCATGGTTAATTTTAGTAAGGAAATGTCACCCTAATTAAATATATAAATATGAGGTTATATTATTGCATTAAATAATATAATCCAATTGTTATTCCCCCAAAAAAGTTAAGATAAAATATTTGCCGTATAAAACTTTATATGTATTTACTTAATATGGCTGTAGTTTAACTACTTTAAATTATTTGTAGATTGTAGCTTGGGAAGCAACAGTTTAAATGTATTAAAGTTCGATTTATTACCTTCCTAATGTTCACATCAAAAATCAGAAAGGGGAAAAATGTGACCTCATCTGCCTCAAGGTTTGACGTGTTGTGCATTCAGAGATGATATTCTTCTCATCACATTTGTACAGAGCGGTTATCTGAGTTACTGTAGACTTTGTCAGTTCAAACCAGTCTGGTCATTCTCTGTTGACCTCCTCATCAACAAGACATTTCCATCCACAGAACTGCTGCTCACTGGATGATTTTTGTACCATTCGGAGTAAATTCTAGAGACTGTGTGTGTGAAAATCCCAGAAATACTCAAACCAGCCCGTCTGGCAACAACAATCATGCCACACTCCAAATCACTGAGATCACATTTTTTTCCCCATTCTGATGGTTGATGTGAAAATTAACTGAAGCTCCTGACCCATATCTTTTGGTATTTTGGTGCCCTCACAGAAGTGAATGCTGGGGCCCGGGTAGCTCAGTGAGTAAAGATGCTGACTCCGACCCCTGGAGTCGCAAGTTCAAATCCCGGGCATGCTGAGTGACTCCAGTCAGGTCTCCTAAGGAACCAAATAGGCCCGGTTGCTAGGGAGGGTGGAGTTACATGGAGTAACCTCCTTGAGGTCACTATAATGTGGTTCTTGCTCTCAGTGGGGCGTGTGGGGAGTTGTGTGTGGATGTCGCGGAGAATAGCGTGAAGCCTCCACACACATTACATCTCCGTGGTAACGCACTCAACAAGCCACGTGATAACATGTGCAGATTGAGGGTCTCAGACATGGAGGCAATTTAGATTCATCCTCCACCACCCGGATTGAGGTGAGTCACTACGCCACCACGAGGACTTAGAGCGCATTGGGAATTGGAAATTCCAAACTGGGGAGAAGTTTAAACTCTTGGGGTACATAGTATACTCTATGGGGTACATAGTAGAAAATTACGAGATTTTAGTCACAATTCAATTTTACTTTCTCTGAAAAGATTAAATGTAGCTGATTCAATAATTTTTTGACACTGAAATCTGACTGCTGTCACTACTGACTACTAGTCGTGCTACTGTACAATAACACATGGCTTTGAGTGTATTAAAATGTTTAGCCACAGAAACCAAACCAGATAGTTTCTGCCACCAGATTAATCGCTGAGGCTGACAAGCCAATCCTCTGCAGACGTAAACCGCAAGTATGAAGACCCTCCCTGTCTGTGATTATTTATTAATTTTGTTTGATTCCAAGTTATGTTCTCCGTCAGACTATGCAGTCTCTCTTTGCTGGCATCTTGCCCTGTGTTTAAGTTATCAAAGATGCCCTCTGCACACTGCCTTTCCTTCAGGGAGTTTCACAAAACAAAACATGGATCTATTCACCAAAAAAAGAATAGAAAGTGGAAGAAAGAGAGTGTGAAAAAAATAGCTGGAAAAAAAAATCAGAACACTCTTTGGTTTCTGGGAAAGAAGTGCTTCTCCTTGAGTGAATGTCTCCAGAGGGCTCAGTCAGGGATGTGGCCAATGAAATATCAATAAAGAGAGGCCTGTACAAACACACAATACTCTTTGATAGTGTATTTATTTCAGCAGTGTAATTATATTCATGCTAAACTATAAGTTGTGAAGGGAGCTGCCTTTAAACAAATTATCTTGTTTGAGTTTCTGTTTGTGGAGCAATAAGAAAAGGTTTAAAATCAAAGGAAATAACACTTTGTATTATGTTACCTTTGTTAAAGGTTTATAGAGAGGTTAATTAATGAATTCAAAATTAGAAATTATATTTCATTTTATTTTCATCTTATGATTGTTTTCACTTTAGACTGAGCTTTTCTGTGTATTCTAGTTTCAGTTTAGTTTTCGTTTTCTAGTAGGGCTGCCAAAGTTATCATTGGAAGATGTTTCTCAGGACCATCTAGTGTTAATGCCATCTACAGTAGTAGCATTTTTATGTTTAATGAGGGGGGTAGAGTTTTAAATGTTTTAACAGTGTGTAAAACTAACATTAGTTTCTAATCAATTTTATTTTGTTTAGTTTTGGGGTCATGGGAATGTTTTAATTTAGTTTCAGTTTTTCCAGTGTCATTTTTATTATTTTATTTCAGTAAAAAGAACTGTTTTCATTTAGATTTCGTTATTGATAATAACACTGATACTCACCACACAGGGCAGCAGCTTGGGCCGCTGTCCTGCAGCTTAAATGACCCCCTGACGGGTGTAAGAGAAGAACACAGCAGACATGTGGCTGGTGGTCTCTAATTGACTCTCCAGGTGCCCCTGGTGTTCATCTCTAAATGAACCCTTTGTAAATAATGGTTGGTTTTGATTAATAGCTGGCAGTTTGGGGCAGATCACCTGCTGAGAGAGAGCGAGAGCATGGTTTCTCTCTCGACTCCATCCTCCTTAAAAGCTTCTTTACCTAGGAGCAGCTCCATAGAGAGTCCTGACCTAAATTGATCATTTTATCACACAAGTCAGGATTATTTTAGGTTACAATCACACTGTAGTGGCCACATGGCCTGACTGTGATTATGCTCCTCATGCTTGCTTAATGCTAGTTAGACTGTCTTTAGGTTGAGCAACATAGTTGAGTAATTCCACGAGACTACATTCCTTGATGGATTCCATGTTCCCTCTCACTCTGCAGTTATATATCACGCATTGTTTTTCAAAATGCAGAACAATTGGTAGAGATAAAGAACAATTTGTATCTAAATAATGAATAGATTGCAGCTCATGTACAAACATCTTTAAACTGTCTGTCTACTCTTGTAAACATCACAGAAGCATTCTGAATCAAGCAAATGCAGTCTCTAAATGCTGTGTCAGAATGAATCTAGGCCGCAGTTCTTGTGATTTATGGCAAAGCAGGATCTAATAGTTGGGACGACACCTGCAGAACTCTATAATGTACGCTTTCCACTTCTGATAGCTTTGGTCATCATTCATTTGTAGCTCATTTGTCTCAATGAATGCCCTTTGACCTGGAGGGAAATGGTGATAAAAGGAGCCTTCATTACGTCGGACAATAACAACAAACGGAAGCCTCCTGAGATTTTGCAGGAATCAATGACAGAAGCTCTGAGAATGAGAAATCAGTACCAGCAAAATTAGTGATGTTTGATTTCTCATTGGATGATTTTTCAACATTAGTTTAATTTCAGATTTGTGGTTCTCAACTGGTTTTGCTTGAGGACCCACATTGTTGACCCAACTCCAAAATTATCCTTGACAAAAATGCATAGGCCCAGCAAAATTTTTTACATGACATGGGCTGAATAGGAAAACTTACAACGTAGTAAATACATTTACAGCACAAGTATGGTTAATCTATATAAACTCAGCAAAAAAGAAACATCCTCTCATGTGTAAATATTTGTATGAACATAAACAGATTCAACAACTAAGGCATAAACTGAACAAGTTTCACAGACATGTGACTAACAGAAATGGGATCAATGAAAATCAAAAGTATCGGTCAGTATCAGTGCATCTCCTCCTCATGGACTGCACCAGATTTACCAGTTCTTGCTACACGATGTTACCCCACTCTTCCACCAAAGAACTTGCATTTCTGGGGGGAATGGCCCTAGCCCTCACCCTCCGATCCGATAGGTCCCAGACGTGCTCAATGGGAGTCAAGTCAAGTCAAGTCAATTTTATTTGTATAGCACCTTTCATAACACACATAGTTTCAAAGCAGCTTTACACAAAATCAGGCATTAACAGACGATAGAACTGGAATGTCTATAATGTCGATGAATCATCATTGTGTAATTAGATAAAATCCAATTGTAATCATGTTTAAAATAAGTAATTAAATAAGAATTGTATTAATAAATGACAGGGAGATCTGTCTCTTCGCTGGTCATGCCAGAACATGGACATTCCTGTCTTGCAGGAAATCACGTACAGAACGAGCAGTATGGCTGGTGGGCATTGTCATGCTGGTGGGTCATGTCAGGATGAGCCTGCAGGAAGGGTACCACATGAGGGAGGAGGATGTCTTCCCTGCAATGCACAGCATTGAGATTGCCTGCAATGACAACAAGCTCAATTAAAAACATAATCACACAGAAAGTCGACATGATGATACTGAATGTTTCAGTACCTGGACTCCATTTGTTGAGTTACTGTTGACTGTATTACATAATTTACAACTAAATATGTCTCACTGGGTGGCACTCTGTAGAGATGTATAGGACTATAACTAACATAGTTTATAGTAAAGAAGTTGAATATTTATATTTATTGATACTCCAAGTAAATTTCTTTTTTGTTGACTTTCACTTTTACCTCACTGCCTTTTGAAAACAACATGACAACAACAACAACCTTTAGTCCAATACATTTCTCCAGATCTATTCATTACTTTTGTGACTGAAACCTGCAAAAAATAAAACAGCTTTATATGTAAACTGCATGTGGCTCAGTGGTGGTGATGTAGAATTTGTGAAAGAATAAGTTGAGTCAAATCTTTTGAACAGTTGGATTATTTTGAAAGTTTAGCAAATCTGAATCCAAATCATAAGTGTTGTGTCTCCATTTCAGAATCTAAAGAGAAGAGACGGTTCACATTAATCACAATTGATACATTTTTGTCTTTAACATTATGAATGTTGTGAAATACTGGTGAAGTTATATGAAGATTTGTTCAAATATCCTGCCTTACCCCTAATCATTCTTAAGTCAATAAATTGCTGTTATCAATTACAATTTACAAAGATACAATCATTTTACATTTATGCATTTGGCAGACGCTTTTATCCAAAGAAACTTACAGTGTATTTACTATAGGGACAATCCCCCCCAAGCAACCTGGAGTTAAGTGCCTTGCTCAAGGACACAATGGTGGTGGCTTTGGGGATCGAACCGGCAACCTTCTGCTCACCAGTTCTGTGCTTTAGCCCACTACACCACCAGCACTCACAGCTTCACAATAATGACCTGATGCGCTCATAAACATGACAAAGAATAACATTTGCAAAACCTTTTAACCTAAAACAATTAACTTAACAGCCAACTTAAGTTAAAGTCATTTATTTGTACTATTTCACCCAGAAGCTGGAGCTCACGTGTCCATTTGTTCAACAACACTTCCAAGTTCAGCCTGGGGGCAATGACTTTAACAATTTTAGCGGAAGAACTTTCAACCTATTATCACCAAATTCACAGTGAGAGCAGTCTGTAATATATGTAGCTTGTGTAGTATTTTATTTTAACCTAATTTGGCTAGCTTCTACCAAGCGACAGAACAATTTGTGTCTAAATACTGTAATGGATGCATTGCCTTTGACAATAGCAACATATGATTAAGCAAAAAAGTTGCTAAGCCTATTTATTTTGACATCCTATATGGTTAGTTGCCATATTATGTTTGGCATTTAGCATTCCCGAAGAATTTTCCGGCTGTTTGTCTCCCAATCAAACTATCCTGTGACACATTTTTTGGTTTGAGACCCGTCAGTTGATTATGGGTGACCATTTTCATATAAAGAGTTGAAAAGTGTAGAAGTCAGTAAAGTTTTCTGAAGTAATGACAACATGATTAAAAGGTGACAGATTTTTGTGCTAATGACACATCTAATTCTCTGCACTCCCAAAAGTCTGACATATGTCCCATTTAGTAAAGCCAAGTCAAATAAACACATCTGACTAGGTTTGCATGTAAGAGTGTAATTTACTGTATGAGGCAAGCCAAACTACATGCTAATTTACACATGGTGTCTTTACAAAGTGTGATTGCAATTTGTGCAATAGAAAAGTGAACATTTCACATGAATTCCCCACTGCTGCGCAGTAAAATGCAGAAGTGTCATTGTGTATTAAAGGGATAGGTCACACAAAGATAAAATCATGTCATAATTTACTCAAACTCATATCATTACAAACCATTATGACTTAAATTTCTTTTTAAAACAAAAGGAGATATTTTAAGTTGCTGTTTTATAAAAATGGTTCATCCTACTTATATACTACATTGCATGTCATCTTAACTCATGTAATAGGTTTCCTGAATTATTTCTGAAAATCTTTAGAACACATCAAGGAAAAAAGTCATACATTTCATACACGTCATACACATGGAAAAATATGAGGATGAGAGTGTTTTTATTTTTTCATGGAAAAAGACAAGATTCCCGAGGTGAGCAGAACAGAATGATTGAAATCACATGCTCCTGTCCAAAAAATATAATTCATACGAATGTGTCTCAAAAACCCAACATATATGGAAAGCACTGACAATACTGCAACATTTGAGATCCTAAAGCCCCAGTCTCTCTTCAAAAACAAATACACACTGACAGAAATACACACACTGATTAGCAGTGAAGAAGGCCATTTCCTCCCTGCGGCTGGTAAAATATTAATCAAGCACACAGAGGAGTGTGCAGGAACTCCCTGTGAGGATGTCTTCTAATAGTAATACATGAGCCTGGCAGAGAGGGCGGTGCCGCCCCTCTAATAGCCTCTGAGAAAAGGAGAGGAAAGGAGGACCACAAGTGACAGGTGCAGTCCCAATACAGACAGAGAAAAAGAAAGGAGATGCCCTTGTAAGCTCAGTTTGGTGCCTTGCGCTCTTACGCCCGTTTTGCACATGATCCGTTTGCAGTATGTATGCGGCGCGTATGTGGTGCTGAAGAAGCATGTGCTTGATTGTACTTTCACATAAGACGCATTTGCAATGCACAACTGATCCGTGGCTTCTGCATACCACAAACACAACAATGTGTTGGTAGTTTGCCATTATTTTGATTTTAATCATTTAAACATGGTAATTCTCTTATGTGAAAAGGTACAAACAGCCAAGAAATCTGCATCCCATGCCTTTTCTTTTGCATTTAAATCTTTATACAAGAAATCCTGTGGGTCATAGAGAACTTTATGTTTTTCCACCTCCACGATGAGATGAGTGCCATCCATTATGTTTTGTTTTTCCAAATGTCAGTTAAGGTGTAGTTCTCACCACCAGCCTGTCACGTGATTGCTGCATTCTGCTGAGATGCAAGTGTCTCAACCCCCCCACACAATATAACATGCTGTGTAGTGTACAAACAAAATATTTTAGATATACTTCTGATTGCATTTGTTATTTTTGCAACTCTTGGTAATAGTGTGTTTTGGTTTTCTTTGCTTTACTCATGGCTGAATGTCATATGGTGACTGTGAAACACAGTATACTTTAATTATATGCATTTATGGTGAAATTGCAAAATTCTTTTTGATCACGAATGATGCACTACCACTTTGATTCAGCACGTGCAGCACAGCAAAAATAGCCTGAGTGCAGAAACGATTGCTGCACTGCTGCTTCTGCACCGCTCTTGCAATGCATAACCGTGCTGTATCCGCGTGCAGTCTGAATGCTCTAACCTGTTAATATGGGCACCATAAATATATGTACTGCATACTACTACATATGGATCATGTGTGAAACGAGTGTTAGAGTTGGATGACTTGGTTAATAGAGATTGGGATCATGCCTTTTGGAATGAGCAATGCTCCTGATTATGAGCTTGGTGTGACTGAGCTGTGTCTAGGCTGTGTCCGAAAGCGAAAGGCAGCTACATTATACAGAATTTAGTGTATGAAGGACATTGGTTTCGGACATCATGTCTAATAATCTAAAACCAATTCAAGTGAACTTTATAGAGACAACCTAGCAAATATTTTGTGATTGCAAAGTATATTTCTCGGTAGAAATGTCTCAAGTCATAGAGTCGTAAGCCGAAACAAATTAAAACATGAAACTAGCTGCAGTGTATTCATAAAGTATTCAGACCCCTGCATTTTTTTTTAAATGTTGTAATGTTGCTGCCTTATGCTAAAATGCTGAGTTTTTTTCACATCTACACTCCATACCCCATAATGTCAAAGCAAAAACAAGACTTCTGATAACTTTACAAATGCATAAAAAAAAATAAAAAAAATGAAATGTCACATTGACATAAGTATTCAGACCCTTAACTCAGCACAGAGTAGAAGCACCTTTGACAGCAAATATAGCATCAATTCTTTTTAGGTATGATGCAACAAGCTTTGCACACCTGGATTTGGGGATTTTCTGCCATTCTTCTCTGCAGATCCTCTCAAGATGTCAGTTTGGATGGGGACCATTGGCGGACAGCAATTTTCAGGTCTCTCCAGAATGTAAAAATAAAAAAATATTTAAAGCATTTTAGCATAAGGCTACAAGTTAACAAAATGAGAGGGGAAAAAAAGAAAGGGTCTGAATACCTTATGAATGCACTGTATGTGCTGGAGGAATATATGCCAGCAAATAGGGGCACATCAGTTGAAAGTGTGATGAGACACACCTGGACCCTACTGCACCTATTCACCACAGCCATAAATCCAACATCACTCCCCGAATTAAAAATGCTTCCATGAGCACATACACAAGGTGCATTCTGATATAGCATGAGGTGACATTTAGTTTGTCCCAAATTATAAACAATAGGGTTTCCAACTATCTTGAATTAGCTGGGACATATTGTATATTGGCAAAATGAGGACACCATGTGCGGGATGTCTATTGTTACATATTTAAGAGGCAAGACACTTGAGGGGGACACTAGCAGTTTTATACCACACAGAGGCATTCACAGTTTTCAGGTGAAGTAAGTGCTGTTTCTGATTTTTTCACACATTAGAAAACGTGACAATGGAGGTGTTATGCCTATATATCAGATGCCAAGCACTGTAACTGTGCAGCTGTTGAAGTATTCAACACCTCATGGGTTAATTTTCACCTTGTTATCACATGGTTTGTCAAGCAGCTTCACTAGAAATATCATGGTTTGGTCGGCTTGCCAAAATTCCAAATGAAAAGTTTTGAAACAAAAATGTCAGAGAGCCAAAGAGTATTTCTTCTCACAATTCATTTTTAAATGAACATTATGCTCATTTTTTTATTAAACACTAACTTGTGCCAAAATTAGCGGGGTCTAATCAGTCTAGAAAAGTGGAAACATTTTGAAAGAACTGATTTTTTTTAGGGGGAAAGTTATTTAGTTTCTATGTGCTCTAGTTACACTCTTGGCATTCTGTGTGGCATTTAACATTTTTGGAAAAACCTATCTTTTTCTAAAAAAATAAAACAAAAACTTAAGTAAGAATAGCATGTACAACCGAGACCCTTGTGACAAAAAGTTTTCACAAGAATTTTGATTTGTCAAATCGTTTAGAATATACAGTGTTTTATATCAGAGATATACAATATGCTTTATTTCACTTGATTTTGGGAAATAGTAGAAAAAATAATTGGTTCTAAGATCCTCTGGTCTGTATTTGGGACCATCCTGACACATATAGTGTCTCTAGGACTTACTGTTTTTGATGCCCAGACACTTTTGGGGCAAAAAAAGAAGAAAACAAGTACAAATACAGTAGTGTTCCATCACCTTTTGAGCCACCTTTTTTGAGTTATTATGTGGTCTTTTGCCATGGATTTGCGATGGGTTAGTCAAGGCTGTCGTATAAGTGACCTCCATTCTGTGGACTGTCAATAAATAGATGTAGTGGGCACTGTGTTGTATGTAAATTAGCTGAGCATGTGAGAGTCTGGCTCATTTAACTCCAATGAAGGACAAAAGAGAGGAAAGACTATCTGTGAGTTTAGTCTATAATGTCTAGAGGAAGAATGGGCTGCAAAGACAAAACACTGTAACTACACATTTTATCAAAATTGAATTATGACTAAAATCGTATCTCGTAGACTATAATGTTTGGCTTTGCTTTGATCAGATTCAGAAACAACAGTGTAAGACTATTGTATAATCATGTTTAACTGGACAATCAAAAAATGTAGAAGCTATGTTTCTCAGTCTCAGTGTTGGCATACTGTAGTATTTTTAGGTAAAATAATCTTGAAGCTCTGATGATTCAAGCATGCTGGGTGAATGTGACCAGGTAGATATTAACTTAGCTTGCCTGTCCATTTTGAAGGGTGGAGATAGAAAAAACCTAGACTCCATTGAGAACAGGTCTTGACCTACCAGGGAGCTTCTTCCATTATGTTGCTTTGCCTAATGTAAACCGATAAACCTGGCTAACCTTGTTGCTCCAATCAATGCTTATTTAGAATACCATCGAATAACAGTTCTGATTATTGATTGTGTTGCAGCTTGAAGAATCCCAATGGCTCTTGATGGAGGGTCGGGAATAGCCTGAGGCACAAATGTGCCTTCCATCAGGGATAAGTAATAAGACAACCAAATACATCATATGTTGGCTGTCCACACAGTGTCACATAAAATAGAATCAATGAAATACTGCATTTTCATCTTTTTAAATAATGTTTAGACAGACTGAAATTTAGTAGTTATTAACATGTTCCTCAAACCTCACTGTTGTGTGGCACATGTCCAGTGGTGGAAAGAGAACAGATTTTTTTTTTTTATTAAGTAAAAGTACTGCTACTGAAAATTTTTTTCACTTGAGTACAAGTATAAGTACTGAGAAAAAGTATGACTCAAGTAAGAGTAAATAAGTAGTTTGCAGAAAAACGACTCAGGTAATTACATTACAAATTACTTTATGAAAATTATATTATATATAGTATATACTCTTCCATTTCTTGAACACAAAGGAATTTTTGTTTTTGAAAGAACTTGCAAAAATGCAACAATTTTTGATTAAACACTAACTTGTGTCAAAATTATCAGGGTCCAAGCAGTCTAGAAAAGTGAAGAAATTTTGAAAATAGCATGTACCACAGCGACCCTTGTGATAAAATTTTTTCAGAAGAATTTTGATTGTCAAATCATTTAGATTATACAGTATATTATATTAGAAATGAAATCAGAGATATACAATATGCTTTATTTCACTTGCTTTTGGGAAATAGTTAATAAGTAGACATTTTTGTTTTTGAAAGAACTTGATTCTTCCTTTCACAAAGGACATATTAAATTTATCAAAATTACTGCCAAAATCATTAATTGCAAATTATTATTACAGTTTGAAATAATTGTTTTAAGTGGTACTTATTACATTTTATCTTTACCACATGATGGCAAACATATACTTTGTCACCTATTTCATACAAAAGCATTCTAAAGTTCTAATTTGTTACTCAAGAAAATGTTTTTATTATTAGAACAATTGAAAATGGTTGCGCTAACATGCAGAAATCACAATTTATTGGGTTTTCCCCATTTGTTGAGGCATTGAGTTCTTACAAGTTGATTTACACTTGCAAGTCAAATTTTGGTTTTAAAAACGGCAAAAAGAAACAAATTTCTCCTAAAATTCTATTTTCTCCTAAAGTCTATTGTTTTAAAGATAGAAGGCTATTTCATGCATTACTATTTTAAAAAAAAATCTCTAACCAGTATAGAGAGGGAAGTGGACGGCCAGATGCACAACAAAAAGACAAGTAAATCAGACTCCTCACAGGTCCTAAACTAGCAGCTTCTAAATGCCAAAGTCCTGCATTGCTGCAAGAGGATTCTTGGACAAACAGAACATTTTAAGAATACAACATTTATTTAAATAGAAATAGCCATTTGTAACATTCTAAATATCTCTAAATCGTCTTTAAACTACATAATGTGCATTGCGACTGAAACATATTCCAGTTTCAGGTTTATTCTCATTCATGTATTTTTGCTATATAGTTACCATACTGTACAAAACTAATATAATGCAATATTATAGAGGAGGAAATGCATCCTCTATAATATTGCAGCAATTATCCAGATATGAAATGAGATTATTAAGCAAACTGTTATCAACTCCTACATGCCAACTCAATAAAATAAGGCAGAAATCAACATTTCACACAGTGTTTAGTGAGAGATATGTATTATTGTATTACAGTTGTAATAATAAAGTCTTAATTAACATTATGGTTATTTAACATATTAAGATATTATTATTAAGTAAATTGTAGCATTTGGTTACATTATGTTTTGTGATTTCTCATACCTTCTTATAACATCCAATCCTTGTGCACTTTTGGCCTCTAGCAGTTGAGACAGGACAGGGAAGTACAGTACGGCACCGTGAGTGAGAATGTTACCCACTAGGGCAGTTTTATTTTGAACAAGATGGGTGAACGGTTTCAGAATTTAATGCGGGATTACAATACCAAACTGATGCGGATTGATAGAACGTTTGATCAGTGGTTAAACGCGTTCAGATGGTTCCCTCGTCCCTGAATGAATGCTTGTTTCCAGAATGAAATGAAATATGCAGAAAATCACCGTATTACAGTTTTTGTATAGTGACAGGGCAGAAAGTATTGAAGAAGCTAGAGAAGAGATGACACCGGCGGCAGTTTATGCAAGCTGCTGTGCCCATGATGTGCCATATGGACTTGTGTTGTATTTTGTACTTTGTAATTGTGGTGAAAAATAACTGTAGCGAAGTTGAATACTTATACTTATTCAACTTAAGTAAAAGTACTCTTATTTATTTATACTTAAAAACAATAGAATGTTTAAAAAATTTACTCAAGTACTGCAACGAGAGTAGCAGTAATTTGTTACTTTCCTCCTCTGCATGTCTTTTTTTCTTTTTTTTTTTTTTTTACATTTTGGAGCTTGCCTTTTTCACTTTACTTATTTGGGATAGTCAAGATATTCTTTAAAAATTCACCTTTTGTGTTCCATGGAAAAAAGACATTTAAATTTTTGGGTGAACTATTCCTTTAACCTCCAGAGACCTGAATGTGACTGCTGTGTGCATTTTCCATTTCCCTTTATGATTTTTAACTAGTATCCCCTAATAAAGATGACAAAACAACAACAACAATAACAAAAAAAAAAAATCTAGAGCAAATCATTTTCCTAAATATTTATGTCCTCATATGGGGACAGAAGGACTAAGTTGTGAAATTTATATGATAAAAGCTATAGAAAGTCACATTTGTTTTAAATCAGATTGTTTATTATGTGTCCAGTAGTGTTGGTTATTCATGTTTTTGAGATGTTACATACAGTACAGATACTTTTCTGTAAAGCTGCTTTGGAACAATGATTATTGGGGAAAGCACAAATAAAATTACACAAATATTGTATATTTGACTTGATTTGACTTTTATTTTACAATGTTTTCTGTATCTCAACATTCTCTCTTTGCACAGTCAAACAAACAAGTGATAGCCAGTTCTGAAGCATTTTACCAATCAGAAATTAGCATAATTAATTCTGATTCAAAGTAATGACCATTATCATCCAATCACTGCCAACCATGTTGAAATAGAGTTATACATTCTAAATTCAGAATCTGATTATTATTGTCACATGTCTGCCAAACATGTTGAGTGGCCCAAACATCATCTTTAGCCTGAAACTAAAATTTTGGTCGGATTTTAGGAGTGAATGCACTTGGCTGAATAGGACAGATGCTCCCTTGCTCCCTGTTTAGTGAATGACATAACCTCCTGTTTGCTGTCAGTCTGCACTGGTCTCAGAACAATTCGAAATGCATCTTATTTAAATCCTAACTCCATATAAAGCCTCTGAAAGCAAATTCTTTTGTAAATTCTTTTGGAAAAACTAGCACTATTATCCAACAGCATGGCGTTTCACGATTAATTTCTTTAAAATGGCATATCGGATGAAACTAGAGACTCTTATTTTTTGACTCAAACAGGTTTCAATGTAAAAACTTAATTTGTTTTCTTACCAAATGTAGTTATTTTGGTGTTTCTCCCAAAGACAAACTCTGCTGAGATCGGCGCCATAATGTTTTGTCACATGTCTCAGCTCATTAAAACTTTAACACTTTAATGACAGCCCAGATTGTCCTGAATTGATATCAGTTGGTTTAAATGAAATTAAATTATGCATTGCGGATAGCAAGGACAAAATACAATGTTAAACATCTCCTAGTGCTCAGTACATTATACAGAAATATAGTTTTGTTTATGATGTGCAATATTTTAAAGTTATTGCTGGTAAGTAATGTCCAATATGTCCAGACTTGTTTCTTTTTAAGAGGAGAGACAACCATACTTCTGTGGTGGCATCCTGCTCGCCTGAACCCACGTACAAATTATTATGCCATCTGTTCCCAATGGGAACCTGGTAGATATTTTGTAATTCAGACACAGTAAACATGCAGTTTTCCTTCCGGCACAACTACAGCAGTTATATTAGATTTCTTTGTGGTCTTATTGCTCTTCCTCCTGTCTTAATAGAATAGAGTTCCTCAGACTCATTTGGAGAATAATTTTATTATAATTTAAAGGATAATTCATAATGACAAAACCCTCTAAAAATAGAATATACCATAGGAAAAACGGATAAAAACAGTAAGTCTGAGTCCACTTTAATCTGCGCCTTTTAATGTGCCATTAAGAGGGACCTGTGAGAAACTCTTTCTTGGCAAAGGAGACAGGGGGTCGTGTCTCTCCCCATCGGTGCAAACCTCAGACCTCAGCCATGCTAATAAATAATGCAGCAGGCTGGCCAATGTGTGCACTCAGCAGAGATAGCCACTGCTGTCAAGCCGAGTACTTCGACTGGAGGGGAAGGCCCTTCCGTAATGAGCCACAGATGAGATCTATAGAGTCAGAGATCTGAGATGGACCCTCAGGGCCAAGGTCAACACCTCATACCACAAACCCCTTCAAAGAGCACAGCAGCCTGTTCAATGGCATTGGCCACATTTGTGATGGCAAATGCAAATGCAGAACTGTGCAAACCTTTCTGAATTGATTCATCTCATTGTCCTTTGGTCAAAGTAGACCTGTTAATAATGGTGGTTTATGCTGGAAATGCATGGTGTTCTGGCTAAAAGTAATTATTATATTGACTTTATCTACTTCAAAAATACCTTCTGATCTATATGAGGTGGAACATGTTTGTGTCATGTCTAGATGTGTTTTTTGTAATGAAATGCTGGCACTGGCAATGATGAAGACGTGAAGATTAAGAACCCAAGTGTAGTTTATTAAACAAATGTGAAATTCAAAACCCTTACTATAGACATGAACTGAACTAAACTAAACATGAACCTGCCCTTGCCCATGCCCTAAACTAGACTTAGCAAACATGGTACATTAACAAAACTTGACAGAGACAATGGCAAACATGAGGGCTTAAATACACAGATATTGGGTAAAACAATAACAAGAAAACCAATAAACAGACAGAACTATAAATAAAATAACTAGACTAATAACCTTAAACCAATGACAAACCTGAACTGATAAGACAATAAACCAATGAAAACAAGACACATGAACATGGAGGGAAACATGAAATCACATGACAAGGGAACCACATGACAGCAAACAGGAAATAGAATTCCACAATAAATGACATGAAAACAAAACATGAACAAAGACACATCTAGACATTACAATCTGTATGAATCTTTGTGTACACTACCGGTCAAAAGTTTTGAAACACTTACTCGTTCTTTATTATATTTTTTTCTTCACATTTAGAATAAAAGTAAAGTCATCAAAACTAGAAACAGTATTGAAGGAGTTTCCATCTATGTTTAGGCACTTATTGTCTGCTTTTCTTTATTATTTGGTCCAAGTCTGGACCTATAAGTGGAGGCAACCTAGACTTGTCCTCCACCACAAGGAGGACCTACTCTAGTGGGAATTGGGCATTCCAAATTGGGAAAAAAGGGGATATATATATATATATGACTGATCTGAATATATCTGATCTGACATTATTATAGAGGCTTATGAAAATCAGCGGCTGTTAAGGGTCCATTTTCCTAAAGCAATCAATAGACATCTGCCAACCCCATTCACTACTGACCACTCGCTGCCTGACCATATACCACTTAAAATGACTTCTGAGTGTCTGAGGTACTTCAAAAAGGCACATCTGAAATGCTTAGAAATTGTAAGTATATGAAACTGATTTATGATCCTGGAAGCTGACTGACGATGAGTAAACCACAGAAGCTCCAAAAAGGAAGGGAGCATAAAAATAATCCAAAGGCCTGGCCACATTCACTTGCTTGGACCTAAAGAACTGAAATATTCTTCTAAAAATCTCAGTTTGTGTTCTGCAGAAGAAAGAAAGTCATATACATCTTAGATGGCAAGATGGTAATAAATGATGAGAGAATTTTCATTTTTGGGTGAACTATCCCTTTAATATTCTTTTTTACCAGGTTATTCTTTAATTGTATTAATCACACTGATTTAACAAGTTAAATCAACAGCCCTAATGTATACACTTGGAAAATGAAACCAAGTGAGTCACAATGTGTTCTTCATTTTTGTTGATTACCAATGTCATTTTCACCTAGGTTTTTCATTAAAGCCTAGCACATCCTCACAGTGGTCAGTCAGAAGAACTAACTGTGCACTCTTCTTGACCTTTCCATAAAACATTGCCTTTTTCAGTGTTGTCTGAAAAGAAGAAATACCCATCATGATTGTGTTATATGTGCATTAACACAATTATGTTAGGTTAAAAACGTCCAAATAAATTAATATATGCTATATTATGAGAGATGCCACTGTCTATTATATATCCAAATACTACTAATAAAAAATGCATCAGAAGTGGTACATTGTTGCGACATCATTACTCCCCTACCCTTACAATCCTACTATACATAATAGAGAAATCTCCATTTGCTACAATGTAATGAATCTTATCTAATTATATGTATTTAAAAAATATCAACGTAGCTATTTGATGTTAGGCATTAGCCAGCTAGACTGGGCCTGGTGTTGTATAGGTTGCCATGAAAACAGGTGTAGTACTTTGACACCTGAGGGGAAAATAAAGAGTGACTGCCTGAGTGCTGTTTTGTATGTGAACGGATGGGATTGGTTAAAATTAACATTAACCATAATGTTATCTCCTCGTAAGCACATTTTTGTTAAAAGTGTACCACAACAGGTAGGTATTAGGGATGTGCATGGTTACCATTTTTAACATTCGGTTGACGACGAAGTTTCACAAGCGGTTAATAGTTTTTTCGTCGAGAGTCAGGACACGGGAATAAGGAATGCTTATATCAATGGAATTTCCTCAAACACTGTTTAAAATAGCAGCAAATAAAGTGCACTGTGAGCTATGAGCTTAAATGGCTCAAAACGTGGAACTTTACATTTTTAAATCTCACATTAATCTCAAACAAAAATGATCAAACTCTGCCCGGGCAGGTTCACATTTCTGTGAGGCAGTGAAGCCTCATCAGGGTGCTTTGATTTTGAAATGGTTTAAAATCTGTCTAAAAATGGTCTAAAATATGGCATTGAACTTGTCTAATTATTGTATATATGCACAGCAGAGCAAATGAGAAAAAGCACTTTTACCATTGATCAAGCGCTGAAACTTTCCCCTGTGAAAAACAGTCATATAAAGTCCCTTTTAGCAACCTGAACTTCTTCAGAAACCAGCACAACGAATGAAAAACAACTCATGCATTTATAAAAAAGTTATTTTTAACTTTACTTGGTGTCTAAAAACGCACGAGACAAAAAACTGTGAGATTCAGCGCAACAGTCTAAGACGTCCGTCCAGCGCATGTTAACACGATATAGAAAATACAAAAGCATGTGTGAACAGCCCCTAAATCGCACTATATTTGGAAAACTGTCCCAAACCCGGTCGGAAAACCTGATGGTTTGTCGTAACTCGTCGAGTTCATGTCAGGTTGAGGACTTCTATTGCACATGTAGAATAATCAAATAGTGATTTTGATATTCGAATAGTGCCACGTCAAACGGTTAACCGAATTTTGACTCTGTCCACATCTTTAGTATGCATACATTTAAAGTTAACATAAGTGTCTGAACATATTTATCTTAGCCTGGACTACCTATAGCTTCAGGCAGTTTCCCATCCTCTTGCAGCCACTTGTTCAAATGGTTTCAGGCTGACACGGGATCTAGTGTGCAGACGATAATTGGGATGCATTCCATCATGTCAGTGGACTCCAACTTGAAATTCTTTTCTAACTGTCTACGAATTGTGTTCTTGAAAGAGCGAACAGCTTCCTGGTCAGCACAACGCTAGTATTTGGGTTATATTTGAAAGCCAATTTGCATATATTGCAGGATATCACAGCCTACTGTATATTTGAGCCACTTTGCCTTTTCAGTGCAGAGCCAGCTGGTTCACACCTGCTTTATTTCCAACAGACGTGTATTATAACCACGTGGTGAGCGACTTGTTGACTTCAGGCTGACTATGTTAGTTGTACTCAACTAGTCCACCAGTCTATGCAACCCCTATTTGCCATATGGCAACGTGGGGGGGGGGGGGGGGGGGGGCATGAATTTGAAAAAACATTTGTTTAATAGAGCAATTTGTAGATCACTTCAGCAGGTGTCAGATGTTTTGTGTCTTAAAAACAGCATATTATCAGTTACTTTAAAGACTGCCCTTTTAATTTTAACAATACTGTACTTTGTGTTTAAGCTTTTTCTGAAAGGTGAGATAGTGAAAGAAAATAAATTGTTGACATATGGCTATAGTGATTTGTCTAGAAAATGCTTCAACTTTGCATACCTCAAAAATGTGAGTAAAAAAAAGACGTTAGTGCGGCCTGCTGCAGAAAGGACTTTTTTCCGGTCAATTTTGCAGGCATGTTGTCTTGTCAATGTCAGGCTTTTGTGTCCTGAGGCCTTGCAGCTGCATCCATGCCGTCCAACAGAGGACAAATCTCCTGATGAACCTGAAATCAATGTACTCTCAAATATTTATGTCTGTCCCACGCTCTCTCTGCACCACGTCAATTACCCCCAATCCCTCGCACTACTGGAGGGAGGGCTTACATGTACACTTAGCCCTTTACAATAAAATGTATTGACAATTCAAGCCTTTGGAAGCGCTAAGTCTGAATAATAAGATGTAACTGCACTCATTTCAAGCTGGTATAAAAGTCCTGTATTTATTCATTTATTTAATTTGTATTTTTTTTTTTTGCTTGGTTGTTTTTTACATTTCAGTGCTGTTTCAATACCTCTTAACAATTTTACTGCAATATAATACAATAAAGAAATTCTGTCTTATTTTCCAGTAAACATATACAGTATACTTGACAAGCAAAATGACATAAGGCATTAAGTATTGTTTTCAGACAAATCTAACTAAATGTAGTGAGGTTTATGCTTGAAAGAAAATAACACTATTTGAAAAATAACATTTATAAAAATAAAACCTTTGAATCAAGTTAATGTTTCTTATTTCATTGGCAAATAGTTTTATTCTTGTTTTAAGTATCACTAAATTTATTGACACAAATACTTTCTTTTGCAGTGAGACTTTTATTCACTGCAATAAATAAGTTTTTTCATCAGTATTTTTTCTAGTTTCCATTAATAATGTCAAACATTCTTAACAGAAGTTTTATCTGAAGCATAATTGTATAAAATAAAACAAGCTTTCAGAGATGATCTTGAATTATATTTCTAACCCCACCATGGAAAACGTCTAGGTTACATATGTAGCCTCCGTTCCTTGATGGAGGGAACGAGACGTTGTGTCAAAGAAGCGACACTAGGGGTCTCTCTTGAGTGCCGAATATGCCTTTGATCTATGAAAAAAGGCCAATGAGAAGTTGGCAGACAGTATTTGCATACCCCGCCCCCGGAAAAAAAAAGCGGGGAAATACGTCGAGTTCATTCAGGATTTTTCTGAGGAGCCAGAAATGTTCTGGCCACAACAGTGGCTCAGCTCAGCGATGTGGCCGGGAGGACACAACATCTCGTTCCCTCCATCAGGGAATGGAGGTTACATGCGTAACCTAGACGTTCCACCATCTGTCGCTCACTTCGATGTTGTGTCGAAGAAGCAACACTAGGGGTCCAATTTAAATCACGCCATGCGCTAAGCCGTGTACGTTTACTGCTGACACAGGAGCGGGTAGGTATTTTATGTGCAAAGGCGACCAGCTGTGTTAGACTCCACGTACCCTTCCCCAATGCCCTAAAAAAGTCGTCGGAATCCTTCTGGTTACCCTAGGCAGGGGAACAAGGCGGCGCTTGCCAACCTGGGAACGGGCCAAAGCTTGCCAACCTGGGAACGGGCCAAACCTGGCTGGGCCTCTTTTCTCTCTATGTTTCTCGCATAGAGCAAGAACGGCCGGGGCCCTTACATGCATTGAGGGAAGGGCGTTTTACCCAGTTTCCTATTCTTTCAGGGGTAAAAGACCCTGCGGAGACCACCCCTGCCCTGAGGGGGAGGTAAGAGTGCTGAATACATCACATGGGTTTTTCAGGCGGCATGTGGAAATGGCGCAGTGATAGATCCCACCTCTTTAGAGGGGGGAACTGCCTAAGGGAGATTAAGTAAATTAAGTACCCGCAGTGGATTGGGTTGGCAAGTTCCTCTGCTGAACTGCAGACCCAAAGGTCTAGGGAGGAATCATCCAGGGATCCGAATGAGTGGGATCTCCTGGGAGAGAAAGCGCACAGTTTTACCTCATCCGAGGGAAAGGGCGCCAGGTGCAAGCGATCAACTCGGCCAGACCGTCAGCGTGTTACTGAGTTCTACCGGCTCGGACCTGAGAAAACATGGAACGATACTGAGTGTGATAGGCCAATGAAATGGCATCCACGACCCAGTGGGAAAGCCTCTGTTTGGAGACAGCGTTTCCTTTCCGTTGTCCGCCAAAGCAGACAAAGAGCTGCTCAGATCGTCTAAAGCTCTGCGTGCGGTCCAAGTAGGTACGCAATGCACATACCAGACACAGCAACGAAGGGACTGGGTCTGCCTCCTCCAGGGGCAGCGCTTGCAGGTTTACTACCTGGTCTCTAAAGGGCGTGGTAGGAACCTTGGGCACATAGCCCGGTCGCGGTCTTAGGATCACATATGTGTCTGCTGGACTGAACTCCAGGCAAGTGTCGCTAACAGAGAACGGCTCGAAGCGGCTCGAAGGGAGGCCAGCAAGGAACAGGCTTGGCCGGGAGGGATTTAACCTCCGGGCGCCTCTTAGGAACCTGATAATTAAGTCGTGCTTACCCAAAGACTTGCCGTCTAATGCGTCATGGTGTGCCGCGATGGCAGCAACATACACCTTTAGGGTGGAAGGAGACAAGGAGGAAGAAGGTCCTTCCTCAGGAGAATTTGCCAGGGAGGAGCTGTTGCGAGGAGTACGAGGTCTGAGAACCAGGCCTGAGTAGGCCAATAAGGAGCCACCAGGGTGACTTGTTCCTTGTCCTCCCTGAACTTGCACAGCACCTGTGCAAGAGGGTTCACTTGGGGAAATGCGTACTTGCGCAGCCCCGCAGGCCAGCTGTGTGCCAGTGTGTCTGCCCCGAGGGGAGCCTCTGTTTGGGCATACCAGAGCGGGCAGTGGGAGGTCTCTCGGGAGGCAAACAGGTCTACCTGGGCCTTGCCGAACCATTCCTAGATCAGCTGGACTGACTGAAGGTGAAGCCTCCACTCCCCGCTTGGCAAGCGTTGTCGTGACAGCGCATCCGCTATCACATTGTGGTTGCCGGGGATGTGAGTGGCACGCAGCTTGAGTCGCTGCTGGCTCCAAAGGAGGAGACGACAGGCGAGTCGTGACATGTGGCGGGAGCATACATGTCACAAATCACCTTGGCGATTTATGTACGCTACCACGGTGGTGCTGTCTGACCTGACTAGGACATGTTTGTCCCATGTTTGGATATGGAACTTCCACAGGGCAAGAAAAACAGCCAACAACTCTAGGCAATTGATATGCCAGCGCAGCGGGGCCCCTCTCTAACGGCCCGCACCTGCGTTCCCGTTGCACACGGCACCCCAACCCAATCTGGAAGCATCGGTCGTGACCAAGATGCGTCGGGACAGCTGCTGCAAGGGTACTCCTGCCCTTCAAAAACAGAGGTCTGTCCAGGGTTTGAATGTTTGGCGGCAGGGGGGGGGGTGATCATCACACGGTGCGTGCCGCGGCACCATGCTCGTCTCGGGACTCGAGTCTGAAGCCAGTGCTGAAGCGGTCTCATATGCATCAACTCCAGCGGTGCGACCGCTGCGGAGGATGCCATATGCCCCAGGAGCCTCTGGAAGATTTTTAAAGGGACCGTTGTGCCTGGCCTGAAAGAGGCGAGTCTAACTCCATGCCGACAAAAGAGATGCTCTGAACCGGGGCAAGCTTACTCTTTTCTCAGTTGACCTGAAGCCCCAGGCGGCTGAGGTGCCTGAGCACCCGGTCTCTGTGAGCGCATAGTAACTCTCGTGAGTGGGCTAGAATAAGCCAGTCGTTGAGGTAATTGAGTATTCGAATGCCGGCTTCTTGGAGCGGGGCAAGAGCTGCCTCTGCGACTTTCGTGAAGATGCGAGGAGACAGAGACATGCCGAAGGGGTGGACTTTGTACTGATACGCCTGAACACGAACCGTAGAAGGGTCGGTGTCGAGGCAGAATTGAGATGTGGAAGTACGCGTCCTTCAGGTCTACCGCTGCGAACCAATTTAGATGCCGGATGCAAGTTAAGATGTGTTTTGCGTGAGCATTTTGAACGGGAGTTTGAGCAGAGCCCGGTTGAAAACTCGCAGGTCCAAGATCGGTCGTAAGCCATCGCCTTTCTTGTGTACAACGAAGTAAGGGCTGTAGAAACCCTTCTTCATTTCGGTTGGAGGGACAGGCTCTATCGCGTCTTTGAGTAAAAGAGTAGCGATTTCCGCGCGCAGGGATTTGGCATGTTCGCCGTATACTGCGGGGGCCTGGAAAACTGAATTGCGTAACCGAGTCGAATGGTCCGGGCCAGCCAGTGTGACGGGTTGGGAAGTGAGAGCCACGCATCCTTCTGGGTCCTCGAGGGGGTCCTTGAGATGGGGGGCGTCTGCTTCCTGCGGGGTGCTTGACGCTGGGGCTGAGAGCTGGGCCCGGTTTGAGGCAGAGCAGTGTGCTTTTTAGCCACAGGAGGATGCCCTTGATGGGCAGACGGGGCATGGCCCATGGTGGCAGGTTTACGGCGGGGCAGGATGTGTGAAATGGCCTCTGTCTGCTTCTTCACCACTGAGGAATGCTGGGTGGAGTCGTCAATGGTGCCGCCGAATGGACGGAGCTGGGAGACGGGGGCGTTTGAGAAGGTGTGCTATGTCTACCTCCCACATTTCAACCAGGTCCAGTCCATAGATTACATTTCTGGACCACAAGGTGGCCATCGCTTGTTCTAGTGCCAGCACTTCTGACCTTCTTGGCCCGGGGTGCACGATCAGTCATTGAGCGCAGTTCCTGCAGCACATCAAGAACAGGACTTGTTGGTGACTTGACTTGTTGCAGGAGGGGTCATGGCGTGCAGGGTGGAAGTCTGTGTCCGGGACCGCTCCACCGTCGAGGGTAGTGAGAGCGGAGGAGCGAGGAAGCCGCGGCTTACTCAACACGTCATTCACGTCCGGGAAGAAAGGAACCGGGGGGCGCGGCTGTGAGCGGGGCTTACCGGTCCAGCCTTGCACTCGTGGTAACCTGAGAAAGCATAGCGGACCTCTGTGCGTCAGGCTCAGACTGGGCGAGCAGACCCGAAGGTGTCGACCCAGGTGAGTCATCAGCATCAGACACCGCTGTAACGCTCTCTGATGCAGCAGTGATGTCATCCAATGCCGGGAAGGCGGGTGGTTCAAGGGGGTTTACCCGGCGAAACGGGACCCGTCATTATACCCAAATCGTCTTCATTGCCTGCGGCACCTGCCCCAATCCCGTAGGAAGGAGGTGAAGCATGGGGTGCAGCTGAAGTGGCTTTCTCTCATTACAAAAGAAAGCCACGACCGCAATGCTGCCACGGCCATGTTCTCGCACTGAGAACATGAACCATTGGAGAGAAATCACTCATCCCGAGCTCGGACGGAAGCAAGCAAGTGTGCCGGGGAGGCAGGTGGATTGAGGGTGTTTACACCCAGCAAAACGGAACCCGTCATTATCCCCAAATCACCTTCATCGGCCGCGGCGCCTGCCCCAATCCCGTAGGAAGGAGGCGAGGTGCGGGGGGCGGCTGAAGTGGCTTTCTCTCATTACAAAAGAAAGCCACGACCGCAATGCTGTCATGGCTATGTTCTCACACTGATAACATGAAACATTCATAAAATGCTGCCTGCGTGTGATCACAACCCAGGCACACAAGGCAGCTTTTATGACCATCAGAGGTGAGGAGAAATCACCACATCCAGAAACTACACAGAGGCGGAAATGACGTCTTTAAAAAGACGCGTCCTGAAAAGGACGTTCAACGCTCTTTTAGAGAAAACAACTCTTTTAACTGCGTTGTCGAAGCACCCAGGGGCAAACTGCACTGCCGTGCAGAGAAGGAGAAAGCTGCTGTAGTACGTCATAGATCCAACATCAGAATCAGCTCAGAGGTACAGGAACAGGTGTGTGACTCACTGCATATACGACCATTGGCTCCGAAGAAAATTTCTGAATGAACTCGACGTATTTCCCTGCTTTTATACCCATATATCCAGGGGCGGGTTATGCAAATACTGTCTGCCAACTTCTCATTGGCCTTTTTTCATAGATCAGAGGCATATTCGGTGCTCAAGAGAGACCCCTAATGTCGCTTCTTTGACACAACGTCGAAGTGAGCGACAGACGGGGAACTGTTTTTTTTTTCTTCTTGTTGTAAGCACAAACCTCCCTATAGATTTTGTTTTTATATTTATATTTATTGAAAAAAAGCAATAAGAAAAGTATATTTTAATATCATCCGCATTTTTGCTTTTTAAGTATTTTTTTCTTGTTATAAGGATATTTTTACTAGAAAACAATACAAAATACTGAAGACCATTAATGTTTTCAGTGAACAGTAATTGCAGAAGCTGAGATGTAAAATGAAAACAATGACAACAAATACACAGTCATGCATCCATAGAAATAAATGTCATCAAATTGCCTTCAAATCACTGGTCTCTATGAGTGAGAGCAAAGAGAAGTTGTTCTGCAACACGGTTAAAATGAGAACAAGATTGATTGTCAGGCATTGGATATCTTGCCCTCATTGGCACACAGAAAGAGAGAAAAGAAGAATAGATTTCCTGTCTTTTGAGCAACACTAATGGCTAATGACATCTATTTTTTTCAATCATTCAAAATGATTGCGGCTTTCATTGACATTACTTAATTTAATGCTCATTTATTGCATAGAAAATAATTCTGAATTGTTTTTGTCTTCTTTGACTAATTGAAAAGTAATTGTAAGTATTCACTTTCAGAGAGGAATAATTGATACAAATGTTATTTACAATATTGAATTATGAGTTGTGTGCATGCACATATAATATTCATGGATTAAAAAGGGAGAAGAAATCATTTACATTGATGTGAATGTTTGTTAATTACAATCATCACTGTTTCAATGATAGTAATATTTGGACATAATTTAATAATCAAAGAGCAGAATTTTACTGAAATAGAAACACAATACATGTTCTTAAAATCCCATGGATGCAAATGTTGAGTATAATTAGCCAAAAACTGACTGACGCACGTGCATGATTTAATAAATTGTCTGAATATGCAATGCAATGCAATGATCATATTTGCAGAGTAAACACAAAGCTCTAATTCAACAATAAGATGTGTATTACGTAATATAATATCATATTCTCATGGAAATACAATTATTGTTAAAACAAACAATACATGGATCACTGTCCAGTCAAGAAGAATACAGAAATTGTGAATTAAGTGAATATTGAATTACTGTAAGCATTCAATTCCAACAAATTGTAAATGAACAACAGTTATACACATAATATACAGAAAGTAAGAAAAAGGAAGATCCTCATAGATCAACACACACACACACACACACACACACACACACAATTAAGTCAATGTATATTTCAGTCAATCAGTTAAATTGTACACTATAGAGGGTGTATAGACAACAATTGTAATTGTTTAGCAACACAAATGTATGCTCTATATCTTTTATTTATTACAAATGTGCAGCAATAGTGGCAATTCTAGGTCTTTTAAAAGCGTGTTCTCTGGCTTTCCATATTTAATGATGACATCAAGCATATAAGCAGAGAAAAGAATGCTTTTAAATTCCCTTTAGAGTAGAAATGGCCAAGGCATGATGGAATTAATCTCTTTCATTTGTATATTTTATAATTCATAAGTGCATATGTTAAGTGCTGGTATAAAACATAAGACATGATGCTTTCTGTCTGTTTTTAGCTTCACATTTTTCTCTGCTTGAACTTCCATAAAATATAATAAACAGATATCTGGTCTTCACTGAAAAAGGGCAATTGTTAAAATCATGAAACCAAAAGCACGTGGACAGGATGTGTGGCTATCAGATAAACCACAGCACTCTCTGCTGGTCAGCGCTTGTACTGAACCAAACCTCTCTCTCCTGTCCACATCTGAACTACAGCATGATAATGTTCTGCACAATCAGCAGAATAATAAATAAATAAATAAATAACCTATAGACACCACAGTCTCTGTCCTTATTAGCCAAGCACAATTTACTGATTCAAACCAATGCCTTTGTAATCACATCCTTATTGTTCTGTTAATGTATTAATTACAGAGGGTAATTGATAAAAATGCACCATAGAATGCCTTTAGCGCTGCTAATGCCCAGAATCTTCAGTTTCCACTATACATATATACTGTGTAATGGGAAGAAAATAAAAGCCGCCCTGACAAATTCAACAGAAAATTTAAAAAGTTCCTTGTAGACATGGACACACACAAGACTACATCAATAACTGTACCATGACCCCTTTGTTTTTGTTTGTTTTTCTTTTTTTGGTTTAATTCAGCTTTCATCTCATAATCATAGGTCAGGCGTGTAAATATATGTTTGAGGGTTTCTTTTGGAGAGGAGCAGTTTGAAATTCCAATGCACAGGGGCATCTCATAACAACCCAGTCTACTTAAAAGAGCTCAGGCCTGGTGGTGACAGAAATGGCAAACACAAATAATTTTCCTCTCCCACTAAAGCCTTTGAATTCCACATGGTCGGCCAGTTTATCTGTTTGCTTACAGATGTAGACCCATTTCTCTCTCACCTCCACAAATGTGATTAATCAAGACTTCTTACATAAATTCATGAAAAGAAAGGGGATGGGTGCTCATCAAAGCAAGAATGATGCTAAACTAGTTCAACAGAGAGACAAAGGCAAGAACAGGCTCACTCCTGTTCTGGTTGTTGCTGTTTACTTCCTGTTCCGGTTGCTGCCGGCATGCTGCACGAGTCTGTGTTTTTACCTTGCTAGCCTGCTTAGCATTGTGCTTATTCTTGTATTTAACTACACACACCTGTTTCTCTAATTTTCTCTTCTCTTTTTTTCACTTGTCTACATCTCGTGTCTTGACACAGATTATTGTGTCAATCTCAAACATCTGCTGATTAGGAACCACATCGAACCACATCGATCTCAAAGCGTCACCACTTATGAAAAACCATAACAACAACAACAACAACAAACGATTGTGGAAAGTTATGGCATTTGCTTGTTTTATTTCTTCCTGCATTGCATGCCACATGTTTACAATAGCTTCTTCCATCAGCAGTGAGGGATTTACATGTGATAAATGTAAGGAATTAGGCTGACGCAGAAGGTAAATGAGTTAGAGACACATCCGAAAGCTAGTGGAGGTCAGTGAGAATGAGAAGCCGGTAGATACTGTTTCGGATGTGGGTAGAACAGTGAGCAAAACACACACTTTGTTTCCAGCTGAAGAGCCTCTTCAGCAGGGAGTTTGGGTGACATCTCGGCAGCATACTCGCTCAGCAAAGTGACAGCACTCTTCCATTCCTGTTATGGTTTCCAATCGATTCTCCCCACTCAGTGATGCACCCACTGAGAATCATGTTGAAAGAGCCTTCTATTGTAAAGAACATGGAAATAGATACGCCAGCCAATATTGTAAAATGCATTTCAGGGACTTGGGCATCTGACATCAGATCAAATTTACAAGTGCTGCTAATGCTAAACATAGATTTTCTAAAATTGTTATTCATGTCAGCACTAATGATGTCCAGCTTCGCCAAGTCATTTCAATGCAAGTGAATGGTGGCCAGACATTTCAAGCTACAAAAAGCACATTAATTGAGCATAAAGTTATCCATACTACTATGTATGCATAGTAACAACCTGGCAACCACATACTGTAGCAAACACACAGCAGAGATCACCTTGACAACTGCATAGCATGCCCTAGAGACCATCTAGAAAACCCTAGTAAGCACATACTGTAGCATAAATGTGCAACAAAGCAAATATAACACTTTAGCAACCATCAGAAAATACCATTCACATCTTCATAACATATAAAAATAAATATGTATGGACATATTCATGAGAAAATATCTAATTAAATATTGTTGGACATTTTCATGAGCAATGGTAATTATTCATACGTATCATATCTTGGTTAAATGTAAAATGTATATGTGTGTGATTTACTTTTATATGGACAGGTCTCCTGTAAAAGTGGGAGACTGATTGCACAGCTTCATTATTTCACAGCTTTCATAATGTTTAAGCCTAAACTTATAAAATTAATTAGTCAGAAAAAAAACATTTAATCACATGATCAGTTTCTTGTCTTTCCCAGAGGAGACAGACGACAGAACACGCAATCTGGCTCACACTTCGCTTGTGATTTTGATTCATGATTCGCAAAACTAATCATTCAGACCGCATTTGAATCTTTTTATTCAGTTCAAAGGAATCAAATTTAAAAGACTCGACTCTTTTGATTCTTTTAACAAATCACACATCACTATCAGCATGCATTTTTACATGTACAGCTGCTATTTGACTAACTGGGGCCCAGGTCAGGAAGCAGACAAACTGGTTAATCCGAACATCTGCTAGCTGCCTTGAGACGTCACACAGGACACATAAACTACAACACATAGAGACTGTATCAACTAGATATCAGAAGATAAACATCATATAAATGTAGGACTACTAAATATTAGATCTCTTTCTACCAAAACACTAATTAGGGATCAAGTCCCGAATGGGCGAAGACCCCTATTGTTTTCATAAGTGTTCCTATTATTATTATTATTATTATTATTATTCAGCTATTGAGTCTATGGCAGCCCATTGAACCACTTGCGGCAAAGTTATGTAATTTGGCACACAGGTAGAGGACAGTCTGATCTTTTACCACAGCAAATTTGCCGTCTCTACCTCGAACCCTTTAGCGCCACCAACTGCCCAAATTTTCACTCATGTTTATAACTTTTGAAACTACTTTTTCGAACTCGTACTAGGTCTTTAAACACATTACAAAAAATTTTTGCACAAACCCTAAATGTGGGCAGAAAAAACTGTTGTCCTCATAAACTTAACAGCTGAGGACTCATGTCCATCAATACGGTAGACAGCATGCTGCAGAATCTCCAAGGTGGGGAGGCATTGCTCGGTGTAATTAATGTCAAAAACAAAAAAAAGACTTGAAACACAGGTCTAGAGCTTCAAGCAAAGACTCTGTTTCAATGGCATGGCCTGAAATAATAGTGAAGGCTTGGCACGTCGTTGTCTCATCCTCCAAGCACAAAATGTGTGGAAACGTTTGATTGGCCTCTGCGTTTTCTACGTACTAAATCATGTTGGTCCCCACCTGTTAATTACACATCAGTCACTTAGTGTTGCAATATAACTGACATTTAAGTTATCAAGCTTATTTTGGGGAAGTATCAAAATGCAAAAAAAAAGGATCACCAAAACAAACAAATGTATAAACATTGCAAATATGTGAGAGGTAAACAAATTAAATTTGTATTCAATCTCAGTATTTGCAAATGAATTGTAAAAGTTAATTTGAAATAGTAGTTTGGACTAATATTATTTTTGTTAATATTACTTTAATGTTGATATTGTCATTAACATTAAATCACACAAACCCACTCAGTGTTAAGTGAATAAATGTCATTGTTTGGAAGCTCGTATTCATGAATACACATGATATGATGAACATCCCTAGTGCTAATTAAAAAGGCTGGCGATAAAACACCAGACCACTTTAGCCTTCAGTAATTTCAGTCATGCCCCTGTGTTTACACTGAACTGATGAGGAAAGAACTGAACCATGAAAGCAAAGATGAATCCAAGAGTGAAAAAAGCCTGACCGAGATATAATGCTTTCAAAAATTCATCCATCATTATCTATACCCACTACATCCTGTACTGTAGATCAAGATAGGTCGCAGGGGCCTAACATACATGTCTTTGAAAACCAGGGAGTCTTCGAAGTACCAGGGAGAAACTGCAAACTCCACACAGAAAGACCCCAGCTAACCAGCAGGTTCAAACCCAGACCCTTCTTGCTGTGAGGCAACGTGCTAAACACTGCACCATTGTGCCGCCCCTGCTTTCAAACATTCTGGACCTAAATTACCTTCATAGTTATCAAGCATATCAAGTAGTACAAACATCCACCCTTATTGAAGAAGAACAACTAAACTAAAACTTACAGGTTGCGTTTCAATAACTGACTTCTGGGACTCCTCAGTGGTGGGTCTGAAGATTTTTATAATTTTTAAATAATGTTTTCTATTTATTTATTTTTTTCTAGATTATGACATTACTATAAGAAATGGCTTACCTGGTGTCATGTCATCCAGCACTAAGTGCAGTTTTCCCTCTCGCTGGGCATACACAAGGATTCTGTCACTGATAGCAGACCAGTTTTCAAAAAGTTTAAAGATAAAGCTGCTGGAAGTCTTGTCATATCTGATAAATTATGAAAAAAACAACAGTGTTTGAAGAAATTATATGGGCTTACAGGAAGTACCTGTTAGGAAAGAATACTACAAGATCCTATTAGAAGTTTAACTATTTCAAATTTGTAAATCTGAAACTATTACATTTGTTGGTAGGTGAACATTTCATGGGCTTGCTCCAAGACTATTTCCTAAAACTCATCAGTAATCTTTTATCAAGGACAATAAATAAAAATAAACAAACCCTCAAAAACAAAATCATTTCTTACCATGCCAGTATTCTCTACAGTTCATATTGCATCATAGATGTAGCTAGATAGTCAATTTTACTTTCTGTCCCTTAATAGTAATATCTCAACATAAGGGGCCCTATTTTAACGATCTGAAATGCAAGTATCAAGCGCGAAGCGCAAGTAACTTTGTGGGCGGGTCTTGGGCGCTGTTGCTATTTTACCGGCGGGATAAATGACTCTTGCGCCCGACGCAAGTTTAAAAGGGGTTGGTCTGAAATAGCTTCATTATTCATAGGTGTGGTTTGGGCGTAACGTGAAATAAACCAATCAGAGCGTCATCCAACATACCCTTTAAGAGCAGGTGCGCATGTTGCATGGCGGATTGTTATTATTATGGCGGATTTACCAGGCGCGTGCCAGGAGCGGTTCACAGCCGAGGAGACCGACGTTCTTGTCAGGGCAGTGAAAGACAGAGAAGTGACGTTGTATGGGGATGGGAGAAACCCACCCAAATCAGCGTCGGTTAAACAGGCGTGGGAGGAAATAGCCACAATTGTTTCATCAGCTGGCATCCCCAGGACATCGCACACATTGTGCCGCAAGCGCTACAACGACATCAGAAGACGGGGGAAGTCCAAGCTTGCTAGCAACAATCGGACACGCCATATAACGGGAGGTGGATCTGCCTCTACTCAGGACCTGACGCCAGCAGAGGACATTGCCGCGTCCACCCTCACCGCTGAAAGCGTTGAAGGGTTTGGGGGCTTTCAAATCGGCACCCAACCAGAAATGCAAGCAGTCCAACCCCAAGGTACACTTACAAATCAAGTTCACATACATTAAGGTTTCTTATGAAAATATTTTAATCGTTATTTACATGAAATAAATGTAACACAGCCACACAATAAATAAAAACAATATAATGCAGCTTCGCAGGAAGACCCTGGCCTCGCGAGCCGTGCGCACGGGCCATCTGAGGAGGGAACAGCGCAACCACCAAGGTCCAGACCCACTACATGCCGTGGCAGCATCGCCAGACCGGAGGACCACCCATTCCTACAGCTCCAGCAAACCGGGTTTGACATGCTGGAGCGGGAGCTGTCCGGGATGCGGCAAAGTATGGATACCCGTCTTGACCGGATGGCGATGTTGCTGCAGCCTCTCGGGCGCATCTCCTCAAGTTTGGAGAGGATTGCTGCAGCCATGGAGCGTGGCCCTTAAAACGCACCACCTGCTCCTGTTGTGCCTCTTCCTCCTCCTGTTGTAACCCTTCCTCCTTGCCCCACTCCATCTCCGTCCACCCGTTCCACCAGGAGCACATCGCGCAATGCCACTCCCGGACCCTCAAGTGTCCAATCCTGCCGTGGCGCGCGTCGCATTACTATCAGAGGAGGGAAAAAGAATTAAATTTATTCTGTTTAAATCTTTTCAACCTAATTTTCCGTTTGTATTTTTTTTTATCAATTACTGTTTGATATTGATTTTTCATTTTGACAAATGTAAATAAAGAAATGTCACAAATAAACACTTTTGGATGTTTTGGATTGGTGGTTATATTGCATGGTTATATTTTTGAAATGTAGTCGAACATTAGACCGAGATTAATTTGCTTTACCTCACTATAGATGACGCAGCAGCTCTTCTGCCAAATAAGCTCTCCTTTCCCGTGCTGCTGCTGGGGCATTTGGGTTAAGTGGCATCGGCACATGCAGTTCACCATCACGTCTCCTTAAGTCCTCTAATGTTTCCTCATCTATGTCAACAACACAACCTTGATTTATGGAAATGTTGTGTAAAACACAACATGCCACAAAGAATGCTGCAACTTTTTCTCAAGTCTGACCGCAAGAGAAAGATCCAGAAAGTTTGTTAATTGAGCGGTAAAATTAATGTGGCATAATGAGCTAGAAGCCCATTTGTCCGCATTTTAGTAAGTTCTGTGACGTCATTAATCTGCGCTTGTATTTAGGCTTGAGCGCATCTTCGGTGAAGTCTCGCCTGTTTGTTCCGTGCCGCACGCTACCGTGACCGTTTCGAGCAGACAACTGTTTGATGCTGCGACCCATTGTGTCCCACTACAAATGTGGTTTTGGCTTCCTCCAGATGGTTGTTGTGTGGGTGTCTGTGCCCTTCAGGTGCAGGTATGACAGGTTTTAATTGATCATGGTTAAAGTGTAGCAACTGGTCAAATAGCAACTCGCCTGCACTGTCGTTTTAGTTTGAGATTTGACGTGTGAATGACGATTGCGGTGAACCATTAAAAGGATGTCCTTTTGGGTGCCTGAGCCCACAGCTATGGTAGGTCACCATCTAACTTCTGTCAAAATATATGTAGATTTAGATTGACTTTAATCATTCTTATTAATCTTAGGAGAACTACAGTTCTTGCAGTGTCACCGCTGTTTTGTTATAGGTCGTTTGACAATGTTTTGATACTCTGTCCTCAAATTACACCTTCATATTCTCTGCTTGCACACACTTCCTCATTGGACGCTTTGCTCACATTTAAGATTTTGAAATATCTTGTGGTCTGCCGTCGAGTTTGTTTGGATTTTGCTTGCTTGCTTTTGTTTTGTTTTGCAGAAGGATTAATTTGTTTTTCTTTTGTTTCTTTCATTGTATAAATGTCTTTTTTGGTAAATATAATATTTGTGAATTTATTTATTTTGTATATTGTTTATTCATTTGAAGTTAATTGATTTGTGCATAACATTCATTCATTTCCCTTGTTTTGTTGATTTTTGGTTAACGTTTTGCTGAATTTGGTTATTTGCATTATAAATTGTTTTCTTTATTGGATTGGGCCTATTAGGTTCAGTATCAAGGCCTGTTGGTGGATGAACTTTTGCCATCCACCTGTCGGCTTGCATAACCATTTCTTTCTTCTCTTTTCTTTGTGGTATGTGTGTTGTGTGGAGAGTGTGTTTTTTTTAGGAGCTGCGGCCCTTTTTTGCTTGGGGAATTGATCGTTCCTCTCCCTGTTTTGGTGGTGGTGTCTACACCGTGTGCCGTGACTGATCACTTCACTGGGGCTCTTGTGCTGTGAGTGTGAGTGTGTAGTGCGTTTGAGGGGAACGTAATGTATCTTTTGCGAGGACACCTCTAGATAGAGGCCGCAGCTTTCTTTCTGTGAACATTGTATTTGTATTTGATTGAGGCTTGTCACCTTTCTGTGTCCGGGTTTTTATTATAAATTATAATAAACTTTTTTTGTATTTTGTATAAATACCCGTCTTCCTGTCTCTAGTGGGGAACCTGTGCGCAGATAATATTCTCTGGGTGAAATTCCCAGGGTGGCGTAGTCTAGATCAAAACATAGTGTTCTTTGTCCTTGTGGTTGCCACATTAATAAACCAGCAGCAGGGTCAAAGTAACCCAACCAGCTGTTCAGCTGCGAATGAACCCTTTACAACCCCTATGACCCAGCAGGAGCAACCCAACAGTGTGTTTACAGTACCCCAAACAACGCAAAATTATGACCCAGCATAATCAACCCAACAATGTGTTTACAGAAACAACCCAAAATTATGACCCAGCATAATCAACCCAACAATGTGTTTACAGAAACAACCCATCACTTTGTTTTTGTGTAACTCTAACATCTCCTAACCCTAAATTATCCTAATCCTAACTTCTCCTAACATTAACCTCTCCTAACCCTAACTTCTAAGCCTAACCTCTTTCAACCCTAACCTCTCCTAACATTAACCTCTCCTAACCCTAACATCTCCTACCCCTAACCCAAAATTGATTCTCTAAGTCTGATGTCTTCCTGAAAGGCACTAATCCTAAATGTTAGATTTAAAGTGTAACAGCTTGCATGCCATCTTTCTGTAGGTATATGATTTCATTGTCTAATTTCTCTGCCTTCTTTTGAATGTATGCACCATATGGACATGCAGATGAAAGACACACACACTCAAGCATGAAAATGACTTAATTAGCACTTATCACTTTTGATGAAACACATTGCTTCTATTTAGCTCAATTAGGAACAGTTTTCTCAGTGATTTCCTCGCTTTTCTCTTGGCATCTGCAGGGCACAATGAAGTTTTGATAAAATATTAAATTTGTTTTGCATGGGGTCTTTGATTGGTTTAAGTCTTTTTACAGCTGTGTGCATCTGAATTGCTGTGTACAATCTGCACACTTGTGTTGAGCCTGCACTAGTGTACTGGTCAAGCTACTCATGAACAACTTTCACTAACAACAGATGTGAAATTGGTCCTTGGTTTAATGTTGCCTTGATTCAAACTACAAAAAAGATAATAAAAAAAAAATAAGCATGATCCTGATGGCATGTCTATGAACATAGTAACAGTGATTGGTGAGGTGTCAGGTTGATATGCAGTTAGGTCTCTAGAGATGTCTGACCAAACTAACTGAAGTCTAGGATTTCTATAAATGTCACTATTGTTCATGTCTCGTAAGTCGTGTTTTGGAATGTATTACTTTCAGATAAAAACAGAAAATACAACTCACAAAAGACCTACAATATTACACCCATTTCACTAAATGAGGTACAGAGGCATGTAAAGTGTAACCATCTGTGGTGGTTTAACCTGACACATGCAGAGAGCTTTTCAGTGGTTTTCAGATATATTCAAAACCACCTAATCTGGATTTGTGTCGTGACAAGAAATAATGATACGTTAAATAGCACCTGAAAAAACCTGAACTGTTTTATCAGTTGAAATCATTTATCCGGTTGGATGAAATAACACTCTGCAATGCACGTTAACGAAACTCTCACCAACTCTTTCCACATGGATTTGGATAAGGAAGCATCTAGGTTACTGTTGTAACCTCTGTTCCCTGATGGAGTGAACGAGACGCTGTGTCGAAGAAGCGACACTAGGGGTCTCTCTTGAGAGCCTCGCACATCTCTGAACTTGAGAAAAGGCCAATGAGAAATTGGCTGACAGAATTTGCATGTCCCTGCCCCGGACATACAGGTTTAAAGGGAGGAAATCATGCTTCTATCCATTCAGGTTTTGCACTGAGGAGCTGAGAATGAGGTTCGACCATAACAATGGCTTGGTTCAGCGTCATGGCTGGGAGGACACAGCATCTTGTTCCCTCCATCAGGGAACAGTGGTTACAACAAAGGTTACTAGACATTCCCCGTCTGTCGCTCACTTCGACATTGTGTTGAAGAAGTGACACTAGGGGTCCCTATTCAATCACACCATGCGCTGAACAATGTACATACGCGGCAGTTGCATGCCAAAGCGACAGGCTGCGTCGGACAGCACGTACCCTTCACCAATGCTCCATAAAATCATCATAAACTTTTATGTTCCCAGCACCCCGAAGGGGGGAAAAAGCGATGTGCCAAGCATGGGAGCAGGCAACGCCAGCCATGCCTTATCTCTCTCTATGTTTCTCGCATTGAGTCAAAGTGGCTGGGGCCATCTAAACGCTATCACACGCATCGGGGAAGGCGTTCTTTTCCAACTCCTATTCTTTCGGGGGAAAAGACCCCGTGGAGACCACCACCTGCCCAGGCTGGGGGGAGGTAAAGAGTGGTGAATACATCACATGGGTTTTCAGGCCACATGTGGGAATGGCATGGTGGTAGATCCTACCTGTTGAGAGGGAATTGCTACTAACACGGCGACTTTCCCAAGGGAGATGCGGGTCTGCCCGTAGGGGGACCGTACGGCGGTGAATACACACAGGGGGATTAATCCATACAAGGGCCCATCCTGTGGAGCACCTATTCCAGTACAGAGTAGCTTTAGTTCCCTGTAGTGGGTCTGGTCGGGGAATTCCACCGCTGAATTCGCAGGCCAGAGGGCTAGGGAGGAGTCATCCAGGGAGGTGAGTTAGAGGGATCTCCTGGGATAAGAGCGCACGTGATCGCCTCAGTGGAGCGTAAAGGCACTAGGAGCAATTGGTACACCCGGTTGTTCCGCATACTCCCAGTACACCCAGTTGTTCCACATTACCGAGTTCTACTGGCTCAGACCTGAGAAAAAACAGGGCGAGACCAACTCAACCCTGAGATTGTAAAATCTAGTAAAGGTAGACCACGAGGATGCCACACTTCTTGTCGAGTGTGCTCAAACCCACAAGGGGGCGGGCACAGCCTGGTTGTGATAGGCCAATGCGATGGCATCAACGACCCAGTGGGAAAGCCTCTGTTTGGAGACGGTGTTCCATTTCCGCTGTCCACCAAAGCACACAAAGAGCTGCTCAGAACATCTAAAGCTCTGTGTGTGGTCCACATAGGTACACAAAGCACGCACCGGACACAGCAATGAAAAGGCTTGTTTTGCCTCCTCCCGGGGCAGCGCTTGCAGGTTCACTACTTGGTCCCTGAAGGGGGTCATAGGAACCTTGGGCACGTAGTCTGTTCACGGTCTTAGGAAGACGTGAGTGTCTGCCGGACCGAAATCCAGGCAGGTGTCACTGACAGAGAACACATGTAGGTCCCCAACCCTCTAGATGGAAGTGAGCACGATCAGGAGGAACGTCTTCAAGAGAGGGCTTTGAGCTTGATTTATTCTAGTGACTCAATGGGGGGTCTCTGAAGGCCCAAGAGGACCACTGAGAAATCCCAGGAGGGGAATAGGCTTGGCCTGGGGAGGGTTCAACCTCCGGGCGCCTCTAAGGAAACCGATAATCAAGTCGTGTTACCAAAGGACTTGCCGTCCACTGCATCGTGGTGGGTCACGATAGCGGCTACATACACCTTCAAAGTGGAGGGGGACAGCCTCCCGTTCAGGAGAAATGATAGCACTGATCCGACTGCGCACCTCTGAGGGTCTTCGGACAGGGAAGAACACCAATTCATGAACAAGCACTATTTTAGGGCGTAAAGTTGCCTGGTAGAGGGAGCTCTGGCTTCGTTGATTGTGTCTACGACAGCAGGTGGTAGGCCTCTTAGATCTTCTGCATCCCATCCAGGTCCAGACGTAGAGGTTCCAGAGGTCTGGGTGCGGATGCCAGAGGGTGCCCCGTCCCTGAGAAAGAAGGTCCTTCCTCATGGGAATTCACCAGAGAGGGGCTGTCACGAGGAGCGTGAGATCCGAGAACCAAGGACATGTAGGACAGTAGGGGGCCACCAGAGTGACTTGTTCCTCATCCTCCCTGACCTTGCACAGCACCTGTGCAAGTAGGCTCACTGGAGGGAATGTGTACTTGCACAGACGGCATTATGAACGGGAGTTTGTGCAAGGCCTGGTTGAAAACTCGCAAGTCCAAGATTGGTCGTAAGCCGCTGCCTTCTTGGGTATGATGAAGTAAGGGCTGTAGAAACCCTTCTTCATCTTGGCTGGAAGGACAGGCTCTATCGCGTCTTTGAGTAAAAGGGTCGCGATCTCTGCACGCAGGGTGTTGGCGTCTTTGCCGTGCACCGAGTGGACACCGCTGAAAGGAATTCGCGTAGCCGAGTCAGATGGTTCTGGCCAACCAGTGCGACGGGTTGGGAAGTGAGAGCCATGCATCCAAGCTCTGTGCGAGGGGCACCAAGGGGCAGATCGTTTTCGACATACCTGGTGAGGCTTTGCAGAGGGGCGGGGCAGGTAGTGTGGCGTTGGGAGGCGAAAGCGCGTCCCGAGGCTCTGGTGCTGAGAGAAGACTCGGAGCACTTACCTTGCTCCACACACACGGCAGGGGGCGTGTTAGTGACTGAAGAGGAGGTCCCGTGTAGGCGTCCTCCGAACTCATCAGAACTGGCTGGCCGTTCTCAGGTTGCTGTGAGAATGGCATTTGCGGGCCTGGTGAGCAGGGGAAAGAGGAAATTTCTCTATTATTGAAAATGTAGGTACCGCAGCCCGAAGGTGGTGCGGCAAAGAAAATACCTTGAACTGAAGATTCTCCTCCCAGCCCTCCACTGGGGGACGGTGTGGTCTGTCTACCAGCTCCAGAGGAAACGTCTCAGGAAGCCTTCCGGGTCCTCGAGGACGTTTAGGAGATTTGGGGGACACTTCCTGCGGGGCACTTGACGCTTGGGCTGAGAGCTGGGCCCAGGTTGGAACGGAACTGCCTGTTGTCTGGAAGCCACAGGAGGACACCCTTGATGAGCAGACGGAGCATGGCCCGCACTGGTGCAGCGGCGGGGTATGATGTGGGAAATGGCCTCCTTCTGTTTCTTCACTGCTGAGAACTGCTGGGTGAAGTCCTCCACGGTGCCGCTGAATAGACCAAACTGGGAGACTGGAGTGTTGAGGAAGCGTGCTTTGTCCACATCCCACATTTTTACCAGGTTCAGCCAAAGATGACGATCCTGGACCACGAGGGTGGCCATCGCCTGCCCGAGTGTCTGCGCTGTGACCTTCGTGGCCCTGAGGGTGAGGTCGGTCGCTAAGCTCAGTTCCTGCAACACGTCAAGGGTTAGGACTACCCAAGTGCAGATCTTTGAATGCCTTGGCCTGGTGAACTTGTAGGAGGGCCATGGCATGCAGGGTGGAGGCCGGCCTGTCCAGCGGCACTGTAGGCTTTGGAGGTCAGTGATTACATCGTCCTACAGGCCTTGGAGGGGAGCACCGGAAGAGCCCAAAAGGTGGCCGCATTCTCGGGACACAGGTGGATCGCAACCGCTCTCTCCACCTGGGGGACCTCTGAGTACCCGTGGGCCGCCCCGCCGTCGAGGGTAGTGAGAGCAGATGAGCAAGGAGGTCAGTTGCAGGCAGTAAAAGGTACACTCCACTACCTCGTCAGCTCATCAAGCACCACCGGGGAGAAAGGAACTGAGGGGGGCGTGGCTGTGAGTGGTGCCCAGACCCAAGGCACCAATCGCCTAGCCGTGCAGGCTGTAGGGAGGACAGAGGATTCCAGTCCAGCCCCGTGCTGACAGTGGCCCGGCGAGCATGTCAGCCATCTGGGCATCAGCCTCAGACTGGGTGTGCTGTCCCGAAGGCAGTAGTCCAGTCGTGTCTTCCGTGTCAGATGCCGGAACACTCTTTGATGCAGCGGCAAACTCGTCATCCATCTGGGGGGCTCGAGGGAGTAAGCAGACTGGCCACTCTCAACTTGAGCCTGGATGGAAGCATGCGTTGACTTCATGGGTGCGAGTGGTTCGTGGGGATTTACCTGGTAAAACCGAGCTCGCTGCCATCCCCAAATCGCCTCCATCGCCAACCGGGTCGTCCTCAATCCTGTGGGAAGAAGGAGCGACACGTGGGGCGGCTGGAGTGGTGTTCCTCTTTACAAAGGAAAGCCGCGACCGCAACGTCGCCATGGTGAGGTTCTCGAAGTGAGAATACAAACCATCCACAAACGCTGCCTCGGTGTGATCGCTGCCCAGACACACGAGGCAGCGTCAGTGACCGTCAGGAGTGGAGAGAAATCGACCACATCTAGGAACTACACAGGGGTGGAAAGGCACCTTTATAAAGACACGTCCTGAAAAGGATGCTCAACGCCGCTGTGTATTGCTCTTTTAAAAATATTTCTCTTTTAGAAGTGCTGTTGAAGCGCCCAGGGACAAAGCTGCACTGCCGTGCAGAGAAGGAGAAAGCCTCTGATATGCTCTGTAGAGATGAGTGGAACAGCAAGTGAATGCAGCTCGCTGATCACACAACTGCTCGACTGGACAGACGCAGAATTTCCTCTCTTTACACCCGTATGTCCGGGGGAGGGACATGCAAATTCTGTCTGCCAATTTCTCATTGGCCTTTTCTCAAGTTCAGAGATGCGCGAGGCTCTCGAGAGATACCCCTAGTGTCGCTTCTTCGACACATCAAAATGAGCGACAGACGGGGAAATATATTTTTACATTTTCTAAATTGTGAGTGGTGCTTGCTTATGGTGTAACAGTACAATCGATTTGGATCAACACATGATACTGAATTCACGATATTAAAGCCTGAATCAAGAACTTTTCAAGAAGATTGCTTTCATTTCTAAGACATTTCCAGTTCCTAACTTGTAAACAAAAGTATTGTTCACTGAAGTGCAAAATTAAAATTAAGTATTGTATGCACAATGATGCGAAAGCACCTAAAACCAGCTTGATCCCATGATAATGTGTGACTGTGGCTACATTTTTGCAAAATGATATTACATGGGCCATTACACGTATCATGGCAGTTCTGATGTGGCGCTAAAAGAGTGTTACATTTTCTCCCAAACAGATACGTTTTTTTAAGGTTAATGCTCTATCGAATTTTAAATCAACAAAAAACACTCCATACCGAAACTTAGCATAGTAAAGCAAGTGCAACTCTATCAGTTGAGCTACCTTGCAATCTGATCACAAGCAAACAACTTGTAATTTTAGTTAGGACTGTAATACAAACATTTAAAGGCATCACCCTTATAGTATGTGTTTAGATGTCATAAGATAGCACTGTTCGAGGAATGGGATTTTTTTTTTTATGAATTTGTGTAAAAGTGAATAAAATGTATTTTGTTGTAGGAAGCGGCCACAATACATACGAGTCATGTAAAAATTCTTGGTATAGTAACATAATTCTATGAGATCAGGTGGACTGCAGACTTTGACCTCTGAGACATCATTATGATGTCCATGAAGGCTGCACAACTGGTTGCATTAAATCTGAAATTGCAGTGAGTTGTTGCATGATTACTAAACTGCAAAAGTCTATGATTTAAAGTAAAGTGTGATTTCAGCTTCAGTCAAAATGAAAGAGAGGTGCTCCCTAGCGCATATGGTTCACGCTGAGATGATCAATGATCTGTTATCATATCGCAGTTCCAATCTCAAAGTGTGTCAAAATGATTGCTTTCCAAATGTTAGCTATAAACACAGTAAGCTTAAAACACATCACAAATCACAGCAGTTGTCTGTAACCTATCTGGATCATCATGGTAAACAAGCAATGGAAGTTTGTAATTCTAAGAGTGATAATGGTCACCTCCTCAGCAGTCACAGCTGCAACACATGATTATGGTTATTTAAAATAATAATGCGTCAAAGCTACCATATGGTGCAGGACAACATTGACTACATTCTCTATTTTTAAAAGTTTTTGTTGGCCATAACTGAGCAAAATCAATAAAGCTAACTTGTTGTATCGCAATCCATTTTCCATGTCCACTATACATATCATTGAATTTGTGTTTTAGTACCCGCCCATGCAAAACATCTTGGTTACTGATTTAACCTCCGTTCCCTGATGGAGGGAACGAGACTGTGTGTCGATGAGTTGACACTAGGGGTTCGCTCCTGCGGAGCCCAGATATCTCTGATCTTGAGAAAAGGCCAATGGGAATTGGCATGTGGAATTTGCATGCCACTCCCCTGGACATACGGGTATAAAAGGGGTGACGTTGCAAATACACATCAGGTATCGCACTGAGGAGCCGAGCCAAAAGACCCAGCCATTTCAGCGGATGGTTCAATGTTGTGGCAGGAGGGACACAACGTCTCATTCCCTCCATCAGGGAACAGAGGTTACATCAGTAACCGAGACGTTCCCCCTCTGTCACTCACGCGACGTTGTGTCGATGAGTTGACACTTGGGGTCCCACTGGAAAATGCCACAAAGAGCTGAACCGAGTTACGCAGACTGGCAGTGCGAGATGGGCAGACCTCTGTGTGCCTCGTAGCCAGCGCAGCAAGCCATTGCTTAACTAACCCCAACACGCTGGCAGGCATAAAGCGGTCCCCCGCACCTAGGGGAACGGCTAACTGCTCAGAAGTATAAGGACTGGCTGGCCCAGCCTTCTCTCTAGGTTCTCCCCAAGAAAGTAACGAAACTGTTCGGCTGGGGGCCAATGTTATAGTCCAAGCTGGGGTGTGTCCCTCCAAAGAGGAGGACACCGCAGAGACCACACCCGGCCCTGGGGGGGGGGGGGGGGGATTTTAGGTGGATACACACACTGTCTTACCGGCTAGAAGCGGAAGCACATTGTGCAGAGCGGCGTCATAGTAGATCCTACCCAAGGGGGGAGGAGTTACTACAAACATGGCGACCAAGGACAGAGGGCCCTCTGCCCAAGGAAGACGCGGTTTGCCGGCAGGGAAACCATTTTGCGGAATATACATCACACAGGGTTGTCTAGGGGATGACCGGCACTTACCTCAGTAGGGGGCCTGGTGACGCCCATACTGGGGCGGCAGCGAGCCTCTCCGAAGACTCGATGGCCGCTAGGCTAGGGAGGAAGAACGTCCAGGGTTCACACTTCTTGCGAACGCAGAAAGAGCGCACATCTTCGCCTCAAGGGAGGGGGAAGGCGCTATGCACAAGCGATACACCCGGCCAGCTGACACGAACTTACCTGTTTGTGTCACCTGATAACACACGGGACGAAACTGGCTCAACCCTGAGGTTATAGAATTCTGGGGAAGCGAACAGGTCTACCTGCGCTTTGCCGAATCGACTCCAGATCAGCTGAACCTCCTGGGGGTGGAGCCTCCACTCTCCCCTGGATGTAACCTGCCGTAACAGCGCGTCAGCTGTGCTGTTGAGGTAGCCTGGGATGTGAGTGGCTCGCAGCGACTTGAGCCGGTTCTGACTCCAAAGGAGGAGACAGCGGGGGGAGGAGCGTGTTGTGACATGTGGCGAGAGCGTAGACCACCTTGGTGGTTGATATACGCTGCCGTGCTTGCCCCGGATCAACGGCAAAAGCCTCCTCAGGGCAGGTAGTACTGCCAGCAACTCGAGGCAGTTGATGTGCCAACACAGTCACAGCCCAGTCCAAGGGCCGGCGACTGAGTGCCCAATGCATACGGCGCCCCAGCCCCATTGGGAGGCATCTGTCATAACAACGACGTGCCTGGAGACCTGGCCTATGGGAACTCTTGCCCGTAAAAACGCTAGATCTGACCAGGGGCTGAGAGAGTGGCAACAAGCCTGCGTGACGAGGATGCGGTGTGTGCCATGGTGCCATGCTTGTCTCTCGACTCGGGTCTTTAGCCAGTGCTGGAGTGGTCTCATTTGCATCAAGTGGCGTGACCGTCGCTGAGGATGCAAAATGCCCCAGGAGCCTCTGAAAGGATTTCAGTGGGACCAACATGTTTCGTCTGAACGTATACAGACAGCTCAGCACTGACTGTGCGTGCTCGCTGGAAAGATGCGCCATCATTGAGATCAAGTCCAACTCAATACCGAGAAAAGGGATGCTCTGAACCGGGACGAGCTTGCTCTTTTCCCAGTTGACCCGAAGCCCCAAGCGGCTGAGGTGCCTGAGCACAAGGTCCCTGTGAGCACATATGTCTCGCGAGTGAGTTAAGATTAGCCAGTCGTCGAGATAGTTATGGACGCCCGCTTCCCTCAGTGGGGCAAGGGCTGCCTCTGCGACCTTCGTGAAGGCGCGAGGGGACAGGGACAGGCCGAAGGGGAGGACTTTGTACTGATATGCCTGACCCTCAAAGACAAACCGGAGAAAGGGCCTGTGTCGAGGAAGGATCGAGACATGAAAGTATGCGACCGCTTGGTCCACCTGGGCCGCCCCCGCCATTGAGGGTAGTGAGAGCGGAGGAGCTCACGGATTGTGTGCGGGCAGTGAAAGGTGCCTGCCACGACTGCCAGAGCTCATCATGCACCTCCGGGAAGAAAGGAACGGGGGCGGAGCATGGCCATGAGCGCCGCTGTGGCCCCAGGAACCAATCGTGGAGCCGTGAGGGTTTGGGGGGGCGGGGGGTTCCACTCCGGGCAAACATGGCCGTCAGCTCCGCGTCAGCCTGCGACTGAGCCGCCGCACCCGAGGGTGGTAGTCCAGCCGAGTCCTCAGCGTCAGACATGACGAACCCGCTCTCCAGGACCGCCGTGAAACGAACCGAACCCCAGTGCTCGGTTGGAGCATACCAGCGTGACGGGGAGTGGGAGGTCCGTGGGTGATTACCCGGCGGAGAGGCTCCCACTGATGTCCCCATATCGCCCCCAGTGCTAACCGACCCCGCCTCATACGTGTAGGTAGAAGGACCAAGTCGGGGAGCCAATGGGGTGACTTACGCTCTTACGAGGGCAAGCCGCGACCGCAACGTAGCCAGGGTCATGCCCTCGCAGTGAGGACATCAACCATCCACAAACACTGACTCCGCATGGGTGGCACCCAGACACGAGAGGCAGAGATTGTGGCCATCAGATGGGGAGAGACAACGACCACAGGAAATGCACACAAACGGAAAGGCATCTTGAAAAAGACGCTTCCCGTTTGCGCCACTATTTTAGAGAAATAAACTCTTTTATTTGTGTTATATATATATATATATATATATATATATATATATATATATATATATATATTGACCCCTAGTGTCAACTCATCGACACAACGTCGAGTGAGTGACAGAGGGGGAACTTTATATTTTGATGCTAAGGTGTTGAAACTCTCCTTCAGTGTAAATCTGTGGGATTGTTTCAACCCATTTTATTGCCTGCCAGGTGAAAGTCATTGGTTTGATCGCTTGCAAAAGTAATAGCGCACATCTTCCCAACCATACATGTGAGTATCATTCAAGTGTTAGGAATGAGTTACTCAGCCACAGTTTAATACTTAGTGTTAGGGATTCAGAATTCTCACATGTGAGCAATAGTAATAGAGATTCTTGGAAATACCATTAGTGACTAAGCACAGTAACGCCAAATTCAACCTATTCTACTCTCCTTTAAAAACTCACTTTTTATAATTTTCCAAATTATGTGGTGTAGTGTTAATTTTGTCACCTATTTTTAATTTAGTCTTAGTCTTATGCCAAATGTCCTTGTTAGTTTTAGTCATATTTAGTCATTCACATATCTTTTTTTGTTAGTCAAGTTTTAGTCGACTAAAAGTCTCGTCATTTTAGTCTAGTTTTAGTCAAAAGAGAATTTAAGGTATCTTAGTCAAGTTTTAGTCAACTAAAAGTCTCGTCATTTTAGTCTAGTTTTAGTCAAATGAAAACTCAATATATCTTAGTCAAGTTTCAAAACATTTTAGTCTTTTTTTAAATAAATTATTTCTGAGATTAATTCTGAGATAACCATTTCAGTCAAATAATGTTTCACACATCTCAAATATTGGTTAAATGTCATAATTACCGGACAAAATACACTTGTTGAATGATTTGTTGAATTCACTTTGTTAAACGTGTCTGGTTTTCTGATTTAAGAGACACATTCACAAATGATGAACTTGTTCTGAAGAGTATTTTATTAAGCAAATAAGTTACATAAAATATATATAACCTGCATAATGTATGTGCCACAACACCATAGCTAACTGGTTAATTTACAGCGTAGATGCCTAAAATCAGCATTAGCTTATGAGACGTTAATTTAAGTTAATTTCCCTGAATGTGTGGGTGGTTAGCCTTTAGATGTCGCTTAAGGTTGGTGGTGTTTTTCCCCGATATTTTTTGTCCGCAGTGCTTCCTGTCAGTTATAATGACACATTCTGACTTTTTGTCAATATCATTGTACCTAAAATGCAACCAAATATAGAGCCTCTTCCTTCTACCTAGCATGTCGTCGGCGCTTGTCGCGTGTTCGCCTCTGTCTATGATTGTTGTGTTCTTGCTCCATGTAGTTTCGTGTTACAGCCACAGGAGTATGAGACCTGTTGTAACCGTTACTTGAGCAACAGCGCGAACTCATTCGGAATATTTTGAAGGCGTAACAGCTGAATATTCTATCTCATGATGAAAAAGTAGAGACGATTGTATACGAAAATTAAGAGAGATTTTATCTTAGTTTTTATTTTATGCAAAACATTTTAGTCTCGTCTTTTTTCGTCAACAATAATGCATGTTAATTTAGTCTTAGTCAGCGTTTTTGGACATTGGTGCAGTCTCGTCATCGTCTCGTCTTAGTCATGGAAAAAAAGGTCGTTGATGAACATATTTAGTCTCGCCTCGTCTGACGAAATTAACACTATGGTGGAGAGCATTTTCGAACCGCTCCATTTTCAGGGAAGAAAAACGCCATTCTAATGTGATCAGAGATGTAAACGTACAGAAATCAATACGTTTTCAAAGAAAAGATTTTAGTGTGGCATGAAACACAGTAATTATTCCTGCTTCAAGGCACCACTGTTTTGATCACTAAACACTTTTCCAAGTGTCCTGAGAATAGAAATTGACTTCCTCTCTGTGGCGCCCCATTCTAAAGGGTAGACATCATGTTGAGGATGGAGGATGGCGCCATGACTTTCCATCCCTCGCCCACCTAAGCCCAGTTAACATTTTAGTGGCTCAGTGCCTGGAGAACCACCACAAAACCCTTCCTTTAAGAATCTTTCAATTTTTAATTTGCGCTCTATCGTCTGGAGCCAGGGCCAGCGCCGGTTGGAGACCGATGTCTGAAAGAGGGTCACAGGCTGCGTGCTCTTTGATCAATCATTTAACATTCAGTGAGGACGACAGGAGCTGTTACCACTGGAATTGCAGCACAATGAATTTCATACATTAGCCATGTTTCACAGCTTGTTTGCACTGCAGAAAAGACAATGCCCTTATGCTAATGTTTGCACTACATGAACGTTCCCTCCAGGCATCGCGGGAGCTTTTTAGTTTTATTACCTGAGCAGTGCAGAGGCCCCAGGGCCAAGACACTCAGCCATTTGCAGGTGGGCGTGTAGAATGTATAGCCTCATAAAAGTCACTCTGCCATGCCTGGCCAAGTGCAATTACACATGGCATTATGTAAACGGATGTGTACTTGCTATAATAGCATTACCTTTAGCTGTACATGTAGCGCTTAAGGCGTTGCTGGAATGGGCCGTGTCTGTCACCCTGGACCGATCATTTACATGTGACAGACCTGTCAGATCTGACATACATGCATGATGACTGTTATTACTTTGAATTAATTTAAAATAGCTAATGGAAAAAGGAAACATGCAGTATATGACCATGTACAAATAATTGTACACAACGTCCGTGCTGGTTTAGTGCCTGACAAAGGTGGGTAGTAATGCGCTAAATTTACTTTTATGAGTATGTTTTATGGTGGGTACTTTTCATTCTTACTCAAGTAAATTTCTGCTGTAATGTTTTTACTTTTACTTCATTTATGGCAGCGTTCCTGTCGTTACATTACTGGGTTTAACTTAATAAGTGTTAATAAATGTGTAATTTATTGAGATTTTTGAAGGGGACTCTTACGACAGCAGAACTTGCTGCACGAGGTCACTCAAGTAGTGTTCAACACTATAGCAGCAAGCGTGTAAAACAAAAATTTCCTCACTGCACACAATGCCTTCATTTTACACCAAGACAAGGACATATTTCAAGATTAAAACTGCAGCTCCAACTTAAAACACAGTGAGGTATGTTTTAGAGATTGTAATAATATGTGCTTGTCTGTGTCATGGTTATACTCAATGTTTCAGCGTGAATCTGTAACTGTGGGCTCTTATGACCCCCTTGTAAACATTTGTGTTAAGTGCAAATGATTTGCCCTGCCGATAGCGATTATGAGCATTTCTGAATGTTTTGCACCATAATAATTACTAGAAAAAGGTTTCCAAACTTCTCTTTTAATTGACAGATTCATCCAAATCTGAGAAGCATCCTTAAAGTGATAATTCAGCCTTTAATTAATATTCTGTCATCATTTCCCCACCCTCGTGTTCTTCCAACCCTGTGAATCTTTCTGTATTCTGTGAAACCCAAAAGATTTTAGACTGAATACTATGGACTGTCAGTCTCAGTCACCATTCCCTTTCAAAATAAGGAGAGAAAAAAACATGCAGTGAACGTAAATGAGGATTTAGGCTAGCATAGAGTCTAATATTTCCTTATGGAATAATTTTCCCAAAATTGACAATTCTCTCATCATTTATGCCACCCCAGATGTGTATGTTTTTTTTCTGTTGCTGAACACAAAGCTTTTTAGAAGAATATCATAGCTCTGTTGGATCATAGAATGCAAGTGAATGGTGACCAGAACTTTGAATCTCAGAAAGCACATAAAGGCAGAATTAAAGGAATTCAAATGACACTGGTTCAATCTATGTCTCAGAAGTGATCTGATAAGTGTGGGTGAGAAACAGATCAATATTTAAATCCCTTTTTACTAATAAATCTCCACTTTTACATACTTCTTCTTATGTTTTTGGTGATTTAATTATTTGTGCATATCGCCACCAACTGGGCAGGGAGGAGAATTAATGTTAAAAAGGAATTTAGATGTAAAAAGTTTCTCATCTACACCTATCATTGTGCGTCTGAAAAACAGAGTTGTATTAATTACTTTTATGCTGCCTCTATGTGCTATTTAGAAGTTCAAAGTTCTGATCACCATTCACTTGCATTGTGTGGACCAACAAAGCTGAGATATTCTTCTAAAAATCTTCATTTGTGTTCAGCAGAAGAAAGAAAGTCATACACATCTGGGATGGCATGAGGGTGAGTAAATGAGAGCATTTTTCAACCATTAATTTGATGCATGGAAGAAAGAATTCATATGGGTTTTGAACAACATTGTAGTAAATGATGACAATTAATGAATTTAAAAGATTATTTATTAATTATTAATTAATAAAAATAATCATTTTGTAATGCATATTAAATGTGTATCATATACTGGAATATAGGATAGCAAACATCCATTATGTTATATGTAAAAGTAACACGTTACCCACTACTTGAGTATTCTTTTTATTGGATACTTTCTTACTGTTACTGAAGTATTTTTTTTTAGCATTATTACTTTTATTAGTAAAAAAAAATAGTAATTATGCTTTTACTTGAGTAAAGTTTTGGGCTACTCTACCCACCTCTGGTGTATGATTCACTTAAGGAATTGTGCAGATCAGGCAACAGTGCCAATTTTTATATTTTTTTTTTTTTTTTTTGTTTTCTTGGAACTAAATGCATTAACACCGTCAGTTAATCAACACAAAACAACTTAAACTTTTGGCATCCACATTCAATGTTTGATGTCGCAAGATGTTTAGTACCCTTATTTTGTATATACCCTTTGTTAGAGCACTTCTATTGTGAACAACACACACACACACACACACACACACACACACACAGAGAGAGACAGACAGGACAAGGAGTATGTTGAAGGCCGGAGGGGAAGTAAAGACAGCTCTGTGTCAATACAAAGGACAGTAAATGCTGAATAGGCATTACTGAAGTGTTAGCAGATTAATCCCAACAAGAGGACAGGACACCATGAGCAAGTCTTTGTAGTCTTCCCCATGGGTGTGTGTGTGTGTGTGTGTGTGTGTGTGTGTGCAGAAAGCATTTAACGCTTTCTGCGTTAAATGCAGAAAGTTTTTTGTGAGGTTTAGGGTTAGGGAATAGAATCTATAGTGTGTACAGTATAAAAATCTGTCTATGGATAAATTATATCTATGGAGAGTCCTCATAAGCATAGCTGCACCAATATATATATATATATATATATATATATATATATATATATACAGGATCACCGATAAGGGGGGGCAACTGGACCTTTTAGACCCAGGCTTGAGAGGGGCCCGGCCAGACTAGAGGATGTTCCATATTGTAAAGCGCATCTATTGTAAACACGTTCAGCGGAAGATGTGGATAAAAACAAAGAGACAGCACTTATGTTGTTGGAATATTATCAGTATTTATTATCAGTATTTGTTTCTTTTTTCAGTAACATATATAAACATCCTTAAAACTAGATACATTTTCAATAGCAAAGTTGCATGATATATTAAGTAGAGCTGTCAAATTAATGCGTGAATTTAGTGCGTGAATATTATTTAAAAAAATAACGTGTTAAAAAAACTAACAAGGTTAATCATGCCCCTGACATGGATGTAAATTCGGTAATAAAAGTACAGATTTTCGTAGCAAATATGAGCAATCCATTTTTACGAGGGGCATCAATCAGTGTCAGCGCTGATTTTAAATGGGTTCAATTAATTAATTAAATCATTGATATGCAGTTATAACAATATGAAAAGGGCAACTCTCATGTAATATTTGCCAAACAGGCAGTATTTTAACTTATACATGATAAAACATTCTTATTCATTATCAAATGAATCAAAAACAAACAAAAAAAAAAGGCTCTAATTCATCATTTATGTCTCAATGTAGCAAAAAATATTATATAGGGATAAAAAGGATGGATTGTGTCATTTTGTGTTTATATTCATGATTGTAATGTCTTGACTCACTTGTGTTGTCATGTTGATGTCAAAAGAATGGAGTGCTGCCCAACTTATCTAGTCCTAGTAACCTAAAGTCACGGTGGTGCAGCGGTTAGCACTGTTGCCTCACAGCAAGAAGGTTGTGGGTTCAAACCCCGGTTGCCCCGGCCTTTCTGTGTGGAGTTTGCATGTTCTCCCCGTGTCTGCGTGGGTTCTCTCCGGGTGCTCCGGCTTCCTCCCACCATCCAAAGACATGCAGGCTAGGTTAATTGGTGTCTCCAAAAATTGCCCTAGGTGTGAGTGTGAATGGTTGTTTGTCTATGTGTGGCCCTGTGATGGACTGGCGACCTGTCCAGGGTGTACCCCGCCTTTCGCCCAATGTTAGCTGGGATAGGCTCCAGCTCCCCCGTGACCCTGTACACAGGATAAGCAGTTGTCGATGGATGGATGGATAATATAATATAATATAATAAAGCCTGATGACCATTAAACTATGTTGAACTTTTTGTTCCTAGGTTTCTAATGTTGGCAAAACTCTATTAAATGCTTTATATGTGTCCACTTATTATTAAGGTACATTTCCATAGGTTATTAATGCTGAATAAATAGTTCAACATTTGGAAAGTATTGCTTGAAAGTCACCTTTTTATACACAGCACATGTTGTTGTAACTACATAGCAGTGATTTATAATGCATTTGTAAATAACTCCTTAATAAACCCTTGCCTGTCTACACCGGGTGCGTTGACACGAACATTCTAAACCAATTATATTGTGTAGTATTGCCAGCAAGTGTAGCGAAAAATGGAGTGCAACACCCATTTATTGTCGGTGCACTGGACACACCGCAACAGACGCATCCAGTATAGACAGCATCAATGATTATAAAGGGGTTCTACTGCTTTTGATGCGATGCGTTGTGTCGCTCGCATCCGGTGTAGACAGGCTGTTAGGTTCTTCAAAGAAGAAGAAAAAAATACATTCTGTAGCCTAAAAAGGACAAAAACACAGGATTTTTACAAGCCTAATCCACACCACATTCGTAGGTAGGAAGGGAAAACAATAATAATGGTCACACTGTAGGATCGTTACAAAAATTTTAAATAACAAATTACTTAAAAAGTGAGTTTAGAATTACCTTTTATAGGGCAAATAGGGATGATCACTTCTGAATGGAACGCACCCATATGCAGTGTATATGTTACAAGGCAGCCAAAGCAGTGCAAACCTCTTTTAAAATAATACAAACATTGGATTTACCCACTCAACGAGATGCGCTAAGGTGCGGTAACTCGCGAGCTGCAAGATAAGGTTGATTGTCTTACAGGAATACAGGATGCTTGTGCATTTTGAATGCTTCAATAAAAGACGGGGGTCCTCTTTAAGAGTCTTGATGTCTAACCCTTTTGTGCTTCACTTATGGACACAAAGCCTTCAATACGGGGCATTTTGCTACCCACTAACAAAAAAGACAAGGCAAGGACGTCTGGCAAAAACTTGACCCTTGTAAACCCTAGCAGCAAATAACATCGCATATGTCACCTCTCCTGTTTATTAAGCTGTTTTTGGTTAAACATTTTTTTATTAATATTTGGATACTGCCCACATGAAAAACATCCATTGATAAACACTCACAAATGGTGAACGTGTACGTTTACATCGTTGACAACTTTGTCAACTAATGTGGATGTGCTAGCAAAAGCGATTGCAGTCTGTACATGGCGCGTAGTGGTGGCGTAGTGGTCTAAAACACATAACTGTTAATCAGAAAGTCACTAGTTCGATCCCCACAGGCACCACCATTGTGGTGCCTTGCTCATTCTTTGAGCAAGGCACTTAACTCCAGGTTGCTCTGGGTGGATTGTCCCTGTAGTAAGTGTACTGCCAAATGCATAAATGTAAATGTAAAATGAACAGCTAAAAATCTGATCCGTCCACATATAATATGCAGTTTGAAAAGTCAGTCTAAAAAAATAATAATAATTTGAGAAAAAAATAAATTTGCTCCTGCAGTGTGAACAAAGAATTACATTTTAAGATATTTTTATTGGAAAACAAGTGAAAGATTAAGAAAATGATTTTGAGCTGTCTCCCCGGCAACTGAGCAATCATCCTTTCATATACCATGGTATTTCTTCCTCTTCAGCGACCTTTCCCTCCAGTCTGACAATTCTGTGTTTGAAATTAATTAGGGCTCTGTGTACTATCGAGTAAGTCTCAGCATTTGGGCCGAAAACTGATGAAAAATCAGGCGGGCTGCCGAGGGCCGCGGTATAAGTAGGTGGAGGGGGTCACAGGTTAATCCCTATTGATTTTCCACACCCTGTATATAAGCCCTGCTGAAAAAAGGATGTAGAGGAAGAAAGAGAGAGGGACTGGAAGTAAGAAAAAGGGAATCACTTTAAGCAATGCTTTTAGAAACATGCGTGTGTGCAGTCTAAAGCACACTAGTGTGCCATATTTCTATCCTTTCATTCCCAAAATGATCAATGGCCCAATTTGTCACTAAAGAAATGCAAATAAATATGTCGTTATTTAGAGAGTTTTGTAGAGTGCATTTTGTGTGTCAATGTCTCTGAAAGACTTTTAAAGGAATAGCGCCACCAAATTGTTATAATTTGTTATAATATGTATGTTATAATTTGCTCACCCTCATGTTGTTTCAAACCTTCTGCGAAACACAAATGGAGAAATTTTGTTGATAATAACCATGACTCGACCATGATCACGAATGCTCACATGTGCATTTGTTTTCTTCACTGTGTTTTACATGGATTACTGCATCAATCTCAAACATTTGCTGATCAGGAACCACATTGCACCACATCGATATCAAACCCTCACAGCACAAGAACAACCATAACAACAACAAACAACTGCGGTAAGTCATTGGATCAGCTCATGTTATTTGTTCCTGCATAGCATGCCACATGTTTACTATAGCTTCTTCTGTTAGCAGTGAGGGATTTACATGTGATAAATGTAAGGAATTAGTCAGGTTGATGGAGAAGATTAATGAGTTAGAGATACGCATTCAAACGCTAGTGGATGTCAGTGGGAAAGAGAACCCTGTAGATACTGTTTCGGATGTGGGTAGTACAGCGTGCAACACACACACTTTTGGTTCCAGATGTACAGTCCTCGCAGCAGGGCGTTAGGGTGACGTCTTGGCGGCAGACTCGCTCAGCAAAGTGACAGCACTCTTCCATTCCTGTTAGGGTTTCCAATCGATTCTCCCCACTCAGTGATGCACCCACTGAGAATCATGTTGAAAGAGCCTTAATAACTGGTGATTCTATTGTTAGGACCGTGGAAATAGAGAATTCAGCCACTATCGTTAAATGCATTTTAGGGAGTCGGGCATCTGACATCAGATCAAATTTACAAGTGCTGGCTAATGCCAAACATAGATTTTCTAAAATCGTTATTCATGTCAGTACTAACAATGTCTGGCTTCGCCAGTCAGAGATTACTAAAGATAATGTTAAAGAGGTGTGTGAACTTGCAAAAACTATGTCAGACACTGTGATATGCTCTAGCCTTCTCCCTGCACATCGTGGTGATGAGGTTTATAGTAGATTATTGTCACTGAATGGCTGGATGTCTGAGCGGTGTCCGGATAATAGCATAGGATATATAGACAATTGCAAACGTTTTTGGGGTAGACCTGACCTGCTAAAGAGAGAAGGAGGTGCAGCTCTCCTCTCTAGTAATTTGGCTCATAGTCTTAATTGTATTTGACTAACTGGGGCCCAAGTCAGGAAGTAGACAAACTGGTTAATCTGAACATCATCTAGCTGCCTTGAGACGTCATACAGGTCACATAAACTACAACACATAGAGACTGTATCACCTAGATATCATATAGAGACTGTGTCTGTTCCATGAATTACCAAACACAAATCCCTCACTAAATAATGTGATTAAGGTCAAACTTGAAAAAAGAAAAACAAAAAAAGATAAGCTAAAGATACACATCATATAAAGGTAGGGCTACTTAACTAGATATCTTTGTACCAAAGCACTAATTGTAAATTAAATGATTACAGATCATAGATTGGATGCACTCTGTTTGACTGAAACCTTGCTTAAACCAGATGAATATATTAGTTTCAATGAATCTAATCCCCCATGTTATTGTTATAAACATGAGCCTTGCCTGAAGGGTCGAGGGGGAGTTGTTACTAAAATTTACAGTGAAGTGTTTGGTGTTACTCAGCGGACAGGATAGAAGTTTAAGTCTTTTGACCTAATAATGCTTAATGTGACACTGTCAGATATAAATAAAAAATCTCTGTGTCGTCTTTTGCCCTTGCTACAGTATATAGATCACCCGGACCCTATTCAGATTTCCTTGGTGAATTTGCACATTTTCTATCAGATCTAGTAGTTAATTTAGATAGAGGTTTAATTGCTGGTGACATTCATATAGATAATGTAAATGACACATTGGGCATTTATTGATATTCTCAACTCTCTTGGAGTCAAACAAAATGTGACAGGACCAACTCATCACCATAATCATACGCTAGATTTAATTCTGTCATATGGAGTTGATTCTATGATTGTTGATTGTACCATAGAGTGATGACATCTCAGATCATTACCTTATCTCTTGTTTGCTGCGATCAGCTAATGTCACTCAATTTACACCATACTACCATTCAGATAGGACTATTCTTTCGACCACTAAAGATAGCTACACTAACAAACTTCCAGAATTGTCTCACATATTCAGTAAGCCAAAATGTTCAGAAGAACCTGATGTAATAACAGAAAATATAAATACAGTCTTCTCTAGCTCTCTTAATAGTGTTGCCCCCCTTCGATTAAAGCAGTGGTTCTAAAAGTGTGTGTGGGGGTGTGGAATACTGACCCGTCCTCAAATCTCATTCACTTTCACACATTCAACAAAAATAGTGAAAATACACATAAGAACCACTGTGAGCAATTTCTTTTCATCTACCTTTTCTCCTGCATTGTTTAAACTTGCACCTGGCACTGCATTGCATCCTGCACATGCAGCTCTTGACAGCCCATTGATGTCATGATTTTGATGTCGAAAGTGCTCATGTAAATGAGGTCATTCTTGTGTGTGTGCCAGCTTCAAATGAGTGACGAAGTGAATTAACACTTAAATTTCTGTCTGCTCCTCACACAACACTATCATATGGCTTCAGAAGAATTGAACTCTAAGGCACGAGTATTATGGACGACTTTAATGGCACTTTTATGTGTGCTTTCGAAGCTTGGACAACCACAAACACGATCCTCTTGTCCCTCAGTCTTGAGTTTCATGGATGAAAAAAGAAAAACTTTTGAACCACGTGGGTGATAAATGATGGCGAAAAGGTCCATTTTTATTTTATCATTGATCAGGTGCAAATTATTGTCCAGAGGTCCAGACTGCTTCTGAAAGCATGTAGACGGCACTGTCACCTGATACTTGTTTGTTTTTTCAGTGCTGGCTAGGATGCTACAATCACAGTAATTTATTATTACTGGATGAGGATTTTTAAAAAAAAACTTTTTATAGAGACAGCTGAAGCTTATATCAATTATGAATCCTTGCCATTATCAGTTTTTATAAAAAATAACTATTCTATCCTAAAATTGTCTCCAATGAGATATAACACATAAGTTAGTTAAATGCGGATGAATGGAGGATTTGGTTTTCTGAGCGGCCAAGTGATGAAATAAAATGTATGTTAATCTTTTAAAAGCATTTTTTTCAGTAAAAACTAAATTATATTTGATTAGACAAGAGTTTTTCTTGCTTCAAAAGGGGGCGTGACACAAAAAATTGAGAACCACTGGGTTGAAGATAGTTCAAGAAAAAAGCCCCGCACCATGGTACAATGATCACACTCATGCTCTTAAGAGAGCAGTTTGGAAAATGTTTTGCAAGTGGAAGAATACAAAAAAAATTATATATTGAAGAGATATTTCACAACTTCAATTCTTCACTGTCATAGGTCATGAAGAGCTAACAAAACTTATCAAAAAATCAAAAGTCACAACATATATGTTATATCCAATACAAACTAAGCTCTTAAAAGAGGTATTCCCTATAATCTCAGAACCTTTTTCTTAATATTATTAACTCCACGTTATCCTTAGGACATGTCTGGAGAATTGGCTAATTACAGACCTATTTCAAATCTACAATTTATGTAGAAAATACTAAAAAAGGTAGGGTCCTCCCAACTATGTTCATTTCTACAGAGAAATTGTATATATATGAACAATTTCAGTCTTTTTATTTAGGCCCTATCACAGTACAGAGACTGCACTTATCAGAGTTACAAATGACTTACTCTTATCATCTGATCGTGACTGAATTTCTCTTCTTGTAATTTTAGATCTTAGTGCCTTCGACACGATAAATCACAACATTCTCTTGAGTAGACTGGACAATTATGTTGGCATTAGTGGACTTGCATTAACATGGTTTAGGTCCTATTTATCAGACCAGTACCACTTTGTAGGTGTATACAAGGTATTGTCAAATCAAACAAAATTGAAGTATGGAGTGCCACAGGGATCAGTTTTAGGGCATCTATTTTTCTCCTTATACATGCTTCCCTAGGGGTATAGTATCAGGAATCATGGAATAAGTTCCCACTGTTGTGCTGACGATACCAAAATTTATATTTCTTCTAAACCCATCGAATATTCACAATTCTCCAAATTGAAGAGTGTATCAATGAAATCAAAGATTGGATGGCCAGAAATTTCCTTCAACTCAATTCCGACAAAACAGAGGTACTAATTATTGAACTAAAAACCTAAAAAATAAGCGCTTAAAATATTATTTGACTCTCGATGGATGTACTGTTACGTCGTCTTCTACAGCAAAGAACTTGGGTGTTATATTTGTGATCAATCTGTCCTTTGAAAATCAAATCTCCAATGTTTGTCGAACAGCATTCTTCCACCTCAGAAATATTGCTAAGTTACAACACATGCTCTCTGTGCTGATGCCGAAAAACTAATTAATGCATTCATGACCTAAAACTAGATTATTGTAATGCATTACTGGGAGGATGTCCAGCAAGATCAATAAATAAACTTCAATCGGTTAAAAATGCAGCTGCCAGAGTGCTGACTAGAACCAAGAAATATGATCACATTAGCCCCATTTTATCGTTGTTACATTGGCTACATTTTACATTTTGTATTAATTTTAAAATTCTGTTAACTACATACAAAGCTTTGAATGTTCTAGCTCCACAGTACTTAAGTGACCTTCTGACATGCTATATTCCATTACGTTCACAAAATTCTTGCTTGTTCCTAGAATATCAAAATGAGGTAGATCAGTTTCCTATCTGGATCCTAAACTATGGAATAATTCTCCCTAACACTGTTTGAGATGCAGACACACTCACTCTAAAGACAAAAGACGCATCTTTTTACATACACCTAATTTATCAATAAACTTTTAATTAGGCTGCTTTAGTTAGGTCTGCCGGAACCAGAAACGTCTATCATAATCTATAAATCTGCATGAAATTGAATGGCATCTATGCTAAAATTATTATATTTGTTTATAATAGGTTACCAGCACTGGCCAGATCCAGCTTCGTTCCTGCTTGGTGTCAGACTCTACTGCTATGTGTCTCTAAGTAATGACGAATAAATTCAGCAAGTGCTAGCCAGACATAACTTCAGTCTTTTATAATGGACTTCAGAGGATGAACTGATGTCAACTCCAACTGTAAGAGATCAGATACTTCACATGCCACTGCCTGAACCTTTGTCTTAGGATGGACCCCACCAAAGCTCACCGAAATTAAACTGTAATATCTATAGTGCATTTTCTGTAAAGCTGCTTTGAAACGATGTGTGTTGTGAAAAGTGCTTTACAAATAAAAATTACTTGACTTGACTATTAAGACAAAATAAAGGTATAATAAATCTAATCCATGTGACTCGTTCACTATTTCCTAAGGCTACTAAAGCCATAAAGTAATGTTACAGCTTTCTCATGCTTTCTTACATACACACGAACACACAAGTATACAGACTTCACACAGAGATGAAAAGAGCACAAATTTCCACACTGATGAGCTCCCATAGTGTTTTATTGGTAAAACATAATGAAAAACATCCTGGATTTCCTCAGGTATGGCCAGTAGGAGCTTCTGCTCTGTCCTAAATAAACACAAATCCTGATAAATTAGTTGGAATCAGCAGTAGTGTAGTGTAGCACAGTGCATGTGCAAGCATATGAGCATGCGTGAAAAGGATTTGTGCATCTACTCACCCAAAATTGTAATGATACGTAGTGGTGTCAAAAGTACTGGTACTAGGGTGACCAGATATCCCGATTTTACAAGTTGTGTCCTGCATCCCGTCCCCAGTCAGGATGCCTTTTATCCCCATAATTAGTCTAAGCCTAATATTTTATAAAAATTATCTTTGCTGTGCTTCATGCCTTTTCTGTTTTGAAAACAATGCAGCAAATAGCGAGAGAACCGTTCTTTCACGTCTCAGTATCAGCTGTGATTTTTTTTTCACTGTGCTCAATTTTCTCTCTTAATTATCACACCCTCCCACCTCTGCTGAAGAAAAAGTTTACTCATGTGCTTGAAGCTAAAAACCGGGGAGGAATTGATGATAATAGCACAGGTCAAGGTAATCAAATTGCAAAAAAACAAACAATATACATCCTCTGACATACCATCAGTAAAATTGTAACCCTGTATCAACAAGCCATGTGATGTGTGTGTGGGGGGGGGGGCTGGTGTTTGCTGTCCTTTTCTGCATATCGCGACGCCATTTTGTGGTCTGTTCTGCATAACGCGACGGCTCATTTTAGCCCATTCAGCATGTTTCACGGCCGACCCACCAGTCCGCATGGTTCTCCCAATGGCCATTCCGCCCCTGATCGGCCACAAAGGTGGCTCTCTGCAAATTGACATGTTGGTAAAAAGCCAGTGAATCTGTGCTGTCTGTGAGTACTTTAAATATTGTTGTTTCTGAAGATCTCTGTGTCTAAAATGATTGGTCAAAAACACCAGAAAATGAAAAGATGCACTTCACATCCTCAAATAAATGCTTAAGAAAAACATGCATCAAGCCATATACACAACAGCTAGCGTTTACTATTTAAAGAGAAAGAAAGAATCATATTTTCTTTTTGTTAGTCCCTGCATTTTGGGATATATTTTCTAAAAGTTGGCTACAAATAAAATTACATAATATGAATTTATTGTTCATCTTTTTTTTTTTTATTCAAGAGCATAATAGAGCATTGCGATATGTTGTAATTTGTGAATACATTTCTTCTAATAATCCCATTATGCACAAATGTATTATTTTCTCCATAATTAATTAGCACAGCTAAATACATTTCCAGCTGTCTGCTTAATCTCGTCCAAACTGACGATAAGAGATGTCCACTGAAAAATATCATGAAAACTAATCTAAACTAATAATTTTAATCTTATTTAATTAATTAATTAATTTCTTTATTTAATTTTGTAATTGACATTTTGTTTATTTATTTATTTTTGTCATGGTCCTTTGGTCACCCTAAACGGTATTATGACCCATTTCGAATCGATACTAAAATAAAAAAAAAGATGTAACGATACCAGTGATTCTGTAAAAATTTTTACTTTAAAAGGTATTGTTAATCACTTTAGTAATTACAGAAGAGCACATGATGACATGAAGTTCACCAATAGTGTCTGATCCAGGAACAATAACCAGAAAACCTGTAGAGGCAGTGCTCAATGTCACTCACACAAACACTAAACACCATCAGGATAACACATGTGAAATTTAAATAATGCAGTAAACTAAATCACATCAAATATAACACAGAACACGTGTACGTAACTGATATTAAAAATAATATAACTATTGAAACTAATTGAAAAATATAATGAAATGTAATGGAATTCTGGGAATGCCCAATTACTGTTTTTTACTGTAATTTTAACAATAATTTATCGTACAAAGTACATGTACTATCTTGTTAAACATAATGTACATTTTTACCATGAACTATACAGGAAAATCATATTTTTTACATCTAAAAATGTAATTTTTACAACATTTTATTGTCTTTGAAAATATATATATATATATATATAAAAAAATTCTGTATATTTTACAGTTAATATTCATTAATCAAATAACTTTTTATTTCTGTAGCATTTTTACAGTCGTTTAACATTCAAATTACCAATACTTTTTACAGTGTACAGTCTCCAAACTTGCACAGACCTTCAGGCTGTTCTGACTCAGGTTGCTATATCTTTTCTAACTGATCCGATTTACAGATTCCGCACAGCAGGCAATCAAAAAAAAATGGAAAAATCCCATTTACTTACATTGACGGAATGTTCAGATGAGCCAAGACTGTTCAAGGCCTTTAATATGCTCTAAGCTGCCATCTCTCTCTAACTCTCTCTCTGTCTCTCACTTACTATCAAATTCAAAATAGCTTTATTGGCACAAAATGTAAATATAAGTAACTACAGAGAACAATGAGTAACAGTATGCAGGGCTCTTCAACTTCTTTCTTGCGGGGGCCAGATTAACCAGATGAAAACTTTGTGGGGGACATTTTTTTTCCATATTTATCTTTGCTAACACTTTCATCGTAACATGTTACTTAACAAACACCCTTAGTACTGTGCATTTATTCATATTAATATAGTCACAGGGTATACTGTATATTTAATTATTACTTTTTAGGTCTGGATATAAATTCCTTAAGATCTGGCTGAAGAACAAACATGACTTATACCCTTAAATAACTTTACTTTGAAAAACAAAATAAAAAACAAACATATAAAAAATCATTTTAACATTTTAGGGCTTTTATTAACAAATTATTAAAGCTGAGGAGAAACATTTAGACCTGCTAAAGCTCTCTCACAATATCAACCCACATATAAAAGCAATGGTCATAAAAATATGTCATGATTTCTTAAGGATGCATTTAAATTTAATTTTCTTTTTGGGGGAAAAATAGATCAAATGTCTATTCTTCCATTTTCTCTATAAATTATCATCCTATTCAGTGAGGGAAAAAATCAGTCCTGCAAATAATGTGAATTTGCACACAATAGCCAGTGCAGGAGACAGATTTTTGTGTTGGGAATCATTGGCAAAAGAATAACAAACTGTGTTGTTGCTGTTCATGATTGAAAGGGCTGACTCACAGCTGTATAGATATTTGTGAATATACTCACAAATATATTCAGGATATTTGCAGATTCAGTTTGAAGTTATAATTTGTGTCCAAGCCCTACAGACCCTGAACAGATGATACATGATCGTTTGACACTTCTAGAATAGTGAATAAAAGCAAACTTTACAGTGCATTCTTTTTTTTTTTTTTAGATAAATTTGATTGAAAAATTTGCTATCAAAGTCTCATCTAAATGGTGTGATCCATGTTTAGTAAAACAGTGCAACTAAACTATCATCTATCAGAAAATCTTAAACACGCGCTCCGGTCTGGATAACTGATGACGGTTTATTTCTGTTACACGTGTCAATGAGCATTGTTAAACTCCCCACTGATTGCTGATCGCGCCTATGAACGCTAAGTTTTTGCATTTTTAATATCAGTTCCCCGTCTGTCGCTCACTTCGACGTCGTGTCGAAGAAGCGACACTAGGGGTCTCTCTTGAGCGCCGAATATGCCTCTGATCTATGAAAAAAGGCCAATGAGAAGTTGGCAGACAGTATTTGCATACCCCGCCCCCAGACATACGGGTACAAAGGCGAGGGAAATACGCTCGTTCATTCAGTAATTTTCTTCGGAGCCGATGGTCGTGTATGCAGCCAGCTGCGAGTCACACATACCAGATTCCTGCTTCTGTTCCTCTGACGCTCTGTTTGCTGTTGGATCTACGGCGCACTTCATCGGCTTTCTCCTTCTCTGCACAGCAGAGCAGTTTGCCCCTGGGTGCTTCGACAGCGCAGAGAATTGAAAGAGTTACATTGAAAGAGTGATTTTCTCTGTAAAAGAGTTTATTTCTCTGAAAGAGCATTACACAGTGGCGTTGAACGTCCTTTTCGGGACGCGTCTTTATAAAGATGTCATTTCCGCCACTGTGTAGTTTCTGGACGCGGTGATTTCTCCCCACCTCTCATGGTCATAAAAGCTGCGATCACACGCAGGCAGCGTTTTATTAATGGTTCATGTTCTCAGTGCGAGAACATAGCTATGGCAACATTGCGGTCATTCTTTTGTAATGAGAGAAAGCCACTTCAGCCGCCCCCCGTGCCTCACCTCATTCCTACGGGATTGACGCAGGCGCCGCGTGTGATGAAGGCGATTTGGGGACTACGACGGGCTCTGTTCGCCGGGTAAACCCCCTCAAACCACCCACCTCCCCGGCACGCTTGCTTGCTCCCGTCTGAGCTCGGGATGAACGATTCCCGTTCTTCTGTGATCAGAAGACCCACAGAGGTGCGCAGTTAGGTCAGTGCTCCTGTTCCTACAGGAGAGTTTGGAGGGGAGGCTTTCCCCTTCCACCTTGAAGGTGTATGTGGCCGCTATCGCAGCTCACCACGATCCAGTAGACGGCAAGTCCCTGGGTAAGCACGACTTAATCGTCAGGTTCCTAAGAGGTGCCCAGAGGCTAAACCCCTCCCGGCCAAACCTGTTCCCCTCCTGGGATCTCCCGGTGGTCCTCACCGGTCTTCAGAGATCCCCCTCCGAGCCGCTAGAATCAGTTGGCTCAGGGCCTTCTCTTTAAAAAGACGGCCCTGCTGATTGCACTTGCTTCCATCAAGAGGGTCGGGGACCTGCAAGCATTCTCTACTAACGACACTTGCCTGGATTTCGGTCCGGCAGACACATGTGTGATCCTAAGACCTCGACCGGGCTATGTGCCCAAGGTTCCTACCACGCCCTTCAGAATATCAGGTAGTGAACCTGCAAGCGCTGCCCCAGGAGGAGGCAGACCCAGCCCCCTCACTGCTGTGTCCGGTATGCGCTTTGCGTGCCTACCTGGAACGCACCCAGAGCTTCAGACACTCTTAGCGTTGAAGTGAGCGACAGACGGGGAATGTCTCGGTTACATATGTAACCTCCGTTTCCTGATGGAGGGAACAGACGTCGTGTCCTCCCGGCCACGTCGCTGAGCCGAGCCGCTGAGGTGGCCGGACACTCCCGGCTCCTCAGAAAAATCCTGAATGAACGAGCATATTTCCCTCGCCTTTGTACCCGAATGTCCGGGGGCGGGGTATGCAAATGTTGTTCATGTTATCTTTGAGTTTTTCGATGTTAGATTGGTTCCATTTGAATTTGATTTTCAAATTAAATAATTGTTCAGATCCTTGAGGAGGAGTCTTGGCCCATTCATTTGATTGTTTTAAGAAGAGCACTGTTTGACAGTGATCAGAAATTGGGAGTTGAGGTCTGACTGTAAACGCATTGAAGTTTGGATTAATGTCTTTAATTGAATAATCAACCACACAACCACCCCAATGTGGAACAGTAGGTAAATCTATTGAGCAAATCACCTCTGATTCTACCATTTATGATGTAAAGCCCAAAATCTTTACACAGCATTGACATCTGATTTCCATTTGTGTTGACTAAAGTCACATAATTGTTTCTTGGACTGATAATTGATGTTTATTGAGATATGGTGCCATCATAAATCGTCTTTTTATTCTGGACTGAAAGTGTAAGATAGTCTGCAGCTGTAGAAAGCATTCTTCTTGGTAATATGGAGAGTCATGTGGTGGAATATTTACACAGTGATTAGCAGTAGCTTTGCTACAAATATTGAAGCTATTAGCTGCACTACGTTTCTGAGAAGCTTTGTTAGTTTTTAAATCAAGTAGCTTTTCAGTAGCAAAGCTATATTTTTGACTAGGTAGTGTTATAGCATTGACAAAAGCTACACCGCTACATTATACATCACACTGGTATCAATTCAGCAGTTTTGAATCAGAACTAAAGATGTCCAATCACAAAATCACTCATTTGAGTCGGTTCTTTACAATGAATTGGTCATATGTGATAGGAAACTGTCTGAAAGCTCAAGCGTGTGCTGCTGAACCATTTGGTGTGCGCTCTCGTCTTGGCAACATGCTCATGGAATATTTTAGAACACAAAAAATAAAGATAACACTGGTTGCAGTGCATCTACAATCAATAGAAACCAAACCTGCAAATGTGTCCTATAATTAGTATTTATTAAGCTCAATACATGTGCAGCTTGTAAACTTATGCAGGTAAAGACATTTTCCAACCAAAACAGTATCAAAACACTCATTATCCTACATGAAATCACTTAAAAAGTTACCATGGCATTACCATGTTTTTTGAACATGCACCATTACCTGGGAGCACCATGTTAATACAATGCTATATGAACATGGTTATCATATATCAAATTACCACTGTATTAACATTCTTTGAAGCACCATGCAAATACAGAATGGTTCATGTATTGCACTAACCTGTAATATACTGTACCATGACTTTTAGATGCTTTGTCTATGATGCTCAGTGTATCTGCGGCTGAAAAAAATATAAAGTATTTAAAATGTAGCAAGCTACTTTTAGTGTGTAGCTTGTAGTGTAACTTGCTACTTTCTCTTAAATGTAGCTTTTAGCTTAGCTTAACAAATTTTTCTGTTGAGTAGACGGTATCTTAGCTAGCTTAACTTTTTTGAGTAGCTTGCCCAACACTGTATATACAGCACAGAGGTAAAGATCACTCTGTGCTACCAGTGATTTTATTTCAAGCCAAAAGATGTATTTTAAAATGTCTTTGTGCCTGTAAAGGGATTAATGGAAAGGAGGAGGTGAGAACTGGCTTGACAATATAAATAATGTTTTAATTATAAATTTAACCAAAAAGACAAACAAAAATCGCTCTGTCTCCGTCTTCGGTTGGCCTTTATCCCTCTTTAGGGCTAATTAGCCTGATTAGGGTCTGGGTGTGTGGAATCACGACCCAGCCCCGCCCTGCCATAGTGCCATATTAAAATTCCACCTGAATCACTTCCAAATTTGATTTGAGATTTTTTTTAAATAAAGGGACAATAATTTCACTGTATCCATTCAGGCAATATAAAGTTTCACTACTGCGACACCATGTCTCAAGAAATATGGAGATATCTATATCTTTAATAATACTTAATAATAATACCTTAATCTTGGTCTACTGTCTTGTTACCAAATCTAGAAGTGTGCAGACCTTGTATTTTACAACAACTTATTTCAAAATATTTCATGAATAAAACTGATATTTTATAATGCATGTATATACATGAGTATGACTCTTGTATATTGTGTCATCAGTTTAGAACAGATGTTGAGTAGATGACTTATCTGGTTAAGTTCTGCAGCTGCAGGGTTTTGTGGCTGTTGAACCGCTGCTGAGTGGTGTTGTCATGTTTCTCTCAAGGCTGTGTCTTGTCTGATCTTGTCAGAAGGAGCAGGATTTCCAGAAGAGTAACACTGGTGTTGTCCTGGAGCTCTTATGGCTGGTCTGGACTGGAGGAGCAGGACATCCTGGTAGCCGGGAGCTTCTCTTGACAGTTCGTTTGCTGGTGTTTCTTGTATTTAGGGCTGTGCTTTTCAGTACACTTGCAAAGAGTTTCACTCATTGTTTGTTAAGGTGTGCATGATCATGCATATGATGAGGTCTTATGCCCTTATGGTTGGTCAGATGGATATTTGGAAATAGTGCAAATCCTCTGGAGAGTTCTATGTTTTTCCATGAATGACACAGAATTGCTCAACACTGCATTGTAGTAGTGTGGATAGAGTCATTTTTGTCTCTGGGAATCGTTGTATGGCTCTGATGGTCACCTCACTGAGCACTGGATCCACATGACCTTTCATGGCCCTTAAGTCATTCGTTCCTGTGTGAGTAATGATGGACTGGTTGGTTTCATTCAAATTTTTATTAGAACGGATTTTCTGGACCTTCATTTTTGGAAGTAACAGTTTCTCATTTATATGTTTGCCATTTGACCCCATTAGAATTAGAGCATTTGCTTCTGTGTGGTTGTCTGGAGCCATACTGTGGGTTTGGTCTAGTGGATCTGTTGAGGAGTGAAGTTCGTCCATCACTGGTGATTGTTCAATATGCAGATATTCAATGAGTATCTCTGGAGAGATTGATGGTCTAGCCGGAGATTCTTCGAATGTTGAAACTTTGAGCTGTTCTTTCAGGTTATAGATCAGTTCATATTTGGTCCGAAGTTCTGACTTCATGACAAACAGTTCCTCTTTCATTTCTTTCTTAATCTATGTTAGTTGTCTTCCTACTGTTGATTTTACTGTCCTCAAATCATCTTTTGTTTGCTGAAGTTCTTGTGTCATCTGTTCTTTGTTTCTCTGCTAGTCTTCAATCTCTTGTCTTAAATTCATCAAGTCAATTGTAAGCTTTTGCAGGTTGTTTTCTTTCAGATAGGACATAATTATTTCAGTTCCACAACTTCTATCTCCAGGAATGAGAACTTTTCTTTCTTTTTTGACACTGGAGATTGAGTCAAAGATGTTGTTGTTATCATTGTGTTTTGGATGTCTTTTACATGAGAAGAGCTGGTATTTGGATCTTTGTGGTCATCTTGCATGGGAGGTACATTAGACAATGCCTATTTTTTAACTGTTACAAAATCTCCCATAAATGCTTTTGAGAGCAGCATCTGATCCCTGGACTATTACAATACCTCGTAATTCAAATATAAGTAATACAATACAAGTTCAAAGGTAAAAATCTTGTTTCATTATTCCTTTCAATGTCTTCAAATACCAGGATCTGTCAGCCTTTGCAGATGTCTGTCTTGGTGATGAAGTCAAAGTGTTGGCACAAAGCTGTGTGCCATAAAGGGCTGTTCAGTGTAAAATAACAGGTCGGTCATGACACTTTCATTATGAATCAGCAAAGAGTGTGTCAGGGTTTTCCTTCATCTGCTTCTGCTTGTGAAGCTGTTTGGAATATTCGGAGCACTTCTGAGGGTAAGCAAAGGGGTGGGGAAAACATACTTCAGTGGCCATATCTGATTTTAGAATGTAAAGAATCAATTGAAAAAAAAAATGCCTTTTTTTGTTTTTGATATTTTGGTCTAGGAAATATATTACAAATAAATATTAAAATGATAAAATAAACCTCAAAACATGCAAATGATGACTTCCACTTGCACTGTATCTAAATGTGTCCAAAATGTTTTCTTCCTGTGTCAGAGAGTGAGAGCATGAGCTGATGCAAGAGCTGATGAACAGTTCAAATGATTTATTTACAGTTCAAATAATAATTTCAGCAGAGCTATATGGAATCCTCCATGAAGAGCGCTCCTGCATGCGATCGTATGTGCCATGACGGAGAGTAGAGGTGGGAAGATAACTTCTGCTGGAGCCTCTTGTGTACAGCAAACTGGAAGGCAACCACTTTCCCAACACATGGGCAGAGGCAAGGAATCCTCTGTTGAAGATTCGGTGAACAAGCGTACAGCAAACTGGAAGGCAACCACACTCCCGACATGCGCGCAGAGACAGGAAATCAAACAGATAGACAAAATAGGAATAACTAGGCAGAGAGAGTGAGGTAAGTTACTTCACGCCAAACAGCTTTCGATAATGATAAAACACAACAATCACTTCAGACTACATTCATTCACTAATCTACACTCAACAATCCAAACCAGAACATGACACACAAGGGGTTTAAAATAGGCAGGAAATAACAAGGGACTGGTGCCGCTCGCCAGCTGAAAGTTGGCATGATCAGCGTTCCCATGGAAACAATCAGGGTTCCCATGGAAACACTAATTCTGTGTACCTGTCTGTCTGTCTTAAACTGTCTCAGACCAGGCTTTTTCAAGCCAACCTAAAGTTTGTCCTCAAACTTTATTATCTAGTTTATTATTAACATTGTAATATTTACATTTTAATCAGCTATAGCAGTGTGTTCAATAGCATGTTACCTATCAAAACTGGTGAACTGTGAATTTTTTACTTTAAAAAGTACACAGATATTCTCCCTTCAAGTGCATAGAACAGCGGGAGCTGGGACTTGGGGATGCTAACAAGAAGGCGCTGGCAAGTTAGATAGTGTGACTCATCTGAACAACCAATAAGAACATTTGTTTCAGCTGGGTTGGGGTATTTTCCAACCAATAATTTTATGGCTACAGAAAGGAGATGGGACATTTTTGGTGTTACAGTTAAACACTGATCTGCAAACAGCGTGAGTCATAATCTGTGCAATGTAAAACATATTTGATGAGAAACACAGAAGTGTCATTTAAATGAAGAAAATAAGCCTCTAACATTCTCTATTACTTTACACAAAATAGCATTTGCAAATTAATTAATTCAAACTCCCTTTCTCATCCCTCCTATGGTTTTTGCCCTCTTCTTAATCCTATCATTACGCGCTATGAGCATGCTTAATTTTCTCCCATTAGTGCTGGCTGAGCCCAGAGGTGTGCTTTAATAAGAATCCATGGCACTTTATCTGGGACAAGACATACTTCACTGCATGCAAATTAAACTCCAACACTTGAAGTTCCTAATGTAATATTTTTTACTGTACTAAATCATAAATTGACCATAATATGTCATTAGAGAATTAGGAAACATGCTACAGCCAATATATTCTACTTTGAAGTTTCCATTCCGGGCCAGAATGTCTGTTTATGTTTTGACCTGTGTGATACCGCCCACTGCCCACTCACCAATAGTATTTAGACATCTTTATTTTGAAAAGTAGTTCCATGTCATGTTATTTCCTGTTTCCATGTCAAGTCATGTGATCAACCTGTTTCCCTCATGTTCTTTGTGTCTGTTTCCCATTGGTTCATAGTCTTGTTATTGGTTCTATCATGTCATTGGTTTATGCTCATTGTCTTGTTAACTTGTTTAGCGTTCTGATTGTTCATTGGTTTATGTTTCCCATGTCCATGCATTTAAGTCTGTTTGTGTCTTGGTCAGGTATTGAATGTATTGCATGTGAATGTTTGTTTGTACTGGCGTACTCATGTCCATGCTTTCTACATCTAAGATACATTCCAGCAAAGACCCATATTACAGAGGCAATGTTACAGAATACCTGACCAACAAAATGAACCCAGCGGATATTCTTATACATCAAGGAAAGCGATCTATAGAAGACTACGTGGAGGACATCTGCATCCTGGCAGACGAGGTAAGTTTCAAAGATAACGCCCTCAAACAATTATTTTTTTTTTTGTGGAGACTTGAATGAGCCGGTGCGCTCCTGGATGCCTGGTAGTTTGACTATCTTCAATCTGGCTCAATATATCGACCTTGAATGTGGATAAGTGGTTCAACTTTCACTGTGGCTCGGCGGCCATGACAGCGGCCATGATGTGGCGGATAATGAGCCGGAGTGCCACGTCATGGCCGCCGAGCCGGAGTGCCACGTCATGGCCGCCGAGCCGGAGTGCCACGTCATGGCCGCCGAGCCGGAGTGCCACCTTCTACCCCAGATCCTGAGCTTGCTCCATGCCATGTCACAGCAATACCTCCGCATTCTCCATGCAATGTCACAAGCAAGCCTTTGCTCCACTGTCCACAGTCCAGGCCCGCTTCTGCTCCACGGACCAGGCCCGCCTCTGCTCCACGGCCACACCATGTCACCACAGCAAACTTTCCCCCCCTTCAGCTCCCTATTGAACTTGGTGTTTATGTTTTGGGGCATTGAGAGCCGCCCCTAGTGGGGGGATTTGTCATGTCTAGGTGTTTGTCTTTTATTTTGAAAAGTGTTTCCATGTCAAGTCACGTGATCATCCTGTTTCCCTCATGTTCTTTGTGTCTGTTTCCCATTGGTTCTATCATATCATTGGTTTATGCTCCTTGTCTTGAGTTATGTTTGTTCATTGGTTTATTTCACATATACATGTATTTAAGTCTCATGTTTCCATTGTGTCTGGGTCAGGTATTGTGTGATAAACTGCTCTTGGGTTCTACACTTCAACATCTTCATCTCTTCCTGCCTGTCATTGCTTATCAGCCCACATTACACCGCATCAGCTTCAAATCTGGAGTGGGGCAGACAACTCCAGTATTTTGAATTTGGACTGCAATACCCAAATGCTTGTCAAACTTACATATAGCACATTTAAATGGAAATAAACCTGCAATGGATTTTAATAATAATAAAAAAAAATACTTATGACCATGGGCTCTGGAAATTCAAGTAAAGGATTTATGCGCAAGTTAGCGGGGTTTTTTTTTTCTGTTGAAAGGTAAGAAGAGTGGTTTTCTGTAATTAATTCAGATTTTCAGATGTAGTTTCAGAAATATAGACAGTGTTTTCTGCATGAGTGATATGAGTAGCACACTGCATCTTTCCATGCAAATATTTTACTATGTGTAGTCCAAAAGAATTGCTGAACCCAACCTTCCTTAAAAAAAAAAAAAAAGATTAATACATAAACTAGAAAAAGATTATGACTAACAATGTTTTACAGAATATCATGCCAATATCTGCCGGAAATGAAGTGCACAAATGCCGAATGTTGAGTTAGATTGATGTAAAAAGCACATATCTTACCTAGCTATTCACACTGAAGGCACATTGAGGAAAAAATCTGATACGTATCCAATTTAATTCCACATATGAAAGTGACCCAAATCAGATTTGAAAATGTCAGATTCGAAGCGCTTTTGGCTGTTCACATGATCATTCAATTAACAGATCTGTGTCACATGTGAGTGAAAAAAATCAGATTTGGGCTGTGGAGTGAACGTAGCCATAGTTTTCAAGTTAAACCCATACAGAAATTTGATATCATAATATATTAAAACACATGTAATATGTATGATCATGTCATGTATGGTTTTCACTGATATACTGTATGTCACACACACACACACACATATATATATAAACTGAACAAAACGCTGTCTTTAGATATGTGCTATAACATATACAGTATTTTGCCAAATGATTGTGGAATTAGAATGTAGTTGTAGGATTATCCACGAACAAAGCCATCAAATGAACATGACACATTTCACAGATCATAGAGAGCCTCCACCTAGCCATTAGAAAGTTAAAACAAATCCATGGCACCTAAATTGCTGAAGGAGACCGTATCTCCCGTGCCTGCTTAATATCAAAGTATGGTTTGTAATGACAAAGCTGACTAATAAAGAAGATCCTTCTTTATTCTACAAAATTAAACCCTCAGTAAGTCCAAGTGACCAAGTAATACCTTGTGACCTTAAATGCATAAATCCATGCCAATATCAGGAGACAGCGACTCGTGAAGACAGTCCCAAGGCCCGAAATCAATATGGACCTAAAACAGTGACATTTGTTTCTCCCCCAGAACACCTCTTATCCCCCTCTGCACATTCCAAAGACATCCTCTCTTAGCTCAGCAGAGACCACATGGATCCTCTTGAATTACAATAAACAAAACAATGCCAATTCTATGACTCTTTATTCTGGACAATAATTAGTCATGAGATCCTGATGAGATCCTCATTATTCTGCAAACAGCAGCTAAAAAGGAATCCATGAACATCCTACCTCACTAAGTTAATCCTCTAAAATATACAGACTGTATTCAAACCCACAATGTACACAATACCTAACCTATAATTCTTATAATGTCTTTATTACCTGTGATCACTATTATAATTGACAAAATAATGGTTAGAGCCTGATGTACCTTTTAAAAACTGTGTAATTATCTGTAAACAGGGATTTTCATGTTTACTTACTCATCTACTATTCATGAAATACTGTCATATTTACTATGTAAATGCTTGCTTGTTTACGTAGAGAATGTTGATGACAATGAATGTCATGTCTCTTGCACTGTTTTCAAGAAAAAAGTTCATGATTGAACATGCACTATTGTTGAGCAGGAAGTCCCAAGAATCCTCCAAACAAAGGATCGTAAATCAACTCTGAAAATTCACTTCTGATTGGCTCAGGACACCTTTGGACGAATTCAGTTCAAAACATCTGTACCAAGGAAAAACGTCTTCTTCATATTCTTCTGTTCTTGCAACACTCTCTTGGAACCATCGCTTGGTCTCCTCTCTTCGGCACTCTTACTTCTTCCTAATCTTCCATGCCATGTAGAGTCCAAGGAAAACTTGGGACACAAAAGTCCCAAGGAAGCCTCTCACTCTCTGCTCTATGGTTCACACACCCAACAGGAGTCACGAGTCTTCCTTGCAGAAGGCCTAGCTTCATTCAGAAAATAACTATCTGTGATCATAACAGAGTCCAAGACATTGATGGAAAAAACTTTCTTCATACGGCAAAAAATCAAGCAACACAAGGAAACGCAATTCAAGGAAATGCAACGACATGCAAGTATATCTCCAGACCTTTTCTCAAAGTGCTGGTGTATTAGTTGAATGCTTTGAGAATCCTATTGCAAATTGATTTAGACTCAAAGAAGGATAAATGGTTCTTGAGGCATTGTCTACAGACGTAAAGTTCATTTTATCTGTATTGATCATTTATTTCACATTATGTCACTTTACTCACAAACCTGTTTCATGTTGTATGTGTTAGATTAGTATATGTTAAGAATAGCAATAAAGTTTATCTGTATTCAAAGATAATTTGAATGTGGAACATTATGATAAATAATCTCATCCCAGTTTATAAAAGATTTAGCTTCAAAGCTATACCTAAATTAATTTAATAAGCCATGAGAATAATATTATTCCAATAATTCCTTACAATATAAATTGTGAGCGGATACAACAAGACGTTGTATTACGATTTTAATGGTGGAGAATTATATTCAGACAAATAATCTAGTTATTTTTCATTTATCTTTCTTATAATGGTTGTCAAACATGACTAATTCCATTATACATTTCCTTACATAATAATGATGTAGAATAAGGACAGTGTAAATGTATTACTAGCTCACATATTGTTTTTCTACATATAATTGTGAGAAAATTGCGGCACTTTAATCTGTACTGTGCACATTTATACTTCCAAATTTCCTACATAGCCTACAAACTGTATATAGGTTAAAAAAGTAGATTAGCTTCATGTGACAAGGAGCAGGCTGTGGCCATGAGGATGCACCTCTGCCACTGAGTTGCCCCAATCAGTGGGAGAGAGAGAGTTGAGGATGGTCCGGAGACACCAGAGAGAGAGAGAGAGAGAGAGAGAGACCCGGAGCTGTGTTTGTGTGTGCGCACGTGTTTTGTACTGCTGAGTATATTGTTACCCAGGATTAGAGGAAGACATGCTGTAAGAGAGCCCTCGCCGCAGATGGAGGATTGCGACACCGAGGATACAAAATCCGATGATACTGGAGTGGATCGCCAAGTGGCGGAGGAGCCTGCTGCTGTCCACCAGGAGGTGAAGTCCATTGCCATCACCCGGCATTGCGAAGGATCGATACACAGCTGGCTGAGGACAGAATGGCGGCGTGGTTGGAAACCAGAGTGCTTTTCTTTTTTTCATCTAACCTCTCTCTCTCTCTCTCAGGCTCTCCGTTCTCATTCTCTCTCCCCTCTCTGGTTACCAGGAGGTGGGGAAGACCAGCCAGTTGTGGAATGGCCGAAGAGCCAACTCCTCACCTCCAGGAAGGGTGGGGTAGTAGGTCAGAATTGCATTGGGGGTATGTGACAATGAGGAGGGCATGGCCGGGCCGTGAGGATGCACGCCTGGCACTGAGTTGCCCCAATCAGTGGGAGAGAGAGATAAGGAGGTGCAAGACACGCTACCTCCTTTCCGATGAACAAGAGGCTTGTCTGCCACACTTCATTAATCGCAGCCTGCTGAGACCTGGATGCTCTGAACATGAGATCATGAACGGTGGGCATAATGGCATTGATTGATTGACAATGTAATGGACAAATCAGTGCACAATGGAGGCAGTGTCACTTCTAATGTGACTTTTTGACTGTATTCCATGGTTACATTTCATCACCTTATGCAACGCTTCAGAAACAAACTGATTTTCCAAATATTTAAGTATAGTAAAGTGATTATATGAGACTTGTGCATATTGACTAGAGACTGATTTCTGGGCTGCACGTTGCCAAAAACACACAATTTCTGAAAGTTTACGGGAAAGTGTGCCACATTTTCGGGCTAACACACTTACCATGCACATGGAATGGACCACTTTTATGCTCGGGATGTGCATTCAACCTGAACACTCCCACACACCAGTTGAAACACATCTGAACACTTCCATGCAAGGGTGTAGTCAAAGAATAATCCCTAATATTCTGGGTGGGCCTGGGTCTAATTTGGGTTGGCCTACTTGTTCAGGAAATTACTGCACACCTTAAACGTGACAGGAATTTACCATGTCAGTTTTACCCAGAAATCTGGCTTTTCATGCAGTGTTGTACTCTGCATATGAAGCTGGGTAAGGAGTCAAAAAAATCTTCACACTTTACTTTTAACAAACACTGATTTTTAAAGACACTGGCCTAGGTTGGCATTGATTGCTGATTAGAAGAGATTAGCAGTGATGCTTAAACTGTTAAGATTCCTTCATGTACATTTTGGATTGCAATGCTGTTGTTAGTCTGAAAAAACAAATCTAAAAGTATAGATTTTACTAGAACACATTTCTATAATATAAAGGTGAAAAATTCACTCACACTGAATGCATGTTTAGTGTTGAGGATCATACATAAGTACACCATTTAATGCCAGAACACTGAGAGAGCCCTGAAAGGATTTCCTCTGTCAGTTTATGTGTGCCTCTATCCAGTCAGCCTTGGTATTGATCCAGAGGTGCTCTCAGCCACATAAGTGATTCCACAATAAACTATTTACAGACTTTTCCCTTGCAATCAAGTCAGCAGTACGACCAAAATGCCATCAGTCTTCACTCTGGATCTGCAGAGCCTAAAGGGGTGTGTGTTTTAGCCTAATGAAATGGTATCTCTATAGACAATAATCCCTATAACAGGATTGAGGCAGGACACCCATGTCATTACAAGAAAATGAGATTTCTTGCTCTCTGAGCGCCACCCCTCAACCCTCACCCATGGTTATGTGAGCCTGACATTTTCAACCACTTCTGCGACTCCAAACTGTGAACGGAACAGTGGACGAGCAAGGAGGTGGGTGAAAATGGGCCGGATTAATTTTCCCCACCAAATAGATTAAAAGTTTTAAGATCTCCTGCAGTTCCTCTATGCAGTTTTTACATTAATAGGTGACAGATGCACCCAGGTGGGGATGTTCCAAGATAGAGGCGAAGAATCGCTGGATCAGCGAAAGGCAAAGCAAGCATAAAATAAAAAGGATCGTGCAAATATCTAGGCAATTAATTAAGGTTGGCTGTGAAATGTTTAGCCATCCACAAGGCTACTTTGTTAGAGTGGACAAGACATGGTCTGGTGTAGATAATGTAGTTTAAATATTGTGGCCATTTTTTATATAGTATAAAAAGTGTTTGTTTTAGCTGAGGGGCTTCAAGCTAAAGTTAAAGGGGTCATGGCATAAGGAATCAACATTTTACTTGTTTAAAAAACATACTTTAATGATCAAGACCTCCTTCCCAGAGCATTTAGTGAAGACCACATTGCATGTAATCATATAACATTTCGACTGCAAATTAATTAATTATTCTGAATATGATCCTTGTTTGCCAGTATTTTTGCACTACATTTTTGTGTAGATGTGACAAACTAAACAGAGGTGTGTAGTAACACACTTGTGCAAAGTGCAAATACTTTGTTACTGTACTTTAGTACAGTTTTTTAATATTTATACTTTACTTGAGTATAAATATTATTGTACCTGTATATTTGCTTTGTAGAACATTCATGCTACAGTGTTTGGTAACTAGTGTTTTCTGGATGGTTTCTAGGGCATGCTATGCAGTTGTCAAGGTGACAACTTTCTGTGTGTTATGGGGGTGGCTGTGGCTCAGTTGGTAGAGCGGCTCAGCCTCTAAACGCAGGGTTGGTGGTTCGAATCCCGGCCCACATACCAAAGTGTCCTTGGGCAAGACAATGAACCCCAAGTTGCTCCCAATGGCAGGCTAGCATATTGAATGTGTGTGTGAATGGGTGAATTAGTCACATTGTAAAGTGCTTTGAATACTGTTAAGGTTAAAAAGGCGCTATATAAGTGCAGACCATTTATTTTCTGTTATTTGCACATTGCTCTACAGTTGTCAGGGTGTTCTAGGTGGTTGTCAGGTTGTTGCTTTGCTGTTAATTTGTTTTAACTGTGTTTCAGCACATTACTATACAGCTGCCAGGGTGTTCTGGGTGGATGCTTATTGGCCCCATAATCCCATAAATATGATCATTCTGATGTGACTTGAATGCGCCATTAAAAGGATGGTTTGTTTTGAAAATGAAAATTCTCATAATTTTCTCACCCTCATTCGCAGAACACAAACAAAAAAAGATTTTAGGAAGAATATTGCTGTTATGTAGGTCAGTTAAATGTAAGTGAATGGTGGCCAGACCTTTAAAGCTCCAAAAAGCACATAAATGCAGCATAAGAGTATTCTATAAGACTCCAGTGGTTTCATCAATGTCTTCTGAATGGATCAAATAGCTTTTTGGGGGGTTTCTTCTTACATTAGCAGTCTTCTTGGTGATCAGGATTTCAAGTTTGATTACACTTCTTATAGCACCAACTAGGGCTATGTGTATGCGTCAAGCACTAGAACGTGAAATCAAGCTTGAAATCATGATCATTCCTAGAGAATGCAATGGCAAGATATACAGTGAAAATGAGTAACAGTTTGGTTTGTTCTCACCCAAATCAACCGAATCACTTCAGAGGACATGGATTTAACCACTGTAGTAGTATGGATAATTTTATGCTCCCTTAATGTTCACTTGCATTGAATGGACTTGTGGGAGCTGAAACATTCTTCTCAAAATCTTTGTTTGTGTTCTGCAGATGAAAGAAAGTCATACACATTTGGTATGGCATGAGGGTGAGTAAATGATGAGCACCACCAATCAATTAAGTCGCCACGGGTTTAATGAACTGTTCCGTAATTTATGCAATTTACTCATACTTTTGATACTTAAGTACATTTTATATCAGCTACTATAATACTTTTACTGAAGTAGTTTTCTCATGAGCTACTTTAACTGTAACTTGAGTCAATTTCCATGAAGGTAACTTTACTTTTACTCAAGTATGAAAAATGTATAATTTAAACAACACTGCAAACAAAACAATAAAAAAACTGTTAAAGTTCAGCATCTTTGGACCAGACAGCTTCTGCTTCAGTTCAACATTGTGGTTTGGAAAACAGGTTGTCAAACAATTCTAAAAGTCAGTCTGTATTGCAGAGGTTTTCTTCGTGATTGAATGCTTCAGAGCCCAACTTGTTATAGATTGATCATGCATTAAATGTTTTTAAAATAGCTGTTTTAAATATAATATATGAAACAACATGTATACAATAACCCTTACAAAAATGTAGGGGCAGATTCACTAAACAGTTGCGGCAGTTTTGCGTGTTGTATTTCAACCTGCGTCTTATTCACTAACTGCCAACAATCTAGCAGGTGCAATCAGCACTGAAGTTGCGCTGCGTCTTGAGTATGTAAATTAAGACATTGTCATTCCTTTCTGCGACTTCTTTCAATGTAAATTGGGCTCAAATTTGGGATAAATTGGGATCTTATTACCGCCAAATGAAAGTAGGCGTAAAATGAATTTTATTGAAAAGAGATGTTTGTGAACATTTTCAAACAATCATATCAGCAGTAATTAATCAAATGATGGAGAAGATTGTTATAACCTTGCATATATCCAGATGTGCGGTGTCGTCAAGCGCACATTCTGCATGTTTAAAAGATAATGCCGATATCTGGATCAAAATTATGCCTATATTGCGCTCAGAATTGGACTACGGGATCAGAATTACACGTGCAATTCAGCAGCGATTTTTGTGGGTGCGTTTGCGCCATTGCCTGATCTGTCTTAATTTCTTTCCAAATAAAAAATAATAGACAAAAAAATCCAGAAAACACAAATTTATTATGATCTTGGACCTTTAGAAAGCTTTATATAGTGTGTGCTATTGAAATATGGCGTTACTCAGATTAATGTCTATTTGACAAAGGCAGGGACAAAGGACTGTTCAACCTTGTTCTTCACTGAAATTGTTATGGTGAGTCGTGAAGCTCTAACCATAAAAAACAAGAAGAGGTAGCAGAGAGAGAGAGAAAGAGAGAGAGACTAATTTCAGGACTAAAATTACTGTCTGTATGAAAGGTGAGACTGGACAGCCTGTTCATATCCTGAAATTTCTATAAATATCCTAATGCACAGGTTTAGCATCAGGACAGGAAGAGAACACGAGACGCAGCGGAGCGGTTCAGACGTCATTTTATCTCCCCAATGCATTATCAGCTCCAGACTCATTCATGAAAATACACCCGTCCACCCAGCTGTCTAGATTTTGCTTCATTCATAAAAGCGGAGGAAAGCTCCTGTTTCTTTTTATGCATCCCATCGCCGGAAAAAAAAGATGAAAAGTGTGTGCTTCAGTGTGTGAAGGACAATAAGTGCAGTTTGTGTCTAACATTGACAAGAAAAGGACATGGAGATTTGTCCCCTTAAGAAGTTGGTATGCTCGAAACAGCACAAAACAGTTGTGCCACCTTTGCCATGGTCTTATTCACTACCTGCAATCTAGTTTAAGCAGGCAGAATGAGCACTGAAATATAGCGTTGCATCCAGAGTATTCAAATCAAGTTAATGTCTTTCAAGCATGCAGGTGGTCCACTGAATTTTGTTTAAAAGTGAGGTTTGAATCCATTTACTATCGATCATGGCAGCAGTAATCACGTAATTATCACATGATTAAATGATGGTCAAAAGCGTTCTATTAACACATATCTAGACACGTGGGTTGTGTCTCGTTTGGAAGGATACGTCCTGCGGAGGTCGCATTTGTCGGCCGCACGTTTCATTTGTTTTTGTTTTTTACATTTTGATCTATTGTCAAAGCCTTTTATGTATATTCACTTAAGTTTTTTTGCATTCCTAATAAAAAATAAAATAAATTAAACGAGACGGCCTCGATGACGTATGCGGCCGACAAACGCGACCTCCGGAGGACGCATCCTTCTAAATGAGACACAGCCGTGGAGTCATTCACAATTTCATGATGTTAAAGAGATGATTCAGGTATCTGGATCGCAGATTTTGAGGGTAAATTCATTGTGTAAATTGCGTTCAGTGCAGATTTTGTCGGCACCTTTGTGCTGTTGCTTGAGGTTTAAGTCCGGGTTAAGTCCAAGGTAAGCTCAATGGACAGAATTTGTGGCATAATGTTGATTACCACAAAAATGTATTTCGTCCATCCATTTCTTTAAAAAAGGCACAAATCGACATTACAGAAACACAATGGAAGTGAATGGGGCAAATTTTTTGGATGGTTTAAATACAGAAATTTGAAGCTTATAATTTAATAAAAGCACTGACAATAATTCTTCTGTTATAAGTGTATTATATGATCTGTAAAGTTGTTTAAATTGTAATTTTTACAGCCGTTTTCAGGTTTGTTGAAATTACATGGTTGTGGCAACAAAGTTGTAAAATTGGCTGTAACTTTATACAGAAAAAATCAGAAAGTGATTTTTATCACACTACAATCATGTTCACATACATATTGATTATGTCATGTGGCTATCGTTTTGAAACAGTGAGAATTTTAATGTTTACAGATTGGCCCCATTCACTTCCATTGTAAGTTCCTCACTGTAACCCAGATTTTTGCTTTTTTTTTTTTTTTTAAGAAAAGGTAATCAACAATATACCAAAAATGCTGTTGATTGAGTTTGACTGGTATTCAACCCAGAATATTTCATTAAAGGGTTACTTCAGGATTTAGCATTAAGCTTTGTATCAGTAGAAAACCAGTAGTATTTTCTAATTACCGAGCTCCCCCCCTCATATTCCCCTGAGACGAGAGATTTATTTATTTTTAGTCTGGAAAAAATCCTCAGATGACGCAAAAATCGTCATTTTGTGTCATCGGAGGATTTTTGGTCCAGAGGCTACAGCCAGTATTCCGCATGTTTTCACCACGCCCATATGGGGCGGGATCTCACTCACAGAATGTGAAGATAGTGTCAGCAATCTTTCTGTAGAAGCTAAGCTAACAGGCTCTTGCTCTGTGTAGAAAGTTTGTATACAAGTAGGCTAATCACGATGGCGGAAGGTAGTTTTGAAGTTGAAATGGCAGAAGGGGATTACGAAGATCTGTTGCGAGAATCTGATGCTCGCGCTACCTGTACGAGCCGCAATACAGCGATGAACAGAGGCGGCCGGAGCAGCTGCTGTAGCAGGGGAGCAAGACCTGCTTGGCGGTCAGGAGGAAGAGCCCGGCCTGACTCGAGTTGGGGCGGACTGGTGGTGTCAGTGCTCTCGCTGTGCGCCTATGGAAACAGATAGAGAGTCCTATTGCTGTCGCGAATTTCAACGATACTGGACGAGATCGCTGAATCCGCTGATGAAACTGCACCGCTAACTTGAGCATGTATAACTGAGCACCCAAGTTTTGTATCACACATGGACAGGGGAGTCCTGGAAACTTATTTTAGGATCCCGAAGATAAATTGGAAACGCCAGCCAAAGCCCGCAGGGACAAACGGACGGCTTAGTGTAAAGTGAGTATTTTGTTTGTTTTTCTTTTTGTTACTAAGACGTCATGTACAGAGTTTGGACACCCGGAATTATCATAATGTTCTTCCCGCGTAGTCAGTCAATTTATCAACTAACTCACGATTTATAGAGTCACGATGTATCAAAGCAAGCCTAGTTGTATCATATTTTCAGATACTGCCGCCTGTAACCGGTAGGCGTGGTTTGGGAGTGGCCTCGTAAGGGCAGCAAAGCAAGTGCAATCTGGGAGTTGTTGTCTTTCAGCCACATGTGTAAAAAATACATTTTCTGCCTTTTCTCAGTCTAGAATGCTTCAAATTCAAAAATAATTTCACATTTATACTATATAAATGACCAATTTTAAATACACATTCATCTTCCCAGAGGTGAAGTATCCCTTTAAGGGTGAGAAAATCCTCCCTTAGGCTATGTCTACATTAATACGGATACTTTTGAAAACTGTGTTTTATTTTCAAAATGGTCTCTGTCCACACTGCCGTTTTCAAGCATTTTCCAAAAGTCCATACTCAGTTCCTGCATTTGTTGTTTGGAGATTCCCCCAGTAGGTGAAATAAAGTTAATGTTCAAACTCTGAAGTTGAAGTGGAACATCAAATTGTGGCCCTGACTGTAGCAGTTTTATGAAACAAAGATTTATGAGATTTGTTAAACTTTTTTGAGGACTTGTTTTTTTAAATTATTATTATTATTATTATTATTATTATGTTTAGACTACATTTGCAATTGTATTTATGATCTCATTTATATTGGTATTTTCCCACCTGTTGTTTAAGAGTGATTTTTTTATGGAATAGTTCACCCAAAAATGAAAATTCTCATGATTTACTCACCCTCATGCATGTGTATGACTTTCTTTCTTCTGCTGAATGAAAATGAAAATTTTTAGAAGAATATTTCAGCTCTGTAGGTCCATACAAGTGAATGGTGACTAGAACTTTGATGGTTCATAAAGGCAGTATAACAGTAATCTGTAAGACTCCGTAGTTAAAATAATCTCTTCTGAAGCAATATGGTAGGTGTGGGTTAGAAACATTTTACTGAAAATCTACACTTTAACTTCCACATTTTGGTGTGGAATCTACTGGTTAGGGCTGGTAAAAGGTGGAGATTTAGAGTAAAAAGGAATTAAAAATTGATCTGTTTCTCAGCCACACATATCATGTCACTTCAGAAGGCATGGATTTAACCACTGGATTCATATGGATTACTTTTACGCTGCCTTTTTGGACCTTCTGAGTTCTGGTCACCATTCACTTACATTGAATGGACCTACAGAGCTGAAATATTCTTCTAAAAATCTTCATTTGTGCTATGCAGAAGAAAGTTAGACCCATTTGGGATGGCATGAGCGTAATTAAACGATGAGAGTATTTTCATTTTTGGGTGAACTATTCATTTAAGTCACTGCAAAAGGGGCTGGTGGGAGAAATTTGAGAGACTAAAATGTCTGGATTTGGGAATGTGGTTTTATATATATATATATATATATATATATAGTGCATCCGGAAAGTATTAACAGCACTTCAATTTTTCCACAATTACACATCTAAAGAGCCTTATTCCAAAATTGATTAAATTCATTATTTTCCTCAAAATTCTACAAACAATACCCCATAATAACAACGTGAAAGTAGTTTGTTTGAAATCTTTGTAAATGTATTAAAAATAAAATAAAAAACATCTTTTTGCCATGACACTCAAAATTGAGCTCAGGTGCATCCTGTTTCCACTGATCATCCTTGAGATGTTTCTACAACTTGAGTGGAGTCCACCTGTGGTAAATACAGTTGATTGGACATGATTTGGAAAGGCACACACCTGTCTGTATAAGGTCCCACAGTTAACAGTGCATGTCAGAGCACAAACCAAGCCATGGAGTCCAAGGAATTGTCTGTAGACCTCAGAGACAGGATTGTATCGAGGCACAGATCTGGGGAAGGGTACAGAAACATTTCTGCAGCATTGAAGGTCCCAATGAGCACAGTGGCCTCCATCATCCATAAATGGAAGTTTGGAACCACTAGGACTCTTCCTAGAGCTGGCCGCCCGGCCAAACTGATCGACTGGGGGAGAAGGGCCTTCTCCCAGGTCAGGGAGGTGACCAAGAACCCAATGGTCACTCTGACAGAACTCCAGCATTTCTCTGTGGAGAGAGGAGAACCTTCTAGAAGAACAACCATCTCTGCAGCACCCCACCAATCAGGCCTGTATGGTAGAGTGGCCAGACAGAAGCCACTCCTCAATGAAAGGCACATTGGAGTTTGCCAAAAAGCACCTGAAGGACTGTCAGACCATGAGAAACAAAATTCTCTGGTCTGATGAAACACAGATTGACCTTCTTGGCCTGAATTGCAAGCATCATGTCTGGAGGAAACCAGGCACCGCTCATCACCTGGCCAATACCATCCCTACAGTGAAGCATGGTGGTGGCAGCATCATACTATTGGGATGTTTTTCAGTGGCAGGAACTGGAGACTAGTCAGGATCGAGGGAAAGATGAATGCAGCAATGTACATCCTTGATGAAAACCTGCTCCAGATCGCTCTGGACCTAGACTGGGGTGAAGGTTCATCTTCCAACAGGACAACGACCCTAAGCACACAGCCAAGATAACAAAGGGGTGGCTACGGGACAACTCTGGGAATGTCCTTGAGTGGCCCAGCCAGAGCCCGATTGAACATCTCTGGAGAGATCTGATAATGGCTGTGCACCGACGTACCCCATCCAACCTGATGGAGCTTGAGAGGTCCTGCAAAGAAGAATGGGAGAAACTGCCCAAAAATAGCTGTGCCAAGCTTGTAGCATCATACACAAAAAGACTTGAGGCTGTAATTGGTGCCAAAGGTGCTTCAACAAAGTATTGAGCAAAGGATGTGAATACTTATGCACATGTGATTTCTTTTTTAATAAATTTGCAAAGATTTCAAACAAACTTCTTTTTCAAGTTGTCATTATGGGGTATTGTTTGTAGAATTTTGTGGAAAATAATGAATTTAATCCATTTTGGAATAAGGCTGTAACATAACAATGTGGAAAAAGTGAAACACTCTGAATACTTTCTGGATGCACTCTATGTAAATAATTTGCACTAAAATGCACTTCATTATTTACATTATATTTTCATTTAGCTTTAAGTGTAATTAAAATTAGATTTTTTTTTTTTTTGCAATTATTTTATTTTTAAAGCAAAACCGATCAGTGCTTGCAAAATTCCACAACCTAACCTGGAAGGTTGATACATTTACTGTAAATTCTATCTATGATTTGTGACAGTAGATAAAAATGATTAATAACACTTACATTCTCTACAATTTAACAGAAACCACATTTTCCATGCATATCAAATAAATAAACCTGAAATAAGGCAGAAGTTAAGTCCATATTTCCATTCTTTTAATTCATTGCATATAGCCCATCTAAGCTACCAATTCCTTATTAGTGTGCTGTCTTTGTTTATATAGCTGGTGCTTAAGGGAATGGACTATAATAGGATGCAGACATTGCAATAGTCAGAGAAGAACCTCCAAATTAAATTGCAATTGACCCTGTCCATTAGTGCTTTGTGCACAGAATATTGCCAAACCCGCTTGTGCCTAGACTTTGCGCATGTTTATACAAAAATACCAAAACCTCATGGCCATGCCAATTGACTGTGCATTTATGATGGATTGCATATCGCATTGCTTGGCGCTCTTAAAATATGTCCCTGAGAGTAAAATGTGTGAAAGTCTTAAAAATTGTTCTGTTCCTGGATTTGTGGAGCAAATAGCGCTCAGCGTTAGAATCAAGTGCCTAAAATTTATTTTTAACATTATATTCTGATCTTAACAGTTTGAGCTGTACATTTTAGCACTGATTAATTTGTGAACGAGACATTGAAAAAAAAGGTCATTAAAGGATGGAGAAAACTATATTTGGCCAGACAGCAAATGTGCAGCCCGTGAGTAAGTAATGTTACTAATTTCACATATGAAGCTGATAACAGATCGTAACCCATCAGAGGTCATTTACATAAAAATGTCTCACAGGGACAGTTGCAAAAACAACTTCTTTCATTGATCAAAGAAAGGATGTAATATCATTGTATTGTGGTACAAATTTCATTACAGCTGTTTTTGGTTCTTACAATCTGATGATATCAGATTATTGCAAACATTGACCCATATTTAACAATAAATAGTTGCATTGTAATGTTCATAGCTTTAGCCACCTAAGAAGAGCTCAGAGTTTGTCCAGGTTTCTGCATGCTTTGTTTAAGATATCAAGTTTTTATTCTCTCCTCTGCTGAGGGCCTAATCACTAATGATGACTCCATTAGCAAGAGCTGGCAGCTCATTTGCTCTGGAGGCAGCAAGCATGACCTGGAATGCTGGACCTTTTGCTCTCCAGCGTTCTGCTTCACTGCCTGTGTCTCCACATAGATGTTTTCAACCATATCGCCAGCCTTGACAGAAATAGCAGAATGGGCCAACAGACTCTGAAGGAGGGAGGCTTGCTTAAGCTATAAAGACTGTTGAGAATTAATTGTATGTCAATTCATTGAGTTGTCATCCCCATTACAGTGAGATGTGCTTATTAGCTTGTTATCAGTTGGCTTAAATTAAAGTATCTCCTCTGCCTATGAAATTTGAGGGACTTCAATTGCATTCTGTTCACCTCATAAAGTGATCACATGTCTTCAAAGGGCTTGTAATATTGGAAATTGGAATTTATTTTGACTGTTATTTGTTGTTGCTTTTTTCAAGTTTGAAAACTATTCACTTGCATCATAAGGCAAATAAACCCTGTGTAGACTAAAATGAACCTTTTTGTGTTTGATGGAAGGAAGAAAGATAGTTATACGGATTTGGAGTAACATTGGGGTGGGTAAATAATGACAGATTTTTCGTTTTTTGGGTGAACTATTAAGACTTCAATGTAAACGTAAACATGTATACATTTCTGCATACTGCAGTAACAGTAGTGATGGTGGCACCACCAGTGAGTGCCCAAGAGTAAAGGATCTTCAAGCCAAATTCATGAATGCTGTTTAGATGCTACATCTGTAGACCGCTGCTTGCTACAACTGTGAAATTAATTTGGCACCTCGTCCTTTTACATGGCTTGTATCCTGGCAAGAAATTTGAACTTGTTCATGCTCAGGATCGTTGTTCATTGTAGCCTATTTCAAAAGTGTCTTAGGGTTTAGAAAATATGCACATGCCCTCTTAGTCTGAATGAGCATGACGCCTCTGATGGTGTTGCAAACAGTGTTATTGTGTTGGTTATTGAAAGCATGGAGGATTTTGGCAATGATTTTCATTCAAGTTTAAAAGAAAAGTTGAAGTTTTCAGTGGCTTTCAAATTCGTTCTCTGACTTGAAAACCGATACAAAATATTTAACGAGGGTCATACATTTCAGATCCAGATCTACTATGATGATTTTGAGACTGCAAACCCATTGGGGTATTCACAACCTTGTCTGTTTACATTTTGTGCCTCGGAATCTCCCACTTTGCCTAAATACCTCATTGATGAATATACATCTAATTTCTTTTGCCCATTCTCAAGATGGAAAAATGGCATGGACAAAAGACTTGGTCCATTGGTTGATGATGTAAAAGTGCTTGAGCAAAAAGGAACTACAGTGACATTTCTGGAGACAATCTTTGGTACTATTTCAAAAATTACAGGTGACAATCTAGGACTGAATACTTTGTTACATGGAATCTTTTATTGCAAAAAATTACTGTAGGCTGTGCCTTAGTGATATGGTGTCGGCACAGAGAGTATTTAGTGAAGATGATCCATGAATGATTTTACATAACAGAACACTAAATGAGGAGCATTACAGATACCTTGTTGAGAACCCAGAAGAAGGCTTCTATTATGGGATTAAAAGCAAATAGTATACTCAATACGTTAACACGCTTCAATCTATCTGACAACTTTGTGCTAGCAAAAAAGCGAATTAAACTGTTTTTATTTTTTAAATATTTGATTTTCAATCTGATTTCCAGAGAAACCATCCTTCAGAGGGTGTATACCTCCAACTATGGCTCCTTGGAAAGAAAGAACCGCCAACAAATATCATTCTTCAACAAATAGGCAACAACATTGGACTTTGAATGCAAGTCAGACATAGTGTCTGATTAGGATCATTCCTCTCATATTTGGAGATGATGTCTCAGAGGGTGATAAACACTTGTATTTGATGTAGCTGCTTCTACATATTTTTAACAATATATTTTCCACATTCATCCATGGTGGAATGACGAAGTTGTTGATACATCTTATTAGCAGAGCATCATAGCTTATTCAGAGAGTTGTATCCTTCTAGGAATCTCATTCTAAAACATTACCACCTGATTCACTACCCTGAACGCAACAGGCAGTTTGGCCCATTGTTTAAGGTATGGACAGTGAAATATAAAGCGAACAATCTAAAAATGTGCACCAAGTAGCTATTGTCATGTAATAAAAAGGTATTGAGTCTAGTCCTGTTTCAAATGACATTTAAGGAAAAACTTCACCAAAAATTACATTAAACCTCATTGGTGTCATGATGTCATGACATTATGTCACCAGGGTCATAGTGCACTCCAAAATCATGAGCAAAAATTATAGACATTTTAATTTGCAAAAAGGAAATAATAATTACTACTTTTTCTGAAAATCAAATTGGTAGTGTTTACATGTAAATGTGGTCATGTTTCCAAGATCCCGCTGTTAGAAGTCCAACAATTTCGTTTAGTTTGAAATAAATGCAATTTTTTAACATCAGGAAACATCAGGCTGAATAGTCTGCACAGCTCCTGGCCAAGCCTTTTCCATCTCAAGACTGGACTACCACAATGCTCTGCTGGCCGGCCTTCCCTCTAGCATGATTAAGCCAGTGCAGATGGTCAGGTTTTCAATCAACCAAAAAGGGCCCACGTCACACCCCTCTTGATCTCTCTCCACTGACTACCTGTTACAGTAGCAACCCACATCAAATTCAAGGCTTTAACTTCAGTACAGCCGCTGAAACTATATCCCTTCTGTACCTTTTCTCTTTTTGTTTACTTTTTTTGCTTTTCTTACTTCTGCTCTAGCTTTCAGAACTACTCTAGCTTACTCTTGGAAATTGGTGATACTGCAGATATGTTTGGCTTTTGTATGACAAATTGTTTTGGATAAGAGTGTCTTCTAAATGACTAAATATTTATATAGATTTCTGCCATGTCAAAAGATCATGGAACATTTTACATCTTTAAGGCCTATTTGGTACACTTATTAAACCGTACATGGTTATTTGAAAATGTACCAAATGTCTTCTGATTATTTCACATGCTTAGACAAATGTCTGAGGTTATATATTTAGTTTGGTTGCATAGAAGTTTGTCCTCTTGTTCACCTTGTTCAGGCTCATGAGTTGTAATAACTTATGGTAAATGCAGTGTCAGATATGTAGCAAAATCCCCATGGTGTTCAGGATAAATAGAGGTCCACGACCATATTCCACAAACTGATTGTTATAACGTCTGTGACCTTGAAAGTGTTGATGGCTGATGGGATGTTCTGCATGGGAATGAACTATGGGATCTCCAGATCATGGTTTGCCCAGGGTCAGTGAAATCAAACCCAACTGCAGGTGCAGTAGGGAAACCATCCTACACCACACCGCAGCAAACAGTTTGGAGCAGGTCATGAGTATCCATGAGGCAGCAAAACTGGACTCAAACTGGTCTAATTTTTCTTCTTCATGTCCTTTCCATAAAGAGCAACAGGCTGTAGAGTGTGTTTTACTCAAAGATTGTGTAAAATAAGAGAACTAGAAATATTATAGTGGGATTCAGGAAGAAAAATAGGTGTAGCACTGCATGGGAGCCAGAGAACATGGAATAACATCTGAGGTCCCCGAAAAAGATTGAGTTGTGCTGTACATTCAGAGAGCCACACCTCACATTTCCTGTTACTCTGGCAGACCTTGGCTCTACGCCCTCATCGTATTTTCATTTCTTTTTCAACCTCTTCCTTCTACTCCAAACATCGGAGGAGACCTTCTTCAATTCCTCAGGTAAATAATTCATGCAGCTGAGCAAACAAAGCAGTGTGCCATATTGACCAGGCAGTCGAAGAAAGAAAGAGAGACAGAACGAGAGAGGAAACATGAGGATGAAGCTGGGAGGAGAGGTACCAGAGCAAATAATCTGAGAGGCTGTTAGGTTGATGTGGTCGACATACTTGATTATAGACCGTCTCGGGTGGCAGACATGGTTCTGATGATAAAACAACAAGTGCCAGAATGCCAGAAGACTATCAGAGTTTTCCTGCAAGATGGAAGAGACTTCAGGCTTCCAAATGCGACAAGCCATGGGCAGAGTGGTTACTTAATACTGGGCTTCCCTTTTAGGGTTGGCTTGCCAAGCAAAGCTACATGCTGGCAAATTGGGTAAAGGGAGAAATGGTGAGGGCAAAATGAAAGGTTGAGTTTTCAAGTCAGACAAACATCCTCTATAGAGCTTCATTTGGTGTAAGACTTAAGATAAAAACAAGTGAAAACAGTAAAACTAATATTATAAAACAAAGTTCTGTCTCTAAATTTTGGTTGGAAAAAACATATTTTAAGCCATAATAAAAAATAAAAAAGCTGATGTATTCACACCTGTGACCGTACTTAAGTTACATTTTATATTACACAACAGTAAGTTCCTTTTTGGATAGTTATTTTTGAAATTATATTTGCTGGCTGGGGGTGTGCAGCAAAGCCATTATCTGTATCTGCATTTGTTCCTATTGCAAAATGATCTGTATTCAGATAGAACCTGAAGTGCATCAAAACTAAATGAAAAACTCTAATTTTTAAATGTTACTACATTTATAGTTTCTAAAATGAAAATATGCCTTGCATATGCCTATTAATAATTATAGCCTAATAGTAATTATATAATAATAATAATAATAATAATAAATACATTCTTATTTTGTTCTTACCAGATGAAGCTGAATATGTAGGCTACATTATCTGTGGAATATGTTGTTAACTGAAAACAGAATTTTCATTTATGTCTGTGCATGACATAAACAACAAAATAGAGACCGCAGCCATCTGATTTGAAATCACACTGTGTGCATTTTCTTTCACAAGATTTACATTTTAGTAATATTGGCTTCACACTTGACTTACTGTATAAATTTGTTTTAATTTTGGATGTTTATTTAAAATGACAATTTATCCTTGTGCTTCTTGGATAATCAGTCAAACTAATATTTTTTCCATTATTCGGATGAATTTGTTGTTCGCATTGAAGTAATTTTTGATGCTCTTCAGACTAGGGTATTGGGCTCCGGGCATATCCCTATTGCTGGTGGTGGGGTTATTAATAATGTTAAACTATCCAATTGTACGCTGTTGCTGATATTAGACGTTTTAAAAACACATATGAAGCAATCATGACTATGCAAACTTAGCAAAGAGTCAACAGCTACCAGAGAACAGATGTAGCACGTTAAAGAAATGTAGTTTTCAGTCACCCTCATATAACAAGGTAATATTTAACTTAAACTGTCTGGTTTTGCCTACATTCATTTTTTGCCTTTTTTGTTGGTGATATGAAGCAGATAAAAGTGTGTAAAGACAAAATCTGGTAACTCTTTTATTAATTATGAAGGATTCATTATCACTCAACGAATGAGATGCTAGAAGTCCAGAATTTAGATTTAAAGGAATAACTAGGGCTGGGTACGGTTAAAAAAAATTTGATACCGATACCTTGACTTCGATACCGGTTCCTAAACGCTACTTTTTCCGATACCAATTTTATGAAATCTGTTTTAACAAGATTACAAACATTACACATTATCTAAAAAAAACTTTGGTTTTATTTTTTCAGTTTGTTGACTTTTTTTTACAGACTCAAAAACTCATCTCCTGAGCCTTCTGGTCTCCTCATGTCAGGGGCGGCAGGGGCAGAGGCTATAACATTAATGTGAAGAGGAAAAAAAACAAACAAGAGAGCTAAACTGTTAATTCAGCCAACCTTAAGGATAAATACGGTTTAACAAGATAACTAGATTAATGTATGTTAAACTTGATCAGTTGCTGTCAACATTAAAGCATTTTCAGCATTGATTTATCTAGCTATCTATAGCCATACATCCAGTTTATAGGACTATGTCACCGCGCACAGAAACGTTCATTTAACATGTACACAAGCATGTACCACTACAAGATAGCCGATTTTGTTTGTTGGTTTGTTTGCTAAACGTTAACCTTACCTGTCGGTGTCCCAGTCAATGCGCCGCTGCATTCATCAGTAGTTTTGAAGGAAGCTCTGTGGCAGGACGCTGAGAGGATGACTGCACCAGCTCGGCCTTCTTGCAGTCGAAGACGGAGCAACTTTCTTATGGCGTTAAATGTTGGACAAAACAGTGCAAGCACATAAAAAACGTGCAAGTGAATTACAACAGTGTGAGCACCATGACAAAGCTCGCACATTAAATGTAAACCTGCAGAACTTGCAAATCCCAAACTCGAGCACAAAAAATATAATTGTGCACACAAATTAACAAGTCGCTAGCAGAAATAACTCATGACAGGTCCCACGCGTGCGTGCAGATCTGAACACACGCAAGTTATTTTCTGCACATGCATGCAGATCTGAAGTCAAAGACGGAGCAACTTTCAGCTCTTAAGATTATTCCGTGCACTGTCAAGTGCTTCACCAGTCGTGTTGCCAGTCTTGGCAGCGATTATCTTGTCGCAAATATTGCATTGCGTGCTGTTGGCATCGAGCCTGGTGAAATGTAGCCACACTTTTTATCTTTTCCACATCTTTTACATCTATGGGGGTTGAGACGCATACACACTACTGCCTCATGTGTGAGCCGCATCTCTGGGCGTAACTGGCGTAAACTAGTGTTTTTCCTTGATGCCTAAACACAGCCAATCACTGGCACTTTTAGATTTGGGCACACCTAGCATGCTACATACTTATCACTGACGTTGATGAGATTAACCCCTTAGGTATCAAAATTTGGTACCGAACGACAATACATTTTTCGATATTCGATTGTTTAGAGGCAATTCAGTCAGTGCCTAAAATGTATCGAACTTGATACACAGCCTGGCCCCCCTAGTTACTGTGGTCTAGAACCGCCTCTGGTTCTGAGAGTTTTTCCACTGAATCTATTCTCCTCCCCAGAACCACATGTTTAGATATTCTTCAAGAGGATTGTGTGTCTAATTGTGCAGCAACAGCATGTTATACATTACATGTGCAACACAGCATGTCTGTGTATACTCTAGCTGTAGAAAGTCTTCGTACTTGATCTGCAGCAGCAGAAGCTGTGAATCTAGTCTACAGAGCTGGTCCGCCAAGACCAAATCCTAACAATTGCCACGTATAATGCCCTAAATTTAATCTGAGCTTTGTCGTGACTAAAATAGCATTGCACAGCACAGTGCATATAAATGTTTAGCACTAGTGCAAAGAAACCTGCACTGGCTAATTAACTTATAAAAGAGTCTGCTAAATAATTTTGCCAAATGAATAAAAAGCCCAGAAAGTGTACAGACAGATGTAGATGACAAAATTAGGAACTTAAATGCAATTTTCAGCCTCCAAACTTTTACTATTTAGTTTTTCAGTTATCTATAATTACTTTCTTGAAATCCTAGCCTTATACTTCGCCATTGCCCACTTTTTTGTCCAGCTGTGCAGGATGATACAGTGAAGCCCTACAAGTAGGCTGATGTGAATTGTGCCTTGATCCAAGCAGTCTCCCTCCCCCTGGAGGAAGACAGTTCTTTTAACTTAGCATGGTGTCTTTCTAGCCAGGACAAGTGTTAGGAAACATGTAATCATATATTATCTCTGGGAGATCTCACCTTAAACCGCAAAAGGGAAAATGCTGATTTTGTGCATGTGTGTATTAGGCTTGCGCTGTATACCAGTACTAACAACATATCGCTGTTACATATCAGCCGCATTGGCTGAGTTATTCAACTTAAAAGGAGGGTCTCATTGCAATTATGGGAAGAGGGTATTAAACAATATTTAGAGTGACATTAGGCTCTGCAAATTTATACAAATGTCTCTCGTGGGTGAAGTAAGCAATACGATCACTTTAAAATACCCCACAGTAATTGAGAGTCCAATTGCAATATGGTGTGCAAAAGTGTTCCTCCATGTATATACAATATAAAGGGATAATCAAAAGTGTCATGAAAATCCAGGAAAGGTGTGTAGTCCAGAAGAGATTAAAATCCACTAGTCTTGCTCCACAGTCCAGGACAGGCAATGATCATTGACCAAACACTCTGCAAATATGGTGTGCAATGCTGCTGCTTTATATACATAATGAGGTGTCTAACACTTCCCTCTTCCTGTCACATGAACTCCAGTGACAGCAAGTAAAACAGTTTAAAAGACATTTCATATACATTAAAAGCAGGAGTAAAAACAGCCCTTAAGAACATGTAAAAACAAAATATACATATCTAATGTATTTTCTTAATACATAGACATAGAGAATGTTAAAACATGTCCTTTTTGTGGCTATACTACATAGACCCCCCTACCCAGCTTCCGGCATCTGAGGAAGAAAAAACACACATATTTTGGTCCATAGTGTATAGAAAAAAAATGTCTACAATTGCTGTTAAATAATAATATGTCCATCCACTGTGGCAATAGTATTGAAGATGATGTAGAGGAGACCTTGGAAATCAGAGGGTCTCCACACCAGTGTGGATAGCCCAGGGTAGACAGCGCTTCACCTCCTTGGATCAAATAATACTGAGCTTTACTGGTGTGACGTTGCAGCTCAGGGTCTTGCCTCTTGTTTGCCTTTGAGGTCAGTCTTTTCTTGGTGGAATGGAGAGTAGCTGGAGATGATGGTGAGTGGAGCATATAACCCGGTGGAGATGGTTCTGCCTTTTCCCTCTTACATCACTGTGCCTTACAACAAACCCTCTCCTTCATTCCACACAACCGCCTCAGAACAAACCACCATACATCCTTTCGTAATGACAGTCACCAAGCAACCTCCAGGACCTTTAAGAGAGTCTTCAATGGTCCATGATGGCTCTCATAATATAGTATTACATGATGGTGTTATTAGTATTATTATCTATAAGCAATATCACAAAAGCTGAATACCAGCACTGAATGTGCATGTTGTGATTCAGCTATCTCAGCCTCGGGTAATCAGATTGATTCATTTTTTTTTTTTTTCATTAATAATGTAAATCTTTGTTTTTTACCACCAATAATTATATATAAACTATTACATTTTAATTTGATCAAATCTGTATTTCCTTAAACACAATTTGATCATAACATTTAATTAAAACATTTAAAATGGAATACAGACAAATGAAAACAGAAAAGGCATAATTATATGTTATGCCTTAGGCATACTTTATGTAGTTCTTTTTGTCAATCATTTTCTGTGTAATTTCATAAAAAATATTAGCTTTAGTTAGTCTCAGTTAGTACCAATACTGAGATAAAAGGGCTGGTATCGTACCGAAGCCAAAATTTGGTATCGAAGCAACCCTAGTGTGTATGTGTGTGGTGTGGTGTGCTGGTAAAGTTAATATGAGTAATAATACACATTTCAAGTAAGTGGAATATTTCCAAATATTTCAATTCACAGCTGTATTTCTAAAGTAAGATTTTAATAAAAATACAACAAATTTCAAGTCAAATGTTAAAATATGAAATATTTCCAACTACGTAGAGAACACAGCCTCCATAAATAATGCACATATAAGATTCTAAACCAATATCTGATCCCAAATATTGCACAGTAAATTTAGCAATTTCCAATACAGCAATGTCAACTGTAGCCTGCAAGTGTTTGCATTTGTGTGTTGCAACCAAAGCATGTGGTAGCCTGGTCCCTTCTTACACCAGTGTAATCTCTTGGCAAGAAGCCAAAGGCCAGCCGCGGGTTACTGTCTGCTCGATCCTCCTGCGAGATACCTCTGATTTAATCAATCTCTATTGTATCTCCATCCAAGATCAATCTCCCTCTTCTGGAGTAGCCCAGCTTGGGATGCATGGTTAAAATGCAGGAATGCCCCATGTGCACTAAGCATGTAAACAGCCAATTTTAGACAAGGAGGCCGCAAATCTGATGCATTCTTTGTGAATGATACAATACACGGCTGAAAATATATGGACATTTGAAAATGAGTCCATAGCCCTGCTGTAAAGGCCAACTTAGTCCAGCATGAATTTTCAGGCTGGTTGCTGGTTAGTGCAAGTTTGGTGATAGTCTAGATGGTGTACAAGCATAGCCATGCTGTTCACTTGCAAGTATTTCTGCTGAAGCTGGTGAAGACTAAGGAAGTCTCTGGTTAAGCTATGTAGTTAAGAAACCTGGTCGAGGCAAGACTGATCACACTTTGAATTTAGTAACAGAAGTTCAAAAAATTCTGCTTCTGAAATTCATCTGTGTTTATCGTAATTTGAACCACTGACCCCAGTAGCCAAAGCTGGAGTGTTGTTGAGGCGAAAGGTATCCAATGGGGTTTAAGTCTGGGCTGTGTTTAAGGCAAGTTTCTTCACACCAGAAACCGTAAATTTTTATGGAAAGCATTCCCTCTATCATCCTGTTTTAAAGAATGTCATCCATGTTTGCACCAAGTTTGCACTGTTTTACCTCACTGCTGAAATCAAGCTAGATCCATTTCTTCTCTCACAGATGTTCAGTCTAAAGTATGTTTGAGTGTAACAGGCTCCTCTTGTTATAATCATATTTGATGAGTTGCTTTCCTGTGTTTTTACTGGGTGGAGAGTCTACTTGCTTTTACCCTGCAGAGTTACCGCCACCTGTGCAAATAAAGCCATGTATATAGAGTGCTTTAAGAGTCCTGTAAGTGGCCAGGGTAGCATGGTTCATCTATTGCCAGCCTTAAGGAAACCAACTTTCCCCTCCTCTTCTCTTATTTAGTCTTTAGTTAGAGTACATGGTTCTGCCTTAAATTATTTAAAGGGAAATAATTTAATAGTATAGATTTCACAAGCATATCGTTGCTCTGTAATTGGTGTATTGAATTGAGTGCACCAACCAAATTTATATTATAATGCAATGACATTCATTTAATTTTGGGGTCATCTTAAAGAAGAATGGTTATAAGTTATGACCAACTAAATTCGTTCTTCTTCTGTTTCATGAATTAAGCCATTATTCCCTCCCGAATCAGATAGGTCATTTGGATTTTGGTGCACAATACTGGTGTCTATGATGAAAAGACTTCTGCCGGGTTCATTTTCATTGACGTGTTTTTCCATCATTATTCCTTTGAGGATAAAGTTGGTTGGTAGAGAACACAAACATTGCCTTGAATAGTCATCACATAAGCAGAGGAAGAAAGGCTTTCTTTGCAAGCGAAGCAGGGGATAAAACAGAGCAGCCCCAAAGAGAAGAGACTTGATTATCTTAATGGAATAGTTGTGTCACAAATTTTCTGGGCCTTGGGCCAAGTCAACCTACAAACAATATCCAGAAACAATGTGAGCAGGTCGGATCATCCATGCAAGACTGTCTGGTGTGTAACAATCATGAAGCGAGATTTGAGCCCCACAACTCTCGTACCCTCTCAATTGAGTTTGAAAATGATATTATTTCAATGACGGACTTTTTATTTGTTTCTTTTTTTGGTGCATAAATTTATATATTTGTTTTATATATTCAAGTTTCCTTGAAAATGTGTTTGAAAACTTTTAGAAAATTAATGATTAATTTGTTTATAATCTTATGTCTTCAAGGTGCAAAGAAAGCGTTATAATACTTTTTACTTGATGGTCACACCACAACAATTTTAAAGTTTACATTTTGTTTTCTTTTTTAGAAAATGCTGTAAAGTTCTTCATAAATGTATGAAACAAAACTGGACAAAGTTTAAATTTCTGAGAACATGACACAATTGTAACTTAAACTAGACTTTTAAAAGATTTATCATTTTAACATTTTATTTTTCAATGGCACATTACCCCTGAATTGGGAGGAGACATAAACTTTCAACATTCCAAAGGAATGTATGGTTTGTGTAGTGAATGAGCACATACATGCACGTTCTACACTGATTATGCTTCATAAGCCGACAACACGTGTGGTTATGTAAACACAATAAATGGTGTTCCTTTATTGGTGTAAGGTCATAAACGGCGTAAAGCGACTGACGTGCGTAGATTTTTGCACATTATGCCAATTTCACATTACATTACACCTTATCCGGTGTTCTTACCGGCTCATCCAAAGTGTGCATGTGTTGAGCGTATAGCTCAAATTGAGAAAAAGCTGATTTCTTGCTTTGTCAGGTTGTTCAAATAAGCTGATTTCAGAGAGTAATAAGCATATTGGTGTGCATGTAAACACGCTCAATTATTATTATTTATATTTCTCAGGTTTTATTCATATATTTTAATATTTTTATATTTTCTACTGTGTTATTGCTTGCTGTTTTCAACACAAATATTTAAATATATCAGTAACTATTTGACGCACATTCTTCATTTTTACAAAGAGAAATTAGTTTGTATTTGATCAAATTTCCATTATCATCATCATCATGTTGACCAACATATATTATGGTGTCCAAATAAAAGTTCCCCAAGAAATGTGAAAGAATGAACCTGGCTTCCTCCATGTTTTCTCTCCATCAATTCAACAAAACTTTAACTTCACATATTTGCAATTATGACTTTGTAAGTGAGAAGTAGGATAAATCTGATCACTCCAGGTTCACTTGGATTGGATAACTACCACACTACAGCTGAGAAATAGTTAAACACTTTCAGCATTTTTGTTGATCACTGAGACTCTGTCGCTCTCTCTTACTGTCACTCTCTCTCACACACACAAACACACACACACACACACACACACACACACACACACACACACACACACACACACACACACACACACACACACACACACACACACACACACACACACATATGTTGGCGAAACATGTTGGTCTACCTATCATTATGAGGACTTTCCAAAGACATTTGATTTTTATACTGTACAAACTATAGATCCTATTCCCTAAACCTGTGTGGTAGTGGTAGAACCAAACGTAGAGTGGTGGTGGTGTAGTTATGTGTAAAGCACATAACTGTTAATCAGAAGGTCACTGGATCCAAAATTGTGCTAATTTTGTTAAAAAACCGACTTTTGAGGCACATGGACATCGGAGCAACCAGTGTTAGTGTCTACCATCGCAGACACTGCTCAAATATAGGATTCATGCAACAACCAAGCTGCATGATGACCTACAGGAGGCGCAACGTGTACTCTGCTTGCTGCGTAGACCAGGCCTCCAGTTCTCGGTGTCGTCTGATGCCGGTGGCCAGGGTAGAGGACATCATAAGCGGTGTGCGAGAAAGCAGAAGCACGGCAAGAGGGCGGGGGTCCATGCTAGGCTAAAAACAAACCCTAGCTGGCAGGCTCTCCCGTCTATCCTGCTCTCAAATGTTTGCTCCCTGGACAATAAACTGGACTATGTCTGACTCCAGCAGGCTACATAGAGTAAGTTTAGAGACTGCTGCATCTTTGTTTTCATGGAGATGTGGCTCAGCGACAGAGTTCCGGACGCTGCCATTCAGCTAGATGGGCTCGCCTCGTTTCGTGCTGACAGAAATGCAGCTCTCTCTGGTAAGACTCATGGTGGTGGCTTGTGCATTTACATCAAGGAATGGTGCAAGAACTCTATGCTAGTCTCTAGCTACTGCTCATCCCTGGTGGAGCTTGTGACTGTTAGATGCAGACCTTATTATTTACCACGGGAATTCACCACTGTTATCATAACCGGAGTTTACATTCCTCCCAGCACTAACGCTAAGGAAGCACTCTGTGAACTGTATGGGGCTATGAGCGAACTGCAGAACGCCCACCCCGATGGACTGTTTATTGTTGCCAGAGATTTCAACCATGCAAATCTCAAGATAGTGCTCCCTAGATTCCATCAGTATGTGGACTTTGCAACGAGAGGGGCGAACGTGATCTTGTTTACACAAACATCCCAGGCGTGTACCGGGCAGAGCCCCGCCCCCACCTCGGCTACTCAGACCACATCTCTGTTATGCTAATACCAGCATACAGACCGCTCGTCAGATGCACAAAACCGCTTCAGAAGCAAGTGAAAACCTGGCCAGCAGGAGCCATCTCTGCTCTTCAGGACTGTTTTGAGTGTACTGACTGGCACATGTTCAGGGAGGCTGCAACATATGGCGATTCTACAAACTTGGAGGAATACACAGCATCAGTGAGCAGCTACATCAGCAAGTGCATTGATGATGTCACTTTCTCCAAGACCATCACCACACGCTGAGGACCCGAGACTCCGCTTTCAGAGCAGGTGACAAGGCAGCCCTAAGAACAGCAAGGGCCAAACTGTCCCGGGCCATCAGAGAGGCAAAGCACGCACACGCCCAGAGAATCCACAGTCACTTCCAGGGCAGCGGTGGCAGGGCATCCAAGCCATCACCAACTACAGGACAACATCAGTTGCCTGTGACAACAATGCCTCCCTTCCAGGTGCGCTGAACGACTTCTCAGTTTGAAGTTCAGAATGACGTGGTGGCGAGGAAGACCACCCCCCCTCCCAACGACCAGGTACTCTGTCTTACCACGGCGGATGTGAGGAAAACTCTATGTAGAGTCAACCCACGGAAGGCTTCTGGACCAGACAGCATTCCTGGCAGAGTGCTCAGATGATGTGCAGACCAGCTGGTAGATGTTCTTACCGACATCTTCAACATCTCTCTGAGCAGCACCGTCGTTCCAATGTGCTTCAAGGCCACCACCATCGTCCCCATGCCAAAAAAGTCTTCAGTGTCCTACCTCAATGACTACCGTCCTGTCGCACTCACACCAATCATCATGAAGTGCTTTGAGAGGCTCGTCATGAGGCACATTAAGACCCAGCTGCCCCCCTCACTAGACCCACTGCTGTTCGCGTATCGTCCAAACTGTTCAACAGACAATGCCATCACCACCACCCTCCATCTGGCCCTCACCCACCTAGATAAAAAGCACTCATACGTTTGAATGCTGTTCATAGACTTCAGCTCAACATTCAACACAATCATTCCCCAGCACCTGAACCTGCTGGGCCTGGACACTTCCCTCTGCAACTGGATCCTGGACTTCCTGACTGGGAGACATCAGTCAGTCCGGATCGGGAACAGCATCTCCACCACCTCCACCACACTGAGCACTGGGGCCCCCCAGGGCTGTGTGCTCAGTCCACTACTGTTCACTCTGCTGACTCACGACTGTGCAGAAATGCACAGCTCGAATCACACCATCAAGTCCGCCGATGACACAACCGTGATGGGTCTCATCAGCAAGAACGACAAGTCAGCATACAGAGAGGAGGTGCAGCGGCTAACGGACTGGTGTATAGCCAACATCCTGTCCCTGAATGTCGACAAAACAAAAGAGATGGTTGTTGACTTTAGGAGAGCACAAGGTGAACACTCTCTGCTGAAAATTGACGGCTCCTCTGTGGAGATCGTCAAGAGCACCAAATTCCTTGGTGTTCACCTGGTGACAAGGCCTCACCTGGTCTCTCAACACCAGCTCTATTACCAAGAAATCACAGCAGCGTCTCTACTTTCTTCGAAGGCTGAAGAAAGCACATCTTCCACCCCCCATCCTCACTACATTCTATAGAGGGACTATTGAGAGCATCCTGAGCAGCTGCATTACTGCCTGGTTTGGGACTTGCACCATTTCGGAACGCAAAGCCCTGCAGAGGATAGTGAGGACAGCTGAGAAGATCTTCGGGGTCTCTCTTCCCTCCATTAAAGACATTTACAAAAAAACACTGCATCCGCAAAGCCACCAGCATTGTGGACGACCCCACACACCACTCACACAAACTCTTCACTCACCTGCCGTCTGGCAAGAGGTACCGAAGCATTTGGGCCCTCATGGCCAGACTGTGTAACCGCTTCTTCCCCCAAGCCATCAGACTCCTCAATACTCAGAGACTGGTTTGACACACACACACACACACACACACACACACACACGCACGTCCTGAGTTGCACTTTAATTACTGTCACTTTATAACTGTCTGCTACCTCAATAACTGCTATGTGCATAGAACACTATATCATAGTATGTTATGTTTACATTTAGCATTTTTAGAAACTGTCATCTTTTTGAACTACTGTGTACTGGTCTCTCACTGTGCCTATTGTCCTGTTCATTGTTAGTAATTTATTGTACTGTCCCGTTCTTTTTGCACACGTTTGCACGTGCACTTTATATAGGTATTTTATTTAGTCTGTGTAGTGTCATGTGGTTCTGTGTTTGTCCTATGTTCTTTTATGTAGCACCATGGTCCTGGAGGAATGTTGTCTCGTTTTGCTGTGTAATGTACTAACTATGGTTGAAAAGGACACTTGACTTGACTTGGTTCGATCCCCAAGGCCACCACAATTGTGTCCTTGAGCAAGGCACTTAACTCCAGGTTGCTCTGTGGGGATTGTCCCTGTAATAAGTGTACTGTAAGTCACTTTGGATAAAAGCATCTGCCAAATGCATAAATGGAAATGTAAACCTACCACTAAAACTAACCCTCACAGAAAATGTTCAGAATTTTTAAATTTTCAAAAAACATAATTTAGTATGATTTATAAGCTGTTATCCTCATTGAGACCGACAAAATGTCCCCACAACATCCAAAATTTCGGGTTTTACTATCCTTACATTTGTTCCCCATAAAGTGATAAATACACACACACACACACACACACACACACACACACACACACACAGACAAACACACACACACACACGCACACATTCTTGTTACTCCAATGACTTGTTAGAAACAGCCCACGATGTCGTAAATAGTTCTAAAGTAATGCTTTTGATTTAGAAATGGAGATTTGGGTGCATCTTTTGAAATAGTAATGGCAGATCCTGATTCATTGTGTAAGAAAATAGTTCCACACACAAGAGTGTTTTTGGGACAGTTCGTGTTTTTGTTTTTCTTACTTATTAATTTGCCAGACTGTTGACTGTTGAACTGTTGTATAAAAGTTTTATCACAATTGTTCAATAATAATGCTTTACAAGTTAAAGGGTAATTTCACTCAAAAATTACATTTCTCTCATCGTTTACTCACCCTCATGACACCCCAGATTGTGATTTTCTTTCTTTTGCGGAACACAAATTATGATTTTTAGAAGAATATCTCAGCTCTGTAAGTCCACACAATGCAAGTGAATGGGTGGCAACATTTTGAAGCTCCAAAAATCACAAAAGGCAGTATAAAAGTGATCCATATTCGATATTCGATCCATATCCAATCCGACTCCAGTGGTTTAATTCATATATTCAGAAATGATATAATATGATCCCTTTAAGGAAACAATTTGCATACATTTCTTTTAAAGTTGATATAACTTAAATCTTTGTAGAGTTTCTTAATATAAATGGCTACTAATTGCAGTAATGGAAAAAAAATGTGGGTTTTCTAAAATGAAGATTTCTATACATTTTAAGCACAGTCAAGGCATTTGCTACATGAATTCAACTCAAGAAAAGCCATGCTATTTGTTGACTTAAATTTTATGTTCAATGAACACCACTTTTTACAGCGTGCTAACAATGTAAACTAGTAAACCCCTTAAAAAATCACTATATTTTGTAAACAATTCCACAAAAATGTGTGCAAATGTTTGGAAAAGTATTGTGACTTGGCTGGCCTAAAATCAAATTCCTTTTAAATGACACCCAGCAGCAAATGGTAGAAATGTGTGCAGGTCAGAGAGATCAGGGTGCAGGCATCTGGCATGGCAGGTGTGGCTGTGGAGCTGCAGAGAGATTGATGAGCTGTTTGTAAAATATTTTCTGCTTGTCATGATGGCATGTGTTTCTGAGGTCCTGTTTGAAATAGTGCATTTAAAGGATGAAGAACATCTACTGTACCTTCATTGAGTTCAGTCTGCACTTTTTTTCCCATTTACATTGTGTTTGCCATAGATAGCCAATGTTTGTTCAGAGCGGTGGTTCTCAACAGATGCGCATTCCTCTTCTGTACCGTGCTGTGGACCGATGTCTGATTCAAAGAAATCACGTAATATGGAATCAACTGCTTACCGTTTCTTAGATCCACTGATATTCAGTAGTGATTTTGCTTAGGTTTAAAAAAAAAAAAAAGCTGTATACACAAAGGGGTTTTGAATCTGGAATCACTTGCATCCAACGTGACATCAACATAGATCAAAATATCATAGCCTACAATTCAAGATCAAAAGACCACCTGACCAACACTCAGTAAAATGTGTGACATCATCAATTTTAGGGTTCCCCCACCTCCAAAATCCCAGTTTAACCCCTGGTTGCGACTTAACGATGGGTCGTAGGTCTGTTCTGATAGGTTCGTGAACCGCAACACAATGCTAACTAATCATATAATTGTGCAGGATAACAAATTAATTAGGATTATCAATGTGGCAGCAGGGGAGTTGTCAAGTACCCATCCGTAGAGAAAGCAGAAAGGGCAGTTACACCTGAGCTAAATTATGACTAACACCTGTCTCTAATTCCAGTGAGCACAGGAAGAACAGATAAAACCACCCACGCCACTAGCAGAAGGCAGCAAGAGTCTGGGTCCTGAAGAGTTATTATTGTGAACCTGACGAGATATTATTGTGAACCTGAAGATTTATTATTGAGAAACTGAAGAGCTATTATTGTACAGCTGTAAGCACTGCAGTGTATTCATTAAAAATCCTTACCTGTGAGTGGACCAACTTGCCTTCTGTGCCCTCAATATCATGCAACCGTCACACTGGTGCCAAAACCCGGGATCAAAGTACGCTCCATGGAGTCCTCCTAGTTGGCTGAGTTCCTCTAGTCCCTTGCCAGTTTGCACCAGACGAACCAACAATCCCTGCTTGAGCTGCGCCAAGACCAGGACCGAAGGTTCTTCGAGATCCTGCAGGCAAGCAGAGGACCGGCACGCGATCCGGAGCCTCCTTGGCCAGGAGAGAGCCCCGGCCGTGACCCTGGTCAGCCAGCTGCCCCCCCGAGGCCTTTCTCGACCTGTTTGAAAAATCAGCAGAGATCTGGTGCTGGCTGTGTGTCCAGTGGGTGGTCAGGCTCCTCCCATTATTGTCCGGGGAAGCCCGGCTTGCTGCCCAACAGTTGCCGGCGGCTTACCTTCTGGAATATGCTGATTTTGGGGACTAATTGGCCTGAATTTAGAAATATATTAAAGGTTCACAATTTCCCGAAGGGGATTTTCCTTTGGAGCAGTCGCGAGATGAAACCCTCAAGCACGCCTTTGACTAAGTGAGAGTAATCGATGGTCAACAACTCTGGCCGAATGTCGCACTTTCATATCCTTATTTTGCAATAATAAATGACCATTTGTATAGAGTGATGCAGGACACTCAAACAAAGGAAGATTACAACCCAGCTTTTAATACCGTGGAGCAGCCAGGAAATGGTGTTCCAGGTGGTTCACTGTACTGCTTAATAGCCCATTTTTATTGGCCGATCATTGGCGGGGATGTCCGCAGGTGGTGTGTGGTATGCTGTGAATGACATCCTCCCATGTGGGGATTACGAAAGAAATTCTAACCGATCAGGGCACAACTTTTATGTCACGGACACTATGCAAGCTTTATGAATTATTGGGCATTAAGGCAATTCGCACCAGCGTTTACCATCCCCAGACAGATTGTCTGGTGGAGTGATTAAATAAAACCCTCAAAAATATGATTCGTAAATTCGTGCACGAGGATGTTAAAAATTGTAATAAATGGCTCGAAGCCCCTTTTATTTGCAGTATGAGAGGTCCCGCAAGCCTCTACTTTTCAGGGTGGCACCTGCGCGGGGTGCTTGATATCATCCGCGAAGCTTGGGAGGAGGGACCTCCAGATAGCAAGAATGAAATTCAGTATGTTTTTGATCTTAGAGCAAAACTCCACACCTTGGGGCAACTAACACAAGAGAATTTGCTCGAAGCTCAAGAACGACAGAGCCGACTGTATAACAGGGAACTCGGCTGTGGGAATTTGCACCGGGATATAAGGTACTCATATTACTCCCCATATCGAGTTCTAAATTACTCGTTAAGTGGCAAAGACCCTTTGAGGTCACACAACGAGTGGGGGATCTCAATTATGAGGTGAAGCGAACCGATAGAGGGGTCGCACGTCAAATATATCACCTCAACCTCCTGAAGTTATGGAGGGAGGCGTTCCCTGTGAAATTGGCTACGGTACTTCCGGAGAGGGCGGAGCTTGGCCCGGAGTTAAACACAAACACATACAGGGCAGCTGCCTGTAATTCTCTCTCTCTCTCGAACTGTCGTCCTCGGCCGCCTTTATCAATCGCACACCCCCATCAGGCTGATTGGGGGAGCAGGTGTGCGCTGTTCCAGCCCGGCCATGTCCTCTTCCACTCTACACTCCTCCTGGAATTGCCTCTGTCTGGGGAGACCCCGGCATGATATAAGATTTAAGAATAAAATTAAAAGAAAAGAAAACCAGTGAAACTCCATAAAGTGTAATTGCTCATTTGTAACATGACTCAGTGTAGTGTGCCTGCTGCCTGGACTCTTTTTGGCAAGTGGTACGAAGCCAAGGCTCCCAACATTCCTTGGCTTAGTTTCCAATATCAACCATGTAATTTGCAGTGACCTTGAGCCGTATTCACCTTTCTCTCCTGTGTATTGCTGTGAATTCAAACCAAACCATCATCAACAAACTTTCTTCAGTGAGCCCAATGTTTACATCAGATCTAAAGAAATAAAAAATAAAAAAGCTGTCTTTATGCTCTTTTAATGCTCACAGCAAGCAAGGTTTTGTCTTCTACAGCAGAAATTCCCAAACAGGGGTGCAAGAACCCCAGGTGATACAGAAACAGGTTCAAGGGGGAATGTGAAAAGAATTGGATTTTGCTATGTTGAGCATTATCTGTATGACAGATTTTCAGATTAAATTGAACAATCTCAATATCCTTAAAATATCAAGATCAGTCTTTTAATATGTGAAGCACCAAGATCCTTGTGAGTTGATAGAATTTTGTAATCTTTTATTTCATGAGTATCCAAAGACAATCTATCTGTAATTGATAATGTCTCTTTTACTATTCTTTCAGTTCATTATAGTCAGTAGTTGATAAAAAGACAAAACACCCAACTGCCTTTTTCTTAAAGAGACTGTACTTAATCTACTTATCAGTGTAAATAGTACAAATTGTGCATGAAAACACTTCTTCAATATGGGTGAATTTGTTTTCACTGAATGGAAAAAAGAGCAGTGTTATAATTTTTCAAAATGTATTTTCTTGAGCTCCACAGCAGAAAGTACAGCATACAGGTTTAGAATGACACAATGGTGAGAAAATTACAGAATAATTTTAATTTTACTAACCTTTTAAGGGTCACTCATAAGATTTAATTCAGGTGAATGAAATTGACTGTAAACAAAAATTACTTAAACAACATCTTCAAAAACATCCATGGGTGATTCTTTGGAGGGGTTGATTTTTGATTAAAACAGATTTAAATGTTTTCTTTTTGTTTTACGAAGGTCACATTAAAACTGATTTAAAGACTTTTTACCAGGCCTTCAGTTTGCATTTTTGGTACTTTTAGGCTTCTCCCATATCCAGAATTTCAATGGAAATTATATTTTTCAAAACAAATTTATTTGGCTTCATTAACCATCAAGCTGCGATTTTGATAAATTATGAACGAAGTGTGCAAATATTATTTTATTGTGTGTATTTAGGAGACATACAATGTTAATTGTGACATTAGCCTTAACAAGACAAAGGAGTCTGTCATTTTATCTAAAAAATATATTTTTTTAAATTAATGGGAATGTTCTTGACCTAAAATAAGGACACAAGAAACATAAATCTCATGTGATGCATACACATTGTAAGAAGACAAATTAAATAAACTAGTGAGTTACTAGTTTTATGTAACCAGTTTTTTGTAACAAGACTTTTCTAGATCAATTTCTAGACGTCCACAGTGCTAAACGTGTCTGTAAAACACTACATTTCAGATGTTCTTGCAGGGTTTGGATGCACAACGCCTGCCTGAGTGAAGGTCATAAGGGACTGCTTGCTTCAAGGACAGTGGGAACTGGTGAGTTGGCATCGAATCATGGGATAGCTCATGTGGGCTGAGCTGTACGCTTTGGAACTGGTCCAGATACAGATGTTTTTGAAGGCAAGAAAGAGCATAATGATTTTTGGAGTACACCAACACTGAGTATATGAGTGTTTCTTCAACTTTGGGCACTTTTAGCACTGTGGATTTTCTAGGAAGTGAAGTTATTTTTTTTTTTTTACATCAACATTTTTCACACTTTAGGTTTTGGTCTGCTAAACAGTGTGGTTGCTTCACTTGAGTTTTTTTTTTTTTAGAAAGTCATGAAAAGTTTTATGTATTTCATAAAAAGCTGTACGAATTACAGGAAAAATTGACGTTTTTGGAGACCAGGCATTCTGTATAAACTGGTGAATTTAAATACACGTTGCAGAAATAATACTAGCAAGTAGAAGTAAATATTTTAGAAATATTGTTGAAGGGTTGGCACTCCTAAGAACATGTCATTTTAATTTATATTCTTTGCTATTCACTTTGAGGAAAAACGTTAGGGTTACTGATGTAACCTCCATTCCCTGATGGAGGGAACGAGAAGTTGTGTCGATGAGTTGACACTAGGGGTTCACCCTTGGGAGCCCAGACATCTCTGATCTTTGAAAAAGGCTAATGAGAATTGGCGTGTTTAATTTGCATGCCATTCCCCTGGACATACGGGTATAAAAGGAGTGCCGCTTGCAAACACACACTCAGGTTTCTCACTGTGGTACAAGCCATAGACCCGGCCATTTCAGCGGTTGGTTCAGTGTTGTGGCAAGAGGGACACAATGTCTCATTCCCTCCATCAGGGAACGGAGGTTACATCAGTAACCATGACGTTCCCTATCTGTCACTCTGTCGTTCAGCTGGGGGCCATATTAGGTCTATGTTGGGGGGTGTCCCTCCAAAGAGGAAGACACCTTCTAAGTGGAATTCAACACACGGTCTTACCGGGTCGGAGCGGAAGCACATTGGTAGGTCCTACCCAAGGAGGGGAGGAGTTACTACGAACACGGTGACCAAGGACAGAGGGCCCCCTGCCCAAGGAAGACACGGTTTACCAGCGGGGAAACCATTTTGCGGAGTTACTCAAGTTACTCAAGAAGACAACCAGCACATGTGGACCGTGCACGTAATGGGGCAGCGGCGAGCCTCTCTGAAGCATCATCGGCCACTGGGCTAAGGAGGAAGAAGTTCCAGGGTTCACACTTTTCTGCAAACGCAACTTGTGCTATGCGCAAGCAGTACACCTGGCCAGCTGACCCGAACTTACCTGTTTATGTTACCTGATAACACAAGGAACGATATTGGCTCAATCCTGAGGTTATAGAACCTCGCAAAGGTGTTAGGTGTTGCCCATCCCACAGCTCTACAGATGTCTGCTAGAGAGGCATCATGGGACAACGCCCAAGAAGCCACTATGCCCCTGGTATAATGGGCTTGCAGGCCAGCCTCTCAGGAGCCCAAGGATCAAGTCATGCTTCCCCAAATACCTTCTACTGCATCGTGATGTGCCGATTTAGCAGCTACACACACTTTCAAGGTGGAGGGGGACAGCCGTCCCTCCTACCTCTCCTGCAGATAGGAAAGCACTGATCCGACTGCACATCTCTGGGGGTCTTTGCATCAGGAAGAAAACCACTTAGTGAACAGATGCCACTTCAGGTCAACAGGCACCTTTTTAAGGGGGCCCTGGCCTGAGTGACTGAGGAGGAGCAGGAGGTCTGAGTACCAAGTCTGGGGAGGCCAATAAGGGGCCACTAGGAAGAACTGCCCCTTTTCCTCCCAGACTTTGCACAACATCTGTGCAAGCAGGCTCACTGGGGAAAATGCACACTTGCGAAACCCTTGGGGCCAGTTTTGCAGACGCTTTTATCTAAAGTTACTTACAGTGCACTTATTACAATAGCCTCCTCAGGGCAAGTTGTACTGCCAACAACTCGAGGCAGTTGATTTGCCAACGCAGTCGTGGGCTGGTCGAAGGGCGAATTAATATGTGCCTGTTGCACACGGCACCCCAGCCATACTGGGAGACATCTGTTGTAGCCATGACGTGCCTGGAGACCTGGCCTAGGGGAACTCCTGCCTGTTGGAATGCTAGGTCTGACCAGGGGCTGAACAGATGGCAACAAGCCTGCATGACGAGAACGTGGTGTGTGCTGTGGAGCCATGTTCGTCTCTCGACTCGGGTCTGAAGACAGTGATGAAGTGGTCACATATGCATCAACCTGAACACCAGTTGTCGAGATAGTTGAGAATGTGGATGCCCACTTCCCTTAACAGGGAAAGGGCTGCCTCTGCAACCTTCGTGAAGGCAAAAGGTGACAGGGACAAACTGAGGGGGAGGACCTAGTACTGGTATGGAAGTACGCGTCCTTCAGGTCTACCGGCGTGAACCAACCTTGATGCCGGATGCTCGCCAAGATGTGTTTAGAGACCCGCCGCCTTTTTTTGGGTACGATGAAGTAGCGGCTCTAAAACCCCTTCTTCCTCTCAGCTGAAGGGACAGGCTCTATCGCATCCTTTTGTAGGAGGGAGGCAATCTCCGGACCCAGAGCAACGACATTCTCGCTTCTCACTGTAGTGAAGTAGACGCCGCTGGACCTGGACAAGCACCTAGCGAACTGAATCACGTAGCCAAGTCGGACAGTCCTGATCTGCCATCATGGGTGGTTAAGCAGTGCGAGCTACACCCCCAACCTCCAAGCGAGGGGGAACAATCGTGTTGGACATACCAGTGGGCCATCACATCAGTGGCGGATTTTAGCCACACCTGGGCGTGCCATGCCTGCCAGAGAGAGAAACGGTGCCCGGTGGTCATGATAACGATGGCCGGGGACACCAAATGTGAGGCCCAGGAAATGAGAAAACCGCTCTTAGAATGTGGTTACAGCGGCCCTTGGGGCATGCGGTGATATATGAAAAGGAAAATAAAGAAAGCAAAATAAAGAATGAGCCTGCTTTCTGCGGGTGGCTCGATGCTGGGGACAGCCTACTGGGGCGGGCTGTGGCGGAGCCAGTGTTGCTGCCGCAGGTGGACGCCCTTGTCGCCAAACAGACAGGGGTGCGAGACATTGCGTCGCGCCAGGGCAGGATGTGTTGTATGGTCCCCGTCTGCCTTTTAACCACTGAGAATTGCTAGGTGAAATCCTCTATGGTGCCACCGAATAGGCCAACCTGGTTTGACCAGGACCACTAAGGTGGACATCGCCTGCCTGAGAGACCACGCCATGACCATCATCGCTCGGAGGGCGAGATCAGTCACCGAGCGCAGCTCCTGCATCAATCTTGGGTCAGAATTACCCTTGTGCAGTTCTTTTAACGCCTCGGCCTGGTGCACTTGCAGGAGAGCCGTGGTGTGCAGGGTGGAGGCGGCCTGTCATGTGGCACTGTAGGCTCAGTCGTGATTGACTACATAAACCCACAGGCCCTGGACGGGGGACTCGGACGGCTCCGCCAGGTGGCAGAGCTCTGGGAGCACAGGTGCACCGCGATCACCTTACCGACCTGGGGAGTCGCCGAGCACCCCCTGTCAGCCCCACCATCGAGGGTAGTGAGAGAGGATGAGCCCGCAAACTGGGTTCAGGCAGTAAAAGGTGCCCACCACAATCGCGTGAGCTCATCATGCACTTCCGGAAAGAAAGGTATGGGGGTGGGGCATGGCCATAAGCGGCTCTCGGGGCCCCGGGACCAATCATCGTGCCATGAGGGTTCAGGGGGTACCGGAGAATGCCACTCCATCCCGATGCTCACAGCCGCCCTTTCTCAAAGATCAGAGATGTCTGGGCTACCAAGAGTGAACCCCTAGTGTCAACTCATCAACACAACGTCGAGTGAGTGACAGATAGGGAACGGCATTTACAGTATTATGTACAGTAGTATATAAATACATGTACAGATTTTTCTGTTTTGGAAGGAAATTAGTACTTTAATTCACCAAAGTGGCATTCAACTGATCACAAAGTAGTCAGGACATTACTGATGAAAAAACAGCACCATCACTATTTGAAAAGTCAAATCTAGACATGCTCCATTTCAAGCAGCCATCACTCCAACACCTTATCCTTGAGTAATCATGCTAAATTGATCATTTGGTACTAAAAAATCACTTTCCATTATATCAAACACAGTTGAAAGCTATTTGGTTCATTAAATGAAGCTTAACATTGTCTTTGTGTTTGTTTTTTGAGTTGCCACAGTATGCAATAGACTGGCATGTCTTAAGGTCAATATTAGGTCAAAAATGGCAAAAAAGAAACAGCTTTCTCTAGAAACTCATCAGTCAATCATTGTGTTGAGGAATGAAGACTTGAATGCTTGAAATTTACAAAAAACTGAAGATTTAATTCAAAGATGTACACTACAGTCTTCAAAGACAAAGGACAACTGGCTCTAACAAGGACAGAAAGAGATGTGGAAGGTCAGATGTACAACTAAACAAGAGGATAAGAACATCAGAGTCTCTAGTTTGAGAAATAGACACCTCACATGTCCTCAGCTGACAGCTTCATTGAATTCTATCTGCTCAACACCAGTTTCATGTACAACAGTAAAGAGAGACTCAGGGGTGCAGGTCTTATGGGAATAATAATTAGAGTGGGCAAAGAAATACAGACATTGGACAACAGATAATTGGAAAAGAGTGTTATGGATCTTAACCCCATTGAGCTTTTGTGGGATCAGCTAGACTGTAAGGTGTGTGAGAAGTGCCCGACAAGATGGCCACATCTATGGCAAGAGCTACAGGAAGCGTGGGGTGAAATGTCACCCGAGTATCTGGACAAACTGACAGCTAGAATGTCAAGGATCTGCAAAGCTGTAATTGCTGCACATTTAGGATTTTTCATGAGAACTCTTTGAAGTAGTTTAAGAAGTTATTAATATTCTGACTATACATTGTGATCAGTTGAATGCCACTTTGGTGAATAAAAGTACCATTTTTTTTTCATAATAGCAAAATCTGTACATTATTCCAAACTTGTGTAAATCGGTAGGATGGTGATTACTAAGAAAAAATTCAAATGGCACAACTATGACAAAAAGGTTTCCAACACCTGCCATAGAAAATAGCTGCCGTACAGTGCCAGAAAGTTCTGTGTGAATAAACTTCTCCAACCTCACATCACAATTACACAATTTTATATTGCATTTACTTTAAATATGTTCTTGTTTGACATTTAGATGCAATTCTAAATAAATTGCTGGTTGTAATGAGGATGTCAACAGAGCTGAGTCTTAATCCAAAAGCCATTATTGTTGATCCAGACTTGAACTAAGGCACTAGATCCTTGTAAAAAGCAGCAGAGAGGCAGACAAGAAGACAGGGAAGACAGCAAGATGACAAATTCCAAGCAGAATCTCACTGTAAGACTTTATGGAGGGCCGTACTTCTGGCAGCATGCATTTGCTCGTGTCATGGCTTGTAACAAGCTCATTTTCAGAGTAAAGAGATAAGCCTAAATTTGTATAGCTTTGGACAAGAAGTCAGCAGTAAATAGTGAATTCTGGCCTGGTGGTGGGGCCTGTGATCAAATGTGCACTTCCATGGAACAAAACTGTGTTAATTAACAGCATGTCTTTATAGTCAACTCTCTGGCAGGCCTGGAGGGCTGACTGAAAAGCCTGACAAATGGTTTTAATAGCCAAAACAAAGCCCACATTATCTTAAGCTTCCCTCTGGTCTTCTGGGAGTGTTCGGCATCAGCACCACTGTGCAGATACAAGCAATTTCTGTTTGTTTATGTCAAGAGCTTTAACAACCACACTGGGAGAAATTACTCCATAGAATTAGTATTAAAAATTGGGGAAAGTTATTCTGGGTCAACCTCTTTTGGCATACCTATAATGAATGTGTTTGGAAAAGTAAGGATAGCTTAGAAGTTACCCACTTTATTAATTCTACAGTGGTCAAAGCCTGTATTAATTTGTGTTTAAAGAAAATAGTATACCAGAATAATCTAGTTCCAAACTCATAAACTTTGGTATTTGTTCCATGGAATACAAAAGGAGTAATTTTGAAGAATGTTCGCTCAGCTCTTTTCTCTAAAATGTCAATTGATAGTGAGCATGTGAACATGATAGTGAACAAGCTACAAAATAGACAAATAAATAAATAAATAATAATAAATATAATTATTCATCCATCCATCCAAATAATTTATGGAATATTATTAATAACATCAATGTAGTTTAAAATTAATATGTAAACATGTAGTTTCTCAAGTAATATTAGTTCATAAAAGCTGCATGCAATGATTTACAAATTGAAAAAAGATTTTAAAGTAGTTTAAAATAGTTTCAGATGAGGAATGTCACATCACAGGACGTAAACTTATCAAATGTATTTTATGTCAACTACTCGTCATATATAAGCTGTGATAGTTGTCATTATTCTCTGTAAAACACAATTGAAAAAAAATACATCCCTTACAGTCAAAGAGCCTCAATAATTTGATGCTATCATATGAAGTCTGTGCATTTGAAAAGCAGCCCTAATCTCCTCACAGTGACAAGACTGTGTGTGAATGTGTATGGGGTTGTATGGGTTGTGTTCATGTCAACAGCTGCCATCTGCCATTCACACCTGAGGGAGTCTGTGTTGAGACGGGAATGTGCTCTGACATCCACACACAGCCCCTTCATCAAACCCCTCCAATCTTCTGTGAAGAAATACACAATCGAACAGACAGGGTGAATCAAAATATTTCACCTCTAAGTATAAATCAAACTCTTTGCAGGAGTATTTAATACACTCAAGATGAAGAGCATGTCTTACATTTTACAATGAGCCTCATTCATGACACACGAGTAGAACAACTTTCTCTGTAGATTGTTCGTAAAACCTTTCTTACATAAACTGTCGCATTGATTTGAAAGCAGCATTTTATGTAACAATGCTTTGTTCACTTTTTTACACAGACTTTTGTTCTAATCGTGTGTCATGAATGAAGTGTAATGTGTTAAAAATGAAGACACGCTCTTCATCTAGAGCGGGGGTCGGCAACATTTTTGACATGGAGTGCCATTTTTTATTTCCCCCGTCATTGGCTGTGCCCTTGTGAAAATATTTCTATTTTGAGTGTGACTATGGTTTAAGGAGAGTGTACCTGTATGCGGGGTTGGACATCTCAAGATTTAATAGTGATGTTTTTCTTATCGCATTACATGTTGTTCTGAAAGAAACAAATGAAACACGGAATGTAGGCTGTCATCTGCGCAGTCTGACCAAAGCAATTAACAGAAAGTGAAGAGCTACCTCCTCGTGATGCGTGAATGGTTTGCACGTGCTGCACGAGTCTGTTGGGTATATTGCAATCTCGTCACATTTTAGCCTTTTGTTTAGCCTCCCATTCAGCTCATAAAAACCCGCTGTGTGATCATGAGGAGGAATTACATCAAGATGTAGATTGGAATGCAGGTGCGGAATTTATGTCAATAAAATAGTCTACCCCTCTCTCGCCGTTGCTGGCGTGCCAGTGATTACCCCTCCACGTGCCAAAGCCATAGGTTGCCGACCCCTGATCTAGAGCATGTCTTGAAATGTCATTTTAAACAAGGCTAATCTAGCAATGGATTATCCTATTGGAAATTCACATAATTACTATTTTTGCACTTTTTGTATAATTTTACAAAATTTCTTTAGATTGAAAGTGTGGGTCTGAGACAACGGTAAATGAATAAAATTTATACATAAAATGCATTGGCAACACTTTACAATAAGGTTCCATTCGTTCACATTAGTTAATGCATTAGCATTTATTAGCCTTTGTTAATATTTGTTAATAAACATACAATTGTTCATTGTTAGTTCACGTTAGTTTAAGTGTATTAACTAATATTAACAAACACAAATTTTGATTTTAAAAATGTATTTGTTGAAATTAACATTAACTAAGATTAATAAATGTTGTACAAATGATGTTCATTGTTACTTTAATTGCGGCAAGCAGGGCAGGGCCGAGCGGCGTCTGGGTTGAGCGAGGCCGGGAAGATAAGTGGTGAATGAGTTCCACCTGTGTGCCACACCGGTCTCGTGCTCCATTGAGGGGCTATGGGAGAATTTGAGGAGAGAAGACAGCGGCGGACAAGAGAGAAAGAGAGATGCATGAAGCTGTCTGTGTGTATCTGGATCAGACAGGACAGGAACAAACATCTTGGATGGCCTGAGGATGAGAAAGCAAATTTTCATTTTTGGGTGCCTAACGTCTGAAAGCTGTTAGTGTCTTAACGACAGTTCCACAGGTGCATGTTCTTTAATTGTTTATGGTTCATTGAACAAGCATGGAAAACATTGTTTCAACCCTTTACAATAAAGATCTATAAAATTATTTAGATTTTTACAAAATTATCTTTAATATACAGTGTCCTGAAAATGTCTAGGTTACTGTTGTAACCTCCGTTCCTTGATGTAGGGAACGAGAATGAAGCGACACTAGGGGACTTTTTTGAAGGCCTTGTTTAACTCAATGAGAAGGCCAATGAGAATTTAGCAGGCAGAATTTGCATGTCCCTTCCCTGACATATGGGTATAAAGGGAGGGAATCATGCATCTGTTCTAGTGTTAATTTTGTCACCTATTTTTAATTTAGTCTTGGTCTTAGTCTTGTGCCAAATGTCCTTGTTAGTTTTAGTCATATTTAGTCATTCACATATCTTTTTTTGTTAGTCAAGTTTTAGTCGACTAAAAGTCTTGTCATTTTAGTCTAGTTTTAGTCAAAAGAGAATTTAAGGTATCTTAGTCAAGTTTTAGTCAACTAAAAGTCTCGTCATTTTAGTCTAGTTTTAGTCAAATGAAAACTCAATATATCTTAGCTAAGTTTAAGTCAAAACATTTTAGTCTTTTTTTAAATAAATTATTTCTGAGATAACCATTTCAGTCAAATAATGCTTCACACATCTCAAATATTGGTTAAATGTCATAATTACCGGACAAAATACACTTGTTGAATGATATGTTGAATTCACTTTGTTAAACATGTCTGGTTTTCTGATGTAAGAGACACATTCACAAATGATGAACTTGTTCTGAAGAGTATTTTATTTTGAACCAACACAATTCAAAAGCTGGGGCCCAACAGACTCAGATTGACAAATTACAAAGGTTTTTAAAACCTTTTTTTTAGGTTTTTGGTTGTCTTTTGTCTCATTTTTCTATTCAGAGTGTACCCAGAAAAACTGAAAAGAATAGGCCTACTGTACTGTAGGCCTAAAATACAACCTATTTAAATTGTAGATTGGTCTTGAGAAATAACAAACAAATGAGATTTAACAAGGCTAACAATAATTATTTCTGCTGTTACTACAGCTGCTGATACTTCAACTTTAGGTTAAACACTCAATTAAACAATCAAGTTCAAAGGCAAGATTTCAACTGTAAGCTAAATCCATTACAAAACTGTAGGTGGATGGATATATTTTATATGACAAAGTAAATTACCAACTTAATGCAAGTTATACATGGTATTGCACACACCATTATTGATGATATTTGGAGAAATATTACATGTAATTGTTAAATTTGATTTCCTCACATATAAATGAGCTTTTATGACTACATTCATTTTGATTATGATGTGAAGACCCACACACGCATGTGGCAAAATAAGTTACATAAAACATATATAACCTGCATAATGTATGTGCCACAACACCATAGCTAACTGGTTAATTTACAGCGTAGATGACTAAAATCAGCATTAGCTTATGAGACGTATATTTAAGTTAACTTCCCTGAATGTGTGGGTGGTTAGCCTTTAGATGTCGCTTAAGGTTGGCGGTGTTTTTCCCTGATATTTTTGTCTGCAGTGCTTCCTGTCAGTTATAATGACACATTCTGTCTTTTTGTCAATATCATTGTACCTAAAATGCGACCAAATATCGAGCCTCTTCCTTCTACCTAGCATGTCGTCGGCGCTCGTCGCGTGTTCGCCACTGTCTATGATTGTTGTGTTCTTGCTCCATGTAGTTTCGTGTTACAGCCACAGGAGTATGAGACCTGTTGTAACCGTTACTAGAGCAACAGCGCGAACTCATTCGGAATATTTTGAAGGCGTAACAGCTGAATATTATATCTCATGATGAAAAAGTAGAGACGATTGTATACGAAAATGAAGAGAGATTTTATCTTAGTTTTTATTTTATGCAAAACATTTTAGTCTCGTCTTTTTTCGTCAACAATAATGCATGTTAATTTAGTCTTAGTCAGCGTTTTTGGACATTGGAGTCTCGTCATCGTCTCATCTTAGTCATGGAAAAAAAGGTCGTTGATGAACATATTTAGTCTCGTCTCGTCTGACGAAATTAACACTAATCTGTTCATTCAGGTTTTGCACTGAGGAGCCAAGAATAAGGTCCGGCCATTGCAGTGGCTCGGTTCAGCATCGTGGCCGGAGGGACACAACGTCTCGTTCCCTCCATTAGGGAACAGAGGTTACAACAGTAGCCTAGACGTTCCCCATCTGTCGCTCCCGGGGCAGCTTCGCTTGTAGGTTCACTAACTGGTCCCTGAATGGGGTCGTAGGAACCTTAGGCACGTAGCCCGGTTGTGGTCTAAGGACGACATAGGTGTCTGACAGACTGAATTCCAGGCAAGTGTTGCTGACAGAGACAGAGACTGGATGAGTAGACCCGAAGGGGGCAGCCCAGTTGAGTCATCAGCATCAGACGCCACCGTGACCCTCTCCGATTCAGCGGTGAAATCATCATCCAGCTCGCGGGGTCTGATGGAGTAAACAGACTGGCCATGAGGCGAGCCGCTCTCACCTCGAGCCCAAACAGAAGCAAAGGAGTGTGCTGGCGGGTGGGTGGATTTTGGGGATTTACCCGGAGAAACCGAGCCCGCTGCACTCCCCAAATCGCCTTCATCACAAGCCGCGCCAGCCCCTATCCCGTAGGAAGGAGGCACGGCATGGGGGGAACCATTCATAAACCGCTGCCTGCATGGGATCGCAGCCCAGGCATGCGAGGCAGCTCTTATGACTATCAGAAGCTGAGAGATATCTGCCACATCCAGGAATTACACAAAGGTGGAAAGACATCTTTAAAAAGTGCGTCTTTAAAAAGATGTTCAACGCCAATGTGTATACTCTATTAGAGAAAATATATTCTTTTACTCTTTAAGGAAATGCTGTCGAAGTGCCCAGTGGCAAAGCTGCACTGCCGTGCAGAGAAGGAGAATGCCACTGATATGCGCCGTAGATCCAACAGCAAACGCTCTACAGAGGTGAGTAGAACAGTACTGATCTCAGCTCGCTGATCGTACAACTGCTCAGCTTTGAAGAAGAAATCTGAATGAACAGATGCATGATTCCCTCCCTTTATATCTGTATGTCAGAGGGAGGGACATGCAAATTCTGTCTGCCAAATTCTCATTGGCCTTTTCTCAAGTTCAGAGGTAAGCGAGGCCTTCAAGAAAGTCCCCTAGTGTCGCTTCATTCGACACAATGTCGAAGTGAGTGATATATATATATATATATATAATATACACTCACCTAAAGGATTATTAGGAACACCATACTAATACTGTGTTTTACCCCCTTTTGCCTTCAGAACTGCCTTAATTCTACGTGGCATTGATTCAACAAGGTGCTGAAAGCATTCTTTAGAAATGTTGGCCTATATTGATAGGATAGCATCTTGCAGTTGATGGAGATTTGTGGGATGCACATCCAGGGCACGAAGCTCCCGTTACACCACATCCCAAATATGCTCTATTGGGTTGAGATCTGGTGACTGTGGGGGCCATTTTAGTACAGTGAACTCATTGTCATGTTCAAGAAACCAATTTGAAATGATTCGAGCTTTGTGACATGGTGCATTATCCTGCTGGAAGTAGCCATCAGAGGATGGGTACATGGTGGCCATAAAGGGATGGACATGGTCAGAAACAATGCTCAGGTAGGCCGTGGCATTTAAACGATCCCCAATTGGCACTAAGGGGCCTAAAGTGTGCCAAGAAAACATCCCCCACACATTACACCACCACCACCAGCCTGCACAGTGGTAACAAGGCATGATGGATCCATGTTCTCATTCTGTTTACGCCAAATTCTGACTCTACCATCTGAATGTCTCAACAGAAATCGAGACTCATCAGACCAGGCAACATTTTTCCAGTCTTCAACTGTCCAATTTTGGTGAGCTCTTGCCAATTGTAGCCTCTTTTTCCTATTTGTAGTGGAGATGAGTGGTACCTGGTGGGGTCTTCTGCTGTTGTAGCCCATCCGCCTCAAGGTTGTACGTGTTGTGGCTTCACAAATGCTTTGCTGCATACCTCGGTTGTAACGAGTGGTTATTTCAGTCAAAGTTGCTCTTCTATCAGCTTGAATCAGTCAGCCCATTCTCCTCTGACCTCTAGCATCAACAAGGCATTTTCGCCCACAGGACTGCCGCATACTGGATGTTTTTCCCTTTTCACACCATTCTTTGTAAACCCTAGAAATGGTTGTGCGTGAAAATCCCAGTAACTGAGCAGATTGTGAAATACTCAGACCGGCCCGTCTGGCACCAACAACCATGCCACGCTCAAAATTGCTTAAATCACCTTTCTTTCCCATTCTGACATTCAGTTTGGAGTTCAGGAGATTGTCTTGACCAGGACCACACCCCTAAATGCATTGAAGTAACTGCCATGTGATTGGTTGATTAGATAATTGCATTAATGAGAAATTGAACAGGTGTTCCTAATAATCCTTTAGGTGAGTGTATATCACACAAGCAAGAGTGCAATATGGACCTACATCAGCACTGCTGTGATTCGGCCACAGGACGAGAGCCGTAGTTAATCAAAGCAGTGCTGATTTAGGGACATATAGCACGCTTGCGAGTGTGATATTGCTTGCATACAAAAGTTCAATGAACAAGTCTATTTTAAAAATGTTGTAAAAATTGAGTACAGTCATAAAAAACACATTTGTGAACTACTTTCTTACTCGACCAATCATAATCTGCCATTCAAAACAAATGATGCGTCCAAGCCTTCTTTAGTAATTAAAAAATGTCACTTCAGAAATGGTATCACGGCTTGTGCTGTTTTGAACAAGTTATTGGATAATTAAGGATATGTGTGTGTGTGTGCATGTGCGTGAGAGAGAGAGAAAGAGAGAGAGACGGAGCATGTGCGAATACCTGTTGACACTCCCAAACAGAGAAGCTGAAGGTCAGCTTTCTGAAGGTTTGACCGTCCAAGCGGGGTATTCCTCTCTATTTCAGGGTAGCTGTTGCACAAGAGTCATTCCCTATTGAAACCGCAATGTCCTCCACCATTTTAAACAGTATTTATCCAATGGGAAAACTCCGGTAAGAGGTAAGCACCTTGAGCTGTGTAATCAATTAGTCTGTTGTGTTTCTCAGCTGGGATGAGCCTTAATGCTGAAGTTGTTCATTTAAAGCCGTTTAAAGCTATTTCCTAGATTTAGAAGTGTAGTAGTAAAACGAGCGATCATGGAGCACTGTTCTATGTAAACAATGACTAATGGATTCACTTTACATCAACAACTGTTCATATTACACACAAAAATAATATTTTGCCACCACCTGCTGGATAACATATGTAATGTAAAAAAAAACTAAATAAATAATATATATATATATATATATATATATATATATATATATATATATATATATATATATATATATATATATATATATATATATTCGGAAGGAAACAGGTTCATTTGCTGTTTTCAGTTCAAGGACCATACAAAAGGCATACTGCATCGACCCAGGAATTCATCTTGATGCAAATATTTTTTATCCCAAGATGCTGCTGTTAAATAGAGTTGACTCTGATGGGACTCTAACAAACATATTGATAACTGAGCTCCTCAGCTGTAGTAAGCTGAAACTAAATGGAAATAAGTGTGCTTCAACTCTCCAGCGTCAAACTCCTGTCTCGTTTCTCTCCATTCCCCTCCCAACATTCTTCAGTCTGTAACTGTAAATCAAATCCTGAGATATCGCAGTTCCATAAATCTGACCACTTTATGTCAAAATGATCACATGAGAAGTTGGCATGTTTTTTCTGACACTTCCGGTGCCCTAAGATTGGCCACATTATGCCGACTCACTGACAAGCGGCATCTCCTATCAGACATGTCTGCATTGTCTCCAGCATGTTCAATTTCCTATGTTGCACGACCGGAAGCATGTTACGTCAGCAGCTTTAAAGACCCGGGTTCGACACCATGTTAAACTAGGAAGTAATCGCATTCATATAATTAGTGACAAGCGTGATTTGAAAGTTGCATTTTCACCTCTAACATTAATTTTGTTCTTCACTGATGGTTAGGTTTAGGAATGAGGTTTTGGATGGGGGGTTCAGTTTATAAAAGATGCATTCCTCTTCAATGTATTACAGCCTGTACAGCTGAAAACAACTCGCTCACATGTGCCCATATGCCCAACAACACTTAACGCTTTGGCCACTGGGGGCAGTGTTTCGAATTTTGTCTAATTTAACTAAAGAAGATTCATCCTACTTTTTTCAGATTTCACTGTGAGATCAGTCTGCTTTTGGTAGCACGTCATGTTCACCAAGAAAGTTCACCAAGAAGGTGGTGAAGACTCTCATGCATTGACTTGGAAATAACACAGAGTAAGGTTTTTTACTAAAGTGTTTGGGACTGTACATGTTCTTGTGGAGCCATCAGCCAATCAGCGTTATGAGGACATAATTTTCCTGCAGCTATATAGTAATTATTCTGAGCCTACGAGCAATGATGCCAACACATAGGTTATGTACTTCTGGGGCTGTATACAACTGCCATTGAGATGAATGGGAATGCCAACAGATAGATCTTTGCAAGTATTACAGACCCCCATTGGTTTGAATGCAGGAATGAGGAAGAGAAGATAGAACAAGGAGAACAAGTTCTTACTGAGTAGTTGGCTGTGGAACACAAAGCAAGCTTTGTCAAGGTATTCACCCTACTAGGGCACATTCAATGGCCTCTAAAACCCTAACACTTTCAAAAGACAGTTCAAGGACCAGGGCAGAGCAGGAGTGGGAGTCCTGCCAGGCGACAGAGCCATGAAACTGGCCTCATTGTCAGCTGGCTGGCCAAGCCCAATAATCCGCTGGGAAAAGTTGACCAACAGAATTCCAGTGGCTAGGCTGTGTGAGAGTGACGTCAGTGTTGCCCATTAACTATTATTAGTAGATTCAGATGGTGTGTGGTCATGTCATCCAGACCTATAGGCCAGTGGATAAATCCACAGCTTGTAATAAAATACGCAGCCTCCCATCCAAGTGGCTTTGAGAACCCTGGCCATTGGTGGCCAACCACTTGCCTGATTCATTCATCTCATACTCATTTTGATGTTCATTTCACCACTTGCTTTATTTTGAGAGGCAAATGGCCCATGCGTGACAACATACCACTCCAGATAAGCAGTGCCAAAACTAAACTTTTCTCTTAAACCTAGAAAATGATACTGCAATTTTGGACAATCGCAATTGCAATCGAGAGGGAACTGAGTCCCATTTTTCCTGAAGCACTTTAGATCATGGCCTGAAGATGACTCTTTGCTGCAAATTGTGCTGTAATTTTCTTATTGCATAGCTGGCTATGTTCTCTTTGAAAAAAATATATCTTTGCTATATCATGAGGAATCAACGAATCTTTGGTCTTTTGAGATTTTAGTTTTTGAGAACTGCAGCTTTTATAACTCAACACAACAAAAAGATTTTGCAACATTCACAACTCAAAAACTAATGGTAGGCCGAGAGTGGGTTTTGCCTATACAGATAACTGAGGTGGGAAAACAGGCTAATGGCTGATTATTCGCCCACGCAATGTAAAATAGTGCTCAGCTTTATAACAAAATTAACATCAGGCTCCCATGTTGATTATTTTGTAACAGATTTGCTTTCCCTGGCAATCCTTCAATGAATTACTCCCACACTGGTCTGGTACCTTCAAAGTCATTTGAAATGAATGAAAATATTAATTAAAGTATTAAAGGTCAAATGTGTTTGTTGTTCAGCATTAAAGGGATAGTTCACCCTGAAATGAATATTCTCTCATCATTTACTCACCCTCATGCCATCCCAGACATGTATGACTTTTTTCTTCTGTAGAACACAATGTATTATTTTTAGAAGAATATTTTAGCTCTGTAGGTACATACAATGTTATTGACTGGTAGCCAGACCATTGTAGCTGCAATAATCACATTAAGGAAACATATAAGTAATCCACAAGTCTCCAGTGGTTAAATCAATGTCTTCAGAAGCAATGTAATTGGTGGGATGAGAAACAGATATAAGTCAAATATTCATCTTTGTCCACTAAATCTCCACTTTCACTTTCACGTCTGAAAGTCACATGTGGTGCCTGTTTAGTTTCCCTTTCACATATGAAAGTAGAGATTTAGAGTAAAAATTTAAAATTTAAACACTGGAGTCATATTAGTTTCATGCTGCCTTTCTGTGATTTTTGGAGCTTCAAAGGTCTGATCACTATTCACTTGCATTGTATGGACCAACAGAGCTGAATATTCTTCATTTGTGTTCTGCTGAAGAAAAAAAGTCATACACATCTGGGATGGCATGAGGAGGAATTTTCATTTTTGGGTGAAGTATCCCTTTAACATAAAAACTGCCTCACAAAGCCAAATAGCTACTGTGTGCTCCATCACTAATGACAATATTTCTATTTTATTGCCATATGAAATATATGAATGATACATGGAAGTGTAAGAGAAAAGGATGATAGAAACATAATCAACAGTTGTTGAAGATATGCTTCAGCATACATCACATTAATACATGCTTATATAATTCACAGCATTTTATGCATTTAACAAATGCTTAAACCACTCAAAAGCATTTTATACATTTTTAACTAGGTCATGTTTAAGGATATGTATAACAGTTTTATACAATTCTCAATACACATGTTCACTTAAATGGAAAACACTCTGGGCTATAAAACATTAAATAAGATATGATTAATTCCACATTTACATATCAGTCCTTGCATGTGTGCAAAACTGATACACAAATCATGGCTAGTATTAAAAGTGATTGATAGCTCTTTGATATCATCTGCTGGTTGAATCCCCAAACTGCAAACGTAGGAAGTGAATGTAGGCTTTGTACATTGAGAATAGACGTGGTACTCAGACGTCTTGGTACAATTACCTATTTCTCAGGAAAATAGAAAATCGAGCTCATTAATATACATTATACCCACAGTTCCCCGTCTGTCACTCACTTCTTCAAGAAAGTCCTCTAGTGTCGCTTCACTTGACACAACATCTCGTTCCCTCCATCAGACATTTGTGCCAATACAACCACAGACAGCACAAAGACTCCAACCCACTGCCACAAGATTCACAGCCACTTATTTCTAATTGTGCTTAGAATTAGTGTTCTCTCGACAATTGAATATGAAGTCGTGCACACTTGTCCCGTGTAGCGCTACACCTAGGGCGGTCATGAAAAAGAGCACTTAGTTTGTGTATAAGTGTGTGTAAATGACTAAATGCGATGTATATTTAATCACAGGAATACGTTTTCCATGGTCAAAATATACAAAACCTGAATTGTCCCCCTTTTCAATTCATAAATATCACTGTACAGTGCAAGCTGAGCACATACAAAGATGTGTGCCCAGGGATTTGGTGGGACCATGATTCGTCCCTGATTTTCATATTTTCTGTTTTTAACTTTAGTATTTCACTTTTCAAGAGCAGATGTATGTTGGGTTTGGCACTAAAACAAACATAAGGGGAGAAGTTAAAAGCCTTGGCTTTGCTTGTAGAACTGGAATGTTTAGATTTTTTCTTTATATCTGTCATAAAAATTTCCCACATTTCTGTCAAGACAGTCCCTTCAAAGTCCCTGTCAGACATATAAGTACATTAGAAACTCACTTGTAGTCAACCAATGGGTAGATATTACACCCAGCTGCACAAACACATCTCACAAGCCTTATTTTCTAATTTAATGCTGGTCAAATCACTCATTGCATATATATTGATACGTATGCACATATGATCAATGCATTTCCCTTTCCCCACCTTCTCCTGTTCATATGACTCCTAGCATTTTTTTCTGTTCCTCTGGAGAACATCTAAGAGAAACGTGTTAAAAAGAGATATGATTTGAATCAAAAATACAAGAAATGTTATTTTACCTTGTCAAAAGATTTCAGAATAAAAGCTTGCTGTGAACATACAAAATGATGTTTGTGAAAAGTAAAAATGAGTTCTTGTGCAAGCCCTACCACATATATACAATATGTCGGAGCATGCACGCTACGCATCAGGCCAGGTTTCTGACCTATTTGTTTTATTATTTATTTATTTTTATCATCTGGTCACCCTTGTACAAGAGTACAAAGCAATCGTCATCTGTGGCCTCTTTGCTTAGCCCATACATTTTCCACACCCAAGACACCCATACAGCTTCCAAAAATATAATTACTTCATCAGCTCTTGAACATAATGGATCTAACTGTGCTGTTATGTAGTGCTCCCTGGTCTCTAGTTTAGTTTGGGTCAAGTGTTCACTGACCTTGGGGGGTTATGATGGTAATTATGAGGCTGGCCCCCTGCCCTGCATATCATTAAACTGCATTCTAATGCATAAATATCACCTCTCACGCAGCGCAACATAGTGTGCAAAAGTAATCAGTACATTAGCCTGACAATAGTGTTATGAGTTTAATGATTGATTTCAGCCATTGCTGCTGCTTTTTATTGAAATTCCAGGAGAAGCAGAAGAGGAAAAAGTGCAAGCAATCGCCGCACGGGGCAAAAACTAGTTATGTCAATGACCGCCGGAAGCCTACGCCACCTTATTTTACTTTCCCCCACTTGGATATGAAAATTATGCCACGCCACAATAAAAGCACTCAAGCAGCTGAGTAAATTTGTCGTGCAGCTTTATGAGACTAAGATTGGAGAGATGAGACACGTCATAAGGTCATAAAGAGGTACACGTGCTGTCTACAAACATGATGTCAAGTAATTACTGTTGAGGTTGAACAGGCCCTTAGGTTTACTTCCTGTAAAATTCCAAATGTGATGATGTGAGCATCTATCATTCATCCATCCACCCACCCCTCCACCTGTCCGTCCGTGTTAGGAGTAATTAACTAACTTAACAATAGGGCTGTTGATTTAATGTGTTAAAGGGATAGTTCACATTAAAAATGAAAATGCTCTCATCATTTACTCACCCTCATGCCATCCCAAATGTTTATAACATTCTTTCTTCTGCAGGATACAATCAAAGATTTTAAGAAGAATATCTCCGCTCTGTAGGTCCATATAAAGCAAATGAAAGTTGACCAAAACTTTTGCTCCTAAAAGCACTTAAAGGAAGCATAAAATAATCCATAAGACACCAGTGGCTTAATCAATGCCATTTCATCAGTTTTGGGTGAGAACAGATCAAAAGGTATGTTTATACCTGTGCTTGTTATATCCTGCCATTAAAAATATCACTGAGGTTCAGCAATTCATTTAGACTAAGCTCTTAGTAAAATATCACATAAAAGACACTTTTCATGCAATATTTTAATGTGAAGCCAAACAAATTGCTGAACCTCACTGCTATTTTTCTATTATAAGGATAATATAACACAAAGTGTTCCTGTGCTCTTTTTCTCACTATGCACAAATTCACCCATCTCGCCCTAGGTGGCACTATAATAAGCACCTTTACATTTTGGCTGTAATTTGTAATCTGTAATTTTCTTCCGGCATTTACAATTTTTTGAAAGCCTACTTTTTTGAACTCCTTTGTCCAATTGCCACAAAATTTGTTATGCATCACCTATAGACCCCCCACTGACAAAAAAATTCACAAAATAATTTTAATATGTCAAATAGTTCTGAAGATATTAATAATATAATTCCTTCGGTTTAACGCAATTTGAGTAATTGATCAATATCTACTCAACTCAAACTCCAAACGTAACCAAACTCAGTACACAAAGTCAACAAGACGTTTAGATGTCAGCAAGGTTTCATACAATTCCACACCTAGAGGGCACTAAAACCTAAAAACTATGAAAATTTTGCCGTTTGAGTGACAAAGTTCAAATTAAATATGCATCTTCTTTGGTTCAAATGCTAACAAATTCTTAAAAAATCTATTCGACAAAATAACAAAAATGGCTAAAATTTTAGCACCTTATAACTCATATTGGGAATGGCCGAGGGTTATGGAAATTACTGTACACGAGCAGGGTATCTACAAGAAGCCGCATATCAAATTTTGTGACAATCGGCCACATGGTGGCACTATAGTTAGCTAATTTAAATTTTTGCTAATAACTCTGAAGCCGTATAGGCTACAATAAAAATGTTTAGCTTCTCTGAATCTATCAGTACCCCCAAATCATATGGTCACTTTAATTTCAGTTCAGTCTAGGATGAGTTCATAAAAGTATTTTATTGACTTTGCTACAGCTTGTGTCCGACGCACCTATCAATTACTTCTCAGGTGTGCAAGGTTAGTAGTTCAGGTAAATGCCCGACGAAGGTTGAATGACCGAAACGTTGCTTAATACATTTTTATACTCTTTGCAAGTAAGGATAGTGTGTGGGATTTTTTCCATTTCATTCTCAAAAAACTCAAAATGACTGTCAGAAGGTCTACAAATGACCATCAAATGACCACCATTTCAAGTTTTCTGAAAAACCCACTTTTCGAAAACATTCTATATCATTACCCTAATTTGATAAATTGTACATTTATCACCAGGGACCCTCTAGACCAAAAGTTACCAAAAGAATTTTGATTTGTATAACCATTTAGGAGATATAGGTTGATACATGAATTGGCTTATAGCTAAACGATTTGACACATCAAAATTCTTTTGAGAACTTTTTTGTTTTTAGTGTCTCTAAATGGTCCATGCTAAATTTCATATGAATCGGTCAAACGGTCTAGGTGGAGATAGAAAAAGTATTGTCTATAAAATTGTTCTGTCATTTTGAGCTTTCTGAAAAACTTACTTTTTCTAACCCCTCCTAAACCGATTTGTCCAAAATAATACATATACCATCAAGTGACCCTCAACACAAAAGTAACAAAACAAAACTAATTTGATTTGTCAGATTGTTCATAAGATTTAAGTTGATAATTACATAATTTGGCAGAACTTTCTACTTTCCTCTGTTAGGAGTTAGAATTGTTTGGAAGTAGGCAGAAACCTTTCTTTTTTTGTTTTTTAAAAAAATGGCTGAGAGGGATTCACACCAGTTTTGTTTTGTGTGTTTGGGGAAAGAGCATGCTGTTCTTGAGTTGGGGCAGGGCAGGTGCGAGCATTGTGATCTGTTCTCAGTCAAAAATGCTTTGCACTCGTCTTGCTTACTTCCGAGAGACAGCATCTGTCTGAGAAGTGAGAGACGGGTCAGTCCCTATCGCTCGCTCTCTCTCCAGATCCAGCTGGTCCCTCCCTTGATCCTGAAGAGCGCTCCGGCGTCTCTTCGGTTCATGAGGGGGACCATGAATCTCTTGAGTCTGCGGATTTCGAGCTACCCACCTCTGAGCATTCTGTGCATGATAATAAAGCGATGGAGGAATTACTCGAGGTGGTTACTCGTGCGGTGGCCAGGCTTCAATTAGACTGGTCACGCGAACAAGAGACTGCCAAGCGCTCCAAACTGGAGGATAGATTTCTGTCTGGTGGCCAAGGGAAGGGAACACCTCATCAGTCCTTTCCCTTCTTTGATGACCTCCATGACAAGCTCTCTCGTTCATGAAGGAAACCTTATACTTCCCGTGTCTTCGTGCCCTCAACATTGACATATTCAACTATCGTGGGTGCTGAGGCACGGGGGTATTCAGTGATGCCGCTGGTAGAAGAGACACTTGTGGGTTATCACTCACCTGGCTTGGCATCATCGCTAAAAAGACCTACTCACCCCACAAAGCCATGCAGGACCACCTCTTTGCTTGTGGAGAAGGCTTATCAGGCAGAAGGTCAGCTGGTGCTGCCCTGCACACTATGGCAGTGTTACAGGCGTACCAGGCTGACCTGCTGAAGGACCTGAGTGCGGGAACCACGGTCAACGAAGAGGCTTTCTAAGAGCTTCGTTGAGCAACAGGTCTGTCTCACACTGAAAGACACTTATGGCTCAACCTGTCGGGCATCAGAGATAAGGACAAAGTTTTCCTCCTCAATGCCCAGGTTTTGCCTTCTGGTGAGTCATGAGGAAGCCTTCGGGCAAACAGTCGGCTACCCAGCCCCGCCCGTGTCCTTCTAGACGGGAGGCTCAAATACAAAGCATGGCGAATCGTGCTCCCCCTCATAGAGACTGGGGGCTGGTTCAACGCCCTTAGCAGCCCCCAAAGCAAGACCTCAGGGCAGTTATTTCTAAAAAGAGAAAACCCTGACAGTTTTGCAGCCCCCCTCAAGTCGGGCGCGTGAAGCATTCACCTGTATCTTCCCGATACCCCACAAAACCTCTCCATTCTCGCTGCCTCTGGTGTTTCGAGAGTTAGAGGTTTCCAGCAAAATTTTGGGTGTTCCGTTGCTTCCTGCCTTAGTCCAGGACACGGAATACTCGACATCCCCTCAACAGGAAGTGTCAAAATGTATTCCCATCTCAGAGAATCTGCCAGCGTGGAAGCTACTGCCAGGTGTTTCTATGTGGGTTCTAAGAACAGTAGAAAAAGGCTACAGAATTCAATTCGATTGCCATCATCCGTGTTTCAATGGCGTGGTCTCCACTACCTTGAAACCGGAACAAGCATGTCTACTGTGAAAAGAACTGCAAAATCTCTTGGTCAAAGGGGCCATAGAACATGTTCCCCTTCCAGAGAAAGAGTCAGGTTACTACAGCAGATACTTCCTGGTTCCCAAGAATGGTGGGGGGTTGCATCCGATTTTAGACCTTCGAGGCTTGAATCGCTCAGTCAAGGCATTCAACTTCAAGATGCTAACTGTCAAGATGGTCATGTCTCAAATCCAACATCACGATTGGTTGGTCACGATCGAGCTCATGGATGCATATTTCCATATAGAAATTCTGCCACAACACAGGAAGTTCCTGAGGTTCGCTTTCGGGGGCGAAGCTTTCCAATATCGGGTTCTTCCATTCGGCCTAGCCCTATCACCCCGCACATTCACGAAGTGCATGGATGCAGTACTGGCTCCTTTGCGACTCTGGGGCATCCGCATTCTGAATTATATAGATGACTGGTTGATACTAGCAAAGTCACAAGAACTGGCTTTTCAGCACAGAGATATTGTCTTAGCTCATCTGGTTTCTCTGGGTCTGAGTCTCATCGTCAAAAAGAGCGTTCTCTCTCTTACTCAGGAAATTACCTATCTGGGGGATGTATGGAATTCAATCATGATGCGGGCACAATTGTCTCCTGATTGAATCGTGTCCATTCAGAACACCCTGAACAAAGTCAGGCTAGGTGAAGGTTGCACTGTATCAACTTCATCAGTATCAACAAATATTAGGTCTTATGGCATCTGCATCCTCGTGATCCCTTTGGGCCTTCTGCACATGAGACAGTTTCAGTTGTGACTCAAAGCAAGGGGATTTAATTCCTGGCCCGAGCTGTGGAATCTTCATGTTTGGCCCCTGAAGGGTACTGAGGGACACTGGGCTTTCACCTGAAGTTATCGAGACCATTCTAAGTGCTAGGGCTCCCTCTACTAGAAGAAGTTATGCCAATAAATGGGGTGTCTTTAAGAGATGGTGCAGTGCACATAATGCAGATCCAGTTAACTGCCAGATTGCTTCAGTTCTAAACTTTCTGCAAGAAAAATTATCAGCAGGCACATGCCCCGCCACTCTCAGGTTTTATGTGGCCGCTCTATCTGTTTGCCACACCTTGATTGACGGGATGCCTATGGGGAGACATCCCCTGCTCGCTCGCTTCGTTCGCGGAGCCATGTATTTGAAACCTCCTGCTAGGACCAGGATCCCTTCATGGGACTTAGCAATAGTCCTTGAGGGTCTGGTTGAGACCCCCTTTGAACCTCTAGAGTCAGCATCTGATAAACTTCTGACTCTCATGATGGTTTTTCTTATGGCAATTACTTCTCCAAAAAGATACAGGCTCTGTCCGTCTTGCCATCCTGCTTAGATTTTGCCCAAGGAATGGCTAAACCAATATTGCACCCTCACCCTGACTACCCACTCTCGAAGCCTTCTGCTCCCCGCCATTTATAACACCGGAGCAGGAAAGACTTCATGGACTGGGTCCAGTCCGTGCCCTTCAGACTTATGTACACCGCACTAGCCAGTGGCGTAAGTCAAGGAAACTATTTGTTTGTCATGTGGGTCTTAACAAAGGGGCGGCCGCCACCAAGCAAACCATGTCACATTGAGTGAGGGATGCTATTGCCCTGGCCTACGAGGCGCGTGGTCAAGCTTCGCCAGTAGGTATCAGTGCTCACTCTACCAACGGAGTCGCCTCCTCTAAAGCTTTGGTCAGAGGTGTCCCTCTGCAACATGTTTGTAATGTGGTGGGCTGGTCCTCTCCACATACATTTATAAGATATAAGATGCTCTTGTGAGCACAACTACACAACCGTAAGGGTTCTGGACATCCACAGTGCGGCGGCGTGGGTATTCTCGTTCCCAAAGCACTAAATCAGCGCAGCATCTCGTTCCGAAGTTTTGTCTTCATTATGTTAATTGTGTTCACCTGTTCCTGATGTGTTTTCTCTCTTTATATTGTGATGTCTACCATCACGTCTCTGCCAGACTTTTTTGTGTCTTTAGTTCACTCTGTCTTACCCTCAGTCTTATATTTGCCCTGTTGTTCCTTTGTCCAGATTTGTGTTCCTTATTTTTATTTTTTTATTAGTTTTTTCAATAAAATCCCATTTAGCTTGCGGTTGGGTCTTACTTCCAGATCTGTTTAAAAAAAAGTATATTTCTTTTTATGCATTAAAAGTGTCTGCCAGCCACAACCATAAGTCCTAGGGACACCAAATTTTGGGGTTGTGAATCACTGAAGTAGCAGACGCAGTGATGAAATTACTTTGTCCCGACTGATCTGTTCTTTCATATTTGCCAATTTTGGTTGTTCCTCCTCTTCTTTCCCTGCAAAAACTGCTTGGCTATATTTATTATTATTTTTTGGTTGTCTTTTATCTAGAAATATTTATTAAATGTGATTAATTAATCTGCAATCTATGTAATTCAATGACAAATTCTGATCCATGGACAGCCTTAATAAAATATATTTTTCAGTAGCTAGTAGCAGTAGTTTTTTTTAGCATTTCATAGCATTTTTAGTTACAGGCACCCTTTTTTAACAAGTAAAATAAAACAAATAAGATAAAATGCCACATTGACAAATGTTTTTTTATGCCACATTGAATTGTAGCCTTACAGTAGAGTGAGCTAGTAATCAAACACACTCACTTGTCATCTCTCTCTCATACTGTATGTACTGTCGTGGTGGAAACTCAGATTTTTTTTTTGTGAATCACTTCATTTGGATAAGAACCGATTAAAATATGTCTATCCTATTTGTTTACTCTGTCAGTAAAATTGCACAATTAGCAAGTCTCAATCAAGTGGTTTACCCACATTTAAGCTGTTACATCGAGCAGTAAAGGAAAGAGAGATGTGATCTCAGTTTAGTTTAACTGTCGTAAACAATACAAGGACAAAAAACAGTGACTGTCTGTCTGTCTGTCTGTCTGTCTGTCTATTTGCTCTCCTTCCGTGAATGGTTGAATGGAATGGCTTGAGTTTAGTACTGTTTTGTATCATTACTTCCATTAATTTGAGACATTTTTGGCATACATGTGTGGATATATTTTCGAACCATGTGCCATTTGTTTGTTAGTTCATAGTGGCACATTGTTCAGCATGCCCATCTAATGGGGCCCACCATTTTTTTTTTTATCATTTATCTACTAGGCCTGTGAGAGGCCCCACTCAAGAAGCTGATCACACTAAATAAGTATTCCTCAATATCAAAGAGCAGCTTGTGACCAGACCATTACATATGTAAATACATCTACCTTTTGAACATCTTCTCGTTATTATTTTTGCCTTTTTCTTTTCATTCTCATTTAATTTCCCTTGAATTGCAGCATGGGATTCAAGCTGCAGTTCATGGTAAGTTCAAAACAAGCTTGGGGGTGTTTTGTCAGTCAGTATTATATATTTATATTTTAATAATGTGTGACCAGGGAGGATTGTCCAATTACAGTGATTTGTACACAATTTGAATTGTATTCCGAACACGCAGACCGGCATTTATATGTGGATTGTGCTGTGGTGGCAAATTTGTATGATATAATACAGAGTTTTATCTACCCTGTTATCTTATATAATTATATCCAAGATATCTAAATCATTTATTTATTTCTTAATATAATATGTCTGATTGGACAAGCTGCGTACAAAATGCAGACATTTATTATAACAGCACACTCGAATGATTCACTGTATAGATTTTATTCACGCTAGCGCCATCATTGATTTTTAATAGGAATGACAACGAGGCTATTAGAGATATACTTACAGTCTCTTCAGTGGCAGAGTCTAGTTTCCTCAATAATATTTCCTCAAAATATTATATTTTGAATTATGAATGACATAAAAACATGATTAATAACATTTTATTTTGAATTATGAATGGCATACAAAGACATAGTGTGGTGGCTGGCATTAAGACATGCTTAAGTGAAAGCCATAAACACATTCTAACAGCTATGGGCTTTGCAGATCAAAAAAACACACTGTGCAAATTTAAAGGGGGGCCTGGGTAGCTCAGTGGTAAAGTTTGCTAGTTGGAATCCAGAGGGTGCTGAGAGACTCCAGCCTGGTCTTTATCATTGTAGAGCGGAGAAGGGCGGGGTTGGTATGGAACAACGCAAGCCCGGTCACCAATCAGCATGATCGGATGCATGAGGGATAAAGGCAGCCGGTGATAACAGTTCGAGAGGGAGAATTACAGGCAGCTTAACCCCTTTACATTGGTGCCAAAACCCAGGAAGAAGGAGGGATGCCCGTCGCAGAGTCCACGACACTACCGTCCACCCAGGGGAGCACCGCTGACATCCGCCGGGGGATGGAGTAGCCCGACCACCTGGTCACGGGGAACGCCCGTGATGGAGCCACTGCCAGGGGCAGAGGAGTGCCCTGCCATCCCCAAGAAATGCGGAGTGGTCGAGAATAGACCAGCATCTGCGAGGGGAGGAAAGCAAACTCCCTGACCGCCTGGAGCGGTAGGGCCGATGCCAGGGGTGGTGGAGTGTTCCCACTGGTTACCGGGAACGTGGAGTGATGTTCTGTCTGCCTGGGTAGGAGCGGCTGCTGTCCACCTGAGAGGGTGGAGGAGTGATCGAGGACCATGCAACAGTGCATCAGAGAACCGGTGAGTGAGTTTCTTTTTCTCTCTCTCCTATCTCTCTATCTGTCGCTCTGTGTTGGCCTTCCCCTCGCCTATTTTTATTCCTTTATTTTTTCCCCTCCTGTCTCGTCCCAGGTTGAGGAAGGCGGGGATGACCAGCCGGCAGATGGGGCGCAAATCACGTCATGCCGGGGACTCCCCAGACTGAAGCAATGCCGGGAGGATTGTAGAGCGGAGGAGGGCGGGGCTGGGCTGGAACGATGCACGCCTGGTCCCCAATCAGCCTGATGGGGCACGCGAGGGATAAAGGCAATTACAGGCAGCTGCCCTGTATGTGTTTATGTTTGTGTGTTTTTGTTTGTTTATCATTAATCTATTCATTTAATTAATTTATTAATCATCATGTCTTTTTATGTACTTTATATTTCAAAATAAAATGTTATGTCATTAACAATTTCAATTTTTTACTGTTTGTATGTCTATGATGCTGTCATAGGTCTTTTTTAGCACTTTACATCAACATAAAAAAGTTGTGGCCACAAAATATTATGTCATGTATTATGTAAGGACATAATTTTCTCATGGCCATGAGAAAAGAATATTGATACCTCGTCATTAAAAGTCATAGACATAACATGTCACATTTCCACACTAGGGGACACTAGGGTCCCTCTTAGGAGCCTGATCACAGATAAAAGGCCAATGGGAACTGGCGAGTGGTATTTGCATGCCACTCCCCCGGACATACGGGTATAAAGGAGCTGCCGTGCATACCACTCATTCAGATTTTCTCTTCGGAGCTGAGTGGTCAATAATTCAGCGAGCTGAATTTCCCACAGCTTCCATTTCACCTCTGCTGGATCCTTACGGCTCATAACAACAGCAATCTCCCCTCTCTGCATGGGTGCACTGCAGAGATCTCCCCTGGCCGCTTAGGCATATCTACTAAATTATATTAAAAAAGAGTATTTTTCACCTAAAACAGTATATTCTAAAACAACGGCACACATTGGAATGTCTTTTTAACGTTCCCATCCAGGGCCTGTAGGCTTACGTCATCCCTGATGGCCAGAGCCTATGGTGCCGTTGGGCGAGCTGCCTCCTCCCTGCACACCATGGCTCTCCTGCAATTACACCAAGCCAAGGCGCTGAAAGAGCTGCACGAGGGAAGTTCTGTCCCAGGATTGATGCAGGAGCTGGCTTGGCGAATGACCTCATGATGAATGTCACGCCGCGGTCTCTCGGGCAAACGATGTCCACTTTGTTGGTCCAGGAGTGCCACCTATGGTTGAGGCTCAACCTGGTCAAGATACGAGAGGCCAACAAGACACGCTTCCTGAATGCCCCCATCTCGCAGGCCGACCTATTCGGCGACACCATCGGAGACTTTGCCCAGCAGTTCTCGGCGGTGAAGCAGCAGACGGAAGCCATCCAACACATCCTACCCCAGCGCAGCTCAAGATCCCGCACTCCATCTGCACGTCGCCAAGGGCGTCCCCCTGCGGCGGCTGCACTGGCTCTGCCAGTACGTATGACGAGATTGCATGGCTCACGCTTTTCAACCCTTCGCGATGGCTTACCCGGACCATCTGATTCGGCAACGTGAATCAGTTCGCCAGGTGCCCACGCAGGTTCAGTAGTGTCCACTTCACCTCAGTGAAGGGTGAGAACACCATCACCTTGCATGTGGAAATTACTACCCTTCTGTGGAAGTGTGCGATAGAGCCTGTCTTTCAGGCCGACATGAAGAATGGGTTTTACAGTCCCTACTTCATTGTACCGGAAAAAGGCGGTGGACCTACTAGTACTGAACCGGGCCTTACATTCCAGTTCAAGATGCTGACACAAAGGCACATTCTAGGGAAGGTCTGGCATCAAGATTGGTTCACGGAGGTAGACCTGAAGGACGCGTACTTCCACATCTCAATTCTACCTCGACACAGACTCTTCCTGAGGTTTGCATTCGAGGGTCGGGCATACCAGTACAAAGTCCTCAACACCTCAACACCACGAACACGCTGTCATGGCAGGTCACCCACAAGGGAGAGTGAAATCTCCACCCTCAGGTGGTCCAGCTGATCTGAAGTCGTTACGGGCAGGCACAGGTAGACTTGTTCCCCAGAATCTTCCCACTGCCCGCTTTGGTACACCCTGACCAAGGCTCCCCTCGGTATAGATGCTTTGCACACAGCCGACCTCCTGGACTACGCAAATATGCATTTTCTCCAGTGAGCCGGCTTGCACAGACCCTGTGCAAGGTCAGGGAGGGTGAGGAACAGGTCATCCTAGTAGCACCCTACTGGCCCACCCAGACTTGGTTCTCGGACCTCATGCTCCTCGCGTCAGCCCCTCCCTGGAAAATTCCTCTGAGGAAGGGCCTTCTTTCTCAGGGACGGGGCACCATCTGACACCTATGACCAGACCTCTGGAACCTCCATGTCTGGCCCCTGGATGGGATTCAGAAAACCTCAGTGGCCTACCACCTGCCGTGGTAGACATGATCACTCAGGCTAGGGCCCCCTCTATGAGGCGCCTGTATGCCTTGAAGTGGCATCTGTTCGCTAAGTGGTGTTCTTCCTGGTGCAAAGACCCCTAGAGATGCGCAGTCGGCTTGGTGCTTTCCTTTCTGCAGGAGAGGTTGGAAGGATGGCTGTCCCCCCTAGCAGCCTCTTAGCAGCTCTTTGTCTGCTTTGGCGGACAGCAGAAGGGAAGCGCTGTCTCCAAGCAAGGGATCACCCATTGGATCATTGACACCATAGCTATCGCTTACCAAGCTAAGCATGTGCCACCTTCAGCAGGGCTACAAGCTCATTCTACCAGAAGTGTGGTGGCCTCCTGGACTCTGATCTCTAACAGACATTTGCAGAGCAGCAGTCTGGGCTACATCCAACATCTTTGCGAGGTTCTATAATCTCTGGGCTGAGCCAGTTTCGTCCAGTGTCTGAGCAGGAATGAACAGGTAAGTCCATGTCAGCCGACCGGGTATATCGCTTGCGTATAGCACCTTTCACCTCCCTTGAGCTGAAGATGTGCATTGTTGATTCCCAGTTGCGTTCACAAATGTGTTCCCTAGTTGACTTCCTCCTAGCCCTGTGGCAAGCGAGTTTGCGGAGAAACTCACTGGCTATCTAAGCCCTGTACTGGGATAGGTGTGCCACATGCGCTGGTTCCCTGTAGGTAACCCCTTGTGACGCATATCTCTGCTGAAATGTTTCCCTGTTGGTAAACTGTGTCTTCCTTGGGAAGAGGCCCCTCTGACACCCCCCCCCCCCCCCCCCCAACATAGACACTGGTGTCCCAGTCGTTAATGATTTCTCTCTTTTTCTGGGGAGAAAAAGTAAAAAAGAGGGAAGAGGCACGACTGGGCTAGCCTGCCCCTATCTTTTGGACAGTCTACTTGTCCCAAAAGGGCTGTTCGACACTCATACTAGCGTCAGGGGTGGTTACGTGCCGGCCCGGTGCACTGGCTACACTGCATACAGTAGTCCGATCGTCTCGTACCGCTGATCCACATAATCCACACAGTTCAGCTAGTTGTGTCATTTTTGTAGGGGACCCCTAGTGTCACTACATCAACACAATGTCGAGTGAGTGACAGATTGGGAACATCCTGCTTACTTCCGTAACCTCCGTTCCCTGATGGAGGGAACAAGACTTTGTGTCCCTCCTGCCACGTGCTGAACTACCCGCTGAAATTACTGGGACCTTATTCTAAACAGAAGAATTAATGTAAGTGATTTTATAAAATTATTAGCTCCACATATCTGCCTTTAAACCCTCCAAAAAGTGGCCCCATTCAATTCCTTTGTAAGAGCATCACTGGAACCTTGTTTTTTGCTTTTTTTAAGGAAAAGGAGGAACGAGTCAAAATTAATATTTTTGATAATCAGTATTATGCCACAAATTCTGTCGATTGAGCTTAAATTGTATTAAACCCAGAACATTCCTTAAAGATTTCGATGAAAATGTGAAGCTTATGGATTTCAGCATATCAAACCTGACTTTTAACCTAACACATTCTCAATTTGGTATAATATGATTTTATTCATAAATGCTGTGTTGTTTAGCCGCAGGCCCCAGCTGCTCTCCACAATAGGCCACAACACATCCATCTCCACATATTTAAATCACATCATCATCTGGCGATGGACTCAATGCAACAATGTAATTCATCTGCTGCTCGCTGAGCCCTGAAACTGGGTCAGAGGCCAACAAATTAGATGGGGGTCACCACTGTTGCGGTAGCTCATAGGAGTATATTTGTTTTCCATGCTCAATAATCCTCACATCTTGTGGTAAAACCTATAATGTCTGTTTAAGTCTGTGTGCACATCAAAATAAGTCTCAAGTGTTTATCTGTGGGATGTTTGTAAAGGGGATGTAGTTGTATTTGGTTTGGTGGAATTGGTACTTCAACATGATCTAAGGAAATCCAATTCTATTCTTAAATAAAAGTTTCCAAGTAGTGGTAAATCTAACATCTTAAAGTTAAACCACAGAACAACATGTTTTCCTCATTAACTTCTAGGAATGAATGCACCAAAGCATGAAATTACTACAATGAGTGCATCTAGAAACAAGCTAGTTTGCAAGGAAATGACCCATGTATGCATGTAAAAATACTGATTAGGAGATAATCACTAGATTTCTCTTTTGATCAAATTCAATAAACTGCTGTAGCATGTCTTTCAAAAGATTTAGTTCTTTCTTTTTTTGGAAAATGAGAGATTTGTGCGCTAACAAATCTCTCGTTTTCCAAAAAAAGAAAGAACTAAATCTTTTGAAACCTGTCATCTAATGAAAAAGACTTGGCTGTGAGGACGTTTTTGCAAAATGACATTACATGGTTCATTACAAAAGCCAGATAAATGTTTTTCAAAACGTTTTTAAAGTTAATGCTCTGTAGAGTTTTAAATCAACAAAACCTACACTAAACCTTAAACCTAACTGACAGTTTCATAAAAGCAAATGTAAAATGAAAAAAAAAAACAATTGAGCAACCACATCATTTTGTGGTGCTTCTGTGACACTTTCGTCACACGTGCTCTTCAGGACTCATACCCTGATGCTTAGAATTGCAAGTGCAACATTCTATTAGTTTAGCTAACATGAAACCCAGGTTTCACATTCTCAACATTCACCCACGCCTTCTTCACCCATGCAATTTCGCCATGCAAAGTTAAATGTGACTGCACCGTTAAGGATATATTTCTTTCTCAATAATAAATAAATAAATTAAAATTGCTACAATTATCTTTGTACCTGTATTTTACATGCATAAGCACAAATGAATTAATACATTGTAATTGTTTGTCATTTCTTTCCTCTGCCAACAGCCTCTCAGCATGATGCTTTCTTTTTAGGCAGTTGTTGTCCATTCCAGGATGAATGCTGAAATAACAGTGATGTGCTCTCTCAACATTTCTCTCTTTCTCTCCATCTTACTCTTCATCTTAGAGTATACCCATAATAAGGGAGGCGACAGACACATGGGAGACAAAAACAATAAGAGTACCTCCTCCTCATACTTGCCTCAATGTGACCAAATGCAGAAAAATGACAGGGCGTTACGTAAATGTTTGCATTACTTTCGAGTTAGTTGTGCTATTTGCAATTCAAAGCAAGTGCAAAGACTGCTGACCACACCAAGTGCGTTTCTATAACTACTGGCCCACAGTGGGCAATAACACAAGCAGGCACTTAAAGGCCCTCTAACCTCAAAACTGAGCTTTTAGGACAACGTCATGTGAAAATATGATAAATGAAGAAACTAATGAGAGTAAAATTGGTGTCTCCTCACTAAAATACAAACGTGAGCACAAAGGGAAAATAAATACTGACATGGAGGCCTTGTTATGAAACTTTTGTCAAATTTCTTTTTTTTTTTCTCCCAAACTACCCAAAATAATATTATAATCAGATTTCTTTAGATTTACTGTTAATATGTACATCTATTGTTATATTGTTGTTCACTGGAGAAAGTAATTCTTCAGGAGTACTTAGAATGATCATGATTTTGGAGTCATAATAGCCACAGAGCATGTGTTGTACTGCAGACATTAATCAAAGTGGAGAAATATTGTGCGCCCATATGGAAAGAGAGCATGTGTTTTGCATTCAAACTTGCTGATGTTCAGTAATAGAAGCCTAGAACAACTGTAACACAAACACACACAATAGACAAAAATCAAGTCTCACCCAATTAGAGACTAAAGAAATAAATGGCAATAGTTCTGTAGCACAGCTATTCTAGGGGTCACATGACCAGGGTTGGGAGGTTACTTTTGAAATGTATTCCATTACAGATTACAGAATACATGCTGTAAAATGTAATTTGTAACATGTTCTATTAGATTACTCAAGGTCAGTAATGTATTATAAATACTTTGGATTACTTCTAGATTTTCTCACTTGTTTTGACTATAAAAACTCTGCCAGTACAGTAAGACAAAATATGTTAAAAATACATTCTCTGAAAAATCTAAATATCTTATGCAGTGTTGTTTCTAAAACAAGATAAATAAATTGATCTTGTTTTATGGATTTTTTTTAATTTTTACAGAAAAACAAAACAAAAAGTACAATCAAGAATATGAATTTTGCCCTAATATCAAACATCTTACATAGATAATAGGCAAAAGGGATCCAAAATCACAATGCGATCCATTGCACCAGGTATGCGCCCAATGGCAATGTATTTGAATGGGCATTTTTTCCACAAACCATGTAGATGTCCTTTCTGGAAAAAAGAAATTATGATCTAACGTGAATTTTCTTGATAATAAATATGATTGTGTCTGGTAACATGTGCATGTAAAATGGCTAGAAATAGCATTTTAGCTTAGCATAAAGCTGACAATTTACACAAGGTTTATTTATATTTCTTCTGCTCCAAACTTATTTCAAACGTACTTCTCTGTCTGCTCGTATGAATGTAACACGTAAAAAAATTGTTTCTTCGCTGTTCAAATGCACTTTGGATCACATCATTTATATGTATAAATGTTTTCCATCTGAAAGGACTAAATATTAAATGAAACAAATTACAATAAAATGCAAATAAAATGCAAAGTAATCTCTTCAGTAATCAAAATACTTTTTGAATGTATTCTAATTACCAATTATTTGTAACTGTAGGGATTTCTAATATTTTGTATTTTAAATTCTTAATCTTGTTACATGTATTCCGTTACTCCATAATACCAGAGGGTGCCTTTTTTAATGATTATATATAGCACAACTATTTCTGTTATATTTGACTAATAAGACTAATGTGCATACTTCAGTCCTGCAGCCACCTCCCAGACCTTCTGATCCGGTCCCCACCTTGAGGTTGTCTCCTTGGTCTCCTGGCCCTCTACCAGATATGCTCTGGTCTCCTTGGTCCCTTGGCCATCCGCCTGATCTCCTCTGGTCTCCTGGCCATCCACCTGATCTGCTCTGGTCTCCTTGGTCCCTTGGCTGTCCGCCTGATCTGCTCTGGTCCCCTTGGTCTCCTGGACATCTGCCAAACCTGCTCTGGTCCCCTTGGTCACCTTGGCCGTCCGCCGGACCTGCTCTGGTCCCCTTGGTCTCCTGGCCGTCAGCCAGATCTACTCTGGTCTCCTGGCCACCCCCCAGATCTGCTCTGGTCTCCTTGGTCTCCTGACCGTCCCCTGGATCTGCTCTGGTCTCCTGGCCACCCCCCAGATCTGCTCTGGTCCCCTTGGTCTCCTGGCCGTCCGCCGGATCTACTCTGGTCTCCTGGCCACCCCCCAGATCTGCTCTGGTCTCCTTGGTCTCCTGGCCGTCCCCCGGATCTGCTCTGGTCTCCTGGCCACCCCCCAGATCTGCTCTGGTCTCCTTGGTCTCCTGGCCCTCTGCCTGATCTGCTCTGGTCTCCTTGGTCCTCACTCCCTCCGACTCCACCTCAGTCTCAAACCTCCCATGTTCCTCTGCTCTTCTTGCCCCTTGTGCCTCCTTGAACTGCCTGTTTGCCCCTTGTGCCCCTCCGGGGGGGGGCTCTGTCAAATATTCCCTGTCTTTGACTCTAGACTTTTATGTTGAAATTCTTGTTTAGTTCCCGGTTTCTGTTAGATTTGTAGTCCTTTTTGTAGTTTTATTTCTTGATTTATTCTCCCTGATTGTTTGCCAATGTGTTCCTCATTCCCTGATTGTTTCCCCAGGTGTTCCATGTTTTCTTTTGTGTATTTAACCCTTGTTTCCCTTGGTTAGTTTGTCAGTCTTTGCATGTATTGTTTATGCTCTGTGCTTGGTTCCCTATGTTTTGGTTTTCTATTTATTCTGAGTTAGTTTGTTTATTTTCATGTTAATAAAGCTGCATTTAGATCCTTATTCCTCACCTCCCTCGTCACAGTAGAAGCCTACATTTCTAGTTATTTCAGGCAAAGTTTCTTTAACTTCCGGCTCAAGTGAATTACTCTAAGTTCACACAGTCGGTATTTGGGATTGACAACAGCATTTAGTTACAGGTGTTAGTCTTGAAATGTCCTGTTCATACAACAACTTGCAGTAGCAGCTTGAATCATGTCTGTATGAACGAACAACCAAAGATACAACAGTATTCTAACACATGTAACCAGTGACTAAAGTAAATATCAAACATGGTGACATCCATAACACCAGCATGTCTTGTCACAATTAAATTGTGTTACATACAGTATATTATACATACTTGTTACATATTAAATAATCAAGTCTAATCGAGGCGTGAATACATACACCAAATCATAATTAAATCAACAGTGGCTTTAGATAAAATTTAAGCAAGTGTTGAATGCGGACAGTTCCAGTGGAAAACAGCAGCAGGATCTTCGGATGACACACATTATTTCTCCATCTCCGTGAGTTAACAAAACCCCACATGAAACACAGGAGACACATGCATGTATAGTGCAACATGTCTCTCGCATTATATGTCATGACTAACAACTACTAGTCCAGTACAGTTCCATTCACACAGCACAAGTTTTCTGAAAAGGCAGTTGTGAGTCCTGAAAATTTGCGGGTGTCTGTTCAGTTAAAGAATGCAGTTGACACTCTCGTAAGTAACCAAACTGTGCATGAACATAACCGTATTAAACACTCAAAACTGGTCTAACAGCCATATTCTGCCGCTGTGTGAACAGGGCCTTAGTGAATAATTTATGTGAACTAGTTAATTTCCATGAACCATCCTAAAGAACCATATCACTAAAATGTATTAGAGTTCCCAATGCTAAATAGAAGGGAATTGTTTATTTTAACAAAAGAACCAGGGTTGCCACCCATGTCCCGTAAAATACAGGATCGTCCCATATTTAATCAATATGGGATTTGATCTAAAATGTCCACACATTGTACTAATATTTTGCTGCCGTCCAACCGTTCATTTAATTGACTTGAATGATCTCTCATGCAAACACTTTTTTTAAAATATATACAGTGGCCCCAAAAAGTATTTGGATGCTTAAGCGGAACTTAAAAATGCATGAATTCCTTTGCATTTGAGAACAAAACATCAAAGCAATTTCCATTTATTGTAAAGAAAGATAACATAAGCATCCTTTTCAACCAGAGCATTGAACAAAAAGAAGCTTGCAACGTTTTAAACAAATAAAACAACAACAGATATATGTACGTATAATTAAGACCAAAAAATATTTGGACACTTGATAATGCCTTAAAAAAAAAAAAGATTAAAAGTTCAAGTGTTTTAGGTTTTTAGCTTGCAATCCTTTAGTTCGAAGTGCTTCTTGACAACGTCTGAGCATAGAATCAACAAGTTTTTGTAAAAACCAGTGCTTGAAGTGGGACGTTACGCAGTGCCTGCACTTCTATAATTTCCTCTACAGCGTACTGGCAGTTTTTCTTGCATACCACCACTTCTCAGAGTCTCCGGGTATGGTGTAATTTCATGATTTAATGTAAGTCGGTGAGCAATTCGGTGCATGTTGTGTTGAGGTGGCAAAGTCCAAAAAAATGTCTCATTCATTAGCTGTATATTGTGACTGTACTTTAAGAAATATTTGTAGAATCTGCCCGTCCATTATGAATTGCACTCTGTGTAATGTAGTTTCACCAAGAATTTAGGTGTACTACTTTACCCTTTGGATTTGTTGAATGGCTTTAAATTCCATTACCCAATCTGGACTGTCGCAGAAACTGCGATAGAAATGTATTTGCTTTCATCTCCACCGCATATGTTGGACTGGCTGTCACAGGTTAAAAGAGCTTTATCTGAATCTTGTGAATCACAAGTATCAGAGTGAGCTCCCACAGAAGCACTCCATCCTCTTTAACATTAAGGTAATGGCAGCACTGCTAGCACCACCCCAGCAAATCAGTTAATAGCTAAACAGCCTCTTAACAGCCTTTACTAATTATTCCACCTCAGATAATATGCATACTGACGAAAATAGCGTTTGTCAAGATGAATGCCCTGATTGCTGGTCCAAAGACCAGATGCACTACTTCTTCAAAGAAAATGACTGGCTTATAGTGGGGAACAAAACTCTTGGCTGTAGAGTGTGCATTAAAGTGAAATCCCTCTCCATTTTTAAAGAGCTGTGAGTTAGACTGTAAACTGAGTGGAGTGAATGTGCAATTACAACTTTTGGCACCCATAAAGCAAAAAAGCAAACCTTGTTGTGTAAAACAAAATCAGGGTACACAGCACACACAAAGGCAGATGAAATTGAGATGTTAGCAACTCATGACAAAATTCAGAGGAATATTGAAGAGATGCAGAGGGCTGAACACAAAACAACCTGCAAAGTGTTCCGAGCAGCCTATCAAATTGGTGAACACATTTTTCAATCCAAGACATGCTGATATCACTGACCATATCATGACTGAGATGAAGAATAAAAATGTTTAAGACATCACTACAAACCGGAGGAAATGATGTGTGTTTATTGACGATTATACCACTACCAGTGGCAAGTCTGTGCTTGTGGTCTGTTTGAGAACAGCCTTTGCTGATGCAGAACCAGATACTCTTTTTTTAACTCTTGGAGTCAGATGGGACCACAGCAAATTATATCTCTAAAACATTGTTGGCTTGGAAGACTATTTTCTAGGTCAGTGATTCATTTTGTTTGCATGTGATGGAGCATTGGTTATGCTTGGTAGAAAAGCAGGGGTTGCTATGCGCTAAGTGCTAAGTTCCCTGAAATGTGTGTCACTGTTCTAATCACCGTTTAGAACTGGCAGTTGGGGAAGTTGTCAAAGAGGTCAGTGGACTCAAAACTTTTTCACATATTCTTTGATAAACTTTACACATTATATCATGCTTCTCCCAAAAATCAGAGAGAATTGTCTGAGTGTGCAAAGGAAGTTGGGCTGTGTTTACTTGTCATTGGACATGTACTGTCAATCCGCTGGGTGGCCTCCAGTGAGAGGACTGTCAGAGCTGTCTGGGAGAGCTACAGTGTGTTGGAGAAACACTTCAGTACTGCAGCCACTGATGAAAACGGAAATTCAAGGGAGAGAGTCAAGTACAAGGGACGTTTTGGTGTGCTCACATCTGTGTCATTTGTTTGGAATCTTGGAGTGATGTATGATGTACTCAAAGAGCTAAGTGATCTGTCGAGGCTGCTTCAAAAAAGATAGATGACTCTTCTTGAGCCAGACAAGATGTTGGCTCGTCACATCCTTGTCTTTGATTCCATGGATTCAACACCAGGTTCAAAACTCAAACTGACAAATAATTCAAGAACATAATGCTGGATGAAAGGGAAAAGATTATAAAAATCAGTGAAAGGCAGCATGGCTGAAAATCTAAAAAGTAGGATGGCTTCAACAACTTCCTCTCAGGTGAATACACAAGCAGGTCGCAGCAATACAGATGGTGACCAGCTGTTGACAGATTTAAAGGTCCTACAACCAAACAGTTGGCCTGAAGGGCATTGTGACATTCAGCATGGTGATGCAGAGGTACTTTGTTTGTGTGACAAACTGAAAGTAGATATAAGAGAAAGCATCCAGCGATTTTGTGAATACAAGGGACTGAAGGCAACCTGGATACCAGAAACACTGAAGCCTCTACTTAAAGCTGTCTGCACCATTGCGATCTCCACCAGTGAATGTGAACGAGCCTTCAGCAGCATGAATGGCATTCTTACCACCAAAAGGAACTCCCTTGCTATAAGGCGACTTCCCAACCTTGTTTTTTTTAAATGCAATGGGCCACCAATTGAGCAGTTCAGTCCGCAGAGCTATGTAAGGTCATGGCTGGCAAAGGGAAGAAGATCTGCTGTGGAAACAGCATGAGCAGGCCCTGACCGCTCAACCACATCTGAGCCCATTCATGCTGGAGCATTTTCTAAGTGAGTTGATATACTGTATACTATTTAGCTAAATACATTGATATACATTTTAATCTAATCAATTAAGGAATAGTTCACCCAAAAATGAACATTCTGTCATAATTTACTCACCCTCATGTCATTCCAAAACCATGTGACTTTCATCTTCCACGGAACATAGAAGATATTTCAAAGAATGTTTTTGTCCATATAATAAATTTCAAGCTTGATTTACAATGTTTTGCAGAAGAAAGAAAGTCATATGGGTTTGGAGTAAAATGAGGGTGAGTAAATGAGCATTATTGTCATGTCAGAGCTCACTTGTCTTTGGCTGTAAGTGTTTGGTTAGCCTTAAAAAAAAGTGTCATTATTTATTTCACAGTTAAAGAGAATTTATACTATTTACAATGTAATATTCTCTCAAAATATTCAAAGCTAGCTGTCTATTCATTTTCTATCTCAATGTGGTTCATAAGAAGATATACAAATGAAGAAGTTACAGTATATATTTCCTCAGGTCATCACTGCAAGCAATAAATCCATTTTCACCTGTATACCGTAAAAAACTGCCCTCTCATTTTCTGTCTTTATTGTTCAGTTTCTCTGCCTTTGCCTGCCAATGAAGTTCTATCAGTGGAATTGATCAGTTTTTCAGTTCTTACACCCTAAGACATTTTGGTGTGTTTTTTCACAAAGTATGTCATTTTCTTTAACAAATAAGTGTTTAATAATTCCTAATGCTTTTAGTTAGACACTCACGTGAATTGATTCATTATGCATATGACAAGTAACGTTTTACGTGAAAAATACATAAATTGGATTATTTCTGATTTTCCAAATAAAAAGAGTTCACTGCCACTTGCATACTGTAACTACTGTAATTGCTCTCTAATTTTCTGTGTTTATTCCTTTCTTCCACCTGTGTTTGTGTGTTTGTTAGGAACATGGGAACATGTAGTGAGTGACCCACCCTGGTCCATTACCTGTGGATCTTTACAGTATAAACCTCCAGATTTATTATTTTTAAATAAACATATGTTGTGAACAACAGAAAAGTCCCAGCATAGTAGCATATATTCAAGCACTGGTAAAAGCTGTGGTGAAAGATTCCTCCTGGTTTCATCCACACTTGAACAATCGACCATCTGACATTTTCCTTATAGGTGCTCTCACCATATAAGCAAAAAACAAAATCCGACAGGGCGCTTTTACATGCTCCAGATTTCTCTCTCCCTTTTATTCAACAGATGGACACATCTGACAGAGGTCTGGGGGCAGTGCTTTTGCAGAAGGTGGGGAGGGGTGCGGAAATCCGGTGCTGTACATTATTCGCAAGCTCTCTCTAAGGGAGATCTAAGTGTCTAGCGATCAAGTGGGCACATCCTCACTCTTCGCTACTACTCTGCTCAGATCACGCCACACTCCAGTGGCTCCACTGCATGAAGGATACCAACGCACAGATCCCCCAATTGTACCTGGCACTTAAGCCATTCAAATTCATGGTGATCCACAATCCAGGGGCACAGATGGCTGTTGCTGACTTTCTCTCCCGAAATGGTTGGCAGGCTGGACAGTTCCCTGGCCTGAGTCTGGTGGTGGGGGTATGTGGGGATGGGGGCGTGGTCATTTGTCTGTAAGGGTAAGCGGGGACTTAAAATAGGACACACACAAAAAAAGAAAACCTTTGTGTTCAAGTTGACTACGGAGAGATGTTTTTTGTTTAAGTTAGTGCTAAAAAAGAGAGAAAATAAATATTCACCTCAACTGTTCGCTGCTTCCTGACTCCTCTATTACCCATAAGAAGTCTGAACATCTACACTATGTGGAGTACAGATTGTCATCGGTAAGGACCGAAGATAATCATTATATCACTGACTCTACTTCAGTAACAGCTGCATTAGTCATTGCTAGATCTTTTACAAAATAATTGTATTTTAAATTATTTATTTTTATGCCGCAATCTGGATTTCTTATTTATTACGGAGACTTGGCTTTACGTTAAGCCCCTTTTCTGAACTTTTGCCAACAGACTGTAACTTTGTTTTAGCTCCCATAGGACTGTTGGTAGAGGTGAGAGCCTAGCAGTGGTTTTTAAAATCTGCATAAATATTGATTATTACAAGCTGAAGGGTATCAGAGGTGCGACTGTTTATGATTGAGGTACCTAAACCTATTTTATGTATTCTTGTATATAGACATTGGAAATATAAAGCATTTTTTATAAAAGTGTATTCAAATTTTCTTTTTATCATTGATTGTACCTTTTTATGACAGCATTTTAGTTCTAAAAGATTTTAACATACATGTTCCCCTTCTGTCACTCACTCGACATTGTGTTGATGTAGTGACAATAGGGGTCTCTCTTGAGAGCCACAGTTACCTCTTATCTTTGAGAAAAGGCCAACAGTGAACAAGTTGCATGCCCCTCCCCCGGACATACAGGTATAAAAAGAGGGAAGCGTGCGTCTGTTCAGACAGATTTTGCCTTCGGAGCCGAGCTCCCAGATCAGCCTATTCGGCAACACCATTGAGGACTTCGCCCAGCAGTTCTCGGCGGTGAAGAAACAGACAGAGGCCATCCAACACATCTTGCCCCGTCGCGGCTCAAGATCCCATACCCCGTCTGCTTGCCGAGACCATCCCCCTGCGTTGGTGAAAGCCCAGGCAGCTGCGCTCCAGCCCAGGCCCAGCTCTCAGCCCCAGTGTAGAGCTCCCCGCAGGAGGAAACCCAGGGAGAGAGACATCTGCCACGGAGCTGGTGTTCAGACCACTCCATCCCCCAGTGGAGGGCCGGATAGAGAAAATTTTGTTTCCTTTTCTTTGTTTGCCGCACCCCCAACAGGCTGCGGTACCCACATTGTCACAAAAAAAAGCAGTTTCCTCACACTCGCACCTCAGTCCGGCAGGTGGTGATGAGTCTAGAGGTCGTCTCTACAGAACCTCCTCCTCAGTCGCCTACCCGCCCCAGGCTGGGTACGTGGAGGGAGGTAAGTGCTTCGAGCTTCTCCTCAGCACAACCACCTTGGGACGAAGCAACGCTCCCTGACGTGACGGCACCTGCTCCCCCCTGCCGCGAGGCCTTACCTGCAGGTACGCTGCACGTGATCATCCCTTTAGTGCCACTCGCCTGGAGCTTGGATGCATGGCTTACTCTTTCCAACCCGTCACGGTGGCTGGCCAGGACCATCCGACTCGGCTACGTGATTCAGTTCACCAGGTGCCCGCCCTGCTTCAGCGGCGTCCATTTCACTTAAGATTGGTTCGCAGCGGTAGACCCGAAGGACGCATACTTTCACGTCTCAATATTACCACGTCACAGACCCTTTCTACGGTTTGCTTTCGATGGCCAGGCGTATCAGTGCAAGGTCCTCCCCTTTGGTCTGTCCCTGCCCCCTTGCATCTTCACAAAATTCGCAGAGGCAGCTATTACCCCGTTAAGGGAAGCGGGCATTCACATACTCAACTACCTTGACGACTGACTAATTCTTGCACACCCTCGACAGTTGCTCTGCACACACAGGGACCTAGTGCTCAGGCACCTCAGCCATTTAGGGCTTCGGGTCAACTGGGAAAATAGCAAGCTCTCCCCGGTTCAGAGCATCACTTTTCTTGGCATGGAGTTAGGCTCGGTCTCAATGACAAGCAAGCATGTGGAGTCTGTGCTGAACTTCCTGAGTACATTAAGACCAGCCACAGCGGTTCCTCTTAAACAATTTCAGAGGCTCCTGGGGCATATGGCATCCTCAGTGGCGGTCACACCACTCGGGTTGATGCATATGAGACCGCTTCAGCACTGGTTTCAGACTCGAGTTCTGAGATGGGCATGGCACCGCGACACATACCATGAGAACCTCACCCCTTCCTCTGTCACTTATTCAGCCCTTGGACAGACCTCTGTTTTCTACGGGCAGGTGTCTCCCTACAGCAGGTGTTCAGAAGCATCGTAGTTACTACAGATGCCTCTGAGTCAGGCTGGGGTGCCGTGTGCAACAGGCACACAGCCGCTGGCTCCTGGATAGGGCTGCTGCTGGGTTGGCACTTCAACTGCCTAGAGTTGCTGGCTGTATTACTTGCCCTGTGCAGATTCCTGCCGCTGATCCACGGCAAGCACGTATTGATCTGCTCAGACAACACAGTGATAGTAGCATATATAAATCGCCAATTGGCGTTCTCATCACATGTCGCAACTCACCCGCCATCTCCTCCTTTGGAGTCAGCAGTGGCTGAGGTGAGCCAGGGAGGATGAGGAACAAGTCACTCTCTTGGCCCCGTACTAGCCTACTCGGACTTAGTTCTCAGATCTCACACTCCTCGTGACAGCACCTCCCTGGCAGATTCCCTTGAGGAAGGACTTTCTTTCTCAGGGACGGGGCACCCTCTGGCATCCGCGCCCAGACCTCTGGAACCTCCACGTCTGGCCCTTGGACGGGATGCAGAAGCCTAAGCTCCCTCTACCAGGCAGCTTTATGCCCTAAAGTGGCACTTATTTGCAAATTGGTGTTCTTCCCAATCTGTAGACCCACAGAGGTGCGCGGTCAGGTCAGTGCTCTCATTCCTTTAGGAGAGGGTGGAGGGGTGGCTGTTCCCCTCCACCTTGAAGGTTTATGTAGCACAGTGGATGGTAAGTCAGTAGGGAAGCACAACCTAACAATCAGGTTCCTTAGAGGCGCCTGGAGGCTGAACCCTCCTAGGCCATGTCTGTTCCCATCATGGGAACAGACATGGCCTAGGAGAGATCATGTCTGTTCCCATCATGGGATCTCTCCATGGTCTCGCCTTCAGAGATTCCCGTTTGAGCCGTTAGAGTCAGTCGAAATTAAGGCAATCCTTCTCCTTGAAGAAGGCCCTCCTGATTCCGCTCACTTCCATTAAGAGTGTTGGGGACATGCAAGCGTTCTGTGTCAGCGAAACTGGCCTGGAGTTTGGTTCGGCGGATTCTCATGTCATCCTGAGACCCCAACTGGGCTAATTCGGGTTCAGCCGGTCTCGTACCGTGTTTTGTCAGGTCCGAACACATAGAATTCGGTAATACGGATCAACGGGCCCCTCTCCGGAGGTGAAGACGTGTGCTCTACTCCCCCAGTAAATTCAACAAGTCATAGATCATGGATGTCCTTCCAGCCAGACCTACTGCAGGCACTGAGTTGCCTGTACTGGAACAGGTGCTCCACAGGTACTGATTACTCCGGTAACCTCCTGTGACGTATTTTCCGCAGTACCTGTCCCCCTGTCGGTGGACCCGTGCCTCACTTGGGCAAAGTTCCCTGTGGTCGCTGTGTTTGTAGAGCTCCTTCCCGTCGAGCTACTTACGTTGCTTCCCCCCTCAGGGATGTGGGGAACTACATGATGTCTTTTGGGGCATTGGGGAAGGTTACGTGCAGTCTCATGCACCTGTTATTTTTGCATGCAGCAGCCTGCATGCACCTGCATCAGCAGTCCATGTAATACGGTTCAGTGTTGTGGCATTTTTAGATAGAAACCCCTAGTGTCACTACATCGACACACCGTCGAGTGAGTGACAGAAGGGGAACGTCTTGGTTGCTGTCGTAAACTTTGTTCCCTGATGGAGGGAATGAGACATTGTGTCCCTCTTGCCAAACCACTGTACTAGCTGCTGTAATGGCAGGGATTTTACTCTCAGCTCCTCAGCTCAAAACCTGTCTGAAAAGACGTACGCTTCCCTCCTTTTATACCTGTATGTCTGGGGGAGGTGGATTCAAATTCTGTTCGCCAATTCTCATATTAAAGATAAAAGATAAGAGGTAACAGAGGCCCCTAGTGTCACTACATTGACACAAAGTCTCGTTCCCTCCATCAGGGAACAGAGGTTATGACAGAAACCAAGATGTTTGCTGTTCCTCTAAGCCTTTAGCTAGAGAGTTTTGAATATTATGGATTCATTTAATCTTACTCAGTGTGTCACTGGTTCCATTCTTCAGTGTGTTTATACACTTGATCAAGTTTTGTATGGGTGTTCCTGTCTGTAATGTACAGGTTGCAGATCATTCTTTTTCTGATCATAGCCCTATTGTGCTTAATATTACATTGGTATGTAATCCCCCAAATCAACAAACTCATGTATACTGCTCATAAGTTGTTACATCATCTACTGCCAGTGATTTCTCAGATGCTTTTAGTGTTCATGTTTTAACCAGCAATATTGAGTGCCCGTCTTTTATTATTGGACCAGAAGAATTAGTTACTTTGTTTGATACTGTCTGCTACAATATTTTGGATTACATTGTGTCTTATAAAATAAGAAATCGTAAAACTACACCTCAGCCTTGGTTGAATGATAATACACGGTCTCTGGACCAGAGTGCAAATGGTTAAAAGATAAGCTGATGGGGGGCCTGGGTTGCTCAGGGAGTATTGACGCTGACTACCACACCTGGAGTCGCGAGTTAGAATCCAGGGTGTGCAGAGTGACTCCTGTCAGGTCTCCTAAGACACCAAATTGGCCTGGTTGCTAGGGAGGGTAGAGTTACCTGGGGTAATCTCCTCTGGTTGTGATTAGTGGTTCTCACTCTCAATGGGGCTCGTGATAAGTTATGCGTGGATCGCGGCATGTAGCATGAGCCTCCACATGCTGGGAGTCTCCGTGGTGTCATGCACAATGAGCCATGTGATAACTGAGACTTGTCCTCCACCACCCGGATCGAGGCGAGTAACCATGCCACCACAAGGTCCTATAAAGTAGTGTGAATTGGGCATTCAAAATTGGGGAGAAAAGGGTCTACATTTTTTTTTAAAGATAAGCTGCTGGTATCTTATGAGATCATGAGGTTGCCCGTCTAGGTATCAAAAAGCAATAAAAACTGCCAGAGCTAATTATTTCTCTGATGTGATTCTACCACATTTCCACAGTCCTTGTGTATTATTCAATACTATAAACTCAATTTTAAAACCTATGGGCACAGGTTGCCTTGAACCATCTATTGATACCTGTGATTTTTTTTTTTTAAATGTATATTAGATTGATTGTATTAGATCTTCTGTTACATCTTTGAAGACTTATTCATCTGTATTGGGTGCTTTATCTGGTTCATTTCGTGAATTTTAACCAGTATCACTTTTCCATCTTAAAGATGTTGTTACCAACTTCCTCTTCCAGTAATGTGGTTCCTCCCAAGTTGTTTATTGAAGCTGATTGATGGCATTGGTCCGAGTGTTTTGTCAATTTTAAATTGTAGTCTGACAAATGGCTGTGTTCTGTCAAGTATTAAGCATGCAGCGGTTCAGCCCCTGATTAAAAAAAATTAATAATACATTTTTAATAAAAAAATAAACTATTTTTAGCCTATTTCTAAATGGTCATTTCTATCCAAAGTACTGGAAAATAGAGTTTTTAGTCAGCTTACTTTGAAGAATACAGTCGTGGAAAGATTTCAGTCAGGTTTCAGAGCTTGTCATAGTACAAAATAGGCTCTTTTTAAAGTAGTAAATTATCTATTATTAGGAGTGGCTTTGTCCTGTTAGACCTCACAATATTCTTATTGAGCGTCGAAGACACTGTGCTGGCATTCAGGGTATGGCGCTAAAGAGGATTACATCCTCAGTATCTGTAAGACAGAACGCTCAGTTCAAATTGGGAAATTTTCATCATCAGCAGCAGCACCTGTCACATGGGGGGTCCCTCAGGGATCTATTTTGGGACCGGTGTTATTTTCTTTATATATGCTTCCCCTTGGCTTGATTTTCAGAAAGAATTGCATTTCATATAATTTCTATTCGGATGATACACATATATATTTCCCTTTGAAGCCTGGAAATGACCTGTCTGTTAAACCTCTTTTTGAATGCCTGGTGGATGTAAAATTATGGATGAATAAAAACTTATTCTTATTAAAAGATAGAGATCATAGTTTTTGGCCCAAGTGGCTGTGTGAAGACATTGAAGGACAGTTTAGGAACCATGTCTTCTAATGTAAAAATTATTGTTAAAAACCTGGATGTCATTTTTGACGCAGATATGGAATATGACAGAGTTGTAGAGAATAGTTTCTTACAACTGAGGACTATTGCCAAACTTAAATTTGTACTTTCATTTACTGATCTAAAGAAAGTGATTCATACTTTTGTATCATCATGCCTTGATTATTGTAATGCCCTGTATTTAAGGGTAAGTTAGTGTGGGACAACTTAACAGCAGAAGGGAAGTAAACACAGGGAAGCAGAGTTTTCCTGGCACAGGTAGGATTTTTAATCGGCCACTTCAATGCTTTACAACTTCACAAATTCGTTAGATTCACAGCAGGTAGTCAAACAAACACATCAGCTTCACAGGAATATAAAAACTTCAACACATCAGCTTCACAAACATAACAGATTAAACAGCTTCAGGAGCACCATGGTCTTGCTTGTGCCAGACTTTCTCCCTCTCTCTCTGCTGGTGGCATGGCTGTTTATATGCCGCTCTCCCTATACTCACTGGAATTAGAGACAGGTGTTAAACGTAATCTAGCTCATAATATTTCTCTCTCTCCGGACAGATGCTTGACCATGCCCCCGCTGCAACTGTCAGGCTACTCTGTCACGTCTGCAGCTGGTTCAGAATGCTGCAGCTAGATTGTTAACTAATACCTGGAAGAGGGACCATGTAACACGCATTTTAGATTCCTTTCATTGGTTACCTTTAAAGCAACAAATAGAATATAAGGTATTGATGTACGTTTTTAAAGCTTTACACTGTCTGGCACCAGTTTATTTCATGGAATTATAAACTCTCATTGTGTTTAGAGGCCACTCAGAACAAATAATAAGCTGCTTCTTCATATCCTTCAGTCACGCCTAAATCGGGCCTTTGCTGTTACTGCTCCAAGGCTGTAGAATGGGTTACCACTGTTCGTTAGGTCCTAAACCTCTGTCAAAATTTTCAAAAACCTGTCTGAAGACACACTTGTTCTCTGTAGCTTATGATACGTTTTAATGGTTTTATATTGGCTGAAGCAAAAATGTGTGACAATGGATTTGTATTGAATGAATTTGTATCTGTTTGTGCCTGTTTAGTATATGGTGTATATTACATAATTTTATTGCTTTTAAATTTATTAAATTTTAATTTTAAATTAATTTAAATTTATTTATTTTTACTGTACAGCACTTTGGTGCACTCAACAGTTTTTGAAGTGCTTTTTAAATAAACTTGAATTTAATTTAATTCACATTATTTTATACATTTACAGTATTTTATGCATTTGTAACCAGGCTTTCAGGGCATATATATATATATATATATATATATATATATATATATATATATATATATATATATATATATAATAAAAATATTCAGATAATTAAAATGCATTACATTCTTGTGTCAGAAGAGTTAATCATTAATAAGACAATACATAAAGCGGCTTTAGAATACGTTTTGTTTACTACCATATTTCTGATCATAAGTCAATCATTGGCATACAGTTCACGAATATCATCAGTTGGAGATTTATTATGAGGGCATTTAAATGTATATTTTTTCAAAAGATGCATTTGAACAAAAGTTTGTCGACGTCATAAAATAGCAGGGTCTGAGTAATAAAGATAAAAATACTGTAAGTATTTATAGTCAAAATCAGCCCATAGTAGACCTTTTTTGCGTGTGCTAGCAAAAGTTTTTATACAAGAAAAAATTTAGTAAATCCCTGACTTTGTACTTTAAAATTTGATTAAAAAACACCATTGTTGTTCCTTTTGGCTCTCTATAGTTCAACGCACATTGAATACAATGGACAGTTTGTATCATTGAATCATCTGGTTTGTTTTTTTGTTTTTTGTTTTTTTTTTTGGTTAGTTTAGAAGGCCTAATAGGTTAAATATGTGCTTCTGAGAAAAAAATAATGCTGCTTCATTTGCCAATATTTGAGAGGTTCCTGGCACTGTGTCTTAATAAGAGTTTTTCCAAAACACAAACGTCCTAGCTCATGTCCTAAAGTTTGCAAATGTCTTAAGCACATCTGTATATATTACTGCATCTAGATGAACCAAGCTAGATGGAAACGCCAAGGTTCGAATAAAATCTCCAAAATGCACCTCAAAATCCTTATACGCTGGCTTGAGGTGGATACATTTTTATTCAATAAGAAGAAATGCTCATAAACTATAATGGAAACACATTTACCATATAACCTCCTAATGAATTTAATAGGAATACAAGATGTGCATCAAAAAAGTCATGTGACAGAATAATTATTTCATAAACGGACTAATCACTGGACCAATCATCACATCTGAAATGTTGCTCTTGTCATTCTGAAATAACAGTATCTTGAATATCCAAATCCTGCATAGAATTTGCATCGAAAAATAAGTCGAATACAAACTTTATATATTGACTCTTATGAAAAATATATTTTAGACACTCACAGCAATGACTAAAGGAAGGAAGAACGCATAGTGCTCGTAGAACTCTGTGGTGCCCTGTCGCTCCCAGACATGAGTGTATTTTATTAATAAAAGAGTCACAGTGGCTACAATTTCTCCAAGGTGACAATTTTGTTATTTTGAACACATGGGATGGATATGTGGCTTTATCCGCTCATTGTTTTTACAATATTATGTTTTTTTTCTTTGCATAGATTACATTTGCAGCTTGGATGGAAACATGGCTACTGTGTCCAATAGCTCAGCAAAACAGGCATTTTAACCGTTCACACACAACACAGCCACAGTTGCCAATCACAAGTGCTCTACTTGCATGCATGCAGATGCATGTGAGTGCTGGAAAACAGCTGCCAGACAGCATTTGGTTACCAAACCGAGTCTGCATTTGGTATTATGGACACTACAGAAAGGCCGGTATAATTACATATACATTACTTAGTATAAAAATATATTCATAATTTAATATCGACTTGATACAGAAATACTGGTACTTTTGATAGTGATGAGCATATCGATACTCGTGATACTGATGTGAAGAATATCGATCCTCTCATAAAAATATTGATTCTGAAGTTTTTTTAAACTAGTGATCTTATCATTTAGATAATATGAATATCAATGCATCTCATAAGCTCAGAAGTGGAAAATAATTATCTGAGTGAATTGTTGCATGGCACCAGAACTAATTTTTCTTCCGCTCATCTTGACCTGCAGAAATGCTAAAATACGCTAGCTGTCAGGCTGCGCTCACCATTTCAGTAACAGCACTTGTTCAAAGGGAGCAGTGCTTTCCTGAGGTAATGACTGAAAAACAGCATCTGGAGTAATTCACACCAAGTAATGACAAACCTAGATGTGACATGTATTATAATGGATTTTGTGACAATTTTTACTAGTTTATTTAAATTAAGAGGTGTATAAACATTGATAATGATCTTTAATCCTTGTTAATAAACAATACCCTTATGAAAACTACCCATGGATTTGCTGTGGTAATATTGTATTAACCATGCATGTAGTAACCATGTTTTCTTTCTTTTTGGCAGTAACCAAGGTTTTGATACAATTAACCATGGTTTTGCTACAGCCTTACTGTAGTATCCACATTGTAACTTGTTTTTAGTAATAGTAGCCATATAATAATATCAATGGTTAATTTTGTGGTTTTATATGTTGCTTATACTTACAAATTTTTAAAAGTAAAAAAAAAACCAGCCTAATAATTTTCTGCTTAGGCCTATAAATATATAAGAAATGTAAGTAATAATTTAAGTTACTAATTTTATCCAAAGAATTCAATTACATTTATTTGAGGTATTGGTATTGTTACGATCCACACTGTCTTTTGTTTTTGTACCTTTTATTTTAAAATTGTTGGCACCTTTTACATTCCATACTGTCTTGTGTTCATGCACGCTTATTTTGAAATCACTCTTATGTTCCTGTTTCCCAGTCTTGTCATGTCCTATTTTCCCTCCATGTTCATGTGTCTGGTTTTCATTGGTTCATTGTTTGATTACTTTATTATCAGTTCTAGTTTTGTCATTGGTTTTAGTTAATTGCCTTATTATCTTGTTTTGAGTTCTGTTTTCCCATTGGCTTTTGTTTCCCCTTTGGTTATGTATTTAAGCCCTCATGTTCACCTTGTCCTTTGTTGGTTGTTGTTTGATGTTAGGTCAATGTTTGATGAATGTCGTCACTGCCCGTCACCGTGGTCCTGCTTCTACCCCTCGTGGTTATTTTGTAGTGTTTTCCTCAGTTTTCCCACCGTGGATATTTCTTTGTTCCAGCTTTTTCCCCTTTGATTTACCTTCAATAAAGGCTGCGTCTGGATCCTCACTCCTCGTCTCCTCATTCATAACAGGTATTGTATCGATATCAGTGATTCTGGCCTAAAAGTACTTGATATCGGATCAAAAAGAAAATAAGTGATATCACCCATCCCTAACTTTTGACATCCCTACAAAAAAAAAAAACTTTTGGGGTTAAAGCCCCAGTAGCACACCAAAAACAGCCATATAGAGTTTTGTCATGCTACACCACTACTCGCTGGATAAAGTAGCTGATTACTGAAAAAGTAACAGGTAACACTTTACAATAAGGATCCATTCATTAACATTAGTTAATGGAGTTTTCCAAACTAAGTTCGGGAGGAGCTTGTTCATTTATTCCAAATCGGTGGCTCCTACCCAAGAAACACCAGAAACACCAGAAACACCAGTAATTCTCATTTCTTCTCAACCAACCAGTACCATTGTAACTAATGTTTTTCCCCTGGCAAACTTTGTTTTGCGGCGCCGGCAAAGTCTCTCCAACAGCAGAGCACGCGTTACTATCTCCGCACCCGCCGAGTTCCCGCCTCCCTCCGTCTACTTTCCTAACCTCCTATCAAAAATCTACTCCCAACAGCCAAGATTTCAGCAAGCTTACCTCATCCTCCAATTACGCAACCAGCTCATTATCTGTATTCAGGAAATTCCCCCGTTCCTATCTGCCATCCTCCACATTCCTCCATGACAGCTCCTCTGAACGTCTCTGCTGATTCTATTTTACCATCTGTCTTACTTTTGGATGCAAAAGTAGCCCCAAAATATTTAGCATGTTATCCAAAGCAATCTGCTGGATTCTGTCAAATAATCACTCTGTGCCATCGATCTATTAACAAGATGCCTAACCACACTCCATACAGGCTATATTTCAGCAAACAGTCAAAAACCTTGACACCATTTTTATTCGTACTTTTCAGTTTTCTCCGCTGCTCAGAACTTACCACATGTCAGACCCCAAAATTCATGCCACATTTTCACATTTACTCATACTAGATAATGAAATCATCAGATATTACATCAAACAAAGCAAAACAGATCTAAAAAGATCCAAAAGAGGACATTACATTTTCATTCTCAATCTGCCGACTCCCCTTTAGCCTTTTCAATCACTCATGTACTACCTGTCTTACAGAGGATCCCATGTCAAATTCCCTGCTCTTCAGAGATGATAATAACCAGGCAGTTTCAAGATTTTAGTTCCAAAAACACCTAAAACTCAACCTTCTTAAATCCCAGTAAACTCATACTCAAGCCTCTCTATTTGTATAGGCGTGGGAGGACAACTGCAACCCAAAAAGTTCTGCCCGAGTGACAAATCCGTTCACTGGGCCGATGGTCATCCAATGCATACCACAACTACATCCGTACCAACCCTCTCCACATGCGCACTAAACTGTTAAAATCACCACAAAGGCCCTCCCACATGCTACGAGGGCTCTTCTGTTCAGATGCTGTGAGGATCTCCATGACCAGACTGGGAGCCCTCCTGTTCAAGTAAATTTTTGTGCTATCCCGTTCAAATCGCAGTGGCTGTCCTCCCGTTCAGACGCCGCGTGAGCCAACTCACATTTATTTGTATTGTGGGCTCTCCTGTCCAATGCGCTGTGAAGACTCCCCCGTTCAAATGCAGTGAGGGCCTCCATTCGACAGCAGGTCAGGCTCACCCGCTCGAGCAGCAGCCGGGCCACACACCCATGGGAATTGTATACTCGTGTGTCACTGCATGGGCCCCTCCTGTCAAACAACTTGTGTCTGGAGGTGGCGGGAGGTAAGGCCTGGGATGGGGCAAAGGGAGGTGGGACCGGTTCTTCCAAGGAGCAGATCTGCCCAGGCAGTGGAGGTTTACCCCCCTTCCTCTTGAGGGTGCGGGGGAGGGGGTGGCCCCCATCTACAGGAGTCACAGATCCCTTCAGCACAATAGCAGCTCCCGCGAGAGCTCATTTTGATGCGCCAGTAACCTCCACTGTTTATTAAGCGTTTCCGCTTATTCTTCACTCTATTCCTTTCATACCTTCTCTGGAGCCTATCCCCAGCTCTTGTGTTCCCTATCCCCAAGCAGACCCTACCATGAGGCCGCCTCCGCAAGTGACAATGCTTGTTCTATCATCTTCAGTATCTCCGCCCTTCTTATACAACAAGGCTCAGCAAGCACCCCACCTAAGGATACAACTCCCCCTGCCATTTCAGTTTTCATTCCTTTAGGTGGGGGGGCTTTCATTTCTGTATTCCAATACTCGTAAATTTACCCCTTCAATTTTATGGCTCTGAGGTACGTTTTTTTCTGCCCCGGTTTCAGCTTCTTTTGGGGGGTATTTGAGCTCGGGTTAAGTCTCAAGCCTCGAGCCCTCCTCCAGAGACAGCGAGCCAAAATTAGTTTATACTATCCTCTTCAGAAGGATTAACATGCGAATTACTGACATTTAGTTTTCCAAACATAGTTCAGAAGACGCTTCTTCATTTAATCCGACCAACCACATTTCCAGAGTAAGCATATATAAACAGCTGCTTATCTCTATGCTGCGACAATTTTTCTGGCATTCCACCATCACCCCAACTCCTCCCACCTATTCATCAATAACTTAACAAATTCGGGGGGTGGGGTATTTGAGCTCAGATCAAGTCTCAAGCCTCGAGCTAGAGGACTGCATTGGGATCTCGCAGGAGCGGGCAGTTTTAACTTGCAGGTGGGAGTGGGCAGTCAAAAAAATATACCGCAGGTCCCGGGATTTCACTAGCTCTAACAAGAAGAATGGAGTCAACAAATGTAGTTGAAAAGAAGATTAAAGCTTGTTTTTACTTTAAAAAACCAAAGTATGGCAAGTCTGACATTTGGACAAATTTCTCAGTTGTGACTGATTCAAAGACTGGGAAGACAGTGCATCCTGCGTTCCAGTGCCAAAGCCTGTTGATGCTGAAATAGCAGAATATCTCAGCACCCAACTCTCAGACAACCCAGACTTGCACATTTCATCTTGAGTATCCCTGCATCTAGTGCGCCGTCAGAGAGGGCATTTTTTGGGGGGGATTTTCTCTCCGCATCTGAAACAGTCAATCCGCGCATCTTATCACGTGGCTTGTTGAGCGCATCACCGCAGAGATCTAGCACGTGTGGAGGCTTCACGCTATTCTCTGCGGCATCCACGCACAACTCAACACATGCCCCACCGAGAGTGAGAACCACATTATAGTGACCACAAGGAGGTTAAATAACGTGACTCTACCCACCCTAGCAACCGGGCCAATCGGTTGCTTAGCAAGCCTGACTGGAGTCACTCAGCATGCCCTGGATTCAAACTTGCAGCTCCAGGTGTGGTAGTCAACGTCTTTACTTGCTGACCTACCGAGACCCACAGAGAGGGCATTTAGTCGGTGTGGGTGCGTCTTAGAAGAGGGACGCACAAGCCTGGGACCGCAGTGGGTCAGTTACATTGTCTTCCTACACAGCAATCTTAAGTAGGCAAAGTGATTCATTAGTTTCATTAATTCGTTAAGGTCATTTAATTTATTTGTATTATTTAGGCCATTCATCTGTCTCTGTTTGCTATTCGTTAATTACATAAACAGGAGTGATTATGTCTGTGTTGTTGAACATAGGCTATGTTTGAATTTTTTTGTTTTATTTTTTTAAGAAACCCTTGAGGCATCTGGATATACAGCTAAAAAAAATTTAAGATGCTGTTGTTTGTTTTACATATATTGTGATATTTGCAAATGTGGTGATTTGGTAGGCTTTAGCCTTACATTTGTGATGTCTTCTATTAAGAGCTTAAGCAAAACAAAAAAAAAAAAAGCTAAAAGATTTTATTTATTTCCTATTTATTTTATTTTTTATTTAGCTATTGCTTAAACATTTGGTATATTAGAGGCCTTAATTTGAGTTTTACAGAAAGATAATTCATATAAATATTGTGCCTCATTAGGCTATCACGGCATTTAACTGTTATTGCTATTTGTCAATTATATGTTTTGTATCATATGAAATGCTGAGAGAGTTTTATTAGGCTAATAAAAGATGTGTTAGTTATTTGTCATGTTTGGTGCTTTAGCTTGACATGAACACATTATTCTTATGGTCTGTTTAATTAAACGCAAAGTTTTATGTCTGTTATTCTGACATCTCTACAAGCTGTGACAGAAAATATGCGCGTGCGGGCGGGAATGGAACACACACATTGTGGGAGCGGGCAGTAATAGTGAAAACTTCAGTTGGAGCGGAATTAAGAAAACACAGGGCTCTACCTCAAGCCCTCTTCCAGGGACAGGGAACCAAAATGAGTTTACACTATCCTCTTCAGGATTACATTAACATGCAAACTACTGTAATATATTTTTACAAACTAAGTTCGGGAGGAGCTTGTTCATTTAATCCAACCACCACATTGCCAGAGTAAGCGTATATAAACAGCTGCTTACCTTAATGCTGCAACAATTCTTCCGGACAGGGCACCCTCTGGCACCAGTGCCCAGACCTCTGGAACCTCCATGTCTGACCCCTAGATGGATCCGGAAGATCTAGTGAATCTACTACCTGCAGTCGTAGACACGATCAACCAAGCCAGAGCTCCCTCCACCAAGCAACTTTACGCCCTAAAGTGGCACTTGTTCGCGAATTGGTGTTCTTCCCGAGCCGAAGACCCGCAGAGGTGCGCAGTTTGGTCAGTGCTTTCATTCCTGTAGGAGAGGCTGGAGGGGAGGCTGTCCCCCCCCCACCTTGAAGGTGTAGGTAGTTACTATCTCAGCCCACCACAACGCACTAGATGGCAAGTCCCTAGGTAAGCACGACTTGGTTATCAGGTTTCTGAAAGGCGCCCCGGAGACTGAACACTATCCGGCCTAGCCTGTTCCCCTCCTGGGATCTCTTAGTGGTCCTCTTGGGCCTTCAGAGACCCCCCTTCGAGCCGCTTGATTCAGTTGAGCTCAAGGCCCTCTCCCTGATGACGGCCCTCCTGATCACGTTAGCCACCATCAAGAGGGTTGGGGACCTGCAAGCATTCTCTGTCAGCAACACCTGCCTGGAGTTTGGTCCGGCACATTCTCACATTATCCTGAGGCTGTGACCGCGCTACGTGCCCGAGGTTCCTACGACCCCCTTCAGGGACCCGGTCATGAACCTCAAGCAAGCTGCCCCGGGAGGAGGCAGACCCAGCCTTCTTGTTGCTGTGTCCGGTACGTGCTTTGCATATCTATTTGGATCGCACGCAGAGCTCTAGATGTTCTGAGCAGCTCTTTGTCTTTGGTGGACAGGGAACGCTGTCTCCAAACAGAGGTTAACTCACTGGGCCGTTGAAGCCATCTCTCTGGCCTACCAGGCCATGCCCGCCCCCTTGCAGGTTCGAGCACACTCATCGAGAAGTGTGGCATCCTCATTGGCACTGGCCAACGGCACCTCCCTAGCAGACATCTGCAGAGCAGCGGGCTGAGCTACACACAATACCTTCGCCAGATCCTACAATCTCAGGGTTGAGTCGGTCTCGTCCCATGTTTTGTCAGGTCCGAGCCGGTAGAACTCGGTAACGCGGCACAACCGACCGGGTGATCCGTTTGCACACAGCGCCCTTGTTGATCCAGTACGCCTTCTATCCCAGGTTAGCCACTAAGCATCGCTCCCTTGATGTTCTCCTCCCTAGCCCTCTCGCCTGCAAATTCAGCGGAGCAATTTGCGTCCAGACCCATTACGAGTCACAGGTACTCTGTACTGGTGTCGGGCTCCATGGGCTTAGTTCCCTTCTCAGGCAAACTCGCTGTGATGTATTTCCTTCAGAATGGTCCCGCTGTCGGCGGACCCGTGTTTCCCTTGGGCAGCCCCGCTGCCCCGGTCGCCGTGCTTGTAGAGTCCCCCCTCATTAGGCTGGACCTACCACCGCCATTCCCACATACAGCTGCACAACCCTCGTGGTGTATTTGCCACATGTTACTTCCCCCTAGATTGGGCAGGATGTGGCCTCTGCCGGGTCTTTTCCCCCTGAAAGGATAGGACCTGAATAGACAGCCTTCCCCGATGTATCTAATTGCGTTAAGATAGCCCCAGCCGCTCACATCCTATGTGAGAGACATAGTGAGAGAAAAGTCTGCGGCTGCCGGGCTTGCTCCCATGATAGTCATCTAGCACCTATTCCCCCCCTCAGGGGTGCGGGGAACATATGGTCTGTATGTGACATCTCTTGGGGGCGTTGGGGAGGGCTGTTGCAGCCGGCACAGTTGTCCCTAGTATGCAGTAGCCTGCTTGCACCTGTCTCGACAGTTCACGTAACATGGTCAGTGCGTGGCATTTTTAGATGGGACCGCTTGTGTCACTTCATTCGACACAACGTTGAGTGAGTGACAGAAGAAGAACTTCATGGTTACTGTTGTAACCTCCATTCCCTGAGGGACGGAACGAGATGTTGTGTCCCTCCTACCACAGCAATAGACCTACCACTGTAAACGGCCGTACCTTATTTTCGACTCCTCATTGTAAAATTCTGACTGACACTCGCTGCCCCGCTTCCCTTTATACCCGTATGTTCGGGGCGGGGCATGCAAATTATTTCTGCCAAAAGGCCTTGACATTGGCCTTTTCTCAAGTTCAGAGGTACGTTTGGTGTCCCAGGAAGACCCCTTGTGTCACTTCATTCGACACAAACTTCTCGTTCCCTCCCTCGGGGAATGGAGGTTACAACAGTAACAATGATGTTATCTAATGTTGTTAACTAATGTTGTTAACTAATGTTGTGTGTGGAACCTTATTGTAAATTGTTACCAAGTAACTCTGTTTTGAAAACAGCTGTCATGTTACTGAAGTTAGTAGTGAATACTTTTAATTGGCCACTCCCATATATTTACTTCAATCACAAACCATAGAAACACAACAGAAAATTCAGTCATTATAGAGTGATATAATGCTTCATACAGGTTATTTTTGCAGGTTAAGACAAACATAAACATGAAATTTCAGGAATGTGAATTTCAAACCAAATAGATTATGCATTTGACGTATCACAGTCTGTGTCCAAATCTCTGCTTAATACAAGAAAATCAAACACAGTTATCGAATCTTATTATAGCGGGTCAAATATTTCTAAAATAAATCAGCATTTAATACCTGAAGTCCATGTCAGATCAGGACCAGTTGTCCTTTAGGTGTTTTCAAGTAAAACCAACCCCACTACGACAGTGCTAATATAGACAGGAATGCACACATTGTGTTTAAAGGAATTATTGTTTTAATATTATAACAATAACAAATATGACACCCATGCAGCAGACACAGAGAGCTCGTTCAGCGCCATGGCCTTGCATTGTTATTCCTCCCTGTAGTTAACCCTGTTCACTAATAAACAACATGACTGAATCTAAATGGATTACAAGCTGAATAAATATGTCTCAGAAGAGAGTGTTCTTTTAAGTGCTTAGCACAAAATATGTGAGTGCAAAGCAACCAACGAAACCTGAATTATGTTTGTATCTAGGAATAGGAATTATAAGAAATTATTCTGGTAACAGGCTTTATGTAATTTACCATCTGGACGAATTTGAAATGTCAAAAATCTGATACAGAGAGGAACATTCCTGCATAATCTACCTACTCTTTTGGGAAAGGATTTTACTAGCGTTTCACTTTCAATTGGAACTCATGCCAGGAGATAAGTATTTGAACGCAGTATGGCACATCTGATGAGGAACTGTAAAGTAAAACCTGTTCTATCGTCTGGAAATGGACCTTGTACAGTGAAGTTGTCATGTTTTAGCTGATTGTTGGGTCATAACAGGACTCCTAAACTCTGAAACTGAGTCTGTACTACTGAGTCCCTTCTGGACCGGGTCCATTCTGAAGTTCCTGTATTTGCCTTGGAAGGAATTGTCTACCTCCATGAGTGGTTACGGGTCTCCATTGAGTGGCCGAGACCCACTGACAGCCAAGAATGCTCCGTTCCTACTGAGATATTACCAAGACTTGGCACAGAGTCGACACCCTGAGATGTAAAGAGAGTGGAGAAGCGAGGGAGGGAGAGAGAGCGACTTTAATTCTGACTGTCACTTCATATTACAAGGATTATTATTTCATACACAGACACACACACACAAACACACATACAGCACTGCTCCTAATAGACTACAGACCCCGACAGACCCAAACCACAAATATTATACACAGCCGAGTGGCACCATAAGACCACCAAGCCAGTTTGATGATGAAAAAATCATCTGAGATAGACTGTTGTGTTTCTGAATGTGTGGTCCAGTCAATGAATAATGCAGCCACAAAGGAAGTTAAAAAACTACTTATATAGCCAATGACTTTCAACCTAGTCTCATGGAATGAACGTTACTATAAAGACATTTTTGCAAACTGACTTTTATGAGCCGTGTTCTACATTTGATCTCAGTTTCCTGGTGAAATAAACACTAGAGGCACTACAAGAACTATACATTTTATTCACTTTTACTGAAATCATGAGTACAACTGTTGATTATGACTTTAATAAACACTTTTTTTCCACACTATTACTCACACACTGCTGATAGTAAAATAATTTTACTATAACACATTATTTGAAAAACAATACATTTCAACGCTTGTTTTCCAAACTCACCTACATTAACATGCTTATTCATTGTGATTAGTGTACATGTTTTCATCAATATAGTAAGACTCGCTTTCTTCTGCACTGAACAGGAGTCAAAAAGCATGTCTTTTTGGGCTTTCCACAAAGTACTGTTATTACTCCAATATGCGTGCACTCGGATCTAAATCGCGGCTGGCTTGACCGCAGACATAACAAACCGTTGTTATGTCAAGATCATGAGAAAACTAGACAGAAAAATAATAATAACGCAAGGCCTCTTTGAGCTTCCGTACTATTGATAAGGTTTAGGTGAAAGTTTTATTCCAAAGTATAAAACATTTATTTTTTAATTCTGAAGACATTTATGTTATTTAATTCTACAGTCATGGAAAAAAAAACAGCTTAATTGATAACACTTAATAAGTGAGCGAAGGCATGGACTAATCAATGAGTCATTGAAAGCAAGAAATCTTTCATTTTAATTGCAACACAGCAAAATTACAAATAATTTACGGGGGTTGAATACTTGTGACAAATGTGAAGAGAAGATGACCAAAATAGCCACATTTGACAGAAAAGATCATGTGCAACTGCTTAGGTCACAGTTGCACAATTATGCTTTTAAGTTATTTTAAGTTTTGATATTTTAAGTTATAGCCAAGCGTCACTTCTCAACGGAGCTTACGCTACACCTACGTCATACATCGGAACACAACTCTCTTGTGAGCGTGCATTACCGGAAGCCAATGATTATAGATTATAAAGTTATGAATATGGATATTTTGCTTACAAAAACACATCACTTCGCTTCAGAAAGGCCTTTATTATCCCACTGGAGCCATATGGATTACTTTTTTGATGGATGGATGCGTTTTTTTTGGGCTTCAAAATCTAAGGTACCATATACTCCCATTATAAAGCTTGGAAGAGCCAGGATATTTTTTTATATAACTCTGATTGTGTTTGGCTGAAAGAAGAAAGTCATATACACCTAGGATGGCATATACAGTCATATACATTCAGGGTTAGTAAATTATGGGATACTTTTTTGGTGAACTAACCCTTTAAGGTAAATCTTTGTCTATTAGTGAGCTTTTTGGGGCATTCCTGTTTCAGTTTCATGCTTTTGACGCCCCATCAGGAGCGAGCTGGCATCTGTGCAATAGTGCATCTGGGAGCTGGCAAGAAAGTTCTCTCTCTCTCTGTGTGTTCCACTCTTCCTTTCCCTCTACCTATGCCTCCCCTCATCTCTCCCCCAGGTTCACAGGAGGCAGGGTGGACCATCGGCTGGCAGAATGGCCGGAAGGGCATTGTCTTCCCTCCAGAGGGGGGAGTTATTCAGTCCAGTGGCACCCTGTGGATTGGACAGTGGAGTAATGGGAAAAGGTAATGTGGTTTGATAAGTCCTGATTTACCCTTTGCCAAAGCAATGGGTGCAGAAGGGTAAGAAGGGAAGCTCATGAAGCGATGCACCCATCATGCATAGTGCCCACTGTACAAGCCTCTGGAGGCAGTGTTATGACCTGGGGTTGTTTTAATTGGTCAGTGGTAGGCTCAGCATCATTATGCAGCAAAAAATATGAAGTCAGCTGACTACCTGAATGTACTGAATGACCAGGTTATCCCATTGTGATGAGTGGGAGGGTGTGGCTGGGCCGTGAAGATACACACCTAGCACTGAGTTGCCCCAAGAGATAGAGATTGAGAGACACGCAGAGCTGTGTGTGTGTGTCAACATGTATTTTTGTTATGCTGAAAAGCACTTCCTTGTTGTGTTTTTTTTTATTAAAATTCTTTTTTCGGGAGGCGGAGGAGCCCTCTGCCATCTGCCGGGAGGTGAAGGAGCCACTGCCATCCGTAAGGAGGCGGAGGAGCCCACTGCCGTCAGCCAGGAGGGGATGTCCAGTGCCATTGCTCATTGTCGCGGAGGATCGCTGCACAGCTGGCTGAGGACTGAAAATTTTTGGGGGAAATGCAGTGTATGTTACTAAGACCTGTTTTTATCATCTTAGAAATATTGCATGAATTTGACCCTTTGTTTGGGTCACAACTGCTTACAACTGTTTTAGACTAGTCTTACTAGTTAGTCGTCTAAAATGTTGGTCTTAATTTTTTCAGTCAGTTGTATAAAAATTTAGATCAGCCTAATTTAAGACCAAAATGTAAAACAGCAAACCCCTAGGCTAACTTTTGTTTACATTCAATGTTACCATGGAAAATAACTTTGTAGAAGACTTTGACTTCAAAGATGGTAAAAATGTCATGTGTTTTTTTATTATTTGTGTTAAAATCACTGTTGGGCCTCATGTATTCAGATACAAGACAAAGACAGGCCTAACACAGTCATAAAGGCTGACTGAGGCCCACAAAAACAAAGTCATAAATCTTACTGATAAAAACCGCACCAAAAATCAAACAAAGGGAGTACAAAACTGACTACAAATCCCAAGAAGCCTTGCGCACATTACAACAGTGTGAAATTCCAAAGGATCGAACTCTCAACTCCTATTGGATGAGGCACTCAACAGAACGCACTTCAGCTATGATGTCATCAGGAGTAGAAATACCTCGAAAATCATTCTGTACCTTGCTTCCAGTGACTTTGCTCGCCGTGCATAGACGCAGTCATCACTGCTCTCAGGTGTTGCCTCGTTGCAAAAGGAAGTAACGTATGACTTGAAACTGCAGCCATACAATCTCCATCTTGCTGGACGAGTTGAGATTACTCTGTGTTCCACCGAACACTTTAACGGATCCGATGGAGACCGCCGAGCAATCCACATCTTCATCCGTTTGCCTGCAGAAGTGAAGAAAGAAGAATCCCCTTCCCTCTTCAATCAAGTTGACGTCGCTGATTTCTCCACGAGCCCGGCGAGAATCAGCAGCCGTACCGCCCGCTGACAGAGTGAGGAAACGGCCTCCTGTCATCACCCGAGACTCGAGGAACCGAGTTGGAGTCAAATGACAGATGAACACACGTTCTAAATGCGTCCTCACGCGATCCAAGTAAGAGGTTAACATCTGGGCATAGATAGAATATTTAGGTGTGTTATTCTTGTGGATCAAGGTTTTTGTTTTGTAAAGTTTACGGACCGCCGAGTCAGCTCATTGTTGCTAATAATACTCAAGGTATTAATGTAACATACTGTTATCACAAATGAGAAGTTGCTGTTTTGTTATCCAACCATGTTGGACTGTTGTGTATTTACACCATCGCGGATGAGACCGGCACACTGAGTTTATTCATTAAAGGACCAAAGGCCGTGGGACAGTTTACGAGCCGTTCACCGCGTCTCTGAGTGATAAACTAACAGTTGCCTTCTCTCCCACAATAACGAAACCGGCTTCAGCGCTGCCACTTTACTTTCTCTCTCTCTGTCGTACTAACCACACACACACACATGCGCACGCGACCCCTCACAGACATTTGGCTAGTAGATAACTTTGTGATTAAAGCTCAGATTTGTCCACAAGTTATAGTACGAGCGGAGACACGTGGTAAATGGGCAGACGCCATTAACCGTCTTCTCTCCGCCCACATTCGTGGCCATACTCTCTGGCCGGAAATCTCATGTGACATACTCTCCACGAGAGTCATGTCCGCCATTTTGTGCGCGTCACTCGTTACACACACACACACACACATTCCGTTCTCTCATGTGTTATATGCTTATTTTGGTTACCATATCTAATCACGTCACTGTTTAGTTTGTAGTTTTATGTCGGAAGTGTATTGACTGCATTGTATTGATTATTAATTGATATTACTGCATCAATAAACTTTGTTATATTTCAAAGAGAAGTGTTTTGGTTTGTTTGGCATACACATGGGTCAAAGGATGGCAGGGGATGCCAGTGCTCGAATTCAAACCTTCATTGTTTCCTTTTGAATTTTGATGATCTGCGGACATTGATTTTTCTAAGAGAACACTCTAATATTGAGACTGTTATACTGTCTGGTTTTTAGTCCCAGATTCCAGGGTGGTGCCCCGTCGACATTAATCATTATCTTTGATAATAATTAATATTCTATTGAATTTGATGATTGTTGATTTAAAGGATTAAAAGCTAATATTGATTCTAATCAGTATTCTACTGATTTTAATAATTGATAATTATCTATGATAATTATTCATTATTGCTAATAATCAAACCCGCTCCTAAACTGTGAGCCCTACATCACTAAATTTTTTCATTGGAATCAATTTTGAAACACTGTAATACCTCTAATAATATTTTAATATTTTTAAATATTTTCAGCGAATGAAAACTGTATTGATCGTCCACTGTCTGTGTCTTATAATTCCCACAATGACAAATTATACTGTCTTACTAAAGACAACTGTGAGCTGCTTTTATGCAAAAGGCTTTCTATGGCGTCTTTATCTAGTCAAACAAATTGTTATCCGCAGTCAAAGTTAGTTAGTAGCTATGTTTATGCAACCGGCCCCTGGTGAAGCTGCTTTTAGCCATTATGTGCCAAAAATCGGGAATACTTTACCATTTTAAATAGCATATCAGTCCATACAATTTATTCTGGAATATATATATATATATATATATATATATATATATATATATATATATATATATATATATATTAGTCTCTCATTTCATCTGTTGTTGATTGCTCAATTGGGAAAAAAAAAATTCTCAGATCACACCCTGGTGAATTTAGAGGTGTTGCGGCATATGGAGAAAAGGAAATCATATAATTGTAACCCTTTTGCAAAATCCTGAATTCCAACAAGTGTAAAGGCTGAAATCAATGTTTATATGGAGACCAACTGGTCCTCTGTATTCTCTGTGAGCGTGGCTTGGGAGGCACTTAAGGTGGTTCTTAGGGGTCGGATTGTACATTATGCCTCATTCACCAAAAATATCCAAAGCACGTGAACTTGTGGAGATGGAAGGGAATATTAAAAGTGCTGAGGCAGAGCTGAAGCACAGAATGTCGTCTGATGGCCTTAGAGAATTGACCAGATTGAAATACAGATATAATACTATTTTGTAATGTAAGGTGGAGTTTTGGCTATTCAGGGCAAGACAGTCAAACTTTCGGGGGACAAGGTAGGAAAACATCTGGCTAGATATATAAAACAGAGAAAGCCTTATTTTACAATTTCCTCAGTGAAATCTGCTGGTGGTGAAATATTTACCTCAGCCATAAATATTAATAATACTTTTAAAGAATTCTTTCTTGATCTCTATATGTTCACGACTTCGTCTACTGATGAGGACATTAGAAATTTTGTGGAACCATTAGAACTTCCTAAACTGATGGCTGAGCAAACAAATTGTCTTGATTCTGAGATAACCTTGGAGGAGCTTGGTGAGGTAATTAAGGCCTTGCCTAAAGGCAAGGCTCCGGGGCCAGATGTCTTTGCTGCTGAGGTTTTTTTAGATCTTATGCGTAATCATTAAAGAATGGGAAGCTTCCTGCCATCTCACTTGATGCCGAAAAGGCGTTTGATATGGTAGAATATATTTTTAAGGATTATCTTTTTAAGATTTTGGGAATACTTGTATTGGTTGGATTAAGTTACTTTATAGACACCCAGTAGTGGCGGTATAAACGAATGGATTAATTTCAGATTATTTTACTCTGGATAGGGGCACCCGGCAGGGTTACCTTATTTCTCCATTGTTGTTTTGTCTTGCCTTGGAAACATTAGCAGCCACGATAAGAAAGGAGGATGATTTTCCAGGGGTAGTGGAGGGAGGTGTGGTGCATAAGCTTTTGCTTTACGCAGATGATATTTTATTATTCGTCTCTGAACCTTACTAGATCTATTCCTTGCCTCCACAGAATTATTCATCCATTTTGTAGATTCTCGGGATACAGAGAGAATTGGTCTAAATCTAAAGCTTTGTCTCTGACAGAGTGCTGCCTGGTAATGGCTTCTAGTGGCCCAAACAGGGTATTAAGTATTTGGGTGTATATTCCCAGCAAATTTGTGTGATTTATTTAGAGTTAATTTTGACAATTTATTAAAACATTTTTGGAGCGATGTGGGCAGGTGGGCTTCATTACATTTATCTATGATTGGAAAATGTTATGTTATTAAAATGTTGTATTAAATGATACTATTGGACCCCCACTAGATTGTATAGGCTTGGACTTAAAGACACACCCACCTGCTGGCGATGCCAATCATAAAATTGAGACACAACCCATGTTTTTGGGTTGTGTGTTAAGATCCAAGAATTTTGGTTGAAGGTTCATTGTTGTATGTGTGACATAGTGGGCACTGAAATTTCATTTTGCTCCAGAATCTGTATGGGGCGGTCATCATTATAGGGAGTAAATACATAACGAATTGGGTCCTAACCAGTGTTTTGATCACCAGACAAATTGTTTTAAGGGGATGGAAGTCAGCTGGAGCATCCCCATTTCAGGAATGGTGCTCGGAGATGGGGAGGATGGAGGCTTTTGAAGAAGGGTCATCTAGAAGACTGGGGAATTTGGATGAATTAGTTGGGAAATGGGGCAAACATTTGGCATTCTTGGAGGGCTCTCGGGAAGGGGCAATGAAGAGAGAGGTATAATTATTCATGTGTTTGATTTAATATATTTTTATGTTTGTTTGTTTTTTTGTGTGCATATACTCGTGTGACCACAGGAATGTTTGTTGAGGGTCAAGGTGGGGTTGGGGATTGGGAGGGGTAATAGTGTGGGTTACATGTTGATTCTGTGTATATTTGTTTTGCTTTTCTTTAATGTATGAATCAATAAAAAAAATTGAAATCACCAATTTATATAGCATTTACATTTTTGAAAAGCATTTGTAGATATTTTTATTCATTATTTATATAATTTGATTGTTGTTCTCACTAAATATATTTTAATTCATTTTTATTTATTTTTGTACTATTTAATCTTATTGCTATTATTTGTTTTACTCTCCCTGAAATGTTGAATTCTATGTTTTTATACTTCTAACTGTGAAGCACATTGAGCTCAATTTTATGTATGAATGGTGCAATACAAATAACATTTCATATTTTTATTATGTCCAGGCGAAAGCACTAATGTGTATAAATATTAAAGATTATGACATATGTGGATGCTCATCCGGGTTCTGCGAGCCATCTTTCCTGCTTCTCAGATCGCTGTGCGATATGTACAAGAAAGCTAGTAAAATTATTTAAACTCAAATCAATGTTTCATGTGCATTTATTTATTTATTTGTCAAGTAATTTTTACAAAGTAAACACCAACAGAACTCCAAACCGGAGGTGGATTTCAGCTGTTCATTGATTTATTTCTTCTCAAATTACATAATTTTAGTGCAAATCAATATTTTATGTCCATTTATTTATTTATTTGATTAGTAGCCATGTAATGAGTGGGATATTGTACATTCAGCAGGCTATTATCACAAAATAAACACCTTCAGGGTGATACAAGACCCCTGCATGTCGATGTCCTGATCACCCTGTCAGGGTTAATTGTGTTATAACAACCGACAGACTGTACATCATTCCTTGCATAACACCCCCTAGTGTTGGACAGATGTGTACCTTGGCACCTGGGTAGCATTTGAGATGTGGGACCATCCTGCCAAGTCTGGGCCTCTATGACTTACAGTTTCTGACACCTACTTTTAGGATAAAAGTGGAAGAAGAATTAGAAGAAAATCAGTACAAATACAAATGGTATATTGTACACCTAAATATGGATGTTAAGACATTGTGTATGTGCTTGTACACACTTATAGGTTTATGACAACCAACATTAATGTCCCCTGATCATTTGCTGTTTATATATATATATATATATATATATATATATATATATATATATATATAAATTGCATTCTTCTCAGTATTTAGTGTCTTCAGTTAAGTGGAATTTCTTTTTCACTATTTTAGACAGCAGACAAGTGCATTTGATGGCCCTTAAGTTACCCTTAGTGTACAACAGTACCATTCAGAAAGCCTGGAATTGCTACCCGTCTCCTGTGTTAAATTAATTATGAGTTCCTGTATACAATCCCTGGCCATGAATATGTAATTCTTTCAAATGATTCATAACAAACACATATCAAATGCCCAATGATGTACAAATGCATTGTCTCAAAGGACTGGCCTGTTAAAAGCTAATGAAAGATGACAGTCTTCTGGATAAAGGGGTTGATGAGAAACGTTGTTCTTTCATTGACACATTAGCAGAATACAGTGTTCAGTGTGCTAAATATGGTTGTATTCATACACATTTGGTTTTAAACAAGACTGATCATCCTGGCTGTAACAAGAACAGAAGTGGGGCTTGACTTCGGTTATTCGTTCATTCAAACAGTGTTTTATCCACTCCTGTGAGCTGTTGAGTGAACAAGAGTCACCTGCAAATAAATGTGATTGTCATTTATTGTGATTGACAGATTGTCACAATGCCCTCTATTATATCTTAAAGAACAATACAAAAATAAAAACACTGTGTAGCAGTGGTTTGGTTGAGTTTGGCAGAGGATGTTGGGATGAAATTCACCTGGACAAGGCATCATAAAAGTGTGATGAGTTAATCTCTTAATTTACAAATTCTGAACAACACAAAAATAAAGAGGCATTTGTCATTTTTGTCACTGCACACTTTTGCAAAAACCATCAGAGATGACAATTTTGAAATGTGATGTTCCATAAAGGCTTAGCTATCTATAAACAATCCAAATAAGAAATCCACAAACTGCACTAAAGTTGCAGTTTTGTCTACGCTAACCATAAATCCATAGATAGCACTTGAAGAAATTACCTCTGCTAGTACATGAGCCAAACCAGTGTGGAGACTGCACAACTCTATTTTACATTAGAGTCATTTTGGGCAACTTTGCCTTCTTTACTCTCTTGTTAAAAATAAACAAAGAACATGATGTCCAAACTGTCGCCTGCTCTGATGCGGCATACAAGATATTTTAGAAATAGTACAGAAATCGGCCTGCTAGTGAGAAATTATATGTCATTCACACTCTGAACAATGGGGCCATGTGGTATTTCAGTGCAAGCCTGCATCTCATTGCAACATGATCACAGTGATTGAGCGCATTTATATGCACATTCTTACACCATTTATGCTTAATAAGCCGACAACGCCTGCAGTCATGAAATGCAGTTAACCCATTCCTTTATCAGTGTAAAGGCCAAAAATGGCTTATGAATAAGCCAATCGGCACAGGTACATTTTTGCCTATTACACTGATTTTGCGTACCATATAAACACCTTACCCGGTGTCCTCATTCAATGTGCGCATGTGTTGAGTGCATGCATCTTCATGGTTTGACATCAAAAGTAGAGAATAACTTGATTATTTCAAATGTCATGTAAATGCAGATTTCTTGCCTTGTAAGATGTTTAAAAAATAAGCAGATTTTAGAGAGTCATCAGCGTATATACGTGCATGTAAACGGGCTCATAGTTTACATTTTCTATTACCGTATTTTCCGGAATATTTGTTGTGTTTTTTTTTCATCATCTGAAATGCCCTGCAACTTGTAGTACGAAGTGACTTATCAACATATTTTACACGTAATTGATGTCAGTCAAACACATGCGCACCAAAATGGATGAAAATTTCAGTCATAGAGATGGTAGAAGCGTTAAAATTGCAAATTCAGAATATTTTGCCTTTATAAAGTACTTTATGCAACCAGTTTAAATATTTTGTCCATCATAACATTATTGTTCGAACAATAATAGACCGCTGTCAAACGCAACTCCTCACATTCCCATAAAATGACATTTCATCGCGCTCTTAGTAAAACTTTAGGTCAGTGAACTGGATAATTAATACTTTGCAAAGAGGGTTGCAATTATCAGAAATATCCACAGTCGCTAACGTTAAAGATTGAATAGACGCACAGACTAAAAGCTGTTTATTTGTGCACAGCATAGAGTTACAGAGGTTTTAAACAGATGTGTTTTATTATTGCATTTCTTTCATGAAACATAAAACGAATATGACTGGTCAAGGAGCTCTAAAACCGGTCAAAGGAAGATGTGTGACTGCTAATGCCTGCCTCAAGCCATCTGTATCAGTGCGACTTGTGCAGAGATGTGATTTATATGTGTTTATTTTCTCTTAACATGCGATATTGACCCAGTACGACTTATAGTCAGGTGAAACTTTATTTCCTGTCATATACAGTATACAAAAACACGGTGTAGTCAAGTGCACTTTAAGCATGTTAGGGAGGTAAATCAGGGGTGCAACTATAATATATGAAATGCATGGGGGAAGTCAGTTGGCAGTACATTTAAGAGAGAAATGTTCAATTGATTTTTGTTTGTTGCACATTGCAGGAAGTTGACAGTATGTTCAGTTGTGTTTCCAAATAAGGTCCCATCTGCTTCTTAAGTCTTTTAACAGGGCAGTTATATTATATTATGTTAACACAAACAGCAGAAGTCTCAAGTGGAATTTTTTGCTGTGATTGCACATTTAAAGCCGTCTGGTGAACAGTGCTTTTGCCAGTGTCGTCAGTAATCAGTTTCAAAAACTTCCTCTATTCCAATACACATTCCAGACTGATCTCATAGGAAAAAAGAGGAGATCTGTCTATGCTTTGTGATTTTCTGATCTGCTGAGGGTAACACAGTGTTTTAATCTGGGAGTCTTAGTATTCCAACATCATTTGTTGGATTCCCAGTGCAACTGACAACATGATCACACAGGTAGTCAGCATGTTTTTTCCAACAGTTCTGATACTCTAGGATCGGCCACATTATGCCAACTCATCGACAATTGGCATCTCCTAACAGACATTTTTGCATCAGCTCCAGTGTGTTTATCGTCCCCTGCGGAGCAAACGGAAGTGCGTTGTGACAGCATGGAAGGAGACCCAGCTTCATATCCTGCATAAAAACCAGGAAGTAATGGTGTTCACATAATCAGTGACCAGTGCGATTCTGAGGTTGCATTTTCCCCTCTCCGTTCCGAAAATGGAATCATCCATTCAGCCGCATTTATCGATCAGAAAGTTGTATCTCGGACACTAGATTGTTAATTTTAACGATAACAAAAAATGATAATTCCAAGGATTCAAACATGGGGATGGAAATAAGCTTCAGTCGTCTCTATAAAAGTATTTTTTAAATCCTCATCCAGTAATATTTAAAGACTGTGATTGCCCATCCTGGCTAGCTAAACAAAAGGATTGTGTGACAGCACCGTCTATGCGCTGTCGGCAGGACCTTGATTAGTTATGCTGACAAACTTTAACAACCACTGAAATAAGGGGCAGACTGCTGGCCATAGGGAGAACCCTGAAAATTCATGGTGGGCCGGCCACAAAACAGGGCCGAACAGGCTGCAGCGTTATGCTGAACGGGCCACGACTGGCTGAAGAGGGCAGCAAAATGGCACAGCGAAAAGGCAGAGAAAACGAAAGAAACGAAAATGTCATCTTGAAAAAGACGTTTTTCGTTTGCGCCACTCTTTTAGAGGAAATTAAACTCTTTTATGTGTTAGGTGTTATATATGTATACGTAGGTATGTATGTATATATATATATATATATATATATATATATATATATATATATATATATATAAACAAGTTGTTCATTGTCAGAATGTTTGTTGAATGTGTGAAAGTGAATGAGATTTCACTGACGCCGAATAGGCCAAACTTCGACCAAGTTGGGTCAAAGGTGATGCTCCTGGACCACTAAGGTGGACATCACCTGCCCAAGAGACCACAGCGTGACCATCACCGCTTGGAGGGCGAGGCCTGTCACTGAGCGCAGCTCCTGCATAATCTAGGGTCAGAACTACCCTTGTGCAGTTCTTTGAGCGCCATGGCTGGGTGCACTTGCAGGAGAGCTGTGGCATGCAGGGCACTGTAGGCTCAGTTGTGAATGACGACGTAAACCTACGGGCCCTGGACGGGAGACTCGGACTGCTCCGCCAGGTGGCGGCGTTCTGCGGGAACAAGTGCACCATGATCGCCTTACCAACCTGGGAAGTCTCCAAACACCCCTTGGCAGCCGACACAACTTCGAGTGAGTGACAGATAGGGAACCTCCAACTTCCAAGATTCCAATAACTCATAAACAGCGTTGGATGTTTATGATAAACATATTTGTTTTTATTATGTCTTTGAAAGCCTATGATTCAGGCTCTCCTTGCTCTGTGTCCCTGCAAAAATTATTGGTTCATTCCTCTAGATGGCAGCAAGCACTAGGAAAGGAAACTTTCCTCTTGTCGACTTTCTTCACAAACTACAGATCTGAAATTCAGTTGGTGCTCTAATGCAGCAGAGCACTCGTCCATAGGTATTCAGTCTATTTTGTGATCCCACAAACCTTACTCACTGTTTAATCGAATATCTTGGATTCTGAGTGGACTAGAAGCTTAATGTAGGTGTTATTGAAATATTAGATCTGAAATGTAATAATTAATCATTGGTACTTGAAAACCAATGGCAATTATTTATTTATCCATCTTTTTCTGCTAGAATTCATATTTTGTTCTGGACATCTGAGAAATATCACTGGATTATTTAACCAAGTTTATTTAACATGGCTCATTTTGAAGAAAATACATGTATCCTAGGATAAGAGCTTATATAGAGTTTGTGGCTACTTAGGGCTTACAGAAACAAAGCAGAAGTCTAAAAAGTATATACTATAAGCTAATATAGTAAACTGTTGGGTACTGACAGATTACATGTAATCAGATTACACAAATTGTAATTGGATTACATTATATTCCAAAATACTCATAATAAGACTAAATTGACTTTTTTTATAGATTACATGATTACATATTAATAAAGCAATGGCAGAAAATTATTAATAATTTATTGATCATCCTAATCATTCTCTTTTTTCAACCTTTTATATTTTATATTCTAAATCAGCACACCACGGATATATGTTCGGTAAATCTATGAGTATTTTCGGAAGAGGTTGCATGTATTGCACTCAGAACTGATACTTGTTACTAGCCAGCCAGGAGAAAATGGAGTGGGCTACCTCAGCATTTAACCACTGGATCTATAGAGAAATAAAATTTTTAAGAATTGAATTGGCCCATCGCTCTACTGTTACTGCTGGAGTCCACTGCATGAAACTTGACATAAAATTTGACACAAGTGTTCCTTCTGATCTTTCAGAACATTCTTGCTGTTCAAAAGATAATATCTTGCACTTCAACTTTGGAATAGCTGGAATTGCTTTGGAATGAAGGACCATCAGTAAGCAGTAAGGGATTAAATTGTTTCAGTGTTTTGAAATGAAAGCTTTGACCTAGCAACGTCTGTGCTGTTGATTTTATGGTCATTAATGTTTGTAATGTTGCTATTGGTTTATCCACTTAAAATGAACTTGCAGTCTCAGTGTTTTGACATATCCTACTCAAATGCATGTGACAAAAAATAGAATTAGGTTGAAAGTAATCCAAAAATAATTAGATTAGATAACCCCAAAAATGTTTTCTATGAGATTGTGTTACTGATTTAATTTTTCGTCATGTAATTTGTAATCAATACTGGAATACAATTCTCAAGTAATCTTAGCAGCACGGACTATAAGAACAGAATTGATACAAGTATACTAGCATGCAATATACTAGCAAGCAGTATCTACATTTGTGAATCATGTATGACAATGATTTATTACACAGAATGCTTGAACAAGTCCCAAATGAAAGAAAGGTGGAGAAAGACTTAAGTAAACCGCTTAAACCATAGATCATCAAAGACACTGTTTTTCCATCGTGGTGTGTAGAGAGTTTGTCAATGTGGCCTACACCCCTAACACACACATTTCCTCTCCATAGAGACAAAACCAGTTTTAATGGGAGAAACTGAGGGTGGCCTAAAAGGCATATAACTTGGACCACACAGACATGTGCCAACATACCCACTGGCACTTATATACAAATATCCACATCCTGGCACAAGCCAAAAAACACAACCACGCCACAAATGTCACTGTATCGCCTTACAGCAATGGACCAAACACGCTCCAACATTTTCCATGCTTTGACGGAGGCACCAAATGAGTGATATACATTTGATGAGTCCTGTTAAGTGATACAATAATCACAGCGCATGTTTATCATTAGCGGCCATGACAAATGCCAGACGCAAAGCCCCCTCCTGGGAGCGCAGTCCAAATAAACCAACCCCATTTCAATGGCAGATGGCATAATAAGATGTGAAAATGAATGGGGATCTTGCCAGAGCCCCCCTCCTCATCCAAACACACCCTTGCACTAAAGTGGGCTTCCTGTTAACATGTCTGGCTCACAAAGTGTATTGTTGCATTTGAGGTTTACTCAGGAACAGACGCAGAGCCGTGGCTGTGATCCGAGTGCACAGTGAAGTGCTTTGTGTCACTGTAAACGCTCCAGACTGGTTGAACAGAGAGTAACTCTTGTCCACACGCCTTCCTGCTTTGATAAAGTTTACCACTAATGTTTCACAGCCACCCTCACACACCGCAGACTGGCACCTAAATTAACAGGACTAAGAATTCAGTTCCTACACATCCCAGGTAGCTTTGACTAGGGCTTGAGTTGAGTCCTACAAGAGTCTCTAAAGATCCACCTGTTCCCAGACGGTGTACACTTCAAAGGCAGAACGTTACTGGTCAAAAATGTCATCACACTTTACTGAATGTCTATTTTTTGTGATCTTTTGATCAAATGCAGGGGTGTCAATCTCATGTTAGGTAGAGGGCCGGATTGGACTATTTATCTCTATGTATATACATCCATTATAAATGTGTGTGTGTGTGTGTGTGTGTGTGTGTGTGTGTGTGTACATACAGTATAAATGTGTGTGTGTGTGTGTGTGTGTGTACATACAGTATAAATGTGTGTGTGTGTGTGTGTGTGTGTGTGTGTACATACAGTATAAATGTGTGTGTGTGTGTGTGTGTGTCTGTGTGTGTGTGTGTGTGTGAATCACAAATGTCACACGTATGATCTGACTCTGGGCAGAACGAGGCCAAAAAAATAAGTGGTGAATGTGTTCCACCTGTGTGCTACACCGGTCTCGCGTTCCATTGAGGAGCGGTGGGAGTATTTAAGGAGAGGAGACAGCAGCAGACGAGAGACAGGGATGCACAAAGCCTGTATGTGTGTCTTTTTATGTTCAGAAATAGCTGGCTGAAAAGAAGTGCGTGTTTTTGTTTTGTTACACACTGAAAAGTGTTTATTAAATGTCTACGTGTTTGTCAAGCCGGTCCCAGCTTCCTCCTTTGCCATCTTTGAATTGCTACAATATATATATACAGTTAGTTCTGGTCCTCGAATCTGATTGGACAAGAGATGTTCCATGAACACTGGTGGTCTGACACCATCAGCACTCTGATGCTTCACTGTGTGTGTATATCACTCCACTTGTATTCATGCTGTTTTAAACTATAGTGTAAGAGTAGTGCATATGTGTTAAGAGCTATGCTTTGTCTTCTTTTTTTTTTACATTACATTTGTTAGCCAGCAGGTGGTGGCAAATGATCATTTTTGTTTGTAATATGAGCCAGTTAGTTCGGTTCAGCCATTTATATACAACAGCTCTTCGTGATCGCTTACTACACTTACTACACTACTAAAGCTAGAAAATAGCTTTAAACGGCTTTAAACTAAACACTTCAGCATTAAGGCTCATCACAGCTGAGAGACACAACAGACCAATTAATTACACAAACTCAGTTTCTACACTGGAGTGGACACACTGTTTAAAATGGTGGAGGACATTGTGGTTTCTATAGCAATCGACTCTTGCGCACCGGCTACTGCGAAATATGGAGAAAAACCCCCGCTTCGATGCTATTTTTCCATTGAGAAAGCTGATCTTCAGAAAGCTGACAGCATCTCTGCTTGGGTGTGGCAACAGGTGATCACACACGCTCCATCTCTCTCTCTCTCTCTCTCTCTCTCTCTCTCTCTCTCTCTTTCACACACACACACACACACACACACACACACACACACACTCACAAATCCATCCTTGTTTATCCAATAACTTGTTAGAAACAGCACAAACGGTGACACTATTTCGGAAGTGACATTTTTGAATTACTAATAGAGACTTGGATGCATCATTTGTTTTGAACCAGCAATGGCAGAGTCTGATCCATCGCGAAATAAAGTAGTTCCATGAAAAAAAAAAAAAAATTTTGACAGTACTCAATTTTTCCCAATTTTTTTAAATATACTTTCGTGTAAACAAAATCGTGCTATATGGCCCAAAATCAGCACTGCTGTAATTACGTAAGGCACTCGTGCCAGCAGCCGAATCACAGCAGTGCTGATGTAGGACCATACAGCACTCTTGCTCGTGTGATTTTGCTTAAATAAATCATGTATTAAAATTATAAAACCATTTATTACAAAAACTCTGTCTCTGCTGTGTTTCAGTGTGTTCATTCAGTGAAGGTTTCATCAGACTAATTTAAACTTGTGAGTTGGTAAGTTTTTTTGGGAGAAATTCATTGAAAGTATTGACTCAAAAGAGTCATTTGTTTTAGAATCAAACTACGCCAGTCACGCTGTGTTTGTTGTTGAGCGCAGCCAGCAAACACAATGAAATAGAAAGGCGTTCCGTTTTGGCATTATTTCTCAGCTTCATTCAATTCAGATTGCGAAATCAAAACTTTGGTACAAAATTATTTCATTCCCGAGTTTAGGCGTGTTTTTTTACACACTACAATTATGGCAGAGCTAGGTACAATATGAGATTTCAAGTTAACTCTTGCATATGATGCTGCAAACCACAACGGTGATAACTAAATTTTAAACCATATAGAAAATGGTAGGGAAATGTTGGCTGAAATAAATGCTGTACATGACATATGCATTGGCTTAAGTATGGGGACCATATAACAGCGTTGAACAGTATGCGTGACATGATGTTGATTCTATGAAAGATGGTCATTATGAAATGTATTGTTTAACTAATTAATTTTGAGTAATGTTGCCCTCCACAATAACTGAAACATAACATAATTAAAACAAACAAACAAAACAAAACTGAAAGTTAACTGAAGTACATTTTCATAAACTAAAGTTCATATTATATCAGTTAACAAATTAACTTCAGCAGCACTTACTGCATCGCTTACTGTCAGGGGCGTAGATTCCAGGGGAGATGTGTGGGAGCCCCGAACCCCCAAATATTTATACCATGATCAATTTAAGCATGCAAATGTTTCACGTTGCAACTCCTCAAAGTTCAAGCCAAATCTATGCCCTTGCTTACTGTAAATACTAAAATGAGAAATAACTAAAATAAAGTGCAATGGAAAGGACAAAGTGAAATTAAAAGAAATGAAAACAAAGTTTAGAACTATTTTTGTTGGCAGAGGAAAATAAATGAACTAGCCCAATTTTGTCTAATGCTTAAGTTACTCTGTATAGAGCTGTTGTTGTGTAAAGCAATATCACACTTGAAAGAGTGCTGTTATACTGAATATCAGTACAGCTGAGTACCTGTGGCCTAATGCCAACGGCCCGTCACAGCCATGCAGATATTCAGTACAGCAGCACTATTGCTTGAGTGATATTAAGAATATATGTGCATAAGATGTACTCCCAAACATACACTTATGTTATTTCATAGTTTTGATTAATTTACTTTTATTCTTCAATGTGTAAAATGTAATAAAATGACTAAGTGTGTCCAAACAGGCTTCATATACGGTATATGCATCATTAACATATAAATCTTTCTTTTATTTATCCCGAAAGATTTGCACGGTCAGACTTAAGAACAGAGTTCACAATTTATGTGCAAGATACACAAACAAATAAAGTTTATGTTGTGCTCTGCTGAACTCTATACTGACATAAAAATTGTTATTCCTCACAATCGGGCTGTATGATATCCCTATCTTCCTGCTGCTCATAAATACCTGAATATATAAAAACTGCTCCTTGAGCCTTTCCTGTTTAGATTAATGTTTTATTTACTGTTTTGCATTATCATAATCAAAATGGCAATAAAAAATAACAAAGTGGAATAAAATATACATATCAAGTGACAGACTGGTTCAGTAACCTGTCCCGTGTGGAATCTTGATGTTATGTTAACAAACAAATTAGCATTTAAATGAGCCCGGACTTTTTATTCTTCAAGGTTATGTTGTTATGAATATTAAATTACGCTGGAGTGTGTGTGTGTGTGTGTGTGTGTGTGTGTGTGTGTGTGTGTGTGTGTGTGTGTGTGTGTGTGTGCGTGCGTGCGTGCTAATATTGGTACTGGGCAACGGTGGGGGGTGGGGCATACATTGCTGATTAATGTTTTTCATGAGTTTGAAAGCTCTATAAGCATGCACAGGGTAATTTAGTTCCCAACACTATGGCTGCAATGATGAATCCCTAACTGAACAGCAGATCTTTCCTCTGCCGTATGAATAATACACAAAGAGGGAAAAGAGTACATTTAACAAGATATCCAGTGGTCAGTTGTTTAAGGGCAAGAAGTCATTTTCAGTTCGGTTTTGCTTTGTTTAAATTTTTAGGATGCGGCACAGTATGTTCGGTTATGCTGTATTTTTTGTTTACATTTTTAGTGTATACATGCTGTATGTTGTCTGCCTGCCTGCCTGATCCCTACTTCTGGCCAAATTCTGAGGGCACGCTGCATGTGTCTTTCATGGAGAAGACATTCCCATAATGAAAGGATGATATTCTAAAATATACTGAAGATAAACTAAAGGAATAGTTCTCCAAAATAATTCCAATACATAAATGACACTTTTGGGTACTTCTTTAAGCTTTAAAGTGAATGACTATCAACTGCCATTGAATCCAAATCAGTGATGGCAACATTCTTTAAAATATCTTAATTTGTGTTCTGCAGATTAAAAAAATAAAATTAAAAAAAATTCAGATTAAAGATTAAAAATAAAATAAAATCTAATTCACTAAAGAGTTGTGCCACTTTTGCACATGGTATTTAAAATCAAAAACCTGCATCTTCACCAACCACCTGCAATCAAGTTTAATCAGGCGAAATCAGCTATTAAATCTTAATGCATTTTGACTATTTAAATAAATTATTTGTCATTCCTTTTCCCACAAGCCTGCCTCTTTTCTATGTAATTAGTACTATAGATTACACTATATTCACAAAAAGTTTGCTTCCCCAATTAACACTCTTAACGCCAGAGGAAAGTAAAAGAGATGCTTGTGTACATTTTCTACCGATTAAAACAGTAGTAATGACCAGATGATATAGAAGAGTGATATGGCAGACATCCAGATGTGCGGTATAGTCGAGCACACTTTCGGCTTGTTAAAGAGATGATTCAGGTGTCTCGATCACAGTAGTGGAGTGATGCTGCACAGTACAGATTGCAGTGATCTAATGCATCCTTCTCTATATAACGCTCAGAATCAACAAGAACAATTGAGCCCTGCGCCATGTAAATTGCATTTAGCACAGATTTTGTGGAGGCATTTTCACCGTTGCCTGATCTCTCTAATTCCTTTAGTAAATCAGGCGCTAAACCAGTGAAGACAGCTTGTGTAAATAAACAGCCATTTACAGGCTTCATTCTTTGTGAAATCTCCCTTATGAGTTTGAAACAAAATGAGGGTCAATAAATGATAAACAGAATTAAAAAAAAATTAAGTAACCTATTCCTTTAAACATTTAAATACAATTAAAGCAGTGCTCTAAATAAAAGACTTAATGATAATAAAATATTCATTCTAATTAAAAAGGTACAGTTTACCAAATTTTTACATGTGTTATGCAAGTTATGAGGTTTGATTTCAGTTATGATGTTGGTTTAGGAGATCAGCTGCCTATGCAGACAGCAGAACACACTAATATATTCTGAAAATCACTAAGGAAGTTCTGTCTGTTGTAATAGTTTCACTCTCTCTGCTCTTATTAAGGGCTTCTGTAACCATGAGAAGTTCCCCTTCTGTTACTCATTTCAACGTTGTGTCGAATAGTGACGTTAGGGGTCACACTTGGGAGCCCAATTCACCTTCAGATCCTTGAGAAAAAGCCAATGAGAAATTGGTGAGTTGAATTTGCATGCCCCTCCCCCCATAATACAGCTATAAAGGGGAGATTGGAATTCAGGCTCATTCATTTTTCTTCGGAGCCGAGTGCTTGTATTAACAGCAAGCTGAATACTACTGCCATCCATTCACCTCTCTGTGAAGCATTGCTGATGGATATACCATTGATAATAAACTGGAAATACCATTGATAACAAACTAAATTTCACAGACCACATCTCAAAGACAGCAAGAACATGTAGATTTACACTCTACAACATCAGGAAGATAAGACACTTCTTATCTGACCATGCCACACAACTGCTTGTTCAGTCACTTGTCATAACTAGACTGGACAACTGTAACTCTCTCATTGCAGGCCGCCCTGCATGTGCAATTAGACCTCTGCAAATGATTCAGAATGCAGCAGCACATCTGGTCTTTAATGAACCAAAGAGAGCACATGTTACACCACTCCTTGTCTCTCTCCACTGACTACCGGTTGATGCACATATCAAATTCAAGGCTCTGATGCTGGCATACAGAACAGTCACTGGGTCTGCTCCAACATACCTAAAATAATTTCTGCAGAGCTACACGCCCACTAGAAGCCTACATTCAGCTAAGGAATGTCGCCTTGTTGTGCCAACTCAAAGAGGCACCAAAACACTTTCTCGGACTTTCAGCTTCAGAAGCAGACTCACTCTCTGTCTTCAAAAAACTACTCAAAACGCATATTTTCCAAGAGCACTTGTACTTGTTTTGAATACTATTCTGATGCTAGTGAAACTTTGTAATATGGCACTTTTGTACCACTGTCTCCTTAAGATGGTTCAATTATGTTTTCCTCTTTTGTAAGTCGCTTTGGATAAAAGCATCTGCCAAATTAATAAATGTAAATGTAAATATATGGTGCATTCCAGCAGTTATCTCTCCACTCTGAACCCATAGGCGCTACGACAGCGCTTTAAAGGGCTTTTCCACTAAAAGAGTGTGTGTTTCCTCTGTTAGAGCAGGCACAGTGACGTTGAATGTCTTTATAAAGACGCATCTTTTTAAAGATGCCTTTCTATCTCTGTGCCGTTCCTGGATGCGGTCATTATCTCTCCACCTCTGACAGTCACGATCACTCCCTCACGTGCCTGGGCTATAAGGTATATAAGTTATAACGTGCCTGCTTCTATAAAGAAGCGTTCATGGATGGTTTATGTTCTCATTGCAAGAGCGTTACCATGGCAACGTTGTGGTCCCGGCTTTCCTCCTTTCGCGGGAAAACCACTTTGGCTGTCCCCCTCGCAGCTCCTCCTACCTACGGGTACGAGACCACTTTGGTTGACGCTGGAGGCGATTCGGGGGCTTCAGTGGGTATGGTTCCGCCGGGTAAATTCCCCACGGACTACCCACACCCCGGTACACTTGTTTGCTTCCGTCCAGCACTGGAATGAGACAGGCCTGCCTCACCGCCAGCCTTATGTCTCTTCCAGAGCTTGTGAGCCAGATGATGTGCCTTGGTGATGTCAGAAGGCGAGGACTCGACCAGGCTACCGACTTCAGGTGTGGCAGCCCAGTCTGATGCCGACATGGAGCTGACCACAACGCTTGCCTGGGCTGGCACGATTGTTGGGCTTGAGTGGAATATTTCCACGCCCCCGAGCACTCGCGGCTTGATGACCTGGTGATCCTGAGATCCCATCCAGACTATATGCCCAAGGATCCCACACCCCTTTTTGGGGGCAGGTGGTGAGCCTGCAAGCGAATCTGCCCCAGGAGGAGGCAGACCCAGCCTTCTCCTTGATGTGTCCAGTGCGTACTTTCCGCATCTATTTGGATCGCACACAGAGCTCTAGATGCTCTGAACAGCTCTTTGCCTGCTTTGGTGGACAGCAGAAAGGGAAGGCTTTCTCCAAACAGAGGCTTGCCCACTGGATCGTGGACACCATCGCATTGGCCTACCAGACCCAGTCTGTGACCGCCCCCTTGCGGTTTCTAGCACACTCTACAAGGAGTGGGGCATCCTCGTGGGCCCTGGCCAATCGCACCTATTTAGCAGGCATCTGCAGAGCAGCGGGCTGGTCAGCCCCCAATACCTTCACAAGATTTTTGCAATCTCCCAGTTTATCCAGTTTTCATACTGTTATTTCAGGTACGAACAGGTAAGTAAAATCCTCCAGGGTGTACAGCTTGCGCATAGCACCTTTCCCCTCCAGGTAGGTGAAGCCATGAGCTCTTTCTCCCATGCGTGTTCACAACTTGCGAACCCTGGATGCTCTTCCTCCTAGCCCTCTGACTCTTGAATTCAGCGGAGGAATTAGTACGTGTGCTAACAGGCCCTGTACTGGGGTAAGTGCTCAACAGGTCTCGGCTACCCGAGTAACCTCCTGTTTTTATTTTCCGCTATACGGTCTCCCTTTTCTGTTTCGGTAGACCAGCGTCTCCCTTGGCAGAGACTCCTCTGGTAGCTGTGCTTGTAGAAAAACTCCTCCCCCACGAAAGGTCGGACCTACCACCGCACCTCTTCCATGTGTGGCCCCTGGGAGCCCATATGACGAATTTGCTACTTTCATTCCCTCCCCCCCCAAGAAGGGCAGAGTGTGACCTCCACAGTGTCTTTTTCCCCCTGAAAGAATCGGAAAGGAAAAGAACGCCTTCTCCGGCGCATTTTATGAGCATTAAGGGCCCCAGCCAAATCTAATATCTAAGTGGAGAGAAAGACTTAGAGAGAAAAGGCTGCAGCTGGCGCGGCCTGCTCCCATACGGGACACGTCTCCTTCCCCCACCTCAGGGTTATGGGGAAGCACCCGACATTTTGGGGCATCTGGGGAGGCTCTGTGTAGCACGAATGCATATGTTCTTATGCTCATAGTAGCTTGCCTACACCTGCATCAGCAGTTCATGTGACCATTCAGCCTTTGTGGCGTTTCTTATAGGGAACCCTAGTGTCACTATACGACACAATGTCGAAGTGAGTGACAGAAGGGGAACGTCTCGGTTACCGTCGTAAACTCTGATAGAGGGAACTTGCCACACAAACTCTGATTGTGTCCCTCTTGCCACAGGCTGATCTGCACTGTTCCAGGCACTGCACCTTGTCTCTGCTCCTCAGTGCAAAACCTGAATGAACCTGCATTCCGATCTCCCTTTTATACCCATATGTCGCCATTTTCTCATTGGCCTTTTCTCAAGGATTTGAAGGTGAATTGGGCTCCCAAGAGCAAACCCTAGTGTCACTATTCGACACAATGTCTCGTTCCCTCCATCAGGGAACGGAGGTTACGACAGTACATTTACAATTATGCATTTGGCAGACGCTTTTATCCTAAGCGATATTACAGGGACAATTCCCCCGAAGCAACCTGAAATTAAGTGCCTTGCTTAAGAACATAATGGTGGTGGCCGTCAGGATCGAACCAGCAACCTTCTGATTAACAGTTATGACGTGACGTTTTCAACACAACCATTAACACCATAACTCATCCTGACACCATCCCTTCATCATCATCTGTTACAAAGGGAAAATGCCAACTTCTACACCTGCACAAGGATATTAAAGGAACAGTTTGCCCAAAAATTATAATTTTGTCATCATTTACCCTATGTCATTCTGACTCTTATTATTTATTCACTTATTTATTCTGAAAGTTTGGCAGAATGTCCGAGCTGCTCTTTTTCATACAAGGAATTTTGAGGGGAACTGCAGTCTTCAGAAGAAATATTATATTGATGTGAGGAACTTTCTAAAATTTAAGGGCTAGTTTACCCCCCAAAATTATAATTATCTCATCATTTACTCACCCTCATGCCATATGCCATATGCCCTTTTTTTTTTTTTTTTTTTGTGGAACACAAACAAGGATATTTTGAAGGAAGTACGATATGCTTCTCTCCACACAATGTAGGTCAGTGGGGTCCAAAACTTTCAAGCCCCACAAGGACATAAAGGCAGGGCTGGACTGGGAAGAGACTTCAGCCTGGGATTTTACATGGCAACTGGCCCAACTGTTGAGCGTGGGGGGGGGCCTTTTCAGCATATTGCGGTGCTGTTTCGTGCTCCGTTCTGCATAATGCGGCAGCTCATTTTTGCTAATTGTGGCCCATAAAGCACATTTTGCGGCCGCACGGTTCAAAGACCAAGATGTCCTTTTGTATTTTTCTAAAAGCAGACATTAATTTGGGGTCAGAACATCATGAGGGTTTATACATTTATTTTTATCATTATTTGTTTATTTATTTATTTATTTGATGAACTGTTCTTTTAGACGTTACAGTTGCAGCTTATTATTTAATTCAGTATGATATTAAACTCCATATATGGACATGTTCTTAAATTCAAACTCTCAAGAAATTTCAGAATATTACCTCCTTCTTTCTATTTCCACTTTGAATGTTTCCATATTTGTCAGATGTTAGGTCAGTGCCTTTTTAGCTTGTAAAAAATTTCCATGATCTCAAACCAAGAGAGCCAAAAGGTTGAAGTTGATAGTTAACAATGTATGCCTGGGCTGAACATTTTAATTTCCCAGATTATCTCTATGCATTTTGCTTAGCTTTTCATTTAGCGCCCCGAGAGAGGAGGCAAAGAGACGGTGAGAGAGCATGAAAGGGGAGAGGAACCCCTGAAGAGTTTTATTACCGATTGGAGCTTCCGCCATGGATCCTGGATGATCATCAGAGAGTCTACTGTGTCTTTTAATACCCCCCTGCTGTTGATTTATATGAGTAAAGAATGCAAATGAGCCACTTAGTAACCACATCAATTACCCACCTGGCTGCTTATTAAGGCAATTGTGCAGTTTGCAAAATGATTGTTACAAGCATGCAGAGACTAACAGGACTTTGGCAATGCTGAAATGTGTGCTGTGAGGGCAAAACGCTGACATGTTTTGTGACTCTGATTCTCTCCCGTTCAGCTTCCCCTGTCTCTCTCTCGAGTGCAGCTAACTTTTGGTCAAGATATTTGTGGTTTGAAATTCAGATTTTGTTTTAGTACACATAAGTGGTGCATAATGTGTTAAATAGCAAGGATTATACAATCATATAGTATAATCCTATACAAAATTATATTAATATGAATAAATGCCATGTTATATTGAATAAAAACAAATGTCATTATTTAGTGAGAGTTTCTGTACATTTCTGTACAAGGAAATGTACATTTGGTGCTAGCTGCTCCTGTTTTTTAAAAAAATAGCTAACATATCACACTCTAAAATATACTCCCAAAGCCAGAAGTGGGTAGAGTAGCCAAAAATACAATTACTTTAAAAAAAAAAAAATACTCAAGTAGAAGTTAAAGGGCTAACATAAATAATGACTTGAGTAAGAGTAACAAAGTATTCAATTAAAAGATTATTCAAGTAGTGAGTACCTCATTACTTTCACAAATGACATCATGGACGTTAACTCTCTACATTCCATTACATAATACACATTTAACACGTATTACAGAATTCTGAATATTATTATTATCATTGCAATTAAAAGCATAAATTGTTTTAACGCGTTATTTAAAAAAAAAAATAATAATCACACTAAATTAACGTGTTAAATCGACAGCCCTAATATATATATATATATATATATATATATATATATTCTTTTTTTATTTTATTGTGTGTGGAAAGGACTAAAGACGACCCACGACACAGGTTCCAATTTTGAGGTCAGGCTTTTTATTCTCTTCGTGTGCAACATATGCACTCCTTTCAAAGATTACACTTGATAATCAACACTCAAAATAAACATAAACTTCTTCACTTTGCGTTACAGATCACACTCAATTTAACCAGACGCCAGTGCTGCACACTCGTTCTCTCTCTCCCTGCTGGCGGTGGCGTTTATATCTGCTCTCCCCATGCTCACTGGAATTAAAGACAGGTGTTAGACATAATTTAGCTTAGGTGCAAATGGCCTTACCGCATTCTCTCTCCGGACGGGTGCTCGACCACGCCCATGCTGCCATAATGTGTTTTATTTTTATATATATTTTGAAAATGAATGATGACAAAGACTGTAAGTTTCTAATATTCTGTCAAACATATTTTGGGTTCCACAGAACACACAATGTCACACTGGTTTGGAACAACATGATGGTAGGGAAATGATGATGGAATATTAAATTATGGCTGAGCCATTAAGTTCATCCAAAAATTTATTCTGTCATTCCATCCCAAATGTGTATGACTTTCTTTCTTCTGCTGAACACAAATTACGATTTTTAGAAAAATATTTAAGCTCTGTATGTCAGGACAATGCAAGTGAATGGGTGGCAAAATGTTTATGCTACAAAAAGCACATACAGGCACCATAAAAGTATTCCATATGACTCCATTGGTTTCAGTAATTTTTTGCCTTAAGTTCTTCTCCCAGCCCAGCAGTGGGCGATATGCAGAGAAGTGAATGAGAGAATGTGAATCACCAAAAACACAAAAAGAAGAATGTGAAAATCCGTTTCTCACCTACACCTATGATATCACTTCTGAAGATATGTATTTAACCACTGGAGACTTATGGATTACTTAATATGCTGACTTATATGTTGTTGTTTTTTGGAGCTTTAGAATGATGGCACCCATTCACTTGCATTGTATGGACTAAAAGAGCTGTGAAATTCTTCAAAAAATCTTCATTTGTGTTCTGCAGAAGAAAGAAAGTCATACATTTCTGGGATGGCTTGAAGGTGAGTAAATAATGAGAGAATTGTAATTTTTGGGTGAACTAACACTTTCAGGGCTCTTGTCAGATCAGGATGAATTTGTCAATAAAAAAGTTTTGGAAAAAATTCTAGTAATTATTACAGTTAAAATGTGAAAAATGTCCTACAGGGTAATATAAACCAAAGAGAGATCATGTTTTATTAATGCCTACATTCACTATTTCATAGTTGTTAGTTGTTAGTTCAGTATAGTTAACAGTTTACAGTGTTAAAAGAATTTCTATCCTTAGTTCTGTACAGCAGTACCGCCGCTCCCTACACGCAGAGTACTTGCAGAAATGTTGTATGTTCGCACTCCAGTTGTAAATAACGTGATCAGCAGAGCAAAAGGGCATTTATACTTAACTTGGATGTTTACATGGATTTATACATTTAATCCGCCTGAAGTAGCTGCGATAGTTTCCAGTAACCCCACGAGTGCGTGGGGTAAATGCATAAAGACTGCTCGTGACATGCAGGATGCGGGACAAAGCGCACTAATATACTGCTGTAGATCTTACTTGAAGATATACACTTAAAAACAGTTGTCACAAGAGCCCATATTTACAGAATCACCCTGAAAATCACAATCTCATTACACAGAAAATCCCGTATTATCATCAGAGCCAAAACTTACCTCGGCGTGCTGCCTTATATTGGAGCTGCAATTTTAATCTTGAAATATCAGCTTGTCTTGATGTTAAATGTAGGCATTGAATGACAAAACGATTCCTTTTTATTGTGCAAAGTGAAGAAAGTGTTTCATTAGAAATTTACTTGAGTGAGTGTAAAAAGTACCCTAAATTAAACCTACTCAAAGTATTTTATTTTCCAAAAAATGTTACTCATGTAAATTTAACAGAGTAAGTGTAGTGTGTTACTACCCACCTCGAAAAGATGGGAGTTAATCCCTGAATCAAGGGGTGGCTAAAGCCCTATGTGGACAATGACACAAGGGCTTGCTGTCTTTACAGCCCCTGACTGAAAACGGAACATCCTTCTTGTGGTTTGTTACAAAGATGGAGGCTGTGCGCTGTATGAGAGACAAAATAAGAAAGGCCTTCTAACTTTCTCTCCGAGTGATCATTTTACATGTAAATATAGCATAAATCACAGCACAGACGTTGTCTTTAACGTAAGTGTATGGTGAATTTGTCGGACGATGTTGCGGGATATTAGCAGTGCAGAGAAATATCTTGGAAGTGAATGCTGGTTAACATTAGGGATGGCCGGATCGATTCTAAAAGTATCGATACTTCCAATACTGATGTTGTATCAAAAATATCGATCCACATACAAAAATATCAATTCTAATTTATTTATTTTTTAACCAGGGATATTATTATTTGATTACCACAAACAATAATCATAAGCTTCAAAGTCAAATAAAAAGGATTAGTCTATATTAGCAAATACTTGTGCAGGATGGGAACTATTTCTTCTTCCACTCATCTTAACTTCATAAATGCTGAAAAACGCAAGTAGACAAGCGCTTGTTCCGTCACAAGACTTGTTCAAACAAGAGGGATCAGTGCCTTGTAGAGGTAATGATAGAAAATCAGAGAAATACGCCATATGCCCTCCTATCTGATTTTGCGTATGCCCACCTGAAATAAGTGATGATACGTGTGGCCACCAGAACAACGAGATTTTGACCCAGAACTTTTTCAATCTAATAAAGTAATGCCGCAGCACTGTTGAGTGCATTGTGCTTACAATACATTCCGTTAATTGTGTTTTATTATTATTATTATTATTAAAAAAATGTACAGAGATTCTCTCCAAACATGCACAGAGATGCACTGGGGAGCACTGGCAAGACAGACAGTCAGACTAAGCTGATCCACCAATCAGAACGTTCATTTCAGAAGCGATTGGATATTTGCTAACCAATCATATTTTCCATTTCAGTAAGGGGCGGGATATTTCCAGCATCTGACACACAAGCACTATAATTTGCACTGCATATTAATTTACCTGCTAAACGTAAATATATGTATTTGACAGGGCGGGGCCGGGTCGTGATTTTACACACCCGGTCCCTTATCAGGCTAATCAAGCCTCCGAGACGGATGAAGGCTGACTGTGGATGGTTTTGCGATAAAGAGAGAGATTGTTTACGGGCAGCTGTCCATCATGTGTGTGTGTTTATGTCTTTTAAGTTTTTCATTCAAATATATTTATATTGTCAAGCCGGTTCTCGCCTTTCTATTGAACACCTTTACAATGCATATACATTTAACTTTAACTTATGCAGTTAAACTTTGTGAAAATACTGCATGTTATTGCACCCCTTGATCTTTTTCTTCTTTTGTTTGCTCTTTACCGCTGTCTGTGGTGCCTTTTTCTTGTGATATCAAATAAGTTACATTTATATTTCTAAGTAGGAAAACAATTTCTCTCTACACAGAAACCATATTTGTTTGAGTAAAGTAATGTTTTAGTAGTAACCATAGTTAATTGTGTGGTAACTATGGTTTAACTAAATACCATGGTTAAACTATAGTTACTGTAGTGAAATGGTTAATTTTTGAAAGGGTAAACAAAACAGATGTCTAATCATTTTCTGTTTAGGCTAAAATATATTATCACTTGAATAATAACTAAAAAATGTAATATTAAATTACCCATTTTATCCCAAGTAATCGCAAAAAAATTAATTTAACAGAAGTATCGGTATTGGTATCAGTATCGATGATATTGGACTTGAAAATATTGGTAACAGATCGAAAAGAAAATAAGTGGAACAGAAGTGGAACAGAAACAGTAAAATATGCACAGTAAATGAGAACAGCTATATTGGGAAATCGGCTGTATTAACATACATTATGTGAGCACAGAGTGTAGATTAGAAGCAAACAGATGTAACGGGCTGACACAAGGCAGAATGCAAATATGACGCGATGACATCATGAATATGCTAATTAGCGCATGCGGTCATCTAGCGACATTTAATGACTTTTCGAGCAGGCTTTATCTACTTTCCATTGAAAGTAGTTGGCAACAGTGCCAGTGACTGCATTAATATCATCACACCAGTGAGGTTTTGCAGGACTAGTGGTACATTAAAAGAGGAAAAGTCTGTGAACACTCGTTTTCTCCATGTTCATTACTTTATTAAAAAGATGCCCAAAAAAACTACAAATGTTGGAGTATAACGGCTCTCATGAGCTTACAGTGGGAAGCTCTTAAGGAAAAAACAAACAATAAATGTCCTTCATCTGCCACCGTAGTACCAAGTTCTTGCCCACAGGTCACCATCCGATGCATCCTCAATTTCAAGGACACATCCGGTTAATTTCCTGCGTTCTCATTACTTACGTTTTCGAGGATTGGAATCGAACTTCAGCAGTGGATGATGACGTAGAATGAGATCACAATAACGTAAGAACGCACACTGAGAAACAGCCATAGACTCAACATCTCTTCAATGGCACAAACTGCATAAATCTGTAAAAAGCTCCTAGATCACATCTGATTTTCCACAACTCATGTTGTCTGGAGTATACTAAAAGTTCTTGGACAGAGATTTTATCAATGTTTTTTTTTTTTCCATAGAACGATCCCAAAACACTTTAAACTGCAGTACAGGCCATCACAGCCTCATTCCCATTGAAAATCAAAGATGCCACTAGTGTGAATAAGGTCTATTAGTCTGAATAAAAACTTTGATGACTAACAAAAAAAAGGAAAGTAGGCTACTGTAAGTCACCTTTAATAACCTTTAGAATATATTACAGTAAAACTTTATATTTATATTTGTATACATATTTTTATAGATACAGCACAGTTTAACAAAACTATATATGTACTTATAAAATAATGTTAATGATCTTTTTTGGAATTAAAATGTAGGAATTACATTATAAATCATAGTGAAAATCTTCAATTTATTTAACAAAACAATAAATGTACTTTCACAATTTTTTTATTTTTCAAGTATAAGTCACATTATTATTATACGATGAAAAACAGCAAAAATGTCCTGATGTGCCTGCATGACACACCAAATTTGATTATATTGTATTTACATATTTATACTGGTGGCCATTATTTGGGATAATATACAGATTTTGGAAATTGGTACTTTTATTCACCAAAGTGGCATTCAACAGATCACAAAGTATAGTCAGGACATTACTGATGAAAAAAACAGCACCATCATTATTTGAAAAAAGTCATTTTTGATCAAATTTAGACAGGTCCGATTTCCAGCAGTCATCACTCCTAATTTGGTACTAAAAAATCCCTTGTCATTATATCAAACACTGCTGAAAGCAATTTGGTTCATTAAATGAAGCTTAACATTGTCTTTGTGTTTGTTTTTTACAGCATGCAATAGACTGGCATGTCTTAAGGTCAATATTAGGTCAAAAATTGTAAAGAAAAAAAAAAAGAAACAGTTTTCTCCAAACACTCATCAGTCATTCATTGTTTTGAGGAATGAAGGCTGTACAATGCTTTCATACAAAGGTGTACACTACAGTCTTCAAAGACAAAGGACAACTGTCTCTAACAAGGACAGAAAGAGATGTGGAAGATCAGAACTAAACAAGAGGATAAGAACATCAGAGTCTCACATGTCCTCCGCTGACAGCTTCATTGAATTCTACCCGCTGAACACCAGTTTCATGTACAACAGTAAAGAGAAAGACTCAGGGGTGCAGGACTTATGGGAAGAATTGCAAAGTAAAAGACACTTTTGAAACAGAAAAACAAAAAGAAAAGGTTAAGAGTGGACAAAGAAATACAGACATTGGACAACAGATAATTGGAAAAGAGTGTTATGGATCTTAACCCCATTGAGATTTTGTGGGATCAGTTAGACTGTAAGGTGTGTGAAAAGCACTCGACAATACAGACACATCTATGTCAAGTGCTACAGGAAGTGTGGGGTGAAATGTCACCTGAGTATCTGGACAAACTGACAGCTAGAATGCCAAAGATCTGCAAAGCTGTCATTGCTGCACATGGAGGATTTTTTTTTTATGAGAAGTTTAAGTTCTGAATTTTTTTTTTCAAATTGTAATATACATTTTTCACGTTATTAATGTCCAGACTATAAATTGTAATCAGTTGAATGTCACTTTGGTGAATAAAAGTACCAATTTCTTTCCATAAGATAAAAATCTGTACATTATTCCAAAATTTTGGCCGCCAGTGTAGGTTTCTTCTACATTTTTTTTCTTCTCATTCTTCTGTAGTGGTCCAAAAACATTTTAGGATGTTTCAATTAATTATTATAGCATCATTTTAATATTATCTGTGTTACCCTAATGGTGTTTTGTCTTGTAACACTGTCTATATGTTTTTTAGCTAAGGTCATGATGAATATAAGTTGAAAGTAAAACTTTTGATAAAACTATAATAAATTTAACAGAACAATAACAATGATAACAGTTGTAACACTTTTTATATATATAAAGTATAAAAGTTTTACTATTGGACAAAGATTGACAGCTTTATAAAAATCCATTGAACAGGGCCGTGTTATCATGCTTTGTTCAAGTCTGATCTTAGAGGCAGATCCAGAAATCTTTTCATTGACACGGAAGGCAAATTCCACCTCTTTCCTGACACATAATCCAGTGACCCCTAAATGGCTTGTTATTCAGGCGGGCAGCAAAAGCCATAATTCATGTTTATTTTTAGTGGCCGGTAATATGTTCTCTTCCTCTCTCTCGTTCTGTCTGTCTGCCTCTCCCTGACGTCCCCTATTTCCAAGCGGGTGATGCAGGCAGGCAGGTTTCTGTTTCCGGCTCTTTGCTATTTCAGGAGGGGTGACATGCTTCATACGATCTGAACGACATGCCAAATGACTGTGCTGGATATCATGACCTCAGTGTGGAGATCCTGGAAGGAGGTATGAAGATGAAAAGGTGAAAATGAGTGAAAGCGATCTGCCATTACACTCCCCCGTGATGGGCCGGGATTCATCTCGCACACATCCTCAATCATCTCCATTCATGGCATTAGTTTCACAGATGACCTATCTGACATGCTCTTGCCATGAAACAAAATATTTACTGCAAGTAAGTGGATGTGTGGCAAGACACCATGAGTGTGGCCAGGTGTGCGTGTGAAGAATGACCTAGAAGGTCACATATGTATTCAAAGCAAGCATGTTTGGGTGTATCTTCAACTACGACGTTTATGCCACAGGGTTGATTTTTTTCATAAAACTAAGAGGTTTTAATGTAGTCTTTCTTTTCACCATGCCTTTTACCATTTAATTTGTCTACTTTTCAAAAGCATTTTATGTATTGAACATGTTACTCTTGTTTTAGACCCAGACTTTTAATCTTAGAATATGTTCAGAAATTTGTTATTAGGCTAAATAAATTAAAGAGGGTTTCAATGTAGTTTATTTCATGTTTAAATCCAAGGATCAAACTCCATGCTTTAAATAGACCTTTTGTACTTTTAATATATTATCTACAGTTGTACTTTTTGATTGAGGGTCTTTAAATACGGTTTGTTTTATTCCTTTGAGTCACAAGGTTGAATCTGTTTTCAGTGATGTCTATGAACATGTCTTCTTAAAGGTGCACTCAGTTTTTTTCCTCATTAACAAAGTTTTACATCTAAAGAAATTAACAGCAATTTTTAAACGTAAGTATTACATCATGAGCACTCACATGAGATGAAGAATCCAGTCATATCAGTAACCATTTAAAAGCTGTTTTATTCTACATGGAGAGGGTCATCTCATGGGGGCAGCCATGTTGAGATCAGTCGAATACTTGATCTCTGTAACCACCCTGTTATTGGACACTGTCACTCTTTGATTAAATTAATCATAGGTAACTGTGAAAAGTGAATTTCAACAATAGAATCTGCAACTTAAAACTATTGTTTTTGAATGATGCTGCATCCACACCACTAGATGTCACTGCAATTTCAAATGACACAAAAAAAGTTACTGAGTGCACCTTTAAGGTCCATTGTACATAGGTGCCTCAGTTTGTTCCTGGAAGGAAGAAGATGTCCTAACCCTGTCCCTGCCCTAATCCTAACCATATGGAGCATGTAAGGCTGCTTAGTCTGCCAGGAACAACGCATGGCACCTTTCAACCATCGCAAACTTTAAGGTGTCTTGCCACTCATCCAAAAATATTCATCAGATAGTGAATGGTAGAAACTCCACTGGACTCAATGACAGGCCGTGAGTGACTTTATGGAAAAGCTGATGAATAAATATTTGTAAATTAATATTGATCAAATCTGCTCTTCTTGCAGTGTAACAAGAAATGATGTATATTTACCATCATATCTATTGTGTGTTTGGTTGAAACCTGATGCAACCAGTGTTGTATTTAAAGTTACACTATGTAAGATTGTTTTGGATGAAAATGAACAAATTGCAATTATTGATTAAGTACATAAACAATGAGTGTTCAAAATAATGTCATTAACTTACCACAAATCATTTTGGTAAGCCTATAAATATAATTAGTATTTTGAGCTGTGGGGTCAGATTTGGTACGAAATCGCTGGCTTATCTCATTCCTCTTTGCATCATGACGTCAGGTTGGTAAACACAGAAAGGAAGTACCGGCTGTTCAGTTCAGTCAGTCACTGTCACCCAGTTCAGAACAGCACTGCTGCAGTCTCAATGGATGTTTGTCTGTTATTTGTTTGACAAAGTTGTTTACCTGCTATAATGCTTGGAATTAGATACAAAATTTCCTGTAAATATAGTCAATATTTTGTCATGTTATATTCATTAATTTTAGTCAGTTTTACAAAAATGACATGACATTTTAGAGAACGAAAATAATAGCTTTTACTTGATGATGGCATGCAAAATGGACAAAAAAGTGTCAAACTTTAACAGACTTTTAACAGAATATTTAATCAAATATTCAAATATTTAGAAAAAAATATATAAACATTTTGGGGTGATGTGGCTCAGGTGATAGAGCGGGTCGGCCACTAATCGCAGGGTTGGTAGTTCCATTCCCGGCCCACACAACTCCTCATGCCGAAGTGTCCATGGGAAAGACACTGAACCCCAAATTGATCCCAATGGCAGGCTAGCACCTTGCATGGCAACTCTGCCGTCATTTGTGAATGGGTGAATGGAACACAATGTAAAGCACTTTCGTAACCTCTAAGGTTAAAGGCGCTATATAAGTGCAGACCATTTACATTTTCTAATGTAAACGTGTCAAAAATACAGTATAAATGTACATACGGTCCTTGTTGTGAAAAACCTGAGCTCCTGAAATAATAATGAATAGACTGAAGTATTAGCTACATTTTAGGAGTTATCCTACTGTATTCTGAATTCTTCATGCTTTCGAGCCATATTCATTTTCTGTGAAAGGATTTTACATTGTGTGTAGCGTGTTTCTTACGGAAACATCATATTCTCAATGCAAGTTACGCAATGCAAATTATGACTATTCTGATTAAGCGCATCATTCAGTTTAAGTAAACATGTTCATTCACTTCAGTGTGCTGATGTAAGTTTTTCCATAAATGTTGTGGATATATCGATGAATCTCATGTATAAATAGGATGGGTTTGAATTAGGTATTTTCCTTGTTTTAAAGCGGTTCATTTTGCCGGTGTTAGCAAGTTCAACTGAACTCGTAGCTCAAGTGGAGAAATCCCTAACATACTGGATTAATGGATTAGATGAATCTGGGGCGTCTGGCCCAAAAGTTGCTGAGCGGGGGATGTCGCTGTCCTTTTCTGCATATCGTGGTGCCCTTTTGCTGCACGTTCTGCATAGCATAGCGGCCCATTTCAGCTTTTCACGGCCAATTTACAAGATATTGGCAGCAAAACTCAACAGATGTCAGTATGAATTTGTTTTACTTCTATACCTTCACATGTGCATAGCACACGATTGCACTTTATCTCACTTCAAGGATGCGCAGACCGCATGTACACCAAATCACAATCACAGGGAAGTGTAATCGAGCTTAAAATCATGATGCAGCAAGGAGACTGCCTATGGCAAGATTTATTGTCAAAAAGGAGTTACATTTTGATCTGTTTCCTGCCCAGAACCGATCGCTTAACTTCAGAAGACTTGGATTAAACCATTGGAGTATGGATTACTTTTCACTCATGACAACTCTTGGTAATAGACATATTAATAAGATATTGGTTTTTGCCACTCAACGATGGCAAATCTTTTTGTGCAACTTTAATAAAGTCCAGTTCAATACAACATGTGTTTCGACAGAAACACACACTCAACTGATTATGTGATGAGGAGGAGGGCAGGGCTGGGTCGTAACTACACACGTCTGGCCTCCAATCAGTCGAGGAGAGGGATAAAAGCAGCGAGATGCGGCAGTTCAAGAGAGAGAGAGATCCACATGCAGCTGCCATGTGTGTTTGAGTTGTGCGTCTTTTTGTTTAAATGTAATATTATTTTGAATGTTCAGCTGGTTCCTGCCTCCTCCTTTCCCATCCTTAAACTTTGTTACATTAGTGCCAAAACCCAGGATGGACAAGTTTTTTGGGTTGGGTTTATGACTATGAACACCCGGCCCCCAATCGGGCCAATCAGCTGAGGAGAGGGATAAGTGCAGCTAGATGCGTCAGTTCGAGGGCGAGAGAGAGAGAGAGAGAGAGAGAGAGAGAGAGAGAGAGAGAGACATGCAGCTGCAGTGTGTGCATTTGTGTTCTGTGTCTTTTTGTTTAAGTTTTCATTCAACTATTATTTCGGCGGTTCAGCCAGTTCCTGCCTCCTCCTTTCCCATCCGTAACCTTTGTTACTGAGTAATATTATTATAAAGATAAAGACATGAAAATATTGAGTGAGCTGATTAACTAACAGATGACATGTTTTAAGAACCTATTAGCTTGAGCCATTCTGAGTTTCCTGCCTGAACTTGGTAATTTCAGTAATGTCAACTCTAAGAAAGATGGGCTTCCCCATGCTATTGTTTACCTGTTAGCACTCACTTTGTATGTGGGTATTGCTGTTAACACTTTAGACCTGCTATCTTTTAAATAAATCATAGGCAGTTTTATTTTGTTTGTTTACACCTATGACTTGTTGTATACTGCAGTTTTAAATGACAAAACAGTGTGCCTACTTAAACTTTATAATTAAAATGATTGAATTTTGTTTTTGATTTGTTTTTCTTTTCCTATGAGCTGAAATTAATACAAAAACGCATTAGACTACAAATACTGTACATGCTTATTCTGTGCAATGTCTACTTTTTCATATCAGCTAATCTTCATAATGTCCATCAACAGTGCACTGTCATTTTTATTCAGTATAAGCTACGCAGCAAAAATAGACTCAACGCTGAAAGTCCTGCTGCACTGCAGCTTCTGCGCTGCTTCTGCCTTACAATGCGTCTGCTTCTGCTTCCGATGCAAATATGCAAATTTCTTAACACGAGAGCTGAAAAAATATGTACTGCTTCTGCCCTGCTTTGGCATGCAGTGTAAAATAGCCGTTAGAAAATAAAACATAAGAAATACTACTTCAAGCATGTATGACATGCTGCAGCACAATTATACATAAATACAATCTGGAAAAAAAGCAGGGAAGCTACACAATAGCATAACACAAAACACAACCATCGAAACAAGCAGACCACCAAGACGTGTACTGCTGCTGCTCTGAAGAGCCATGTGCACCAAAAGTCTTAAATGGCTAGTGGCCTGACTCAAAATGTGTATCTGGACCAGAAAACCCCATAATTTATGAGACTAGCTATGTGTGGATTTATTGAAAAGAATGACCCAAGAAAGCAATGTGTGCTAGTGCATGATATGGCTAAGGCTTACCTTGAAGAAGCACTTCAATGTGGCCTGGCCAAAAGCAGACCTTGCCATGCAAGCAGATAAAAGGAAAAAACCCAGCAATCATCTGAGTAAATAGCGTTTTCAGAGAAAACTCCGATAGTGACTGGAGTGAAACTGACTTACTTGCAAACTGAGCAAATTTAAATGCAGGCAAAGAGAGAGTTTGCATGTTAACCAGTTGTTTGCTGTGCCATTTAGAGTTTTATACCTGAACTTAGTTGTTTATTCTGCCTTTACATTATGTCCTTTTTGGAGCTTGAAAGATTGAACCCCATTGACTTGTATTATTGGATATATTCACATCATATCTCAAAGATGGCATAAAAGTGAGTAAATGATGAGAGAATTATAATTTTTGGAAAAACTATTCCTTTAAAGGTATGTTCCGGGTTCAATACAAGTTAAGCTCAGTTGACAGCATTTGTGGCATAATGTTGTTTACCTCAAAAAAGTAATTTTGACTCGTTCCTCCTTTTCTTTAAAAAAAAAAAAAAAAAAAAAAAAAGCTAAAATTTGTGTTCCATTGAGGCCAATTTTTTACCGTTAAAATACTCAATTTCAACCCGGACTATTTCTTTAAATTTGACCCAAAACTGGCTTTTTAGATAGAGACACACTCTATCTGTTACCTGTTCGGTTAACATTAGACTTGCTGGCTAAAGTTAGTAAATTGAATATATAATTACTATAAAACTTGTACTTCAATTGCTATATAGCTAACTAGAAAACAGAGACTACAATTATATCAGATTTACCAACGTGATAAATTCATTATTTATCATTCAATAATGATTTATTATTCCATCAAAATATGTATCTTTTTTGGAGACAGAAAGTCTTATCAAAGTCATCTTGTGTTGACTTTGAACTTAAGCTTGCGTGTACAGAAATACGCATTCTAATGAGATAGCTGTGCTTTGTCCTACCAGCGAAACTTCTCCTGGCTCTTCTTGTCCGGTGTGAGAAGACACTTTCTTTTATCTTTGAAGATTTGGCCAAACAAAGGTATTGTTTGCTACAGCCTTTGCATCAGCAGCATGCCTATGAGCATGCCAAAAAATGCTGCCTATGTAGGCTGAGTACTAGGTTTTGTAACGGAGCCACATTTATGTAAATGCTATTGAAGGCTTTATCCAAAGCATATGTTTCCAGGTTTCATTGTTTGTAACATCCACATCACTGAATCACTAGTGAGATTGAGGATTGGTTGGCATCTGGCATCTCCTCTGGGATCACATCTGTTGTGTGGGTTCTTCAGAGGTTTGTGGATACATGAGCCGTGAGATCTCCACCTGCAAATCTGCCCAATGAGAGTAACAGTGCTCTTATTGTAAAATCCTCAACACATAAGATAAATATTATTCTTTTCCACATACCAAATGCTCATAATGATATTGACATATCCTGACCACATGTGTCTGTGGTGCAGTGCAGAGAAACAGACTTGAGTAATTACATGTAGTAAAGAGAAGCAATCGCAGGCAGGTAGATCAGCAGGAGGTTCATGTCAATGTCAAAGTGTAGCGATTCCCTCTGAAACCCAGACTAAAATCAGACGTTTTCTCACATCCCTCTGTCATAAACTTAAATGTACATATATGATGCATGTGATCAACAGAAGAGAAACCACTGGTACCTTTTTGCTGGTATCATGGAATAGATATATATTACTTATTTTATTTTATATATATATTTTAGGCAGCAAACCCCGGTTGCCCCGGCCATTCTGTGTGGAGTTTGCATGTTCTCCCCGTGTCTGCGTGGGTTCTCTCCGGGTTCTCCGGCTTCCTCCCACCATCCAAAGACATGCAGGTTAGGTTAATTGGTGTCGCCAAAAAAATTGCCCTAGGTGTGAATGTGAGTGTGTGTCTGTATATGTGTGGCCCTGCGATGGACTGGCGACCTGTCCAGGGTGTACCCTGCCTTTCGCCCAATGTTAGCTGGGATAGGCTCCAGCCCCCCCGCGACCCTGTACGCAGGATAAGCGGTTGACGATGGATGGATGGATGGATGGATTTTAGGCAGCCATTTCCTTAAAAGACAAAGAATCATTCAACCTCACTCTTTGAGAGCTTAAATGTTAATGCATGATGTTGCTGTGTCCATGCTTTAAATTCTACATGGAAAATGTATTAATTACAGGGGCAATAACAATGTGTAATTTCAGGCTGCTCTTAAGTATTTGACAAATAACATGTCCATTAAATATTATTTTCATCATTAGGTTAAAATGTACATATAGTGCTGTGAAAAAGTATTTGCCCCTTCCTGATTTCTTCTATGTTTGTGTATTTTAGATCTTCAAATGAAAAATAACTTAAAACAAAGGCAACCTGAGTAAACACAAAATACAGTTTTCACATATATATACAAAGAGTTCTCAACAAAAAATCCTCCACATTCAGCAATGACAGCTTTGCAGATCTTTGGCATTCTAGCTGTCAGTTTGTCCATATACTCGGGTGGCATTTCACCCCACACTTCCTGTAGCACTTGATATAGATGTCTTGTCACACACCTTCCAGTCTAGCTGATCCCACAAAAGCTCAATGGGGTTAAGATCCATAACACTATTTTCCAATGATCTGTTCTTTGCAATTCTTCCCATAAGGCCTGCACCCCTGAGTCTTTCTCTTTACTGTTGTACATGAAACTGGTGTTGAGCGGGTAGAATTCAATGAAGCTGTCAGCTGAGGACACGTGAGGTGTCCATTTCTCAAACTAGAGACTCAACTGCTAGAGCCAGTTGTCCTTTGTCTTTGAAGACTGTAGTGTACACCTTTGTATGAAATCTTTTTTTTTTTTTTTTTTGCAATTTCAAGCATTTTACAGCCTTCATCCTTTGAAATAGCTTTGTAACCCTTCCCAGACTAATGTTTTTCTTCATAATTTCTAGAAATTCTTTTCACTTTGGCATAGTGTGCTACTGGGTGAGACCTTTTGCAAACTTCATGCTGCTGAAAAAATTATATTTAGGTGTTGATTTGATTGATCAGGGCTGACAGTAATCAGGCCTGCGTGTGTCTAGTCCAGCGGAACCCCATGATGAATGCAGTTTCATAGATTTGGGGATTTAGTTACTACGGGGGCAAATAGTTTTTCACACAGGCCCAGTTTGAATTGGATAACTTTTTTTGCTTCAATAATTAACATTATCATTTAAAAACTGTATTTTGTGTTTACTCAGATTGCCTTTGTTTTATGTTAGATTTTGTTTACATTTTTTAAACAATTTAGTATGAGATATACACAAAAATGTTATGCCTTTCTCTACCCTTTTAGCTTGAAGGTCTATGCCATACCCCCAACTTTGTGTTGAGTTTAACAGGTGGTCTCCGTCCCACTGTCTCTCTTTTCCACCAAACAATTTGACTGTCTATCCATCAAGAAAACTGAAAGAACAGTGTGTATGAATGATACTGTAGGTGTTGCTTTACGTTTTACTGTGAATAAACTGCAGCAGATGGATTCAGATGACTGGCATACTCGCTCTCTGCAAGGGTCAGTTTAGTATGATTATGCAGGGTGAAATTTGACTGCATGCTCCTCATGTGAGAAGGTTGTGGCAATCTGTCCTAGGTTTCAAGGCCTGAGTTAAAAACTGTTTTTTTTTACAGTCAATACGATAAGAGAATAAAGAGAGAACCTTTTATTCTTTGTGGTTTAAAGGTTCATCGGTTCTAAAAGTTCTTTAGTAGAATAGACCAGCACATACAAATGTAAAAAATAAATTAAATTGAAATGAAAATGAAAACATAAGATCTATAGTTGGTAACAATGAAGAGCTGAGATTTGTAACATTCACAAATGTCTCTTTATACATAACATATCATCAGGGTAGATCATATTTGACATAAACAAACATGAGATTATTATGATGGCAGCACAGTCCATTCCATATGTTGTGCACGTTCCATTTGAGTGTTGAACGTTCATCTAAACATTTAAAATATGCCAAATTCCAGTGAACAGAAAATATTGGTTGTGAAAATCAGACATGACCTACAACTTTCAGACAGTACAACCTGTTGAATTGACTGTACGTCTGCCCCTCATTTGCATCAAATAAAATATGGCATCAGCATTGTGCGTGGAAACCAGGATCACACAGTTTCAAAATCCAGTGCGACGGTGTTAGGTTCTTGTTGATCTGTAAGAAACACTATGGTTGATTGCTACTTGAAATGAAGCCTCTGTTGGCCTCTCACTGTAAAGAAATAAAATACAAATAAAAATAAATAATTCTGCACTGACAGAACTGTCTGGAGAACCTCTAATCACCTTTTAAAAGTTTTTCAAATGTCCTATTTATGTACTCCGGGATCTTCTATATGTGGATGTTTCTTCAACTTCTGGAACATTCAGCCAAGTGAATAAGAAAGTAAATCCTGTTTAGAGGATAAAACAGTCAAAACTGTACATAAAATGTACCAAATAATAATGAAACACTGATGAAAAGTTTCTAAATCACTTTTATTGTGACCATCATATAACAGAATGAAATCTATTTGTTTTAATAAAAATCAAGCACTGGGACAGGAAATTGCCCACAGTGTGAAGGGGTTACTGAAGTAGCTGTTGTAGAACAGAATGTGTCTTGTTATTGAGAAAATATGACACTCAAACTCTGAACACTGGGGGATGCTATCGGGTACAGCCGAATCTCAGCACATCACATTCACTTTAGCATTTTTCCGCAGTCATGAGTTCAAAAGGAGTTTGGAAAACTCAAAATATACAGTATATCAGCCACAGCATTAAAACCACCTGCCAAATATTGTGTAGGTCCCCCTCTTGCCGTACACTTGTACAGAGTGGTTTTCTGAGTTACAGTAGACTTTGTCAGTTCAAACCAGTCTGCCCATTCTCTGTCGACCTCTCTCATCAACAAGACATTTCCATACACAGAACTTCCACTCACTGTATATTTTTTTGTTTTTGGCATCATTCAGAGTAAATTCTAAAGACTCCCAGGAGATCAGCAGTTAGAGAAATACTCAAACCAGCCCATCTGGCACCAACAATCATGCCATGCGATAATCTATTCAACCAATTGTGTGGCCTACACAATATTAGGCAGGTGGTTTTTTGTCCCACCAAAAACACACTGACCCATCGAGGCATGGACTCCACAAGACCTCTGAATGTGTCCTGTGGTATCTGGCACCAAGACATTAGCAGCAGATCCTTTAAGTCCTGTTATTTGCGAGGTGGGCCTACATGGATTTGGACTTGTTGGTCCAGCACATCCCAAAGATGCTTAATTGGATTGAGATCTGGGGAATTGGAGGTCAAGTCAACACCTTGAATGCTTTGTCATGTTCCTTAAACTATTCCTGAACAATTTTTGCAGTATGGCGGGCAGGGCTGAACTGGAAGAGAATTCGGCCCGGAATTTTACATAGCAACTGGCCCAAAAGTTCAGCGCGGGGGGTGTTCGCTGTCCTTTTCTGCATAACGCAGTGGCTCATTTTAGCTTACTCTGCCCATTCGGCCCATTTTGTGGCTGACCAGTGGCCCGCTTGTTTCTCCCGATGGCCAGTCCGCCCTTGAACGGCCCCAAAGTGAGTCGGCACACCGGGAAAATGCCCGGTATGCCAGATTACCAGTCCAGCCCTGATGGCGGGGCATTATCCTGCTGAAAGAGGACACTGCCATCAGGAAATACCATTGCCATGAAGGGGTATATGTGGTCTGCACAATCTTTAGGTAGGTGACAGGCAGTCAATTATTTGTTTGTTCTCATTGTATTGTTGTTGCATTAAATAATTGAGGCAAAATGCATTTTTATGCCATGTTGTCCATAACAGTTGTCAGTTGAGGGGGATATTTTGCTGCTGTTGTTTTTAACAAATATTTCTGCTCTCAATGAAGCTTATTTTGGTGTCTTTGGAGTGCTGTGGTTTGGAAAGAGGGACGTGGCTAATTCAACAGCTGAAATTGCTTACAGCACCTTTAATTCAGAGTGTTACCAAAAGAATGTATAGAAGACACGTCACTGTTCCTTTATAATTGTTGTAGGTTGGTGAACTACAGAGAGTATAAAATTGACAACATAGAATTATAGAGTACAAAGTGTAATTAAACCTCACATACTTAGCTGTACTTTATGTAAAAAAAGATGTGAGTGGTGGTGGCATAGTGGGCTATAGCACAGAACTGTTAAACATAAGGTCACTGGTTCGATCCCCACAGCCACCACCATTGTGTCCATGAGCAAGTCACTTAACTCCAGGGGGATTGTCCCTGTAATAAGTGCACTATAAGTCGCTTTGGATAAAAGCTGCCAAATGCATAAATGTAAAATTGAGTAGCATCTAGCCCTTTTTTTAATTATTACAGTTATGTGTTATGCAATAACTTTTTTCTTTATATTTTCTTCATAAATATTTGGATACCCCTTCTCTAGATGGCCTCACATGTGTGGCATCTGAGGAACTCAAAAAAGTGCCTTGAGATTCGTAATTTGTAAAGTGCTGTTGGCACCCACACTTTTTCCTGCTTCTTTCCACATCAGCATGAAATCACATACATAAACATACTTTCTCTTTCTCTCTTGTAAAACAAATGAGAAAAATTGGATGCAATCAAGACTCACAGACTGATCCCAAAACATCTGCAATCAGTCAGCCATCACAGACTAATGTTTTGGAGGAGTGTTGTTTCAGAACATGTGAAATGTTCATATGCAAATTCAGAAGAGAGTGTACTGTGTGAATCAGTTGTGATTGTTTGTCTGATGCTGGAGGCTACACTCTCGAAACTGCATATTCACTCATTCAAAATACTGTTTTCTAATTATATGTCCATAAATGATGCTTTACTGGTCCATTGAGGGCTGTAAGATTGCTCTACCTCGAAGGAGTTCTTCCATTGGTACATGTCATTGCCATTTTTCCACAGTTAAACACACATATTCGCACACAGACACATCAATAGCTGTAATCTCCATCTGGAACAAATCCACATAGATCCTAGTAAAGATTTAGAATGAACGATGTGGGGTTACAGTCAGGACGAGACGAGATGTAAAAACTCCCAGTGCTTGTTTAGTCTGGCCATGTTTGAGTTGGAGCTACAACTGTGAAAATAAAAAAACAGCCAGTGGTATTATCTCAGCTAATAACACTGTGGGGTCTCATCTCCATCACCACTGTTGATTCTCCAAACATTTACCTTTGAAAGGCCATATTTAACAGGATCCAAAATGGACTGCTTTGTGGTTCTGGATGTGATGTGTATGTTTATGTTCTCGGCTTGCTCTCCACCTTTTCATGTTCTAAATGCTAGAGGATTTAGATTTAACACAACCACACCTAAACAAACTCAACCGATCTGTAGCTACCACAGACGCTTCACTGAACATATAACACTTTGTCTTTTACTCAATGTACAGGCCTCAAAATTATATTTTTGCTAATTTATTTACTTAAAATTAGCTAATTTAACACAATCCTAGAACATCTTTGTCACAACTTAATTTCATTGAGTGCAGTCAATTTAAATTTGCAAAATGGAAGATCACTTAATCCATTTGCGTTGAGACTTTTTCGTTGGCCATAACCAGAAGTACATGGGATGTCAGGTTCCCCATCTGTCGCTCACTTCGACGTTGTGTTGAAGAAGCTACACTAGGGGTCTCTCTTGAGTGCCGAATATGCCTCTGATCTATGAAAAAAGGCCAATAAGAAGTTGGCAGACAGTATTTGCATACCCCGCCCCCGGACATACGGGTATAAAAGCGTGGAAATACGTCGAGTTCATTCAGAAATTTTCTTCGGAGCCGGTGGTTGTGCATGCAGTCAGCTGCGAGTCAAACACCCGTTCCTGTTCCTCTGATGCTTCTTTGCTGTTGGATCTACGGCGCACTACAGCAGCTTTCTCCTTCTCTGCACGGCAGTGCAGTTTGCCCCTGGGTGCTTCGACAGCGCAGAACTTAAAAGAGTTTATTAAAGAATGATTTTTCTTGTAAAAGAGTAATTTCCTCTAAAGAGCAATACACAGCAGCATTGGACGTCCTTTTCAGGACGCGTCTTTTTAAAGATGCCTTTCCGACCCCTGTGTAGTTCCTGGATGCGGTAGAGTGCTCTCTTCTTCAGATGGCCACAGGCGTTGTCTCATGTGTCTGGGCGGCGTTTGTGGATGGTTCATGCTCTCACTGCGAGAGCATGACCATGGCAACGTTATGGTCACGGCTCGCTTTCAACAGAAAGCACACCACTCCAGCCGCCCCCCAGCATTGCTCCTTCTTTTCATGGGATTGAGGACAAACTCCTCAATCAGTAGCCCTGATCCCGATGTGTTGAAGGAACTGACCTCGCTCTCAGAGCCATGAAGGTCACAGCGCAGTCACTCGGGCAGGTGATGGCCATGTTCGTGGTCCATGCCTACACCGGACCTCCTCCTCAGTCACTACCACCCCCTGCCGGGTGTGTGGAGCAAGGTAAGTGCTTTGAGTCTTTTCTCAGCACTAGAGCCTCGGGACGCACCCTCGCCTCCCAACGACGTACTACCTGCTCCGCTCCCAATGACATACTACCTGCGAAGCCCCGCCGGGTACGTCAAAAATACTCGTCCCCTTGGTGCCCCTAGCACGGAGCTTGGATGCATGGCTTTTACTTCCCAACCCATTCACGCTGGCTGGCCTGGACCATCCGACTCGGTTACGCAATTCAGTTTGCCAGGCCACCGCGTCCGCTTTACCACAGTACACGGCGAGCATGCCAAACCCTTTTACTCAAATACGCGATGGAGCCTGTCCCTCCAACTGAAATGAAGTAGGGTTTCTACAGCCCTTACTTCATTGTACCCAAGAAAGGCGGTGGCTTACGACCGATCTTGGACTTGCGCCGGGCTCTGCTCAAACTCCCATTCAAAATGCTCATGCAAAAACACATCTTAACTTGCGTCTGGCATTGAGATTGGTTCGCAGCGGTAGACATGAAGGATGCGTACTTTCACGTCTCAATTCTGCCTTGACACCGACCCTTTCTACGGTTCGTGTTCGACGGCCAGGCGCATCAGTACAAAGAGAGTTACTATGCGCTCACAGAGACCAGGTGCTCAGGCACCTCAGCCGTCTGGGGCTTCAGGTCAACTGGGAAAAGAGCAAGCACGCCCAGGTTCAGAGCATCTCTTTTCTCGGCATGTAGTTAGACTCGGTCTCAATGTCAGCACGTCTCACCAACGAGCGTGCGCAGTCGGTGCTGAGATGCCTCGCCACTTTCAGGCCGGGCACAACGGTCCCTTTAAAACTTTTCCAGAGGCTCCTGGGGCATATGGCATCCTCCGCGACAGTCGCGCCGCTGGGGTTGATGCATATGAGACCGCTCCAGCACTTGCTTCAGACTCAAGTCGCTGCATGCCACTCACATCCCCTGCAACCTCAATGTGGTAGCAGACGCACTGTCACGACAACGCTTGCCCAGTGGAGAGTGGAGGCTTCAACCCCAGTCAATCCAGCTGATTAGGGAACGGTTCGGCAAGGCCCAAATAGACCTGTTTGCCACCCGAGACACCTCCCACTGCCAGCTCTGGTATGCCCGAACAGCGGTTCCCCTCGGGGTAGACGCACTGGCACACAGCTGGCCTGCGGGGCTGCGCAAGTACACATTTCCCCCAGTGAGCCTTCTTGCACAGGTGCTGTGCAGGGTCAGGGAGGACGAGGAACAAGTCACCCTAGTGGCTCCCTATTGGCCCACCCGGGCCTGGTTCTCGGGCCTCGTACTCCTCCCGACAGCCTCGCCCTGGCGAATTCCCCTGAGGAAGGACCTTCTTTCACAGGGACGGGGCACGCTCTGGCATCCACACTCAGACCTTTGGAACCTCCACGTCTGGCCCCTGGATAGGATGTGGAAGATCTAGCTGGTCTTCCACCTGCCGTCGTAGACACGATCAACCAAGCCAGAGCCCCCTCTACCAGGCAACTTTACGCCCTGAAGTGGCGCTTGTTCGCAAATTGGTTTTCTTCCCGGGCTGAAGACCCACAGAGGTGCACAGTTAGGTCAGTACTCTTATTTCTGCAGGAGAGGCTGGAGGGGAGGCTGTCCCCTTCCACCCTAAAGGTGTATGTCACTGCTATCGTAGCCCACCACGACACAGTAGATGGCAAGTCTTTGGGTAAGCACAACTTAATCATCAGGTTCCTAAGAGGCGCCCAGAGATTGAATCCCTCCCGGCCAAGCCTGTTCTCCTCCTGGGATCTCTCAGTGGTCCTCGCAGGCCTCCAAAGACCTCCCTTTGAGCCGCTAGAATCAGTTGGACTCTCTCTTAAGACTGCCCTGCTGATCGCGCTCGCCTGCATCAAGAGGGTCGGGGACCTGCAAGTGTTCTCTGTTAGCGACACTTGCCTGGAATTCGGTCCGGCAGACACATATGTGATCCCAAGACCACGTCCGGGCTACATGCCCAAGGTTCTTACCACGCACTTTAGAGATCAGGTAGTGAACCTGCAAGCGCTGCCCCGTGAGGAGGCAGACCCAGCCCCTTCGTTGCTGTGTCCGGTACATGCTTTGCATACCTATTTGGACCGCACACAGAGCTTTAGATGTTCTGAGCAGCTCTTTGTCTGCTTTGGTGGACAGCGGAAAGGGAATGCTGTCTCCAAACAGAGGCTTTCCCACTGGGTCGTGGACGCCATTTCATTGGCCTATCACACCCAGGCCATGCCCCCCCCTTGTGGGTCCGAGTACACTCAACAAGGAGTGTTGCGTCCTCGTGGGCACTGGCCAGGGGCACCTCCCTGGCAGACATATGTAGAGCAGCGGGTTGGGCAACACCTAATACCTTTGCGAGATTCTACAATCTCCGGGTTGAGTCAGTATCATCCTGTGTTTTCTCAGGTCCGAGCCAGCAGAACTCAGTAACACGCTGACGGACTGTCCGGGTGGATCGCTTGCACTTGGCGCCCTTTCCCTCGGCCGAGGTAAAATTGTGCGCTTTCTCTCCCAGGAGATCCCACTCATTCGGATCCCTGGATGACTCCTCCCTAGCCCTTTGGGTCCGCAGTTCAGCGGAGGACCTCGCCGACCCAATCCACTGTGGGTACTTAATCTACCCTGCACTGGAATAGGTGCTCCACGGGCCAGGACTCCTACGTGGACTCCCCTGTGTTTATTTTCCATGGTACGGTCCCCTTACGAGTGGATCCGTGTCTCCCTTAGGCAGTCCCAGCTGCCCTCCAGTCACCGTGTTGTAGCAACTCCCCCCTCCTTGAGGCTGGATCTACCACAGCGTCACTTTCCACATGTTACCTAAAAACCCATGTGATGTATTCACCACCCTTATCTCCCCTTTTCGGGCAGGTGTGGTCTCCGCAGGGACTTTTCCCCCTGAAAGAATAGGAAACTGGGTAAGACCCCCTTCCTTCTATGCTTGTAAGGGCCCTAGCCGTTTCTTACTCTATGCAGAAAATACCTGCCCGCTCCTGTGTCAGCAGAACACGTACACGGCTCAGCGCATGGCGTGATTTAAATTGGACCCCTAGTGTCGCTTCTTCGACACAACGTCGAAGTGAGTGACAGACGGGGAACGTCTAGGTTATGTATGTAACCTCCATTCCCTGATGGAGGGAACGAGAAGTTGTGTCCTCCCGGCCACGTCGCTGAGCTGAGCCACTGTTGTGGCTGGACCATTTCCGGCTCCTCAGAAAAATCATGAATGAACTTGACGTATTTCCCCGCTTTTATTCCTGTATGTCCGGGGGCAGGATATACAAATACTGTCTGCCAACTTCTCATTGGCCTTTTTTCATAGATCAGAGGCATATTCGGCACTCAAGAGAGACCCCTAGTGTCTCTACTTCGACACAACTTCTCGTTCCCTCCATCAGGGAACGGAGGCTACATACGTAACCTAGACGTTCCTAGCATGCTCTGCATCATTAGTGAGAATGTCTTAATAGTTGCTTATTAATGAAGCTTTTGCACTGGTGGTGTTGCATTTGTTGTCCCTTTGAGTTTTGAGTCATGTGAATGCATTTATTTCTGTAAATATATGATTGAGTGTCAATATCATTGTGTTTTGCCTACAATAATGATTTTTATTTAGAGCAGTCAGGACGGATTTGATGCGAGATTGCAGGCAATTTTCATTCATCCTTGCATGTTTACGTCATGTCCATAAGCTCAGAAAGAAGGTCTGGCTGTATCTCACGAGTGTCGGGGAAGCGGCAAGTGAGTGCAACAGTCATTCAGTCAGTTGCGCACTTCAGGACAGCAGTGGAGTGAAATTAACTGTTTGGTGAAGTTTTTTTATCTGCTACAATGTGTCGATAGCGTTTTTTTTTTTTTTTTTGGTAGGCTGTTATAGCTTGTATTGGTTTATGAGTTTCACTTCTTAATTTGATGTGTACTACAAAACAAACATTGATTTGTAGTGAATAAAACACTTGAATAATCATTCAAATATGTCATTAAAAGTGTTGCTTATCTTCCTCAAAGCAAGTAATATCTCAGTCACAAATACTTAAAGGAATGAAGTATAAACATGAAAATAGCACACCATGACTCCGGTTCTGCTAGTGAAAATCTCATAGTTGAATCAGTGCTGAATCACATCGCACATAAAATGTTCCTCCGCAAGTTGCTTGCAATTTTAGGTTTTAACCACAGATGCAGGTCATTTTGCAACAGCTTCCATAAACGTAAATAAAAAAATAAAAAAAGAACGAGAACTTCATGTTATCATTTACACACCAGCATGTGTTATGAGTATAAGTATGGAACAAAAAGGAGAAATCTTGAAATTACATTTCTGAGTGTTTCTCCCACTATTGCTGCCTAAACCATCTGACACTGCCTTGTTTATCTGGATATTGTGGTTGTCTGTCTGCCTGCCAGCTGCCTGCACTTACTTTCTGCCTGTTATGACCACGATTACTGCTCTGTCTACGTTGCTGTTGTTACTCTCTGTATTTCGACCCGTGCCTGTTTGTATTCTGATTCTGCTGTTGTTTAATACATTGCACATGGATCTTAATCCCAGTTCGTCCGAGTCATTGTTACAATGCCTTATGTCTGGATGTTAAAGCATGTCACACGGTTCTGAGAGATAATAATTGCCAATCATTTTGATGACAGTCTTTGAGTTCGGCATTTCAAAATAACCAGAGCAACATTTGAGATGCTCTGCGATTATATTGATGATATCTCAGAACAATTATTAATATGGCTTGTTGAGGCAAAGTCACATGACTTTTTTTAATGCACATCTATTTTCCTGTATCAATTTTATAGGAATATATTTGGTAAATGTGTTTCAATCAGAGTTTATTTACATGTCTTCCAGAGTTTGTATGCAATATCCCACAATTTGCATTAAAATACATGGATGGAAACACACACATCTTAGCTGGAACTCTTGAGGTCTTAAACATCCTGACTGAATGCGCACTTTACATATTTCCAAAGAATTAAAGCATCATGCCCATCAGTGATTATAAATTCTCTAGACTGATACTGGCGAGCTCATCCTCTTCAATAGGCTTTTAAGGCAATTAAGTGATCGGTTTAAACAATCATTTCTCCTTTCCTGCCAATTGATCGCATTCTGTTTTTGGCCCAGAAGAGGTTGTTTCTCCATAGAAGCAGTAGCTTCTGTTCAAGGATTTCTGGATTTAAATACATCATCCCTCCTACATCGCAGATGTGCAGATAACCGCTATTGTCCGGTGATTTCTGAGTTATATAGAATAATTTGTCTATCACTGAAATTACAGAAAACTGTGAACATGAGACGGATTATTTACAATGATTTTTTAAGGCCACCTCATGTACATCACCAAAGTGCTTATCCAGTTCACAAAACACCTGTGTGGTGTAACATTGTATTCCGTTAATAAACACTGAATACAAATATAGTATTCATGAACTTTACCTAAAAACGAGGCTGTTCAAAATCTAATACTAGCATAGTACTGTAAACACTGCCTACACACTGTATAATGCCAAGTGTGTCAACTATTTAAAAAAAGGTAAGGAAAAAAAAAAGTAAGCTAAATAATTGGCATCTGTGGGGTGTGCCATGGTGTTTTATTAATAAATACTACATAGGAATATTAATTGTGTTAATGATCGAAATGAAGTGAGAATTTGTCTAGTAAGGACTGTATTTTCTCTTTATTAAAAGGAGAACACTTCCACCTAGAGGCCAGATCTGAACATGTCTGCAAAATTCACATTTTACATTGCTTTACATTGCAAACTGTCTCTTAGATTAAAATCAATAAACAATTTAACTAAAATCAGCACTTTCGTATAGATAATATCCTTAATATCAAATAATTATCATAAGATATAAGCTTTAGTTTAGAGACAAGAAGCTGTTCTCTTTTATTTTCAAAAACAATGTAGGCCTGCATTTTGTGACATATGGTCTTTATTAAAGCAGGGGCGTTTCTAGTGTCAGTGGATATTTGGGGCTCAGCTTAGTCCGCTCTGAACACGTAAGGCCACCTTTGATGAAATATAGAAATATAAAACACAATAATGAAGGTTTCAAATGTTACATCTGTGAGGTTTCATTTATATAATTAATATTTAAATATTACTGAAACTGAAAAAAAAAAAAAAACTTGCCTTAGATAAACTGCTGAAAGATCAGAAATTGCATGCTTTTAATACTATGTATTTTAGAATGTGGTTAAAGCACTATCATGTCCCTTTTTCCTTTCTCTAATTCACTGCACATTGTGTACCATTGGCAGTTTTTTAGCTTATTATTCATTTGTCTGGTGTTTTAACTTAGATTAGAAGATAGCAGGTTGTACATATGCAAAAATTTGCGCTTATAAGAAAAACATTTGCTAGATTTGCAATATTTGCAAGGTTCATGCATCGTGTCTTAGGGCATTTTCAGACCTGTAGACCGTTTGCTTTGTTCCAAAACAGAGACTAAATTGTTAGTGTTGCATTATCGCTTTCACAAGGCAACATTTCAAAATGGACCAAAACCTTGTCAATAAAAGTCACATGTGAGAAGCTGTCCCCTTATTGGTCACTATGTTTGTTCGCTGTTCCAGGATTAAGCTCATTCATTGATATTCAGATTCAAATTATATGTCTGTTAAAAAATGTGTCAACCATTGCAAATCATTTAGAATTTTCGAGCATCGCCAGATAGAGGTTGTGCTCCAAATACAAATGATCTGTTGGATGGATATGAGTTGTAAAGTTTCTGTCATGGTTATTTTTATCCGTCATTAGTTGCTTTTGCATTATTTCTCCATTGAAACATCTCCATTCTAAAAGTTGCCTACGCCGTCCCGTTGCCGTGTTCTGCCACTATCCAAAAGAGATAAGCAATCATTCTAAAATTACCTTTAGGAATTATAAAACAGCTCCTGTTGGGACAGTTTGCAGTCTCCTGTTGGGACAAATCAGGTCTGTTGGGACAGTTTGCATTCTCACCACAATCGAACCACTTCAAGAGTTCATTAGCAATCGTTCCGAGACCACCTCGTTCAGGCAGTCTCAGACCGATTGTTTTGGTGCAGATCCGAGTGCATTTGCCATGTTCATATATGCCTAAACGAACCAAACCATGAGAGAAAACGTGGCTGGTTCTGAAACAAATGCTCCAATTGAGCCAGGTTTGAAAACGCCCTTAATAGAGTTTAGCAAAAAATGCATATGTCCTGGATCCTGACTTAAATTTAGCAAATTAGATGTAGTTGAAGTTAGCTGTAGTTTATATAGCCTGTATATGCCTCTGGTTTACTGTCTCCATTCTAAAGCTGCTATGAAACAATATTAACCTGCCTGAGCACAATTAGTCTAGCAGGGTCAGATGAATCTTTGGGCTGGGGCTGCAGCTGCCCAAACCATGAGGAGGTTTTAACTGCTTCTTCATTGTGTTTCTCGTCTGAAGAATTGTGTGATGTGTGTTTTTTTAACACAAAACTGTTGGATAACCATTTCTGATCACTTTATTTCTCCAATACAGTACACTAGTATGGTTGTGTGTTATTGCGAATTAGTGTTAATTTTGTCACCTATTTTTAATTTAGTCTTAGTCTTAGTCTTATGCCAAATGTCCTTGTTAGTTTTAGTCATATTTAGTCATTCACATATCTTTTTTTGTTAGTCAAGTTTTAGTCGACTAAAAGTCTCGTCATTTTAGTCTAGTTTTAGTCAAAAGAAAACTCAATATATCTTAGTCAAGTTTCAAAACATTTTAGTCTTTTTTTAAATAAATTATTTCTGAGATTAATTCTAAGATAACCATTTCATTCAAATAATGTTTCACACATCTCAAATATTGGTTAAATGTCATAATTACCTTACAAAATACACTTGTTGAATGATTTGTTGAATTCACTGTTAAACGTGGCTGGTTTTCTGATTTAAGAGACACATTCACAAATGATGAACTTGTTCTGAAGAGTATTTTATTAAGCAAATAAGTTACATAAAATATATATAACCTGCATAATGTATGTGCCACAACACCATAGCTAACTGGTTAATTTACAGCGTAGATGCCTAAAATCAGCATTAGCTTATGAGACGTTAATTTAAGTTAATTTCCCTGAATGTGTGGGTGGTTAGCCTTTAGATGTCGCTTAAGGTTGGTGGTGTTTTTCCCCGATATTTTTTGACCGCAGTGCTTCCTGTCAGTTATAATGACACATTCTGACTTTTTGTCAATATCATTGTACCTAAAATGCGACCAAATATCGAGCCTCTTCCTTCTACCTAGCATGTCGTCGGCGCTTGTCGCGTGTTCGCCACTGTCTATGATTGTTGTGTTCTTGCTCCATGTAGTTTCGTGTTGCAGCCACAGGAGTATGAGACCTGTAACCGTTACTTGAGCAACAGCGCGAACTCATTCGGAATATTTTGAAGGCGTAACAGCTGAATATTATATCTCATGATGAAAAAGTAGAGACGATTGTATACGAAAATGAAGAGAGATTTTATCTTAGTTTTTATTTTATGCAAAACATTTTAGTCTCGTCTTTTTTCGTCAACAATAATGCATGTTAATTTAGTCTTAGTCAGCGTTTTTGGACATTGGTGCAGTCTCGTTATCGTCTCGTCTTAGTCATGGAAAAAAAGGTCGTTGACGAACATATTTAGTCTCGTCTCGTCTGACGAAATTAACACTATTGCGAATACATTCTGCTCCTGTTAAAGCGGGGGAAGGGCGATTCTACAGCACTTTGCAAGCATAGCGGAAATATAGACGCTTGGTACGGGAATGAGGGAGAAAGAGTCCGGGGCTAGAGAAATATTATTCGGGTCTATAGCCCCGGAAGCCCAGGGCTATCTATGTGCCTGTATTAAAGGCTTTGAATAATTGCAATAATAATTATAATAATTTTATTATATATAAAAACAATAATCAGTAACACATTACATGAATCTTTACTTGGTAAAGGGTTTATAAAGGGGTTCATTAATGACAAACAAGTCATTTACAAATGAATTATAAATCATCTATGTGCAATTATAGCAACATGCATAAAAAAGGACAACTTTAATTCAATACTTGCTAAATAGTGAGCATTTTAACTTAAATATTAATATAAATTCTTAATTAAAACTTTAATTAATATTAAGTGCCTAATATACAGTAAATGTGTCAGGAACCAATCAGGTGCTGCTTCTCACACCACACTACGATCACTCTCTCCAGAATTCTAATCACCTGCACCTGTTCCAATCAACGTTCAGTTCCATATAAACAACCAATTCAGAATCAGTCTTTGTCGAGTCTCCAACAGGAACAGAAGCATACAAGTCTCAAGAAGTCTCTTACTCTACCTACACCAGTCAAGTAACGTATACTCACCTGAAAAGATACTAACCTCTATGTCCATGTTCTGATGTTCCCAGAAATCGCTGCTGAATCCAAGTTTCCTGATTCCTTGTGTTCTTTCTGAGTCTCGTTACTGGTGGAAACATTTGAAAGAGAAAGGACAAGTATCACTGAACTGTGTCAGTTTGACTGTGGATTAAATGAAGAGGATCTACTCACCTTGAATCCTTCACGTTAAGTTATCCTCATCGAATTCACCTCTGAAACTTGAAAAGACTCACCATTGAACTTCATGCACTATAAATAAAGCGTTGTTCTTATTCACTTACCTCTGTCTCCGAGTCTGTATCCTGACAGAAGACTCGACCGGCAAAAAAGAGGTGAAGAAAATGACTTCCAGACAAGCTTCAGCGCCGGATACGAATCTCATACAACCTACCGCCGCTGCTACAAGCCCCATACATGTCACCGCTGCCGCGACAAATCCATTGTTAACACCAGTCAGCACTTCCATGAACGTCGCTTCTTCTATTACTTGCTTCGCTGTTCCACCATCACGTCCAGCGTCATTCTCTGGTCGGGCGGAAGATTGCAATGGATTTTTGTTACAATGTTCACTTGCTTTGGAACAACAAGCTCAACTATATCCAACTGAACGGTCTAAAGTGGCATTTATTATCCAGCAATTATCCGGATCAGCTTTAAGATGGGCTGAGACATTGTGGATGAAAGAATCAGCTGTGACAACGTCTGTTATGAATTTCGTGAAACACTTCAGAGAAGTTTTCGGTCGTCCAATTGAAGATTCCTCTTTCGGTGATCAGTTGTTGCAGTTACGTCAAGGGAAGAAGTCTGTTTCTGAGTATTCTTTAGAATTTCGTACTCTAGCCTCCAACAGTGGGTGGAACGAAAAGGCGCTCCTCTCAGTTTATCGCCGTGGACTGAATCCTGCCTTACGTCTTCAGTTGGCGATTTATGATGACAGTTTAGGAATAGAGAAATTTATCCAGCAGGCCATTCGTGTGCAACAACGATCCCAAGATTGTTATCAAGACAATCTGTATTGTCATTCCACAACTCCACAAGTTATCATGAGTTCCACTTCAGAGAATCAATCAGAAAGAATGCAGGTTGACACCTCTCGACTTTCCCAGACTGAACGTTCTCGACGTAAGGAGTTGAAATTATGCATGTATTGTGGTGTCAAGGGTCATTTTAGACTTACCTGTCCAATACGACCAGAACGACTGATGGTAAGCTCCGTCCAAGACAGTTCTATTATATCCACACCCCTCACGATTCCTGTTATCCTGAAATCTCGAAACACCTATGTATCTGTAACAGCCATCATCGACTCTGGGTCAGCGGGGAATTTCATTTCAGGACGACTCTGTAAGGAACTCAAGCTCCGGAAGATCAACACCCCCAAGCCCTACTCCGTCTACGCCGTAACAGGTGAGCAGATTAATAAGGGGCATGTAACTTCCCAGATAAAACCCATCCAGTTGTGGGTTGAGAACAAACACCAGGAAATGTTCGAACCTTTTGTTCTGCAGAATAGTCAGACAGATATAATCCTAGGTCGTCCATGGTTAATTCTTCATCAACCCACCATCAATTGGCAGACTGGGAAGATCAAGAGATGGGGTTGTGATTGTTCCCTTAGTGAAACCCCACCTCCAAACTCCTCCAGTGTCCAAAAGTCCAAAGAAATGACTGTTAACTCTACATCCATAGAAAGTCCAAAGGAAAACCTGTCCACGAATATTCCCTCTTGTTACTCCTCATACTCTGACATTTTTAATCCAGTTGCTGCTTCCCAGTTACCTCCCCATCGACCATGGGATTGTGCTATTGATCTGAAACCTGGAGCATCTATTCCCAAGGGTCGAATATATTCATTATCAATTCCTGAACAAGATTCAATGCGGAAATGCATCGAAGAAGCTTTACAACAAGGTTACATCCGCCCGTCTACATCCCCTGCCGCAGCTAGTTTCTTTTTTGTTCCCAAGAAGGACGGGGGCCTGAGACCATGTATCGATTACAGAGCTCTGAACCAAATTACAGTGAAATTCAGTTACCCACTACCACTTATCCCTTCAGCTCTGGAACAACTCAAAGGAGCTAAAGTCTTCACCAAATTGGACCTAAGGAGCGCCTACAATCTGATCCGAATTAAAAAGGGTGATGAGTGGAAGACGGCATTTATAACTCCTGCTGGGCACTACGAATATCTTGTTATGCCGTACGGATTGGTAAACGCCCCTTCGGTTTTCCAGAGCTTCATGGATGAAGTACTTCGGGATTTCTTGGGAAAATTTGTGTTAGTGTATATCGACGACATCCTAATTTTCTCCAAAAACATAGTGGAACATCAACGTCAGGTATCTCAGGTACTCCAAAGACTCTGTGAATTCACCTTGTTTCTAAAGGCCGAGAAGTGTTCGTTCCATCAGACCAGTGTCGAGTTTCTGGGTTTTCACCTCAGCGAAAGAGGAGTAGAAATGAATACTCAGAAAACAGAGACCATCCTGTCCTGGCCAACTCCCAATTCAGTTAAAGAACTTCAGAGATTCCTAGGTTTCGCAAATTTCTACCGACGATTTATACATCAATACAGCCTGCTGACTGCTCCTCTAACCTCACTGCTAAAGGGAAAACCCAAGACACTTCTCTGGACCCCAGAAGCAGAAGGAGCCTTTAAGTCACTGAAGGCTGCATTCACCACTGCACCCTTGCTTCATCACCCAGATCCTGAAAAGGTATTCGTAGTGGAAGTAGACGCCTCCACTACAGGAGTAGGAGCAATCTTGTCCCAATACTCAGCTAATTCTTTCGAAACCATACCCTGTGCATTCTTCTCAAGAAAGCTATCAGCTGCAGAAAGCAATTACGATATCGGAAATCGGGAACTCTTGGCTGTAAAACTTGCCTTGGAAGAATGGAGACATTGGCTGGAAGGGGCCAAACATCCATTTATTGTACTCACCGATCATAAAAACCTCCAGTATTTAAGAGATGCCAAGAGATTGAACCCACGTCAGGCTAGATGGACCCTTTTCTTCACCCGTTTTCACTTCACAATTTCATACCGTCCCGGTTCAAAGAATACTAGAGCAGATGCGCTCTCTCGTATCCATGCCCCTGAAAATCCAATTGAAAACCTGAACCCATCTTACCCGAAAAGCTATTTGTCAACCCAATCCTTTGGGAGATCAATGAACAACTCCTTGAACTGTCACGACGGCAACCCAGAGTCCCAGGATGTCCCCCCGACAAGATTTATGTACCTGAAGATTACCGTAATTCCTTGATTTCATCAGCACATTCCTCGGTAGGCACAGGTCATCCCGGAGTAAGTAAAACTACATCTACTCTCCAACTCAAGTATTGGTGGCCCAATATGCAGAGAGACATAACAACATTTATCCAAGGTTGTATTCCCTGTGCCATGTCCAAAGTTCCCAGACATCTACCAGTAGGTAAGCTAATGCCTCTTCCTGTCCCACTTAGACCTTGGTCTCACATCGGGGTAGACTTTGTTACTGACCTTCCTGTTTCAGATGGAAACACTTGTATCCTCGTGGCCATCGATCGTTTCTCCAAGGCATGTAAATTAATTCCTCTGAAGAATCTTCCCACCGCCTTTGTCACTGCAGAGCTGTTAATGGAACATGTCTTTCGAAACTTCGGTATACCAGAGGATATCGTGTCCGACAGGGGACCTCAATTCACCTCCCGGGTATGGCGCGCCTTCTTCTCTCTAATGAATGTTACAGTAAGTCTCTCATCAGGGTACCATCCACAAACTAACGGCCAAACTGAACGAAAGATCCAAGATGTCGGACGATTCTTGCGTACGTTCTGCCACTCCAACCAAAACATCTGGAGTCGGTATCTGATTTGGGCAGAGTACGCACAAAATTCTCTCAGACAGACATCTACGCAGCTTACTCCTTTCCAATGTGTTTTAGGTTATCAACCTCCATTGTTTCCTTGGTCCGGTGAACCCTCAGAAATTCCAGCGGTAGATAAATGGTTCAGAGAGAGTGAAAGAATTTGGAACCAAACTCATCAACACCTTCGACAAGCAATCAATCGCCAACAAAACTTTGCAGATGTCCGTCGATGTCAGACTCCAGAATACCAACCTGGACAACTAGTCTGGCTTTCTACCAAAGACATCCGTCTACGTCAACCCTGTCGGAAATTAAACCCCAAGTATATCGGACCATTCCCCATAGAGAGACAGATCAATCCGGTAACCTATAAACTTCATCTCCCGGCTCAACTTCGGATCCATTCCTCATTCCATGTTTCCCTCCTGAAACCTTATCATCCAGCCATGCCCAGTTCCACTACAGAACCAACTCCAGCAGAAAATTCCCCAATACCTCCTATGGAACCAGACTCCATCTACTCAGTTAAAGAAATTTTGGACTCTCGACGTCGAGGTGGACAACTTGAGTATTTAATTGATTGGTTAGGATATGGACCAGAGGAGAGGTGTTGGATACCTCGGAAAGACATCCTCGATCCCACTATGCTCTCTGAATTCCACGCTCAGCACCCACAGAAACCTGCACCACGACCCAGAGGTAGACCATCACGACGCCGAGGTCCACGGTCCGCTGGCGCGGACTCTGGAGGGGGGGGTAGTGTCAGGAACCAATCAGGTGCTGCTTCTCACACCACACTACGATCACTCTCTCCAGAATTCTAATCACCTGCACCTGTTCCAATCAACGTTCAGTTCCATATAAACAACCAATTCAGAATCAGTCTTTGTCGAGTCTCCAACAGGAACAGAAGCATACAAGTCTCAAGAAGTCTCTTACTCTACCTACACCAGTCAAGTAACGTATACTCACCTGAAAAGATACTAACCTCTATGTCCATGTTCTGATGTTCCCAGAAATCGCTGCTGAATCCAAGTTTCCTGATTCCTTGTGTTCTTTCTGAGTCTCGTTACTGGTGGAAACATTTGAAAGAGAAAGGACAAGTATCACTGAACTGTGTCAGTTTGACTGTGGATTAAATGAAGAGGATCTACTCACCTTGAATCCTTCACGTTAAGTTATCCTCATCGAATTCACCTCTGAAACTTGAAAAGACTCACCATTGAACTTCATGCACTATAAATAAAGCGTTGTTCTTATTCACTTACCTCTGTCTCCGAGTCTGTATCCTGACAAAATGCATATAAATGCTTAATTTATATGCTTTTTCAAACTTATATTAATCAAAATCCAAAACCAGCAAATATGTAGCAAATAATAGACTATTATAGAGAGATTAAAAAGAGGGATATTGTAATTTTGTGTTTATATTGATGACTGTAATATCTCGACTCACTTGTGTCATCATGTTGATGTCTAAGGAATGATGTTACTCAGAGTGCTGTCCCAACTTAACAAGTCCTAGTTATCTAAAGTCCTCTACAAAAACACTTTTCAGATCTTCATGTTCATTAACAGCATATAGCATATAAGAAAGCGTGATGAGCATTAAATCATGCTTAACATAATGTACAAGTTTGTAATATTGGCAGCTCCTTAACACATGCTTCGCATATGTCCACTTATTTGCGTTAAGGTGCATTGTCATTGGTTACAAATGTTGAATAAGCATTTATAACATATGAGGCAAAATATCTCACTGTTTGGCAGGTATTGCATTAAAGTCACCCTTTTATCCATGTTAACTGCATACAAATGATTGTAATGCATTTGTAAATTAATTGTTAATCATTAATGAATCATTTTATAAAGAGAACCCTCACGTAAAGTGTTACTGAAAAATCATCAAAAAGATGTGCAAAATCGGACTTTAGAAACAACAATCAACAGAAATAAAGAGCTATCACACAAACTGTTTAAAAAGATTTAGACACACACACCAAGTTAATTACCATACTGTACACGGTGTGTGTTATTCACACATTAAATGCAATTGCAGGAAAATGAGCAAAGATAGTGTGAGTGCTTTATGAACACTGGCTTTGGAGTGTGTGATTTGCAGTGATTTAGTATCCAGTCATTAATCAGGAACATTGTGCCGAGGTTGTTGTGATTTATGGTCCTTTATTTGTCTCAATATCATCAAATAGCACTTCATTTGTTTTCATTTACACAGAAATAAATCTCCATACCTGTCAGAATGGCACTGTATGAGCTCAATCATATAGCTGTTATCATCACTAACCTTTAGACTTCAACAATTTTCAGAGAACATAAACACTTTCACTCTGTATGATAATCCTGTGACACATCATTCATTTCTGTCGTAATCAATTCCAATAGTTCGGCTATTACTTACTCTATGTGGATAAATGTATTGTTTTCATTATGCTTGATTTTAACTTCTGAAATACTCATGATGCCAACATTCAGATATATTTGTACCCTTCAACCAGGCCTAGACAGAATCTGCAATCTGACAGCTGAAGGGATTCTCTAAGTAGCCAAAATATTTCATGAATGAACATGCAAGGGTGTGTAGATTTTTGTTAATGATTGGTGTTCAAATTCTGCATTAATCTGTGGAGTACTGCAGGCACAGATTCCATATGGGCCTTCCGCCATCCTTAGAAAAAGTTGTAAAAGTTTCAAAAGCATCTTAGTAAGTTTCTAAATCATTGCTCTTCTACCAAAAATGTCTTTGTAAACTTTATTTCTGAACTCTCCATTCCAGTTTATAAAGACTGATTACTTAGCACTGAAAAGAAATTATTTGCCATCGCAGTCAAAAACAAAAAAGTGCCATCTGACAGTTTTTGTCTATTTCAGATTCAGTCCTGTATTGTGCATGGGCCAGTGCAGTTTTTAAAGTGTATTTGATAGATGTTGTATATAGCAGTATAAGTCTATCATGTGCTAGTGTCAGCACCTGACCTCTCAGCTCTGATAAACTATTTATACTGTGAATATCCAGACGTGGGATATGAGGGAATGGGCTGTGGTCATGAAAGACATTACACACTTCTAGTTCTCGACCTGACTGCAGTCTGCGGCTTAGTGCAGAAGTCGAGTGTAAAACAGCAGGACCTGCAGATGCATACAGCTTTAAACTGCTAGCGTGACTTTTTAAGATTAATTACTTTTGCTGTTACATGTAGTTTATGTTAAATCAGACTTTACCTCACAAAGCATTTTGTGTGCATTTATGGGACTCCAAAATCTCAGTGCTCATTTATTCCACACTCATCGCAACAGTTTTCAAAGCTTCAGTAAAACTCAATATAAATGTTACATGTAAACCAAATATTTAGTACATCAAGGCATTATGTAGTTCTTCACCTACCCGCAAACTGCAGCAAACTGGTACAGAATAAAAATGTTCCTTCCATACTTGATGTCTTGGTTGCTGTTTAAGCAAGAAAGAAAAAAATGCTACACATACACATCTACACTCAACCTGCTCTTTCAACCTAATTTGACCATTAACATTTTTATTTATTTTTGTATAACTTATTGTAATCTTATTGATTCAGTCATATTAAATAGTTTCTAAATATGCTTTTGACATATATGTAGAAAATGTACATGCTGTCACAATAAGCACATTTCTTGGCTGGTGCCTTACAGATTGGTGACTTGTGCATTTTTTTACATAGTTTAATGGTATTGGTCATGGGCGGGCTGGCCATAGGGAGAACCTCGACTTTTCCATGTGGGCCGGCTGCAAAATGGGGTCGAACGATATGCAGAAAAGGACAGCGACACTGAATCAACCTTTTTTAATAAAATTGCATAATAAACTGGATTGTCAGAACATCACCACTTTTAATAGTGGGTGTTACCAATCTTACAAATTTTGTTCATTTTCTAGCTGCAGAATTTTCTAGCTTCCATATAACTTCCCGTATAAAGTCTGTAAGACTGTTTCTGTTTCTTGATTGAATCAACCTCTTGGCATTCTTTCCTTTCATAAGAATTCATCATGCTATAAATCTATCCTGCACTGGTGTTTCAAAGCCCCTGTGGCTACAGGGAGCAAAAAAGTATGAAAAGTCAAGCAAAACTGGACTCCAGCCATTACATGATACAGGAAAGGGGAACTCTCAGTACCTCTCCATGTGCTCTCATAAAAGCAACCAAAGACAAAGCAAGAGCCATAATAGTGCATAGCTGATACTTCATGTCCATCCTTCATTTATTTAATTCTTCAGACGTTTTAATGAAATTCAACAACATTTGTAGATTTGGAATTTGAAGAGGTGCATTATTCATTCACTTTGGGGAAAAAAGAGTATATTGTCAGTGTTTGACATTAGCACCTTGCAGCTCAAACTTATTTTATCTGCACACATAATACACATCATTTTTTTAAGTGAAATGATTCTAGAATGAATTAACTCAATCATGTTGACACTTCCTCAGGCTTGAGGAAATATTTATTATGCGCTGCGGAAAACTCCCAGTAGTAAGTAGTATGGCAGCCTAATTACAATTCTTCTGGAGCGTACTGTGGTTCTTGCTGAAGGACAGAATGGTTGATATTTTGGAAATGTGATAACCACATTTTATACCTAAAACATAAAGACTCATCTTAAAATAAAAATTGAGTATTGCACTATTGTACTGCAGGCATAATGCACGCTAATTAAAAACAATGGCCACACAATTATGTTAGACATGTGAATTAAGCTTAAAGGTGTCATGAATTGGATTTTTATTTTATATTGTGTTTAATGTTCTTTGAGGTCCACTTATAATGTTAGTGTGCAGTTTTTTTTTTTTAAAGTATTCATCATTTAGGAATAATTGTTAATTTTCTATCTAGTTAACATACAAAGAAAAACAATTATCATGGATAAACTCGTTTGTTGCGACATCACTGTCGGGTCCGACATATTAAGTCTCTCTGTAAAGACTGCTTCAAACTGGGTCTTGTTTCGTAAAATGAAGTGAGCAAATAAAAACGTTCTTACCGACGCGATACGGGACTTCATTACAAAATAAACATCAGCCACTCTCTTAATATTGGGACCATTGGGAAGCAAATGAAAGAAATCTAGTTTCACACAACCTGGCACTGCACAATGTCTTGAAATCAGGATTTACAGGGTTTACACAAAGATATCAATGGTACAGGTGATATCACACAGAAGAGAAGCTTCACACACTTATTTATGCAGGCAGTGATGAGCGAGTGAATTGAGTGCAGGTGCGGTGAATTAGAAATCGGGTGATGAGGAGTGGAGCGCTGAGGGACGTGCAGTGAATTAGAAATCAGGTGATGAGGAGCAGAGCGCTGAGGGAGGTGCGGTGAATTAGAAATCGGGTGATGAGGAGCAGAGCGCTGAGGGAGGTGCGGTGAATTAGAAATCAGGTGATGAGGAGCAGAGCGCTGAGGGAGGTGCGGTGAATTAGAAATCGGGTGATGAGGAGCAGAGCGCTGAGGGAGGTGCGGTGAATTAGAAATCGGGTGATGAGGAGTGGAGCGCTGAGGGACGTGCAGTGAATTAGAAATCAGGTGATGAGGAGCGGAGCACTGAGGGAGGTGCGGTGAATTAGAAATCAGGTGATGAGGAGCGCTGAGGGAGGTGTAGTGAATTAGAAATCAGGTGATGAGGAGCGCTGAGGGAGGTGCGGTGAATTAGAAATCAGGTGATGAGGAGCGGAGCGCTGAGGGAGGTGTGGTGAATTAGAAATCAGGTGATGAGGAGCGCTGAGGGAGGTGCGGTGAATTAGAAATCGGGTGATGAGGAGCGCTGAGGGAGGTGCGGTGAATTAGAAATCGAGTGATGAGGAGCGCTGAGGGAGGTGCGGTGAATTAGAAATCGGGTGATGAGGAGCGGAGCGCTGAGGGAGGTGCAGTGAATTAGAAATCAGGTGATGAGGAGCGGAGCACTGAGGGAGGTGTGGTGAATTAGAAATCAGGTGATGAGGAGCGCTGAGGGAGATGCAGTGAATTAGAAATCGGGTGATGAGGAGCGGAGCGCTGAGGGAGGTGTGGTGAATTAGAAATCGGGCGATGAGGAGCGGAGCGCTGAGGGAGGCGTGACAATGACAAAGTGTTCACACATACCTGAGTTTGCTGGAAAAACAGCTTTTCATCACAAAAAAACAAATCGGACCACTATCTGTAATAAAACCTTCAGACTATCAGTGGAGAATTTGTCGGACCCAATGAGCATAGTGTCATAAGAATGCATTGTTACTGTACAAAAGCTCATTTGGAACAAACATTTGTACCGAAAAAACGACTTTGAACAGGCCTATATTTGTGTAGATCGCCACCAACACCTATCATATCACTTCTGAAGACATGGATTTAAGTCACTGTGTGCTTTCTGGAGCTTCAGAAATTTGGTCACCATTCACTTTCTTTGTGTGGACCAACAGAGCTGAGATATATTCTAAAAATCTTAATTTGTGTTTAGCAGAAGAAAGAAAGTCATACACATCTGGGATGGCATGAAGGAGAATTTTCATTTTTTGGTGAACTATCACTTTAAGGTGCTAATAATGTAAATCAACTCCCAAAGAGCTGAAAAGTTTACTTTCCATAACAATGTAATACTTTTTAACTACTAATGCCATTGTTATGCCATACGTAGTGCTGAGTGTTCCTCCCAAAAAAATCAACCTTAGTTTCATCATTCCACAAAATGAATCAATGATTTCCAATGAGTATAGTAGACTCATGAACAGAGGTGTTAACCAGTTCCAATGATTCCTTCGAGTCTTTAGCTGTCATTTTAGGGTTCATGTTTTTTGTATAGTAGACTCATGACTGGGCCTTTCTATGTGGAGTTTGCATGTTCTCCCCTTGTTCGTGTGCATTTCCTCCAGGTGCTCCTGTTTCCCCCACAAGTCCTAAAAACATGAAGGTTAAGTGAACTGGAGACTCTAAATTGCCCCATAGGTGTGAGTTTGAGTCCCCCAGCCACTGGTTGTTGTGTCATGATGGGCATCCGGCGTAAAACCTGTGCCAAGTCAAATATGCAGATCACGGGTGGTCTGCTTTGGCGAACCCTAATGGGAGCAGCCGAAAGAAGAAGGAGAATGTGACGACTCAAGAACAGAGATGTTCCAGTGATTCCTTTAAATCTTTAGCTGTCACTCTATGGTCCTTTTTTACCTCATTGAACATTCTGCGGTGTGTCCTTTGAGTCATCTTGACTGGACGGTGTATCCACAGTACTAAATCTTCTCCATTTATAGACCATTTGTCTAACTGTGGACAGATGACTATCTAAGTTCTTCAAGATAACGTTGTAACCCTTCCAGCTTTGTGCAAATCAACAATTCTTGATCGTAGGTCATCTGAGATTTTTTGGCATGGTCCACGTCAGCAGATGCTTCTTGGGAATAGCAATCTCAAAATGTGTGAGTGCTTTTTATATGTCAAAGTAGCTTTAACTCACACCTCCAATCTTGTTTCATTAATTGGATGCCAGGTTTGCCAACTCCTGGCTCTAATTAGCTTTTGTTGACATCATTAGCCTTGGGGTTCACATACTTTTTTTTAAACGACACTGTGGATGTTTGAATTATGTATTCAGTATGTACAAGCACAATACAAAAATATGTGGTATTAGTTAAAACAGAATGTGTAATACTAAAGGGTGCACATACTTCTTTTTTGCCACCCGATGTTTATTAGAGCTGAAACCCATGCAATAATTTAAAATATTTAACGTGTTATTTTTTAAGCAATTAATGCATTTACCAATTTGACATTAGGTTCTAAAATGTAATATAACTCTATGTAAGTTCTGAACACTAGCTGGAAAAGGGCATCAGTTTGATTACAGTTAGTTGCACAAATGAAAGTAATTTTTTTAAGTTAGAGCCATTTTGACACTGCAAACAGAAGCTGCATCTGAAGTGAAATTTAGTTTAATTTACATTTCTAAAGGGATCTCTTCCAGTGAGAGGAAGTGTTCGATGGAATCTGATCCTGAGTTCAGGTGTTTCAGAGACTCAACGCAGCCCAATAATCTGACTCAAGTTTCCCCCATGTGTTGAACACTTTGTTTTCCCTTCTCTCTCCCCTACAATCTCTCTGTGTCTCTCGCCCCTCTTGCAGCCACATCCTGCCCTCCACCCATCTCCACCTCAATGCTGCATATAGCAAAAATGCAATAGCTCAAGGACCTGAAGTGTATTTTTATTTCATTAGCCGTGACTGAGTAGACACCAAGCTAAACATGAGGAGGGGAATCAACACACCCTCTCCTTCTCTAAACTGAATGTGAATACAACTAATTACTGCCACATTTTGAGGACTGTCTATCTGCTGTCCTAAAGTCAATTTAAGTGAGTTAAGTAGAGTTAAGTGCAATAAAACATGTTGATATGTGCTTTTGTATTCATGATATTCTCTCATTAGCTTATTTTTTGCTTTTCACTTTGAATTGCATGACAGATTGTGAAGAGCAGGCAGGTAATGAGTGGGAATGGGTTTTGGAAATGTCAGAAGTGGTATACAAACCCCTGTCACCCACTTGAGCACCATGACACAATGAGCAAGCATTGTGACTGCTAGGCAACAGCTTGTACTCATGGACGGTGCTAGAGTTGGGCTTCCTGAGTTTAAGGTCTGAATGTTTTTGTCATCTTTAGGTATGTCAATACCAGTGTTTCATTATCAAGTTAATATTTAAATATAAACAGTAGGGCTGTCAATGGATTAAAAATGTGTATGAATAAATTACATGACATATATATCCATCACTATTAATCGCATATAATCAATATTTGCTGTGAAAGCCCCAGAAAAATATATAATATATTATGAAAGATACATAATAATTCAAATAATTATAAATGTAATACATGCACATAAAAAGTGCAATACACATTACAGTATATAAAAGAAAAGCATTTACGTGACACTACAAAAAGTGGCTTTAGAAGTCAATATATTTTTAGTTTTATTCCCATATTTAGTAAACCTACAATCGACAGCAAAACATTTTGCATTTAAAGGGATAGTTCACCCAAAAAATTAAACTTCTCTCATAATTTACTCACCCTCATGCAATCCCAGATGTGTATGACTTTCTTTCTTCTGTTGAACACAAATAAAGATTTTTAGAAGAATATTTCAGCTCTGTATGTCCATACAATGCAAGTGAATGGTGATCAGACCTTTGTAGCTCCAAATCTCACATAAAGCAAACATAATCCATACAACACCAGTGTTTAAATCCATATCTTCAGAAGTGATATGATAGATGTGGGTGAGAAATAGATCAATATTTAAGCCCTTTTTTTTTTTTACTCTAAATCATCTGAATACCACATGTGGTCCATTTCATGAAAGTGAAAGTGGAGATTTAGAGTAAAAAAAATACTTAAATTTTGACAAAAGCCAAAAACATACGTGTCCATTGTGTCATTGTGTACGTGTCACTGGAGTTTACAGGTGAAATGTCCACTGAGTGCTACAATTTCCACTATACCAATAAGACAAATCGAGATTAAAGGGGAAGGTTGTTAGTTAAAAATGACTACATTTTTATCTATTCCTTGCACAAACATATTGTATGACTTCAGAACATTGTGCATAATTTAAATAGAGAAGTGCTGCCTGATGATGAGTAAATAATATATTTTAATTTAGCCTTTTACTATCCCACATTGTAAAAAATACAAAGTTGAGTAATCTTAAAAAAGTAAAGCAACCAGCTGCAAAGCATTTTTGAGTTTACTCAACTTGAGGCAAATTAGTTATATCAACTTAATAATTCTAGTTGTATTTGTACATTTCATGAATTCAACACAATAAGTTCAACAAACTCAAAATATTAATGATTATTAAGTTCAATGAACTTGCATTTAGTTCAGCTGTCCTTAATATTCAATATTCTTGAAAATAATATTAAAAAGTATTTTTTATTTTTTTTGCAAACCAACATTTCTACATAAGATCATGTGTCAACAGTACTTTTAGAAGTTAAGTCACTGAAGAAACTTCATCCAAATGAACATGAATTATCCTGATGGTGACTTTTAAGGGATTGTGGGAGTTGCCTTCATCCACAATGGTTCTTCAGGTGGCATGCTCAGTAGCAGATGCAACCATATGAAGTTCAGAGTGCTTAGACTTACAAGGTTCCAACAGATTTTGACCAATTCATTTTCAAGACCTTTCATGACTTTAAGAGATCTTTATGACTACTGAATAACATCCATAAAGAGTCAAAATCACAGTTTTCTATATTCCATGATATTTCCTGATTTGCATGTCCATGGGAGGCTTCTTTGTAAAAAGTTATTTGTAAACTTATTGCAAAAAGATTACATGTTTTAAGAAATCGCCAATGTTTCTAAATGAATAGTTCAATCAATGTAAAAAAAAAATAGTTTATCTGACAAAACTGAAAAAAAAAAATGTACAGTTCAATAAAAATATTTGGATGAATTTTCCATGTAACTTGTTGGCTTTGGATTTGCAAAGTCTTCGGTTCCAATGGAATACAAAAATTGACAGAATATACCTTTAATGCACTATAAGTGGCTTAAATGCCACAGAAAATGCAGTGGTCTCCCTTGAGGTTTAATTATGGATTAAAAATAAATTTTTATCCTGATTAGGTTTGTACAAAAAATGCATTTGTGTTGGTTGTTTTGGTTAGTTGTGATCTATTTGGAGATATTTCGAAAGCCTCATCTTGTGAAGGAGAAAATAAAAAGAGACCTTTGGCGCCACTCGGTGGAAATGTCTCCTGAAATCTGCAGTGAAACACACACAGTCACATGCGCAAGATGCATATCAGAGACACTGAAAGCTACAAAAAGAAATGAGGCTCATCATGAAAGTGAAACTGGATAAGTAAGGAGACAGAAGACAGGTGCAGTCAGGTGCACTGAAACACATGACAGAGGGAGTACATGCAGAAAGAAAGGGATTGGGGAAGTGGAGTCATAATCAAATTCATGTCGTTTGTTTCTTTTAACAGTTTTGCAGTAACAAATGGAACCTGTTATTAATGGTTCTTCCAAATAAGATCTGATGCATGATCAACCTCATGTAATAATCCCTTGCGTTTTACACTACTGTACAGGGATATAAACGGGAAAGGAGGAGGCGAGAACCGGCTTGGCAATAGAAATCATATTTTAATGATAAACTTAAACAAAAGACAACGCACGCACACGCCTGTAAACGATCTCTCTCTCTCTCCTCAGTCAGCCTTTATCCCTCTCAGAGGCTTGATTAGCCTGATAATGGCCCCGCCCCGCCCTGCCACAACTACCTTGAATCAAGCATAAAGTAATTGAACATCGACACAAATAACAACATTTAAACCAGTTGTTGAAGTAGCTGAGCTGGTTTATGTAACAGCCTTGACTTGCTTAATATAATTTTCTTGTGTCTGTTGAAGAAACATTAACAAATTAATAGCTTTGATTATAGCATATGAAATGAGTGAAGGCAATGATCCACCAAAAACATTTGCCCATATTCAATAAAGCACTTTTATATTTACTGTATATCATTTTGTATATACAGCTATGGTGGTTTGTGCTATAGGTACTTGACTAATGTACATCAACACGTATTTGTTTGACTTCATGGTAAATAGGGCTTCTCTTACCCCTTTAATGTGTGTCCAAACTCTATATTTTTATGGTTACCTTTAAAAATTTATTACTACTGTAAATTGAAGGTGTAGTAGACATAGTTTTTAAGGTTATTGTGAGGATATTCTGATGTCAGCACCTGGAGAACTGATGGCAGTTACAATGGAAATGTTCTCTAATTGTCACTGAATAATTAATTATTAGTGTTCTTCTGCAGGAGGAAGCCAATAAATGTGAGTTAAATGTGCTTGCACTGAGCATTTGTTCTTTACAAGACCTAGATTTTTAATTTAAAGCACATCACTAACTGGAATTAGCAGTACAACTATTTACTATGCAATGCTTGTCCTACATTTCGACGTTAAGTTGCTTCTCAAAGGTTGAGGCCAAAATGAATCTGTCAGGCATTAATGGCTAAACAAGGTGACAATGCCTTTGTTCTCTCTGCAGGGAAAATCCGATTTTTCCTCAAATCCAATTTTTTTTCGAGTGACTGTTCAAACTGCAAGTTAAATGTGGCCAGATCAGGTTTTTTTTGTTCAGGCTACAGTTGCTTTTGCTAACATATCCACATTATTTGTCATGGTAATGCATAAAACTGCAGTTCTAGAGGCAAATTAACTGATTCCATGTCAAATTAGTATGTTATCTTTGTTTTATAGGCTGTATCCTCTGACATGTGAAATTTGATCATATGCGTGTCATGATTCAGTTCTTTCACTTGAAGGGCTTTCCTGCCATCTGCTGGCTCAGGATGAGACAATAACAATTCCTGATTCTAAAAGGAGTTATATCATACATTTGTAATGTTTTCCCTCTGAGGTTCACTTATAATGTTGAGTAAAGCATTGTTTTTTATTTTGTATCAACATTTCTTTCTTTTTCTTTTTTCTTTTTATGCAGGTTTGCTCTTGGGTCCAATATAGTTTGTATTTGTCCCATTCCTTAATAACATCCTATTTCCAAAGCTGCATCACATTGTTACAGATTTACAAAAGAATCCATAATGAAATTCACTACACAGACTGAAATGGTCAGGAATTTTGTTAAAAATGTAACTTCAGCTGCTCATTTCAAATGTTGGAAACATTCTGAAGTATCTGCAGAGTGGCTGTTGCTACACACAGCCAGAAAATGAATGGAGCGATGTTGTGTAATGTGATGTAGATGGAAAAAAGCAGTTTTAGTGGTGGTTCTAATATGGGCTTCAAAAGTGATTCCCAAATTCTTTATGGTTTTAGAGGATTTGGTCAGATTTCCATCAATATGGACACAAATGTCAATATTTCTTATAAGTGCTTGTTGCCCAGAAATCATGATCTACATTTTGTCAGCATTGAATTTGCGTAAATTACTGTTAACATTTTTACGTTAATACAGGTAGTTAATGAGCTAATTGTAATGAGGCTGCCATAGGCGGGGATCGAACCCTGGTCTGCAGTGCTCAAGTGTTAGGTGTTTCTTCCCAAAAAATATAATCATTACTTGAAGAATAAAGAAAAGTACTAATAAACAAGGAAAGCCGAGCTTCCACAAAACAGAGAAACAAAAATAGACACAAGGGTCAAAAGGGTATAATAAGGAACACACTTATCTAGAGAATTGGTCACTGGAGGCACAGGGTACATAGGCTCAAGACTGAACACAAAGGCAGGGAACAAACAGATTAATAAAGGCTTGAACAGGGTTAGGGGCATTGGTGCCATCTGCAGGAGTGGAGAGAACAGAGCTCAATGTATAAGTGCCATCTGCAGACCGGGAAGGAGCATGGCATAGAAGGCTCAAGGAAAGCACCCCCTGCTGGTCTGGAGGGGAACAGCAACCCAAAGAAGAGATCTTTTACAGGAGCCCCTCCCCTAGGAACGGCTCCTGACATTCTTCTGTAAGTTCCCTCGGGCTCAGTGAATCTCTGAGATGTGAGTCAGATCAAGGATGTCTCGAGCAGGGACCCAGGTCTGCTCCTCCGGGCCATAGCCCTCCCAGTCCACCAGAAATTGAGTCTTCCCACAGACCCCGCGAGAATCCAGAAGTCGGCGGACTGTGTAAGCTGGCTTGCCATCAATGATATGAGGTACTGGGGCAGGCTTACTAACTGGAGACAGAGTAGAGCAAACAACAGGTTTTAACCGTGAAACATGAAAAGTGTGGTGAACCTTCATGGACCTGGGCAGACGGAGTCGACAGGAAACTGGGTTAATTTTTCTGAGGACCTTAAATGGGCTAATGTATCGTGGGGCCAGCTTTCGGGATTCCACCCGCAGAGGAAGATCTCGGGTTGACAGCCATACTCTTTGCCCTGGGTGAAGTGTGGGTCCCAGCCTCCGGAGTCGGTTAGCCTGCCTCTGTTGTTGTCGGGTGGCTCTCAATAAAGCAACACATGCTCTTTGCCAGGAATGTCGGCACCCCAGCTTTGTAGCAGCAGGGACTTCAACCTCTGGCTCCTGTCCGGGAAACAGAGGGGGGGCAACCATACTGACATTCAAAAGGAGACATGCCTAGGGAAGAATGGTAAAGGGTGTTATGTGCAAACTCGACCAGGCATCTTAAGTGTCCTTTCAATGTTTACTCTCTCTGTCTGGCCATTTGACTGTGGGTGGAAGCCGGAAGACAGGCTGATGGAAGATCCGATGAGCTGACCAAACACCTTCCAGAACTGTGACGTGAACTGTGGGACCCGGTCGGAAACCATATCCTGCGGGAACCCGTGGATCCTGAACACGTGCCTCATTAAAAGTTCTGCTGTTTGGTTTGCTGTGGGGAGCTTTGGCAAAGGTAAGAAACGACAAGTCTTAGAAAATCTGTCCACCACCACCAGAATTACCATATTTCCTTGAGACTGTGGTAAGCCTGTGATGAATCCAAGGAAATGTGGGATCAAGGGCGTCTCGGGATAGGAAGTGGGTGCAGCAGGTCTTGAGGGTGGGTCCTAGGTTCCTTATTCTGGGCACAAACGGAGCAAGCAGCGACTTCTAAAGTTAAAGCAGCGACTTCTAAAGCAAGTTCTAGTAGTTCCCGGGTATCCAGAAGGGAGGGAGGCATGAGCCCACTGCAAAATCTCAGAACACAAAACAAAAACTCAGACTCCCCCTCTGGTGGCTCAAACTGTCTCAAGAGTGCATCTGGCTTGAGATTCTTGGAACCTGGGCGATAGGAAAGAGTGAAATTAAATCAGTTAAAAAAGAGGGACTAACGTGCTTATCGAGAATTCAACCTCTTTGCCTCCTGGATGTAAGTGAGGTTCCTGTGGTCTGTTCATATGAGGAAAGGGTATTTGGCCCCCTCCAGCCAATGCCTCCACTCTTCCAATGCCATTTTAATGGCCAGCAGCTCCCTGTTCCCAATATCATAATTCCTTTGAGTTGGGGTAAGCTGACGAAAGAAGAATGCAAACGGGTGAAGCTTGTTATTACTCTTACTCCTCTGTGACAGGACAGCTCATATACCCGCATCTGAGGCATCCACCTCCAATACAAAGGGCATCTCTGGATCAGGGAGAGTAAGTATAGGGGCAGATGTGAAGAGTTGCTTCAAATTATTGAAGGCCTGGTTAGCTCTGCTGGTCCACACAAACTGTTTGGTTGACTTCTTAGTCAGTGCGGAGAGGGGCTCTGCAACAGAACTGAAGTTTCTAATAAATCTCCTATAAAAATTGGAGAAGCCTAGAAAGGGTGTACCTGCTTCACTGAAGTTGGACAGGGCCAATCCAAGACTGCTCGAATCTTGCCAGGATCCATCTGGAGGCTGCCCTTGGACACACAGAAGCCGAGGAATGAGACTGCTGGAACATGAAATTCAGAATATGAGTTTGTCATCCAGATAAACGAACACACATCTATTCAGCATCTCTCTGAGAGCATCATTAAAAAAGGGCTGGAAGATGGCTGGGGCATTTACCAGGCCGAATGGCATTACCTGTTATTCATAGTGGCCCGTTGGGGTGTTGAATGTCGTCTTTCACTTGTCTCCCTCACGGATTGTAACTAGGTGATGTTATGGAGGCACACTGCAGGATCTCAAAAGTCATGGTCATGAGGGGGAGAGGGTACCGGTTCTTGATGGTAATAAGGTTTAAACCTCGGTAGTCTATGCAGGGACGGAGGCTGCCATTCTTCTTTTCAACAAAGAAAAAAACGGCTCCTCAGTTGAGGTGGAAGGACGAATGTCTGTCCAGAGATTCATTGAGGTATTTATCCATGGCTAATCTTTCAGGAACAGAGAGAGAGTAGAGCCTTCTACGAGGTGGGCAGGTACCAGGAAGCAGTTCAATAGAGCAATCATAAGATCTATGAGGGGGCAGTGAGGCAACTCTGTCTTTACTAAAGACTTCATGGAGGTCTTCATACTCCGGGGGTACTCGGTATAACTCGGGAAGATGAGTTAGAGACTTGGGTTTCGCCAGCTCCATCATGAGAAGAGTCATGACTTCCACGGACAGTGTCTAGAACTCAGGACTAGACTAGAACAGAGGTAGAACTCCACCTGGAGATTTCTGGTGAAGATTCTGGGAATGATAGCAGATTGGGGGGACAGCAGAAGGTGATGTCAGAGACACGGCAGTTGGTTCCCCAGGTTCTATCAACCCCTCGGGACCAGTCAATGTGTGGGTTGTGAGCGGTCAGCCATGGGAAGCCAAGAATTAGAGAAAGCTTAGGAGAATGAATCAAAAGGAACTCTATTTGTTCCTGGTGTTGCCCCACCCTTAGCTGGAGAGGTGGGGTACATTGATTAACCTTTCCAGAACCCAGAGGACTGCCATCAACTGCCATAATGTTAAGGAGTTTCTGAAGGGTCACAGGCTGAATAGAAAGTCTCTTGGCCAACTCAAAGTCCATAAAACTCCCGGCGGCCCCAGAGTCTACAAAGGCACAAACTTGATTATGTTGAATGCCATGGGTGAGGGTGGCATGGAAGGTCAAACCAGAGGTCGCCGAGCAGTGGATGGTTCCTATTCTCGCCCCGGCTCCCCTCCTCCGGGACAAGAGTTGGCTTTTCCTGAAAATGCAGGACATGCAAAGTGAAAGTGGCCTGGCTTGCCACAATAGAGACGGCATCTGTTCCTCATCCGTTGGTTGCATTCTGCTTGGGATATCCTGGTTTTACCCCGATAGTTGAACCCAAGAGCAGAAGGGCAATGAGTCAGGAAACGTGTGTTTCTTCCCCAAAAATATAATCTTTACTTGAAGAATAAAGCACAATACAAATAAACAAAGAAAGCTGAGCTTCCACAAAACAGAGAAACAAAAATAGACACAAGGGTCAAAAGGGTATAATAAGGACACAGGTGAAGGGAATGAGGGTTAACGAGCAGAGTGTTGCACAGGGTTAGGGGCGTTGGTGCCATCTGCAGGAGTGGAGAGAACAGAGCTCAAGGTATAAGTGCCATCTGCAGGCCTGGAAGGAGCATGGCATGGAAGGCTCAAGGAAAGCACCCCCTGCTGGTCTGGAGGGGAACAGCAACCCAAAGAAGAGATCTTTACACTAATAGCATGTGTTTCAAGTCAAGTCTATTTGTTTTTATTGTCATTCAACCATATACAGTTAGTACAGTACATAGCGAAACGAGACAACGTTTCTCCAGGACCATGGTGCTACATAAAAACAACATTGGGCAAACACAGAACCACATGAGACTACACAGACTAAATAACATTCCTACATAAATTGCACGTGCAATGTGTGCAAAATGTATGGGACAGTACATTAATTAAAGGATAATAGGATAATAGGCACAGTGAGAGACTGTATACATTTGTAATCGAGTAGTGCAAAAAGATGACACTTTCTAAAAATGCCAAGTGTAAACATAACATAAATTTGTGAAATAGTGTTCTATGGACATAGCAGTTATTGAGGTAGCAGCAAGGTATAAAGTGACAATGAATTAAGAGCAACTCTGGACATGTGCAAAAGTTGGATGGTATACAGTTGTTTGTGTGTGTCTGTCAGTCCAGTCTCTGAGTATTGAGGAGTCTGATGGCTTGGGGGAAGAATCTGTTACACAATGCTTCTGTACCTCCTGCCAGATGGCAGGAGGGTGAAGAGTTTGTGTGAGTGTGTGTGTGGGGTCATACACCATGCTGGTTGCTTTGCAGATGCAGTGTTTGGTGTAAATGTCTTTGATGGGGGGAAGAGAGACCCCGATGATCTTCTCAGTTGTCCTCACTATCCTCTGCAGGGCTTTGCGTTCCGAAATGGTGCAAGTCCCAAACCAGATAGAGATGCAGCTGCTCAGGATGCTCTCAATAGTCCCTCTATAGAATGTAGTGAGGATGGGGGGTGGGAGATGTACTTTTCTCAGCCTTCGAAGAATGTAGAAACGCTGCTGGGCTTTCTTGGTGATATAGCTGGTGTTGAGGGACCAGGTGAGGTTCTCTGCCAGGTGAACAACAAGGAATTTGGTGCTCTTGACAATCTCCACAGAGGAGCCGTCGATGTTCAGTGGTGAGTGGTCACTCTGTGCTCTCCTGAAGTCAACAACCATCTCTTTTGTTTTGTCCACATTCAGAGACAGGTTGTTGGCTCTACACAGGTACGTTAGCAGCTGCACCTCCTCTCTGTATGCTGATTCGTCGTTCTTGCTGATGAGACCCACCACGGTCGTGTCATCGGCGAACTTGATGATATGTTTCAAGCTTTGCATTGCTACACAATCGTAAGTCAGCAGAGTAAACAGCAGTGGACTGAGAACACAGCCCTGGGGGGCCCCAGTTTCATCAAAATGTGCGGATGTATACATTTGGGTGTCATCAGCATAGCAGTGATACAGTATATAAGACCATGACAACGGATGATCTGACCTAGTGGGAGAACGTAAATTATGAACTGTAGTGGACCTAGTACAGAAGCCTTGGGGATACCCTGAGTGAGAGGAGCAGCATGGGATTTGTCTTTCTTAATAGAGATTAAATATTGTCTGTTAGTGGGGAAGGAAGAAAACCAGGATAGAGCAGTTCCAGTAATACCAATATCGGAAAGTCGTGAATAAAAGGCAGGTTAGACGTAGGTCGATAGTTGCAGAGGGAAGGTGGATCTAAGTTAGGACCTTTAAGGACTAGTGTTACAGTGGCAATTTTAAGATCAGTTGGAACATTGGCTGATGCAAGAGATGTGTTTATCATATGCAAAATGGGTGCCGAAATGACTAACTCACAGTGTTTAATTCCAACTGAACAACTGGTAGGATGACGAGTTGGAATGTAAAATTAAATCACTCACCATTGATGGAGCTGACTCTGGCTAGTGTTAGTGAAGGAGGAGAAAGGGTGGATTGGGTGTTCAGACAGACATTCATGCAGAGGATCTCCAGAAATGGTTGATGTGAAGTTTTGGTAAATGGAAACAATTTTATCTTGAATGAAGTACAGAAATGAGTCACAAAGTTCATCAGAGCTGTGTGGGTCCTAAGTCGGAAGGTGAATTAGCTTGTTCACCATAGCAATGAGGGCTCTAGGTCTACAAATCAAATAGAAAATATCACAAATCAAGAAATCCTTGCGATGATTAAAGACATGGGGGGAAGCTTCCAAAGGCAGTGCATCCATTAGTATTATTTTTTCTTTGCAGCTTATACAGTATATCAATATCTTTTCAATTAGTTAGCCTATATAAAATGTATATAATAAACATTGCTGAGTAACGACGTCATCTGTTTTGAGTGCTAATCTCCATACTTTTTTATTCTAAATGTTGTTGTGACGAGGATATGACATGCATAAAAATAATGTTTAAAGCAAGATTAATTTGGAGTTTTGTATAAACATACCTTTCCCATATGGCTACAAAGCCGAAAGGGAAGGAGGAGTTAAGAAAGGAAATTAAAAGGTGTGTTCGATTTCATGCAGCGCTGCACAGTCCGATCAGTGTCGGACTTAAAAGTTTGTCTGACTTCAGATGGCGACACCACCTTGTCACCATAATTTATGCCATCAATTTACTATGAGAGCAATTTGAGAGAAGCCGGCTGGCTCAGCCACTGCAGTTGCTCCAAAGCTATGGTGTTTGGAATGGTCAAAAGATCAGACCACTGACTTGCCTTGGGAAGTTACATTGCTATCGCCAGTGGCTAATTAAGTCACCCACAGAGCAACTGAGAGGTTGGCAGTGCAACCAGATACTCACCTAACAACTAATTCTTACCCAGTGAGCAACTCATTCTCCTCTGCCATCAAGCGACTCATTTACATCACCTGGTGAGCGTCTCATTCTCCTTACCCGGCGAACGACTCATTTACGTCACCTGGCGAGCGACTCATGCTCCTCACCCGGCGAGCGACTCATGCTCCTCACCCGGCGAGCGACTCATTCTCCTCAGCCGGCAAGCGACTCATTGTCCTCAGCCGGCAAGCGACTTATTCTCCTCAGCCGACGAGCAACTCATTCTCCTCAGCCGGCGAACGACAGCTGATGGAATACTTTTCTTCTCACTAGGCGAACTCTGCATTTTCCTATATTTTCTTTATTTTTATTCAATTTTATTAATGTCTGATGAATAGGTGTCCCTTTAAAAATACATTTCCTACGTAATGTACAACAACAGTTTGACTCTCACTGCCTCTGTCTCTTCCCGCCCTTTTGATGAACCTGGTGTGTGTGTGTGTGTTTGTTGGTGATTTCGACATTATCCAGAAGCTTTGAGAAAAAATTTGGTGTAAGTGGAATTCATAAACCATTGTTAAGCATTACAAATGTATACTAATATATATTAACTAATAGTTATATTTAAATTATATTTTTTGTAAATAAAAGCCAGTGAATTTGAGGGTTTCATTGTGATGTTGATTCTAACACATTTTTTGCTGTGATTCATCATGCACTGTTCAGTCAAATAAACAAATTACATGGCATATTATTTGGTAAAACCCAGCAAAAAATTAATGTTATTGTTAATGTTACAAAATGTTATCTTCTCAGTTCTGTTCTCTTACTGTTTGTATGTCAGGTACTGTTGCTGCATTTATGTTGTGTCAGAACTACTGTACTTAATTGATGGCAACTTGGTCGTACCTCAGAAGCTGTTTGTTTCTATGCAAAATGTTTAAGATCAAAGAGAGCATTCCAGTTGTGATGGGTCATTCATGAATGATTTGTTCATTTTGAACAAATCATTTATGTGACTCAGATAAACTAGAAGTCTCAGAGAGTGATTCGTTCATTTTGTGTTGGCCGTGCATGCGCATTGCGCAACATCTGTTCATTTCTTGTGTGAAAACAGCATAGGCACTGTACAGGAAACAGAAATGATTAGTTAACCTTTCAACTCTTTTGGTGCCAGTTATTCATTATTTTGTCATGTGACAGCCGAATACGCTATGCACACACACCACGCCAGAGTCAGCTCCATGCTCTGTCGCAGCCACGCCAGAGTCAGCTCCATGCCCCGGCGCAGCCACGCCAGAGTCAGCTCCATGCCCTGTCGCAGCCACGCCAGAGTCAGCTCCATGCCCCGTCGCAGTCACGCCAGAGTCAGCTCCATGCCCCGTCGCAGCTACGTCAGAGTCAGCTCCATGCCCCGTCGCGGCCACGCCAGAGTCAGCTCCATGCCCCGTCGCGGCCACGCCAGAGTCAGCTCCATGCCCCGTCGTGGCCACACCAGAGTCAGCTCCATGCCCCGTCGCAGCCACGCCAGAGTCAGCTCCATGCCACGTCGCGGCCACGCCTCAGCCCGCTCCAAGCCACGTCACTGCCACGCCTCAGCCCGCTCCAGGCCGAGTCACGGACGCGCCTCAGCCTATTCCATGCCACGTCACGGCCATGCCTCAGCCCACTTCCTGCCAAGTCACGGCCACACCTCAGCCCACTCCCTGCCAAGTCACGGCCATGCCTCAGCCCACTCCAAGGGGGATATGTCATGTTTATTCTGTTGGTTCCTGTTTATCATGTCTCTTATTTTGAAAAGTTCATGTCATGTTTTGTTCCTGTCTCCTTGTCATGTGATCTTCCTGTTTCCCGCCATGCTCATGTGTCTTGTTTTCATTAAATTGTTTGATTTTCTTGTTTATAGTTCTGTTTGTTCATTGGTTTATGTTTCCCCATGTCCATGTATTTAAGCCCTCATGTTTGCCATTGTCTCTTGTCAAGTATTGTTAATGTATCATTGTTGATGTATGTTTAGGTCAAGCCATGTTTAGGTCAAGTCATGTTTGTTTAGTTCTATGTCTAGTTTAGTTCAAGTTTATTGTTAGAGGCTTTGGATTTCACGTTAGTGAAAAAAAACTGCACTTGGGTTCTACACATCGTCTTCGTTATTGCCATTGCCAGCTACAACAAACGTTACATCTTGTCCAAGTTGTTTGTTCTTTTGTCAATAAGTCAGACCAGATGACTCAGGAGGTGACTAATCATTTTTGTTTCCTGTGTGTGTGTGCATAATGTATACGGCTGTCAAATGATAAAAGAACGAACGAAAGACTGGGACCAAAAGTGTTGAATTTAATTTTGCTGAAGGAGACTCAAAGGTCCAAGTCAGTAAAATGATCCGATCTTCCAATCACCACACTCCAGGTAACTTTGGCATAATAAAGTGGCATATCTAACAGAAATATACTCACCATTACCTTTTAATTTTTAAGGCCGCTGCCATATTGCTCCCTTTTACATGATGTCATGTATGTGAAGTTGGAGCTTTCCGAGTTTATAACTTGTAATTATGAGTTCTGCGAAGACATCAATGCTTTTTACAAGTGGGAATCTTGTAATTATAATACACAAATAACGTGTTACGGACCATAAATCTTCTAATGGAAGGATGGTATTTAATACACATCTAAAATGACACGTAAAATAACAAAAAATGTCAAACTTAACATTGTGCCTTACAAATGGTCTTCAGTTGTGATTTATATTGAAAATATAGCATGGCTTCTCATAACTTATTGCTTAAATATGTTAAGTTCTGTATTCTTCGAATCAATAGCATTAATTTACAAATGTCTATCCTTGTAAAAATAAATGAATGTATAGGTTAATGGTAGCCTAATGTTACTCTTGAATATTGTATCACATCTCTCTTTTTTGTCAGCAGATGTGAAGCAAGCATCCAAGCCTCCAGACTGTATACAGGATACAGTTCAGTTATTATTGGGTGACAAATCAAAGTCAGACCCTGTTGACACTGCAGCAATGACTGAACATCAGATGGGCGAAGGGCACACAAGACAAATGAGATCCGGTATGGCAGCCCTCTCCCTTCTGTCTTCTGTTGGTGTATTTGTCTTTGTTTTGTGTATAAGCACATGGCTCTGTTTGTGTTTGTGCCAGCCATGTGCTTCCCTAACCCCACACTTTCTCTCAACCATGACTCCTCCTCTAGTCCTTGTCTAGTCCTCGTTGTGTTAAATGGTGTCACCTGTTCCTTGTGTGTTTTCCTCACTATATATTGTGCTTCCCTCATGTTTTAGCCAGAGTGTTTTGTGTCATAGTGCCAAGTAGTTGGTCCCTGCTGTGCATTTCTCAGTTTGGTTTGTTTGGAATTTTGCCCATTTGTTCTTTGTATTGTATCTGTTTCCAGATATATCCTCATCTGTGTGGCTGCTACCTTGCTCCCTTTGTGGTTTCCTCTCCGGTGTTCAGTCATCTCCATCATCCAGAATTCCCATCCTCGTTGTTCTGTCTGTTGTATTTTCAATAAACTGTCACTATCTGTTGTTACCTGCCTATTTTATGTCCTCATTCACTGCTACAGGATACTACCTTACTGGTCAGTTAATGGCAATGGCCATTTTACAAGGAGGACAGACCAGAAGACAGTCTCGGAGGCCCAGATAATGGAGGCAGTAAGGCAGATCATTCGATTAGTCTGTCAGGGTGCTGCAGGAAAATTAATAAATCAAAAAAATAAGAAGTGTCCAAGGACTTGACCAAGGTACATTCTTGAGAGAACAGGAGTGCCATTTTATCTGAATACTTTTTCAAAGAGCTTAATATGGCTAATATCTCTAAATTTATATGGAATAAGAAAAACCCCTTAAAACAATGCAATGTAAGAAACTCGACGGGGGTTTGTCATTTCCTGATTTTAAATCATATTATCGTGCATTTGAAATAAGACCTTTAAAAACCTGGGTTAATATAGATTCTTCTGTTCCATGGCGAGATCTAACTCACACTATTCGCTTCCAAGATCTTCCATTTCTAAATGTTCCAAAAGAAAAATTATGGACCAATCGTTGAACACTCCTTTGATGTATGGAAAAGGGTTGAAAAAACAACACCCATATGCTATAATTATTATGTATGTACTGGAAACAAACCTTTTATCTTTACAGCTTGGTCTGACCGTGGTATTCACACCCTGGAAGACATCTTTTTTGAAGACATTTGATTTTGAAATCATTTCTGGATTTAAGTGCAGAATTGTTTTGACCAGGGTTCTCTTTTTGTCTTGCACTTAAGGCTGAGGTCTTATGGTGTTCCCTGATCCACTAATATACTACCACATCCTTTATGGGAGTGACTAATACCCCCTCAAGTGGTTTAGTCTCTAAGGTCTATAACTCAATTTTGTTACAACAGTATTCCTACATTCCAGTTGAATACTCTTGGGAAAGATAAGTAACTGCTAATCCTGACTGTGATGTGGTATGGGCCAGGTGTTTCACTTCATCTAAGAACCTTGCACATCAGATGATCAATTATAAGCTTATTAATAGGGCATACATAACTCGAAGAATACTGTATAAAATGAAGGTTAGGTCAGATCCTTATTGTCATCTGACCCAAGATGGCGCAGAGTATGGCTGCTATGTTGCGAGCTCCGACACAGCACTGCAGTTTATTGTTTGTTTTATTTAAAGTTTTTTGTTTTTTTGTCTTGGATGTTGTCTGCCTTATTGCATATGACAGACAAATGCTTTTGGACATTGGTTCGGCAATTACACACCGAAAACTGGACTTCAAATTCCTCAATGCCGACCCGCTGTTTACAAACACGCCAGCGTAGCCCTTTGTCTGGGCTGCCCAGCCGCTGAAACGCAGAAGGAAAAGGGGAAAAAGAGCCGGTGTTCTCATCAGAGTAAGACGTCGCACAAATCGCCCCAAGCTACCCAGTATACTGCTGGCAAATGTCAGTCTCTGGACAACAAGCTCTGCTAGCTGAGAGCGCGGATCTCTTTCCAATGAGAGACGAGGGATTGCTGTGTTATCTGCCTTACAGAAACCTGGATGTCTGCGGACATCGAACATGCAGGGTTCTCCGTGCACCGAGTGGACAGAGAAAAAAAACACTCAGGTAAAAGCAGAGGTGGTGGTGTATGTTTTATGTTCAACAAATCATGGTGTGATCAGAGGAACGTACATTTTATCAAGTCTTTCTGCTCTCCTTATCTGGAATATCTCATGCTTCTGTGTCGATCATTCTGGCTACCGAGGGAATTCACAGCGGTCATTATCACATCTGTGTACATTGTCCCACAAGCCGACACAGACCGGGCACTCAAGGAACTGTATGGGAGTATAAGTGAGCAGGAAACCGCGCACCCTGAGGTCACGTTCATTGTTACCGGTGACTTTAACAAAGCCAATTTTAAAAATATAACACCAAAATACCACCAACATATCAGCTTCAACACACGAGAGGATCGGGTTTTGGACCATTGCTATTCTCCTTTCCGGGATGGCTGCAAATCCCTCCCCTACCCACCATTTGGCAAATCAGACCACTTTTCCGTTCTGCTTCTGCCCACTTACAGGCAGAAACTGAAATGGGAAGCACCCACCCTTAGAACGATCCTGTGCTGGTCGGACCAATCAGATCTCTGCGCTACAAGATTGATCACACGGACTGGGAGATGTTCCTGTCCGCCTCTGATGACGACATCGAGGTTTATGCTGATAGTGTAACATGTTTCATCAGGAAGTGCATAGAAGACATTGTGCCAACCAAAACAATACAGATCTGCCCCAACCAGAAACCATGGGTTAACGGCGATGTTCGAGCGGCACTTAATGCGTGGACCTCAACCATAAAGCCACGGGTCCAGATGGCATTCCAGGCCAACTGGCTGGTGTTTTTACGGACATTTTCAACCTGTCCCTCTCCCTGTCTGTAGTCCCCACATGCTTCAAAATGTCAACCGAAGCCTGTACCGAAGCAAGCGAAAATCACATGCCTAAATGACTGGCTTCCTGTTGCTCTGACCCCCATCATTAGCAAATGCTTTGAGAGGTTAATCAGAGATCACATCTGCTCTGTGCTGCCCACCTCTTTGGACCCATTGCAGTTTGCCTACCACAACAACCGTTCCACTGATGATGCCATTGCATCTACAATACACACTGCTATCTCCCACATGTGCTGGATTTCATGTCGGGCAGGTGTCAGGTGGTTAGAATGGGCAGCAATATCTCATCACTGACCATCAACACTGGAGCCCCGCAGGGCTGTGCTCCCAGCCCACTCCTGTATTCCCTGTACACACATGACTCTGTGGCAACACATAGCTCCAATGCCATCATTAAGTTTGCTGATGATACGACAGTGGTAGGTCTGATCACTGACAATGATGAAACAGCCTACAGAGAGGAGGTGCACACTCTGACAGGAGCACAACCTCTCCCTCAACGTCAGTAAGACCAAGGAGCTTGTGGTGGACATCAGGAGGAAAGACAGAGAACATAGCCCCATCACCATTAATGGAGCACCGGTGGAGAGAGTCAGCAGTTTCAAGTTCCTCGGTGTCCACATTACTGAGTAACTCACATGGTCCGTCCACACTGAGGCCGTTGTGAAGAAGACTCACCAGCACCTCTTCTTCCTGAGACGGCTGAGGAAGTTTGGAATGAACCACCATATCATCACACGGTGCTACACCAGTTCTGTAGAGAGCATCCTGACTGGCTGCATCACCACCATGTACGGCAATAGCACCGTCCACAACCGCAAAGACCTGCAAAGGGTGGTGCGAACTGCCAGAAACATCATCGGAGGTGAGCTTCCCTCCCTCCAGGATATATATAACAGGCGGTGTGTGAAAAAATCACGGATGATCATCAGAGACTCCAGCCACCCGAGTCATGGTCTGCTCTCACTGCTTCCATCAGGCAGGCGGTATTGCAGCATTAGGACCCGCACCAGCTGACTACATGACAGCTTCTTCCCCCAAGCAATCAGACTTTTGAACACTTGATCTCTCACGATCAACAACCAGCACTGCACTTTATTAATCTTCATCTTATTATCTATCAAATATATTCTCCACAATATAACTACTGCATATATATTTTTTTTATACTCTTATTTTTTATTTTTATTGTATGTGTATTCTATATTGTGTGTATTGTTTACTGTACATTGTATATTAGTATTGTTTTCTGTAATTATATGTACATTTGATATGTAAATTGTGTTGTGTAAATATGTTGTTTATTGTAATTTGTATATGTCTTGTCACTGTCATGACTGCTATGTTGCTCGGAACTGCACACAAGACTTTCACCTACTGTTGCACTCATGTACATAGTAGTGTGACAATAATGTGGTTTGATTTTTGATTTTGATTTGATCTCTGCAATAAGTCTAATGTAGGCTCATATATGCATATGTTTTGGGAGTGTCCCGCTGCAGTACCATTCTGGACATTTGTATGCACTGTTATTTCTGATATTTTACACCTAGAGATACCACAGGATCCCATGCTCTTCCTGCTATTGGGCAATACTATACTGCAGATAAATGCACAACAAAAAAGGACTTTATTGGCAGTCGATACGGCCACCAAAAAGACTGTTTTAAAGCTCTGGGTAGAACCATCCATCTCTACAGCTTTCAATTGGTTGACCTACTTTAGAGATATTGCTTTACTAGAAGGTAATATGGTCAAGCTCAATGGAACAAAGGACAGGACTATTCAGAACTGGGCAGAAATTGCTGAAGTGAGGAATATGCATGTGTCAAACCACATGACAATGGCTGAGTAATGCGAGACTGGCGGCGGCCTGTCACTAAGGTAATTGCATTACTCGAACTGTACAAACAACTTTATTTCTTTTTTTTAAACTATTACCAAATAATACTTCCAAAACCCACGGGGACATACACATTGTATTCTGGAGCAATTAACGAACCTAGAAGCATACATCAATCACTACTACAACTACTACGAAATGGATAAAACTACCATCACAACTCAGCAAAATACTCCGAAACCAAACAAACGGAAAAAGACATCATCTACCGACACAAACGATCTACAGTCTACAGAAATCGGTAGGTCAGTGTACTTACTTCAATCAACAACAAACTAAAGTTATTGGTCACACTACACAACAAAATAAAAGAGCTCCGGTCAAGCCTGGAATTCACCTACAATCACATTGAAAAACTAGATCAATCAAACAACTGTCAAAATATACAGCAAAAAAATGGACTTGGTCATAAAAGAAAACAAAACAATGAAAGAAACCATATTGGACATTCAAACTAGAAACATGCATGATAACCTGATTTTTTCCTGCATTCCCGAAAATCTGTCTGATATCCCCGAAGAAATTATCAGAGGTTTTATGGAAACTTTACTCAAACTCCCACCGGACACTGTAAACCAAATCACTTTTCACAGAGACCATCGCCTCGGATTACGTTCAAATAAAACTCCCCATCCCAACATCGCTAAACTGGAACATTACAAACACATAGAGCTTATCAAGAGTAAAGGCAAAGAATTAAAAGGCACAAACTATGAACTGAATGACCAGTTTCCACATGAAATAAACGATCAGTGCAAAATCCTTTACTCCATCATGAAATGTCACAGACAACACAATAAACGTGCATATATAATTATGGATAAGCTGTATATCGAAGGACAGCTTTACCGCGATACCAGCATCACACCATGGCTCTATAATTCACCACGCTACATCAAACAGTCAGTGACTATCAGATTATACATTAAAACAAAACACCCTCACCCCTCTTTAAACAAATTCCTGTCATGGATATTATCCCATACAGTGATCCTCAATCAATCCATAATATATGTTTTGCCTTACTGTATTGTATCTGTTTGTTTATATATGTGTCTAACTTTATACCCCACACATGGTCACACATTGATACATGGGCTACACACACCATCTCTATCCAGATGACTCATACTTCTCCAAACATGTATGTAAGACAATTAATAAATACAAATGCAGAAGCTTAAATTAGTATCGTGGAACGTCCATGGCTTCCGGACCCAGGAAAAAAGGATTACAATAATTAACCACCTGATGAAATTGGGGGCAGATATATGCGTCTTACAGTAAACACACATCTCAAACTCAGAACTTGAACATTTTAAATTTAAACAATTTCACCTTATATTCTCATCAACGTATAATAGCAAACAAAGAGGAGTATCAATATTAATAAATAAAAAGATTCCACTGATCATTAACAGAACCATCACTGATCCAGATGGAAGATTCGTTATTATCAATGTATCTATTAACCACACAATATACACACTAGCTAATATTTATGGGCCAAACAATGATGATCCATCCTTTTTTCATATTTTTTTTTCATTACTACTTGACATAATTAATATTATTATAGCTGGAGACTTCAATACTATCATTAACACACAAATGGACCGATCAAATGTATCAAATTCTTCAAGAAATTGTCATTCTACAGAAATAATAAAACAATATATGACTCATTATGGACTTGGCGATTGTTGGAGAGAAAAATAACCTGTCACTTAGATAATATACTTACTTCTCTTCTTCTCGTCAATCCTTTTCTCGAATTGACCTTTTTCTCATCAGTAAATCACTCGCCCAACATGTAACCAAGACTACAATTCACCCAATCATAATCAGCGATCATGCTCCCATCTCTCTCACACTTAACACTCAATCTTATGTTAAGCTCCACAACAGATGGTGCTTCAATACTTCATTACTTCACGACCAAGACTTTGATAGTTTCATTAATAAAGAGTGGCCATTCTTTCTGGAGATGAATGACTCCACAGAAGTTTCACCATCACTATTATGGGAAACAGGCATAGCAGTAATTACAGGAAAGATAATATCATACTCATCATACAGGAAAAAGCAGAAACAACATCAGGGAAATAACTTAGAACAAAGAATTAAACACCTCACAAATATTAATTCCACTAACCCCAGTGAACAAATACAAAGCGAACTGAACCACCTCAAAATAGAACTTGACAGCATCATACACCAAAAAACACAATTCATTATCCAACAACTTATATACCAACAATATCAATATAGCAACAAAACAAGTAAATAACTAGCAAACCAATTAAAGCATAAAAAAGAAAAAGCAATTATTCCATCCATACTCAATCAATCACGTGAAATAATGAATTACAAACATTTTATAAAAAATTATACACATCAGATCACAAACATAATCAAACAGAAATAGAAACTTTTTTAAAAGAAGTAAAATTACCAACTATAGCAATAGGACAGGCAAATGCATTAGATGCACCCCTCACCCCTGAAGAACTCTACAAAGCACTAGATAAAATCCCTAATAACAAATCACCTGATGGACTACCAGCCAAATTTTACAAACACTTTTGGCAAATTTGATCCCCATTATTTCAGAAAGCAATTATAGAAATAAAAACTTCATCCACAATACCAACACATATGAATACAGCTGCAATGACACTCTTACTAAAACCAAACAAAGACCCAATTCATCCCTCTAGTTACCACCCTCTGCACCGGCAACATTACATATTTAGGTATCAACATTTCCCCCAGGCTGTCAGAGCTGTTTAACCTCAATTATACCCCTCTTCTAAAAAAGATAGAAGATGATTTTAAACGATGGACTAATCTTCCACTCTCACTCATTGGTCGCATTGCTACAGTTCAAATGAAAACTTTACCACAAATTAACTATCTGTTCTCAACTCTTCCAACAACACCTACAGATAAATGGTTTGAATTACATTAACCTCTCACTTTTACTGGAAAAACAAGACACCTAAAATATCTCTGGCAAAACTACAAAAGACAAAATCACAAGGTGGCCTAGATGCGCCAAACTTTCAAAATTACTTTTTAGCAAACCAGCTCCAATATTTAGTGAAATGGATTCATAAAAACTATTTTAATAACTCATGGATAGAATTAGAAGAAAATCAGTGCATAAATTCCACAGTTGCAGATCTTGCCTTCCTACCAAACTCAATAAAAAAAATGAACCACTTTAAAAATATTACAATCGTTTCAACTCTGACAGCCTAGTGGAAAGTAAACAGAATTAATAAATCACCACTAACTCTATGTAGATACACCCCAATCTGGCACAATCCTGATTTACAACTATACAATATTCCTGTCCACTTCCCATCATGGCAGCACAAAGGAATCACTCGCCTCCATCATTTATTCCAAAATAACCAATTCATATAATTTCATACACTAGTCCAGAAATACAGTCTAAGGAGGGGACAATTTCTCCAGTACAAGATTATTCATAGGACCCACATCACCCCCCCAAAAAAAAAAAAAAAAAAGTTTAAAATGGGTTTAAGCGACACAGACACCTGCTCACAATGCACCTTGGGTAGCACTGACAATAACTTACATGCCACAAGGACTTGTCAACCAGTTTATTCCTATTGGATAGCAGTGACTGATAAACTTTCCATTATCTTGGGCTGTAGAATCCCTCCATCGCCATCACTTTGTTTACTCGGTAACACCATAGAAGTCGATAACCTTCCAACCAAATATAAAAACCCATTCCTCATCTCTCTAACTATCGCCAAGAAAATAATTCTGTTAAACTGGAAATCAAAAAAATCAATACATATCAATCATTGGATCAATCTTCTTACAGAATACATCACATTAGAAAAAATAACATTCACCCACAAGAAGAATATATTTACTTTTAATGACATCTGGAACCCATTTTTAATTTATTTGAATCTAAATCAAACACCTGGAACCGGACCCACACACTCTCCCAGTCATATATTTAAAAAAAGAAGGGGAAAGGATAAAAATATTTAAAAAATATTTATATATTTGTGGTTTTATCTATATATATACAAATGTTAGCAGTGTATGGTATCAACATGTCCATGCATATATACAGTATATGTTGATATTATATATTGTTCATATTATTATTATTATTTATAGCACTATCATCTCTATTATTACCACTATGATCGTTAATACTATTTCATTACCATCAATATTATTATAACTATAGTCAGCATTATCATCAATGTCATTGTATAAAGATATTTCCATAATTTTGTCAATAATTTAGTTGATTTAATACATGTTTTCTAATTACTATGACTGTATTATCATATCATAATTATATTTATAACCTATTAATGTATAACAATAATGTTAATTTCCTATTTTTATGACAAACACATATCTATAAAACTGCAACACAACACAACCTCACACCTACACTTCACATAATATCATGCAATATCTGTTTTGTTTGTTTTTGGTTTATTGGTTTGTTTATCTTGTATTTATCTTTTTGTATTTCTATATTTTGCTCTAATAAAGGGACAAGGAGAAAAAAAAAAAGAAATTGCTGAAGTGTTGCCGGACAAGCTGATCTCTTAAAGTATTTATTTGACTTACCCTATCACTTTTCCTTTAAGGTGGACATTTTTCATGGCATCTGTTTGTATATTGTTAATCAGAGTTGTGAGTTGTGATTCTGGATTTGTTTCGTATATGCTGATTTTCTGAAACAATAACAAATTTTATCACAAAAAAAAAAAAAAAAAGAGTACCATTTGAAAGGTAAAAAATGACCAGTAATAATGCAACTTGTATTTCATTTTATTTGGTATTATGTATTAGGGGGTATACTTGTAAAGGCACACAAAATTAGTTTTGAAAATAAGGGAGTCATATTTCTGGTGGCATCCCCCAATTTGTTTTTAAAAGTAAAAGGACAACTTAAGTTGCTATAAGAATTTTTTTATGCAATGGTTTGTCAAAAATTATTCCTACTCCTGTACAAATAATATATACGTGTAGGGCGCTACGTTTAGGAGCAGGTTTGGTTATTAGCAATAATGCATAATTATCATAGATAATTATCAATTATTAAAATCAATGGAACACTGATTATAATAAATGTTAGCTTTTTAATCCTTTAAATCAACAATTGAAACCATCAATAATCAAATTCAATAGAATATTAATTATCAAAGATAATCGTTAATTATTAAATTAATGGAACATTGATTAGAATTAATACTAGCTTATTGATCCTTCAAATTCAACAATCATCAAAGATAATTGTCAATTATCAAAAATCAATAGGATGTTTATAAGGATTAATATCGCTGGGGCACCACCCTGGAATCAGGGACTAAAAACCAGACAGTATAACAGTCTCAATATTACATTGTTCTCTTAGGAAAATCGATGTCCAGAGAACATCAATATTCAAAAGGAAACAATAAAGGCTTGAATCCGAGCACTGGCATCCCCTGCCAGCCTTTGACACAGGTGTATGCAAAACAAACCAAAACACTTCTCTTTGAAGTATAACAAAGTTTATTGATGCAGTAATATCAATTAATAATCAATACAATGCAGTCAATACATTTCCAACTTACAACTGCAAACTAAACAGTGACTAGATATGGTAAACAGTGATTAGATATGGTAACCAAAATAAGCCTGTAACACATGAGAGGAAGGTGTGTGTGTGTGTGTGTGTGTGTGTGTGTGTGTGTGTGTGTGTGTGTGTGTGTGTGTGTGTGTGTGTAAGGAGACATGTGCACAAAATGGTGGATGTGAAAAGTGAATGTACATCACGCGAGATTTCCAGCCAGAGAATATGGCTGCAAATGTGGGTGGAGAGAAGCTGGTTAATGGCATCTGCCCGTTTACCGTGTGCCTCTGCTTGTACGATAACTTGGGGACAAAGCTGAGCGTTATCTACTAGCCGAATGTTTGTGAGGGGTCACGTGTGTGTGCGGTTAGTATGACAGAGAGAGAATAAAGTGGCTGTACTGAAGCTGTTTGTTTATCACTCAGAGACGCGGTGAATGGCTCGTAAACCGATCCAGGTCCGAGAGGTGGTTCGTGAGACGGGGGCATCCGTATCCTATGGGGAGCTCTATGCTGGGGCTGAGAGCTGGGCCCGGGCTGGGGCAGAGCTGCCTAGGGTTTCACTGCCGCAGGGGGACGCCCTCGGTGAGCAAACAGGGTGTGGGATCTTGAGCCGTGGTGGTTTTATGTTGAATGGCCTCCGTCTGTTTCTTCACCAGCGAGAACTGCTAGGAAAAGTCCTCCATGGTGTCGCCAAATAGGCCGATCTGGAAGATGGGGGCGTTGAGAATGCGAGCCTTGTCGAGGTCCCACATCTCGACCAGATTCAGCCACAGGTGGCTATCCTGGACCATGAAGGTGGCCATCGCCTGTCCAAGTGCACACACTGTGACCTTCGTTGCCCAGAGGGTGAGGTCAGTCACCGAGCGCAGCACATCAGGATCAGGACTTTCCAAGTGCAGATCTCTTAGCGCCTTGACCTAGTGGACTTGCAAGAGGGCCATGGCATGTAGGGTGGAGGCGGCCTGTCCAGCGGTGCTGTAGGCCTTGGTCGTCAGAGACGATGTCATCCTACATACCTTGGGGGGAGTGACGGTTGATCCCGCCAGGTGCCGGCGTTTTGCGGGCATAGGTGCACCGCAACAGCTTTATCCACCTGAGGGAGTTCAGTGTACCGTGGACCAAACATATATCTCAATGCCAATCAGTCACTATAATATAACATTTTTTTTGTCTTGAATGAATCCCCTCATTTGACATCTTTAACCCTTTTTAATCTTTAAATATGAACACAATCCAGAAGACAGGCTAAGATAAAGTGCCCAATACTATGGTCTCCATCATTCATAGTGTCTTTTAATATGCATTCCCTCTTCCCTGCTAATACATATACCCTGATTTCACGCTGCGGCCATTTTGAAATCGAAAACAAGGCGTAGGTGGGAAATATCTTGAAGCCAGCGGTAAACAACAATGTCCTGGACCACCAACCTGGAGCTGCTACTGCGATTTATTAGTTTGACGCTGAAAAATGGGTGGAGGGATGTACGAGGGAATCCCACGAGCTGTTTTGCAGAAAGTGTACAGCAATTGAATGGAGGGTTATATCACTGATATTGAAGGTAAGGTTGTTTAAGTTAAAGCTACACTAAGTAACTTTTGGCCCTCTAGCGGTTGAAGCATAAAACTGCAGGTTTCTTGCGGAGGAACGCTTTCCATCAGTTGTTATTCGGTACTGCTCTTGTGGCGGATGAATTGTATGGTTTGAGCGAGGAGAGATTAACTGCAGAGCGGAGTCATGATGAACTATTTTCATGTTGAAATTATACATTTCATTTATATTAAACATTTATAACCGATATTACTTTGAGGAAGATAAACAACATTCTTAATTATATTTAAATGTGATTATTAAAGTGTTTTAACCATTACACAATACACATTAATGTTTGAATTGTACTATATCGATTTAAGAGGTGAAACTTGTGTAATGGATGATATGAATTCAATTGAAGACAGTAGTGTAGTCTAGGACATTCAATATGTCCACCTAACTTTCTTAAGATTTTGCGTATGCCCACCTGAAATAAGTGATGATATGTATGGCCGCCAGAACAATCTACAATCTACAATTTTACCAATCTACTAACGCAATGCTACAACACAGTGGCATTGCATTACTGTAGTCTGTTTGTGTACAGAGATTCTCTCTATGTTGTCCTTGGCTTTTTTGTGACTTCCTGGATGAGCTGTCGTTTTGCTCTAGGAGGAATTATGGAAGGTTGGCCACTTCTGGGAAGGTTCACTACTGTGCCATGTTTTCTCCATTTAGAGATAAACGCTCTCAATGTGGTTCTTTGGAGTCCCAGAGCCTTTGAAATAGCTTTGTAACCCTTCTCAGACTGATGTATTTCAGTCACCTTCATCATTTCTGGAATTTCTTTTGACCTTAGTTTGCTACTGGTTGAGACCTTTTAGACAACTTCATGCTGCTGGAAAGGTTCTATTTAGTTGTTGATTTGATTGAACAGGGCTGACAGTAATCAGGCTTGCGTGTGTCTAGTCCAGCAGAACCCCATGATGAATGCAGTTTCATAGATTTGTGAATTTAGTAACTAAGGAGGGAAAATTGTTTTTCACACAAGCCCAGTTGTTATTGGATATTTTTTTTTTGCTTCATTAAATAACATTATCATTTAAAAACTGTATTTTGTATTTACTCAGATTGCCTTTGTTTTATTTTAGATTTTGTTCACATTTTTTTAAACAATTTAGTATGAGATATACACAAAAAATAGAATACATTATGAATTTTCACAGCACTGTACATTATTGGCTTCCTCTCTCTACAACGTTTAGACCATTAGGTCTTCGACAGGCAAATATGTAAATAATAATCTTTCAACTTTAAAAAAAAAGCCTAAGAATACAGCTGCAAACACATACTTACATAGAGACACACACATTGGGAATCTCAAAACTGCAGCAATGTTATTAAATACTCTATAAACTCTATAATTTCCCATAACCCATACCTGGTTCTGATTACAAACTCACCTGTTTCTCATCTACTCAGCTATATAAGACTCTCTCGCTATCATTGTCTTGTTTTGCCCTGCACACATTTCTGAGCGTTATTCCCTGTTGTTATTACCTGCCTGTGTTTGATATCTGCCTGATTTTCCCCTGTTTGATTCTCTGCTGCCTGCCTACGTTTACTACTGTTTTTCTGGACTACTACTAATATTTCTAATGCTGGTGATTGACCTTTGCCTGTTTACCTGTTTTCATTATTATTAATGAAGCTGCACATGGATCTAAACTCTGATGACTCATTACAGAATATTAGTAAACATGTAACAGAAATTTCACCGGAAAAAAAACGAAACTTAAACACGGAACACATTCGATTAATTAAAGCATAACAACCCTAAAAGAAAAAAAAACTTGCACATTACAGCAGGTAAACAACTTCACCAAACCATTAAAAATCAGTGAGGAGATTGATCTCATGCTGCTGTTGAACAGCTGTTGCGATCACTTCCCATGCGTTCACGCGCCACAGCCGGACCTTCTTTCTGAACTTATGGATATGATGTAAACATGCAAGAACGAATGACATATGCCTGCGATTTCATGCCAAATCTGTCCCAACAGATCTAAATAAAAATCTCTATTGTAGACTTTTTGTAGTGAATCGGGGTAAGGCAAAAACATGGATTGGAAGAAGGGTTGTTCGTGTACTCGCTAATGAAGAAATTGTATTAATTTCTAACAAAAAATCTTACATAGTGTAATTACATCTAACCAAATTAGCTTGACAGCAGTCTCTAATTTTCTGATTGAAATGCACTGTGTTTATTCAAGGTGTGTTTATTTGTAGCAAATGTGCTGGGCATTTTAGTATGCACTTCGATCATTGTAAAAAGGAGGGGGGCAGTCAAACTGCTAAAAACATATAGATTTGCCCCTTGAAGGTCTCTGCGTTGTTCTGTCTTTTCTGAGCACTGAAGTAAAGCGATTATTGTTAATAATTTGCACTTTACAATTTCATCCCGTTATTAATATTATCTGACTCCAATTTTATATTAATCTGACTCCATTTTTAAGTTGACCTCTAATTTAGAATTAAAGCTCTAAATACTTTCTGATCATTCTTTTATTTTAATCATTTAAGTTATTGATTACTCTGAATCCTCTTCTATTCATTTACATTTTGATCAGTTTCTAATGAGATTCAAACTGATAGTCTTTAAGTGGCTTCCTCCTACATTAAAGCTTCAGTTATGATATAAATGATTCCTAAAATGGTATTCTCCTGCTCGGTTCCTCCAGAGCAGTTTCTCCTATTTTAAAGAACCAGTACTGATATAAATGATTTCAGAGGAATACAGAATAAATCAAAAAGTAACAATTTATTTGCCAGGTAAGATTTAAAACACAAGATAAAGAAACAAGTCAAAAGAACATACCTGACAATTGAGAACTACATGTAATTGCAAAGCATGGGAAATCTGAATGCAGATTTCTGTTATTAAAGTTACACACAGTGAGGTGTGCGGGATCGTCTGACTACAGAGAACCTTGAGCTCTGGGCCAGCCTTCCTTAAATATCCAGACAGAATACACATTGTGTACCAAATGGTATTGTCCTTTGAGAATTTGGGGGTGAATGGGTTCTTGGCTTCCTGGTGTTAAACCTTCAAGGAGGGGTTTAGATCTCCAGAGTTATTCAGTATTTGGCAAAGACCTTATAACTTTGTTGTCACTGAGTTTTATAAACCTGGGGACAAAACACTATACCAGACACACTGAGACATTTTGAATGATACCAAACATGTTACACTAGTTACATTATTTGTATACATCAGATATGGTCTTTTGTTACATACAGATATTAGGTGAGTTTGAGGTGATTCTGAGCTGAGGGGGAATGGATGAAGAGGAGAGGGGAGAGAATGGGACAGATGAGGAAGGGCAACAATGAGGTGTGAATTTTGCAGTCTTCGCTCAGTGGGGTGCGGTGCCCCAGGAAGAGATGCTAATTGTGAGAAAGTTCATTTGTTGATCTTCTCGAAGTTGATCATCAAAGGCTCTTTGCCTTTGAATGTAAACACATTAGCACATTGGCACCCAGCCTTACAATGTAAGTCCAATGTTTACAGTCAGGAAATGTGGAATAAAGACGAACAACATGAAATAGCTTTTGTTGCAAGTCGGCCCTTGGTATGGGTGTTGACAGAGTTTTGTGCAAGTTTTTACATTGTAGACTACATTGTGTTTAATGCCACGAATGTTGGCCTGATAGCCTTTATGAACTTATTTCAGTAGCTACAACACAAACAAATAATTGCTCTTATTAGCTTAACCTGTTGTTTCCTGCCACCAGAACCAATAGCTGATGAACATATACAGTATATGGTGAAGAGCAAACGTGTATAGTCTGTGGGCCCACTAACCCTTGAAATCAAGTGTTCTGATATAGATAGCGTACTAGAGTTCCAGAAAATGTCTGTTAAAGCAGATGGTGTGTTTGCTCTGAAAAGCAGCCATGACTGCTATCATCAGATGATGGATCAAAAGGGAATCACATGATAGACATGGTGTGACTTCTTTGTCAAATCCAAAAAGGACTACCACCTGGAGCGCAAACACTTTGATGCAGAGAAGTGGCAGTCAATCAAAACAAAGGTTAACTTGTTCTTATATAACTTCTTTCTACCTGACCTGTGCCAAGTCTTGGTCATATCTTTAAATCATGTGTAAAACATGATCAGTTTGGGCGACTATTATAACCGCTGGAGACAAAACTTCTGACTTTTAATTTTATTCTGTCATATGAGCAATCTCCTTTTGTGCTGCATTTAGCAGCTCTTCCATTAAAGGTGACATTTCCAGGTATTCGTAGTCATGCTGTGCCCCCACAATGCTGGTTCAATCTGTGTTTTGACACAGAAAAAGAAAAGAACAGAATAAGAACAGAAATAAATATCAAGTAGGTCATTGAGTCATAATGCAATACCCATGGTGCCTGAATAAGACCACTCTCCTCTTTTTTGCTCAGCTCTCCATATCCAGTGATCTGTTAGACAGGAATGAGATTACAGCTATATGTGGTAGTAGATTAACTATTAGTCTGAACAACACAAATGTAGTCTAACAAATTCACTCTTCTCCTATATTTGGATTTAGAAAACCAATGGTCCTCCTCCACTTCCTCATCCTCTAGTGATTCAATATCACTATCAGGCGAGAGGAACATCTAAATTAACATAGTCATGATTTCAGTGTTGGCCATTCATATATAGTATTCTTAAAAAGCTCACCATTTTCACAAGTAAGTGGTACATCAAAAGTCCAAAACATCAAAATGAACACTGACAACACAGTAGTCAGTAGTAACACAGTACACAGTAGTAACAGTACTCTGTTGTGCTTTTATTAGGGGTTTAAATGTTTTCTATCACAGAATGATATTTCAGTTTAGTTAATAGTAACATTAAGTAGCAAACAACACAAGGTACAAGTTTCAAATTAATCTTAAAGATTCTGACTGAATAATTTTACAGTATTGTAATGTACAGTTATCATATATCAAATACTGTTACATTACTGTGGATGTGTGGGCATGGTCAAGCATTCGCCTGGGTAGAGAGGAAGTCATAAGAGTATTCACCTGCTGGTTATTGCTGTTTCTATGTTTGGGGGCGGGGTGGGCGGATAAGAGGAAGAAGGATACGCTGTCATGCCCAGGATGATGACTGGCGGGTGCTGTGGAGCTCAGTACCCTAGGAGGGGGCCCCCACGTGTTGCTCACCAAGATGATACGGAGGCATACCTTGAGCTCTTAGGGTACACCGGCGAAGTTCTAAAGTGGCCACAGGAACAGTGGGCAGTGTATCTTCTGCTGCTGCTGACCAGGGAAGCCCAGATCACAGTGCAACAGCATCAGGTCGCCAACTTCCTGGACTTTTTGGTGCTGAAAAAGTCCATCTTGCAACATGTCAGCCGCAGCACAGAAGAACACCACCAGCACATCTGCTCCTTGATGCTTAGCAAGGTTGGCCACCCGTTTGCCATTGCCCAGCAGCTCTGTGACACCTGCCGGTGGTGGTAATGTCTCCTCCCCTGTTCTCTCTTCCCATCCCCCCATCCTTCTATCCTGTTCCGTTTCCCTGGAAATGGGGGAAAATTCACCCAAGACCGGCTCCCCGGTCATGGGGGTTCCCTGCTCAAACAAACCCAGTCTCTCCACTCTCTTCATCCCAGGTGAGGGAGTCCACCAGTCCAGCCTCACGCTCACTCAGGCCCGGGAAAGCATAACGGACATCTGCGTGTCAGCCTCAGACTGGGTGAGCAGACCCGATGGTGGCAGCCCAGACAAGTCATCAGCATCCGACGCTGCTGTGACGCTCTCAGATGCAATGGCGATGTCGTCATCCAATTCCGGGGGGCTCAAGGGAGAATACTGGCTGGCTGCGAGGTGAGCCGCACTCAACCCGAGCTCGGACGGAAGCAAGCAAGCGTGCCACCGCGGGGATCCAAAAGCAGTGCTTATCACCAGTAGAGGTGAGTGGAACAGTGGTGAACTCAGCTTGCTGTTGCACAACCGTTTAGCTCCGAAGAAAAATTCTGACTGACACTCGCTGCCCCGCTTCCCTTTAGACCCGTATGTCTGGGGTAAGGCATGCAAATTCTGTCTGCCAACTTGACATTGGCCTTTTCTCAAGTTCAGAGGTACGTTTGGCATCCCAGGAAGACCCATTGTGTCACTTCATTCGACACAACGTTGAGTGAGTGACAGAAGGGGAACTTGCTTCTAACAAAATATATCAAAACTTTAAAAAGACATGAATGATTTATGGTTTATAAATGTATGGAATATTTATAGTTATGGAAAATATAGATTCAATTGTTGTGACGTCACACAGGTAGCAGACAGGCCTTCAGGTTCTTCTTACTTGGAGCAGTTCTCATGTTTTAATTAAGTGATAAGCATTAGGCCTATATGATGTAATGATGTTTGTTAATAATAATAAAAGTTTTTATAAAGTGAAACATATGGTCTCCACTGAAGAAATATAAGCAGGCAATTGTAAAAGATTTAATGTGAAAAAAGATAATAAATACAGCACACGTGCAATATGCATCTTTACAGTTTAAACACATTTTTACCATTTAAACAACTATATTTGTGTTTATTAGGTTTCGATTGTACAAGTTAGTTACTACATTATGCTAAATCTTGTCTGTTTTCTGACCCAGCGACCCTGATGGAAATCTTAAGAAGTCCTACTCAGCACTGATCTTTTGAAAATAGGGTCTTTCAAGCCCTCTCAAATAACTTTTTGGTCAGTTTAGTTTCAGCTCATTGGAGATTTGAATGGAGTGCTGCCTATAAGTAGACCTGGGAAGCTTGTAAGGACGCAAACAAATACACCATGAACGACAGCAAAAGGCCTTCTTCTGTTGTACCAGCGGATAAGAATAACTGAACACACCCACATCTCTTTTACATGACATAAATGATGCATTAATGCATGTTCTATAACAAATGATTAATTAATTACCTTAAAACAAACCGCAAAGGATGTGTCATAAGTTGTCTGTCATATATAACATATAAATATTATTGAAATTAAGGACTGAAATCAAAATAACTTCATGGACCCTTTTCACACCTATTTAGTAAAGGATTGCAGGGTAAACCTCAATAGTGGTGAATAAGAGTGAATGGGAGACCATGCAAATATACAGTTGAAGTCAGAAGTTTACATACACTTAGGTTGGAAGTCATTAAAACACATTTTTTAACCACTCCACAGATTTAATATTAGCTAACTATAGTCTGTTCAATTCATTGTACTTTGTGCATGACACAAATAATTTTTTCAACATTTGTTTACAGACAGATTGTTTAATTTTAATTGCCTATATCACTATTCCAGTGGGTCAGAAGTTTACATACACAAAGTTAACTTTAAGTAGCTTGGAAAATTGCAGAAAATTATGTCATGCCTTTAGACAATTATCTTCTGACTGGATGTGTACTGAATTGGAGGTGTACCTGTGGATATGTTTTAAAGCCTACCTTCAAACTCAGTGCCTCTTTGCTTGACATCATGTGAAAATCAAAAGAAATCAGCCAAGACCTCAGAAAAACAATTGTGGACCTCCACAAGTCTGGTTCATCCTTGGGAGCAATTTCCAAACACCTGAAGGTACCACATTCATCTGTAAATACAATAGTACAACAAGTATATACACCTTGGGACCATGCAGTCATACACTCAGGAAGGAGACGTATTCTGTCTCCTAGAAATGAATGTAGTTTGGTGCGAAAAGTGCAAATCAATCCCAGAACAACAGCAAAGGACCTTGTGAAGATGCTGGAGGAAACAGGTAGACAAGTATCTATATCCACAGTAAAACAAGTCCTATATCGACATAACCTGAAAGGCTGCTCAGTAAGGAAGAAGCCACTGCTCCAAAACCTAAATAAAAAAACTCAGACTACAGTTTGCAAGTGCACATGATGACAAAGATCTTACTTTTTGGAGAAATGTCCTCTGGTCTAATGAAACAAAAATTAAACTGTTTGGCCATAATGGCCATCGTTATGTTTGGAGGAAAAAGGGTGAGGCTTGCAAGCTGAAGAACACCATGAAGTATGGGGGTGGTAGCATTATGTCGTGGGGGTGCTTGGCTGGAGACTAACTCACTTCACAAAATAGATGACATCATGAGGAATTTGAATTAAATTTCAGGAATTATGAAAATATTCATTTTAAATGAATTTGGGTAAGATGTATGTAAACTTTTCAAATGAAGAGAAAAACAGAGAGTGGTGGATTACAACAGTCTGATGAGAGAAGATGGCAAATTGAAAGGCACTTATGCTGCATTCCATTCAACTCAGAAAGTCAGATTTTCCAACTTCCTATGAGAAACGTTCCAACTTGGAAACTGGTGTGGAAATTTTCAACTCAAATTTCCATGATGTCCATCAGAGATGTCACAAAAACGTCGGCATGCAGGGACATTACATAATATTAAAGCTTGTTTAACAAATGCCTGCAGAAACAGGTATAGGGTATAACGGGACAAAAGTCTCTGTGGGGTTAAAGGCTCTATTGATTTTATTTTCTCCCAAAGCACAAAATTAACCACAGTACTTTCCTAAACATCTGTTTGACACTATGACCTGCAAAATATTCCAGATCCAGGAGATATTTGCATGTGGTGTCTAAAGTTTGATTTTGAGGCAATTTGATAAAAAAAAATTAGATTTTTTTAAAATGTTGCAAATTTATGTAGCTGATGAAATTCCCTGAAATGAACATATTTCTTTTTAGACAAAATACTTATAATTTTCAGTTTTGTTTAAGGTCATTAAATAAAAAAAATTTCAATAACTCTCCAATAAGTGAAAGGATGGTATTTGGGATAAAATGAAAGGCCCCTATTAAACACATTGTTTTTGTTTTTAAAAATGGGCTCACACTGACTCATCCAATCATAATAGAGATTAGTTTGTTTCTAGAATATTTGAGATGTAATAAAATACCAAATGTGATTGAAACAGGAAATGGTTGAATTTGTTCTGAAGTAGTTATTTAGATTAAGCATATCTTAATTTGTTACTGAAAAAAGCATCTTGGTGTCTCAAAATTATTTGCATTAGATGATACATTTTACATTATAACTATTGCCCCGGTATATACACAATATCACCAGGGGCCTTTTACCCCAAATGAGGGAGCCTTTTACCCCAAGTGTGGGGTAAATGGCTCCCTCATCACTTTTTATTTACTGAATTTTAATCAAAACAACCTTCCTTTATTATTTCCTTTCACACAAATTATGCTGATCCATCAATATTCAATATTTTTTAATTTTTTTCCCCTTAATACATTTTGTGACCAGAAAAAAGCTACATTTCATTAAGGGGTGCCTTTAGCCCTGTTGTACCCTATAAAATATGGTTAATTATTCTCTCTTTTGATAATCATACACCTGTAGCAAAACTGCTAGCGTTGCAGCATTGTTTATCAATTGGGTTGCTAGGAGACATCTCTGGTTACAGTCAAACATCTGCTAAACTAACGGGAGCATTGAAGTTTTGTTTCCTTACACGTTAGTTCCATAGTACGGGCGTCACTGTACCCTTTTTGCTTTTTTTTTTTTTTTTTAAAGAAAAGGAGGAAGTCGTCAAAAATATTTTTTTGTGGTAATCAACATTATGCCACAAATGCTGCTGATAGAGCTTTACTTCTCTTACAAAGAATTGTTGCTGCAATCTTGCCACTCATTATTTTCTTAAGAAAATGAGCTTGAAGTTGCCAGAAGTTTGCAGCTCTTCTCCAGTAGTGGTTAACCTGCAGCAGTCTTTGGGCTACAATGAAGAGTTTGCCCCAAAGCTCATTTGCATGTGAAAATGAACTCTAGATTTTTTTCTAAGGGATATTGAAACCATAATATTCCTTTTATCTACAAATATTGTCCAATCTTCACCAAATTTGAGAAAGTTTATTTATCTTGCCTGACATCTTGCCAAATAGCATGTCTGCCAAAAGTGATCAAATTATGATATTGTTCTGTATACTGTTATAAAGGGAACAAGGGAAAGGAGGAGGCGAGAACCGGCCCCTTCTCCCCTCGCATTTGGTGGCCGTTCCTCCGCAGTTTTTATTATTTGTTAATTTGTTTGTCATAAAAGTTTTAAATGATCTTCCACTGCTCCACATGTTACAGTTTTGAAATATTCGATTTATCTGTTTAACAGTGAAATTAATTCTAAATATTTCAGCTATTAGTCTAAAACAATTTTTAGAAAATCCTTAGATTTTTTTTTAAACAAACAAAAAAAAGAATCCACAATGACTTAGCATTAATTTATAATATTTATTAAAACATTACCGTAACCTGAGTTTTTGGCTGCATTTATAAAGCATGGTCATATTTTTTGTCCATGGAACCAAATTAAGAATTGTAAATTTCACATTGCAGCAAAATTTTAATTTTTTTTTATGTTTAAAGTTTATAACTTTCTGGGCCTGGGTATCTCAGCTAGTATTGATGCTGACTACCACCCCTGGAGATGTGAGTTTGAATCCAGGGTGTGCTGAGTAACTCCAGCCACTAGTTGTCTAGTATTGATGTTTGGGTAAATGTTCATGCCATGTTCATAGTCAAGTCAAGTTCATGGTTATGTTTTGATTCACACTTTTAGTCACGGTTTTTGGATATTACATTTTGGAATATACTGCACTTGGGTTCTTCAATTCATCCTGTCATTACCATTGCCATTACCAGCTACATCGTTACAGAATACTAGACCGCCCATTATGGACCCAGCAGTTCGGCTCCTGCATCTTCGTCAGGGGAATCAACCCCTGGAGAATTACATGGAGGATTGTTGTGCTCTGGAAGACCAAGTGGACTTTAATGAGGTTGCCCACAAAGACATTTTTTGCTTTGGATTGAGAGAGCTAATCTCCACTTTGATGCCTGGCAGTTGCAGTCCCCTCAACCTGGCTCAATATATCGACCTCGCCCTACAGATCACTGGTTGCACGTTCACTGTGGGGGAGGCGGACGCCGAGCCAGAGTTCCACGTCATGGCCGCCGCCGTGCCAGAGTTTCACGTCATGGCTGCCAAACCAGCATCCCACATCATTACCAATGAGCCCATGCCTGCCATGGCCAACGAGTCAACGCCCATGTCTGCCGCGGCCAACGAGCCAACATTGCCAGCCTCGTCTGTCCCAGAGCCTGCACTGCCAACTTCATCCTCACGGAGGAGGAGGAGAAGGGATTTTGTCTTTGAGTCTCAATCCATGCCTGCGACCACAGAGGTCGCTCCCGAGACTCAGTCCATGCCCACAACCACAAAGGTCGCTCCCAAGACTCTACCCACGACCACAGTGGTCGCTCCCGAGACTCTACCCATGTTCACGACCACAGGGACCATCTCCGAGTCTCTGCCCATGTACACAACCACGGAGGTCGTTTCCCAGTTATCCACGGTGCCACCTTCCACGACCTTGCCCCACTTCATGGCTGCCAAGCCAGAGTCATCTCCAGGCCATGTCGCAGCAACGCCTCAGCCTGCTCCATGCCACGTCACAGCAACTCCTCAGCCTGCTCCATGCCATGTCACAGCCACGCCTCAGCCTCCTCCATGCCACGTCAAAGCCGTGCCACAGTCTGCTCCATGCCATGTCTTAGCCAAACCCCGGACTGCTCCACACCAAGTCACAACTGAACCTCAGCCTGCCCCATGCCATGTCTTAGCCGAACCCCAGACTGCTCCACGGCATGTTTCAGCCGAACCCTGGACGGCTCCATATAATGTTACAAACAAGCCTCTGCTCAATGGTCCAGCCCCGCCTCTGCTCCACGGTCCAGGCCGGCCTCTGCTCCACGGTCCAGGCCCCCCTCATTTCCCAGCCAAGCCAGAGTCAGCGACAGGCCATGTCGCAGCCAAGCCAGAGTCAGCGACAGGCCATGTCACAGCCAAGCCAGAGTCAGCTGCAGGACATGTCGCAGCCAAGCCAGAGTCAGCTCCAGGCCATGTCGCAGCCAAGCCAGAGTCAGCTCCAGGCCACGGCACAGCCACGCCACAGCCTGCTCCATGCCACGTCGCAGCCATGCCTCAGCCTGCTCCATGCCATGTCTTAGCCGAACCCCGGACTGCTCCACAAACAAGCCTCTGCTCCACGGTCCAGGCCCACCTCTACTCCATGGTCCAGGCCCGCCTCATGTCACAGCCAAGCCAGAGTCAGCTCCAGGCTCCATGCAATGTCTTAGCCGAACCCCAGACTGCTCCACGCCATGTCTTAGCCGAACCCCGGACTGCTCCACGCATGTCACTACTGAACCTCAGTCTGCCCCACGCCATGTCTTAGCTGAACCCCGGACTGCTCCACGGCATGTTTTAGCTGAACCCCCGACAGCTCCATATAATGTTACAAACAAGCTTCTGCTCCACGGTCCAGGCCCGCCTCTGCTCCATGGTCCAGGCCCACCTCTGCTCCACGTTCCAGTTTAGTCAAGTTCATGATTATGTTTTGTTTTGATTGACATTTTCAGTCAGGGTTTTTGGATATTACATTTTGGAATAAACTGTACTTGCGTTCTTCAATTCATTGTGTCATCGCCATTGCCATTACCAGCTACATCGTTACAGTTATTTCCTATGAAAAAGATACACACATTATAACACACATTGAGTTTTTGTGGACAGCCTATTAAAATGTGACAACTTGCCTAAACTGTCATTTCTGAGATATACAGTAGGCCTACCCTTGTTCTGAGCATGTTCAGTAGATCTATTTTTAGATCAGATTCTACCTTCATTACATAATTTACTCTAGTCTCAATGTACCATATGCCAATTTGGTTTTTGTTGTATTTTTTAAATAAAAGTAACACAAGATGATTTGTCCCCGCAACGTGTGGTCAGATGCTATTGGTTTTATTCACTTGTTTACCCAAGAGCTATTACAAAAATATGATGATATTAGAATTTTTGTTTGGAGCAGAAATTTCACAAAATATTATTTAAATGTATTTCAAATTTAAACTAGATATTTAAAACAAACCACTGCTAGAAAAATACACATTTGTGTAATTAGACTTTTGACTCAAACATTAGAGTTGCTGAGGTTTAGTCCTGTGTAAAAACTAGCCCTGTCTATGACCTGAGCAAGTTTCTTACCAGAGGTACTTATGTTGACACTGCACCCGTAGTAGCCAGGGACAGATTAACCTAATAATAGATATCTCTAATAATAGATATCTCAAATATAAATAATATTTAATTTAGAGCTTGGGGCCAATTGGGACATTGCCTAGGGGCCTCTAAACCCAAAGGGCCCCAAGCTCTAAATTAAATATTATTTATATTTGAGATATCTATTATAAATCCAAATAAATGTCAGCCTTATGTGAAATACCATTTGTTCGACTGAATGTGTGTTGGACGACAAAAATAAGCAACAGAATTCGTGCAACAGTATAGAGCACTTTAAAATGTTTAAGTCCTGCATGCATTTAATGTTTAATGATAAATAGAAAGGTGCCTTAATACCATAAATATGTGCATGGTAACCTATTGTAATATTTGGTTAACCGCGAGAGTTCACAAGCGTTTATTGTGTTATTTGTCGGGAGTCGGAATAAAGAACGTTTATTGGCATGGATGTGTCAAACACAATCTCAGATTATCAGGGAATAAAGTGCACAGTGAGCTATGAGCCTAAATATTGCAATACATAGATCTTCAAATGATAAAATAATTTTTAATTTTAATCTCTGTCACTGCCTGCAACATAGTAGGCCTATTCTTAACCAATGGAAAATGTGTAATTCTGCCTGGGCAGATTCTCTTTCCAAGTGGCAGCGAATGCTACAGATTATAGGACTTCCTCGGGATGCTTTGATTATATAATTATTCAGCATTTAACTTGTGTAATTATTGTCTGTTCACCAGAGCAAAAGGGGGGAAAAACATTGGTTCACCGTTTATGAAGTGCTGAAACTTTACCAGGTGAAAAACAATCTGGAATCATGTGTAACAGTGCTGCACAACAAATTGTAAAACAGAACACAGGTGTCTCGAGATGCGTATATATATATTGAAGTTCTTTTAAACTTAACACAGTGCCTAAAAAAAGTGAGTTGTGGCACAGCGATCAAGATCCATCCAGTGCATTTACATGGCCTCAGTGCACGTGTGAACAGACGTAACTCGTCCTATAACCTACTTGAAAAACTGACCTGAGCTTTGTCATGTACCGTCAGACTCAGATCAGCTTGAAGACCTCAAAACACATGCAGAATAACAGAATAGTGATTTTGGTATTTGAATACCATGCACATCTCTATTAAAGGGTTACTTCAGGATTTAGCATTAAGCTTTGTATCAGTAGAAAACCAGTAGTATTTTCGAATTACCGAGCTCCCCCCCCCCATATCCCCCTGAGACGAGAGATTTATGTATTTTTAGTCTGGAAAAAATCCTCAGATGACACAAAAATCGTCATTTAGCATCATTGGAGGATTTTTGGGCCAGAGGCTTAAAACTACAGCCAGTATTCTGCATGTTTTCACCACGCCCATATGGGGCGGGATCTCACTCACAGAATGTGAAGATAGTGTCAGCAATCTTTCTGTAGAAGCTAAGCTAACAGGCTCTTGCTCTGTGTAGAAAGTTTGTATACAAGTAGGCTAATCACGATGGCGGAAGGTAGTTTTGAAGTTGAAATGGCAGAAGGGGATTACGAAGATCTGTTGCGAGAATCTGATGCTCGCGCTACCTGTACGAGCCGCAATACAGCGATTAACAGAGGCGGCCGGAGCAGCTACTGTAGCAGGGGAGCAAGACCTGCTTGGCGGTCAGGAGGAAGAGCCCGGCCTGACTCGAGTCGGGCCGGACTGGTGGTGTCAGTGCTCTCGCTGTGCATCTATGGAAACAGATAGAGAGTCCTATTGCTGTCGCGAATTTCAGCGATGCCATTTTCTTCTGGACGAGATTGCTGAATCCGCTGATGAAACTGCACCGCTAACTTGAGCATGTATAACTGAGCACCCAAGTTTTGTATCACACATGGACAGGGGAGTCCTGGAAACTTATTTTAGGATCCCGAAGATAAATTGGAAACGCCAGCCAAAGCCCGCAGGGACAAACGGACGGCTTAGTGTAAAGTGAGTATTTTGTTTGTTTTTCTCTTTTGTTACTAAGACGTCATGTACAGAGTTTGGACACCCGGAATTATCATAATGTTCTTCCCGCGTAGTCAGTCAATTTATCAACTAACTCACGATTTATAGAGTCACGATGTATCAAAGCAAGCCTAGTTGTATCAGATTTTCAGATACTGCCGCCTGTAACCGGTAGGCGTGGTTTGGGAGTGGCCTCGTAAGGGCAGCAAAGCAAGTGCAATCTGGGAGTTGTTGTCTTTCAGCCACATGTGTAAAAAATACATTTTCTGCCTTTTCTCAGTCTAGAATGCTTCAAATTCAAAAATTATTTCACATTTATACTATATAAATGACCAATTTTAAATACACATTCATCTTCCCAGAGGTGAAGTATCCCTTTAATAATGCATGATTTTGGATCTGTTCATAATTAAAAAGTACATATAACGGGCCATGTAAGACATTGCTCCAAACTTTTCTTCCGTCAATTTAAAAAATCCAACCAAATCTGCCAAGCGTCCTGTAGCACATAAAAGTGAACAAATTCTAAATGGTCTCTGTTTTGAGAAGCAGGAAATGTTGTAAATGCAATGTAACAAACAGTCCTTGAACTGGCCTATAATTTAAATTTTATTTAAATTTGATCTTCCCCTTTCTCTCAGTGAACTTCACAATGTTGGTGTTCGCTGTACTTTTCTGCATATCGCGGCGCTGTTCTGCGGTCCATTCTGCATTACGCGGTGGCTCATTTGAGCTTATCACGGACCATTAGGCACATTTTTGCGGACGACCCACCAGCCCGCTCAGTTCTCCCAATGGCCAGTCCGCCCCTGATCGCCCCCCCATAGAACATCGGCCCACCGGGAAAATGCCTGGTATGCCAGATTACCAGTCTAGCCCTGAATCTAACATAAAGAAACAGCTAACTCTTACAACTGTGTCACAAAATAGATTGTTGATTCAGAATGTTTGTGGCCTATAAAATGAGTAGAGTGAAGCTCTGAGACACCTGATGTCATCATTGAGAAGATATGGGAGGAGCCTAAAACAATGCAGGACAGCTTGGACATGGCATTAAAGGACAGCTCTGACATGGCATTACCAGCCAGCTCCGACATTGCAGTGCCTGACCCTGAAATGCCAGTGACTGACCTGCCCCCTAACCAGCCCTCTCTCCCTGCTCTTCCTCACTGTAAGCACCTCCAGGAGATGAATGAGTCCACATCACCGGCTCCTGATCAGACCTCTGCTCCCAGTCAACAGTGCGCTCTTGGAGCAATAAGACCGCAATGCTTGTCAACACTACAGAAGATGGCCTCCTTGTATTTGCCAGCTCATACCCCACACACCATCCCTAACAGTAACACCGCTCAAGCAAATCCACAGCACAATGCCAGTCAGCAGTCATTGTTCTGGGGACCTTTGCTCAGAGATGTGTTGGAAGCCTCTGTGAAATCAGTGGTGAAGAGCCCGGCAACTTGGAGCATCATCAGTCACTGCAATGCACTCTGACGTGGAAGCTCAGCTAGCAGGCTGCGGGCATGCAGTGCCAGGTAGGACATTTGTTTGGACAAGAGAGATGGTATAGCTGGTATCTATAAGGGCTATATAATAATCCTGACCAGCCATCACATATAGGTGAGGTGTGGCTGTGGCTCTGTGCCCTGTGTCCCGACTCGCCACAACGATAGCAGGGCTTCCACCAGATATCTGGCCTCCTCGGCCTAAAGGAAGGTGGTGGAACCTCCTCAGATCTCCCATTGCCACCCTCGTTGGAGTACCCAGCTTGATGCACCCTCATGGGATTGGGGGGGTTTGTGCGTGCCATTCTGAAGATGGCATCCACACACTTCGCCTCCCGGAGCACCTGCATAAGGGAATTGAGCTCAGACCTGAAAATCCACACAGATTTTGGGGTTCATCAAAGTGTCCTTTATTGATGTCACCAAGACAGAAAACAGGCAAGTATGATTAACAAAAAAGAGCTTTTGCATATGCAACATAACACAGATAAGTCATAAATAAAATGAACTCACAAAAGCACCTAACAAAAAGAACTACACTTCTACTGGATGGTGAGAGAAAATATTATGTACCCATAATAATTTGAAACGTGAACAGCCAATCAGAACTAAGAACAAAGTTATGCTGGGAAGCTACAATACTAGTAGAGTATATTATATTATATAGGGGCAATAGTTATACTGCAAAATGTGTCAATTTATGCAAATTTTTGGAGTAACAAATTATTATTCCTATTAGTTTCAATCGCATTTGGCATTTAATAGCATCACAAGTATTCTATAACAAATTAATCTCCATTGCAAATGTATCAGTCAATGGGATATTGAACATTCTAAGAAATAGGCACGTGCACACATAGACATCAAAGGGGGCTTGACCACCTGCCCTTTATATATATATATATATATATATATATATATATATATATATATATATATTCCTGTTTGTTTACAGATTCCCTGTCAAACAAATGTATTTATTGAATAAAATATCTAAATATCAGGTCGGGAGATGAGACTTTGTCGAGTTCCGATGCACTCTCCCCCCCCCCCCCACCCCCCCCTCTCTCTCTCTCTCTCTCTCTCTCTCTCTCTCTCTCTCTCAATTCAATTCAATGGGCTTTACTGGCATGAAAGTTTCAATAACAATGTTGCCAAAGCATCATATATAATAAATAAAATAAAAGCAAAATACATTTTGTCCAATAACTTGGACAGTATATAATATAATTATTAGTAATATATAAATAACAGCAATATATACATTATTATTATTATTTATTTGACCACATCACATTGTGTGTGTGTGTGTGTGTGTTTGTCCAGATCTTTCACTGTCCTTCAGGTTGTGGCATGTTGACACATATTGGGCAGCAAGATGTGCCCTGTCTCCTTCTCCTAAGAGTATTTGTAATTTTGAGAGGTCATTTAGGTCTTTAAAGTTCGATGTTTCAGAATTAAACTTGTTTAAGTAAACATTCCTTATTTCTCTGAATGTTTCACATTTTAGGAGGAAGTGCATCTCTGTCTCGACCTCACCTGTCCAACAGTGAGCACATATTCGGTTTTCTTTTGGTTGCCATGATTTTTTGTGTCTTCCTGTTTCAATTGCCAATGTGTGGTTACTGAGCCTGTATTTGGTGAGGGTCTGTCTCTGTTTTCGATCTCTGACAGTAAAGAGATATTTTGCCAACTCACTCTCTGTTTAGGGCCAGATAACACTCTAATCGACTTTGGCTTTTAGTTTCTTCTTCCCAATGTTCCAGATAGGTTTCTTTGCATTGTGTTATAATTTGGTTTATTCTGATGGGTGTTTGGAGAACAGTGTTGATGTGAGACTGGTCAAAGTGTGTTTGAGGGGGGACGATCAGTCTCAGCACCAACTGATGTAGGGGACTCTTTTCTGGGCTCAGCTCTTGGATTTGGAGGGCTTTGGATTGAAGGGTGTCTCGGGGGCTGGATTTAAGGTGATTGAAGAATTTAAGTGCTCTCTTTTGAATGCTAATTATCAGTTGGTATCTGCCTAATTCTGCTCTACATGCATTTGTTGGTGTATTTCTGTGTACATGTAAGATGTATCTGCAGAATTCTGCATGTAAAGATTCGGTTGGGTGTTTGTCCCAGCGTGTATAGCTGTGATGACTGAGTGGACCCCATACTTTACTACCATACAGCGCAATAGGCTGGATGACACTATCAAATATTTTCAGCCAGATTTTAATTGGAATTTGGAGATTATAACATTTTCTCTTAATTGCATTTAGGGCTCTTCGAGCTTTTTCTTTGAGTGCATTCACTGCCATGTTGAAACTCCCTGATGCTGTTATTGTTATACCAAGGTAGGTATAACTCATGCTATGTTCAATTATATGATTATTTATAGTAAATTGGTATTTATTTTCATGACACTTGGGCCGTTTCTGAAAAATCATGACATTAGTTTTCTTCATGTTTACTGCTAGAGCCCAGTTTTGACAGTATTTGTGGACTATGTCCAGCTGTATCTGTAGTCCTTGTTCAGTAGGAGACAGTAGCACAAGATCATCAGCATAAAGCAGATACTTCACCTCTCCATCTAGGATTCTCTCTCTCTCTCTCTCTCTCTCTCTCTCTCTCTCTCTCTCTCTCTCTCTCTCTCCCTCTCTCTCTCTCCCTCCCTCCACAGCATTGCAGCACACATCAGCACATCAGAAACACAGACAGGAAGACAGGCAGGCAGCAGCCTCTCCCAGCTCCTTCTTGACTTGTCTAATTAGCCAAAAGACAAATATAGTTAACTTGTGTCTTGCTAACATGCATGACTCATGAGCTTCTAGCTAATATAATAAGTTAGCTAAAGATTAGCTAAGGCATTATATCATGGCCATACAGGCTAATGTACTGTACTTAATGGAGACACTACATATAAATGTACTATATGTATATATAATGTACTACATATAAATACTACTATAAATTAGGCGTTAACTAATTAAAATGTGCTAATTTGCATATTACAAAGCACTGCAGGTGAATAGGATAAACAAAATAACTAAAGCATATCACCACAGAACTTCCCCAGTTAAGGACTTACATCAAGAGTCTTTTCCTCTGAAATGTTATGTTTAAATATGCAGATTAGCTTGTTTTAGTTCATTTAGAATACATCTGCTGATGCAAACAGATGGAGGGTAGTAGGCTTAAAACAAACACAATCTAAATGTGTATTTTGGAAGTTTTCTTTCCATTAGAGTAAAAGAAGACATGGAAACAAAATAATTATGAGAAGTGTCCTTATTTTCCACTTGATCCCCTGCCCTCCAAAATGTCTGTGCACATCCCTGCTAAGAAATCTATTCCTCCCTCTGAAGAAAAACAGTGTTAGTCCAAATGACCTCAAAATCAAGTTTGCAGTGCATAGTGACAAGGTATTTTCAGGGGCGAGTTTACGATTTCTGAGGCCCCAAACAACCGACCAACCCGGGCCCCATTTTGAAAATTTTTGCTTAAAAAAATGACATAAAATTTATTTTAAATCATAATTTTAAATTCATCCCATCAGCCAGTGTAGCCACGTATATTCAAAATGTTTCATGAAATAAAAAACTAGTTAAATATAATGAATGCATGTTTTCCAGTTTTTCCACAAAAAAAAAAAAATATTTACCTACATATATTTAAAAAAAAAACACTTTTTTTTGTGGACAGGGTGTGCAAAAACCTACTACTTGACCCAGTAAGATTTTGGAATTTAGTTAGTATTTATTAATATTATAACCCATCAATTACAGTATTTATTTGTTGTCCAGTTTGTCATTATAACATGATAGAGTATTATTATTATTATTATTACTTTGAGGATTTATACATTAGTTTTATATTTCTGTCTTATTTACTTTCACCTGGAGCTCATATTCTGATGCTGCAGTGTATTGTTCACCATGTTGCAAAATGCTGTATTTTTTGTAATATTATAAACAATCTAGATGCTGCACGACTATTGAAACAGAACGCAGGTGACTCGAAATGTGTTTTTGAAAGTTCTTATTAACTTCAAACAGTGTCTAAAAATGTGCCGGTCACTGCGTGAGTTACTGAAGAAACAGTGGTGCAGCAGTCAAGGGCATTAGCCCAGCATGTTACATAGGAGAACAATGAAAAAAACAGAGCAGACACATGCAGTGACAGAGCTAGGTCACCATGGACCGAAGCCTGGCCACCCCATTGGCCACCCCGCTCGCAGTTGCTGTTTTAGTCATTTTTCTGGTCATTTTTTGGCACAATTTAGTTCTTTAGAGGTCAAATCACCAAACCTCTCCGTCCCGGGTGTCATTGTATCCACTCACGCCCTCACAGTCCGACGATATAAAAATGCTGCCCGAAAATTTCTGTGCCACCACAGACTGATCGCTTGCCCCTGCTTGGCCACCCCTTTGAAAAACTCCTGGCTCCGCCCCTGGACGCAAGGAAAAACAAGTTTGGTGTGAACAGCCCCTAACTCATCCATTTGCGTGTATCTGAGTGTGTGAGTAAATCAAGTTCAGAAGGCCTATATATATTTTCATAAATGACAAACCCGAAGTCGTACAGACCTGAACCCAGCAGCTTCTAACGTGAACCGCTCTGAGAACGCTCTGACAAGGGCATGTTTGCACATGTACCCAGAACAACATGTCAAGCAGTTTTTGCTGAGCTTTCCTACTGGGGTGGGGGCCCTCTCGACGTCCGGGGCCCCACGCAATTGCGTGGTTTGCGTGGTCTGGGTATTTAGGGAACTGCTGTTTCATTCATTGTTTCGTGCTTCATTAATGCTCAATTACCACAGAAATACCCCACTAATAAACATACCTTGAGAAACAATATAATGTGACAACTATACCCAGTCTAAGTAAATTAAATATAATAGTGGCCTTCTATTCATTAACAAATCTTACTTCAGTCTAATGTTGTTATTGTTTTTTTGTTTTGTTTTTAAAGATGGATAGGGATTGCTTTCCAGATCATTAGGAGGACTAATGTGAATAAACCCCTCCAGATTACACAAACAGCCCCGCCCCGTCTCTCTCTCTCTCTCTCTCTCTCTCTCTCTCTCTCTCTCTCTCTCTCTCTCTCTCTCTCTCTCTGAAGTGAAGCGCGATCCATGTCAGCCGCGCTCGATTGACGTTGTCTGCTGATCTTTTCTGCTGCTGACTGCGGCTGGGCTTCTCGTTAATTCCCGCGTCAATCTCTCGGGCCATCGATATACAAACCCACCGAGACTGCCCTTGACACCGGATCCGCACGAAGGAATATGGCTTCGGGGGACCTTTACGAGGTACAGTTTGCTCCTGTCTGGTGGATTTACTTTTTAATGTTGACGAATAAAGGAATTAGGAAGTAATGCTAGGTCCCTGAACGCGCACGGAAAAGCCGATGATTTGAAGCCCTTTAAACATGCGAAAGTCAGCGGAGACTAGAGATGCGATGAGTGTGTTCATCACAGCCTTCAGATCGCGGTGTGTGTGTGTGTGTGTGTGTGTGTGTGTGTGTATTGCATGGGAATTTAGGACTTGGACTTGACAAATGCATTTGATAATTTGCGACACATTAGGAGCAGCTTTGGTAAAGTGGTGAAGTAAGCTGATGAGAGGTAATAGTGAATATTATGGGATGGCAGGTGTGTGACCTGTGCCCTGCTTCTGACTGTCAGTCAAATTTTCATTTCTGCTCTTCTCTTTTTGTTAAATGTGGTGTTATTGAAGTTTAATGAGAGACATAATTGAGTGTGATTAATGAATAATTGAAGCTCCATTAATGGAAAAACGTTTCAAAAGTTTCGGTTTGATGAATATGGCTATATATGTTTTAGAACTGAAAATGATTGTGTTTTGTCAAATAGTCAGGATCACAGTTTGGTTTTATGGTCGATGGTTTGTTGTTAAACATTTATCAAACTCTTCTTGGAATGCTGATGTCATGGCGCCTGTTTCGCTCTCTGTTATTGAAGAAACACAATTTATTATTTATAATTTAAACATCGTTATTTTTCACAATTTACATAAGACTTCAAATATGTTTTAATGTACTTTAATATACTTATTTAATATATATGCGCATAATGTTTAATTGCTGTGTCGCAGGGATATTTCTGCGACAGCTGTGATGTTTTTAAAGAAGGTCCAACAGGTGTCAAGCACTGTTTCCTCTTTCAAAATGTGATTAAATAGATAGTTATTACAGTAACCTTTTTAATAATCAGCCCATCGTTCAAATACCTGTGTCTACTCAGAACACGATTGCGAGTGACTGTAAAATGAAAACACTTTACCTTATTACATTCAATACAAGTCAGTTTTATGATTCATAATCTCTTTTTTGTATCTTTTTAAGAACATACAAAATGTGGATGTTTTATTCGAGGTGTGGGTTTCCCAAACGGGGTTCGCGAGAGTGTGGAGGTTGCAAACATTTCCGTTATGTACCGATTAAAAAAAATTATATAATAATAATAAAAAACATTGATGGATGATTCAAAATGTTGTTAGTCATTTGACAAAAAAAAAAAAAAAATAATAATAATAATAATAAAAACAAAACAAAAACAAACATAACCAAGCACATAAATGCACCTTTTAAATCAACCTTGTGCACTAGCTTCAGTTTAGGGTTGCTCCGATAACAACATCTTAGCTTCGGTATGATACAGCCCTGGTACCTCGCTATCGATACTAAATCGACACTTCAACAACAAAATAGAATTTACTGATGAAATCACATAGAAAAGGACTTGATTAAAAGAACCACATAAAGTCTTGCAGTTGCAAATTCTGCATTTTTCCATTTGAGTTTTTCTTGATCGCATGTTTTATAGTTTAATTAAATGTTATAATCTAAACAGTGTTTAATCAAATGAATACATAAAGCTTTAATCAAATAAAATATAATACTAAAAAAAGTAAGAAATAATCAAATAAAATGACCAGACCAACAGAACTTCACAGTTTAAAACCAATCTGATTACCTGTGGCACAAGCAGGGGTGTAGCAGTCATTTTAAAAGTGGGGGGTCACAGCTGTCAGTTGGTGGCTTGCACAGACCCAACACTTATAGGCTTTGTTCAGACTGCAGGCGAATTTGATTTTTTAATGTTTTCAGGCAGACTGTCCGTACTATTAATTGTAAGTGATCAAATCAGATTTGCGCGTTCAGTCATAACAATCCTATCTGCATGGGTTGTTTGGTAACGACGTAGGTGTACCCACGTGACAATGCTTTCAAACAGATGCGGGAAAAATTATCTCGCTCTCCAAATAAGCACCCTGTCCAGTCATGGTGCAGAACTCCTCTGTCAAAGAAGAAAAACTTAGCGACGGAGGAACCTGGTAAATATTGTGATGTTCTGTGCTGCAGTCAACGATTTTTGACGTCATCATTGTGTCACCTTAAGAGTGACGCAAAAGACCATTTGAAATCCAAATTGAGCAGCCAGAGCATCCGGATTGAGGCGCATCTGAAAAATCCCATTTCATGCAGTTTTTTGCTGTCCAAAAATCTTGCTGTCCAAAAATCTGATTTTTAGTGGCACTCTGAACAAGGCCTTACACACTGTAACAACATTTAGAGAATTGAGAATTAAAGATGCAAATAATTGCCCCAAAACATAAATATGTATTGTGGTGATCTGAAAGTTTTCAATTCAAATAAAAAATGTATATTCACCAAGCACATTTAAATGTCTTCAGTCAGTATGTCAAGTCGAACAGAATTTTTTTTTATGAGCTGAACAAATCATATTAACGAAAACCCGTCTACACATGCGCACCCTGACTAACCGTACATTTGAAAGGGGGAATGTATGTACATGTTGGACCGGAGCTGGGAACGCGTCACGCAGTGCTGAAGTCAGAAGACACAAACGACCATTGGTCGCAAGAGAAGAGAAGACCGTCATCTTGAGTTTCATAAAACGAGTGGTGAGTACTGAGTACAGTTAACTGCAGCTCTCATTTTGTGACTTTAACATAATGTAACATAAGAGAAATCTTGAGTTTTCATATTAGCCTTATGTGTTATTGTATTGTATTGGTTCGCTTTCCACACATTTATACTCACCGTGTACATACATTTTAGACTATATTTGGTAGAATTACGACAATTCCATGCTTCCAGTGGTTTCATGGTAAACTTTTCCAAATCAATCCCATTCTTCTGCTATAGAGTTCTGTTGTAGTTCTGTTTTTCCAGACATTTTCCAGTTTGATATGCCGAGGTTTATTTTGAGAGGAAAATGGAAATTTACAGTGTTTATTTTTTCATTATTCCACATCTGTGTGAAATGCTGAAATACAGTGATGTCTGGGTAATATAAGCAAACCAAACTCAGAACATATTTGACAATGGATTTCCATTTAAATCATACTATGCCCACATGGATCATGATGTCAAGCTAAGATTGTCAAAACGAACTTCTCTTTGAAGAACATATCACAACTTATTGTTTTGATGTATGGGAACTTCAAAAAATGTATTTTTTTAATTTATTTTTTGATCTTCAAAACTTCATAAATTACTCAGAACGAAGGGTACGTCTAGATGAAACACTAACGTGTATGAAGTGAGTCTCTTTCACCTGAAGATGGCATAACTGAAACCTTGACCACCAAAGAAATGAAAGTACATTTCTTCGAACTTATGTACATTTTACCCCTTGACTCTGTTGTCTATATTCTACCACGATTCACAACAAAATCTGAATACATATGAAGTTAAAATGTGCCCAAACTTAGAAATTCAGACAGTGGCAAACACTTCTTTACAACAATGTTTAAACAATTACAAAATTGAATTTTTGAAATTTAAAATTGTGCTTCACTCTCAAATGTTATCATCATGTTGTTATATGTCTCTAATAATCCTATTATCCCCTGTTACAGGTGGCAGATTTGACAGCACAGATGTCTTCGGATCTTTCCTTGAATTTGAGAGAGAAGACCATTCTGGTCATTTCTTTTATTAAAACGTATATTCAGCAAAAAATGAAAATTCTTTTATGATTTACTCACCTTTAAGCCATCTCAGATGAGTATGTCTTTCCTTCCTCAGTAGAACCAAAATGAAGAATGAAGATAAAGTAATAAAAGTAATCCTCACAACTCCATTTGATCAATTAATGTCATCTGAAGCAAGTCGACAGGTTTGTGTAAGAAATACATTTTTATATTTTTTAACTTTAAATCTTTGCTTCTGGCCAGCGCTGAGATGCTTGTTGAAATGACCAAACTCTCGCTTGACTTCTTTCCTCAGTTGTAAACCAAGCACCGCTTCCGACTTCTGGCGTGAATGTGCAGATGCGCTTGCATCACTACGTGACAACTACGTGATGCATTGACTGCTGGCAGAAAGTGATTTGATTTAAAGTTAATAAATATTTAATTATTGATTTATGCTTTACACAAACCTATCAATTCGCTTCAGAAGACATTAATCGATCGGCGAGATATGTGGATTAATTTTATGCTGCCTAAATATGCCTTTTGGACCGTCAAACTTTGGTAGTCGTTTCCTGGCATTATATGGACATACTGAGCTGACATGTGCATATACTAATCCTCATTTCGGTAAGACATACTCATCTAGGATGGCTTAAAGGTGAGTAAATCATGAGAGAATTTTCATTTGAACTAATTTCACATGAACTAATCCTTTTTAAGTGTACAGTGACAAAAGCTGAAACCACTGAAACAAATACATATTAATAGCTAAAATTAGGAAGTGGGAGTAAATACAGTTGTACTGTATTACTGAAAACTGCATTCTACAGAGTACCGAGGCTTGGAAGAACAACACAAGCAAGTGATGGATCTGCATTTCCATATCAAGACCATTCTCCAGTGCGGTCAATGATGCAGTTGACCTGAAAGAGCATATGGTTATGGGTAACTTGGAAGACTTATTAATCATTTATTATCCTCTGGAGCAGAGGTAGACAACTCCGGTCCTGGAAATCCACCATCCTGCAGAATTGAGCTCCTTCCCTAATTAAACACACCTAAACTTAAGTAATCCTGGAGGTCTTCATTGATTTGTTCAGGTATGTAGATTCAGGACAGTGACTCTCCAGGCCTGGAGTTGGCCACTCCTGTCCTAAAGGATAACAAGAACTGTATACAGTATACAGTATATTTCTTTCTTCCTTTTCACAGTTATTTCAGTTTTATGATTGTGCTTTCATTCTTTGGTAAGATACACTGGTATCAGTTCTGCAAATATTTGTCAGCTAATGTGTTTTCAGATGTTTATTATATTTAAATGTATGTACAATTTGATAGACCTATCTCTTTTAGGCTGCTTGTAAGAGACATCTTTAATGTATGCAATATTATTTTTCTGTCAAGTGTTTTTGCTCTATAATCTAAGTGACGTATTGTCTAAAAAATTATTCTGTTGTGCAGGTGATTAATAAAGTTTTATTTTAATATATACATATTATATACTTTTAATATTTGTAGTATTTTAAAGGTGGAAGTATTAAAAAATATGTTGCTAAATTAGCTGCAATAATAAAGAGCATCTTGTAGAGCACTTGCTTCTGTTTCACACATGACAATAAAATACTGAGCACAAGCTGGTCCTGAATAAATTATTTAATCAGATACAATAATGACAATCGTGTGTGTGCACAATTTAATTTTGTACTCTGTGTGTCAATTATTGAAGATGTAAATGTTGGCTATTTCATACCAAGTTATCAAATGTACGTACACAAATGAAATGACACACATCTGTAAATAAACCTCTATAGACACGATGGAGAAAGAATCGCCATTGGCTAGTAAATTTTTGTTTTTACTCGCCAGATTTTGGACAGCATGTAAGCGTAATGCAACTGAAAACTAAAAGACATATGAAGAAACCCGAGAAGGGGACATCATGTAAAATACACTGAATATGTAATATACTGTATATAATCATATATAATGATTACATTATGTACAAATGTACAAATTTCACATTCTGTCAATTTATATGTCATGAAATTGCATTTTGAATTATGACACAAGCTGTTGTCACTATTTGAAATTTCATTAGGAAATGGTTGGAACCTAATTAAAATAGAGTATATTCAAAAAATAATAATTTAAGTGTTACTACACCAGAACTACTATGCAAAAAAACTAAACGCTTGTACCAAACTCTTGCATAGATGCAGCACAAGCCTAGACTTAATTTCTTAAATTCTTTAATATTTACAGTTATCTGAAGTTAAAATTTTTCACAATGTATGATTGTGCCTTTTAAATATGAATGTATATACACATTTATTACACTTACTACATTACTACAGTTAGTTTCATGTTTGTTTATTTGCACTTGTTCGATTTACATTGATATGTATAACAAGCACTAAATTGGTACTGTCTCTTTAAGAGATCAGCTCTGCAAGCAAGCGTTTACTGTTGAATGAGTGCAGCGTACATTAACGGGTGAGAAGTCGCATGGTTGTTTTCCCTCATCCGTGCAATGTATGATTAGAAACGGGTGGACTGGGAAGACAAATCGGTCGCTGGCCCAAAAGTTGTTGTGGTGGCCCGTTTCATCTTATCTACACCGTTCGACCCCACTTTGCGGCCGGCCAGTTTTCATGCTTCTTGGCATGCTCTCTTCCAGTCTTTCACATTGCTGTAGGGTGAATTTATGCCACTCCTGGTGCAAAAATTCAAGCAGCTCAGCTTTGTTTGACGGCTTGTGGTCTTCCATCTTCCTCTTGATCACATTCCAGAGGTTTTCAATGGGGTTCAGGTCTGGAGATTGGGTTGGCCATGACAGGGTCTTGAGCCGGTGGTCCTTCATCCACACCTTGATTGACCTGGCTGTGTGGGTTGGGGAACATTGTCAGAGCAGAAGAAAGTAAGTTTTCAACCAGGATAATCTTGTAAGTGCCTTGATTCATGTGTTCTTCACAAAGATGAATCTGCCCAATTCCAGCCTTGCTGAAGCACCCCCAGATCATTACGATCCTCCACCAAATTTCACAGTGGTTGCAAGACACTTGAAGGCTTGAAGGCCTCTCCAGGTCTCTGACTAACCATTAGACGACCAGGTGGAGAATTGGTGATGATCTGGAGATGCTTCAGCAAGGCTGGAATCGTGATGATTCGTCTTTGTGAAGGACACATGAATGAACCACCAAGTAATTCATTTAGGTCAAAGGGGTTTGGCTGACAAAAAAGTTTGGGAACCCCTGCTTTAAGGTGACAGCATATTAATCAGCAGGGCTGGGTATTGATACAGATTACCCGATTCGATTCCGATTTCGATTCGTTTCAATATTGATTCATGTTGGGTTTTTTTCAGTTATAATGCCCCTTATATCCCAGCTAATGCTGTTAATTATGTAGGGGACCTTTTAATTAGGTTCATTAGAAAATATAAATTTTACTTATTATATTTGATTACTTTTTATTAATTGTGGTTACACTTTGGCTTTTTGAAAATGAACAAATAAATGTATTCAATCAATAAGTAAGATATTATAATGTATTGGAGGTAACCGAGGCTCTAAAGAGAGACCCCTAGTGTCACTACATCAACACAACGTTGCATGAGTGACAGAAGAGGAACTAGAGGACTTCTCATCATCCACGGCTCCTGTGGTGTTCCCCAAGGCTCAATATTGGGTCCAGTCTTATTTTCTTTATACATGCTTCCTTTGGCCCAAATCTGTCAAAAGCATAATATTTCCTATCACTGTTATGATACCCAGGAACGATACCCAGCTTTATCTTCCTTTAAAGTCTGGAGAAAATTTTGCATTAAATTCCATTATCTGCTGTATAAATACATAAAAAAATTGGATGGCAATTAATTTTCTTCACCTAAATTAATCAAAAACTGAAGTGATGGTGTTTGGTCCACCTGGCTCTACCAAACACATGATTAATGATTTAGGCTCCTTTGCTTTTAAATTTCACGACCAAGTGAAGAATCTTGGAGTAATTTTTTACCCTGATTTAAAGCTTGATAAACACATAAATTCTGTGGTCAGAGGTTGTTTCTTTCAATTAAGGAACATTGCGAAATTGAAACCCTGTTTATCTTTTAAGGACATGGACGTTGTTATAATATAGATATATATTACTGCAATTCATTGCTCTGTGGCATTTCTCATCCTTCACTGTCACGTCTGCAGTTAGTCCAGAATGCTGCTGCCAGATTGCTGACTGGGACAAAAAAACACAACAACATATCTGTGGTGTTAGCATTTCTTCATTGGCTTCCAGTCAAATTGAGGATTCAGATTAAGATTTTATTATTTACTTTTAAGGGATTACATGGCATGGCTCCTCCCTATATTACGGATCTCCTTCAGCATCACACACCTTCTAGACTATTAAGGTCTTTGCAAAATTGACTTTTAATGCTCCCCAAGTCCCATCTTAAGTCAAAGGGAGATCAGGCATTTTCAGTGGCAGCTCCATGGCTTTGGAATAGCCTTCCACTACATATCAGGTCCTGTACATCAGTCGATGTTTTTAAATCTTATTTGAAGTCTCACATTTTCATCACATGTTATTTTATTTTCTACATTCTGTATGTATATGATCCATTTATGCTATAATGTGAAGCACTTTGGTCAACATGTGTTGTTTTTAAATGTGCTATAGAATAAAATGGCTTTTTTGATTGATTATCCAATATCTGTGCCAGCGCAAAGTGCAATTAGGCATGGGTGGGAGTGTTTGCACTATTGTGGGCGTATGCATGCAGACAGTGAGTGTATTGAATGTCAGCGAAGTGGCACAAAGTGCAATTTGCTATTTTCCTGAGAATTTGAAAACCACGTCTTCAGAGCAAAGTTTACACTAAAATTCATGCATTTGCAGTTAGGAGATTCCACCAGCTTGTGGTAATAAAGTTAATGTCCAAACTATGAAAATGTAGTGGAACATCAAAATTCGTCCCTGATCATTAGAGTTGTAGCTGCTTTATATGAAACAAAAGTTTATGAGATTTTTGTTAAACTATCTATAGGTCATGGTTTATTTTTTAAATGTTATTATTATGTTGAAATTTATGATTATGTTTATGATCAAATTTGTATTGGTATTTTTCCACCTGTTGTCGTAAAGTTATTTTTAAGTCACTCCGGTGGAAGAAGTTTAAGAGATTAAATTGTTATTGAATTGATATGATTTTTGACGACTTCATTATTTTGATTATATTTTTGTCTCTTTTGAAGTGTAATTTCACTTTAGAAATATATTTGGTTTAATTTTTTGGTGTTTCAATAAATAAATAAACCGACCGGTAGTGGTGAAGTGAATTGCTGGTTTATCACTGTTAATTCTAGCCATTATTTGTGTATCAGTAGATGATAACAGTTCATAATATATACGTTCTCTCTAATTTAACCGTCTACATCAAAATTCTGAGAAGAACCACAATTTCCATGCATACAAAAGAAGCATGCCACTGTCATAGAAATATGCCTGACGATCATCAAGGATGCAATTAATGCACAAAAGAATTTCATTGCCAATTGTCATTGCATTCAGTCCATTTACCAACTTTTTATAAATGTGCTGTCTGTGTTTATAAGGCTGATGCTTGAGGGAATGGACTATATAAGGACGCAGGCACTGGAATAACCAGAGCATTAATGATTAAGTGTCTAGAAAGTCCATCCTGGATTGTTTGCAGAAGTCCACGAAGATGCAGAGTCCTTTTTATTTGGATGATGAAGGCTTTAGTCTGCATTAATATATCATCTACAGTATGTATTCCATTTTAATAGAGTGTAGTCAATCATATGATCAAGATGATGCTGGTGAAGGTCAGGGAGGTGTGCCTTGCAGTCCGGCTGGAACCCCATCTGTAAAGAGTTACAGAGACGTGGGTTCTGATAATTCCTTCCTTTAATGGCCACAGTCTCATACAGCACTTCTCAAAATAATCACTTTTATGACACACACAATTCTAACTAAACATGAACATAAACAACAACGCTGGGCTGCCGTGTACGTGTAGAACTCTCTCTCTCTCTCCTCTGTAGGTTCTGTGGCCGCTCTTATGCCGCTCTCCCCATGCTTACTGGAATTAGAGACAGGTGTTAGACATAATTTGGCTCAGGTGCACGCGCCCTTACCGCTTTCTCTCCCCGGACGGACGCTTGACCACACCCCCGCTGCCACACCATCCTAAGCCTGGTTTCCCAGGTCTTATGGTTGGTGTTGGCAGCAGTTCATCCTCTGTGATGTCCATCATAGAAGACTGAAGTTATGCAGTCAGTGATCATCAAAGTGCCCCTATGTAGATTGAGACTCGGAAACAGAGAGAGTAATATTAGCTTAGATGCTGATCACTTTACAAGCAGAGTATTAGAATATAATTTTTTCTGGTTCCGGCCGACCTGACTAATGTAGCTTAACTATGAGTTTAGGGAAAAATTTGGTGTATGCCTTCCTGAAAAGATGAGCCTTTATTCTCGGACATTGTTCGGAATGCTATTTACAGTTTAGGAGACAAATAGGAAAAGAATCTTCCTCCTTTTGAGGATTTAGATATTCTAGGTGCTATTAACAGGCCAGAATTTTGCGATTGTAGTGAGCGTGATGGATTATACTTAATGCGTGATGGAGGTCACTTAAATACAGAGAAGCTAGACCATTCAAAGCTTTAAAAGTAATAAACACATTTTTTATAAATGTATTAACAGGTAGCCAGTGAAGCAATGATAAAATGGGTCTGATATGATCATAATGTTTTTGTTTTAGGAAGCACTCTAGCTGCAGTATTTTTAACCCATTTAAGTTTATTTATTGAACCTGCATGCATCCTCCCAGTAATGCAATACAATAATCTAGTCTTGATGTCATGAATGTATGAATTAGCTTTTCGGCATCAGAAATAGAGAGCATGTGTTGTTACTTTGATAGGCTGATTTTCAAAGGATAGATTGCTATCAAATATTAAACCCAATTTCTTAACTGTAGAAGATGATGTAACTACATCCATTGAGAGTCATTATATTCTAGTATCTTATTTTAGAGGTTTTTGTTTCAATAATTAGTACCTCTGTTTGCCAGAATTGAGGAGAAGAGAATTTCTAGCCACTCAGTCTTTGATATTATTGATACACTCCTCTAACTTGGAAAATTGTGAAATTTCATTGGGTCTTGATGAAATATAAATTTTAGTATTGTCAGAATAACATTATTATTATTATTATTATAATATAATATATAATATTATTATTATTATATTATTATTATTATTATTATACAAAACGTATTCCATGGTTCCTGATAATGTCTGTCAAGTCAAGTCAAGTGGTTTTTATTGTGGTTTCAACCATATACAGTTAGTACAGTACACAGTGAAACGAGACCCTACAGTGAAACGTTCCTCCAGGACCATGGTGCTACATAAAACAACATAGGACAAACCCAGAACCACATGAGACTACACAGACTAAATACCATACCTATATAAAATACCTACATAAAATACCTATATAAAGTGCACGTGCAAACGTGTGCAAAAAGTATGGGACATTACAATAAATTACTAACAATGAACAGGACAGTAGGCACAGTGAGAGACAGTGCAGTGCCGACCAGTACACAGTAGTGCAAAAAGATGACAGTTACTAAATGCCAAATGTAAACAACATACTATGAGATAGTGTTCTATGCACATAGCAGTTATTGAGGTAGCAGACAGTTATAAAGTGACAGTAATTAAAGTGCAACTCAGGACACGTGTGTGTGTGTGTGTGTGTCAGTCCATTCTCTGAGTATTGAGGAATCTGATGGCTTGGGGGAAGAATGCTTCGGTATCTCTTGCCAGACGGAAGGAGGGTGAAGAGTTTGTGTGAGGGGTGTGTGGGGTCGTCCACAATGCTGGTGGCTTTGCGGATGCAGTGTTTTTCATAAATGTCTTTGATGAAGGGAAGAGATACCCCGATGATCTTCTCTGCTGTTCTCACTATCCTCTGCAGGGCTTTGCGATCTGAAACGGTGAATGTCTCAAACCATGCAGTGATGCAGCTGCTCAGGATGCTCTCAATAGTCCCTCTATAGAATGTAGTGAGGATGGGGGGTGGGAGATGTGTTTTCCTCAGTCTTCGAAGAAAGTAGAGACACTTCAAGGGAAGCATATAAGGAGAAAACCAGGGACCTAAGACTGAGCCCTGTGGCACTCTGTACTTTACTTCTACTTAATCTGAAAATTCATAGTTTACTCAAACAATGTGGTAGAAGTCAGAAAATTAGGACCTGAACCATGCTAACGCCTATCCACAAATGCCTAAATACTTCTAAGTATGTCTAAGACTGTCTAAGAGAATGTCGTGATCTATGGGGTCGAAGGCATCACTAATATCTAATAGCACTATAAGAGAAATGCAGCCGCGCAAGTCAAGTCAAATGTATTTGTATAGCTTTTCACATCACGCATTGTTTCAAAGCAGCTGTAAATGAAATTATGGTATAACAGAAAATTAATGAATATAATGCTAATATTAGTTATTTACATTTAGATCTATTAGTGGATAAAATTAGTAAACTAAGTAAGTGTTGTGGGTCAACGATTAAGCATAATGATTTTGTATGAACTATAAACTTTAGTGTTAAAGTCCTTGAAGTCATCCCGAATTGACTGAGGAAATACTCATTGATCAACCCGGTATCACGCCGAGGCGTGAAATAGACACGCCGGTCCACTCGCGGATGCGTGTCTATTTCACGCTTTGCCTCCTCCAGGCGTGTACATGACACGCGCGCGTCTACGTAGAATACCGGCAGGGGGCGATCGTTTCCTCGACGCCAACAACTGTCCGCGCACCAAAGAGGAAGCGATATATCGCGTTCTCCAGTTCCGGTTAGCAGGATATATATTTTTGTACATAAATACACTTTTTAAATAAATATATATATATATATATATATTTATTTATTTATTTACATCAGCACAAGATACTCGACAGCCCACACACACACACACACACACACACACACATATAACAACGTTAGGCTACAGCAACGTTAGGATTTCTTCATGAAAGCAGCACTATAATGAACCTTTATTTGTCACATATGGTCACAAGTGAAAGTAACCGGCGAAATTGGCCGGCATCCCGCCCGCACGAACGTGCAACGCGACGACAACGGTATCGCTTCCTCTTTGGTGCGCGGAGAGTTGTTGGCGTTGAGGAAACGATCGCCCCCTGCCGGTATTCTACGTAGACGCGCGCGTGTCATGTACACGCCTGGAGGAGGCAAAGCGTGACACCGACACGCATCCGCGAGTGGACCGGCGTGTCTATTTCACGCCTCGGCGTGATATCGGGTTGCATTGATGCATTGTCCTTTGATTTTGGCTGATGAAGGCTTTTTTTAGAGGTTGATTCCTTTTCTAAGTAGTTTAAGAGAGTGTTGTCCCTCCTATGACAAGATGATACAGGTATCATTCAGTGAAAAGCATCGCAGTCTGGCTGGAAGCATATGGGAGGTAATTTTGGTGAACTCCATCCTGAGCCCATGCCTCAGATATTGTCTCATGAAAATCCCATCTCTTTGAGTTTGCATCAATTCATCCTCTGTGAAGTCTGTCTTAGTAGAGTGAAGTGAAGCCTGGCAGGTACATGCTGCAATTGGTCATTGTCACTCAGCAAAACAGTGGTTTTCGGACATCAGGCAGGATCAGAGGTGGATCTGGCAGGCTCTGGTAACCTTGAGATATATATCCCGAGGTTTAGACAGGGAAAGAAACAGAATCAAATTAGCGTAAATGTCATTCACTTTAAAGCAGGATTAAAGAATAAGAGTTTTTCCAGTTCCGGCAGACTTAACTAATGCAGCATAAGTATGAATTGAGGGATAAATAGGCCTGGCTGAATAGATGAGTCTTTTGTCTAGACTTAAACTGAGGGTGTGTCTAAGTTCTGAGCCCTGAAGACTATTCCATAGTTTAGTATATAAGTGTATTGTTAACAGGTTGGAGTTTTGTGATCGTAGTGAGTGTAATGGTTTATAGCATGATAGAAGGTCAATTAATAATGTGGAGCTAAACCATTTAAAGCTTTGTATGTTTTTGTATGTAAAATTAATACGAAACTTAACATGTAGCCAGTGTAACACTGATATGATAATTTCTTGGTTTTAGTCAGCACTCTCGCTGCTGCGTTTTGAACCAACTGAAGATTATTTATGAAACCTGCTGGACAGCCTTCCAGAAATGCATAACAATAATCTAGTCTTGTGGTAATGAACTCATGAATTAGTTTTTCGGCATCAGATACAGATAGTATGTGTTGTAACAGCAATATTTCTGAGGTGGAAGAATGCAGTTCTGCAAATATTGGAAATTTGTTTGCAAAGGTTAGATTATTATCAAATATAACACTTAAATGTTTTGCTGTAGAAGTAAACATTACAGTAAAAAAGTAATTTGTAACTCTGATAAGTGTAGCCTCTGTACAATGATGGTGCCTAAATGCTGATTGAAATTCTTCATATATACCATTTCTCTGTAAAAAAAAACAAACAAACAAACATAAAAAAGAAGATAAGTAGGAGGAAATTACCTTTTCAAGTGTTTAAGCGGTTAACCTTAACATTTCAAGAATTAGAAAAAGTATATGTTGTTGTATCTTAGTTAATGTTGAGATCGCGGCCATCCATTCACACTGTGTGCATTTTCAATCATAAGGTTTACATTTTAGTAATATTAGGCTTTACAGACTCATTAATTTTTTGTAATTTTAGATATTTTTTGTAAACATAATATGGACATACTGAGAGAATCAATTTACATTCCACTCGGTGGATTGTTTCATTTCACATTTGAACAATAGCTCTTGTTGTGGAGCAATGGCTCCACATGATCCAGTACAAGATATCTAAATCTGTTTTTGCTCATCTTTTTCTCACTGCAGAGAACTTGAAATATTTGCTCTGGGAACATGATGTTCCAGGAGCTCAGGCCTCAGTGGAGCAGAGGCAATGGCAGCAGGCACTCATGTACATCTGCATTTTCACCATGCTGCACTAATGAGCATGCTGTTAGTCACTGCAATCCATTTTGATTTAGGGGTGTTTGTATCTTTAAGTATATTCTTTCTTTCTTGCTACCACCACCAAAAACCTGGCAGCTAGACATGACTTGCACGATTTCCAAATACTGCAAATCTAAAGTACTACATAGCATGACAAACCTCCATCTACCAGTATATACTGTATGTCAAGATAAAGCTAGCTATATGCACTTCTTTTACTATTAACCAGAGTATGAATTTAACCAAAAGACGGGTACTTTTTGAACAGTGGCATGTCATTTAGCTCATCTTCCCTCTAATCTGTAAGTTTGGGACCCCGTTCACACCTTTATTTAGTGCTGTCCACTAGGGATGTGTGAGACTAGCCAACTAGTTGACTAAACGGTTCTGTTGCTGCTAGTCGACACTGGAATTACTAGTCAGATAATATTTTTCCCCATTAAATTGTTCAACATTTTACACATTTTCATTTGGCTTTATACTATTAAAAAGACTGCATTTAAATGACTGTCAGGTTAATGTTACACATTTGAAATATAATAAATAATACAAATATTATTTTAAAAAAGAGGATATCCGTAGCAGATGGATAAAAAGTTACATTTTACCTTAGTGTTGCATGTTTCTCTCACTCGCGGAGCGGGCAGGAAAATGTCCATTTGCAAGATGAGCAAAGTAGCTATTGAAATCACTTTGGTGGTATTGTGGGAAGCAAATTCCCGAAATGTTGGCTTCAAGTCACTTTGGATGTTTTCACATTTGTTTCTTCTCTAAATCTGTGCATTTCTTGCAAGTTATTTTCCCGTCGAGCAGGCTTTATCAAGTGGGGATCAATATTTAAGTCCTTTTTTACTCTAAATCTCCACTTTAACTTTCAATTGAAACTAAACAGGCTTCATGTGACTTTCAGATGTTAAAGTGAAAGTTAAAGTGTAGATTTATACTGTTGTAAAAAAGGACTTAAATATTGATCTGTTTCTCACACACATCTATTATATCGCTTCTGAAGATATTGATTTAAGCTCTGGAGTCACATGGATTACTTCTTTGTTTCCTTCATGTAATTTCTGAACCTTTTGAGTTCTGACCACCATTCACTTGCATTGGATGGACCTACAGAGCTAAAATATTCTTGTAAAAATCTTTTGTATTCAGCAGAAGAAAGAAAGTCATGGCAACAAAGGATGGTATGAGGTGAGTAAATGATTGAATTAATTAATTTGCATTTTTGAACTATCCCTTTAAATTAATGATTCATCAGCTGTCAGTTCAGTGAAGAGTAAAATGCAACAAAATTATGATGCAACCCATGCTCTTAATGGAATTTTTTTTTTTTTACATTTAGTCACCAAAGTGGCATTCAACTGATCACAGTGTATAATCAGGGCATTAATAACATGAAAAATGACTATTACAATTTGAAAAATTAAAAATTTCTTAAACTACTTCAAAGAGTTCTCATCAAAAAATCCTCCATGTGCAGCAATGACAGCTTTGCAGATCCTTGACATTCTAGCTGTCAGTTTGTCCAGATACTCGGGTGACATTTTACCCCACACTTCCTGTAGCACTTGCCATAGATGTGGCCGTCTTGTCGGGCACTTCTCACGCACCTTACAGTCTAACTGATCCCACAAAAGCTCAATGGGGTTAAGATCCATAACACTCTTTTCCAATTATCTGTTGTCCAATGTCTGTGTTTCTTTGCCCACTCCAACCTTTTCTTTTTGTTTTTCTGTTTCAAAAGTGTCTTTTTCTTTGCAATTCTTCCCATAAGGCCTGCACCCGAGTCTTCTCTTTACTGTTGTACATGAAACTGGTGTTGAGTGGGTAGAATTCAATGAAGCTGTCAGCGGAGGACATGTGAGACTCTGATGTACTTATCCTCTTGTTTAGTTGTACATCTGGTCTTCCACATCTCTTTCTGTCCTTGTTAGAGTCAGTTGTCCTTTGTCTTTGAAGACTGTTGTGTATACATTTGAATGAAATCTTCATTTTTTTTGGCATTTTCAAGCATTGTATAGCCTTCAATCCTCAAAACAATGATTGACTGATGAGTTTCTAGAGAAAGCTGTTTCTTTTTTTTTCTTTACAATTTTTGACCTAATATTGACCTTAAGACATGCCAGTCTATTGCATACTGTGGCAAACAAACACAAAGACAATGTTAAGCTTAATTTAATGAAACAAATATCTTTCAGCTGTGTTTGATATAATGGCAAGTGGTTTTCTAGACCCAAATGATCAATTTAGCATGATTACTCAAGGATAAGGTGTTGGAGTGATGGCTGCTGGGAATGGGGCCTGTCTTGATTTGATCAAATGACTTTTTTCAAATAGTGATGGTGCTGTTTTTCACATTATTAATGTCCTGACTATACTTTGTGATCAGTTGAATGCCACTTTGGTGAATTAAACTACCAATTTACTTCTGAAACAGCAAAATCTGTACATTATTCAAAAATTTTGGCCACCAGTGTGGCCAAAACCAGTTTTGGCCACCACTTTTTTCAAATAGTGATGGTGCTGTTTTTCACATTATTAATGTCCTGACTATACTTTGTGATCAGTTGAATGCCACTTTGGTGAATTAAACTACCAATTTACTTCTGAAACAGCAAAATCTGTACATTATTCAAAAATTTTGGCCACCAGTGTAAAAGAAACACAATCATTTATTTTTAGCAAGGCATAAATTTACCTATGTCTAAATTTAATTTGAAAAAACAGTTCTTTTAACATGTGAAACAGAAGACTGGGGTGGATATATTGTCCTCTTGTACAATCAAAACAGGGATGTTTACTAGTAAACTGCACTGACTGATTTTATCAATTACAATTAATTGTATCAATTTACTGATGTTATTATTGTGAGTGTGTGAGTGCATGGGAAGGGCAGGTTATTACTCCTTGTTGCTTCTCTTCCTTTCTCCTTCGTGGTCTGAAGCCAGCTGCAGCCACCATTACATTACTGACTCTATTTCTGTATTTGTTTCCCTATATGTCAAGGGATTCTTTCGGACAGCAAATTAATATAAGTAGAAAAATCTAACACATTAACTTCTGGCAGCAATATGATACACTTGTCTTGTCTGCTTCTAAATCGAACATCATTGTAGCCTACACAAAATAATCCACACAAGATTCGACTTTGCCATGAAGTGATATAATATATCACTTATATCACAATAGTGATTAATGTAATTAATGAATTTATTAATTACAGAATGACAGAATTCAAGATCATTTCAGCTAACGTTAGCAAACAAGACCGCAACAAATGATCTAGATTACCCTGTTCGTGGAAAGTCAATTAGTTAGCTATACAGTTCAGTAGTCATTGCACAAAATTAGATAGCTAACTAAAATAAATGCATTGTAAATTAAGGAATGTTTTTCTAAAGATACACAACAACAGTCGGAGTAACTAACTTTAGACTATATAGAAATAGAAAATTATTGTCCACTTAACAGTTAAAACAAGACTGGGAAATTAACATTAAGTACCATGACTTCCCTTTTTGCAACTGATTTTGATCCTCTCGAAAAAGAAGTTATACCTAAATTCACACCAAGCAGGATCCAAGTGTCAAAGATAGCTGGGCACTGCGAGTATTCCCCACCAAAACCGCCAGTTGGCTGTGTTCCATAATTTTAGCAGTGGGCCACTTGTGGCATATCGGACTCGGCCCACAAGTAGATATACACAACTACACAGAGTAGGGATCTGCATCGTAAATCTGCTTTCAGCTGAGATTGGCCCACATGGGAAAAACCATCTGTTAGCCAGAGGTGGTGTGTAGTCGGCACGGCTCTGACCAGTGATCTTTTCGCTGATGTCGGTATTGAGCCGACAGTGCCTCACTTCAGCCGGAATCATCGCGAATGTGTTTTCTATCTGGGTTTCAACTTCATTGTTTAAGTAGTGTGTTTGATAGCAGAATTCCTCAGAAACAACTACATGACCCATGGTACAGCAGAGAACGAAGACCGTGAAATTTGCCTCGGAGTGACTGCCCACCCCATGACGCACTCGGAATGACGTAATTGAGTCTCCATACACCCTTTACCCTTTACACCCTTTAGAACTACTTTTTTATATTTGTACATATAACAATATTTTGCATTAAGCGTAACATATATTGTTTTTGTACTTGTAAAACCGTATAAAGTTTTTCTATTCAATTACATAATTTGCAATGCTTCATTGGTTTGCAGTTTGTACCCTCAAGAAAGACTGTAAATACACAGCCTTGTACCTTTGTCTTTTCTGATTTTGAAATACTTTTTTTTGCCTTAAAACAAAGTTTATAATGTTGTGATTCACCACGGAGCTGGTTGGTTTGGTTCAAGGCATACAAAACGTTTATGAAAGATTTTATAAAAAGCCTATGGAAGAAATTAAGGGGGAAAATACTTCCGGAACCCAGATGCTGATTAAGTGGGCAGGGCACTGTTTGGGTCTATTACAGTTTCATGTTATGATTATTATAAAACTCTACACTTGAATACAAGAACATTGTGTATAGAAGTCACTTTGTTAAGACTCAAGTACCTGCTCTGATATTGTCCCGCTCTATCCATTGAGCCGGTCCAGATAGTGCTGTTTCATTCCATTTTTGGATAACAGGGGAAGGCTCATCCATATTCACGAGGAAAGTGCTAACAGATTGGTCAGTGAGACATTCTGATCATATGCCATCCTGAAATATGCTTGCGGGCCACATGAAATGAGGAATCCAGTCTGGGGGCATTGACATTGACACCTTTGCTATAAAGGAGACTAGATCGTAGTTGTCTGCTGCATCAAACACAAACAAGCACTCAGAACTGACTGGCGAGATAGAGAATAGTGCAATGCAAATTACATTCAGCCCAGAATTGTTGGGCTGTTTGTGGTACTACCTGTTTTTGCATATTACCTTTAGTGATTTTAGTGCTAAAACAATGCAGATAGTGTGTGCAAAAAAACAGTGAGACCTCCATGAGACACCCCCACCCCATGTCATATCATGGCTAAATCAAGCTCCATAACGTTGTGTGGGTAGGAAGCTGTTTTCTGAAATGTATTTTAATTTAAACATCAGGAACAATAACAAGGGGGGTTATTGGGTTGGCAAACCGGGCTGGTTGTGACATCATCACAACAACATTCCGCAGTCAATATGATCGGTTTTTGCTCAAGCTGCTAAATTAAATTGGATTATGTAGATATATCTTAAAACCAGAGGTTAGGTTCCTCTCTATTTGATTTTTTTTTTTTTTTTTTTCAATACTAAATAACATTAAAATAATTTTTTTCCTTGTTACAGTCACTGTAGCTCGCTCTCTGGGGGCTTTAAGACATTAAGGCATGATTTTCTGTAAAGCTGCTTTGAAACAATGAGTATTTTTCAAATCAAATCAAATCACTTTATTGTCACACTACTGTGTACACGAGTGCAACAGCAGGTGAAATTCTTGTGTGCAGTTCCGAGCAACATTGCAGTAATGACAGTGACGAGACATAAACCACTTTACAATAACAACATATTTACACAACACAATTTACATAACAAATGTACACATACATACACAACAATTTACATATCAAATGTACACAATACACACAATGTAGAATACACATACACTAGATAAGGGTATAAATATATATATACACTAACTGAATTGGGAGCGAGAATATATTGACAGAATGAAGATTAATAAAGTGCAGTGCTGATTGTTGATCGTGAGAGATCATGTGTTCAGAAGTCTTATTTCTTGTGGGAAGAAGCTGTCATGTAGTCGGGTGGTGCGGGTCCTGATGCTGCGATACCGCCTGCCTGATGGAAGCAGTGAGAGCAGCCCATGACTCGGGTGGCTGGAGTCTTTGATAATCCTCCGAGCTTTATTCACACACCGTCTGTTATATATATCCTGGAGGGAGGGAAGCTCACCTCCGATGATGTTTCTGGCCGTTCGCACCACCCTTTGCAGGTCTTTGCGGTTGTGGGCGGTGCTATTGCCGTACCAGGCGGTGATGCAGCCAGTCAGGAAGCTCTCTACAGTGCTGGTGTAGAACCGTGTGAGGATGTGTTGGTTCATTCCAAACTTCCTCAGCCGTCTCAGGAAGAAGAGGCGCTGGTGAGCCTTCTTCAGAACGGCCTCAGTGTGGACAGACCATGTGAGTTCCTCAGTAATGTGGACACCGAGGAACTTGAAGCTGCTGACTCTCTCCACCGGTGCTCCATTAATGATGATGGGGCTGTGTTCTCTGTCTTTCTTCCTGAAGTCCACCACAAGCTCCTTGGTTTTACTGACGTTGAGGGAGAGGTTGTGTTCCTGACACCAGCGTGTCAGAGTGTGCACCTCCTCTCTGTAGGCTGTTTCATCATTGTCAGTGAACAGACCTACAACCGTCGTATCGTCAGCAAACTTAATGATGGCATTGGAGCTATGTGTCGCCACACAGTCATGTGTGTAATGGGAATACAGGAGTGGGCTGAGAACACAGCCCTGCGGGGCTCCAGTGTTGAGGGTCAGTGATGAGGAGATGTTGCTGCCCATTCTAACCACCTGACGTCTGCCTGACAGGAAATCCAGGATCCAGCTGCACAGCGAGCTGTTTAAGCCCAGAGCCCGGAGTTTCACATCAAGCTTGGAGGGCATTATGGTGTTAAATGCTGAGCTGTAGTCTACAAACAGCATTCTCACATACGTGTTCCTTTTTTCCAGGTGGGATAGAGCAGTGTGTATTGTAGATGCAATAGCATCATCAGTGGAGCGGTTGTTACGGTAGGCAAACTGCAATGGGTCCAAAGAGGTGGGGAGAACAGAGCAGATGTGATCTCTGATCAACCTCTCAAAGAATTTGCTGATGATGGGGGTGAGGGCAACAGGACGCCAGTCATTTAAGCAAGTGATTTTGGCTTGCTTCGGTACAGGCACAATGGTTGATGTTTTGAAGCATGTGGGGACTACAGACAGGGAGAGGGACAGGTTGAAAATGTCCGTAAAAACACCAGCCAGTTGGTTCGCGCATGCTCTGATGACGCGGCCCGGAATACCGTCTGGCCCCGCGACTTTGCGAATGTTCACCCGTCGAAAGGATCGGGTTACATCCGCAACAGAGACGGAGAGTGAACCATCATCTGTAGTATCGGCCGCGAGTGCTCTCTCCGCGAGGGCGGTGCTGTTGTTATCCTCGAAACGAGCATAAAAAGTATTAAGCTCGTCCGGGAGAGAGGCAGCAGTGTTCATGGCGGAGTTTTTATTCTGTTTATAGTCTGTGATTGTGTTAATTCCCTGCCACATACTTCTGGAGTCAGTGGTGTTGAACTGTCCTTCAATTTTGTGCCTGTACTGGCGTTTGGCTGTACTGATGGAGTTACGGAGGGCATAACTGGCTTGTTTACGCTCCTCCGCGTTCCCGGAATTAAAAGCGGTGGTCCGCGCAGTAAGTGCCGCGTGAACGTCGCCGTTAACCCAGGGTTTCTGGTTGGGGTAGATCCGTATAGTTTTCGTCGGAACAACGTCCTCTACGCACTTCCTGATGAAACACGTTACGCTATCAGCGTAAACCTCGATGTCGTCATCGGAGGCAGACCGGAACATCTCCCAGTCCGCGTGATCAAAACAGTCCTGTAGCGCAGAGTCTGATTGGTCCGACCAGCACTGGATCATTCTGAGGGCGGGTGCTTCCCGTTTCAGTTTCTGCCTGTAAGCGGGCAGAAGCAGAACGGAAGAGTGGTCGGATTTGCCAAATGGTGGGCGGGGGAGGGATTTGTAGCCATCCCGGAAAGGAGAATAGCAATGATCCAAAACCCGGTCCCCTCGTGTGTTGAAGCTGATATGTTGGTGGTATTTTGGTGCTATTGTTTTAAAGTTGGCTTTGTTGAAGTCCCCGGCAACAATGAACGCAGCCTCAGGGTGCGCGGTTTCCTGCTCACTTATACTGCCATACAGTTCCCTAAGTGCCCGGTCTGTGTCGGCTTGTGGGGGGATGTACACAGCAGTGATAATGACCGCTGTGAATTCCCTCGGTAGCCAGAATGGTCGACACAGAAGCATGAGATATTCCAAATCAGGAGAGCAGAAAGACCTGATAAAATGTACATTCCTCTGATCACACCATGATTTGTTGATCATAAAACATACACCTCCACCTCTGCTTTTACCTGAGAGGTCTTTCGCTCTGTCCGCTCGGTGCACGGAGAAACCCGTGGGTTCGATGGCCGAGTCTGGAATCTCCGCGGACATCCAGGTTTCCGTAAGACAGATAACACAGCATTCTCTCGTCTCTCGTTGGAAGGAGATCCGCGCTCTCAGCTCGCAGAGCTTGTTGTCCAGAGACTGAACATTTGCCAGTAGTATACTGGGTAGCGGGGGGCGATTTGCGCGACGTCTTAATCTGATGAGAACGCCGGCTCTTTTTCCTCTTTTCCTTCTGCGTTTCCGCGGCCGGGCAGCCCAAACAAAGGGCTCCGCTGGCGTGTTTGTAAACCGCGGGTCGGCATTGAGGAATGTGAAGTCCGGTTTTCGGTGTGTGATTGCCGAACCAATGTCCAAAAGCGTTTGTCTGTCGTACACAATAAGGCAGACAACATCCAAGACAAAAAACACAGAACTGTAAACAAAACAAACAATAAACTGCAGTGTTTTGACGGAGCTCGCGACGCAGCAGCCATACTCGGCGCCATCTAGAGCCATAAGACTAGAGCCATTTTCTTAGTTCATTTGAGGTTTTCCTCATTACAATCAAACTAAATAAATGCAGTGTTGTTTAAGTTACATTTTTATAGAGCTCTGCTTTTTGTTGCCAATGTCAGACACTGTTGTCATTTATGATTTAAAAGACATTTATGCTGTATCCTTGAATAAGTTTGAATGAAACATTTGTGGGTGCTATATATATTGGTTTATATGGTGTATTTAATAGTTTAAATTATTTAATAGATTGCAATTTTCTTTATTAACAAACACAAAATACATTATGCAATGTATGTAATAGTTTGTCCTGATAGACCATCCAGCAGAAGTTTCAGTAATTCTCATAGCAATTTTTTTATTTAAAGCATTCAGCAGATTGTCATTGTAGTGGCAACAGCAGAAAAGCTGTATTAATGCTGTGCAGTAAATGAAAAGGGTTCTTAAAGCTCCATGTAATAAAATTTGGATTTCCCTATCTGTCACTCACTTGATGTTGTGTCGATGTAGTGACACTAGGGGTCGCCCTTGGGAGCCCCAAACACCCCTGATCTTTGAGAAAAGGCCAATGGGAATTGGCGAATGGAATTTGCATGCCACTCACCCAGACATACGAGTATAAAAGGAGCTGGCTTGCAACCACTCATTCAGATTTTTCTTCAGAGCAGGGCGGTTGTGTTTCAGCAAGCTTAATTTCCGTTTGTGTATATTTCCTGTTTGTGATCATTACCTCTCCGATTCCCACAGGCACGAGCGCTGCCTCACGTGCTGGGCGCTGCCCACGCAGGGACAGCGTTCGTGGATGGGTCATGTTCTCACTGCGAGAGCATGATTATGGAAATTCAGCTCCCCACCAAGGTCCTTCTACCTACAGGTTTGAGGTAGCGTCAGTTAGCACTAGGAGCGATTTGGGGGTTTCAATCGGAGCCGCTCCCCACAGACCTCCCATTCCCCAACACGCTCGTTTGCCCCAGTGAGTTCTGCGATGGGACCGCTGGCTCGTCTCGGGGCAGATTACAGCATTGGAGAGCGGGCTGGTTCAATCTGACACCATGCGCATCTGACGGCCATGCTTGCCCGGGCGGCTGCGAGTGTCAGGCTAGAGTGGAACCCTCTGCCACGCCCTGAACCCTCGCGGCTTGATGATTGGTTCCTGGGCCCGGAGCGCCACTCACAGCCGCACCCCACCCTGTTCCCTTTATTCCTGAAGGGGCATGAGGAGCTCACAAAGTCACAGCAGGCACCTTTAACTGCCCGGTCTCTGAGCTTTTCCGCTCTCACTACCCTGGATAAGGCAGTTGCGGTGCACCTGTGCCTGCAGAGCTACACCACCTGGCGGAACCGTCGGAGACTCCCGTCCAAGGCCTGTAGTTTTACGTTGTCACTGGCGACCAAGGCTTACAATGCCAAGAAATGCACATGGGTAGTTCTGACCCAAGATCGATATAGGAGCTGAGCTCAGTGACCGATCTAGCCCTCCAGGTGATGAAGGTCACCTCCCAGGTTGGCCTATTCGACGACACCATAGAGGATTTCGCCCAGCAATTCTCATCTCTCAATTCTCAAATGCTTAGAAAGCAGATGGAGACCATACAACACATCCTGCCCCGGCGCGACTCAAGGCCCTATCTGCTCTTCGCCAAAGGCGTCCCCCTGAGGCAAAAACACAGGCTCCATAACAGCCCGCCCCAGTAGGTTGGCCCCTGCATGAGCCACCCACACAAAGCAGACACCACTGGTCTCACGGCCGGCCAACAAGAACCCAAGAAAGGCTTCAAAGCACCCCTGAGACTGGCGACCCAGGGAGCCAGGACCCCGCTGCACAGGAGCTGGTAAGCAGACCCCTCCATCCCCTGGTGGAGGGCCGTATGAAAAATCCTTATTTACCTTTTCTGTTGATTTCGCCACACCCCCAAGGGGCTGTGGTACATACATTTTCAACAAGAGAGCGGTTTCCTCACTTTCTGTGTCATGCATTTGGTGTCCACGCCTGTCGTTTTCATTGCTGCCGGGCATCATTCTTTTATGGCAGGTACTGCACTGCGGAGGTGGTCCCCCTGCCCCCACAATCACGGCCACGACAGGACAGTCGCGACAGGCCGCAAGGTCAATTTCCCTCTTCTCCGGTCCCTGATCGCTCCTACAGTGGGTATATGGAGGGAGGTAAGTGCTTTGATTGGTTCGCGCTGGTAGGCCTGAAGGACGTGTACTTCCACGTCTTGGCTTCACCTCGACACAGGCCCTTCCTACGGTTTGCTTTCGAGGGCCGGGCATACCATATTAAAGTCCTCCCCTTCGGTCTGTCCTGTCACCTTGCGTCTTCACGAAAGTCGCAGAGGCAGCCCTGGCCCGTTATAGGAAGTGGTCATTTGCATCCTCAACTATCTCGACGACTGGCTGATTGTAGCTCACTCGTGGGACTTGTTGTGTGTGCACAGGGACCTGGTGCTCGGGCACCTCAACCGGTTGGGGCTTCGGGTCAACTGGGAAAAGAGCAAGCTCTCCCCAGTTCAGAGTCACTTACAGTCGTTGCTAAACTGTCTGAATCAGAAAAACGGCGGTCCCACTGGAACTATTTCAGAGGCTCCTGGGGAATATGGCATCCTCAGTGCCGGTCACGCTGCTCGGGTTGATGCATATGATACTGCTTCAGCACTGGCTTGAGACTCGAGTCCGGAGATAAGCATGGCGCCACAGGGCACACTGTGTGCTCATCACACTGGTCTGCTGCCGTCTGTTCAGCCATTGGACTGATAATTTCTACAGGCAGTGTTTCCATAGAACAGGTCTTCTGGCGTGTCGTCAGCACCCCGCCTCCAAACGTGGCTTGGGTACCGAGTGCAATAGGCGTGCAGTTCCCGGTCCTTGGACTGGCCCGCGACTACATTGGCACATCAACTGCCTTGAGTTGATGGCAGTGTTGCTCGCCCTGCAGAGGCTTCGGCCGTTGATCCAGAGCATGCATGGTCTGGATGGACAACACCACGACAGTAGCGTACATCAACCGCCAAGGCATCCTGCACTCTCGTCACATGTCACAACTCACCTGCTGTCTCCTCCTCTGGAGTCAGCAATGGCTCAAGTCGTTGCGAGCCGCTGACATCCCAGGCAACCTCAACAGTGCAGCAGACAGGCTATCGCGGCAGGTCACACTCAAGGTACAGTGGAGACTCAACCCCAGGTTGTCCAGCTGATTGAAGTCGATTCGGTCAAGCGCAGGTAGACCTGTTCGCTTCCCGGGAATCCTCCCACTGCCCACTCTGGTATTCTCTGACCGAGGCTCCCCTCGGCACAGATACACTTGCACACAGTTGGCCCCTGTGCCTGCACAAGTATGCGTTTCCCCCAGTTAGCCTACTTGCACAGATGCTGTGCAAGGTAAGGGAGGACAAGGAGCAGGTCGTCCTAGTAGCTCCTCGTGACAGCCCCTCCCTGTAAAATTCCTGTGAGGAAGGACCTTCTTCACACCCACGACGATACCTCTGGAACCTCCATGTCTGGCTCTTGCGTGGGACGTGGAAGACCTAAGTGGTCTACCACCTTCAGTGGTAGACACGATCACTCAGGCCAGGGCTCCATCTACGAGGCGCCTGTACACCTTGAAGTGGCGTCTTTTTGCTAAGTGGTGTTCTTCCCGATGCGAAGACCACCAGAGATGTGCTGTCAGATCAGTGCTTTCCTTCCTGCAGGAGAGGCTGGAGGGGCGGCTGTCCCCCTCCACATGGAAGGTTGTATGTAGCCGCTATATTGACACATGACGATGCAGTAGACGGTAAGTATTTAGGGAAGCACGACTTGATCATCAGGTTCCTGAGAGGCGCTAGGAGGTTGAATCCCCCCATATCGCATCTCATCCCATCGTGGGACATCTCTGTGGTCCTTTGGGGCCTACGGGGGGGTCCATTTGAGACCCTGGAGTCAGTTGAGCTAAAGGCACTCTCTTTGAAGACTGCCCACCTGACTGCACTCACTTCCATAAACACTAGAAGCGTGGAGCCACTGTAACCTACCCTTAGCACAATTAAAAGGTGAGAAGACCACATAATTTTAAGACAGGGACACTGCTACTGACACATAATGATCGCTAGATGGCGCCTCTTGTGTGTAGCCAATGGATTGGTCTTAAAAATGGCACTGCGAGTTAGGCAGCAGTTGGCCTATAAATGCTTATAGACTGAATTTATCGACATTCTGTCTACGGTTGATCCAGATCCACTTGTCCTGGTGTCATTGTCTTATGTGTATTTTAGGATATGCTCCTATATTTAGTTTGTATAATTTCGTTCTCGTTTGGCATAAATTATGTTGTGATCTAAGGCCTGTAGCTGGAAGAGTCCACATCCGTGTTTCTACGCCAAGAGGTCTAAATATCGACGAGCGGATGGGAGACGTTTTTGTGCAGTGTGATCCAACCTACCTTGATACATTCACATTTGTGATATGCTCTCAACATATTGTTTTGACAGCACATGGACGCACGTACCCACATTTGTTTTATTGGATAAAATAGTGATTTTTAACATTTAAAATTTAAAATGTGTATGCATAATTATCAGCTTAGTATTTGCAAATTGTCCTCATATTTCGATTTGTGGTTCATTAGTTTGAATATGGTGAGGGTATGAAAGAAGATATAGGCGAATGTATTTGTTTGAAGGCTTGTGTTATAAAAATTGTGAGACAAGCAATTTACCCCAAAATAACCAGTACATTTCAGAGGTTAAGATTACATAAAAATTAGGCTTTTCACTCATCCATATGGTTTGCAATTTGAAAGCATTGAGGTGATCTGATATGCAGAGTTTTAGCCATACAGCATTCAGGATATTTTACTGCCAACTAAGCTATTGAAGCAGTAATTTGAACTGTGAATGTTGAGATGTTTGTAACTCCACCATAAACATTTCCATCATCCCAACCCACTCTTCGACACACACACAATGGAATGCTAATTTGGGCAACCCCCCTCACAATTCTAAACAGCACTGTGGCAGCAGTGGAGACATTGTGAAAACGGCACATGTTGTATGAGTGTCCTTGTTTTGTGTGTTTAGTTTGCAATAAAGACATGAGAGAGGCTGCATTTTTACCATTTATTGAACTTGAAAAACAACTGTAAAAAAGGAGGTGAAACTTTAAATTGTTCACACGTTTCTGGCTTTTTGGTAAATATTTAGTAAATAGGGATATAGGATACAAAAATATATGAATTTTCCATTATACTACACATTCTGCTATAATACACAAGATAAAATACAAATATATTCTACCCGAGTAAAAAACAAAAAAAACAGATAAAAAACAAAAACGAAAAAATACTATATTATTGCTATTTATGTGTTCTATCTGCCGGTATACTCAACGAAAGACTGTGTACATGGGGGCATCTCTCGTCTGATTTATTGTTTTGTTTGCCAAAAGATTGTTTGCCAGTTGCAACGAGGTGAAGAAAGGCTCGACCAGACGCATGACAACATTTTCTGATAACCGCTGAACAGCTGGCCTACTGTCTTCTTTCCTTAGATAGGGATGTGCGTTCTGCGTGTATTTTGTTTCAACATCAGCGGCCACCCAGGATTTTATGCCAAAGTTGTCCGATTTATTGGCCATGTATTGTGTGAAATGACAGAGTGCCTTGGTAGGGAACAGTTGTTCATCAACTGTTATGTTCTCACTGGGCGTGTATGAAGCATTGCTGTTATTCACAAATTTGTCAAATATCTCAGATATCATGGCAAATCTATCTGTTACAAGGCGGGCAGCTCTCGTGTTCTTGTCATCAAAGCGCAGATAGCGCATGATATCTCAGAATTTCTGTTGCGATATTGTCTCTTTGAAAAAAAGAGTGTCCAAATTCATTAGACCAAAAGTCACCCAATCTCATGCTTTTGCCTCCCGTAACACCTCTCAAATAAACGAGACCAGCAAATGCTTTTAGTTCATCATCTGTCAGTTTAAACTTTTCAGTATTATTCCGACCAGCTTCCGCATCAGTGTACTTTCGTATGTTTTGCCACATTTCTGTTTCAATCAAACACAGTAAGCTGCTCAATGGACTTGTAATATTATCCTTGGCATAAGATGTTGGCCCTGGGGGTTCTCTCATTATATTGGCCTCTTGGGCTCTACCCCGAGGGTTGCCAGGATTTTTTGAGTGAACTCCAGGCAATCTGTGGCTACTTTTTAGCTCGATACAATGATCATAATAGCGCATTTATCAGCTTACTTTGTCAATTGCCCTCAAATAATTTTCGATGCATCATTATATATTGAATAGGTGAAATATGCATGCATATTTATCACCTTAGCAAGTTTGCAAATTGACCTCATATTTCTATTTGTGGTTCATTAGTATGTATTATATATATATCAAGTCAAGTCAAGTGGTTTTTATTGTCGTTTCAACCATATACAGTTAATACAGTACACAGTGAAACGAGACAACGTTCCTCCAGGACCATGGTGCTACATAAAACATAGGACAAACACAGAACCACATGAGACTACACAGACTAAATAAAATACCTATATAAAATACCTATATAAAGTGCATGTGCAAAAACGTGTGCAAAAGTACGGGACATTACAATACATTTCTAACAATGAACAGGACAATAGGCACAGTGATAGACAGTGCAGCGCCAACCAGTACACAGTAGTGCAAAAAGATGACAGTTACTAAATGCCAAATGTAAACAACATACTATGAGATAGTGTTCTATGCACATAGCAGTTATTGAGGTAGCAGACAGTTATAAAGTGGCAGTTATTAAAGTGCAACTCAGGACACATGTGTGTGTGTGTCAAACCAGTCTCTGAGTATTGAGGAGTCTGATGGCTTGGGGGAAGAAGCTGTTACACAGTCTGGTCGTGAGGGCCCGAATGCTTCGGTACCTCTTGCCAGACGGCAGGAGCGTAAAGAGTTTGTGTGAGGGGTGTGCGGGGTCCTCCACAATGCTGGTTGCTTTGCGGATACAGTGTTTTATGTAAATGTCTTTGATAGAAGGAAGAGAGACCCCAATGATCTTCTCAGCTGTTCTCACTATCCTCTGCAGGGCTTTGCGGTCCGAACCGGTGCAAGTCCCAAACCAGGCAGTGATGCAGCTGCTCAGGATGCTCTCAATAGTCCCTCTATAGAACGCTGTGAAGATGGGGGGTGGGAAATGTGCTTTCCCCAGCCTTCGAAGAAAGTAGAGACGCTGCTGGGCTTTCTTGTTAATAGAGCTGGTGTTGAGGGACCAGGTGAGGTTCTCCGCCAGGTGAACACCAAGGAATTTGGTGCTCTTGACGATCTCCACAGAGGAGCCATCGATGTTCAGCGGGGAGTGGTCACTTTGTGCTCTCCTAAAGTCAACAACCATCTCTTTTGTTTTGTCGACATTCAGGGACAGGTTGTTGACTCTACACCAGTCCGTTAGCCGCTGCACCTCCTCTCTGTATGCTGACTCGTCATTCTTGCTGATGAGACCCACCACGGTCGTGTCATCGGTGAACTTGATGATGTGATTCGAGCTGTGCATTGCTGCACAGTCATGAGTCAGCAGAGTGAACAGCAGTGGACTGAGCACACAGCCCTGGGGGGCCCCAGTGCTCAGTGTGGTGGTGGTGGAGATGCTGTTCCCGATCCGGACTGACTGTGGTCTCCCAGTCAGGAAGTCCAGGATCCAGTTGCAGAGGGAGGTGTCCAGGCCCAGCAGGTTCAGCTTTCCAATCAGGTGCTGAGGAATTATTGTGTTGAATGCTGAGCTGAAGTCTATGAACAGCATTCAAACATACACTCACCTAAAGGATTATTATGAACACCATACTAATACTGTGTTTGACCCCCTTTCGCCTTCAGAACTGCCTAAATTCTACGTGGCATTGATTCAACAAGGTGCTGAAAGCATTCTTTAGAAATGTTGGCCCATATTGATAGGATAGCATCTTGCAGTTGATGGAGATTTGTGGGATGCACATCCAGGGCACAAAGCTCCCGTTCCACCACATCCCAAAGATGCTCTATTGGGTTGAGATCTGGTGACTGTGGGGGCCATTTTAGTACAGTGAACTCATTGTCATGTTCAAGAAACCAATTTGAAATGATTCGAGCTTTGTGACATGGTGCATTATCCTGCTGGAAGTAGCCACCAGAGGATGGGTACATGGTGGCCATAAAGGGATGGACATGGTCAGAAACAATGCTCAGGTAGGCCGTGGCATTTAACCGATGCCCAATTGGCACTAAGGGGCCTAAAGTGTGCCAAGAAAACATCCCCCACACCATTACACCACCACCACCAGCCTGCACAGTGGTAAGAAGGCATGATAGATCCATGTTCTCATTCTGTTTACGCCAAATTCTGACTCTACCATCTGAATGTCTCAACAGAAATCGAGACTCATCAGACCAGGCAACATTTTTCCAGTCTTCAACTGTCCAATTTTGGTGAGCTCTTGCAAATTGTAGCCTCTTTTTCCTATTTGTAGTGGCGATGAGTGGTACCCGGTGGGGTCTTCTGCTATTGTAGCCCATCCGCCTCAAGGTTGTGCGTGTTGTGGCTTCACAAATGCTTTGCTGCATACCTCGGTTGTAACGAGTGGTTATTTCAGTCAAAGTTGCTCTTCTATCAGCTTGAATCAGTCAGCCCATTCTCCTCTGACCTCTAGCATCAACAAGGCATTTTCGCCCACAGGACTGCCGCATACTGGATGTTTTTCCCTTTTCACACCATTCTTTGTAAACCCTAGAAATGGTTGTGCGTGAAAATCCCAGTAACTGAGCAGATTGTGAAATACTCAGACCGGCCCGTCTGACACCAACAACCATGCCACGCTCAAAATTGCTTAAATCACCTTTCTTTCCCATTCTGACATTCAGTTTGGAGTTCAGGAGTTTGTCTTGACCAGGACCACACCCCTAAATGCATTGAAGCAACTGCCATGTGATTGATTGATTAGATAATTGCATTAATGAGAAATTGAACAGGTGTTCCTAATAATCCTTTAGGTGAGTGTATGTGGCCTTTTTGTCTAGGTGGGTGAGGGCCAGATGGAGGGTTGTGGCGATGGCGTCGTCCGTTGAACGGTTTGGACGATACGCAAACTGCAGTGGGTCCATTGAGGGGGCAGCTGGGTCTTAATGTGCCTCATGACGAGCCTCTCGAAGCACTTCATGATGATTGGTGTGAGTGCAACGGGACGGTAGTCATTGAGGCAGGACACTGAAGACTTCTTTGGCATTGGAATGATGGTGGTGGCCTTGAAGCACGTTGGAACGACGGCGCTGCTCAGAGAGATGTTGAAGATGTCGGTAAGAACATCTGTCAGCTGGTCTGCACATCCTCTGAGCACTCTGCCAGGAATGTTGTCTGGTCCAGCAGCCGTCCATGGGTTGACTCTACGTAGAGTTTTCCTCACATCCGCCGTGGTGAGACAGAGCACCTGGTCGTTATATATATATATATATATATATATATATATATATATATATATATATATTGCACAAAATATTCACATAGAAACTTGTTTTATTTTAAATATATTGGTGCCCGACTATAGGGCTACTTTCTATATTTTCACTGTATATATATATATATATATATATATATATATATATATATATATATATATGCTACACACATACAAAATTATTGTACGAGTACAAGTGAGCCCCTGCACCATCTGCTGGGAGAAAAGAGAAGAATCGCAGCCTTGAACGGCACAAATAAAAACTGACGTAGACCTGAGGCGGCCGTCTATTCACAGAATTAGAAGCAAAATACCTTTAAACTAGCTTTTCCTGGTGCGATTTTGAAAATGTATGCCCACTGAGCGATAAAACTCAATATCTAGTAAAAGCCAAGAAAGTAGGTCCCTGGAATTTGATCGAGAGCAAAGATTTATTTTTCTTAAAGCACCACAGTCGGATGACCGCATGCTCGGCCCTTCTAGTGTTAAGAGGGTAGGGGACCTGCAGGCATTCTGGTGTTCAAGCAGTGCCCCAGGAGGAGACAGACCCAGCCTTGGCGTTGCTGTGTCCGGTGCATGCTTTACACATCTATTTGGATCGCACGCAGAGCATAAGAAGCTCCGAGCAGCTCTTTATCTGCTTTGGTGGACAACGGAAAGGGAGCGCTGTCTCCAAACAGAGGATCGCCGACAGGGTCATTGACGGCATTGCTATGGCACATCACGACCAGGACATGCTTGGGACTACGAGCCCACTGTACTAGGAGTGTGGCAGCCTCCTGGGCCCTGATCAATGACACCTCTTTAGCAGACAACCCCAGGTTGTTGGGGTTGCAGAGCAGCGGGCTGGGTAATACCCAACACCTTGAGCTGGTCTCATCATGTGTGTTGTCAGGTATGAACAGGTAAGTTCCGGGACAGCTGGCGGGGTGTACCACTTGCGCATAGTGCCTTTCCACTCCCCGAGGTGAAGACGTGCACTTTTCGTGTTCACAAAGTTTTGGACCCTGGATACCTTCCTCCTCAGCCCTATGGCAGTCGAGTTTTTGGAGAAACACGCTGCCGGCCCGGTACGTGTGCTAACTCCACATGCGCTGGTTGCCCTTATGTAATGAATCAGGTTATTGCCCTCAGGTGATTCCCTGTTGGTAAACCATGTCTTCCTCTGCCCCCGGTCAACGTGTTTGTAGAGCACCTCCTCCCCTTGGGTAGAACCTACCATGGGACTTCTCTACATGAGATTCTTCCGACTAGACTCGGTAAGATCATGTGACATATTTCCACTCAAACCAGCCCCCCGATGCGGACCCTATATGGCCCCAAGCTGAAGGCTTTAATTTCTTGGGGGAGAAGAGCCCGCAGCTGGGCCCTATTGCAGCTCCTCAGCACAAAACCGGAATGAGCGGTTGCAAGCCAGCTTCTTTTATACCTGTATGTCCAAGGGAGAGGCTTGCAAATCTTGCCAATTCCCATTGGCCTTTTCTCAAAAATCAGAGGTGATTGGGACTCCCAAGGGTGACCCCTATGTCACTACATCGACTCCATCAAGGAGCGGAGGTTACAAAAGTAACCAGGACGTTTTGTGGCTTTTAGTCCATGCCTGTTAGTTTTGAGGTCATCTGTATGCCAGGATTGGGCACAGTTCTCAGAATTTAAGAATTCCTCTTGGCCTCGGCCCTCATGATGTTGAATTGGAAGGACAGGTAGAGGAATTTACTGAATTCAAATGAATTTAATAAAAACAGAGGAATTTAATTAATTCAGTACAAATTTTGCAACAAAACATAAATACATAACTTTAAGTACATACTAAGTCTGTCAATCAGTTAAAATATTTTCACTGAATTTAATGCATGAGATGCCAATTAATTAATCAAATTCATCGCAATAAATCACAAAAATAAATATTTGCTGAGAAAGGCTCCTTAAATAACAATAATTTCATATATAATTATTAAATAATTATAAATAGTTACATTTAAACAATTTAAATATTTTTGATCAATATTATAATTAAGAGAATTAAAATTCATTTAATTATTGTGGCAGACAAGTAAAGCATTTATAAGACAATACAAAATGAAGCTTTAGATGTCTATATATTATTGAACATAAGCCTATGATTGGCCTACAGTGTACAGCAATCCATTTTGCAATTGAATTTGTCAATCTGACAGAGATTATATATTATCTATATTATTATAAGGGCTTTTCACATTCATCAATGTCCACATGCATCAGATGGACGCTTTTGGACCTTTTCACTTTGGATATCGTGCCATTAACACAAAATGTTTAGGATGCTGTGTCCAATAATATTTCGTTTGAAACTTATCAAAAACACATCTTGAGATACCTACATTCTGAATTGTGCTCCGCACAGCTGTGTTGCAAAAATGTGTTGTCATCTTGTGCTGTCCCTGGTGTTAATCAAGCATTGAGTTTGTTTTGGTTATTTGGTTATTTTTTCTAAAATAAGTTCAAAACTTTAGGTGGAATTTTAGATATTGAGTGGTAATATTATCTCATATTTCTGGAAATATGCTTTATGCTTTGGGTAGGATAACATGTTTATGGTTAATTCATAGCGGAAAAATCTAAATATAAAAAATACACATACAACAGTTGTACAGTAAGTTGTATATGAATTATGAAGTATGAATTTTATTCCATTATAAATCTGAATTGCTGAATTACAATTCTGCATCCCGTTTGCTACCTCAACTCAACTGCAAGAACTGAATTGGATTTTTAAAAGTATTATCAATTCTATTCTGAATGCTTGTGGTCTTCTAGTGTACAACTAAAAGTTGAAAAAAAAAAAGAAATCAGATTCTGGGAAAAATTTTTGATGACACATCGTACACTCTTTAGAATGAGATCCATCCCCCTCCTCTCTAATACCTCCTACTTCTGAAAATAGCATGAAGCAATAAATGTCATAAAATCGATGAGGATGCTCACGTTTTTCTTCCATCAGGTGGAGAGGATCGTGGACAGGCGGAAGAATAAGAAAGGAAAGTGGGAGTATTTGATCCGTTGGAAGGGATACGGGAGCAAAGAGGACTCTTGGGAGCCAGAGCACCACCTGCTACATTGTGAGGAGTTCATAGACCAATTTAATGGCCTTCGCTTGCAGGACCATCACTCGAAGCCTGCTAAAACCAGCGGGGCAACACATCGGCACTTTGGGCGCACTGCAATACACGACAGCTCCAAGTCCTGCGGGGAGTCACGAAAGAAGAAGAGAACCACTGGGGCTGTGGGTGGGGGGATTTTGGGGGAGCACAATGTGGGGGTTCCCACAAAACCACGGAAGATGAGTAAACCTCTGGCAGACAGAACGACCAAACCTGTGACTTATAAGAGCGTCCCTGTGGAGCAGCAGTTTGTACCATCTGCCAGGGTATCTAATACACTGCAAAATGGAGATATGGACCCACTGCTTTACAGGACCACAGGCAGGACTCAGGGCAGCAGAATCACAGGAGATATGGACCTAAATAAAGCCACAGCACTGCATGGTAATGAATTAGGTAAGACATCTTTCCATATTATATAGGTCTGCTCCAGAATCTGCAAGATGCTAAAATAACATAGGCATCATAAAAATTGCATTTTTTTGTAGCTAATGAAGCTGTCTTATATAACAGATATTTACATATAATCCAGAAAATAAGCTTGGGCACACTGTAAAAAATTGCTGCAAATTTATGGCCAAATTCTTACAGCAATCTACTGTGATTCTTAAATACAGTAGTTTGCTGTTAAAAATGTTACATTCTGGGAGATCAAGAGCAGGCTCACTGTTAACTAACTAGTTTTACGGTAAAAAGCTGTTGTATGAAAGGCATTAGGGGAAAATTAACATTTAAAATGATGATATCATCTTGGAGAAAGCTATAGTGACATTTTGAAACATACTGTATATTTTAAAACCCTCCATGAAAATGTTAGTTAGTGGCACATGGTTTGTGTTCATGATGTTTCTGACTAACACCTCTGCTCTTTATCATCTCACATCATCCTTCACTTGTCTGTTTAATGAGAAGTCGAACAAAAAAAAAACCTTTGAAGCAATGTACAAAACACAGTAAATGAACACCCCTAAGAGAAATACCCCTAAGCCTTTGTGCTTGAAAAAGTATGTATGCTTTGGCAATGCAATGGGGCTACAAAAATGTAACATATAAATCAATAAAAATAAAAAAAAACGTTTACAAAAATGTTTATTCAGACTTAATAGAAGTCTTAGTTGAATTAGTGTTGTTGTTTTGTTATCAATAGTTGTGTTTTGTTTGAAGTCACCATCATGGTGATTAGTGTTCTCTTGAGCTGGCACCTTAGACCTTCTATATTATTATATTGTGTTCTTCCAGCCAGTCAATGTATGTTTAAGTAAAACACAAGTTGTTGCGCTGTGCTACTAGGAAGACTAAATTTAAGGTCAGTCTGAATGTCTGATCCGACCTTACAAATGGCACTATACGTGTCAATAGGTATGTATTACACATAAAAACAGTAAAGGATATTTCAGCAAAATTATATCAGCAAATTGAGTGTTTGATGTTTTTGAACTTACAGCATAACACATGTTGACAAGTCTTACACACAGATATCAACTCTCAGCATACAAAACGCAACAATGGTGACAATTAACAAACATACTTTTCCGTAAAAAGTAAAAGCTGAACATTAAAATACAAAAACAACGTCAAAATAAACCAGTAAAAAAAAAGTAAGTAATTTCTTCATGCTGGGAACAATGGTAAATGGTCTGCACTTATATAGCCTCAGCGGTATTCAAAGTGCTTTACACTGTGACTCATTCACCCATTCACACACCAATGACGGCAGAGCTGCCATACAAGGCGCTAGCCTGCCATTGGGAGCAACTTGGGGTCTTACCCAAGTTGCAAGTCTCATATAAGTCTTGCCTAAGGACACTTCGGCATGTGGGCCGGGAATTGAACCACCAACCCTGCGATTAGTGGACGACCGGTTCTATCACCTGAGCCACAGCAGCCCCATAAATTAAAAGTTAATTTCAGCAACAGCAAGACACTGTTAATTTTACAGTAACATTCAGGCAACCCTGCTGCCAGTTCTTTACTGTTTTTTTGACGAGAACATTTTTAACAGTGCACAGTGTCGCGTTCTTTATCTTTAAGTTCTCGAGATCATCGCATGCAATGTCTAAAGGTTGATTTTTAGGTAATATGATCAAACATTTAATCATTTTTAAAATATAGCTACAAAACATTAACGGAATAGTTCAACAATCATTTAATCACCCTCATGTCCTTTCAGTCAATCTTTTCTCTAATAAAGAAAGTTATTAAAAGTAAGTTACCGAATTTTTATTGATGAAAAGTGCCTGCATTTTTTTTTTGTTTTTTGTTGAATTGCTTTTGGGTCATCCATATTTAAATGTGGAGCAAATTTAAATTTAGATCTTTTTTTTTTTTTTTTTTTTTGCTGCTCCATTTGGGCTGTCTATTTTGAGAGCAAAGAACAGACTGGATGAAAGAAGAGGTGGGCAGCAGGCAATTAAATTGTTGCGAGAGTGGAGGAATATCAGCTAGAAGCAGAACAAATCAAAGGAGATTAATAGATAAACATGCACTCTGACTCAGCAGTATGGACTATTAGAGGAAATGCTCACAATGTTGCATTTGACATTGTTGCATGTTGAATTGGTACTGTATCTGTATTTACATGAAACAACATGGTACTTGACCTTTATGATGCTTGCCTCTTGATTAACAGACACAAGTTTGTTAGTCATCAAAGTCTTTGTAGGATGCACCGGAATGTGTTGTTCCCTGTGAAAAGCTACACTTTGATGCTCGCTGATTTTAGTGCTTTGGGAACAGCTTTAGGTGTGACCAGCTGCGAATATCTGTTCAACATGTCAATGAAATTGACTAGAATTTATAGCCTGTGCTGGTGACATCAATTGGATGCACCTGTGGCAGGGCTATAAATAGATGCGTCACAGGTGCATCGTCAGATCTTTTGTCTTCAGATCACTCTGTGTGTGTGTGCTTCATGAACCTGTCAGAACTTTCTTTCCTCTGTTAGGAGTTAGAATTTGTTAGGCAGTGCACAGAAAACCTTTTCTCCTTTCCAAGAATGAGTGTGAAGCAAAGCAAGCAGTGTGTATTCCCGTGTTTACGCTATATGGCTGAAACGAACACGTACCAGTTTTTTTTGTGTGTTTGGGGGAAGAGCATGCTGTTCTTGTGTTTGGGCAGGCGCGAGCATTGCGATTTGTTTACAGTCAAAATGCTTCACCCTCATCTCGCTTGCTTCCAAGAGCCAGTACCCACTCTTTCATCGTGGGGGGTCTCACATTGATCTGGCTGTGGAGCGAGAGACGGCTCTGTCCCTATCGCTCGCTCTCTCCCCAGATCCAGCTGATCCTTCTCGTGAGCCTGAAGCGTGCTTCGGCGCCTCTTCAGTTCACGAGGGGGATGCTGAACCTCTTGAGCACCCACCTCTGAACATTCCACGCACAATTATAAAGCGGCTGAGGAATTACTTGAGGTGGTTACTCAGTCTGTGACCAGGCTACAGTTAGACTGGCCACATGAATAAGAGACCCCCAAACGCTCCAAACTAGAAGACAGATTTCTGTCTGGTGACCAAAATAAAAAAAAGGGGAACGCTATATCAGTCCCTTTCTTCGATGACCTCCATGACGAGCTTTCTCGTTCATGGAGGAATCTTTATACTTGTGTATTCATGCCCTGGACGTTAACATATTCGTCTATTGTAGGTGCTGAGGCATGGGGTATTCGTTGATACCGCCAGTAGAAGAGACACTTGCGGGTCATCTCTCGCCTGGCTCGGCATCATCGCTAAAGAGACCCACTCTCCCCAGAAAGCCGTGCAGGACCACCTCCACGCTTGTGGGGAAGGCTTATCAGACAGCATGTCAGGCTGGTGCTGCCCTGCTCACTATGGCAGTGTTACAAGCATACCAGGCTGATCTGCTGAAGGACCTAAGTGTGGGCAACAAAGTCGGCAAAGAGGCTTTCTCTGAGCTTCGTCAAGCCACAGATCTGTCTCTCCACACGACGAAGAAGACAGCTAGTGCCATTGGCCGGTCTATGTCTGCTTTAGTCAGCACGGAGAGACACTTATGACTCAACCTGTCAGGCATCAGAGATAAGGACAAAGTTTTCCTTCTCGATGCCCCGGTTTCGCCTTCTGGCTTATTTGGTGATGCTATGAATGTAGTTATCACCAGGTTCCAGGAGGCAAAAAGCCACGAGGAAGCCTTCGGGCAATTCCTTCCTCGCCGCACTCAGGGCTCACTCTACCAGAGGGGTCGTCTACTCTAAAGCCTTGGCTAGAGCTGTCCCTCTGCAGCAAGTTTGTGATGCGGCAGGCTGGTCCTCTCCGCACAGTGTGGCGGTGTGGGTATTCTCATTCCCAAAACGCTAAATCAGCGCAGCATCAAATTGTAGCTTTTTGAAAGGGAACGTCTCGGGTTACTTAACTGTAACCCCTGTTCGCTGATAAAATCGGAACAAAATGCTGTGCTTCATTGCCACACTGGGATGCCCCAGGACTGCTCTTCGGACAAAATACCTTACTATGCACCTATGACGCATCTATTTATAGCCCCGCTACAGGTGCATCCAATTGATGTCACCAGCAGAGGCTATAAATTCTAGTCAATTTCATTGATGTGTTGCACACATATTCACAGCTGGTCACACCTAAAGCTGTTCCCAAAGCGCTAAAATCAGTGCAGCATCTCGTTCCACTTTTATCAGGGAACAGGGGTTACAGTTAAGTAACCCAAGACGTTCCCATTATAGAGTTAAGTGTTTTAGTAAACAGTCCCAAGAAATGGTCAAATAAGTGTGTTTATTCAAAACCAAAGTTGGACTCAGGTGCAGGACAAAATAAAACTAATGTCAAAAAAGAAAGTAGATGTCAGCACACTGAAATTAAAGCTCCAATCTTTTATTATAACAAAGCACCATTTCGGCCAGGTAGGTCTTCATTAGGCACAATAAGCCAGATGAAGACCTAACTTGTCGAAATGTTGCTTTGTTATAATAAAAGTTTGGAGCTTTATTTTCAGTGTACAGACATCTTCTTTCTTTTTTGACATTAACAGTCCCACTAGGATTTCACTGCACTTTTTCCTGATTATTGCAGCCCAAATTTGCTGTGACTTTGTTCAATAATCATATATTTGTATAATTTGTGTCAGTGATGGTATAAGTGCAATTGCCTATAGTAAGCTAATTATTTATTTTTTATTTAGTGCATAACAACTGAATATGCATGTTTTAAATACACACAAAAATACAATAATTTTAAGATCTGTAACCCAAGATATGGCTAATATGAGTTCAATGGAAGACCCTTAATTATTTTATATATATATATATATATATATATATATATATATATATATCTGCCTCCGACTGTGACGAAGCTTGGACGAGATGGATTCAATTGCAGAAAAACAGGTTTAATCACAGAAGTTTGTACAAGAGGGCAAATCCAAAGAAGCGTCGTTAAAACGTGAGCAGAGTCGAAATCCAGGTAAATACACAAACGAAGTACAAGAGAAGTCTAAGTAGAATACTGAGCTAAAGCACAGGAGTTAGTTTAGCTGTGTTTGATAAGCAATAACCAACAAAACTAAGGTGCGTGGCCAGGGTATAAATAGAAACAATACAGGTGAAACTAATATTCAGGTGATTGGGAACGAGTGTGGGAACTGGAAGAAGCGGGGTGGATAGTGGAATCGGAGTTCATGACAGTACTCCCCCCTCTACTGCGGACGGCTCCAGACGACCGCGCTCTGTGGCGAGGAGTGCGCCCCCTGGGAAGCGGTGCCAGGTGATCGGGATGCCGGAGATGGAAGTCCTCCTTGAGTGCTTGGTCCAGGACATCCCTTGAAGGTACCCAAGACTGCTCTTCAGGGCCGTAGCCCTCCCAGTTTACCAAGTACTGCAATTGGCCGCCATGGCGTCTGGAGTCCAACAAGGCCCGGACAGTATAGGCGGGCTGACCTCCAATGTCGAGTGGTGGAGGGGGTGTCGGAGAGGCCACAGGAGGAAACATGGGGCTGTAGAATACTGGCTTAAGCAAGGAGACATGAAAAACAGGACAAATTTTGTAGCGGGGTGGCAGTAGCAGTTTATAAGTTATAGGGTTAATTCTTTTTAAAATCTTAAATGGACCGATATACCTTGGGCTCAGCTTTCTGGATGGGAGACGGAGACGGATGTCCCGGGTTGATAGCCACACTCGTTGGCCAGGATGGAATAAGAGTGTGGGTCGGCGTCGGCGATCTGCCTTAGCCTTCTGGGTTTGAGTGGAGCGTAGTAAATGTTCACGAGTAGTTCTCCAGACTTGAGCGCACTTCTGGGCCCAGGTATCTACGGCAGGAACATCACACGAAGTGGCCTCCCATGGAAACAGTGGTGGCTGATAACCCAAGACACATTAAAAAGGGGTGAGCTGGGTTGATGAACTGACCAGAGAGTTCTGGGCATACTCTGCCCAGGGGAGGTAAGTGTACCAGTTAGCTTGATTTTGGGAAGTGATCTCTTCGGGAATGCCAAAATTCCGGAAGACATGATTGATCATGAGATCAGCAAGTTGGGTAGCATTGGGCAGTCCGGGTAACGGGATTAGACGGCACATCTTAGAGAATCTGTCTATTACAACCAGGATTTCTGTGCATTCGTCAGAAGGTGGTAAGTCAGTAATGAAATCTATGGCTATGTGTGACCAAGGTCTATTGGGTATGGGTAACGGTTGGAGAAGTCCAGCGGGTAAAGTACGAGGTCTTGGACTGGGGAACGGGTAAATGAATCTTTCAGAGCCTGAAAGGCTTGTCGAGCAGGGGGGTTCCACATTAAAGACTTGGGTTTACCTCGTGTCAGAGCAGTGAGTGGTTCCGCTATTTTGCCGAAGTTCCGGATAAAGCGTCTATAATAGTTTGCGAAGCCTAGAAAACGTTGAAGTTCCTTTAGTGTCTTAGGTTCAGGCCAGGATCGGATTGCTGCTACTTTATCGGTCTCCATCTTCATCGTTCCGTTGGACAAGGCATATCCCAAGAAGGAGATGGAAGAACGGTGAAATTCACACTTTTCAGCTTTCACGAATAAGTTGTGTTCTCTGAGTCTTTGTAATACCCTGGAGACGTGGTCCGTATGTTCAGAAAGGTTTGATGAGTAAATTAACAGATCGTCTATGTATATGATCAGGAACCGGTCTATCATGTCCCGAAAGATTTCATTCATGAAAGACTGAAACACAGAAGGCGAATTGGCAAGACCGTATGGCATAACCAGATATTCGTAGTGGCCTCTAGTGGTTATGAAAGCAGTTTTCCATTCATCCCCCTCTCGGATGCGGATGAGATTGTATGCGCTCCTGAGGTCGAGTTTGGTAAATACCTGAGCTTTGCTGACACGTTCTAGGGTTGGCTGGATGAGAGGTAAGGGGTAGGTGAATTTAACGGTGACATTATTCAAAGCACGGTAGTCGATACAAGGACGGAGTCCGCCACCCTTTTTCTCCACAAAGAAGAAGCCAGATGCAACCGGAGAGGTAGACGGACGAATAATGCCTAGGGTCAGGGCCTCATCGATGTAATCCTCCATAGCCTTAGTTTCGGGGAGTGTTAAGGGGTACACTCTGCTCTTGGGGAGAGGAGACCCCGGAAGAAGGTCGATGGCGCAATCCCAGCTGCGATGTGGAGGCAAAGATGTTTGAGTTTTTTCGAACACATCAGAATATCTCAAATACTCAGAGGGAATGGAAGTAGGAGACTGAATTTCTGGGCTCTCTATAGAGGTCGAGAAAACGGGCAGGTTGATACAATGAGAAAAACAGTAAGTATTCCAGCTCAACAATTCTCCTGTACGCCAGGAAATATGGGGGTCATGGTGACATAGCCACGGATGGCCTAAAACCACAGGGTCTCGGGGTGAACGAACAACAAAGAGTTGAATTAATTCCTTGTGAAATAAGCCTACTTGGAGTGATAGTAATACGGTTCTGTGAGTAATGTAACCAGATCCGAGTGGCGCTCCATCCAAAGAATTAATTTTGAGGGGCGGCTCAACTGGACAGAGGGGAATGTCAAGTTCACAGACCAGTTTGTCATCAATGAAATTACCGGCCGCCCCGGAGTCAACTAGGGCTGAGGTAGAAAAACTGGCATTATTAAGGGACACCACGACAGGAAGGCAGACTTGTTTTAGCGGTACTGACCTGGTTTTTAGAGGAGGGGGATCGAGGGCAGGCTTGGCATGAAGCGATACGATGTCCTGGTTTACCACAGTATAGAAAGAGGCGCTGTGTTAAACGTCTCATGCGCTCAGATGGAGTTAAAGGAGCGCAGCCAAGCTGCATGGGTTCAGGCAGAGTAGTGCTCTCGAGAGGCGGGGCATGTAGCGGGTCTGAGACTGTAGTTCGTTCGAAATTACGGGATGTATTCTTGAACATACGATCACGCAAAAGGTTATCAACAGTTATGGAGAGTTGGATATAATTCTCCAAGCTCAGCGATTCTCCCCGGCAAGCCAGCTCCATCTGCAGTTGAGGACTTTAACCCAAACGATATACAGTCAATAAAGCGGGCTCACTCCAACCGCTACCCGCGGCGAGGGTGCGAAAGTCCAAGGCGTAATCGGCTGCTGTGCGTGACCCCTGTTTAATGCCCATGAGGCGGCTGCCTACATCTCTCCCGGCTGCAGGATGATCAAATACCACGGCGAACTGGTCACAAAATAAGAATCGGGCTTTTAGCTGCCCACAGCGCGGTGGCCCATTGTCTCGCTCTGCCGGTAAGGAGTGAAATCACAAAGTGAACCCTGTCGTTGTCGGATCGCAAGTTGGGGTGATGTTCCAGATAAAAACTACACTGCATCAGAAAGCCCCGACAATTATCCGACAATCCATCAAACCTCTCAGGAGGTAAAAAACTAGCCGTGTTAAGAGGTGTGTCGGTAGTATCAGCGGGTTCAGAAGATGGCATAGGTGGAATAGGAGCTGGAGTTAGATCAGAATTTAGTCGATCAGAGAGAGCACGTACCGTCTGAAGAATCTCTTGGATTTGTTGTCCCTGAGTGGCTAAAGCTTGTTCATGTCTCCCAACAGTAGATCCTTGAGACGAAATCGCGGCACATATCTGTTCCAGCGAACTTTGAAGGTTTTCCGCTGAATCCATGAGGTTTATGTTTGGTTATTCTGTGACGAAGCTTGGACGAGATGGATTCAATTGCAGAAAAACAGGTTTAATCACAGAAGTTTGTACAAGAGGGCAAATCCAAAGAAGCGTCGTTAAAACGTGAGCAGAGTCGAAATCCAGGTAAATACACAAACGAAGTACAAGAGAAGTCTAAGTAGAATACTGAGCTAAAGCACAGGAGTTAGTTTAGCTGTGTTTGATAAGTAATAACCAACAAAACTAAGGTGCGTGGCCAGGGTATAAATAGAAACAATACAGGTGAAACTAATATTCAGGTGATTGGGAACGAGTGTGGGAACTGGAAGAAGCGGGGTGGATAGTGGAATCGGAGTTCATGACACCGACAATGTAAGTTAACTTTGTTTAGGTTAAAATAGTAGACATAGTTTTGTTTAAATAAAAAGAAAAACACAAATGAGCGAATATTACATCATCAGATCACGATCATTTGTTTTAACCTTGATTTATCTGAGAGAACTATGATTTATTGAGCATTTGAAATTCTAATTACAATGTACTATCATTGTAATGTTAAATCTCATTTACGGTGCAATAGTGCATTATGTGAGCATGCCACATGAACTGAGGTCATCACCAACTCGCACCTCAGACGTGTAGATTAAACACTAGCTGTAATGTATACGCCAGAGTTTACGCTAAGAAATTTTGGTGCCTGCCAAAATGCGCTGGAATTGTAAAGTTTACTGGACAAATTTGAAAAAATCCTAAAAAGTAACTCTCCTTATTTTGGTGCTATAATGGTATAGACTATGCATAATATGCAATAAGATAATGACACAATCATGTCAAATGAACAATAAACGTTCATAAAAAAGGCATTCATGGAATGAATGAGGGCAAAGCAAAACTTCAATTTGCCACATGTCTTTTTGTAAACAAAAAAATATTAAGATAACTAAAATCATTAGGTTATGTCATAAAATTTCTCACCTTGGCTAATTTCTTTCTTTTATTTTTTAGTGACTATTTTTCTCAGATTTGACATAGCACAGAAGCGTTACTACTTCATTTTTCACACTCTGTTTTCAATCTGTGCATTGTTGTGCCAAACCAGTCTTTCACAGGACAGATCATCTGAGTAAACCAATTTCGATTATAACAGTTTTGACAAATTGTGAGTTTATTAGTTTGTTTTTGGACAGCAGGTTACTCAAAGAACGTAGTGTAGTCTGAGTACTGTTGGAACACTTTTTGCTTTTTGCTCTACTGCACAAATACAGAGTAGAATAAACATTCCAATGTTTTCACATGAGATATCATTATCTGTCTACTAATAAAATAAATTTTAAAAACATCATATTTTCTACAATTAGTGTTCTATCTATCTATCTGTCTGTCTGTCTATCTATCTATCTGTCTATCTATCTATCTGTCTACCTGTTTATCTGTCTGTCTGTCTTTCTATCTATCTGTCTGTCTGTCTGTCTGTCTATCTATCTATCTATCTATCTATCTACCTATCTGACTGATTGTCTGTCTGACTGTCTATCTGTCTGTCTGTCTGTCTGTCTGTTTTCTATATATCTATCAGTCTATCTATCTATCTATCTATCTATCTATCTGTCTGTCTGACTGACTGTCTATCTATCATCTGTTTGTATCTTAGATAAGCAAAACAAATGAATAAATGAAGCTTTCTGACTGAATAAAAGCTAACAAATCTCTAGACGGTGCATTGGCAACCATATTTCCTATGCCATGGGTACAGGTGTAACATGGTGTTTCATCTCCCCACCGATCACCTTGTTTGTCTCATTTTCTCTGTGATCTAACATCCTAAGATTCCTAAAATACATACATTGAAGGTAGACAAATCAATAATTACAACAAGCAAAGTTTCCTTTCATGGTCATTCAGAAATAAGGATTTATTCACAATTAGAGGAGTAAAAAATACCCCCAAAAATGATGTTCTCTAATAATTCCTCATCAATGAGGACTAAGTTCTTACACAGAAAGAGGATGCTAATTTGAATATGCATACTGAAAATGAAAGTTCAAACTTGCATTAGAAGGTAAATATGTACAGTGTTTCAACTGTCCACTGTTCCAAATGTACTCAGTCTACCCAACTAGGCTTCTGATATTCTGTTTACAGCGATCTCAGAGCAGCTCGCAATCGGCGAACTGCCCCCAAGTACTCCATCCATCTCAGGAGTTGTTTGAGTTTGGTTGGTTTTTAAGTCACAGTGCTGTTCACTTGTAATGTGCATTGAAAACACAAAGTGACCTGAGTTTTATTTTCACTTTCACATAATTCATATAACACTTTTAACTGTAACAAGTTTGCACTTTATTTTACAGTACGAGTACTTTCAGTATATTTACAGTGTACATACCTAAGAAAGTAATATTAGGTAACTATACATGTACTTTATATGGGTTAGGGTTGGGGTTAGTTTTAGGGTTAGTACCTAGTAATTCCTGTAATTGTTATTATATAGTACATTAATGTAAAATAGTACTGTAAAATAAAGTGCTACCCAAGTTACTATAAAATCAAGTAATGCAACACCGGTATTTCAGCATTTCTCCAGGTTTTGAATGAGGAGTATATTAAAAAATAATTTTACCTGACCAGTGCCATTGTATAATAAAATACAAATGTTGAATAATACTACTAATTCAGTATTATATTCCACTAATGTAACATTCGAGTTTCTTTACATCATCTGTTAAGTGTTCACAGGCTTCCCCACATGACATTTTAAATTTAAGAGTGTAATACAGGATTACAGGCTCACTAATGTCATCAGTTCTCTTGAATTTTGCCAAATATTCCAATACATTTCTTGTAATAATCCCAGTTACAGATATGATCATGTATAATATTCCCTGCATAATTATTTGGCACAGCTAAATAAGTTTTCTAATTGGTTAGTTACGCTTGACGGCAATGTGTAAATGCTGTAGACACATTCATCCCAGTGATTTCTAAAGGCATTGCTTATCCTGTGCGAATCAATGGTAAACATTACAGACATCCCCATTAATAATTACTTTACAGACATGGGAAACTAATTTCATCCGAATATGGTTTATATTGACATATAGGCCTATTTATGATTATATATCAATTGTGATCATGAACTCATTTTATGAACAATTGTATGTGGAAACATGTCTTGAGTATTTTTGACTTGCAATGTTAAGGCCTTGTTGAATGTGTGCTCTACCATTTTTGAGTGAATGAATCTGTGATAAGTGATGTATTTTGAGATTGTGTGGGTTTGTTCATGTGTGTGAAGTTTGATAAATGTCTTCTTCTAATGCTGCTCCTCTCTTTGTTTGGACGTTACAAAAGTGGTTAGACCACCAGTCATATGTGTGTAAAGATGCTGGATAGTGTCGCCCAAAACACTAAAAGCAGGGCTTATCTGTAATGCACAAACTTATTTTCCAAACAAAACCAGAATCTAAGCCCTTTATAATCATTAGCCATGTTAGCTGTCAAACAGTGTTTTTAATGTCTTCAAATAATGTCAAAAGGATGTTTATTAGTGCAATATCCAATTGTAGGCATTAATTATTGGCAAGACAAGACAAGCACATGCTATACTGTCTACAGGGGGAAGCAGGTTGTGTTTGGAAATGATTTGTTGGATGTAATAAATCCTATAAATAATGTATTTAAGCCTATTTTAACACTGCACTCTTAATAACTGCAACAGCAATTTCTGCTGCTTAAACAGACCTGTGGCTCTATCCCGAAACCAGAAATTGATTTTGGTTCAGTACATTGAGTGTTTCCATTAACCCTAAGACCATCCTCATATACCTCTTATAAAACTAATGCCGAAGGGATTTTGCGGGACTTTCTTTGCATCTTTGTAAGTCAGTATTTTATCACATAAGCATGTCAATCCTTTCAAGTCCGCTGTGCAGCTAGTTTTTCTCCCTGTTGATGCTCTGCTCAAATTTCATATAATTTCAACTTTGAACCCATTGCCGCCGAGCTTTTGAAGTGTCAGCTAATGATCACCGGACAGTTCGGATGAATTATCTTAATACTGGAAGTGCCAGCACTAAAAGCAGAACAAGAAGCGCTTTTCATCTGGAGTTCCATGCAGCACTGGATGTCCTGACACGAATCATGAGCTTTCCAAATCTAAAGTGAAAAGACAGCCTGCTGACTGATTAATATTAAATGAGGGTTTAAAGCATATTGCAATGGATACTAGTTCTTTCAATCAGTCAACATCCCAGTTAGACTTTGAGAAATTATTAATATTACTATTTTAGTGAATTTTCGTCTTTATACTGTGGAGTTTGGAAAAATGTTAATAAAGCGTTTTTGTTACATATACTGTATTGTGTTGTTCTTTCCAAAGAACAAATAAATGCATTATGATAGGAAACAAGTATATACAGAGTCAAAATTTCCCACTTTTAAAATCTGAGATTAATTGTGATTAACTAAAACAAATTATGAGATTAATCGCAACTAAAAATTGAATCTACTGACAGTCCTAATATATATATATATATATTACCTCGTGCTGTAGGTAATCACAGCAGTGTAGGGCCATATAGCATGATTGTGAGTGTGATTATTGGTTATATACAACAGTTCAATGAACAAGTAAATTAAAAGAAATTAGGAAAAAATCATCAAACAAAATTGTCATAAAAACGTATTTGTGCATGGAACTACTTTATTACTTGATGGATCAAAATCTGCCGTTGCTGGTTCAAAGCAAATGATGCGTCCAAGCCTTCGTTAGTAGTTTCTAACAAGTTATTGGATAAACAAGGATGTGTGTGTGTGTGTGTGTGTGTGTGTGTGTGTGTGTGTGTGAGAGAGAGAGAGAGAGAGAGATGGAGCGTGTGTGATCACCTGTTGCCACTACCAAGCAGAGATGCTGTCAACTTTCTGAAGATCGGCTTTCTCAATGGAAAAATAGCATCCAAGCGGGGGTATTTCTCCATATTTCGCTGTAGCCGGTGCGCAAGAGTCATTCCCTATAGAAACCGCAATGTCCTCCGCCATTTTAAACACTGTGTATCCAATATGGAACTCCGGTAAGAAGTAAGCGCCTGTAATTAATCACTCTGTTGTGTCTCTCATCTTTGATGAGCCTTAATGCTGAAGTTGTTAGTTTAAAGCCATTTAAAGCTATTTCCTAGCTTTATTAGTGTAGTAGTAATACAAGCGATCAATGAGTGCTGTATGTAAACACTGGCTGACGTGGATTTACTTCACGTCACCTAACTGGCTCATATTACACATAAAAATTATCTTTTGCCACCACCTGCTGGCTAACAAATGTAATGTAAAAATAAAAAAAGACAAATCATAGCTCGTAACAGATATGCACTGCTCTTACACTTTAGTTTAGAACAGCATGAACACAAGCGGAGTGATATACACACACAGTGAAGTGTCTGAGTGCTGATGGTGTCAGACCATCAGCGTTCATGGAACATCTCTTGTCCAATCAGATTTGAGGACTGGAACTAACTGTTGTATATATATATATTCTCCTCGAAGTGTTTTTGGGAAATCACTATTTATAAAACATTTTATATGCATATTTCTTTTTGGGGTTCATTTTGGCATAAACTGGGCATTGAGTGTGCAAAATTTCACCACTGTTTTTTAGACAGGAAGTGGAAGTTTTGCATTCACACCACAATACAACACACAAAAATATATTAAACAAATATTGATTTAAAAGCAGTAAGGGTTCCTTCATGAAAAGATAATACAATTGATTATTTGAAACTAATGAGGACTATTGATTTTGATGATAGCCCATATTTGCAGGTATGTCTCATGTCTCTGTAATGTAGTATATTCAGGGTGCGATTTGCCAGGGGGATGGGGGAATTCCTCAAATACCTACCTATAAACCTGTGTTACTCTCTTGAGTTAAAAATATGGACAATCCTTTCACATTAGTCATTAGTGAACAATACTTAAAAAAACTTCTCCCCTTCACTCTGTTCAATTAACAATATTACATAATTGTGTACTAATTTCATTAATCAAAAGAAAACATGCTGTTTTTTTTTTATCTTTTACAAATTTTAACCTTAACCTTGGATATTTTATAGAAGGTAAAATATGCTGAAATCTTTATACCGGTGCGGCCGTGCAGTACAGAAATGACAGAACAGCACAGAAAATCATTGGTTTACTGAACGATTTACTGAATGGGCTCCGTTGTGTGAATATAGATTTGTTTGACTACTAGTTTGACCACTAATGCCCAGTGTTGCATTTTGCTATGCTTAGAATTTTTATTCATGAAATGTATTCAAATCTATATTTCTGGGGTATTTAATAATTTCATATTTTAATCAGTGAACATGAAAATTGCTTCATTTGTTCCAAAATTGTTAGCCATTGTGTTAATCACTGCCATAAATTATAAAATGGTTATCAGGAGCCATTGAGAATTGTTAACCTAAAGTGTTGACTATAAACTGCTAAAATCGTCTGTATTCAGTCAGATTTATATAATAAAAAATTTACAACATCAAGCCTGAAAAGGTCTTTTTCAACATTGTGTGAAGAGTTCACCATTATTTCAACTTGCTTCATAACAGCCTATGCAAAAGATCAAATTTAGAAATAGATTCGAATTAGAGATGCATATATTAGCCATTTTTTTTAACCAGTCACTCACCAACCATTATTACTTGTCAATTAATGGTAACCGACAAGCCTTAAATCCAACACGTGACTTAACAGACATGTATGCTTGGGTATTAACAGATTACTCTTTGTAACAGCACTACAAAATTAGGATACAGATATTTTAACTGTATTCCATTACAGTTAACATATATATATATATATATATATATATATATATATATATATATATATATATATATATATATATATACATACATACACAACAGTTAGGTCCGGTCCTCGAATCTGATTGGACGAGAGACGGTCCATGAGTGCTGATGGTCTGACAACATCAGCACTCATACGCTTCACAGTGTGTGTATCACTCTGCTTGTGTTCGTGCCTCTTGTGTATATGTGTCTCTTTACATGTATTTTATAAAAAAATTTACATTACATTTGTTAGCCAGCAGGTGGTGGCAAAAGATAATTTTTGTGTGTAATTTGAGCCAGTTGATGAAGTGAAGTGAATCCGCATCAGTCATGGTTTACATACAACAGCACTACATGATCGCTCGTATTACTACTACACTACTAAAGCTAGAAAATAGTTTTAAATGCTTTAAACTAACAGCTGAGAGACACAAAAGACTGATTAATTACACAATGGGTACTGGGTATTAAAATGGCGAAGGACATTGCGGTTTCTATAGGGAATGACTCTTGCGCACCAGCTACCGCGAAATAGAGAGAAATACCCCTGTTTGGATGCTATTTTTCCATTGAGAAAGCTGATCTTCAGAAAGCTGACAGCATCTCTGCTTGGGTGTGGCAACAGGTGATCACACAGGCTCCATCTCTCTCTCTCTCTCTCTCTCTCTCTCTCTCACACACACACACACACACACACACACACACACAAATCCATCCTTGTTTATCCAATAACTTGTTAGAAACAGCACAAACGGTGACACTATTTCTGAAGTGACATTTTTGAATTACTAATAGAGACTTGGATGCATCATTTGTTTTGAACAGCAATGGCAGATTCTGATCCGTCGTGTAAGAAAGTAGTTCCATGCAAAAATGCGTTTTTATGACCATACTCAGTTTTTCCTCATTTTTAAAATGTACTTGTTCATTGAACTGTTGTATATAAGCAATATCACACTCGCAATCACAGCAGTGCTGATGTAGGGCCATATAGCACTCTTGCTCGTGTGATATGCTGTGTGAAACAGGCTTTATCCTCATCAAGGCAATTAGATGAGAATAAATGTCATAAACTTTATGCCAAGAATAATAAACTGCATTTTGCTGATAAAAATCATTAGTAAAACCTATCCTTCAACCTAAAAGAACTTAGATGGACAAGAATTTCTCATTTAATTTCTCTTTTTCCTCTTGTTTGAAACAGGGTCGGCACTTCCTAACGGAGACTCACATGTGCACAATACAGTCAAACGGAAGCTAACAGAGGAAAAAGGCTACATCTTTGACAAGAGACTGAGGTACAACGTCAGACAGAACGAGACCAGCTGCAGATTTCGGGACATCGTAGTCAGGAAGGAAGAGGGTTTTACACATGTCCTTCTATCGAGCCAAACATCAGACAACAATGCACTAACCCCCGAAGTATGTGTCCACACGTTTGAAATTTTATGTACAGATATTATGGAAACGTCTGAAAAATCAGTATCAAAACATTTCATCGCTCTTCTCACCTTATTCTATTATTAAACATGACGAAATTTCACAATGGTTGACAAATGTGAAGACTTCATGATGAAGTAAGTTTGAAAGTCAATAGCAATGTACCTGAATAATAACTTAAACTGTTTAATGGCAGTGGCATTAGAGGTTAACTCTATCACCCCTTGAGTACTGAGGTTTGTTAGAGACCAGACCAACGCAAGATATTTGCTAAATATTGTGGATGGGACCCGTGTTGTCAATGCCTTTGCCAAGTGTTCGCGTATGCATACTTGTGAGTAAAATGGCTTTTCACACTTGAAATTCTTAACCCTGGGCAAATGTAATCCTGGGTAATGTTGCATCACACTGTTCATACTTTAACCTGGGTTAGGAATTAATCCTTGTTATTTAATGTTTCGAGGTTTCACTCTGTACATTTAGACTATTAAACCTGGAATAACACTCTTAAGGGTTTTTCACATTGTGCTTAACCCCAGGTTATCAAGTTTTTAAGCTGTTATTGACACTGCAAAAATGCAAATATGAAAGTGTAGCATGTCTATTACATTCTTGTGTGTGTGTGGCTATTTGCCATTGTCTGTGTGTCTTCAGATTTCCTTGTTCTGTCACCATAGAGAGTAGGGATGCGCACGAGTAGTCGAATACTCGAATATTTAATAATGATTCAAATAGTAAAAATACTAATCGAATTTCACAAAGTTTTGCTTTGCTGGCCATATATACAGCGAGATGCATGTTAAATCCAGAACACACAAACTAAAACTGGCAGTTATAACATTATGCTCTGGGTGGCGCTGTTGAGTGTGGACAAAAGTTGATCACATTTGACGAGCAAACCATTCTGTCAGTACGTTTAAATTGACACCAAAAAGCGGGTTATTGCGATGTGTCTTAGCCCTATCTTTTTCTTTGCATTGTGTGAGCTTAAATACTTTCATTCTGTACTTATTTGTTTTCACGCATTGATTGTGTGAAATGTTTACAACAAAAAAATACAGGACATAACATAAGCATGTTTTGGATATAATAAGTGGCTTGTTTTTTTAAATGGTGATGTTATTAATGGTTATCATTAATTACCTTCATTTAAATTATAGAATATTTGTGTATTAATTTTTTATGAGCAGAAATATTCGAATACCAAATTATGGATGAATGCCCATCCCTAATAGAGAGGCGTTCCATTGGTTATTCCCGCTGGAATCCCCGATGACGCCATCATATCACTGCCAATCGCCACAGACCGCCGCCTATATAAAACCCGCCCAAACACATTTAGGACGAAGTTTTGGGTTTGAAGAGGAAGTTGTGAGAGAGTTTTGGCTTTGTTATGCATTGTTCAATCATCTGTAGTTAACCTATCCACTTTGTGTTCTTGTTTGAGTTTGTACGTTCTCTGTTTTGTTTTTCCTATTGGTTTTCGTTATTCATGGTTATTTGATTTCGTCATTGTGCTTGTTTGCGTGATACGTGGAAAGCAGACAGGTAAGGTCACGTTACGTCCATTGAGCACACGTAGGTGTTTTTACAATTTGCAATAAATTTAGGTTAGGAGTGAGCACCTCCCTCTGTATATTTTGGCTAGGAAGAGTAGTTTAAGTAGGACATCTTGGATGCTGAAGATCTTTTCTTTTGTCTTTTTTTGTTTCTAGTCAGTTTAGAGGTTTACCAATAGTTGGATTGCATCCGTTTCTCCCCCTTCCTGTGTCCTGGTATTTCATTCCACTTACCAATTGTTCACCTTGCACATAGCACTTGTATAATAAATCACTTACGTAAACACTATATTTCCCTTGTTTGTGTCATTTGTTATCCAGCACATCAATTACATTTTAATGGCATTTAATGCTACTCCCCAACGCCCCTAGATGAGCGTGGGGTTGTAAGAATGTGGTTTACAAATGTACAGTGTGAAACATGAATAGCCAGAATTGATTAGCCCAGGGTAAAGTATGAACAGTGTGAAACATGAAACATAATAACACAGGATATTCATTATTGTATTGGATGAAAGCAGCTTGCGATGGACGTGCGACCTGTTTTAATAACTGCTTATCAATGCAACTGCTTTGTCTTGCGTATACTGAAATATACTACAAAACGCATGTAAAAGCAATCATTTGTTTTGTCACCGTAGTTAATGTTTGCCACTACTGTTTGACATTTTAAAACATCGTTTCCCATTGCTTTACCTAGGGTTAAAGGAATATTCCGGGTTCAATCCAAGTTAAGCTCAATCTACAGCATTTGTGGCATAATGTTAATTACCACAAAAATCGAGGTCACAGTGAGGCACTTTTAAGGGAAGTGAATGGGTCAATCTGCAAATGTTGAATAAATGCTCTGTTACAAGAGCATAGCCACACGATGTAAACAATGTGTGTTAACATGATTTTACTGTGATGAAATTGCTTATTTACCTTTTTTTGTGTAATTTTTAACATTCATTTTAGGGTTTTAGGGTTTACTATGTTTCGTCGTCATGGCAACGAAGTTGTACATTTGGATATAACTTTAGAGAGACAAGGTAAGCAAGAGATTTGATAACAGAAAAATCATGTTAACATGCATATTGTTTATGTCTTGTGGCTACCACTTTTGAAACCATGAGTATTTTAACTTCTGTGGATTGGCCTCATTTACTTCCATTGTAAGAGCCTCACTGGAGCATACTTTTCTTTTTTTATTTAATTTTTTTTTGGGGGGGGGGGGGGGGGGGGGGGGAGTCAAAATAAAATTATTTGGTAATCAACATTATGCCACAAATGCTGTCGGCTGAGTTTAAAGGGATAGTTCACCCAAATGAAAATTCTCTCATCATTTATTCACCGTCATGCCATCCTTGATGTGTATGACTTTCTTTCTTCTGCTGAACACAAATGAAGAATTTTAGAATAATATATTTGCTCTTTAGGTTCATACAATGTAATGCAATGCAAAGGGAATGGTGTCCAGAAGTCTGAATGTCCAAATATCCCATAAAGGCATCATAAAAGTAATCAATATGACTCCACGTGGTTTAATAAATGTCTTCTGAAGTGATCCAATCAGTTTTGGGTGAGAACAGACCAACATGTAATTCCTTTTTCACAAAAAAATCTTGACAGCTGTCTCATTGGCGTTTGTGATTTCAAGCTCGATTAGTGACCTGTGACATCACGTGTATGCCCACGCTGCCATGTTTGTGACCAAAATGATATAGATTTTATGTGCTGCACTGTGAGATGCAACAATAACCTTCTTCAAGAGTTAAAATAAGTGCTTACATTCATACAGACAGGATCATCACATATGTTTTTTTAATACTTTGACTGAATCAGACCAGAAAACAACACAAAAACATTTGTAACTTCTAAATGAGAGATGTTTATGGTAATGTGTCAGTGGGTGTGTGTACTCACCGGCCACACATAAGACCAACTGCCGTTCGGTGTTTAATCATGGATAAAATATCTTTAAATGTCTGCGGAAGTTGAATTTGGCAATATTTGTGCTGTCTTCAGATCTGTATTAACTTTTCTTGGGACTTGGTATGGATCAAAATAAAAAAAAAATTCTCTTGATATTGTTACTTGGGTGTTTTCCATTCACCGTTTTCTTCTGCTGATGGTCACAAATTTGGCGGCTGCAAGAAAATGATGTCACTGAAACAGGTCAATAGTGTCATTTAGCTCTCTGCACATGCGTCAAGCACTAGAAAATTTAATTGAGCTTTGAAATCATGATCGTGCCTAGAGACTGCATTGACAGGATGTACTGTGAAAAAAAAGAGTTAGATTTTGATTTATTCTTCGTATTGGATCGCTTCAGAAGACATTAATTAAACCACTGTCGCTTGGATTACTTCTATGATTCCTTTATGTGATATTTGGACCTTCAGCATTCTGGCCACCATTCACTTGCATTGTATGGACCTACAGAGCTGGGATATTCTTCTTAAAATCTAAAAATCGTGTTCTGCAGAAGAAACAAACAGCAAGAATTGAAGAGACATGGACAGGGTTCTCCGGCAATGAAAATATCAATGAAATTCAGCAAATTCAATTACATTAATCGGCACTTCATAAGTGGAAAAAAATAAATGGATACTTCTATCATAAATGGAAAAATGTCTTCTCAACTGACAAGTGCATCTGTGTTTTACGTGAGTGTCCTGAACGCTACCCAACAAGATTTCGATATTTGTGATCCAGAGACAGGAGAGTGTAGAAAGGGATGACTCGCACTACTCAAAATCGTGGCGAAGACTTCAAAACTTACATGACCCATTTCAATTCTACTGAGTGGTTTTTTGTTTTTCTTAAAGCACAATGAAGTCAAACAGCCAGACAGCCTGACATTCTAACCAACACTGACGAGGATAACATCTCGGGTTACTTAAGTGTAAAAAAAAAAAAAAAAGCGGAAATAGATGCTGCGCTGAGAAAAGCGCTTTGGGAACATATATAGTTGTGACCAGCTGTGAATATGTGTGCAACACGTCAATGAACATTGACCGGAATTTATAACCTCTGCCGGTGTAATCACTGGACGCACCTGGGGCAGGGCTATAAATAGATGCGTCACGGGAACATCCCAGTGTGGCAGTGAAGTGCAGCATCTTGTTCCGCTTTTATCAAGGAACAAGGGTTACACTTAAGTAACCCGAGACGTTCCCTTTACAAAAAGCTACACTTATGATGCTGCGCTGAGAACAGCACTTTGGGAACGAGAATACCCACGCCGCACTGTGGCTGTCAGGACCCCCTACGGTTGTGTAGTGTGATCACAAGAGCGTGAGAGGTCTCAGACATGAGCTTGAGATGTTGACTCAAGGACATTAGAGCCTGGAGTGGCATGAACATCCAAACTGTAGAAACTAATGAAAGTGTGCAGAGAGGACCAGCCTGCCGCATCACAAACATGCTGCAGAGGGACACCTCTAGCCAAGGCTTCAGAGGATGCGAGCCCTCTGGTAGAGTGGGCCCTGGTACCTACTGGCGAAGCTTGACCGCGCGCCTCGTAGGCCAGGGTAATAGTGTCCCTCACCCAATGCGACATAGTCTGCTTGGTGGCGGCCGCCCCCCTGTTGTGGCCCCATGACAAACGAATTGTTGCCCTGACTTATGCCACTGGCTAGTGCGGTGGACATAAGTCTACAGGTCAGAGACTGGACAAAGTCTGTGATGTCTCTCAGCGCAGCATCATAAGTGAAGCTTTTTGTAAAGGGGACACATAGCCAAAATAAAGTTTTTTTTAAACTACACATAATTACCCTTACTTAAATTCTGTTCGAATTATAGTAGTTATTTGGAATCAAACCGGCCATGTTTGTCTTCAGATATTCATATATTATCTATGACTTAAATAGGCCAAGATGAATATTAAGTCAATAAAATTGCATAACATTTCCATTCGTAAGGGAGTTAGGAGTGACCAGATACCATTTGAGGTGGATGGCGAAAGAATCCTGGTGCTGGCAGAGCAGCCTATTCAAAGATTAGGGAGATAATACACAGCAGATCTTTCATATTAACACATGGCAGGGTTGGTTCTGAAGCTGCTAAAAGAGGGCTTGGATAAGATAGACCCAGGCAAATACAAAGTCTTGTGTTACCAATTGTATCATTACATTGTATCATTACCTGATGTGGCCGCTAAAATGTGTGAGATCACTGCAGCGACAGTGGCAAGGATGGACACCAAGGCCAACAGTTACATCAGGAAGTGGCTAGGCTTGCTGCGTTGTCTTTCAGACGTAGCATTGTTTAGAAGAAATGCCTTTCAACTGCCACTAAAATCCATCCACCCTGGGCTACAAGAAGGAGAATACCAGGCTGTTCCAAGAACTATGGGAATTGACAGACCAGGCTGTGAGTGCTAGTCAAACCCAGGTTTGTTCAGGCTGTGCTTGGATGGTACAGGAGGTTGAAAACAGGGTGTTTTCAACAACAAGAGATTGTTGGAAGAACCCAATCAGAAAGAGCTGGACTTGGATGGGGGATGGCTCCCAAACTGTGATCAGCAGCCTCTTTAAAACAGAGGAAAGCGATGGTAGTGACAGAAGTATCTAGGATGGAAGTGAAAGGGTATATGATTTGAGCAGCAGCAAGGGTGCTGGACAGTATGGGAGGTTACATCTTTATAGATTTAGGATGGGCGGACCTGTGGAAGGTACGCCAGGCCAGGCTAAGTTTTCTAATAAGATTCACCTATGAAGCTCTTCCGAGCCTTAGAAATTTGTCAGTGTGGTATGGCAAAGAGGAAAGCTGTCCTCTCTGTGAGGCCCCGAGAGCAAATCTGCAGCACATGCTGGCTGGGTGCAAGACTGCCTTGGCACAAGGATGGTACAGAGCCGGCATGATCAGGTCCTGTGAAAACTGGAGGATATCCAAGAGATGATTAAAGGCAAACACAGGCCATAATGCTCCTCAGATGAAGTTTAATCAATCCTGGTGCCTGGAAGTAATTGGTGAATGGTGGTCAACCTTGGCAAGCAGCAAAATTTTCCTTCTGAGATCACCATTACCTCCTGGAGGGTGGATATTGTAGTATGTTCGGTGTCGGCAAGAAAAGTCATAATGATTGAGCTAACTGTCCCATAGGAAAAGGGACTGGATGCATGAAGAAGGAAATAAAAAAAATAATGCCCAGCAGGTTCAGACAGCTACCTGTTTATCTGATTGACATCCCTACTGATTAATATAAATTACATGTAATGATGTCATTGCTTAATTTCTGACATCCAGATGTTGTGTCACACATGCAAAACGTATGTAAATAAAGGCATATGTAGGCACATAATGCATTGTATTGCTTATATTTTATTAAGTTATATTAATATGGGTGTTTATTGTCATAAGTGTTACATTCAGACAGTGTGTATTCTTACACTTTGATTTAATGTCTCTCTGAGATGTAAGTCTATTGTCTGTATGGCTGGAGGCTAAATGGCTTTGGATATATTTGCCAAAGATTATTTAGCTCCATAAAAGTTAGAACTACTAATGCAAGTGACACAGCATGGCAATGAGTTGACATGCAATAAAACACAGAATTAAATCATAGAGACAAATGTTTTTACACTGGAGCTGTTCTGGAGCTTGTAACTGTATGTCTTCCTTATTTTTAATGTATCTCTGCTGTGTGTGGTGCTCTTATGGTGTTTAATGTTTTCCAGTATGCCACAATGATCTTTGATAGTGAAAACAGAACTATTCACAAATGTTTTCGATTCCAAAAAATCTTAGCATTTCACAATTTTGTTAAATTGAATGTAATGTTACAGTGTGGAGTATATACTTATAAGGGGGCTCTTAAAAAAAATTAAATATCGCTGATCACCACTAACCTTTATCCAAACTGATCTCACAGGAAAATTGGCAGCACGATTTGTTTTGTATGCTTAAATCAGTCTAAGCTCTCCAAATGTCCTAACTGCCCACCAGTGGCCTAAGCTGGAGCTACAGTAGTACACATGCGCACCTTTACAACTGTGTTCTTTCACGTACTGTCATGAAAGACACGATTATTATCAAGATTTGAGTAGTAATTACATAAATACACTCCTAACCCTAACAGTACTGAGATCAAAACAGCATTGTGCACAAGTGGGAGATCAGAAGGGATATGATGTCAAAGGCTCAGCACAGATTTCTGGGGCATGAACATTCAATGCATGGCAGGTCCAAATTTGGGTGGAAACAAATTCTAAACTAACACAACGATAATGATAATTTTCAAACAGATTTCTCTAAATACAACCATTGGTGGGACTGTAGATATCTCTGTCCAGATTATTATGTATCTTTTTTGTCATTTTGTATGTTATATATACTGATTGCCATATATATTGTCATTTTGCACATTTAACATTCTTACCATTCTAATCTATGCTACTTGTATTGCACTGAAAACACCAATTTGCACTTTACCATAAACTTCTATTTGGACTTCTGATTGGATACTAATGGTATTTATTTGGCTTTGTACTTGTACTGTGTATAATGACACTAAAGTTTAAATCTAATATAATCTAATAAACTCTCTGATTGGTGGATTTTCTCCCTCAGGATCATGGGTAGTGTAGTTTGGGACCAGGAATTCTGCCATTTAATGAAATATTCCAGGTTCATTACAAATTAAGCTCAATCAACAGCATTTGTGGCATAATATTGATTACCACACTCAGATACACAGGTAAATGTCTAAACCTGCTGGGCATTACTGCCTAACGCACCTTCAGTGCCGGGAGCCACCTATCACTGATGTTTCACAACATATCCTGGTGGTGGGGCAACAGTCAGGAATGTCTCTCTGCCACCCCCCACAGCTGGACTCCAGATCCTTTTGATTGCCTCTCGTTCTTGCTTTCCCATTAAGAACCGGGGTTCAATACAAACCCCCCCTCCCCCCATGAGCAGATCTACCCTACATCCAAGGCCTCTTCTCTGTTAGAAAAAACACAAGCTATCAATCTCTGCCTATCACCCGTCTAGTGCCTATACTTAAACCAACAGGTGAACCGCGAGACTGCATCAGTTTTTTGACCCTTTCCTCTTCTACTTACTACCTCACCACATATGGCTATTGTTTCATATTCCTACTTTCTCACTTCTGCACACTCCACTTTTCATCCTTCCTTCTTAACCATTGCCAGAAGCTCCCTTTTTCTGCTGCTTCTGCCAATTTCTTCAGACTTCTTCATCGCTGATCCAAAGATACCAATTGATGTTCCAATAAACCCTTGATACCAGACCTCCACAGGGTAAGTAGCACCCTCCATCCATTTTCCCTGCACTTGGCTGCCAGGTCAGCATATTTGAGTTTCTTCCTCTCATAGGCTGCCTCATTGCTCATTGCAAATAATGCTCTCATTAGGTCATTAGAAAAAATGTGATTGATGTGAATCTTGAAAATAACAAAAATCTGCAGATAAACATCATATACAGGTAGGACTACTAAACATTAGATGGCTTTGATCCAAATCACTAATTGTAAATTAAATCATTATAGATCATAGTTTGGATTCGCTCTGTTTGACTGAAACCTGGTTTAAAACAGATGAATATGTTAGTCTACTCTCTCAGGTTATTGTTATAAACATGAGCCTCATCTGAAAGGTCGAAGAGGAGATGTTGCTACAATTTACAGTGATATTTTCAGTTACTCAAAGGTCTGGATATAAGTTTAATTCTTTTGAACTGATAATGCTTAATGTGTGCTTAATTGTCAGATATAAATAAAAAAAACTTTGTCTTCTTTTGTTCTTGCAACAGTATATAGACCACCAGTGCTATATTCTGAATTCTTTCGAGAATTTGCAAATTTTATGTCAGTTTTTGTGGTTGTGTGGATAGAGCTTTAATCATCTGTGACTTCAACATCCACATAGATAATGAAAATGATAAAATGGGATTAGCATTTATAGATATTCTCAACTCTGTTGGGGTTAGACAAAATGTGACGGGTTCAACCCATTGCCAAAATCATACGCTATCTAATTTTGTCATATGGAATTGATGTTGATAAAATAGAAATTATGTCACACTGCGATAATATCTCAGGTCATTTCCTCATCTCTTGTAGCCTGCGCTTAGCAAAGGTAACTCAATCTACTCAACATAATCGTTCAGGTAGAAGCATTCTTTCAACTTCTAAAGATAGCTTCACTAATAATCTTCCAGAATTGTCTCAAATACTCAGTACCCCAAAAAGTTCAGAACTTGATGTTGTCACAGAAAATATGGATACAGTCTTGTTTAGCACTCTAGATAGTGTCTCCCTTTTCACACCGAACCTAACGATAAAAAACCAAAGGCATCAGGAGAAATTCACAACCTGATTGGACAGCTTTTATGCCGTATATTTTTTGATGGAACTTGCCAATCATCCAAAACAATGCTGGCTGCTGGGCAAAATGCACTCGTTTTATTTATGTATGTGTATATGGTGGTATTTCTACCTGCTGAGAACAAACGAAGAGCTAAAATAATGTGTAAAGGCATCAAAACAGTGCACAAAAAAACAACACACAAATGGAGATGTGCTGCAAGGACAGCTGACGGCGGTTCCAACGCCTGTACCGATCTGTAATGGGCAACATAGCACCTATGATGAGAAGAACAAGGTATGCTTGAGGTCAGTATTAGGTAAATTACTTCCTGTTTTTGGTCCGTTTAGATGTCTTTGGTCCATGTTGTGTTCATATATCAATCAAACCACAGCAGACTTCATTTGGAAGCGGACCGAGAGCCACTATTCAGGTTGTCTCTGTCCGCTTGTTTGGTGTGCTCCAAGGTTCGGGTGGCAGCGTTCAAATTAACCGCACTAACAGAGCAATCACAACAGAGTTTGTTTTAATCGAACCAAACCTGCCAAGTGTGAACACACCCTAAAAGATACAAATCCTGCACCATGGTACATTGATCACACTCATGCTCTCAATAGAGCAGCTTGGAAAATAAAACGTAAGTGGAAGACTTCAAAACTAGAGGAATTTTCCGGTGCATGGAAGGATAGTGTTTCAAACTACAGACATGCTCTACAAACTGCCAGGTCTGCATATTAGAGCAAACTCATAGAAAATAACCACAACAATCCTAGGTGTTTATTTAGTACTGTGGCTAAATTGGTTAGGAATAAAACATATGTTAATGACTTCATTAATTTATTTACTGATAAAATTTAAATCATCATAAACAAAACTGGAATTGTGCATCCGTCTGCCATAGCACCCCAGAAGACTAAAATTATTCCCTATGAGCAACAGCTCAGGTCAGGTCAGGAGAGCTAACAAAAATGATCCAAACATCAAAGTCAACAACATGTATGTTAGACCCAATACCAACTCAACTTCTGTGTTTCCTGTAATCTCAGAACCTCTTCTTAATATTATTATCCTCATTATACAATAAATTTTAAACTGGCAGTTATCAAACCGTTTATCAAGAAACCACAGCTTGTTCCAGGAGAATTGGCTAATTATAGACTGATTTCAAATCTCCCATTTATGTCAAAAATACTAGAAAAGGTAGTGTCCTCCCAACTGTGTTCATTTTTACAGAGAAATTGCATATTTGAAGAATTTCAGTCAGGATTTAGGCCCCATCATAGTACAGAGACTGCACTTATCAGAATTATTAATGACTTGCTCTTACCATCATATCATGGCTGCATTTCTCTAGTGCTATTAGATCTTAGTGTTGCCTTCTACACTATGACAATCTCTTAGATAGGTTTCAGAATTATGTTGGCATTTGTGGACAGGCATAAGATTAGTTTAGGTTCTATCTCTTTAAATGCTACCACTTTTTCTGTGTAAATGAGTAACTGTCAGATCAAATTAAAGTTAAGTATGGAGTGCCACAGGGATAAGTTTTAGGGCCTCTGCTTTTCTCCCTATTTATGCTACCCTTGGGAGACATTATCAAGAACGCTAAAATATAATCTCACTCTTGATGGATATACTGTAACATCAACTTCTACATCAAAACATGTAGATGTTATATTTGATAGCAAATTAACCTATGAAAAAAAACTTAGAACTACAATCTTTCACCACCAAGTTATGACACATCCTATCTGTTTCTGATGCCGAAAAACGAATTAATGCATTCATAACATCAACACTAGATTATTGTAATGCATTACTAGGTGGATGTCCTGCAGGTTTAATAAATAAACATAAGTTTTTTTTAAATGCAGCAGCGAGAGTGCTAACTTGGACCAAGAAATATGATAATATCAGCCCCATTTTATTGGTGTTACATTGGTAACCTGTTAAGTTTTTATTAATTCTTTTAATTACTTACAATGCTTTGAATGGTCTAGCTCCAAAGCACTTAAGGGACTTTCTGTCATGCTATAATCCATCATGCTCATTATAATTGTAAAACTCCTGCCTGTTAACAATACAGAGAATATAAAAAATATGGAATAGTCTTCATAGCAATGTTCGGAACTCTATACTAAAGATTTATCTATTCAGCCAGGCATGCACGTAATTTATCCCTCAATTCATGGCTATGCTGCTTTAGTTAGGTCTGCCGGAACGAAAACACTTCTGTTATTCTTTAACTCTGCCTTAAATTGAATGGCATCTACGCTAATTTTATTCTATTTATTTCCCTGTCTAAACCTCTGGATTATATCTCGGGGATACAAGAGCCTGCAAGATCCATCTCCAGTCCTGCCTGATGTCCGATTCCCACTGAGTTGCTGAGTAATGATGACCAACTGTATTATGTGCCAGCCAGACTTCAAATCAAAGGACAATGCATCTGCGTGTATTTCCTCATTTAATTTGGGATAACTTCAAGGACTTTAACACTATAATCTATAGTTCAAATAAAATGTTTTTGTTAATCATTGACCCACAACACTTACATAGTTTACTCATTTGAACCACTAATAGTTCTAAACATAAATAATTAATACTGGCATTATATTCATAAATTTTCTGTTATATCATAATGTCATGTACAGCTGCTTTACTCAAATACATTTGACTTGACATGTGCCAGGATTGACCTTTCCTCCCTCCGTGCTGTGCCTTGTGTCGTACCTCCCTTTTTAACAAACTCAATGTACTTCTTCTGAGGAGCATGATGGCCTTTGTTGGCCTTTATTCTGTACACCTCAAGGATATCTGCCAGCTTTCGCAGAACTTGATCATGCCACCACCTGTACCGTCCTTGAGCCAAGGCAGTCTTGCACCCAGCCAACATGTGCTGCAGATTTGCTCTTGGGACCTCGCAGATGGGACAACTCTCCTCTTTACCATACCACAGAGACAAATTTCCAAGGCTTGGAAGAGTGTCATAGGTGGATAATATTAGAAAACTTAGCCTGGCCTAGGGTATCTTCACAGGTCAGCCCATCCTAAAACTCTATTAAATGTATCTTCCCATACTGCCCAGCACCCTTGCTGCTGCTGGCTGACTGCTTAAATCTTATACCCTTCCTTTCCATCTTTGTTACTTCTGTCACTACCATTGCTTTATTCTGTTTTTTAGAGGCTGCTGACTACAGATTGGGAGCGATACCCCATCCAAAGCCTGCTCCTCCTGATTGAGTTCTACCAGCAATCTATTGTTGCTTCAGTCATGAAACCACCCTGTTTACAACCTCCTCTACCTTCCTGGTGCTGCCTGTTCGGACCTGGGCTTGACAAGCCCTCACTGACTGGTCTGTTGATTCCCTTAGTTCTAAGAACAGCTTGGTCTTCTTCTGCTTGTATACAGTACCAGTGAGATTAATTTTAATGGCAGTTTAATGATAAAACTCAACATAAAACAAACATAAACAAATGCAGACACACATGTAACGTGGCCACGTGCGTCTCTCTCACAAACTGACGACTGCGGCTGATTAGCCCGTTCCGCCCTCCTCCATGTATATTACCCAAGCCTTCTTTCAGCTGCTTTAGAACCAATCATGCGTTTATCTGACAGACATGCTATATATTCACTCCCTAAACTTCTAATGGGGTGCTCTCTCAAAAATTTATTTTGACTTTTTTTTCTTTAAAACAATGTAAAATCTGGGTTACAGTGAGGAACTTACAATGGAAGTGAAGGGGGCCAATTTTTTAACGTTAAAATACTAACTTTTTCAAAAGTATACAAAAACAGTATGCATGTAAGCATAATTTTAGTGTAATAAAATCACTTACTAACCTTTTCTGTGTAACGTTATAGCCAGTTTTACCATTTTGTTGCCATGACGATGTAATGTCAACAAACACTAAAACCTTTACACTTAACTTTAAACACTTTGAAACACTTAACTTTACAGCTCAAATAATTAATGTGTTTTAAAAGAAGAATTGTGATAACATAATAATTAATGTAAGTGCTTATATAAAATTATAAGCTTTAAATTTATACCTTTAAACACTCCAAAATTTGGCCACATTCTCTTTCATTGTAGTGCCTCACTGTAAAATGATTTTTTCTTTTTAGCAAACATTTATTTTTGTGGTAATCAACATTGTCACAAATGCTGTCAATTGAGCTTAACTTGTATTGAACCATGAATATTCCTTTAAACATTATTTTTTGAAAGTTTAAATAATGCAGACTAATGCTTGATTCAACAGAGGCATATACTTTGACTTATGAAAATCGATAGTTCATGGCAAATTTGCCGTAAACTTGCTGCAAATTCACCACTGATAATTTCACAGGCAAATGAGTTTGTGGCAAACATTCAGCAAATTGTCAATTGTTGACAAAGGTTTGCCGGAGGTTCACCACTACCGGCAAAGAGCTGCAAACTTCTGGCAAACATTTCCATCGAATCAAAGGCTAATTTGCATGTGAAAATAACAAGTGGCAAATATACTGCAAATTGGTGGCAATTTTTGTAAGGGTTTGATTAACAACCTCAGAGCTCATGGTAGGACTGTCTTTATATGTTTGTAAGTTAATGTAATAATCAATTTCCCTATGGGAAAATGAATGGGATTTATAAATCTGGAACCAGGCTTTTGTGCAGTAAAGTAAGTTTTCTATTGAACTCCATCATAGATTTCCAAGGTATGCAGTACCAGAGAGCTTTAATGAAAGTTTTTCCAGTGTGGATAAGAGGCATAAATGTAACAAAATCATCACTTTTTCAACTGAATGATATTACTGTGGATATAGGCACAGATGATATTTAACTGTATTTTAACTGTAACTGCTGGAGTTTGAACTTTTTATGTGTATTTTATGACCAAATTTGTGTTACTATGTGAGAATTTTTTTAAATTTTTGCTGGTAGAAAACACTGCCTATGAAAATAGATAGTTCTATGCATTTATCTGCTTATTCAGTACTGTTGCACTACTGACACCCTCTACAACAAGTGACACACCTGTGTGTAACAGAGGGAGTGTGACAGAGTCTCTATCATTATCTCTGGATTACAGCACTGACAGTGTGACAAATAGAGATAAATGAAGAGGGAGTGAGAGGAAAAGCCTTGAGCTTCAGGAGATGCAGCTTGTGTCATTTAACGAGGGAGGAACAGAATAAGAGACAGTTACAGCACTGACATTAGCTCTAACAGCAGCTATTAAGATATCAAAACAAGCCAGTGTGACCATCTCTTAGCTTCCTTACTTAAACACTCATCTTTCTCAAATGCCATGTCTCATGTCTAATCCAGTTTATAGGTGCCATTAAATGCAATACAATGCATTCATGGTAATCATTCTTCCCTAGAGTTTTGATTTTGTGTCATTGTGACAGCTGAGAAATGTCAAAAAAAAAATTGATGATTTGACAACTGTTCTTCCATTCATTTTAGTGGTGTTTTACATCTGCACACAACAATGACAGCCTTTTAGCTAACATTGCATTTACTATTTTTCATGAAAATGGATAGGCCTACAAACAATTGTGAACTTGTGAACACATTACAATAAAGTTCCATTATGAACAAACAATGAATAATATATATATTTTTACAGCATTTATTAGTCTTAGTTCATGTTAGGTCATAGTGCATTAACTAATGTTATCAAATGCAACTTTTGTTTTTAAAAATGTGTTAGTATATGCTGATATTAACATTAACCAAGATTAATAATTGCTGTAAAAGTATTGTTCATTGTTAGTTCATGATAACTAATGTTGTTAACTAATGTTAACAAATGGAACCAAGTGTTACCAAATGTTTATTTGTCCAGAATTTTAGCCACATTTTGAGTGGTTCAATTGTCAATATACTCCAATGTACTGCCAGTGCATCATGATGAGACTGTGTACATACAGTTTTTAATCATTTGTTGCCATTTAAGTTTAATGTCAACACTAATACTTTAATGTTTAAATATTTTTTTCCTATTGAAAAATTTAAATAAGCAATGAAATATTGGACTTGATGCAGCATCACATGAGCAATAGCGCTGTTCTTGATATCAGCTTTGTACTGAATTATTACCATATTAATATATAATGGCATTTACGTATTACTCCAAGGTTATTCAAAGAATACAGTAGAACTACCATGTAGTGTCTAGCCTTGTAATGGTACTTTAATTAGTTTCATATACTGTTCTGATGTGTATCAAAATGATTTGAAACCAAATCTGCATCATAGAGGACTCTTTCGGTTGGAAACAGTACAGAGTTGTTTACAAGCTGCAGATGCATCTGTTGAACTTGGTGCTGTTAGTGATTTTTTTTATATTTAATGACATGCAGAAAATGTCCCTATTGCCTGTCTGATCTCATTAAAATAGGTCCCATAAAATATCACACCTGAATCTATAACAAACTTAGGCTGGGTAACAGCGGGGTTTTTGAGACTTTTTGCCTGTCAATCATTGTGCTCATGTACAAGACAGCTTTTATATATATATACTTTTATAAGTACTGGTACGGTGTCCTGCTCCCACAAAACGCTCAGGGTGAGATGGTGAAATGCTCAGCGGTACCCACTGCCCTCCATCTACTCCAACACAATGGTTTCTATTGTGTCTGTGTGTCTTTGGAGTACAGAGTTTTGGAAAGAGGGGGCGTGGCTAATTCAACAGCTGGTCTGGTGGAAGTTCCAGAATGGCTGAAATCGCTACAGCACCTATAATAAATACTTCATTGCTGGCAAATGATAGGATGCAGCAGGATCATATTACAGAATCATCCCAATTTAAGAATCCTTTTTTTTTCTTTTTTTTCACCATTTTGATTTCAGTTAGGTTTAATGTCCTAACTTGTCAAATCTTAACTTTAGACTTAAGGCCTTTCCAGACCAGAGGTGACTCAATAATGAGAGATTAACAGAACACAAAACACGCACAAACACTGTTGCATTCGTCTCTCTCTCTCTCTCTCTCTCTCTCTCTCTCTCTCTCTCTCTCTCGCTCTCGCTCCCCTCCGGCAGGCTAGATTACCCTTTTATCCCTCTCCAGCTCTCACTACAACACAAATTGGATTCCTTCATGCAATGAAACGACTGGAGCATGGCGTTGTCCAAACAGATGGAGAAAGCAACAGAAAGTACCGGAGGGTGAGGGCCGCCCACTTGATGGGCAAACACTTATTCTCGACTGTGCTGTACTTAGTCTCTCTCAACGAGAGCTTTCAACTAATGTTCAGCATGGGGCACTTCTCCCCCTCCACCATCTGGGGCAGTACGCTCCCACCCATCTGTACAATGCATCCGTCTGCAAGATAAAAGGGAGAGTGAAGTCAGAAGAGTTCAATAACTGCCCACCGCAAAGGGCAGCCTTTATCCACATGAATGCCTGCTGACAAGGCTCTGTCCACTGGACCAGATCTGGTGCCCCTTTTTAGTCAGATCAGTCAGCGGGCTGGTAACAGTCGAATAGTTTGGCACAAACCTACGCTAATAGCCAGCCAGCTCCAAGAACTGTCTCACCTTGTTTTTGTTCTTAGGTCTCGGGCATGATGATAGGCAGCGGTTTAAGCAGCGTGCGGTCTGAAGATTCTGTCCATGAGCCTCTGAAACGTAGCTGGGGCCCCAAACAAACTGAATGGAAGCATCATGAATTGGTGTAAGGCCATTTACATGATTCATTGAAATTGGCCAATTCAAATACATTGCCATTGGGTGCATACATGGTGCGATGTATGGGTGCACATTAGCTTTATGACGATATGGATGTTTTCGCCTTACCATGGGTAATCTTGAGATGAGGCCTGGTGTAATCCAAATGGTGTGGAAAATGTTGTCTTTTTTCGGGACATTGGAGTTAAGGGGATCTGCCAATATTCCCTTTGTTAAATCTAATGTGGAATAAAAGCGAGCCGTGGCTAACCGATCAAGCAGCTCATCAATTCGAGGCACCGGTTATGCATCAAATTTAGACATATCGGAGCATATGTTTTTTTGTGCTCGTGTAATCAGTAGGGATGACTATGTATCACTACCCCTGGGGTTTCGATATGGGGCTCTATAAGACTGGGGTGACTCGATCAGTAGCTTTTAAGTTCACCTCAGCTCCGAGCTCCTCCCTCTCCGGAACCACCATCACCAAAGACACGGGGACCGCCTCTCTCCTCTGTTTCAGGAGGTTGAGGTGGTAAGTCTGACAAACCAGATCACCAGAACCAACACAAAGTGATGCCCGTATGCCGTCTGTTCTATTGGCCTGACGAGGTGCATACCAATTCTTTCGAAGGGGGAAGTCGATTAATGGAAGGGGGCACAATGGTACTCTTGGTGTGGCTGGGGGATTCACCAGCTGACATTCAAGGCATGCCACACACCACCTGTGATATCCACGTGAATGTTCGGCCAATAGAAACGGGCGATAAGATGGTTCAGTGTTTTTTCTGCCCTAAGTGTCCCACCATCGGATTATAATGAACCGAATGGCTCTTCAGTATTAAAAGTTGTGTTATATCCTCTTTTGTCTGAGTGTCCTACGTCACTCAATACAACCAGTCATTGATCATTAAAAAAAACTTTAAAAAAAAATAAAATGCAAGTGGAATGTCTGACTGGAGGCATTGAACATCAATCACATACACTTGGTCAAAGTGGTGCCAAAGGGTCTCGTCTCATGTCTGCTCCAGAGGGAAATCCCCTGCAGGGAATATTCTAAGGGCTGGGGAAGCCGAGAATTCCCCCTGCTTTACGTCCTCCTGATGTGGAACTGACGTAGATGGCCCTGGCACTGCCTCCCCAGCCAGTGAATCACACAACACACACCAATACACTTTGTTGCAGGGCCCATACACACATATTCCCCATAATATTGTAGTAAATGCTGGCCAAATCATACCCAACATTAGTGGATGTAGAGGCAGGACTAACCGCAGCCTCGACACTACGCTATTGTCCCCAAAATTGAATAATTACATTACTAAAGGTTAATTGTAAATACACACTGGCCTGTATCCAAAGCCTCAGACTGAACCAAGATTTGCTGAATGGAGGTTCAATTACAACCTAAATCCACCAAGGCTTGGTATGTACCCCCTTAATACTCACAGGTATACGGTATGCTTCTGCTCGATCGGGGACAGCCTGTGGCATGTCAGGGATCCGGACCAATGTCTCCACCTCCATCACAGAGCATCGGTCCTAGAAGTGCCTAGGTTCCCCACAGCTCCAGCAGACTGGCCCAGACTTCATGCACACACCTGCAGCAGCACATTCACCAGCTTGTGGGGGAGAGCGGAGAGGGTTACAGCAAACCGGCAGGTTGAACTTTCCACAGGACAGGGAAACTGGTTTAATTCCCTGTTTCAGGGGAATAGGAACAGGACGGTAATAAGGAGAGGGGGAGCTACCCTGGACAACAGCGCTAGTAGGCGGGCCACCCACTTGGTGATTAGCCACTTCCACACTCAAGCCGTCTACTCAAAGAACTTGAGTAAAGCCTCCGGGTCATGAGGCACAGCCATAAGGGAGTCCAGGGTCACAGCTGAATACCCCTCCTGGTGTACCAAGCTCTGTAACACCTGCAAGTCTTCGGCTTGAGCTGGAGGAGCACCTGGAACTGCTCCTCCTTTCTACACACAGGTCAAGCAGAGCCTGATGTTGTGTTTGATTGATGCCGGCGGGGGGTCTTGAACAGTTTGGCCAGCGTCGAAGACTCCATGACAGCATTTTCTTCTTACTAATCCTGGGTTTCCACACCATTGTGATAGATCACTAGCTCTCTACTGAAGGGGGAAGAGAGGACCGGGTAAACTGTCCAACATAAATCTCTTATTTATTTTTTTTCAGTTTCACACACACAGGATTTCTTTTCAGCATAACAGTTACACACACACACCAACTCGGCTGTGTGCATTGCTTGCTCTCTCTCTCTCTCTCTCTCTCTCTCTCTCTCTCTCTCGCTCTCTCGTCTAGTGGTTTGGACTGCCTTTTTATCCCCCTCCAGCTCTCACTGCAACACAAATCAGCTGTTAGAGGTGATTTCCTACAGGTTTCCATCCTTACAACTCTTCCTCTTCCGGCCTCGCTCTCTACAGATGTTGCTCAGCAACTCCCCATCACCACAGACACCCATGCTGCTGTTTCTTTGGGGGGGCAATTTTAGGGTTCCCCCACTTCTGAAATCTCAATTTAGTCCCTGCCTTTGATACCAAAATCAATGTCAAAAATTTGCTAAAACTAGAGTGCTCCACTCCGCTGCTTGTCTCTGCTATCAGTAAAACACATGGTAAAACAGGTGTTAATAATATCGAACACACTCCCACTGTGATGGCTCACTTGCTTCTCTAGAAAACTTGTTTGCAGAGTAGCATGACAAAGGCCGATATACAGCACTAAATGCCTGCACTCACAACGGGCACGCTGAGCTGCTGCACAAAATGTGGGAGTTCAGATAAGCTCTTGTCTAACAGGTTTAACTCTCACACAATATTCACTCTGTTATGAGGATAAACAAACAGCACATCAGCTCATCTTCATAGGTGCTTCTTAAGAGATTAACCCAGAGAAACTAATGCAAGAGTCCAGCAGGATTGCCACTGGATGGTTCTACTGTGTTGAGCTTTTGGATCTTTGATGTTTTGCTGAAAAAATTAATTTAGTTTTCTGACAGTAGGTTTAGCATGTCAGGATTAGCATCTTTTAAAAGTATGAAATTTTTTTAATGGTAAAATACTTTTTTCCTTGATCTTCTTTACCGTTAGATAATAATTATTTAGAATTGGTTCTTTCAGTGATCCAGTTCAGCAAAAACAATCCAGTCGCAACGGTTCTCGAGTCCACTGTGCACAGAGATGAGAAACATTATTCGGACATGTCTGAAATGACGAAATGCAATGAGTGAGCTGATATTTTGAGCATGAGTGTACGCAGAGTTTGACTGAAAAGGGTGATCTGTATGCTTCTAATGCATGTAGGCGATTAGCAGAAAGTAAAACTATCTGGAAAATGTCAGATTTGTTGATCGTTTTATCAACATGCAAATGAAAGTGTTTGTTTTAGTAAATACACTTATATCGGTTATTTTTATCATTCTTCTTTTGAAGACAGGAACCAATAAACAGTCCAGCGGTGATTAGAACCATGGGGGCACCCAATGGTTAGTCAGGAAAACTGTGGATACTTACAACAAACAGTTATAAATCAATCGTTTTATATTTTTCCATTGTTTTTAATTCAATTGTCATTTACAATCAAAAATTATAATTTTTGTCTTTGTGTCTTTTTTTTTGAGCAGTAATAAAACCACAGGAAGTAGCCACAGGACTCTGACAGCATTTGTGCTGTGACTCTTATTCGTGTCAATCTGTGCTTTGGTTTAAATTTGATGGAAACGCTCACTGTGTATCTGTGCAGATAATGAAGGAAGTGTGTCGGGCTCTGGGGAACGCGGCTGCCGATGACAGCAAGCTTCTACTGCTCAGTGCAGTTGGGAGCATCTTCTGCGGTGGCCTGGACGCTTCCTATCTTATCGGACGTTTGTCCACTGACCGCAGGAAAGAGAGCAGCAGGATCGCTGATGCAGTGAGGTAAAAAAAAAACAAGACATTACGATACACATTCAGTGAAAATTAATCTTCCTTAACCAACATCCTAAAACAACATCTCTATCTACCAATCAGAATTTAGGGATAGGTCTAGGGGCTTTGACAAATTTCTTATCAAATAACAAGATTCTAAAAGGGATAGTTCAACCAAATATTAAAATTCTGTCATCATTCTCATCCTCATGTCGTTCCAAACCCATGTGATGTTCTTTCTTCTGTGGAACACAAAATAAAACATTTTGAAGAGTTTCCAAGCTGCTCTTTTCCAAGAGGCTGTCAAGCTCCAAAAAGGAACCATTGTCCGAATGATTGTACGCTAAATTATTAAAGTATTGTGTGACAAACATTTCAATATTCACTGAAAACCTTTTGCTGCAGCTCTTAAATATCATTTGCATAGAGCTGGGTGATAAAACGATCTCTATTTAATGGAAAAAAAAATCCTCAATAGCGATGATAAACTTGAGTAATTTTCAGTTTTTAGCCTATGATCTACATCTAGACAACAGGTGCTCATTATGTCAATCGGCAAAAGACATCCACTGGTCTATTTCGATAAAATTGTAAAGATTGACTTTTTTCTCCCTTAATTAGCTGTGCGCTGTTTGACTAATTGTGTGCTCCTTGAGCTCTTATGCTAATGTGGATATGCGTCTAACCTCTGCGAGGTATTAATGTACAGTCAGTTATGTCTTAAGTGAACATAAACAGTGGGACAATATGGTGAGCCAGATGTGGGAGAGATACTGTATGGGCAAGCTGCTCTCTATTTATCACCCAAAAATCCCAACAGTCTCTTTTACTCTGAATGATGCCAAAAACAAAAAACTTCCAGTGAGGGGCAGTTCTGTGTATGGAAATGTCTTGTTGATGAGGAGGTCAACAGAGAATGGACAGACTGGTTTGAACTGAAGTCTATGGTAACTCAGATAACTGCTCTGTACAATTGTAATGAGAAGAATATCATCTCTGAATGCTATTATGAGATGTGGGTTGGTGCTGTTTTGGCGGCACGAGGGGGACCTAAACAATATTAAGCAGGTGGTTTTAATGTTGTGGCTAATCACGGTATGTGTGTGTGTGTGTGTGTGTGTGTGTGTATATATATATATATATATATATATATATATATATATATATATATATATATATATATATATATATACACACACACATACACCATTTTCAATTATAAAGTCTTTGAAATCCACATGTACTAGACAGTTCTGTATTTATTTGTACATGTTATAACAGCTGATCATCAACCATCCTAAGAAGTCTTCACATCCATCCTCCATCTTGACACGCATCCAATATTTTTCCTGCGCGTTATACAAACCAAATCTGTTTACATTAATACCTTGCCAAGACAGGGATTTTGATCAGATTTTGTCAAAGCCCCATACCGTTTTACATCCCTACTGTGCACTAACCTGTCTTAGATAATAATGGCTGAGTTCGGAATAGCATACTACTAATAAGTGTCTATGGCAAAAATAATATGAGTAGTATGGTAGTATACAAATCCGAACTCAGCCAATGTCTCGATAGACTGGACTCCTGCACTTCTCCTGGCCTCCTGCTCATTTTTTCCATTTGTTTCTGATCCCCAGGATTGTTTTTTTCTCCTGATACTTTCTAGCATGTGTCTTTCTTAGTCTACAGTTATTTCCACTACTTTATTTAACTTCGCGTTAGAGCAGAATCGCCATAGTGGAAATCAAACTGTTCTCAGATCAGTTCCAGTGTTCTGAATGCTGATTGGTGGTGTTCACTGGTTGGGGCGGGATTTAAAATTTTTTTGAGTCGTGCATCTGCTTTTCATTGCCCCCCTGGGCTGTGGGCCCCAAGAATTGTCACCACCATTCACCCCACTAGCGACGTCACTGGCGATGAGGTTTTTTTAATACAGCTGTGATGGTAAATTTGCAATCTTCTGTTTTCTGTGTCATAATTCATTGCTCTCTAATTCTTTCTTCATTTGGAAAGTTGTGAAAACATAATAGTGCCATTTTTCTTTTGATGTTGGAGCAAATTGGTAAGCAAAAATATTTTTTGATGTGGTGTGCTATTCACTCTTATTCACCGCTATTGAATTTACCCTGCAATTCTTTTCAAAAAGTACCCTGGAAAGCGGCAGAAGATTTTGCCCAACTTTTAATAACAACATATCCACTGATTCTATATATATATCCATATATATATTTGTTTCAAAGATTTATACCTTTAAAAATGTGTCTAATTAACTGTCCACAAAAAACTGAACATTTAAACATACATATTTAAATAATTAAAATGAATAATGACTAACCAATTTCTTCTCTCATCTTTAATGATGTCCTACTTACTTGATGTAGTGATAAATGTAGGGGTGCATACATTTATTCCACAAAATAAATTGACATTTCCGTTATACAAATGAATACAAACTGTACATTCCAAGTGTCATATTTGAAATTATATAGCCTTTTATTGATCTACATTGGTGAAATGCTTATGTTGGAAAACACATTTCATTGGATGTACTTACTTTTCACAGTACTGTAATAATATAACACCCATTGACCTACACAGAAGCACATATAAACATGGCTGCTATAACTCTGAACTTACAACAGAGACTTCGTGAAGGCCTTCATCCATTTTAAGAAACCTATCGTGGTGGCCATCAATGGACCAGCTTTGGGACTGGGAGCCACCATCTTGCCCCTTTGTGACATTGTATGGGCCAGTGATAGAGCCTGGTTCCAGACCCCCTGCGCGGCCCTGAGGATGACCCCCTCTGGCTGCTCTTCATATACCTTCCCAAATATACTGGGAGTGGCACTAGTGAGTTCATTCATTTCAGATGCTCATCAGAGAGTATTTATGCCTGGATTTCCACACAATACATTGATTATTGTAATTGCACTTCACACTGGCACATGAACCCTGTTTACACCTGGTATTAACATCTGTCACAGTTGATCTGATCAGTAGTGATGGGTGCGTCAAACCAGAAAGACTGCTTCATGAAACCTTTACAAATCCTTTGTTTAAAACTAGTGATCAAAGTGGCCATGTCATGTGATTTTAACAAACAAGGCTCTGTTATGTCGTACTGTTTTAAAACCATCACTCCAACACCTGAATGTAGTTGGAGTGATCAGATAAGTATTTGACACTGTCCACTTGTATTTGGATCAGGTGTAAACGGGGTCTTGGAAGCACTGGTACATTTGTGGCCAACATGAAATCAATTAGAAATAGCCTAAATGTTTATTTAGTAGAAGCCAATTTGGGGTAAAAATCCTGATTCTTTTTCTCTTCTCTGTCTCCAATCCACCCCATCTAGGCAAACGAGATGTTGTTTTGTGGCCGCAAGTTGACGGCACAGGAGGCATGTTCTCGAGGTTTGGTGTCTCAAGTGTTCTGGCCCACTACCTTCAACCAGGAAGTCATGTTACGTGTAAAGGAGATGGCTGCCTGCAGTGCTGTGGTAAGTGTCCTTGGTCATCAAAGTTCAAATATATCACAATCTCTGTTCAGTATTAAACACTAAATATGCACAACTTGTTATTCATATCAGGGGATTTTGAAATTGTGATTTCCAGGCCTGGAAATGTAAGGTATTTTTTAATAGTTTCTAGGATTTTTCAAGTTACGCTAATTCCTAAATTATTCCATTGTCTAGAAGTAGCAATTTGTGACTGCAGTCTCTATTTCTCTGGTCAGATCAACAGCATATGTTGTTTTGCTTTAGTTTTTTGGCTTTTTTGGACATTTTTTATACTGGTCTCCAGCCTGGGATGTTGGTGTACTGTGTCCCCACCAGGCTTTTCAACTAATTTAACCAGCTAGACTTCCTTGGATAACTGGCTTCACCAGAAATTAATGCAACAACTAGCTTTTAGTGACATTTAATGAGCAAATCATTCTTTTGAATTGCTTCTTTTTTAATCAGTTGGTCAAACCAGTCTTGCCAAATTGTTTGAAATTGAACCAAGAAAGAAAACCAATATCACAATTTAGATATTTAATACCTCAGTTGTTTCCCTTAGACAGTAATGAGATCAAATGGAGAGCCAACTGAAGTCTCCTGCTTCTCAGATTATTTTACATAGATAAAAACCTAGTAATCTCACATTTCTCATCTAGAGTTTCAAAAGAAACAGTATCTCAAATTGTGCTCAGAATTCCCAACACACCCAAAGTCTGCAATCAAAAGTCTAAAGATTTCTCAAACATTTCTCATATTCTACTGATAAAATACCTGTTATCTGATCTATGTGATAAACATTTATTATATAACTGTTCAATAATAATAATAACTTTATTTTTATAGCACCTTTTAGCAATTTAGCACAAAGTGCTTCACAAAACATAAAATCAGAACACACTCAGTAAAACACAAGGTAAAAAAATTAAAATTCACAAGGTAGTAAAAGCAAGTCTATACAAATGAATTTTAAACGAGACGCAGATTCAGCAGATTCAATGTCCCAGGGCAGGCTGTTCCATAATCATGTTAACAGTTGTCTGTTGTGTCTATAAGGAATTTTTATTATCCTAAAATCCTAAAACATCTGAGACAGAGTTGATAGTCAAATGAAACAATATTGAGAACTTCATTAAGTCTTCTAAGCTTTGAATGAACAAGGAGTCTAGGAGTTGTTCATTGATGTAGCAAAAAGACGGTTACTATTAATTATAGTTTTCTTAATTGTTAAAGACTGAAAGATCATATACTCTCACTGAGTTCTTCATTAGGTACACCTGTACATCTATTTATTCATGCACATACAGTATCTAATCAGCCAATCCTGTGGCTGCAGTGCATAAAATCATCCAGATATGGGTCAGGAGCATCAGTTAATGTTCACATCAACCATCAGAAGGGGGAAAAAAATGTGATCTCAGTGATTTGGACCATGGCATGATGGTTGGTGCTCGACTGTTTGCAGACTGTTGTGTCTGCAAATCCCAGGAGATCAGCAGTTACAGAAATACTCAAACCAGCCTGTCGAGCACCAACAATCATGCCACGGTCCAAATCATTGAGATCAATTTTTACCCCATTCTGATGGTTGATATGAACATTAACTGAAGCTGCTGACCTGTATCTGCATGATTTTATGCATGGCACTGCTGTCACACGATTGGCTGATTAGATAATCACATGAATAAGTAGATGTACAGGTGTACCTAATAAAGTGCTCAGTGACTGTATTTTGCATGGTTGTTAAGTGCACACTTGTCCGTGTGGGATAATATAAGCACTAAAATGTGGGAGAACTTAACAAGTCATATTTTTAACGGCCAGTGAAATGCCTGAAAAACACTGTGATGGAACATCAATGAGCGTTGACTCACTGAATAATTTTTGAACTGATTCACTGAATGATTTACCAACGCTACTCTCTGGTATGCTTGTATTGGAAAGTCTTTTATGCAATTTAAAGAAGTGTTAAATGAATTGTAAAGGACTTGTTCTCTTTAATTTAAAAAGCTCTCTTCATATCTAGCATTCTCCTTTCTTCGTCCCTCTAATAGGTTCTGGAAGAGTCCAAATGCCTGATGCGGAGCATCCTGAAGTCTATTCTGGAAGATGTGAATGAGAAGGAGTGTCAGATGCTCAAACAGCTTTGGTGTTCCACTAAAGGACTGGATGCTCTCTTTAACTACCTGCAAAACAAGAGCTATGATGCCTAAACTACAGTCTCCCCTTCCAATTGGTCAGATCTTCAGTCCAGCTTAAAATAACCAGTTGTGTGGAATCAGCGTGTCTAAGACTGTCAACTGCCCAATTACAGCTAGATTACATAGCAAGATCACTAAATCCAAAACAAAATCAAGGCTAAACATGTGGTAAACAACCTCCTGGTTGTGGTTGGTGTTTTATATCTTGACTTTGCTGGTCTGGAATAGTGAGGCATAAGTTGGGCTGAAGATCTGCTAGAGGAACTTTCACTGTGAGAACTTTAAACAGCTTCACTGTCTCGTATGTATGACATACAAAAGACATTATGGACACAAACCAGAGCAGATAATGGCATGATTTTCTAAATGAAGTCACACAGAGCCAAGAATAAATTATTTATTTTAAAGAATTTTGAATGCTTTGGTGTTACAGGCATTCAGGTTTTTCTCGAATGCTTTCCAACCAGGATTCCATACACCAAAAGATAAATAATATTTAATTATAAACAATATTTTATTTTTTGATGTTTTAGTTGTTTTCTTTCTTTATTTGTGATATTCAAAGAAAGCCATTTTAAAAAGTTGAAAAAGCTTATAATATAATGTTATGTACAGTCTAGATTGATTGTTATTTAACATTTTTGTTTAGTGATTTTGAGGTTTTGAGGTTGAGGTTTTATTATTATAGTCTGGAATGAAGTTTTGAAACCAAAGCTTCTGTGATATTTGATATGTTTCATCTTCCTTTTAAAAACACTTCCCTGGAGCACATCAAAAATTATATCAAATATGGCTTAAAGGGATAGTTCTCTCATCATTTACTCACCCTCATGCCATCCCAGATGTGTATGAATTTCTTTCTTCTGCAGAACACAAATGAAGATTTTTAGAGGAATTGATCTGGTCTTTTGATTCATACAATGCAAGTGAGCATAAAAGTAATCCATTTAACTCCAGTGGTTAAATCCATGTCTCCAGAAGTGATTTCATAGGTGTGGGTGACAAACAGATCAATATTTAATTCCATTTTGACTATTAATTCGCCTCCCTGCTCAGTCAATCTCCACTTTAACTTTCACATTCTTCTTCTTGTGTATTTGGTTATTCACATTCTTCGTGCATATGTCCCCTAGTGGACAAGAAGAAGAATTTCAAGGAAAAAGTTACGTAGAGATTCAGCTGTTTCTCAACCGCATCAGAAGATATGGATTTAACCACTGGAGTCGTCTGGATTACTTTCTCTTTCTTTATGTGGATTTATGAAATTTTGGCACCATTCACTTGCATTGTATGGACCTCCAGAGCTGAAATACTGTTCTAAAAATCTTTATTTGTATTCAGCAGAAGCTATGAGGGTGAGTAAATTATGAGAGAATTTTCATTTTTGGGTTAACTATCCCTTTAACGGAATATTCCGGGTTCAATAAAAGTTAAGCTCAATCGACAGCATTTGTATTGATTACCACACAAATGTATTACGACCCATCCCTCCTTTTCTCAAAAAAAAAGGCAAAAATCGAGGTGGAAGTGAATGTGGCCAATCGGAAACTTTAAAATACTCAGTTTCAAAAGTATAGCCACAAGACATAAACAATATGCATGTTAACGTGATATTAGTGTGATAAAATCACTTACTAACTGCATCTGCCGCAAAATTTTACAACTTTGTTGCAATGATGACGTAACGCTGTTAACCTTAAAATGACAATTTAAGCGATTTTACAGCTAAAATAATGGACAAGTTTTAACAGAAGAATTAATGTGTGTGCTTTTATAAAATTATACGGTTCACATTTCTGTTTTAAACCCTCCAAAAATTGGCCCCATTCACTTCCTTTTTAAGTGCCTCACTGTAACCTCCATTTTTGCTTTTTTATTTTGTAACTATCATATGAATTTTAAAATTCAGTGATATAAAGATGTCTATAGTTACATTCACTGTTCATTCACAATATTGTGCGTGTGAGTTGGAGCGATGCTTGCAAGGGCTCATTCCTGTATGCAATTCGCAAACCGAACATTTGATGAGTTGCATTCATCTGATCAACGGGGTTGGCATGTAATGTGCTTTGAAAAGAATTGATGCATGTCGTTTGGCAGTTATTCTGTGTGACGGAGTGATTGCCAATTCAGAGATTTGATGTGTGATGAGCACAGCTGAGTGGACGTCATTAGAATGATTCAACTACAGTATTGGCAAAATCATCACTATAATTTGGTGCATTCACCACATAACTGACTTGTCTAAACCAAAATCTATTTATTTAACGACTTATCTATATTCTCTCACTGTCTTATCTTTAAATATCTTTCTTATTCCCAATGTAACTCACACTTGCATTCACAGACTGGTTCATTTAGAGCCCCTTTTTTTTCTGGAGTTGCCAAAACCATCACTTGACTCTAAGTTCATTTGGCAGTGAATTGACCTCTTGAGCAGAGGAAATGCATTACTGTTGGTTAGAGTAGTGATTAGCACATTATTGTGACACGCTGAAGTTAACAAAAACGTTCTGCATCTGGATTTGTGAAGTGATTTTCCATCTTTGGATATTTAGTCTCTGTAGACTTCAGTGTTCACATCATGTGCAGCTTATGTACTATAAGTGAGAATATATTTAAGAATGGTCAGGTTGTGATATTTAGAGTTTGTTGTGTATTTTTGTGAAAAATAGTAAATTACATTTCTATTTATTCCAAAAGCATATCCTGTCTCTGCACATTTTGATTTATGGATTGATGTAAATATTATAGTTTAACAACAGACATTGGTGTTATTTTTGCATGTGTTGTTTTCAGGAAAAGTGCACATACGTATATGAATACAATCAGTTATACAAGTATATACACGTGTATGTTTAATTCATTTTGTACAGTAAGAAAAAAGATGTTCAGCAGATTATAATAAAGAAATGAAAGGGGATGATGGACGGATGGACAGACAGATAGATACATACATAGATAGACAGATAGAGAAAGACAGACAAATTGACAGATAGATAGACAGACAGACAGACAGACAGATAGATAGATAGATAGATAGATAGATAGATAGATAGATAGATAGATACAGACAGACAGACAGACAGACAGACATATATATAAAGACAGATAGAGACAGATAGATAGATAAAGACAGACAGATAGATAGATAGACAGATAAAGACAGATAGATAGACATATATAGATAGATACAGACAGACAGACATATATATAAAGACAGATAGAGATAGATAGATAGATAGATAGATAGATAGATAGATAGATAGATAGATAGATAGATAGATAAAGACAGACAGATAGATAGATAGATAGATAGATAGATAGATAGATAGATAGACAGATAAAGAAATAGATAGACATATATAGATAGATAGAGACAGATAGATAGATAGACATATATATAGATAAAGACACAGATAGATAGATAAAGACAGAGATAGATAGACAGACAGAGAGACAGATAGATAGATAGATAGATAGACACAGACAGACAGACAGATAGATAGATAGATAGATAGATAGATAGATAGATAGATAGATAGATAGATAGATAGATAGATAGATAGATAGATAAAGATAGATAGATAGACAGACAGATAAACAGACAGATAGATAGATAAACAGACAGACAGATAGATAGATATATAGATAGATAGATAGATAAACAGACAGACAGATAGATAGATAGATATATAGATAGATAGATACAGACAGATAGATAGATAGAATTATTGTTCTTTTAGGGTCAATTATAATGTTTGTAAATTATGTATTTATCTTATATTATTTTAGGATATGATTTTGTATTTCCATGGTAAGTAAGGTTGTAGTGTTTATTTATTTATTGACTAAAAAATAGAAATATATTGCAGTATTCAATCCTGTGGAGTTCCATTAAATGCTATTTCTATTGGAGTCACATGAGATTCAGATTTGATTCTTAGACTAATTCTATTAAACACAGGTGCAATTTACACACAACTGTATAATGACAACATTACAGCTGCTGACATTTTTTTACTTTAAGATTTTGCGAAAATTCTGCGTTGTAAATGTTCTGTTTGTCGGTGTATAACAATCTCATGATTATTGGCCCAGTTTTAAACAAAATTATCTTGTTGTGTTCATCTTCATTTAGAAACTGGATATTTGCATGATATTTCTTCATTGTCACTTTTAAAAGCGAATTACTAAAAATCTGTTCCACAACATCATCTTTGAAAAATGTGTTATTGAATTACGTGTTGCTATTGAAAAACCAGTGGTACATAATAATGGTAGAGTATTTTTATTATTTATGAATTATTTACCCTTTCAAAGCTTTTACATCCAGACAGTGCACTTATTGTTTAAGAACTAATATTAAGAATAATTCTAAATCATTTATTTTCACTGAAGATATGAGTATTGTATTTATGTCAATATTTGGTGAAGGCTTTCCGTTCAGGACCCCAGATCTCCCGGACCACTCTTCTTACAGTCATACAGTGTAGAAGTACACTTTTCCCTTATATCTCTGCGTGCCTTAGATTATGTGTTTCTGTGTCTTTATTGTATGAGTGGGGATTTGCCTATAATAAACAGTTGACTTCAGTTTGGTGATTCGACTTGTGATGTTCGATATGCTTTACATCTATAGTACACTGTTATGACTTCATTCATTAAGATGCTCTCCTGCTTCATGTGATTACAGCTATCTCTGAACATCTCTGTATACGTATATTTGGAGGGCAGGGTTTTGGAAAAAAGGGCCGTGTCTAATTCAATAGCTAAGTCTGGTGGAAGTTCCAGAACAGCTAACATTGCTTACAGCACCTTTAAGCAGATGCATATTGTCAGAGCAGTTTAGCTTCAATGAATGCAGACTACTGGTTTCATTCTGAATCACAATGTCAAATCTTGACTAGTCTCAGCCTCAGACAGTCGTGCACTAACCATCTGATATAAATTGCACACAAAACTTGGAACATGCTATATTGATTTAAGCAACACTAATCTGACAGGACTTTTTGTTTGTCCTCCTGGAATCTAGAGTTTTGTTCACAATATTCCGGGTTGACCAAACGAACAGGCTGATTTTAATTTGAGGATGAAATAATAATTGGATTTGCCCAAGTTTACCAGGTAAGTGACATCAAATCTCTCAGAGTTTCGTTTTAGGCACGTAGTTGCTAGTAAACTGGATATCCACAAGCATAACTGCATATTCTGTTTGTTTTCTTATGTCTATGAAAGTGTGTGTTAACATTTTCCGTGCTCTGCTTACACTCTCTACACATTTTCTGCTATTTTTCAGTGAGTTTTGATTGTGCAGTCACTCGCAGAGACTGCCGCGTCATTACTGAAATAATTTCTTCCCCTAAATAGCTCCTAAATGGTACGTAATGTCAAAATGAACTGTGATTGATTGCTTTACATGTCGGATGTCTCATCCTGCCTGAGTGAGGATCAGTAAAGGCAACACAGCATTTCAAGAAATCCCATATCAGGGCTGTACACTGCAACAGTTTTGCTCACATTTGCAATAAAAAATTACAATATGGGTCATTTTTGTCATTTATATGTGTTCCTTTGTTGAGAAAGATATTAAAAAAAAAAAAAAAAAAAAAGATTTTTCCAAAAAGTTTTTTACCCATATGTGAATTTTTTTATTATTATTTTCTCCCCAATTTGGAATGCCCAATTCCCAATGCGCTCTAAGTCCTCGTGGCGGTGTAGTGAAGTGACTCACCACAATCTGGGTGGTGGAGGACAAATCTCAGTTGTCTCCATGTCTGAGACCATCAATCTGTGCATCTTATCACCTGACTTATTGAGCGTGTTACCATGGAGACATAGCGCATGTGGAGGCTTCACGCCATTCTCCACAGCATCCACGAACAACTCACCACGTGCCCCACCGAGAGCGAGAACCAAATTATAGTGACCACAAGGAGGTTACCCCATGTGACTCTACCCTCCCTAGCAACCGGGCCAATTTGGTTGCTTAGAAGAACTGGCTGGAGCCACACAGCACCCTCTGGATTCGAACTCGCGACTAGTCAGCGTCTTTACTCACTGAGATACCCAGACCCCCCATTTGTGACATTTTTAATCAAAAGTGACATTCAGCTTTCTTCAACAGCATGACTTTAGGCTCTCATTTTAGGCTTGTTCACTGATTTATTCTCACTGTTGGGATTCTGAGCCTTGTCTGTTGTGTGACAACTCTACATGTTTTTATTAAACTTCTGCAAATGAACTCTCAAACTCAAAGTTCAGTGTTTTTGTTACAGAAGACTTTGCCACTTCAGGATCCATCAGAAGCGCAATCCCTACAGACCACACTCTCTTTTCAAGCTTAAATTCTCTAGGAACACAAACAACATTTACAAGCCCTTCTTAAAGTCAGCATGGAATGAAAATTCACCCTATCTATTTTCTAAATGCATATTATTGATTTTATTGTGAACGATTCATCCATGCATACATTTTATTTTTATTTTTTTAACCTCGTAATCTTTAATCAAAATGTAATAACTCTTTATGGCAGGGCAGAGGGCTGGGCGGGTCGTGATGATAAACTCCCGGTCCCGTATCAGGCTATTCAAGCCTCCGAGAGGGATAAAGGCCGATGGCAGACGGTGGTACAAGGAGAGAGAGATCATTTACGGACATGTCCACCGCCGATGGCAGACGTCTTCCATCGGCCTTTATCCCTCTCGGAGGCTTGATTAGCCTGATATGGGACCGGGTGCGTATCGTCACGACCCGGCCCCGCCCTCCGCCCTGCAACACTCTTCCAGTGAAACAACAGACTTCTCTCTGGTGATGTATGCAGGACTTCTCCAATCATTTAGTCCACTTAAACCCCGCCCCTTCCTTATAAATACCACAACCTTACACAGTTGAGCGAAGCATCAATTGCATGTTGGTGAAGATGGCAAGTTGAATTTTCATCTGTTTTCCTCAAAAAATATTGGTCTTTAAACCAAACTTCCTTGGTTACGGGTCAGCTGGCTTGAATGTACATTTCGAATGAGGAGGAATAACTGCGTATGGTCGTGTTCGAGACATTTCACGCCTGAATTGCTGAGGTGACCGCTAATGAATAAAATGCTTCGAAAGCCTCTGGAGTTTAATTCTATTTTTGAATGCAGTTATCTTGGTATGCACATCACGAGTGAGTGTTATGTCCTTTATATATAGTGTATTGTGATTAAAAACTTAAAAATATGCTTATCTTTTACTCACTCGTTTTTGAACAGCAAAAGCCTCATCGTAAGCAAAGACCATGATGTGCTTGTGCATTTATGGTGTCAGTTTGATAAAAAAAATAAATAAATGTGTTGAGATCGCTGCTTAATTTCACAGATAATCAGCTCTAGCTCGAGCACCATGGTGGTAGGTGTGAGTGTGTCCACTGCAAACTTGCATTCAGATCTGCCTCCATTCCACTATGCAACGACCATATTTTCATAATGCAATCAACAACCAATGGATAAACACAAATCTCGCCCTACATTTTTTACTTGTTCAAAAAGCGTGAAGCATTTACTTGTTTCCATTAATCATTGTATAAATATTGGGGGGGCTTGTTTACTTGTTTTGATTATTGGATGGGTTACCTCCCACCCACTCCCCCTGGAAACTACGCCCCTGCTCCAGGTAAATGAAGGGGCTTTTCACGACTTTGTGCAATGTTATCTATCACAAAAAACAAATGTTACAGAGGAGTAAGGGGTAGGCCTAGGAGAAAAGTCACTGGAGGTCTTCCTAATTGTCACTGGATTCTGTGACATCAGAGGCTGCCGTTTCTCCTCCAGACCACAAGAGGGAGCCCTCGCCTGGACATTAGCTTTAAGCAACCTGATTGTTTTACTCACTTCACCTGTCATTTCCTTCCTGTTTGTTAGTATAAATGTCAATGTGGTTCATTCAGTAGTGATGGGAAAGTGAAGCTTTAAGAAGAAAAGAAGCTTTCAATGAAAATGTATTGAAAATGGGTTAATTACTAAAAATTTCTGTATGCGGTTTAAATTACTGCCATCCAGTGTCCAAAAAAATTAAGCGCACATTGTAAACTGCTAAACTGCTTATTTATGGAAAATTAAATTAATAATCAATGCTATTATATTTCTTTTCTTCATTAAAGTGTTTATAATTAAGAAATAACCAAGTGAAGGCTCAAGACTTAAGGGCTCCATATAAGAAGTGTCTGCGTTGTTAAAAATAAAACAATGTATTAAAGTATAGTAACTGATTATTAACGTGTAGATCGGAAAATAATTATGCTTGTGGGCTGGGCAGTAACATTTTATTAACAGGGGAGTTAAATGTGCTGATGTGACTATTGGGTTCAAACTTGTACTGTTCCACTTCTTGAACCGCAGGACTGTAACTCTGCATGTTTTTCTTAAACTTCTGCAAATGGATTCTCAAACTCCAAGTACAGCATCCAAGTATCATCAAGCTTAACAATTCAACCCCATCACATGAAATTAATATTAAATGATTACTTTTTCAAATTATATTTTAATCCCTAATATACACTCGCCAACCTCTTTATTAGATACACCTACTTATTCATGTGATTATCTTATCAGCCAATCATGCAGCAGCAGTGCAATTCATAATATCATGCAGACTCAGGTCAGGAGCTTCAGTTAATGTTCATATCAACCATCAGAATAGAGAATAATATAATCTATGAGTGATTTTGACCGTAGCATGATTGTTGGTGCCCGACGGGCTGGTTTAAGTATTTCTGTAACTGCTGATCTGTGGGGATTTTCATGCGCAACAGTCTCTAGAGTGTAAATAGAATGGTAAAAAACATCCAGAGAGTGGCATTTCTCTGGGTGAAAACAGGTTGATAATGACAGAGGTCAGAGGAGAATGGCCAGACTGGCCCAAGCTGACAGGAAGGTGACAGTAACTAAAATAATCATGCATTACGACATTGCTATGCAGAAAAGCATTTCTGAACATATAACATGTCAATCATTGAGGATAATGGGCTACAGCAGCAGAAGACCCCTCTGGGTACCACTTTTGTCAGCTTAGAACAGGAAACTGAGGCTGCAGTGGGCACAGGCTCACAAAAACTGGACGGTATATGATTGGAAAAACATTGCCTGGTCTGACAAATCTGGATTTCTGCTAAAGTACACAAATGGTAGGCCCACTTTTGTTTTTGGCACCATTCTGTGTAAACTCTAGAGACTGCTGTGCATGAAAATCCCAGAAGATCAGCAGTTACAAAAATACTCAAACCAGCCCGTCTGACACCAACAATCATGCCACTGTCGAAATCACCAAGATCACATTTTCCCCATTCTGATGGAAAGATTTGAACATTAACTGATGCTCCTGACCCATATCTGCATGATTTTATGCATTGAACTGCTGCCACATGATTGGCTGATTTAGATAATCGCATGAATAAGTAGATGTACAGATGTACCTAATAAAGTCTGTGATATATATATATAGAGAGAGAGAGAGAGAGAGAGAGAGAGAGAGAGAGAGCTATGTGGTCTTCTGTCCAACACCACCCAAGGAACAGAGGCCATTCTGAGCAAAAAACACAACTGCATCACACACAACCCTGTCATATTGCTTCACTGTCAGCCTGAGACAGGGTTGAATTATTCACTACATTTATGGATATTGTAACAAAAACATGGAATATTCAGTATATTATAAATTACATATAAAATTCAGTTCAATACAAATGTGCTTTATTGGCATGACTGTACAATGTTGCCAAAGCATTGAGTGAGACTCCTTCAGTGTAGCGTGAACACAGTCTGCCTCTCTGGGTCTCCAGTTCTATCTGTGTCGGCCTGTCTCTTTTTCCATAGACTTTAATATGGATCAAATATGGTGCCAATTTATATTCAGTCTTGATTCTGTGGAAGTAGTTTAAGTTATGTACTTGTGTAACTTTGTGCTGCCAATCATGAATGTATTCTTCCTGCGTTATTCTTTCTGTCTGTTTCAGTTTTGCCAATCTAAACTGGATGGATGAATTTAGTTGATATTTTTCTACAAATAGTGCACAGGGTCACTCTCTGGGTGTCCTGTCTTGTGTGTAAAGGCACAGTGATGGTAGTTATTTGGAGGTGTGTCTGACAAATGGAACCAGAATGTAGCTGCTCTCTTCTGGATTTCAGTGAGGAGAGGGAACCGGCCCAGTTCTGCTCTACAACCCTCGGAGCATTTCTGTGAATTCCAAGGATGTTTTGCAGAATACTAAGTGGAAAATTTCAACAGGGCTTTTATCCCAGAATTCATAATTTTGTTTATATTTGGGGCCCCAGATTTCACAGCCATATAGAAGTATAGGTTTGATAATGCTGTCAAAGACTTTCAGCCACAGTCTAATGGGGGGGGGGGGGGGGGTTGAATTTAAATAATTGTCTTCTACTATAATATGTCCTACAGGCTTTGTCAGTCAGATCTTATAATTAGTTGTTTTGTCATTAATCTTAACACAGCATTTATTGTCTTTGCACATGTCTTTTATGACATCATACTGTATGTCTTTCCTCCTATTCCACTCTGGATGAGTTTTAGGAAGAGTCCGTTATGTCAAACAGAATCGAAGGCCTTTTAAAGTCAATGAAGCAGCCAAATATTTTGCCTTGTTTTGTTTGCTGAACATATATCTGTATAAGTTAGTGGAGTGTGCAGATGTGATTAGATGTATGCTGTTTGGCATAAATCTGACATTTATTTATTCTCTTGTGTTCTTGAATGAAGTTCACTAATCTGTTATGCAACAGAAGAGTTTCCCGAGGTTGCTGCTGAATGTAATGCCCCTGTAATTATTTGGGTTGTACTTGTCCCCTTGTTTGAAAATTGGGGTGATTTGATTTTTATTCCAATTCCTAGGAAAGTGTCCTGATTTTAATAAGAGATTAAATCATTTCAGAATAGCATCTTTCAGTTTTGGACTGCTATGTTTCAGCATCTCATTATATATTCCATCCAAGCCACAAGATATTTAAATCTTTTCAGTCAGTTCATTTAATGGCATGGGGGTGACAAAATAGTTTAATTGATCTTTTAGGGTGTGTTTACACTTGGCAGGTTTGGTTCGATTAAAACAAACTCTGCTGCAATTGCTCTGTTAGTGCGGTTCATTTGAACAAGTGTGAATGCTGCCATCCTAACCTTGGTGCGCACCAAACAAGCGGACCGAGACCGCCTGAATTGTGGGTCTCGGTCTGCTTCCAAACAAACTCGGTTTGATTGATATATGAATGCAACATGGACCAAAGACATCTAAATGGACCAAAAACAGGAAATAATTTGCTAATACTGACCTCAAGCATACCTGGTTCTTCTCATCAACACAGTATGTTGCATTACAGTTCGGTACAGGCGTCGGAACCGCCTTCAGCCGTCCTAGCAACATATCTTTGTTTGTCTGTACAACGGAGGAATTCCTGGTGCTGTTTTGACTCCTTTTCACATTTTATTAGCTCTTCGTTTGTTCTCAGCTGGTAAAAATACCACCTTATATAAATATAACGAGCACATTTCGCCCCGCAGCCAGCATTGTTTTGGATGATCTGCAATTTCCAAGATGTCCAATCAGGTTGTGAATTTTTCCTGATGCCTGTTGTTTTGTAGGTTCAGTGTTAAAAATGTCAGTGTGAATGCTAAGCGAACCAGGAATAAATGTATCATTTTCTTTTTTGGTCCTGACCAAGAGAACCAAACTACAAGTGTGAAAACACCCTTATTGTGTTCCAGATTATTTAGTTGAGAGGTCAAATGTTTTTGGCTTAGGTTTGGTTCATTTTGTGAATAGAGGTTTCGGAAATGTTCGGTCCAGAGTTTTGGGTTACAGATGGAATGGATTTGACTTTTTTTTTTATTTATATAAATTGTTCCATAAATCCCAAAATTAATTTTCGTTGACAGTCTCCTCAACCTTGTTGAGTTTTGCTGTCATATGTTCAGCTCTTGTCCTTCTAAGTGAATTTGAAGTGTAGGTGATATGTGGATTGTGTGTGCTGGTTTGCGGGGTCTCTGTGTTTTTCATTTGGTAATGATCGTAATTCCTTTCTTGATGTCTGACAATCTTTGTCAAACCAATCGGCTTCCACGATTTCTTTTTAACTTATAATGTACATTTTTGTTTTTCTCAGGGCTTCGCCGGCCACTGTATACAATATTTAGTTAACTGTTCTGTTGTGACAATGTTGAGGCTGGAGAGACAATATTAAAATGGGAACTCAATAAAAAATCTATGTATTATTTGCTGAGCAAAGCTTGACATCTTAAATCTGTAGACATTAAATTGGTATGAATGACACATGAGAAAGAGCATCTAGTTGCTGGATTTCCATCGGATTCAGCATGTTTCTGAGAAACACCATAGTGGGAAGTGTTCTTCTAATAAAACTATTCAGGTAAGAGCTCAATAGATATGGGTTTTTAGTGGTCTATTCTTAAATCATTACAATTAATGTTAATAAATCTGATTTAAATCAAAGTATTATTATTAGTAGTAGGAAGATTGTAATACATACCAGGAAACAATGAAATACATAACCTGTAGTAGAGGGATCAAATGCCCTAACAAGGAAATTACGAGTGTGTTTTAGCACCATGATTTATAATGTGATGAACTTTTATAGAAATAAAATATACACTGGCAGCCAAAAGTTGGGAATAATTTACAGATTTTGCTCTTATGGAAAGTAATTGGTACTTTAATTTACCAAAGTGGCATTCAACTGATCACAAATTATCGTCTGGACATTAATAACGTGAAAAATTACTATTACAATTTGAAAAAAATCTTCATAACTTCTTAAACTACTTCAAAGAGTTCTCATCAAAAATCCTCCACGTGCAGCAATGACAACTTTGCAGATCCATGACATTCTAGCCGTCAATTTGTCCAGATACTCGGGTGACATTTCACCCCACACTTCCTGTAGCACTTGACATAGATGTGGCCGTCTTGTCGGGCACTTCTCACGCACCTTAGTCTAAATGATCCCACAAAAGCTCAATGGGGTTAAGATCCATAACACTCTTTTCCAATTATCTGTTGTCCAATGTCTGTGTTTCTTTGCCCACTCTCACCTTTTCTTTTTGTTTTTCTGTTTCAAAAGTGTCTTTTACTTTGCAATTCTTCCCATAAGGCCTGCACCCCTGAGTCTTTCTCTTTACTGTTGTACATGAAACTGGTGTTGAGCGGGTAGAATTCAATGAAGCTGTCAGCTGAGGACATTTCTCAAACTAGAGACTCTGATGTACTTACATACGGTTGTACATCTGGCCTTCCAAATTTCTTTGAAGACTGTAGTATACACATTTGTATACCAATATATCATTGTCATGTAATTTATTAAAGATATGACATTGTATAAAAATTGTAGTAGCAGACAATATAGTAATAAATCATTTTAAAAGTAACATTACAAGAATTGTGTCCATACTCTTCAGTGCTTAAATTTTTTTAGTTGAGCTAATTACTTTTTTTGTTCACTAGCACTAGTTAGTGTTAGCAACAACACCTAAAAAGTAAGTGTTCAGCCCTGCATATGTAAATATGGGAAAACACACTCAAATCACAAGTACCCTGTAGACACTCTACATGTAGCAATTAAACTCACATTTATGAACTATTATTATGACTAATTATCATTATTATTCAATCATGGCTACAGTAGAATTGTATCCATTCAGATATGAAAGTTGCTTCTTGTGTTTGTAGACTGAATCTCTAAGGGTCCATAAGATTACGTTTGATGGCCACTGTATTTGATTACGCTCCAATTGCTGGGATTCAGGGTTCTGATTGTAAAATTGTCTAATATATATACATTACACCAATGACAAAAGTATCAAAGAAATACCACAATGAATCAATGCTACTAAGATCATAAAAGCTCTTTATACAATTTAAGTTTTATTTAAAGAAATATTTTAGTACACAAGCTTTCATGTTACATACTTTGTCAGCTTTTATCATGTGATACTTCAAAGCACAAATCGAACCACCTTGCCTAACTGTATAGTCAGCAATAAGTTACTCTATATATCCTCAGAGAACAGCATTTCAGATATATAGTGTCCAGGCGCCGGAGGACAGGTCATGTCTGGAGTTGGCCTGTACTACAAGCAGCTGTCTTGATGTTAAGGATGCTCTTTTGGTCCATCCTTTAGACGCTGTCTCATTTCTGCTGCATGGACTTTGCTGCACTCCCTCTTTGCTTGATACTGTGTGGACAAACAGAAATTCAGACACAACTTCACAAGTCTGCAAATAACACCCAAAACACTCCAGTTAGGAAAGGCAAATAATTCCGTTTTCAAACTTTCTTCCACAATCTTTTTGCTTGATGCTTCAGAAGTTGAGAGTTGCTCAGAAAACAAGCATTTCGCCAAAAAGCAACTGATGCAAAACCTCAGTTGTTGGCAAATAAACAACTACTGTTGGTTATTTGGCAGACAAGCTTATCTAAAGTGCAAGACAGGGTCAGAAATGGACTCTTTTATTAAGGGGCAATATTTGCCCACAGAATTTCTCTTCATGGGCACTTTTTACCGAACCATTTAAAAACACACACCATGTTGTCTGTTTGTCAAATAAATAAATAAATAAATTGTTGCTTTGAACCTGTTGACCTGTCACACTGTGTCGTCACATCCAACTCTGAAAGCTGTGTATCAAACTTCCACCTGCATTCTGTCAATGAACGTTCAATTTCACTTAAAAAATAATGCATTTAAATCGCAATGCCCACGGACCATAATAAGAAAGATTCCTGAGAAATGCAAGCTTGTAGTACCACCTGTTTACTCCAGAGGGCAGTAAGTGAAATTTCGGCTGTATGAGCGACGTGCAGTTTATACAGTGAAAACACTTCAGTAGGCAGGGTCACTACTCGATCCATAAACATGCGTTACATTCTTGCGTTCAAAACACTTGGAGCGCAATTGCGATCTAAGAGATCTCAAGATGTGTTTAAAGATAGAGTATTAAACTATATTTAACTTGACACAGTGACCTAAACATTTTATTTTTATGACGCAACACACCATGTAATTAATTTGATTAAAAATGTTAAGCGATTTACAGCCCTAGTATTTAATTCTATGTTTAGGGTAATTGTCCAGCTGCATCATGTTTCACATACTTTTTCTTGCCACTGTATGTAGTTTGCCTTCAAATCAAACGAGGGCCCCCAAATTGGAAAGTACACTTTGGTGAACACTTACCCAATCATTCCAATCAAATCAGGAAGGTATTACTCAACATTCCAGACATTTAAAACAATGGTTTCAGAATAATCAAACTCTTAAAATTATTTTATTTAATCAATTTTAAGTTGGTCTTAGAACATACATGGAGATTTTATGAAATAGTAAGGACATGAGAGTAATGCAAAGATTATCTTTATACAGTGCATCCGGAAAATATTCACAGCCTTTGCTCAATACTTTGTTGAAGCACCTTTGGCACCAATTACAGCCTCAAGTATTTTTGTGTATGATGCTACAAGCTTGGCACAGCTATTTTTGGGCAGTTTCTCCCATTCTTCTTTGCAGGACCTCTCAAGCTCCATCAGGTTGGATGGGGAGCGTAGGTGCACAGCCATTTTCAGATCTCTCCAGAGATGTTCAATCGGGTTCAAGGCTCTGGCTGGGCCACTCAAGGATTCACAGAGTTGTCCCGTAGCCACTCCATTGTTATCTTGGCTGTGTGCTTAGGGTCGTTGTCCTGTTGGAAGATGAACCTTCACCCCAGTCTAGGTCCAGAGCACACTGGAGCAGGTTTTCATCAAGGATGTCTCTGTACATTGCTGCATTCATCTTTCCCTCGATCCTGACTAGTCTCCAGTTCCTGCCGCTGAAAAACATCCCCACAGTATGATGCTGCCACCACCATGCTTCACTGCAGGGATGGTATTGGCCAGTTGATGAGCAGTGCCTGGTTTTCTCCAGACATGACGCTTGCCATTCAGGCCAAAGAGTTCAATCTTTGTTTCATCAGACCAGAGAATTTTGTTTCTCATGGTCTGAGAGTCCTTCAGGTGCCTTTTGGCAAACTCCAGGCGGGCTGTCATTTGACTTTTACTGAGGAGCGGCTTCCGCCTGGCCACTCTACCATGCAGGCCTGATTGGTGGAGTGCTGCAGAGATGGTTGTTCTTCTGGAAGGTTCTCCTCTCTCCACAGAGAAATGCTCTGTCAGAGTGACCATCAGGTTCTTGGTCACCTCCCTGACTAAGGCCCTTCTCCTCCGATCTCTTAGTTTGGCCGGGCGGCCAGCTCTAGGAAGAGGCCTGCTGGTTCCAAACTTCTTCTATTTACGGATGGAGGCCACTGTGCTCATTGGGACCTTCAGTGCTGCAGAAATTTTTCTGTACCCTTCCCCAGATCTGTGGCTCGATACAATCCTGTCTCGGAGGTCTACAGAAATTCCTTGGACTCCATGGCTTGGTTTATGCTCTGACATGCACTGTTAACTGTGGGACCTTATACAGACAGGTGTGTGCCTTTCCAAATCATGTCCAAATCAACTGTATTTACCACAGGTGGACTCCACTCAAGTTGTAGAAACATCTCAAGGATGATCAGTGGAAACGGGATGCACCTGAGCTCAATTTTGAGTGTCATGGCAAAGGCTGTGAATACTTATGTACATGTGATTTTTTTTTTCATTTTTTACTTTTAATAAATTTGCAAAGATTTCAAACAAACTTCTTTCACATTGTCATTATGGGGTATTGTTTGTAGAATTTTGAGGAAAATAATTAATTTAATCAATTTTGGAATAAGGCTGTAACATAACAAAATGTGGAAAAAGTGAAGCGCTGTGAATACCGGATTCACTGTATATTTGTCTCTTGATCACTGAACTTTATAAATAAATTTTTTAATACGTTTTTTTGGTTGCATACAGTATGTCCACCATGTTCTAATGTTATATAATAAGGTGCTAATGGTAGTCAGACTCTATGAAATGCTATTTTCCCCCTTCCCACAAATCTCTGCTTTCATCCAGTCGAATAACCTAAAACAATTTTTCTTTATTTCATCATCGGAAACTGTGGTAAGGTCGTTTATATTTCTGATGAACCGTACATTAAAATCAACAATAATTTCACCTTATGATCTTTGCCATTGATAAAGGATAAAATGGATGTAACTTTTCTCAAAATGAGTTAAACCAACTAGCCCTTATGAGTTGTATCTCCCAGGATATGTTGACATATTAGGGTTCAAAAACGTCAAAGCCATCAATATTTCTGTTTTATTTTATGCAAAAAAAGTTTTTATGCAAAGAGTTTCTGACTTCCCCTCTTATTTTTAAAACAAATCATACATGGGGGCCTGGGTAGTTCAGCGAGTAAAGACAATGATTACCACCCCTGGAGTCGTGAGTTCGAATCCAGGGTGTGCTGAGTGACTCCAGTCAGGTCTCCTAAGCAACCAATTGGCCCGATTGCTAGGGAAGGTAGCGTCACATGGGGTAAACTCCTCGTGGTCACTATAATGTGGTTCTCACTCTCGGTGGGGCAGTGGCGAGTTGTGCGTGGATGCTGCGGAGAATAGCGTGACGCCTCCACACACGCTATGTCTCCGCAGTAACTCGCTCAACAAGCCACGCGAGAAGACGCGCGGATTGACAGTCTCAGATGCGGAGGCAACTGAGATTCGACCTCCACCACCCGGATTATGGCGAGTCACTACACCACTACGAGGACATAAGAGCGCATTAGGAATTGGGCATTCATGTATGACATTTGGAAGTGTAATTCTGTAGATTAACCCTTTTTCTTCCCTCAATCTGGCAATGTATCTCAGGGGATACATACACTTAAAAATGAAGAAAAGTAAGAGTAATATATAATTACCACAAAGTCAGCATGTCCTGCACCATGTTGGATTTAGGTCAGTCTGACTTAACAATCACAGACAATATGAACAAAGCTATGTGACCCACATACACAAAACAGACTCAACTATGGTAAATGATAACAAGATTGGGTAAGAAACTCTTTCTCGTACTCCCTATTAGACACGCTGACTGTTTAACCCTATAAAGCTGTGTGTATCAAATATGATGCACAAGGTTTGACGGCTCCTGTTTCACTCTCTGTTCAAGCTAAAGAGCCAAAGAACTACGGTATGTAAGTTTATGGCACCATTTAGTGGTTATTTGTGAAAAAAGTGGTTTCAATGTTTATATTGATCTATTTAAAATGCGCAAAAAGTGACTTATGTTGGGATAAATAACAGCTTATTTTAATAAAGTATAAGTAACGGTAATGATTATATTGTTACTGATATTTTAAAATGAGTATTTGCTGAATTTGCTGAACCCAACTTTATATTTCTTTGAAACTCTACTGAATTTCTAAATTCAAAAATTAGCAGAGTGAATCAATGAAATCAAAGATTGGATTGCCAGAAATTTCCTTCTACTCAATTCCAACAAAACAGATGTACCAATTATTGAGCAAAAAACCTCTAAAAATAAGCTGCTAAAATATAATTTGACTCTCGATGGATGTGTGGTTACATCGTCTTCTACAGCAAACAACTTAGGTGTTCTATTTGATACCAATATGTCATTAGAAAAATTCCATGTTTTTAGTTCTAACAGCATTCTTTCACCTAAGAAATAATGTAACACATGCTCTCTGTTGCTGATGCCGAAAAATTAATTCATGCGTTCATGAACTCAAGACTAGATTATTGTAATGCATTACTGGGAGGATGTACAGCAAGATCAATAAATAAACTTCAATTGGTTCAAAATGCAGCAGCCAGAGTGCTATCGAGAACCAAGAAATATGATCATATTAGCCCCATTTTATCGTCGTTACATTGGCTACCTGTTAAATTTCTTATTATTTTTAAAATTCTGTTAACTACATACAAAGTTTTGAATGGTCTAGCTCCACAGTACTTAAGTGACCTTCTACCATGCTACATTCCATCACGTTCAGTACGATTGCAAAATTCTGGCCTATTAAAACTTTCTAGAATATCAAAATTCATAAAAGGATGTAGAACATTTTCCTATTTGGCTCCTAAACTATGGAATAGTGTCCCTAACACTGTTCGAGATGCAGACACACTCCCTCAGTTCAAGTCTAGACTAAAGACTCATCTATTTAGCCAGACATACACATCATTTATCCATCAACAAACTGCTTTAGTTAGGCCTGCTGGAACAGAAACATTGATCATGATCTATAACTCTGCAATAAATTGAATGGCATCTACTCTAATATTATTCTTTTTGTATCCCTGTCTCAACCTCGGGACTCCTATCCTGAGGTCACCAGAACCGGCTGGATCCAGCTCCATTCCTGCTTCATGAGTGATGACGACTAAATGCAGCTGTGTCAGCCAAACATCACTTCAGTCTATTACGATGGACTTCAGATGATGAACTGATGCCAACTCCAACCATAAGACATGGTATAGTTCATATGCCACTGCCTGAACCTTGGATTTAGGATAGACCTCACCGAAATTACCGCCCAGGTTGAACTGCGATGCACCTCATTCATCTCTGACTGCATCATCTCGGTGTAATGATGGACTAAACTACTGAAATGGAATACATCGACTATCAATTAATTGCCAACAAAAGCCTTCATCAGCCAATTAACAAGGACAATTTAATCAATGTGAACTTCTGCAGTTAATCCAGGATGGATTGCAAAGACATTGTTCATTAATCTTACAGTTCAAACAAAATCTTTGTTTAAGCACTGACCCTTAACACTTACTTAGTTTAATAATTTTACACCATGACTTTAACTATACATACAGTGAGGAAAATAAGTATTTGAACACCCTGCTATTTTTCAAGTTCTCCCACTTGGAAATCATGGAGGGGTCTGAAATTGTCATCGTAGGTGCATGTCCACTGTGAGAGACATAATCTAAAAAAAAAAAATCCAGAAATCACAATGTATGATTTTTTAACTATTTATTTGTATGATACAGCTGCAAATAAGTATTTAAACACCTGAGAAAATCAATGTTAATATTTGGTACAGTAGCCTTTGTTTGCAATTACAGAGGTCAAACGTTTCCTGTAGTTTTTCACCAGGTTTGCACACACTGCAGGAGGGATTTTGGCCCACTCCTCCACACAGATCTTCTCTAGATCAGTCAGGTTTCTGGGCTGTCGCTGAGAAACACGGAGTTTGAGCTCCCTCCAAAGATTCTCTATTGGGTTTAGGTCTGGAGACTGGCTAGGCCACACCAGAACCTTGATATGCTTCTTACAGAGCCACTGCTTGGTTATCCTGGCTGTGTGCTTCGGGTCATTGTCATGTTGGATGACCCAGCCTCGACCCATCTTCAATGCTCTAACTGAGGGAAGGAGGTTGTTCCCCAAAATCTCGCAATACATGGCCCCGGTCATCCTCTCCTTAATACAGTGCAGTCGCCCTGTCCCATGTTCAGAAAAACACCCCCAAAGCATGATGCTACCACCCCCATGCTTCACAGTAGGGATGGTGTTCTTGGGATGGTACTCATCATTCTTCTTCCTCCAAACACGGTTAGTGGAATTATGACCAAAAAGTTCTATTTTGGTCTCATCTGACCACATGACTTTCTCCCATGACTCCTCTGGATCATCCAAATGGTCATTGGCAAACTTAAGACGGGCCTTGACATGTGCTGGTTTAAGCAGGGGAACCTTCCGTGCCATGCATGATTTCAAACCATGACGTCTTAGTGTATTACCAACAGTAACCTTGGAAACGGTGGTCCCAGCTCTTTTCAGGTCATTGACCAGCTCCTCCCGTGTAGTTCTGGGCTGATTTCTCACCTTTCTTAGGATCATTGAGACCCCACGAGGTGAGATCTTGCATGGAGCCCCAGTCCGAGGGAGATTGACAGCCATGTTTAGCTTCTTCCATTTTCTAATGATCGCTCCAACAGTGGACCTTTTTTCACCAAGCTGCTTGGCAATTTCCCCGTAGCCCTTTCCAGCCTTGTGGAGGTGTACAATTTTGTCTCTAGTGTCTTTGGACAGCTCTTTGGTCTTGGCCATGTTAGTAGTTGGATTCTTACTGATTGTATGGGGTGGACAGGTGTCTTTATGCAGCTAACGACCTCAAACAGGTGTATCTAATTTAGGATAATAAATGGAGGTGGACATTTTAAAGGCAGACTAACAGGTCTTTGAGGGTCAGAATTCTAGCTGATAGACAGGTGTTCAAATACTTATTTGCAGCTGTATCATACAAATAAATAGTTAAAAAAATCATACATTGTGATTTCTGGATTTTTTTTTTTAGATTATGTCTCTCACAGTGGACATGCACCTACGATGACAATTTCAGACCCCTCCATGATTTCCAAGTGGGAGAACTTGCAAAATAGCAGGGTGTTCAAATACTTATTTTCATTATATTCATGATGTTATTCAGAGGTGAACTGGCACCACAGTGAGTCTGGTTATTTTTCTCCATTAATCAACATCTTATGGAGTTTTGTGTTTCTTGCCACAGTCGCCTTCAGCTTGCTCACAGGGGATCTAAATACAATTATTATTTAATTACTTATTTTTATACATACTTCACAATCATATTTAATCAAACTACACCGATTACTCCAAGACATTATAGATATTACAGTTTAATTTTCTGTTAATTCATGATTTTCTGTAAAGAAAAACAACTTGTGCTTGGTTAAACTTTTGTATATTATTTTATTGAAGAAGCCTGTTGAAATCCATATGTATTGAATATGATACAACAGGCTCTTGAGGTATATCTCTCAATCACCATTCCCTTCCTGCTCCACACACACACACACACACACACACACACACATACTTTTTATAAGATAATATATATTTAAAGTGTGAGCTAATATTTCTGTGTATGTTCATATATGCAGCCTGCTCTGTCATTAAAAAGATCTCATTATATTACATTACAAGCTATTATGATGTCATCTTACCAGAAGTAATATATATATATACATACATACATACACACACACACCTAAAGGATTATTAGGAACACCTGTTCAATTTCTCATTAATGCAATTATCTAATCAACCAATCACATGGCAGTTGCTTCAATGCATTTAGGGGTGTGGTCCTGGTTAAGACAATCTCCTGAACTCCAAACTGAATGTCAGAATGGGAAAGAAAGGTGATTTAAGCAATTTTGAGCGTGGCATGGTTGTTGGTGCCAGACGGGCCGGTCTGACTATTTCACAATCTGCTCAGTTACTGGGATTTTCACGCACAACCATTTCTAGGGTTTACAAAGAATGGTGTGAAAAGGGAAAAACATCCAGTATGCGGCAGTCCTGTGGGCGAAAATGCCTTGTTGATGCTAGAGGTCAGAGGAGAATGGGCCGACTGATTCAAGCTGATAGAAGAGCAACTTTGACTGAAATAACCACTCGTTACAACCAAGGTATGCAGCAAAGCATTTGTGAAGCCACAACACGCACAACCTTGAGGCGGATGGGCTACAACAGCAGAAGACCCCACCGGGTACCACTCATCTCCACTACAAATAGGAAAAAGAGGCTACAATTTGCAAGAGCTCACCAAAATTGGACAGTTGAAGACTGGAAAAATGTTGCCTGGTCTGATGAGTCTCGATTTCTGTTGAGACATTCAGATGGTAGAGTCAGAATTTGGCGTAAACAGAATGAGAACATGGATCCATCATGCCTTGTTACCACTGTGCAGGCTGGTGGTGGTGGTGTAATGGTGTGGGGGATGTTTTCTTGGCACACTTTAGGCCCCTTAGTGCCAATTGGGCATCGTTTAAATGCCACGGCCTACCTGAGCATTGTTTCTGACCATGTCCATCCCTTTATGGCCACCATGTACCCATCCTCTGATGGCTACTTCCAGCAGGATAATGCACCATGTCACAAAGCTCGAATCATTTCAAATTGGTTTCTTGAACATGACAATGAGTTCACTGTACTAAAATGGCCCCCCACAGTCACCAGATCTCAACCCAATAGAGCATCTTTGGGATGTGGTGGAACGGGAGCTTCGTGCCCTGGATGTGCATCCCACAAATCTCCATCAACTGCAAGATGCTATCCTATCAATATGGGCCAACATTTCTAAAGAATGCTTTCAGCACCTTGTTGAATCAATGCCACATAGAATTAAGGCAGTTCTGAAGGCGAAAGGGGGTCAAACACAGTATTAGTATGGTGTTCCTAATAATCCTTTTGGTGAGTGTATAGATAGATAGATAGATAGATAGATAGATAGATAGATAGATAGATAGATATATTTTATTAATATTGTATTTGATGTGCTAAATTAAACTATATTTATAGAGCAAGGAGAGGAAGTTGTCGTGGCCAAACTTTCAAACTTTTGGTATCTCTGAAAAGCCCAGAGAAAACTCTAATAATACCCCAAGATTTACCACTGTAGCATGTATGGGGTAAGAAAACTTACATAAAAAATGTCCTACACAAAAATGAATTTAATGACCTTTAAAGCCTGATGCATCAAATATGATACATAGAAAAAAATTAAGTGCATAAAAAGTTTTTCTTTTTATACTGTAGTTTGTCTAGTGGCACTAAAAACAGTGTAATGTCAAATATATATATATATATATATATATATATATTCTGACCACCCTTTCATATGTCAGGAATTACAGGTTAAATAATGCACAAGATACATAATAAATGCTCTGCTAGAATACATCTTAATAATTCCCCCGTCCTGATGCTACATTATACAGCTCTTTCCTCTCAAAGTCATAGCAGATTTTAAAAAATGTGGATTTCTTTGTTTTAAGTTTTTGAGTTGTTGGGGAGTTTTTCAGAGAATGTCTGAACTTGAACCCCTTTTGCGAGTCCATCATGCAGATTCCCTTTGAGATGACTACTTCACATGCAGAATTGCCGTTTAATGGTTAATGAGACCGAACCTTTGCCCTGTCCCCAACTTTTTGGAATGTGTTGTGGGTATCAAACTTAGAATGAGTGTGTGTTATGTTAATTAGATAATCGTTAATTATCTTGTCTTTTTATTGTTTTCACTTAAATACAGGTCAAAAAGGATTTGCAAATAATTTATTTATTTTTACATTTTATACACTATCCCAACTTTTTTTGGAAATGAGTTTTGTATGTGGAGTCATTGTTCATTTCTGACCCGGATTCAAGGTGTATGTTTAAACTTGATCTCTGTTCTGGTCAGTCTCTCACACATCACTGTCCTCACCTCTTTCTTGAGACAATCTCGCATCGCACGGTCCAAGTCATTACACGTGCCGAAGAACCTGAGGACATTGTGCTAAAGAAAGACACAAACATTAATTACTTTGATAACATCTCAATCCAAAAGTGACAAACATGTTGCACACATTCTTTAAATACTTCACTTTATACCACTGGTTTTATATCATGAACATTTCTAAAGAAAGAAAGAAAGAAAGAATGTACTTTTGCAGCATTAATGGATTGTCCACTGAAGGAGACAAAAGTCACATGTTTGAAAAGTGCATGTTTGCATGAGCGCATGCTCCCATACCTCCTTGTGGCATTGTTTGAGAAGTGTTATCAGTTGATTGCACTCGTCAGTGTGTAAATGGGGTGACAGATCCGAGTGCATCCTGAGTTAAGGCAGTAAGTGTTACACTGTGACACCACTGACACTGCTGCTGACTATCACTGTTAAAGCAGGACCACCGTCAAGAACAGGAGAAAATCAAGAGTAAACAATCACTCTCAGATCTGTTTATTCATATGAGGAACAAGATCTTTGAGTCAACCATAACTTGTGGTTGGCCAATATGGGTTTTTTCTAAAGGATGAAGGGAGGCCGGTATACACTAAATATATACAGTGGGGTCCAAAAGGCTGGGACCACATTTAAAACGGTAAATTAACAGAACATTGTCAGATTTTGAAATATTTCATAGAAATCAAAGTTACGATGTAAAATGAAGTAGAAATAATTACGAATTTGCAGCAAATTGTAAAACACTGACTGTGATAAAGGAATATTCTGGTTCAATACAAGTTAAGCTCAATTAACAACAATTTTGGCATAATGTTGATTTCGAGGGATGTCAATATTTTTTGGTGGTAATTAAAATTATGCAATCAATACTGTTGATTGAGCTTAACTTGTATTAAACCCGGAAAATTGCTTTAACTTGTTACGAAAGGGCAGGTTTCCTTGCTTCCACTGAATCACACAAGATGCTCTTTGAAACATTTTCAAATCATGCTGGATAACATGGATCATCAGGTTTTGTACACACATGTGGTAGTCCATGCCAGCCCGAGTTCATGTTGTAATTAAAGCAAAAGTACCAAATACTAAGAAAGTCTCGAATTCATGTACATTTTTAAATTCAATGTTCTTTTAACTCAAATGCTATGCTGATAATATCATTTACACTCACAACCTCTTTATTAGGTTCACTTGGACACCTACTTATTCATGTGATTATCTAATCAGCCAATCATTTGTCAGCAGTGCAGTGTATAAAATCATGCAGATACGGGTCAGGAGCTTCAGCTAATGTTCACTTCAACCATCAGAATGGGAAAAATGTGATTTCAGTGACCTTGACTGTGGCATCATTGTTGGAGCCAGACAGGCTGGTTTGAGATTTCTGGAACTGCTGATCTCCTCAGAATGTTGCCAAAAACATCCAGTGAGTGGCAGTTCTGCGGACAGAAACGCCTTGTTGATGAGAGAGGTAAACGGAGAATGGCCTAACTGGTTCAAGCTGAGAGAAAGACTACGGTAAATCACAACCAGGAACAGAATGCGGAGGCTGCCATTTGTGTACTTTAGCAGAAATCACTGTCCAGTTACACAAATGGTAGGCCCACTGCAGCCTTAGTTTTCTGTCCTTGGCTGACTGAAGTGGAACCCGACCTGGTCTTTTGCTGTTGTAGCCCATCCGCCTCAATGTTTGATGTGTTGTGCATTATGAGATGCAGTTATCTGAGACTGTCAGTTCAAACCAGTCTGGCCATTCTCTGTTGATCTCTTTCATCAACAAGACATTTCCATCCACAGAACTGCCACTCACTAGATGTTTTTTGTTTTTGTCAGCATTCGGCGTAAAAGAGAATGTTGTGTGTGAAAATCCCAGAAATACTCAAACCAGCCCGTCTGGCACCAACAAACATGCCACGGTCGAAATCACTGATATCTCATTTTGTCCCCATTCTGATGGTTGATGTGAAAATTAACTGAAGCTCCTGACCCACATCTGTGTGATTTTATAAACTTCACTGCTGCCGCACGATTGGCTGATTAGATAATCACATGAATATGTAGGTGTAAAGGTGTACCTAATTAATAGCTCAGTGAGTGTATATTGAAAAATGTTTAAACAGAAAATATATTCTGCTCGTCATCTCAGAATTTTGGACCCTATTATAATAATAGAATTTAATAACATCATGTACACAAAAAATATTTTGCACAATATTTACTCAATGTATAGTTTTGTTTTTTTTTTTCACACCAAATGAATTCACAATAATGTTTTAGTAAAATAGATATGTAATTAAACATTTTGTTTTATTGCTCTGTATTGTTAAATTGGTGCATATAAATAAAAAATAATCAATATTTTTCATCCTTGCGTTCATTTAGTAAAGAACTGCGTAAAACAAGCCTTCGTCATTTTTTTCCTAGATTTTTATTTCAAGAATTAAACATTTTGAATCTACTTGGCTACACTGGCATTTTGGTTGAAATGGTGCTTCCCCTGGTTAAAAACAAAAACACAAAACACTTAAGCCATTTCAGGGTAAAAAAAAATAATTAGCAAGATACTGTATATACTAAATATTATCAAAAGTGTGAAAAATATTTTATTCTGAACCGTCTGAAGAGATTTAATTTTTTAGCCATATCGCCCAGCCCTAATTACATTAAAAGAAATGCTGATTTACAAAGTTTTTTTTACATTTAAATCAGTGAAAACTAAAGGCAGTATGAAGGGAGTACTACTGTGATGCATCAACACTTTAAAATTACATTTATAGGCTTATCGTTCTTTCACGTTGGGGTAATGAGAATATCATGATGACCGACTCTTTTCACATTTAGGTAATGAGAATTGGGGGTAAAATGTATGAAACTTTCTTGAAAATAAATTCACAATGTAAAAAATCTGAATGGCCCTAAATAGAAGGCTTCTTTTTCTATATGCAAAACATACCTTCTTATTTTTTTCTTTTAAAATAGGGCCAGAACATTTTCTTGATACGTTTCGTGAGAATCACCGCAATACACATCATTCGACAACAGATAATGTGTATTATCCTTTGGCAAATATCCAATCTGACTCAGTTCTGTTCATTTGACAAGCGTAAATAGTCCGTGCTGATAATAAAAAAAAATGGCCAAATATTGGATGATTTTACATTAAGTTATTTAGCAAAACAATCGGTCTTGTGAATAATCACAGTCTACTACTAGAGGATAGAATCACTCTTAAGGATACTACTGCCTCCCCATCCCATCCCATCACTCATGCTGTGAGGTGACACTTACCTGTAACACAAGAAAACATATATTAGTAGTGTTGCCAGAGCCCTTCTAGCAAGTTGAAACTACAGGCTTAGCCTACAAAAGCATATCGCGGCGGTCCCATGGGCATTCTATAGAGCACAACAGTCTGGATCTAAAAGTAAAATTCCCATTCCTTTATCCCACAGGCTAATTGATTTTCAATGATAACTTATAAACCTTTAAAAGAAATACCTACCGTGAGCTACGAGGTTGTTTATTGATGTTATTTGCTTCCGTCAAAGCCAACCATCTGCGTTATTTCAACTTCATTGATTAAAAATCTTGTTTGATAGCGGTGAACAAATATATTACCCATGGTACAGCAGAGAAAAAAAATCCACCAATCAGAGAACTGCGGCCAACGAAACGTGACTCTCAGCGAGCTCCCGTTGCACTGCGTATGACGTAATCAAGTCGGTCTCCCTTCACCCTTAAACTACTTCTATATTTGTACGTATCGGAATATATCTCAAATAAATGTAAAATATATTGTTTCTATACTTATAATAAACAACCTAAAATCAATAGTTTTAAATATTCCCATAATTTTTTATTCAGCATATCATTCACAATGCTTCATGGGGATTGTAGTTTGTGCCCTCATGACAGACGGCAAGCACATGTCAGATTTTCTAATACTTTTTTGCCCCAAAACAAAGTTGGTGATGCTGTGATTAATCTCGGAGCTGTTTGGTTTGGTTCATGGCTCACAACTCTTTTATGAATGATTTTATTAAAAGTCTATGGAAGACATTAATGGGGGGGAAAAAACTTCCGGAACCCAGACGGCTGAAAAAGTGGGCGGCAACTGTTGCGGTAACAAGCGTTTGAGGAAATTGGCGAGGACACAAGAGGCCGTTCTGTTTTAATGAATGTCTATGGATGAGACGCATCAGTGTGCTTAATAAACCGCTTTTATGGGGAAACAGCTCATCACTTAATGAACTGACCACTATGTCTACGCCTGGAGTTTAGTACGATAAATTATTGTTTTATAAGAGAAGTCAAGGACGATTTTGCGACAGGTAGGTGTCACTTTACGCCTCTCCCCGTACATTTGTATGGTATCCGCAAACGGTGGCTCATTGTCGTAACACGTTCGTTGACCGTTATGTTCTTGTAGCCGGTCCTACTTTCCCCGCTCCGAACGGGACTCGAACCAAGGTCTCCGGCGTGGGAGGCGGGTGCGCTAACGAGGAGGCTAAAGGCTACAGCCTGAGGTCAAGAGAGTGAGGTTTACACACTGCACAGCTATTTACCAGCTGGCTCCCGTTACATTCTCCCCTACAGCAGAGGCTGTTCCCACTCAACTAAACTCTTCATGTTTAATTTATAAATAAGAGCAAAAAGTTAAATTCACATGACTGCTTGCTATAGCATTAGTAGCTATAAATTGTCTTGAAAACAAAAAACAATAAAGTCACTCTGACAAATAATAAGCTTTAACAATAAGGTCGCTTTGACAAATCCACTCAGTCAGTTGTGATGAAAATGTTCCTGTGGAAATCACATTCATGATCGTAAATATGAATGATTATGAACTCACCGCTGGTTCATCAGAGATTGTTTCGGATTGGTGTGTTGATTTGCACAGCTCTGTCAATGACCAAATAACTTCAGTCCAGCAGTGCTGATGTGGTGAATGGCAGCACACAGTTCACGTGTTTACGGTGACATTCAATGACACTCAACTGACAACGCATCAAAAAGCTGTTTTTGCTCAGCTTCTTATCAATATGTGATCATGTCAAATAGTTTTCAAATACTCACTTTGTAAAGAAATAGTTTGCATAAAAACCTTAACCATATGACATAATCATCCGTGTTGTGTTTCTTCCTGTGTTGTGTTCCCTGCTCCGGTGTTGCAATATATTCAGTTCCTGAGATATTTGGTTCCGGTGGGCGGGGCAAGTATGAATATTCATGTATTATCCTGACATGCGTGTTGAAGTGGAACTGAAAATGTTAGTGCACCACCGACATGAATCAAGTTCAACATGTCTGATTGGATTATGTTCAATAATATGGTAGTAAACAATACATTGTATTCTAAAGCCGCTTTTTGTATGGCCACAAGAATGTAATGCTTTTTAATTATCTGAATATTTTGAATTATCAGAATATCTGAATTTTAGTGATCCATGGTGATGAGGTACTTTACCCTGTTCTGAATTGTGTTACTCATTTTACAGACTTTTTCCTCAGTAAGACAAATAGATAAACTCCTTCACACATAGGCTTTTGGGTGAACGTTCCTTTTATTCAACATCACAATGAATATGTTGAAAGAGAGTGAAACTGCAGTAAAAGAATGAAAATATTATACATCTACTTGAATCTCTAACAACACTGCTCCAATATGATTTTTTGTTTTGTTATTTAAATGGTTTAAATATTTTATTACATATAGCTATATAAACAATAATTACAGCAATAATCAGATACACTTACAGACAATGCTTTCTACAACTGATCACAGACATAATGGCTTCAGTAGTCTAGATGCGATAGTAATTTAAGCACTGCACTTTACTGAATAAAACTGTATCAGAATGTTAGCTGGCAACTATTCAAAAGTCTGCATGACTAGGTAAATAATGAATAGTAACTAGCAAGTAATAAAGCATTAAATAAATGATCAAATACATGATCCAAAACAATACTCAAGTCTCATTCACAGGTGTTCTTCTCATTTCTTATTTTCAATATTAGCCTATTCTATGTACAACGAAAAAATCATCTGCACACACTAAAGACATGTTGTACCAATTCCGTCCTTCTGTATTTTAAGTTCCCCTTCTGTCACTCACTCGACGTTGTGTCTAGTTGGATCTATGCTGCAGCGTTGAGCGCCCCGCAGGACTCGTACACCCCCCCACCCCCCCCCCCCCTCCTGAGGTGGAAGACCCGGGCAGTCAGATATTCGCACCAGAACTGGTATCGAGACCACTCCGTCCTCCTGTGGAGGGCCAGGAGGAAAATCCTTATTTTCCTTATTTTCTTTTGCCGCACCCCGAAGTACACTCACTGTCAATAAAAGAGCGATTTCCTGAACCCCTGGGTCACCACAATCATACAGTCAAGGTGCCCCGGACATAGTTACCGTGCCTCCAGACCCGTGACTGCCCTCCCCTGGCAGACCGGTGCTGACGAGTTCTGAAGACGTCTCTACAGGACCTCCTCCTCAGTCTCTAACCCACCTCCTACTGGGTGCACGGAGGGAGGTAAGTGCTTTGAGACTTTTCTCAGCACCCAAGCCTTGGGACGCGCTCTTGCCTCCCGACACGTTATTACTGCAAAATGTTCACGCAGAAACCGATTCTAACCTGCGTTCGGCATCAAGATTGGTTCGCGCCGGTATACCCGAAGGACACGTACTTCGACGTCTCCATTTTGCCTCGACACCAACCCTTCCTACAGTTCACGTTCGACGGCCAGGCGTATCAGTACAAGGTCCTCCCGTTCGGCCTGTCCCTATCTCCTCGCATCTTTACGAAGGTTGCAGAGGCAGCCCTTGCCCCCCTACGGGAAGTGGGCATCCGCATACTCGACTACCTCGATGACTGGCTCATTCTAGCTCACTCTTGAGAGTCACTATGCACCCACAGGGACCAGGTGCTCAGGCACCTCAGCCGGCTAGGGCTTCAGGTCAATTGGGAAAAGAGCAAGCTCACCCCAGTTCAGAGCATCTCTTTTCTCTGCATGGAGTTAGACTCACTAACGCGTGCGCGCAGTCGGTGCTCAAGTGCCTCGCTCTCTTCGAGCCCGGCACAGCGGTTCCTCTAAAACAGTTCCAGAGGCTCCTGCTGCACAAGTATGCATTTCCCCCAGTAAGCCTTCTTGCACTGATGCTGTGCAAGGTCAGGGAGAATGAGGAAAAAGTCACCTTAGTGGCTCCTTACTTGTCCACTTGGACTTGGTTCTCGGATCTCACACTCCTTGCGACAGCACCTCCCTGGCAAATTCCCCTGAAGAAAGACCTTCTTTCTGGAATCTCCATGCCTGGCCCCTGGATGGGACGTGGGAGATCTGAATGACCTACCACCTGCGGTTGTAGACACGATCAACCAAGCCAGAGCTCCCTCTACCAGGCAGCTTTACAAGTGCTCTGTACTGGGGTAGGGCTCCACAGGCCAAATTCCCTCTTCAGGCAACTCCCTGTGATGTATTTTCCACTGTACGGTTCCCCTGTCAGCGGACCCGCGTCTCCCTTGGGCAGTCCCTCTACCCCCTGTCGCTGTGTTTGTAGAGCTCCTCTCTCACCAGGTAGGACCTACCACTGCACCACTTCCACGTGTGGCTTGACAACGGATGTGACCCATGTATTGGCCACATGTTAACTCCCCCCAGTCTGGGCAGGATGTGGTCTCCGCAGGGTCTTTTCCCCCTGAAAGAATAGGAATGGAAAAGATTGCCTTCCCCGATGCATTTCATAGCGTTAAGATGCTTTATGCTCTATGATGAGAAACATAGAGAGAGAAAAGGCCACAGCTTGCTCCCATGATAGTCATGTGCTATCATGTGCTAGGGTGCTGGGAACCTAAGATATGTATATGACACCTTTTTCTGGGGGCATTGGGGAGGATTACGTGAGGCTGATACAGTTGCTTCTAGCACGCAGTACCTTGCTTGCACCTGTGTCAGCAGTTCACTTAACACGGTCTAGTGCATAGTGTTTTTGAATGGGACACCTTGTGTCACTACATTCAAAACAGCGTCGAGAGAGTGACAGAAGGGGAACATCATGGTTACTCTTGTAACCTCTGTTCCCTGATGGAGGGAACGAGATGTTGTGTCCCCCTTGCCAAGACACTAGACCTACCACTGTAAACGGCTGTACCTTATACTCGGCTCCTCAGTGCAAAAACCTGACTGATAGATGCACTCCCGCTTCCCATTATACCCGTAAGTCTGGGGGAGAATTCTGCAAATTCTGTCTGTCAATTTCTCATTGGCCTTTCTCAAGTTCAGAGGTACGCGAGGCTCTCAAGAAAGACCGCTTGTGTCACTACATTCGACACAAAGTCTCGTTCCCTCCATCAGGGAACGGAGGTTACAACAGTAACCATGACATTATGTAAATATTAGTCACATGAAACAATGTTATCAAAGCCTAATAATTTGAGGAAGCAATGAGTGTGGCTCTTCTTGGTAAGATAATGATAGCTTCAAAAACATTATATGAAATTAAACACAAGATTAGCGAGTACCCCAGAAAATATTTTATAAAAACATGATTGGCTCACTGGACAAATGAAACAGCCTCCATTTTGCCAGTGGTGCCAGCCACTGCAGCTCTCACATTCAATCTGAAAGAGAAAATGACATTGGCATCACATGAGTATGAATTTATTCTTACAAGATCATGTCAGGTTAATACACATTTGAATTTTGTAAAGAAAACTGAAATTCCAAATTAGTTTTCATATTAACACACTAAAATGTACACTCACAGTGTCTTCTGTGAAATTATATTTGTACCAAAATACTAAACACAAATCTGTTGTCTTTTGTAGAACCAAGTGCATCACAAACGCAAATGCAAAACTAAAACATAACATTCATAATCTTGGTAATGATAACATATGTACTATTTCCTATCATCCCAATTAAAAATATACATATTCTTGTGGCAGCTGCTAGCCTGATTTTATTTTTTGCAATTCCAATGAGAACTGGTTCCCCTGCACACTACAATAATAATAATAATAATAATAATAATAAACGTGCCACAAGAACAAAGCATAAATCAACATTTTATGTTACAATATTATATTATGGCTTATATTGATAAGTGACCTACATTAATTGCTATCAGGTTGTTAACTGTGATAAAGGCAGAAACTTGTTTCTTGTTTCCAGTAGAAATATTTAAACATCCTTTGTAAAGCAAATTTTCCATAAAGTGTTAAGACTCACTGAAATTATATTGTTTTATTTTTATTTATTGTTTTCTGACAGCCATTACAGTGGCATTGAAACCTAAATTGTTAAAAAAAAAACATTCCACAACCTATGAATTGTTGCAAAAAATGTGACTTAATAATATACAGCAGAAGAACGCAATTAAGAATTTATCCAAAGCACTTTTGACAAATTATCAAACTGTTGTAGTTTAGTCTAACTTTCTCAACTTTTAACTACCTTTTCGAAATAATCCTTTAGACATGTTGAACTTGATTCATGTTGGTGGTGCGCTAACATTTTCAGTTCCACTTCAACATGCATGTCAGGATAATACATGAATATTCATGCATGCTCCGCCCACTGGAACCAAATGTCTTAAGAACTGAATATATTGCAACACCGGAAAGAAGGTCTTGATTGACATCCTCACGAACCAATCAACGACTATGTTCTTGTTCTTGCCAACCAATCAAAATAATAGTAATTAAATGGCTTTTATATTTTGCGGAAGGACAAATTTTCATGAACTCCACGGGCAAACTTTATGGCCAAACAATCACATATTGTTTGGGATGTCTCTCATTTGACTTCCGGTAGATTGAACGCTGGCGTGTTTGTCTGCAGCTGCTCTCCGGGTTCTTTTCATTGTTTTTAAATGCTTTTTTTTTGTGGCCTTTTGTATGAGCGACCTCAGTAAATCAAGTTTTATACATCTCTTTTATGGACCGTCTTCTGGACTAGTGACTATTAGTTTGTTTGAAATCTACGCTACACCTCACGTCTGACTGGATTACTTCAAAGAAATTAACACCACTGTACTCACCGATGGTCTTCACCAGGATTGCGACGTACAGTCTTAAATAGGCTGCTTGATTCCTGGTCCGTCGTCAATATCCAGTGGGGCTGGATCACGTGGACTTTAATTCCTAGTCGTGTTGGTGGATGGATTGAGGATGTTCCGCCTTCTGTTGTCCATCTTGGCCTACTGAAGTTTTACTGTTTGTGCTCGCCAGTTTCAGCAGAGAACTCCCTGCTTGTTTGCAAGTCCATTCAATCATCTTTCTTCTGATATGGTTTTATTCTACTCATCTCTGGATTTACGGTGTTTGAATTCCTCGGACCACCTGTCAGACGGAGTACACAATTATTGCCCTGCTCTTGGAATTGCGTCTCACCCTCGGTATGTCCATCGAGGGTCACGCCGACATCCCTGCAGATTACCTGCTGATTCCCCTGATAACCACTGCATACCTGCCATCTGGCCTTCACGCTGTTGCCCTCTGACTGGTGAAAGTGATTTGAAGCGGGGTGTCAATTTTGATAATCTCAGTTTGCTGTAACGCTCATCTTTTATTTCACCACAAAACGCAGATTTCAGCACTACTAATTTGGCCCTCATTAATGCATGTTCAATATCGAACAAGTCTTTTACTCTGAATTATTTTTTCATGTCACGATCATTAGACTTTTTATTCATCACTGAGACTTCATCGGCTGAATCCTGGTGAACAAATGGCCCTGGGGATCTAGCACTGCCAGGCTGTGACTGTTTAAATTCCCCATGGACATTAGGATGAGGAGGTGGAATTGCCACTGTTTTTAAAAACTATTTTAAATGCAGAATGCTGCCTATGGACATATATTCCAGTTTTGAGGTCCAGTTGTTAAAGATTGACATTTTGGGTCCTGTCTTCTGTGCACTTCTGTACAGACCTCCCAAGTTTAATAAAGACTTTTTCTGAATTTTTTCTAACGCATTTTACAGATGATGTCTTAGCTGGACTCGACACTGAATCATTGGTTGAAGCTTTTAATAAATCTTGTACTTTTGCACATGATGTTGTCGCTCCGCTCAAGCCAAGGAGAAAAGCTGAGCAGAAAAGCTGAACGCAAGTGGAAAAGAGACAAGCTTCATGTCTCTTATGATATTTTAAAGGAGTGTTTAACAAACTATCAGAGAGCTGGTAAAGGAAGAGAAAGCTAAGTTTTTCCTCTACATTAATCTCTGATAACGCAAATCAAACAAAAGTTTTGTTAAAACAATAGATTATGTTTTGAACCCAACTAAAAATGCTTTTCTGGATGCCACCCAAGAGAACTGTGAAACATTTTTACACTTCTTTACTCACAAAATTGAGCAGATTAATGATACTATTTTACCTTCACAATTTCATCAACCACTAATACCTTCCCCGTCCAGCTCCCTGACTCACTTTCAACCAGTTACATCAGAACAGTTAGCAGATGTAGTCTCCAAAATGAAGTGTTCCATTTACAAGATGGATATTCTTTTTCAACGCCATCGTAATTTTTTCATGACTATCAGTTTCAGTGTGACAGCTATAATTAACCGCTCATTAGCAAGAGGAGTTGTTCCAAGTAGTTCTAAACATGCAATTCTACATCCATTGTTAAAAAAATCACTTTTTTGGATCCGGCAAAACACAACAATTACAGATCAATCTCCAAACTGCCTTTTTATTTCCATGATTTTGTAGAGAGTTGTTTATTTGCAGCTCTACTTTAGTCTAAATACATTTAACATTTTAGATACATTTCAGTCTGGTTTCAGACACTTGCACAGCACCGAATCTTCATTGTTGAAGGTCACTAATGATATTTTACTCTCCATGGTTTCAGGTTCACCTGTCGTCTTCGTTTTATTAGATCTCAGTGCTGTGTTCAACACAATCGACCATAATATTCTCCTCAATCGTCTAGAATGTATTGTTGGCATCCAGGGGATGACCCTCCAGTGTTTCATCTATTTAAAAGAAAGGATGTTCACTGTGAATTTAGGTAATTTGTCTTATACCTTGGCTCAATTACAGTGTGGTGTCCCTCAAGGGTCAATCTTAAGACCCTTGTTATTTTCACTGTATATGCTCCCTCTGAGCTCTATGTTTAATAAGTACAGCTTATCTTTTCACTGTTATGCTGACAATTCCCAATTTTATTTCCCTGTGAGTGTACACAAAAATGGTTCTTCTGAGAATGCCCTGAACTGCTTCAAAAAATATTAAACATTGGCTGGCAAGCAATTTCTTCTTATAATTTAATGAAAGCAAAACCGAAGTTCTGATTTTATGTTCCTCCATGTCCTCCTTACCTAGCCTGGTTGCCCAGTTAGGTCCTCTGTCGTTGAATGTGCAAGATCATGTGAGGTGTCTTGGAATGGCTTTCAGTGAAATTCAGGGTTGATTTTAATATTCAGATTTTTGTCTACAAGTCACTATCTGGTCTTGAGCCCCAATATTTCAGTGACATTCTACACCCCTACTCCCCCACCAGAGCGCTCAGGTCTTCTGATCAACTTCTATTGAAGGTTCCTTGTTGCCGCTATAGATCTAAGGGTGACCGTGCCATTTCTGTGATAGGTCCTAATCTACGGAATAGTCTCCCTTTCCATGTTATGTCAGTTTCATCACTAGATGAACGTATAAAACATATTTTTATTCTGTGGCTTTTGAATAGATCATTGAATAGGTTGAAGTGGGTTAATACATGATGTTGTATTTAAATGTTTTTATTTATTTTATTATGTTTTATGTTTAACTTAAAATTATATATTTTGTTAGTTTGATCTGTAAACCACTTTGGGTCAACTTCTGTTGTTTTTAAATGTGCTCTGTAAATAAAGGTTGACTCGACATAATAGGTGATCATTAAAAAAAAATAATAATAAAATGTGTGATCAGGGTGATCAGGGAATACTGTTGCCATGAAGGGGTGTACGTGGTCTGCAACAATCTTTTGGTAGGTGGCACATGTCAAAGTAACATCCACATGATTGCCAGGACCCAAGGTCTTTCAGCAGAACATTTCCCAGAGCATCACACTACCTCCGCCGACCAGCCTTCTTCCCTTAGTTCATCCTGCTGCCATCTCTTCCCCAGGTAAACGACACACACACGGCCGACCACATGATCTAAAAGAAAACTTGATTCATCACACCAGGGCACGTTCTTCCATTGCTCCATGGTCCAGTTCTGAAACTCACGTGCCCATTGTAGGTGCTTTCGGCGGTGGACAGGGGTCAGTATGGACACTCTGGCTACATAGCCCAATACACAGCCAGCTGGGATGCACTGTGTGTGTTCTGACACCTTTCTATCATGACTAGCATTACGTTTTTCAGCAATCTGCGCTACAGCAGCTCTTCTGTGGGATCGGACTAGATGGGCTAGCCTTCGCTCCCCACACACATCAATGAGCCTTGGGCGCCCATGACCCTGTTGCTGGTTTACCAGTTGTCCTTACTTGGACCTCTTTTGGTAGGTATTAACCACTGCATAATGGGAACACCCCACAAGACCTGCCGTTTTGGAGATGCTCTGATCTAGTCGTCTAGCCATCACAATTTCGCTCAGATCCTTGCACTTGCCTATTTTTCCTGCTTCCAACACATGAAATTCAAGAACAGACTGTTCACTTGCTGCCTAATATATCCCACCCCTTGACAGGTCCCATTGTAACAAGATAATCAATGTTATTCTTTTCACCTGTCAGTGGTTTTAATGTTGTGGCTGATCAATGTATATATACTTCGATCAGCCACAACATTAAAACCACCTGCCTAATATAGTTTAGGTCCCCCTCGTGCTGCCAAAACAGCACCAACCCACATCTTATAATAGCATTCTGAGATGATATTCTTCTCATCACACTTGTACAGAGCAGTTATCTGAATTACATTAGACTTCGTCAGTTTGAACCAGTCTGTCCATTCTTTGTTGACCTCCTCATCAACAAGACATTTCCATCCACAGAACTGCCGCTCACTGGATGTTTTTTGTTTTTGGCACCATTCAGAGTAAATTCAAGAGACTGTTGTGTGTAAATCCCAGGAGATCAGCAGTTACAGAAATACTAAAATCGGCCCATCTGGCACCAGCAATCATCCATGCGATTTATCTAATCAGCCAATCATGTGGCCGCAGTGCAGTGCATAAAATCATGCAGATACAGGTCAGGAACTTTAGTTAATGTTCACATCAACCATCAGAATGGGGAAAAAATGTGAACTCAGTTATTTGGACCATGGCATGATTGTTGGTGCCCCAAAAACTACTGAGGCATTTGTGTGAACAGTAATCTGGGGAAGACTTTCTGTTGTATCCTGACTGCCCAAATACAGGCCTTCCTTACCAAACACAATGTCTTGAGTAAGAGTAAGATTGGATTCCTACCAAACCACCAACCACATTCATACGCTAAACATGTCAACCAGCATGTTCATCAAAAAGTCAAAGGCAAAATTAATGCATGTTCTGTTGATTTTTAAAAAGTGTTTGATTCCATTTGGCATGATATAAATCAATTTTGAAAAAAAAAAAAAAACTAAAATTATGATTTTCCAGAAAAAAAGCCAGATTACTGGAAATCAGATAGACATTGACTCTGGGGAACACTGCAATAGAACACACCCTACACTACAACTTCCTCTGTCTTAAAATCAGTGCTTCGGGGGATTTTGGTCTGGCAGTGAATGCACTAAAAGAGAAAGCTTGAAGAGCATTCTGTGGTATTAAGGGCACATTTACCCAAATAGACATTCCTGTAATAATCTGGTGTAAAATCTTTGATAATATTGTATGGATGTGAGGTTTGGGGTCCACTCTGCATGGCAGATTACACTAGATGGGACAAACACCCCATAGAATCCCTGCATGTAGAATTCTGTAGAAACATTCTAAGAGTTCAGAGAAGAACACCTACTAATGCATGCCGGGCCGAACTAGGCAGATACCCCCTTATTATACATATTGAAAACGATCCCTCAAATTCTGGACACACTTAAATTCAAGTTCACCTAACACACTGCAACATGAAGCCCTTAAAACCCAACAGCTGAAGCCTAAAACCAGTCCCATTTGTCAGCTGGCTCTGAAACTCACAAACCCACTAATAACTAACAAACACCAGTTTCAGACCAGCACTGCTGAACAAAACCAGATCAGAATAAACCAAATCATAAAAGAAAGCAAGAATTCATATTTTGACCATTGGGAAAATGTAAGTAAAAACCAAAGCAAATTGGAATGTTATCGGGCCCTAAACAGAACATATAATCTGGCAGAATATCTGCACACTGTAAGAGATCCAAAACAGAGACGGATCCTCACCAAATACAGACTCAGTGATCACAGTCTGGTCATAGAAAAAGGCAGACACAGACAAACATGACTTCCAAAGGAAGAACGAGTCTGTGCTCATTGTGACACAGGTTAGGTCGACACAGAGACACACTTTCTCCTTCACTGTGAGAAATTTACAGAGGTGAGAGAGAAATACCTCCACAAACTCTCAAACCTCATGCCACAGTTTCCCAGTTCAGCAGAAACAGATCAGATTCTGGTGTTACTGGGGGAGGACCATCATGCATCAGTTACAGCAAAATACATTTTTGAGCTGAACACCCTCAGAAACCAAGCACTGCCTTAATGTACTTCAGTCACAGTACTTTTATTCTCTTATGTTCATAATGTCCTGTTAAATGCTTATTTTATTTTATATTGTAAAATGTATATTGTTAATATAGTTTTTTAGTTTATTCATTAATGATTTGGAAATATTGTATGTAAACACAAGCATGCTTTATTTATTTAAAATTATATTTAAATTGAGAGAGAGAGAGGGAGAGAGATTGAGAGAGCTAAAAAAAAAAAATAAAGTAGATGAGTTGTAGTTGATATTTTTTATATTTCTGATATATAGATATTTTTGTGATGTGTCCTACATCACACATTTGTGCTTTGGGGGACTTTTATGTCTTTAGACAGACTACTGCATGACAGGATGTTCCTGACTTGGTGGCAATATATTTGGCTCTCCAGTGGGTGGAGGAAGTAAGATTTGACAAAGTAGTCATTTGCACAGACTCTCTAGCAGCCATGAAATGTCTGCAATTTGCACATTCTTATATGATTACATATAATATATGAAATTTTACAACTCTTGTACACACTGCATAATCAAGGAAACAAATTGTTTTCTCTGGGTTCCCGCACATGTAGGAGTAGAAGGAAATTACATTGTGGACAAACTAGCAAAAAACGAATTAAAATGTATTAATGTCAAATTCATTATTCACATGAGCAAATCGGAAGCCAAGGCACTTATTTGTAAAGCTGCAAATAATATCTGGCTGAAACTTTGGGATGGAGAAATAAAGGGGAGACGCTTATATAAGATACATGAAACTGTGCGTACAGGTGGAGGAACCACAGCTTTATTAAGAAGAAGAGAAGAATCAATTATAACAAGAATACGCATAGGTCACACTGGATTAAATGGAAATTTGTATAAAATAAAAAAGCACCATAATGGGTTATACAGTCATTGTAATCATGTTATTCTACACTGCACAGTCTACAACAATGAAAGACAAGAATTACACTCAAAATTGCAGGCAAAGGGAATCCAAGGCATGTCATTAAAACATTATTCTTTTAGCAAAAAGCAAGGGAGATTAGATATGAAGTATATGAAAGTAACATGATTATATTCAAGAATACATATTTTACATTTCTGTACAGTTGAAGATAAAATTATTAGCCCCCTTTGAAATATTTAGTTATTTTTCAAATAATTCCCAAGTGCTGTTTAATGGAGCAAAGTTTTTTCAACATAGCATTTCTAAACATAATAGTTTATTTAGGCAACTTAGAGTGTTTATAATACAAATAGAAACAAAATTATAACCAAGAATAAAAAAAAAAAATCTACAGGTCAAAATTATTCGCCCTCTGATGTTAATGGTCAATAGTGTATCCCTTTTGCTTGATAACAGCCTTTAGTCGTTTGTTGTAGTTCTCAACAAGTTTTAGGTATTTCTCCTGAGGAGTCGCAGTCCATTCCTCCTCAGCAAATCTCTCAAGCTCCTCCAGATTTGTTGGTCTTCTAGCATGGACTCTAGTCTTCAGTGTGGCCCACAGATTTTCTATGGGATTCAAGTCTGGGCTTTGTTCAAGCCAGTCAAGGATGTTCACTTTGCTCGTTTGGAGGTAGTTCTTCACCAGAAGTGAGGTATGCTTTGGGTCGTTATCATGCTGAAGATGAAATGTTGACCCAAACCAAGTTTTGTTGCAGATTGCCTTAGGTCTTTCAAAATCTTCTCGTAGTCTTTCTTTTTCATGATTCCTTTGACCCCGATGAGATTCCTAGTTGCAGACGCACTGAAACATCCCCACAGCATTGTACTCCCACCGCCATGTTTCACTGTGGGAACGGTGTTCTTTGGGTTGAGCGCCTCTCCCTTCTTTCTCCAAACACAGGCAACATCTCTATGACCACTCAGTTTTGTTTCATCTGACCAAAGGACACATTTCCAGTATGCATCATTTTTCTCTAGGTTGTCCTTGGCAAACTTCAGTCTAGCTTAGAGGTGTCTCTTCTTCAGAAGTGGAGTTTTACTTGGTCTGCAACCTCGCAGTCCATTCCTGTGCAGGGCTCTAGTGACTGTCTTCATTGAGACATCAATCCTAGACTTGGCTAAATCATTAACTAGTGTCTTGGCAGATGTTCTTGGGTCTTTAGAAACCTCTCTCACCAGTTTTCTTTCCAACGTTTTTGAAATATTTTGCTTCTTGCCTCTGCCAGTCTTGTTCTCCACTGTGTGGGTCTCTTCAAACTTCTTGATAATACTTCTCACGGCAGATCTTGACACCAGAAAATGCTTTGATAAACGTGTATACCCTTCTCCTGCTTTGTGAGCATTAACAATTATTTTTATCAAGTCTAAACAAATTTCTTTTGTCTTTGCCATGATGACAGTTTTATACTACTTCACTAGTTGTTTTGCAAGATACTAATCCTCAGTTTGAAGTGCAACTTAAAGGCTTGGGGGATTAATTAGGTTAATTAGGCAAGTCATTGGATAAGTGTTTTTTTCCATTTCCAATCAAACAGATAATTTCTTAAGGGGGGTAATAACATTGACCTTAGCAGTTTTTAATTTTTTTTAAAGAAATTATTTTAAATAATATAGTTATTTTTATAATAATATATTATTTTTAATATATTTATTTTAAAGAAATTATTTTAGTCCATGCAAATTGAAATAAATAAGGCTTTCTCCAGAGGTAAAATATAATAAGAAATACTGTGTTAAAATCCCCTTGCTCTGTTAAACATCACTTGGGAAATATTTGAAAAATTATTTACATTTCATAGGGAGGCTAATAATTTGGTCTTCAACTGTGTGTGTGTGTGTGTGTGTGTGTGTGTGTGTGTATCTATATATATATATATATATATATATATATATATATATATATATATATATATATATATATATATATATATATATATATACATATATAATAGATACATACAGAGTTGGGAGTGTTATATATGTATCCTATACAGATTACAGAATACATGCTGTAAAAAGTAATTTGAGACATATTCTGTTAGATTACTCAATGTCAGTAACATATTCTAAATACTTTGGATTACTTCTTCAGCACTGGTATATTTTTTCACTTGTTTTGACTATAAAAACTCTGCCAGTACAGTAAGACAAAATATGTTAAAAATACATTCTCTGAAAAATCTAAATATCTTATACAGTGTTGTTTCTAAAACAAGATCAATCAAATTGATCTTGTTTTATGGATTTTTAGTTATATTTACATGAAAACAATACAAAAATTATTATCAAGAATATGATTTTTGTCCTAATATCAAAAGTCTTACTATAAAAAAAATTATGATCTAACGTGAATTTTCTTGATAATAAATATGATTGTGTCTGGTCACATGTGCATGTAAAATGGCAAGAAATAGCATTTTAGCTTAGCATAAAGCTGACAATTTACACAAGGTTTATTTATATTTCTTCTGCTCCAAACTTACTTCAAACTTACTTCTCTGTCTGCTCGTATGAATGTAACACATCATAAGAAAGTGTTTCACTGTTCAAATGCACTTTGGATCACATCATTTATAAATGTTTTCCATCTGAAAGGACTAAATATTAAATGAAACAAACAACAATAAAATGTAAAGTTATCTCTTCAGTAATCAAAGTACTTTTTGAATGTAACTGTATTCTAAATAACAATGTGTTATAAATACATTTAAATTGTAACTGTAGTGGAATACAGCTACTTATATTTTGTATTTTAAATACGTAATTCCGTTACATGTATTCCGTTACTCCCCAAACCTGTATACGCTATATATACATTACTACAGTGTATATAGCGTATATACAGGTTTGGGGAGTAACAGTATTTCTGCTGTCCATCCGCATCGCTGTTCCACACTCCAGTTCGGTTGGTGGCTGTAATGCACTAAAAGATGGTTTGCCAACCGACAAAAAAAAGAAAAGAAGAAGACAGGAAGTTCCGGTTCAGCCCTCTGTTTGATTTCTGGCGGCTTGTTTTTTTTACATCTAAAACATGAACGATACAACAATAAATTCATATTAACTTTTAACCCCTACTCTGTGCGTCCAAACGATGGACGAACAAGCTAAAAATACTTTACAACGGATATTCCGGAGAACACCGAGTAAAAATATAGAAAATATTCTGAAAAACTGGAATTGTTTATCAACGGATCAGCTGCGCGCTCTGGATTACACGAGACCCAAATGGATGTTGATAGAGCACGTCATCAGCTTCTGTGAGGTCAGATACATTCACTAAAAGAACATTTATAAATCACAATAATCGTTTATTAAGCGTCATCAGCTTCTGTGAGGTCAGATACATTCACTAAAAGATCATTTATAAATCACAATAATCGTTTATTAAGCGTCATCAGCTTCTGTGAGGTCAGATACATTCACTAAAAGATCATTTATAAATCACAATAATCGTTTATTAAGCGTCATCAGCTTCTGTGAGGTCAGATACATTCACTAAAAGAACATTTATAAATCACAATAATCGTTTATTAAGCGTCATCAGCTTCTGTGAGGTCAGATACATTCACTAAAAGATCATTTATAAATCACAATAATCGTTTATTAAGCGTCATCACTCAGCCTTTGTGAGCTGAGATATTTCACTCATTTGTAAAACATAATTATTTAGAAAACATGGTCAGATTATGTATGATCAGATACATAAAGTAAATCATTAATACATATTGAATATTACCATACAGTTACCTGTCAACATGTTCTGTTGATAATGACTCCAGTACTGTTTGGGGTCCAAAGTGGCATTAGATTTTGAAGTTGAACCTATAATTTTTCCTTCAAAGTATTTGAGTATTTTCCTCTGACCTACTCATAAACCAGCAGATGGATATTCTTGAAGCTTTGTCCTCTGTTACCATAAAGTAGGCAAGCACTTTTCAGAAAGGTGACTTTTGAAACATGTTAAGTTGAAATGTTGTTTGCACTCAGTTCTCATAAAATTGAGTAAGTCATGAATTATCAGCATGATTGTTTTTGAGCTGTTAAATTGAAATTGGGACGCCAAACAGAACAATGTTCAGCATTGTAAGGTTGCAGGTTGTGATTTTCTCTCTCTCTCTCTCTCTCTCTCTCTCTATTGTAGGAGAATGGATTAAGCCTGAAGCATGTCACTAATTTGGAAATGATCTGTGAGTAAAAACTTTATTTCTAATTCATAATGGTCCTGAACAAAATTCTGCCCTTTAAAAACACTTTAAATATATTATTGGTCATTTTCTACCATTAGATCATATAGAAAATCCTGATCGTGGAACCTGGCACGCATGTCAGCTGATTGAGGCACAGGGTAAATAGTTTGGTTAATGTTAAGGACACTATGTGGTAGATTTAACAAGTCATTGACTCTAATTCTTCTCCTCTCCACAGATGATGCACTTTGTGTGGAGCTGACGCAGTTTAAAGAACAATTTAAAGCACACTTACGCGGGGTCATCCGAAATGTAATAACACACAACTTTTGTTGCATTCAAGCTTTCAAAACCAACTTGATATAATGTATTTTCTTTCTTTTTTTAAGTTATTACTGTTCAAAGTGATATAGCACTTGTTTAACTGTAATCTGCTTGTGTACTCGAGTCAATAAACTCTTTTCTTTGATATATTTTTCTGCAGAAAGCCAGTGTGGCCTGTTGACTAAAATCTTTTGATTTTGCTTTTCAAGATTTCCATTAAGATAAAGAAACATGAGGATGAGGCTTTATGGATTCGGATTGCCTGGGGAGACAACTTCAGCAAACCCAACCACCTCAAGCCAACATATGTTGTGCACCATCTGCACACCTCCTATGTGTTCTTCTCCAACCTCATGGCCAAACACAAGCTCTTTCTGTATCAGGTGACTTTTCTTAACACTGGCAATCTCTCTTTTCAGTTTCCCTTGCCTTCTCATTCGATAGTAAATATGATGTAACTTATGTAAACGCACTACTCTAGCAGTCTGTGGATGCGGCAACTTGGTAAACTTGTGGTCTCCCTCTAAATTACTTGACAGATTTTGTTGTCGGTCTGTCTGGTGTTGTTCTCTCACATAGGCTTTAGTAGTGGCCACTAAACATGGCTTCATGAAGGACGCCCACCTGAGCACCAGGAGTCTCACTGCAATGAGGAACCTGCTTCTGAGACGATATCAGCAGGTAAGATTCATCCAAACCTCTTTCTGCCTGCATGCATTTCAAATGAGTCATTTTGCACTTTTAAGCCCTATTTGGATGGGATTCATTTTTAAATGGGGACGTGGGGTAGTGTACTGAAATTATAACCTGAGTTTCTCTGTGATTATAATCCTGTGTGAATCGTTAATGACAATAATTTAATAATTTTTTTATGGATTGCTCATTGCCATGCCAGTACAGATTATGCCGTTTTAAAGTAAAAAAAAATATCATGTGACCATCCGGAGACAGTAAAAAAATCTCAGTCTCAAAAGTGAAAATTTTAAAAATTAAAAATTATTTTGTCATATCATTTTATATATATATATATTATTATTATTTTTATCACCTCAGACTTATTCGTCATGACCCATGTACATATTTAAATGACAAAGACATTAATCAAGCATGCATTGGTTCAACAGATGAAACAAATGTGGTTAAATCACATTTGGCCTAACATTAGTTAAATGAAATAAACATTTGCAGATATATAACAATGACTGTCCATTTACAATATTTTTCCATGTTTCATAACTCTTTTATTTTTGCAAGAAGAGCAAACGGGCTGAATTAAAAATTTGCTGTTCACATAATCTTGTGTGTGCGCGTGTTTGGATTTTCAGCTAAATAATGTGATGTGTGTCTTATTGGTCCATGAAGATGAACTGAAACATTCACAACTTGCACTTCTCTAAACATTAGGAAGGCTTAGGAAATCATTAGGGACATATACAAATATTGTGGAATTTTGTTCAAAGTACTGTTGTGTTTTCAAAGTAACATAGCATGTTTCTGTTTTGTAGGTTTGCACTACACAATGCGTGTTTGCCAAAACTAAAATAACTTTATTTACTGTTTTTTTTTTTTTTTTTTTTTTTTTTTTTTTTTTTTTTACTGACAGGTCTTCCCAAATACTCGCTCAAGGATTCTACAGGAAAGAAACTCTCTTCCATCCCGTATGTATCTGTTTTGATTATAGTGCTTTTAAAGCTTGTTTACATCCTGTCAACATCCAACAACAAATCTTTACTTAAAATGAACATTTTAGTCAATTTACTGCACTCCTCTTCTCTGAGCTCTGGTTGGTCTTTGAAATGTAATGACAGTACATTTGATGTTAGGACAAGCTGTTTTACAATATGGAAATACTCATGATAACGTTTGCAAAAGAATATAACAATTAAATGTAATGTGCTGCGGAAAAACACCTCTAACCATATTGAACAGCACAAACAATCTGTCCAATCACCTGAAAAACAACCTGCCCACATCAAACGAATATGAGATTCACTGTCAACTTTTTCTTAATCAATTTTATTGATTACTTGTAGCAGCCATAATTGATGTACAACAGCGATTGAGATCTGTTAATCTTTATCAATACATCTTTAGATACCTATCAATTAGTGCTGTCAATAGAGTGCTTTTTTTTTTTTATCATGATTAATCTCATAATTTTTCATTGTTGATCTCAGATTTTAAAAGTGGGGAATTTTGACTCTGTATATACTTATTTCCTGTCATAATGCATTTATTTGTTCTTTGGAAAGAACAACACAATACAGTGTATGTAACAAAAACACTTTATTAACATTTTCCAAACTCCAAATTCACTAAAATAGTAATATTAATAATTTCCCAAAGTCTAACTGGGATGTTGACTGATTGAAAGAACTAGTATCCATTGCAATATGCTTTAAACCCTCATTTAATATTAATCAGTCAGCAGGCTGTCTTTTCACTTTAGATTTGGAAAGCTCATGATTCGTGTCAGGACATCCAGTGCTGCATGGAACTCCAGATGAAAAGCGCTTCTTGTTCTGCTTTTAGTGCTGGCTCTTCCAGTATTAAGATAATTCATCCGAACTGTCCGGTGATCATTAGCTGACACTTCAAAAGCTCGGCGGCAACGGGTTCGAAATCTGAGCAGAGCATCAACAGGGATTAAAACTAGCTGCACAGCGGACTTGAAAGTATTGACATGCTTATGTGATAAAATACTGACTTACAAAGATGTGTGAAGGACTGCAGCAAAGTCCCTTCAGCATTGGAGGCAGAAGAGACCCTCCGATCACTAGCACAGACTTGTTGTTTTGGGATTGAGTATAATATCCCAACTAGAACACATCACATAGGCCCGCCCTCTAACAGTGTTTACAACTCACACAGAGCTGAATAAAATGTCAGAATGTATTGTCAAATCGGTACATGTCTTGATCGCGATGAAGAAAAATGTATCGTGTTAAACGTAGCACTGAAAGGACTAATATATGTAGATTGAAGACTTATACAGACTCTGTTTCATACCTGTGTCTGTAATAACGTTCTCAGTATTGAGTAGCAAACATATATAAATACTAAACCATATGTAACATCACTGTAAAATGTGTAGAGGGAGTGAATATTTTTATAGCAGTTTAAAAAAAAACTTACCTGGTCTTGCTTTATCTGTATATTTAAACTGTTTTGCTGGTCTTTTAACAGATCCATGTATTGAAAAGGAACACGCTGAGCATGAAGAGATGAGACATCAGATGGCCTATGAGGCATTTGGAGATGGCCCTCTGCCAAAGCTCGAAACAGCAGTTTATAAGGTATGAGGCTGAGCTACACCTGATCTCACGTCAACTTCTTTAGATGACCCGTTGGTTGTTTGTATCATTAAAACCAAATGCACACCTAAAAGGGCTGTTTGACATTTGCAAATGGGCTCATGTGTGTTTTTCTCCCAGCTGGAGACGAGGTTCAGAGGGAATGCCAACAGCACCCACAGTGAGCGAGAGGAGTTCTTCAGAGGGGTTGTAAAGTTTTCAAGCAGCAGTCTGCTCGAGTCCTTACGCCACTGTGTTGCTTCAGGTGAGACCGGAGTTATCATCAATAAAAACTACAAATATTTCCGTTAACTGAAATAAAAATGAAATCAATTAAAATACATTTCCATGACTCCAAAACTAAAAGTTTTACCACTTCATTTTAGTTTTAGTTTTTTTTGTAAATGGTATATTATAAAATGTGAACCCTTTGCATCCCAATTTCATTAAACATGAAAATGCCAATAGACAGCCATAAATATCTGTTAAACATATTTAAAGGAAATCAGTTAACACATGAACCTTGGCAGCCCTAAAATACTAAAACAAAATTAAAAACTAAATATACTAAAAACTAATTCTCATGGTGTGAAAACTAAACTAAATTGAAAGGACAAATTAAAGATACAATAGAACTGAAACTTAAAAACTCAAAACAATGATAGCCCTGGGTGACACGTGTAAAAGACTTTTTACTTCACAGAGAAGTCCAAATAAAGTCCCTTTTCTTGTGCAGTATAGAAGACCAGCAGATTATGAACATAAAGAGCATTTGACAATAACTGTTACCATCCAAATTGTGAATTTAACTTTATTATATAAAAAGACGCGCAGCACACACAATGGGCTTCATTCATGAAACTCGTAAAATATAAGAGTACATTCGGAGTAATTTGTGCATAAAATTGGCCTTCTCAAAAATGTAAATAAAAGAATTTAAGGTATAAAATAAAGATGTAAGGTTGGTAACGGTGATATACTTGCCTTGCAACTATAAGAATCTTCAGAGAAATTAATGTAATGCATGATTCTTTGACTGAAACGCTGTCAGATAATAAGGATTGGCAAGCTAAATTACTAAATGGGGCTCTTTCGATTTTTGGTGGATTTGTGAACGCATCTGCCCATGACATGTTTATTTATAGGTTTAACAGCATTAACATTAATCATACATTATCAACTGAACGGGATTTATTAATGCCTACAGTATTAGTGAAACCTAAATTATAGAGCTTATATCAAAAGAAGCAAATGTTCAACCGATCACATTAGATGGCATTCATTTTGTGAATGCCAAGCATGCTGGAAAAACGATAGAACATTTACATACATTTGTTAGGAATAAACTACACTTTGAAGAAATACATGCAAGCATCAAAGAAATGTTTTCAATTAACTTCTGAGGAAATTGTAGCCAATAGTGATTATTTCACCCAAACATTATCATTCTCTCATCATTTACTCACCGTAAAGTCATCTCAAACTAGTTTGACTTTATTTTTTCTGTGGAACACACACACATATATTTTGATGGAGAAATGATGTGAATATACAATACAAAGACATAATGGCAGCATAAAGGTAATCCATAAGACTCCAGTGGTGATCTTATCAGTTTTGAGTGAGAACAGATCAAAATGTTACTGTGCATCTTGCCATTGCAGTCTCACCACGATCATGATTTGAAAGTGTTAGTTCACCCACAAATGAAAATTCTTTCATCATTACTCACCCTCTTTCTTTCTTCTGCAGAACACTAATTATGATTATTAGAAGAATATCTCAGCTCTGTAGGTCCATATAATGCAAATTAATAATAACCAGAACTTTCAATCTTCAAAATGCACATAAAGGCATCATAAAAGTAATCCATATGACTCCAGTGGTTAAATCCATATCTTCAGAAGTTATATGATAGATGTGGGTGAGAAATAGATCAATAATGAAGTCCTTTTTTTTTTTTTCTCATTAAAATCTCCATCTATCACCAGTCCTGACCGTTAGGCGATATGTACTAAGAATGTGAATTGCCAAAAAACAGAAGAAGAATGTAAAAGTGAAAGTGTTATGTTTATGTTAAAAAGGACTTAAATGTTAATCTGGTTCTCACCTACATATCTCATATCGCTTCTGAAGATATAGATTACCCACTGGAGATGTATGGATTACATTTGTGATTTTTGGAGCTACAAAGTTCTGTTTACCATTCACTTGCATTATATGGACCTGCAGAGCTGAGATATGTTTCTACAAATCTTTGTGTTCAACAGAAGAAAGTGAGTCATAAACATCTGGGATGGCATGACAATGAGTAAACGATAAGAGAATTGTCTTGAATTTTCTTGACACACTATTTGAATAATGTAAGTAATGCATGCTATGTGAATTCAATGCATGAGATATATAGACCCATCACTTGTCATATGCAGTGTGATAGTTGAGGATGTCTCAGAGGGCACATCATGCCAATCCGTGGTTCAGTACACGTCACAGCTAGTTGTAAATCATCCCCCACTGTCAGTAAGCATGAGCAGTACTTGTTTTCGATGTATTGTGAACATGGCTTCACTCTGTCTGTGGTTAGTTTTTGGTTTATCAACCCTGACCCTTTATCTTTGAAGTTCGGGCGATTGGTTGATTAAATTACACCTTGGAAATGGTGGTTATGTAGCATGATTAAGGTGAATCTGTATTTTATGTACTGTTTGTCATAACGTTTTAGTGTTATTTACGAATCAGTTGAATCAATGATTCAATAACTCGCTCATTACATAAGATACTACAGAAATGGTTACTGAACGCGCAAGTGAGCGAATCTCGTTAGTGCATGGATTTAAATGAATCAAGCCAGTAAGGTGAATGAAAATCCTTGTAATCCCCTGTTTTAATGCTGTAATGTATTCAGGCAGTCCAGCTTCTTCTTCTTATTATAATACTGTAGATATATTGCATATGACCACCAGGTGGAGTCACACGATCTGACTTTTATCTGTATCGGTCCTTGCCTCTCTGGCAGACCTGAATTACTGAACTGACACCTACAGTTTGCAGTCACTAAAAAATTTCTCACTTTTTTTTGCCAGGCATGGCTGAAGGCCCTGTAACTCCTCTGCTGTCTGCCATCACCCAGAGAGGGAGGAACTATTTTGTTATCACAGACAAAGGCCCTGCTGTTGCCAGCCAAGCGTCTGCACAGAAAGCTTGATGACAAAAAAGGCTGTGGACACAGATGTTCAATTCAGCAGTGACGTGATTACATTGGAATATACTGTGCAACCTGAAAACATTAGAGCATCTATGTGTATTGTCTCATTGTTGTCAGAAATGTCCCTGGAACGTTTCTGTAATAGTGGTTACTGCTCCATCAGTATGAGAGAACATTTTTACTTTAATTTTAGTAATACAACATGTATTAAATTTTTAGCCTGACAGTTGAAAATTATTTTAAATAAAGGTTTTGATACAATAAAAATTTATATTTTCCCACATTAATATATTTGGCCTCAAACCATTGCATCACGTCAACACGTCATTGTTACTACAATAAAACTGTGGTAGCCAGTTGGTGCCTGACAGGCTGGTTTGAGAATTTCTGGGATTTACACAGGCAGTCTCTAGAATTTACTCTGAATGGTGCCAAAAACAAAAAACATCCAGTGAGCAGCAGTTCTGTGTATGGAAATGTCTTGTTGATGAGGAGGTCAACAGAGAATGACCAGACTGGTTTGAACTGACGAAGTCTACAGTAACTCAGATAACTGCTCTGTACAATTGTGAGGAGAAGAATATCATCTCTGAATGCTATTATGAGATGTGGTTTTGCGCTATTTCGGTGGTACAAGGCGGACCTAAACAATGTTAGGCATGTGGTTTTAATGTTACACACACACACAGGCGGCCAAACGTTTAGAATGATGTACAGATTTTGCTCTCATGGAAAGAAATGGGTAATTTTATTCACCAAAGAGGCATTCAACTGATCACAAAGTATATTCAGGACATTAATAACGTGAAAAATGACTATTACAATTTGAACAAAATGTTCAGAACTTCCTAAACTACTTCAAAGTGTTCTCATCAAAACTCCTCCACGTGCAGCAATGACAGTTTTGCAGATCTTTGGCATTCTAGCTGTTAATAGGCCTTTATCGCATCACATTAGAACGCCGGAAGTAGCCGTCAAAAATAGCTGAAGCAGTGTACTGCGTCTTCCGGTTATTGTGTTCGAAATGGCTGCCTGTAATCGCTGGACAACTTCGCTCTCGCATCTCCCAAAAGTTGGCCAAGACGATGTGGTGCGACTCGTGAATGAACGCTCAAAGGTAAAATCATCCAAGTTGGAGAAAGGATACAAGTTCTTCTACGAGAATTTTGTCTTCAATTATAGAGGTAAGTAGCTTGAATTATGTTCTGTTGGCGAGTTATCGCTTGCTTGTTATGTTTAGTAAACTATTCGTCAGCTTGTTAGATAGGTTCACTTCAAATACAGCGTATCCTATTTGAATAATTCGAACAATGTGACTTTTTTGCTTTCACTTGAGTATGTTAGTGTCAGTGGTCATTAAACTTTTGGCTGAGGAGGTAACCTCTAGCTAACGTTAATGGCCCGATGTTTTGATGATCACTTTAGCTACATTAACGTTCCGAAATGCCATTGCGGCAGTTTAAGAATCACAGCCAAAGGTTAAGTTGTATGTGGTTAAACATTCCTTTTTAATCCTTTTTCAGTATGATGTGTGACTATTTCCCCCTGTTAATGCAGTGTCAGATTTAGTGAGTGAGGAAGTGGTAGTGCAGGCGAGCTGCTACCGTTCTATGCGAAAGAATGAAGAGCCACATACACTTCAGGTTACATTGATTGTCAGGAAGTTCAGGCCGAAATCATGCTCTAGTTCCTAACTTACTCATCAACATGCGTTACTGGCTTTCTGTAGTCTTTTGTTTATCAACAGGACATCATGTAGATAGTAGCCTAATCTATCTGATCCTTGATGGATTTCATCAGATTTACAGTTTGGATCCAGACAGTGCTACAGTACCAAATTACCCCAAACTTGTAATGTGTAGTGAATAGAGCATGGTTTCGGACCTACAAAGGTTCAGGTGCATTTGTTCAGTATGTTTTTGTTTCTTCTGCTGTTGCAGATGCTCTTTTTGTTGTTCCATATATCTGCTGTTGCAGATCTGTACCTTTTTTTTTGTTTGGCTGTTGCCTTAATTTTATTCAACCTAGTTTTACAGTAATGATCCTAGTGTCAAATAAATGCTAATCCTAATGAATAGGCTAAACATCCAAACTTTCCCTCATGTAAATGTTCTCCATTTCTAGATTGTGCTGCATGCTGTTAGACCTGTGGAGTTAAATGGATGCTCCTGCTCGTGTGCTGCTGGAATGGCTTTATGCAACCATGTGGTTGCACTTCTGTTTCAAACGGCTCACTACAGCACCATGGGGCTGAAAACTGTGCCAACCCCACTGTCCTGCACCGGTGTGCTTCAATCATGGCACCGTCCAAGGACACAGGTAAGTTTGTCTGATGCAAGTTGTGTCTTTAAAGTTTGTAAGTGCACACTGTTGGAATACTGATTCTGGTGTAGATGTTTCTGCACAGTGTATCCATATCCTACACCTCATCCATATGAATTGTTCACATGGTAATATAAGATTTGTCTGGGTCATACACCTACAATATGACTTGTGTGCTGAATTAAACTGATACTCTCTCAGACTTGCAACTGAATTTAATTTCTTTTTGTGTTGATACAGGGGATTCGTCCCGAACCCACGGATGAACTCGTGGTACGAAAGCCAAAGGCGCTAGGACGCAGTAGTATCAAATCTACTCTGTATCGCGCTTACGCTGGTAAGTTTTAATTACGGTAATTTACTTATAGACTTTTATCACGGCAGAATTGATTACTGGAAGTGCTCGTCGAAGCAGTGTATCGATTCTTCCGGTTGTATATTTTCAATGTGCTTTTGTTAACATCTAGTTGAATAAACGCCTCTGAAAATGTCCAGATTTGTAAATCATCCTGCGGGTGTTCATTTTAAGAGACAGGAGAAGAGATATTTTGATGATTACTGTGTACATACATGATTTTTCAAACTCAAAGGAACTTGTAGGTTTTTAATCTAAGATAAGCCATGGCTCTTAAACATGCGTGAAAATTTCACCCCACGTCAGTGCTCGTCTAAATAGTGACCACAACGCTGCAGTGTGTATGAGCACTGATGAATAAGATCAAAATAAATATTTTTATTTATTTGTATTAAATATTTCAGTCATTTTTCGTTTCACTGTATGTAATTCTCACGTTTATTCCAAAATTTATCGCACTTTTAGCCTGTTAAGATGAATTCAATTTGTAGGATCTTTACATTTCTTTACGGCAGTTTAAGACATTAATTCATCTATTTTCATACTGCTCTTACAATAATAGACCATGGTTTTACTACAAATACAGGTTAGTTTGGAAATAAATGTATGTATTAATCAGAATGCGCATTTGAAAGGGAAATATATTTGCAGGAGGAACATTTCAACTAGTTGAAGATATAATGTAAACATCCTTAGCGCCGTGTCCAGGACAACTCGAGGTATCGCACACCAGATGTGCACTTTCTCAGTTTATGGCCAGCAATATTGTTGTTTAAGCACATTATGGAATTAAGATAATGTCTGTACTATGTTATGATTAAACCTGAATCCGATTATTCATTATTATTACTATTGCTGAAAGTCTGATAACATCAGCAATTTTTAAATGAGAACATGCAGATAGTTCTTTATATCAGATTAGCTACACTGTCGCTTGTAAATCATTGGCAGTTATTAACTGATGAATGGTTTCTGTTACTTGTGTTTTTAGGACCCCTTCCTGACCCGACGGTGTTGTCAGTTGGAGCCCAACTACGCAACCATCAGCCACAACCTGGCATTTGCAAAATCTTATGCAGCCTCTCTGACCTGACTTTAGTGGACTCTAAATTTGGACTAGTCCCTCGAGGTTCAGTTCTTTCTTATCAGTGCACACCAGTAATACCCCGAGAAATCATTAAGCATCCAGAAGCTCCCTCATTCCCACAACTTCCATTAATTCGTGGCTTATCATTAGAACGGCATCTACATTTTGTCCCCAATTGTCATCAGTTTTATCACATACAGAGTTTAGAACTAACCCGTGAATGTGCAAGTATCATCGAAGAGAATACAAGGGGGCAGTCGGAGAATCCTTTTTGGAAGGAAGTCCGACAGCCCCGCCTAACTTCCAGTAGATTCGGCGAAGTTCGTAGCGTTAGAGGGGAGTCATCTAGTCAGGCTCTGGCAGCCAGGATCATAAAGGGGGTAAGGCAAACACCTGCCATGAAAAGGGGTATTGACCTTGAGCCAGAAGTTTTACAACAGTACAGTGACCTTTGCAATGTCAGTGTCGCTCCTTCTGGATTCGTTGTGAATCCTGATGCGCCTTACCTCGGTGCTAGCCCTGATGCCAAAGTGTATGATCCCACTGCAAATCCACCCTTTGGGTTAGCTGAAGTGAAATGCCCAGATGTTAACAGTATAACAGAGGTTACACATGTGAAGTTTATTGGTGGTCAGGCCAAACTAAAAAAATATCACAAGTATTTCTGGCAAGTGCAAGGCCAGTTAGCCATAACTGGTTTAAAATGGTGTGATTTCATTACATCCACACAAAGTGACCTCACGGTAGAGCGAATTTGGCTCGACGAGTCGCTGATCAGTGAAATGAAAGGTAAACTTGATATATTTTATTTTGACACATATATGGAAACGTACCTGAAACTAAAGTAAATCTATACATCCACCCCCACCACACACACATAGACACACAAACAAATGGGATCTCTTTCTGATTTTATTTATGGAACCGACATACCTACTCTCTAATCATCACCACCACCACATGCATGTGCGCACTTACGCACACACAAATGTTCCCACACACTTGTACTTAATCCATTAATGAATTGTTTTAATTGTAAATTAAATGTATGTAAATATAAATGTAATATGAGTGTCAGATTTTTTTTAGTGTATAAATGTTATGTTATTGTATTAATTTTCACATAAATTTTATTTGATAGATGTATATATTTGTTATAGATGTATATATGTCATGCTATATATATATATATATATATATATATATATATATATATATATATATATATATATATATATATATATATATATAATAAATGCTATGTCATGTTTTAATGCAATAAAATGAAACCAATCAAATCTGAATCATTCATCTTATGCCTATGTTAAGGGTTTCACACTGGGACATCACCCTTCACATCCAGAGGGCCTTGGTAGTTGGACATTAGGCAACAAGTTGCCCATAGCTGATTGACGGACCCTGAAAGGGTCAAAGGAATGGTTGTGTCCCAGATATGATATTCCTTCACTCTTCTGATGGCTCTCTCCACCAGGATTCTTAGTCGGGCGATGTTCTGGGTTTTTTCTGTGTCCTCTTTGCTGAACCTGGTACCTCTTTTTAAGGGGGGGATTATGAGGGTTGCTCCAACATCAGACAGCATCTGTTCAATGACAAAGCCTTTATCAGCCATGCATGCATCTCCAGGCTCAAACAGGCTGAGGATCCCTGACTGGCGTGTAATTTCTCGATCTGATATTGAACCTGTAAAAAGCTTTGAGATAAAGGTGATAACACCACATGGGGCAATGCCAATTAGACCTTTGAAAGTATTGGTGTTCTTGTAGGAGGAGAATGTTTCTGACTGGAGGGTAAGTGATGATGGTGCCTCACATCTGATTTCTGTGCAGTCCAGAATAACACGCACATTCGGGCAGTACTGTGCAAACTTTGTTGGCATTGTTGCTTGCACCTGTTCCCTTGTCATCCAGATTGGCACTGACCCCAAAACAATGAATAGATAGTTGGCCCATGTAATTATTATTCTACTCACCGTAGTGAGACTAATGCCAAATATGTCGGCAATCACCTTCTCCTTCATACCAACGGCAACTCGACAGCAGTAAAGAAACAGTTCATCCACAAGTGCCAGCCTCCGGTTCGGGCTCGGTTTCTCCAGTGCCATGACATCGCTTGCCCTCTGAGCTCTGGTCCAGTAGACTAGCCTAGATGCTGAGGGGGCAACCGATTCCCAAAACGACCAAAACACCTTCTCTGATTGAAAACGGGTGTAGAACCGGAATTCCTCGTCAGTGGCACAGTATCTGTTGATGTTTAGTGTACATGACAGGTCACTCAGTTGTCTTTCTAAACTTCTGACCTTAGCCTCCAGTTGCCTGATGGTTTCGGCAGCAGCATCAGCATCTAGTCCACCTGCGGAGTCGCGGGTGTAATTGTGATCACTGGCGGGTTCTTGATCCTCCGCGACTGTAGGCTGTTCATCCGCGTTCTCTATAGCAGAGTCGTTATTCTGAAACTCTTCAGCTAACGTTACTTCAAAACGCGCATTAACCCGATCAAAAACTGACTGGCGAAGCACACGAGTCTCCCCCCAGCTGTTCCACGAAAATCGGCTTGGTGTAGTACCGGATTTTAGTCTCCTCCGCCCACTTTTCGAGACGTAAATGCTTTCCTCGTTAAAGTGCAAGCTGCACACAAACGTACTACCCCGACTTATATGGAACGAAGGACCTTCGTCTCTCCTTATCAATCTCACCCAAGCCTTGCAGAGGTGTTTGTCTTTTGGGAAGTCATGGAAGCTAAGGTATGGCTGTCTTTGTTTTGATGTTGAACAACCCGGTACACTGCAATAGCACCGGCGAGAGGAGGCAGCCATAGTTTATCTGGTAACTAAGTAACCACCGGAAGTGCGAGTACACTGCTTGGCGATTTCGAACGTTCCAAACCAGGAAATGCGATAGATACTCAGGTGACATTTCACCCCACACTTCCTGTAGCACTTGATGTATTAAAATTCTGAATACAAATGATGACATCTCTTCCGGAATCAGACTGCTGCGCTCAAGTGGGCGTATGCTGGTTGCTATGTGACGTCTCCAGGAAGTTAATGGGCGGGCTGTCTTGTTGCCATGCGATGTCTCCCGGAAGTGTTTGTAGCGTGTGCTGTGCTGTGGTGCGTAGAATCATGGCTGCCTCTGCAGCTAACAATAACAACCGAACCATCAGGCAGCAAAAATGCAGCGAGCAGCCGCCCGCACTGGACAGAGAGATCATTAAACCCTCCATAACTGAACTGACCAAAGAAGTGCGCACCAACATCCTCTGCACTGTGGAAGGATGCGGGAAGATCCTGCCCAACACTCCAGCACTCAACATGCATCTGGTCAAGTCTCACAGAGTCAAGGTACAACCTTTATACAACCCGTCAGGAACACCAAGTGCTCGTTCATTTCCTTTTCAGTCTTTCTGGCTGTATAAAGTGTAAAGAGTCTGAATTTACTTGAGATTTGATATCGTGCATTTCCAGTCTATTGTGTGTCATTTGCGTCCCTTATGCTAAATAAAATAAAAGATATTGGTATAACAGTGTTAATTACAGTAGTAACTCTTTAATAAACGGATCTTCAACAATTTTCGGACTAAGGGCCACATTGTTACATGTTGTATACATTTGAGTGTTGCGTTTTATGCCTATAAAATTGCGTATGATAGGCTACCATGTTATTGTATGTACATTATGATGTTTATATTGCAAAACTTTTGAAATAATAAATAATGTACAGCAGGGGTCTGCAACTTTTCTGACATAAAGCAACATTTCTTTTATTTTCCTTTGTAATCACTGTTTCATACCCATTCCTTAATAAATAAAAAGACATATAGACAGACAGACCCTGTCCATGCAGAATCATTTTCAAGTTTACTAATAATAGCCTTGCTTCCCAAAAGCATCTTAAGCCTAAGTAGATCGTAGAATCAATCTTACAATGCATCTTATTTTTGTGGCCAGTTTCCCAAAAACACAACTTAAGTAGTACTTGAAAATGCTTGTAGATGAACAAGTGCTCTGGAGTAATCGCACAGCGCTAAGAACAAGATACTCGTTGAGATCCCCAGACCCCCAATGTCTGTTAATGTTAATAAAAGTTATTATAAATAGTTAAGAAATGATGTGGGTTATTTTCTGAAATATCAGCAAAACAAGTTTATACTTTGTTCACTGAGCCTGAATGATTATGTCAAACATGTAACAGGTTGATGAATACACATCCTCACATGTTTAACTTAAAATAAAGCCTAGGAATATGTGTACTTCGAAATGAAAACTACCATCAGACATACAATATATCTTAACTGCTTAAATTATTAACCCACATACAATAGATAATATTCTTACTTCAGTATGATCATATTCCATATCAAAACTTAATAGCCATTTTTGATGGAACATTATTATTTACTGCATTCAAAATAAATGCAATGACATCATTTTTATTGACTTATCCTTTCACAAACAGTAGTCCATGTGCTGTAGTGGCAGAGACGGGATCTGTTCCTCCTGTTACATCGTATATGGTGGTCTTGGATCAGATAAGATCATTGTTAGATCATATTTACCTCATATCTGTCTCAGCAACAGCACTTTGGAAATTAAAAACAGCTGTTTGCCATCAGAGTTTGCGTGATTTCTTCATTAAAAAAAAGTTCATATCCACAAACAGCTGCTGCGGGTCAAATGTGTCTAATAGAGCAGTGATGACGATGATGGTGACCCATGAATTATCATCATTTTAGTTTTTTCTGATGCTACGAATTTGAAGAAGCCATAATCTGTTGAAAACAGGGTGTTTCAAACCCACAAACAGCACTTTTTGGGTATGACATTCGTAACGTTCATAAAATCGCTTGTAGAAAACGTTCTTAATCACTTAAGATCAATCGTTATTGGGAAACGAGGCCATGGAGTCTTCATCTCATGTGAGTGATCAATTTTATACACATATTTCAAAATTACTGCTCATTTCATTGAGTAAAATTGCATAATGAGGAAAACAATGACTGAGTGCACCTTGATATATGTTGATATGAGTCACGGGCTTGTGTGTGTGGAACGTTAAGGACTGTGTGTTCCATCTTAATCTCAGCGGTAACTTTATTTACAACAGGCAAGTAAGCTGTTGTTCTGAAAGCAAAAATCAACTAATAATAAAAGAAACTGTAGGCTGTCATCAGCTCATCCGCACAGTGCCGCAACCAATGCAAAACAAATGCGTTTACTCACGCGACCCTCTACTGCAGTGCTGTAAATCCAAACATTTTAAAGTTAAAATCAGTTCAATTAAAAGGCTGTGCCAAGGGAAAGCTACTGTGTTGCATAAATACTTAACACTTTAATATACTGTTTTAATTTTTTCCATTGCAAATGAGAATTGGGGGTAAATTGTCATAACAACAATGTAAAAAATCATATATTTACTATAAAAATAAGGCTTCATTTCCTCTTGTCAGTCACATTTAAAGCAACAACTGTTGACCAAAAAAGCTGTAAGATGAAACTATTTAAAAATAAATGTAGCATTGTAAGTTTCACAATAAAACACAATGGACAAAGGTGAATTAACCCTACACACAGGACAATAAGAGTAATAATGCTAAGGAGCACTGTTTCATATGATACAGAAAACAGGTTAGTTTGAAGAAGTGATTTAAAAACATCAAGAGTTGGAGAGGATTTAATATGAAGAGGCAAATTATTGCAAAGCTGTGGGGCTGCAACTGAGGACACTCGTTCACCCTTCCATTTATACTTGACATGGCAACAGTCATCTGCAAGCTATTTGATGACTGTAGTGGCCTTGTGGTCTGATATTGAGAAAGAAGATTGGGAATACAATGCTGTGCTAAGCCATGCGAGCCCTAATAGACAAATAATAAAACTTTGAACAGTGAAGAGAAGCCAGCACAGGTGAAACACAAGTTCCATTCAGAAGCCGAGAGGATTGAAAAACTCCCAAGTGCATTAAAATAATCAAATCTGGATGAAATAGAGGCATGTATCACAGTCAACAAATCTTTAAAAGACAGAAATTATTTTAATTTAAGCTGAAAAAGCTGTTTTTGACCTTCAAGTGTTTATCAGTTTTATGGCTCAATAAAAAATGGCACCTTCTAGGTTATGTAAATTAGAGGATAATGGTCCCAGATTACTGCTTCTAGTTTTAATGGAATCTGTGTAAACTAGATAAGAGTAAATTCTCACCAAGTTTCATGAGAATCACTCAATGTTACAATTAAAGTTCGACCGATAGTGGATTTTGCCAATACCAAAGATGATGGAAAAGGTTGATAACCGAATACTGGGCCGATAGTTTTTAAAAATATATTTATTGAATGTTAAAAGATGTTTGTAGACTTTTATTACTATGACGGGCACAAACATAAAGGCAGCAAGAGTCTAGAATGAATTATATCACAAATGCAGTTTATGATTCAACTGTTATCTTTATAATTAATAACCAGAAGAAAATGATTTAGTGCATAGTGTAGGAATTCTAACAATAAACCGCCCAAAACACAAAAAGGACTCTTATTTTGAAATAACGAAGATTTGATGATGGCTCCATTACAATGCTTTTATAATAAGTAGAGTGGTGGTGGCGTAGTGGGCTAAAGCACAGAACTGGTAATCAGAAGGTTGCTGGTTTGATCCCCGCAGCCACCACCATTGTGTCCTTGAGCAAGTCACTTAACTCCAGGTTGCTCCGGGGGGATTGTCCCTGTAATAAGTGTACTGTAAGTTGCTTTGGATAAAAGCGTCTGCCAAATGCAGAAATGTAAATGTAAATAATAAGTATTTAACAAATTAAGATTTTTATATTCTATATATCCACCAGATTAACTGGTTTCATATATGTATCTATTTCACCAGATTACGTCTGATGAGGAATAAGGTTTATTATTGTTATTCACATGATATGAAGTTGGAGACACAATGTACAGTATGTGCTGACAGAACATCAATCTATAAAATCGCAATGTTCTTTGCATGTCCTTGCTTAAATTGGATTATCTAATCAAAATAACAAAATGTGCAATGAAGTGAGGAAAAAATATGGATGAATATTGTCAATGATGAAAGATTTATATTGTTATCTCTCGAGATGCCACTGTTATACAGTAGAATAATGCCATTCTAACTGTAGATTACTCCAGTGCTGACCACAGAGGAAGAAAAGAAAACACTTTTGGCAACTATCAGCTTCTGCTTTTCTTTCTTTCTTTTTTCCAAAAAAGCAAAAAACGATAGTTCCAAAAAGCTACTATCGACACAGATGAAACCAGTATATTGGTTTAACTCTAGTTACAATCACAAACCAAAGAGAACAAATACCTCCTGCGTGTGCTTTAGTATAAAGAGAGGGCACACTGACCGCACATTCCAGGGGATGTTAAATATCTCCTATCAGCCTCCTTGCCAACTCTTAATGGAGTCGACTGTGCTTTGAATGAGAGTAACTCAACCCCAGTCTGCAACACAGGACGAGGCGCAGGCATGGAGAGCTGATGCATTATTTAGCAGTGCAGTTGAAGTGCGTTCTTTCTGATGGCCTTCTGTATGAGGAGCACTTCACCCCCACGACTGCAAAACAACCAGTCCTACATTTGAGGGCCAGTCTCCCTCCCATTCAGAAACAGAGACTGTGTTTGGTTTAAAAATGACACTGAATTTATTTATGCCCCACAATATTACATAAATGTCATACTGTTCATATACAGTCAGACTGAGCTGAAAGCTGATTAGGGTGTTTTGTGGTGGCACGCTCTAGATACGCAGGATATCCCTTACTCTCCTTAGAGAGACTGCTTTTGAATTATAATGGTAATTGCATGCACACCTGCTACAGTTGGAGTTATATTAAACATGATCTGTCTCACTGATCAGAGTTGAGATGAGCACTGAGACTTGCATTTTGTGAGGTAAAAATGAATGCATGTAACCTACCCCCCAAAAAAAGAACATTTTATGAGCGCACAATAGACACAGCTGAGAAACTTTTATATGGTTTACCTTCCATTCACACAATTCTCATGTCTTCCCTACAAAGTACCATGATTGAAATCTTTTCTCACTTTGTTTTTTATGACTTCAGGAGGGTCTGGTCAACCCTACAATCAGGAAGAACATAAAGGATTCACAGAAGCTCTATTGCTGCCCAATAGAGGGATGCCCAAGAGGACCAAACAGACCCTTTTCTCAATTTTCACTTGTTAAACAGGTACCTGCCATAAACTCCCAACCTGGAAAACATTGTTTCAATCTTTGATGTTCCTTCAGTGTAATAAAAAAAACAAAAAAACATTGAAATGTATTTTTTTTTTCAAAATTTGACAGCTTGTAGAACCTTGTATATAGTAGGAATGTCATAAAATATCAATTATTGATTGGCACGTTATTTTCTCGATACATTTTGAGGCATCGATATACGAACATTAGAGGTCGACCGATAGTGGATTTTACCGATAACGATAACTAGGTTGGCCCGTACTTGCCGATAACCGATTAATCAACTGATAGTTTTTAAATAATTTAAACATTAAAATATGATATGTCAAATGTGTGTTTCTTTAGATATAACACTTTGCAAGTCCAATTTGTTAACAAGGATTTATTAGCTAGCTTACATGAACTATGTGCATTATGCAATATACATTTTTACAGCATGTATTAATATTTGAGCAATACAATTGCACCTTGATCATTCATGTTAGTTCATAGTGTATTACTATTAACAAATAAAAACCTTAATTTAAAAATTTATTAGTACGTTAATAACAAACAAACAATGAACAGCAGTTATTAACCTTAGTTAATGTTACATGTGGAATTTTATTGTAAGTGTCATCATTTCACATAAATCCAAACAGTCATGCTTAAAAATGGCCAACTTTAAATATCTACAACGCCAGAGCATTGAAAGGACATAAATATTAGGCCTACATGTATAGTCTCACACTTTTGCTTCTATTTTATAACACTTGATAAATGATGTATTAAACAAAATATGTATTAAAGTGATGATGAAAAATGAACCGAAATCGAATGCTTTTCTGATGTTGTTTATATGTTTCTGTCGGCTGTATGAACATATCAGTTTGCTATCTTACGTCTCTAGCTTTAAATATGCAACTTCGCTGCATAATGAATGCATAAAAGTGACCAGCTGGATATAAACTAATGCAAATATATGGTAACAATTGTGACATTAAACATTCGGGTCTTACTTAGGTTTATTTTTGTCAGTGTTTTAACCACTTGAGGTAATGTTACTACTAATGTTAGCGTCCTCTCAGCCTCGAAGGCAAACAAACATACTGTTGTGCTGTTCTTTCTCTACTAATGCAGCATCCAGTCAACAAATTAATCAATTTATAATGATATGACATCATTATATGTACTGTATACATACCTTTTCACTGTCTGTGCTTTAAACGCGCATCTGATGTCAGCGCTCTCCACCGTGTGCTCTCAGTGCAGAGTGCGACATCACGTGTTGAAATAAACAACACGAGGCATCAGTGATAGTTTTTATTACACCTCTAGAGGCCGCTCTTGTACTGCATGATGCCAGCAGACCCTTCTCAGCTCTCTCGTACTGTGTAATGAATGACAGCGCACACTTCTCAGCCGCTCCAGCAACGGATGCAAACAGGAAAAACGGTATGGATTTTTGCCTATAGTGATTGTACCACCAATCAACTATCGGTGCCGATTAATCGGCAAAACCGATGAATCGGTCGACCTCTAATGAACATTAGCTGAGATTTATAGCTACACCATGTAAATTTTGTCCCTTTTGCGGTTGAAGTTTTTACATGAGTTGTGATTCAGCACTGCTCTTTGGGCAGTTACCTGCTTAGCCTGTGATCATGGAGATTTTCATCAGCAGAACCAGAGTCACAGCGTGCTGTATTCATGTTGATATTATGTTATTCGGTTAAACATTTTAACCAAGATATTACTTGTTTGAGGAAGATAAAGAACACTTATTACATACAGTGCTGTGAAAAAGTATTTGCCCCATCCTGATTTCTTTTATTTTTCATACTAAATTGTATCAGATACAAGATCCATGTTCAGAGATGCAACCTGAGTAAACACAAAATACAGTTTTCATATATATATGTGTATATTTTTAATTAAATATTTAATTTTTGTGACCTTCTGGATGAGTTGTTGCTGTGCTCTTGGAGGAATTATGGAAGGTTGGCCACTTCTGGGAAGGTTCACTACTGTGCCAAGTTTTCTCCATTTGGAGATAAAGGCTCTCAATGTGGTTCTTTGGAGTCCCAGAGCCTTTGAAATAGCTTTGTAACCCTTCCCCGACTGATGTTTTTCAATCACCTTTTTCCATGATCATTTCTTTCATTTCTTTTGACCTTGGCATAGTGTACTACTGGTTGAGACCTTTTAGACAACTTCATGCTGCTGGAAAGGTTCTATTTAGGTGTTGATTTGATTGATCAGGGCTGACAGTAATCAGGCTTGCGTGTGTCTAGTCCAGCGGAACCCCGTGATGAATGCAGTTTCATAGATTTGGGGATTTAGTAACTAAGGGGGCAAATACTTTTTCACACGGGCCCAGTTGGTATTAGATACAATTTTTGCTTCAATAAATAACATTATCATTTAAAAACTGTATTTTGTGTTTTGTTTTTTTAATATACAATTTAGATTTAGAATTTTGTGTGAGAGATGCACAAAAATCAGAAGAAATCAGAATCAGGAAATTACTCATGTAATTTATATTTAGTTATGTTTACTCGTGTATGGATTTGTTAACTAATATGTTTCCTAATCTTACTAATGGTGTAGCACTTTATGAAGATGCATGCTGAGAAGAAGCACAAATGTTTAAAGTGCAGTAATAGCTACAGCACAGAATGGGACCTACGGAGGCACGCTGAAGATTGTGGGAGGACGTATAGCTGTACATGTGGTTGTCCTTATGCCAGTAGAGCAGCACTGCTGTCTCATATCTACAGGATGGGCCACGAGGTTCCCAAGGAGCACAGGTACATGGTGTAAGCTGTGGAGAAATATATAGCTATGATTTAAAATTGTAAATGATTATGGTAAAGTTTGTAATGGGCAAAACGTGAAAAGGAACATTGTATGGCCATTTAATTAGTAGCCTTCTGTCTTTCAGTTCTAATTGATATGCCATTTTAAGCTGTTTTACTTAATACTTTCATTGAAATTCTAAAGAGGAGTCATTATTTTTTTGTCTTATAGGTATCCACCAGTGAAAAAGAGGAAAATGGAAAGATTGTCAAGCAGTGCAACAAACGCTATACCTATCAAACAAACATATGAAACTGAGGGAATGGTCCCTATCGAGAAAGTCTCTCTAGCCCCAGACACAGCACAACACATCACTAACCACCCTGGAAACATCCAGAAGCTCCTGCTTCCCAAGCCCAAAGTGGCCCTGGTCAACTTCCCTGTCATGCAGCTTGCCCACCTGCCTGTTCTCCTCCCCTCCACAGAAAACAGTGCCTTGAGGTCCTTGGTCTTGGCCATAGATGCACAAGGGTCTGTAAGCACTGTGCACCTTTTACAACCGTCAGTTGGTGCGGTGGTGCCTGATCTGAACACAAAAACTGTGACTTTCAGAGATACATTCCCTGTACCTAGATCAGGCCCAGAAACCATTAGCACAGGAGTACAGGTCAATCTTGAGAATCTTGCCAATCCAGTGATCGATATTGTATCCAGAAGCAAAAGCACTTCAACAAACATTCAAACCAACATCTCATACCTCAACAGGGGTTCGGATGCCTGTCCAGTGACTGTTCCCACCAACTGTGAGGCCTCAGTGTCTTCTTGCTCTCAGACAGACATCAGTGTAAGCACTCAGATTCAGCTGCCCATCAGCGTGCAAACCCAGACCTTACCCTCACGAATCAGACCCACATCTTCCTTTGGGGCACAGACAGATTTGTTCAGTTTCTCGTCCTTAAATGTTACTCGAGAAACACAGACAAGGTGTTCTGTGGTAGCCCCAGGGGATAAAAGCCAGATGGACCAAGCAATGTGTACAGATTTCTTCGATACTGATACACTCAGCGTGTCCACTCAGACTGCAATGACTGATGCGTCTTTCAGGAACAGTGGTTTAGAAGATCCCATGACCAGCACTGGATCTGGCCTCTTCGAGGACAAGGCTGCCGCATCCATGTGTTTTGGGGCCCAGACTGACCTTTTACACCAAAACCCAGTAGCAGACAACCAAACTCAGACCATGATACTTTTCCGTGACCTGGAGAAAATACTGTCAGACAGCATGGCCGGGGCAGCTTCCAGTTGCACTTCAGGTTTAGTTCCTGTGCACGAACCACATCACACCGGCATCGACTTTGATTTCGAGGAGTTCCTTAATGCAACGCACATTCAGACCCAAACGGAAGAAAGCAGCCTGAACGGCCTGAATTCAGAGACGACATTGGAACTCCTAGACATCGAGACACAGACTGACTTCCTGCTCTTCGATAACCTTGGTGATGGACACAACAGTGACGTGGGAACAAGGGTGCAACCAAATGATCTTGAGCTCGAGATGTTCGACACCCAGACGCAGACCGACCTCAACTTCCTGCTCGACACAAGCGGGCACATGCCCCTCGGCAGTATCCTCAGACAGTCTAGTTTCAGCATGAGCACCGAGTCCTCCGACACAGAGACGCAGACTGACATCAGACCTTCTCCGCTGCCTCTGCCCTGCACCCATGATGGTCAGGTCCGGCTCAGCAGTGCCGAAACCCAGACCATCTCCAGTTCCTTTCACAGCCTAGGCCACCTCTTCCACACAAGCAATGAGACCCAGACAGCAGTGAATGACTTTCTATCAGCGGATTTGGCCTGGAACATGGAGTCTCACTTTAGCTCTGTGGAAACCCAAACATGTGAGGAGCTCATCGCACTGTTTCCACACGCTGAGAAACCCAATAGCTGAGCACTCCGTCAAGGTGGCAGTTGCAATTAGGGCAGTGTAATGGAGTCATTCCCGGTATCTTTCTTGGCAAGGGTGGCAGAGTTAAAAAATGGTCCTCATCATCTAGAGCACATTCTGTCAGACGATAATGCCGCATGCTCATAAAAATGTAGAATCTCAGACATCATTCCATTATAAGATAATGCCCAGATTGAAAGATATTTTGAAGACAGACATTTATAGCACTTTATCACCTCAATGTCATTATTTTACTGCTCTAGTTTTATTTTCATTTCAATTAATGTTCATCTTATTTTAGTGATCCTTAAAGTATTTTGTTTGATACAGTAGGTCAGGTCCGAGGCTCTTGTGGGCATGTGCTGAATACTGATGTTACTACAATTTTGTTTGTGTGTGTGAAATTCAAGAAGTCAGATAGAGATAAACATTAATAACATAATTTTATTTAAAAGCCTTGTTTGGCATACTTTCTAGTCTGCTGTTGTTTAGATAACCGGAGTCTTTCTGCATGTGTTTTTTTGTTTGCCTTGGACTGGTTGTTTGCTTTGTGGTATAAAGCAGACTTATATGATGTTTATTAGTGCAATGCTCTAGACCCACCTAATTCTTGTCACTGTGAGAAAATCCTGTTTTATGACCGAATCCATGCAGATATTTCTTGTAGACTGTTATGGCAAAATAACTTTAAAAATTCGATATATTAAACCAGTTGAACTGGCATTTTAAAGCAATAGTTCATCCAAAAATATTCATGTTCTTATACTCATGCCATCTCAAAATCATATGACATGCTTTAAAAATATCTTTGTTTGCATTTGTGAAAGAGAATCATACAAGACTGCATGAGGGTGAGAAAATTATAAGTGAATTAGCCTTTTTGGGTGAACTATTCCTTTAACTTTTGCACATTTATGCATGTTTCAGATGTTACATTTCCTTTAAAACCAGAGCTGAGGCATTGCTTTTATTTACTATGATTTACATTCTGTACTGTGAGTGGTAGATGAAAATATGCACACCACAAAAGTTTACAGTGAAACAAATATTAATTCTTTGAAAGCATGTATTAATTTTCATACTATATGTATTTAGCCACCTTTAGGTATTTAATTTCCAGTTTACGCATATAAAGCTTTTTTTGGTGCCTTCAGTAACAAGTAACCATGCTTTTCTTGAAGTATAATTCCTGATGCTGCTTTATGGAGGAGTAGCAGATTTGCTTTCCTTTTATTGGTGTTTTGTTAGGATATTTGTGTTTATTTGTGTATGCTGCTTTTGAATGATTCATCTGTATGTATGTATGTATATGTATAAGTGATTAGTGTGACAGCTCATTCACTTCTTATTGGCCTTACTGCACAAAATATAAAAGCCAAACATATCTCATTGTCAATCAGTGTATATGAACCATTAATTGTATGTTATGCAGCGTTTTAGCTCAAATTTCCCTTCGTTTGTACTCTAGTACTCTATATAGTGGAATTTCGACAACAAGTAGAATGTAAGTGACACTGTGTCTTTTCACTGTACTATATTATGTTGGCTGCTTCTCAGCATTGTAACCGCTAAAGAGTTATTAGTGTTTCCATGCTTAAACTCTAGGGACTCTCATATTCAACCGCTACACATTAAAATGTATTATTTAGATCTGAAATTAGATGTTGCAAATGAATACAGGATCATTATATTTAGGTAATGATGATGTCATCATAGTAAAAGCAATTGCTATAGAACACTTGAAAGAGTACAGCTAAGCTCAAGTGTCTCTCTGTTAAGAGTACATGCAGCTTTTTCATGCCAGGAATATATTTTGAGTTGCTTTTATTTTGCCATTATAAACGTATGTGTCTTATGTAACTTGGTATGAGACATTATTTATAATTATGTATATTATTAATGCTATAGTTTGATATAATTCTGTAAATTGTTAGGGGCTGGCCGTGTGTAACTTTTGAACCTTTGTTATGTTTAGTATGCTGCTGCACCTCAAAATAAAAAAATTTAAACTGCAGAGAACATTTTTATGGGTCATTAATAGAGTCGAGCATAATATCAATGTTTATATTACACCAACACCATAGTTAGATTTTCTTTTCTTCTCTGTTAGAATGGACATTCAAAATGACAACAATATAATAATTGTCCTGAAGGATATTCCAGAAAGCAATGTTAACTTACCGTGACATAAACCCCGAACTCTTGGTTGATTAACCCAAAACTTGCTTACTCGCGGTATGTGGGTTCCAGAGCACCTGCGCGTGGTTTGTTCACTCAACGATGAGTTTGAAATGTCTCTGTTACGTACGTAACCTCAGTTCCCTGAGACGAAGGGAACGAGACATTGTGTAGTAACGCATATGGGGAGTGCCTTCATACATGACCTATTTGAAACATCTGTATAATAACGGCAATATTCTAATATTGGCTATGGTGTTTGAGCCCCGCCTGTTTTGGTGCAAAACTGACCGTTATTGAAACGGGTGCACAGACACCATTTCCTCAGAATTTCTGACTGAGAACAAGGAGCGCATCACTCGTGCCTCAAGAACTCTGAGTCTTGTAGTGCGGCTAGCGTTCGCAATGTCTCATTCCCTTTGTCTCAGTTGTTACATACGTAACCGAGATGTTCCCTTACGACTCAGTCCACTTGACATTACGTAGTAACGCATATGGGGAACAGAATCCCATCACGTCGCACTACAAGACATAACTTCCCAGAGAGGAAACATGGTGGCACAGTCTTATGGGACGATGACCGACATGAGCATGCCGCATTGAGTGATCCTCGTTATGGCCAGGAGGAGAGCGCTCATAACGAATATGTGAACTATAGTCATATAGTATAATTAACAACTCCTGAACCCAGTCCGGAAGGGAGTTTATTTATAATGAAAGTGCTTGTGACTTTATGGTTATTAAAACAACCTGAATGCAGGCAGTTGTGTAATGATGGGGAGCCCGTACTTAAAGGGAAGGGCATAATTATATATTTATATGGCCTATGAATAGCAAGTGTTCTAAACAGAGAGGACTTGTGAAGAAAGAGACATTACATCTAGTTTCTAAAACCTTGCAAATGTGTTTTGAGAGGACCATGGTCAGTTGTTGAGTGTGCTTTAACACCAATTGGGCAAGTCTGACCCTACTATTCATAAGCCAGGGAAATTGCATCGATAAAATCTTTGCTTGGAGATGGGCATTCTTTTGTGTGTCCTCCATAGCATATAAAGAGCTGATCAGACAGTCTGAACTGGCGGATACGCTAAACGTATGCTTGTAGCGCCAGCACAGGGCATTACTAATCCAATGATTGTTGCTCATTTGAATATGGAGGAGGGAAGAAGGTCAGAAGGTGAACCACCTGCGCTTTGAAGGGTGTGGTCAGGACCATGGGTAAGCCTTTCTTGGGTTTGACAGTGGCTCTTGAAAGACCAAGCCAAACTCGACATGAATTGTTGACCGACAATGCATGCATGTCACCTACCCATTTTACTGAGGCCAGAGCCAGCAGTAGTGCAGTCTTAATGGAGAGCATGCACAAATCAACAGAGCCCAAAGGCTGGAAGGCCCTGCGAGAGCTTTTAGGACTAATAATAAGTTAATAATAATAAGTTAAGTCCCAATTCGGGACTGTAGCTGGCCGAGGTGGGTTTAATCGTCTTGCTCCTTTAAGGATCTTTATGATTGAATCATGCTTGCCTATAGAGGCGCCGATTTCATGCGCGTGATACGCAGATAGTTGCCACATACACTATGAGCGTTGATGGGGTGAGTCCTCTGTCTAATTACTCGAAGAAATATTAGAATTTAATGAATGGGGCAGTTTACTGGGTCCTTGCTGTGTGCGAGACTCCAATCAGCAAACACCTTCCATTTTAGTGCATAGAGGCGTCTTGTGGACCGTGCTCTGTCTTGTAAAATGGTGTTCATGACTGAACGTGTCTGTTCTGGTGCATGTAGTGTGCTCCATTCAGGGGCCACACATGCGGGTTCCACAGCTGGGGCTGGGGATGCCAGATTGTGCCTTGCGCCTGAGAGAGGAGATCCCTCCTCAGTGGTATTTTCCATGGGGAGCTGTACAGCATCTCCATCGTTTCCAGAAACATGGCTGGTTGGCCATTTCTTTGCAACTAATAGAACCATTTCCTTGTCCTCTCGGACTTTGCATATGACAGAGTGGATCAGGCATTTGTTGGAAACACAGATTTGTGTTTTGCCGGCCATTTGTTTGCTATTGCGTCCCATCCTAGCAGGGCCTGGGACTTCGAATAACAGAGGGGGCAGTGGGCATTCTCCACTGAGGCAAATAGATTGATTTCTGCTCTGTCGAATATTTCCCAAATCCTCAGTATAGTTTGAGGATGAAGTCTCCATTCACCTGGTATCACCCCTTAGCATGACAGTATGCCTGTGCCGTAATTCATGCGGCCTGGGACATATGTCACTCTCAGGTAGAGATGATGCTTGCTCCATAAGAGGAGGTGACACGTCATTCTCGACAGTGGCGGTGAATGAGTTCCACATTGGCTGTTTATATATTCCGCTACTGTCTTATTGACTGAGCAAACCAGGACATGACAGCTCACTATTTCTGACTGAAAGACTTTAAGGCTAGAATTACAGCATATAGCTCTAAGCGGTTGATGTGCCACGCCCTCATCGCACCTGTTCAGGTGCCAAAAGTTTGGTATCCAGCGCATATCCATATGTGTTGGAAGCATCCATGGTCACCACTTTCTGCCTGACCACTTGGGACTTCGAGTACCAGAGGGACAGTGGGTATTCTCCACTGATGCAAATAGATCGATTTCTGCTTTGCCAGATATTTCCCAAATCCTCAATACAGATTGAGGGTGAAAGTCTCCTGAATTCCGCCTTGGCGGTTTATATATGCCACAACTGTCATGTTGTCTGAGCGAACCAGGGCATGACAGTTTGATATTTCTGACTGAAAAGTCTTAGCACGACACCTCGCTGGTAAAATGCAGGCGCTGTCCGTGGAGCTAAGCAGCTATACAGCCACAAATCCCAATGCTTTCTAAAACCAGTTTCAGTGGAAATGTTCTCCCCAGTTTGAACTGAGATGGACACTGTAGAATGGCTGAAGCAGTAAGTCTGTGCTGGCATAACAGAGCCTCTGACTGTGGCAGTAACAGCCAATTGTCAAGGTAGTTCAAGATGCGCATGCCGCTCAGTCTCAGAGGGGCGAGAACCGCATCAATGCACTTTGTGAATGTGCGAGGAGCCAAAGACAGTCCGAAGGGCAGGACTTTGAATTGATACGCTGTACCCTCGAACGCAAATCTCAAAAAAATCCTGTGATGTCGTACAATTTGGATATGAAAGTATGCATCCTTCAGATCTATGTCTCCGATCCAGGATTGGCTGAAGCCCACCGAATTTCTTTGGAACAAGAAAATGTTTTTCACGATGAGACTTTATTTCAGCTCGTAACCCCTTCGCGTCATCGAACGAAACCACGGAAGACAGAACGCCATTGAAACGGGGTGGTCGGTGTGCAAAATTAGATCGTATAACCATGTTTGATCATTTTTGCACCCATTCTGAAATAATCGTTAAGGCTCGCCCATGCATCCACGTAATGAGACGGAGGGCAATTTGGTTTGCTCACTGTGTATGATGCGACACTCACTATTGGGAAGCGGTTGCACATAATGTGTGTGCTTTGAAGAGGGAAAAGGGGCTCTTTTTTGAGAATGTATGAGCATCTCGTGCATTTGCAACGAATGCTGTATACTTTTTTGCACTTATTGCATTATTTTATTGCATTTATTTGAGTGCAAGACACCGAAACAACATTGCGAACAACAATATTCCTTTCCCGACAAAAAAATAGTGGGGAGATGGGGAACGGTGTTTTGTGTCTCTCCAATCGAGCCTTTTTAGGAGCAGACCCAGAGGGAATCACTGGCTCTGCTTTCCGCTTCAAAGGGTTGTGCCCGTCAGGAGCACTTTTTTTGCACATGTTGATACGCAGGTGCCTGTGAGGCAGCAGGTATGGGGCTTTTAGTCGGGCGCTGGCTCGAAACAGAGTGAGGGCAAACCGGCTGTGATATACCTCATGTGGGCATAAAGTGTCTCATAGCCTGTGACTGCTGCTGAATTGTTACATAACGCTCGACAAACTTGTTCATACAGCCGCCAAAAATGCCAGCTGGAGACACTGGAGCATCCAAAAGAGTGGCTTTTCCCTTATCACTAATTTCTGCCCTGGAGCCCCACCATTGTGTGGAGTGCTGATCCAGCTTGTTCTGCTGCTAAGCTTTTCCCGCCAGTGTGGACGTTTGTCGACACTGTTTGGAAGGATGTACATGTTACTCGCTGGGCAGTGGTGTGCCGCTACCACCTCCTCCAGAGGGGGTAATTGGGCATAACCGTTTTCTTTCCAGTGATCCACATCAAAGAGGATGGCGTCACTGCGCGAGCGTGCCATATAAGGTCGCACACCAGGACTTCAATAGTTCGTTATGAACTTCGGGGAAGAATTGTGCAGGATGCTGCCATTTGACGGTATCCAGACTGCTGGAACCATTCATCAAGGCGAGACTGTTCAGGTTCCTCTGTGGGAGACAAGTCAGGGTGAAGCTCTTCGACTGCCCTTGTAAGGACGTGGAGCATCTCCCTGTCAGTGGCAAGTGCACGTTCCTCGCCCTCACTGGGGGGAGGGGCAGCAGCATTATCCAGTGATCATTTGCCTGATGCAGTGAGAGACATGACAACGTCATCATCCCAACATCAGATCCGCCAAACTAGATGAGGCTGCACACTCCTTCAGAGGACCGGAGCTCGTCTCGCACATAGCATACTGGGATACATGCGCTTCGTGGAGATTGAGGGGCTCATGGGGCGTGTGCCCTGATGAAATCCACCACAAATTAATTCTGCTCGACCTTGCGGCCCTATTGTGCCACCTCGTGTGAACCCTCGGGTATCACAGAAAAGGCAGGTGTGAGGGCGCAAGAGGCTGAATCATCCTTCAGAACGATGGGATTTGTGAGTGAAGCAACTTGAGACTTATGTCTATATAAGAGCTGACTCTGTGTGGGCACAGCCCAGACAGAAAACGCAGCTCTCATGTTTGTCTGATGGCAGAATGTGTCTCTCACACAAGGAACGCTTACGGAACGACATCTTTAAAAAGACATGAACACTTTTTAGATATTATATAAATATATATAATTTATATTTATGTCACACAAATACAATTGCTTTTTAAGGATACTCTACAGCTGCCGACACACTGTGGATAATCAGGATGCTGAGGTCCGTTCACCGGCGAGGCGGAGAGATGTTCGCCGGAGTACTGCAGGGGAGCGGAGAGTCTTCTCGCTGCCGTGAAGTTTCCATCCTCAGACTCGTGTATCGAAGGCAAAGGGTAGAGGGCTTCGAACCAAGAGATGATCGCTGTCTTGAAGGAAAGAAATTCTGCGGAAATGGTGTCTGTGCATCTGTTTTTATAGTGGTCAGTTTCGCGCCAAAACAGGCGGGGCTCAAACACCATAGCCAAAATTTTAATATTGCCGTTATTATAGAGATGTTTCAAATAGGTTGTGTATGAAGGCACTCCCCATATGCGTTACTACGCAATGTGAAGTGGTCTGAGTCGTAAGGGAACATGTACAGCTTCTGATGGTGCTGAGGAGGCTGATACACCTTTCCATTGAATCACCTGACCACCAGCTAAATGAGGGCACTGTGGGTGACTCTAAATGACAGCATGTCTCATTTATATTTTCTTATAATAGATATGTACAGTAGCCTACATTAATTTGAGTAATAAGAAATAAAATCTCTAACCTCTATATATGTATATTCTGTGAAATGATCACATATTATCTAGTTAGTGAAGAAGAAGAATGAGTGATTAATTGCTTAAGCTTTTATTTGGCAGACATTACCTACATATTGATACTATGAATGTAATTTTATAAATTACATAAATATTCATTGACTGAAGGAACTGTAAATAGAATGTGGGTGCTATAATAATTTTATTCTATGAAATGTATAGAATAAAAATTATTTATTAGAAGGGCTAAATATAAATACATAAAGCCCTGACTTCACAGTGAAGTGTGTGGGGGACATCCCAATGTGTTCTGCGTTAAACATATTACAGTATTAAAACCGTCCCATTAAAAGTTAAAGCACAATGTACACAGTTTGTTCATGTCTGAATGTAAATCTGCGGTGTGAGACTGGAAATGCCAGAGTAAAGAAGATTTGTGAGTTAAAGTAACGATTGCAGGTTACTGTAATACTGCTTTAAAAGTAAATATTGTGCGTAATCTGCTTTCTCGCACACTGTGCCGCTATTAAAAGGGCACGCATGCCGCGATAGCCTCTGAAACGTACTAACATCTACCTGAAATAAACTAACTCTGGAACATAAACTACTCCAGAGCAGGTTATGTTCAGAAAGTAAGTTGCTATGGCTAAAAACATACCCTGAAAGTTACCTCCGTTTTTGGAACAGAAAGCTGAGGTTATCCGCTTATTCTGAGTAAACTTGGTCCAGGGTAACTTAACCTGCTTTCTGGAATACCCCTCTGAGCAAATTTTGTAGATGTCAGTCAAGTTTTTTTTTTTTTTTCTCGATTAGGCTGAGCTCTAATTCACATTCAGCAGGTAATAATAATGTAGAACAATCAGACAACTCATGGTATATTACATTGCTGTGAAAAAATATTTGGCCCCATCCAGATTTCTTATATTTGTGTGTATTTTTCATACTAAATTGTTTTTAGATCTTCAAACGAGATATGACATGAAACAAAGGCAACCTGAGTAAACACAAAATACAGTTTTCAAATATATGTTTATATACACTTAATAGCTGGTTGTGCCACTTTTAGAAGCAACAACTGCAACCAAATGCTTCCGATAACTGGAGATCAGTCTTTCACAATGGTGTGGGGGAATATTGGCCCACTCTCTTTTGGAGAACTGCTTTAGTTCAGCCACACTGGAGGATTTTCGAGCATGAACTGCCCGTTTAAGTTTCTGCCACTGCATCTCAATCGGGTTCAAGTCAGGACTTTGACTAGGTCACTCCAAAACTTTAATTTAGCTTCTTTTGAGTCATTCAGAGGTGGACATACTCCTATTCTTTTGATCATTGTCTCACTGCATAATCCAGTTGCGTTTGAGCACCATCTCACAGACTGATGACCGGACATTCTCCTTTAAGATTTTCTGGTAGAGAGCAGAATTCATGTTTCCCTCGATTATTGCAAGTCGCCCTGGCCCTGAAGTAGCAAATCATCTCCACACATCACACTGCCACCACCATGCTTGACCATAGGTATGATGTTCTTTTTGTGGAATTCTGTGTTTGATTAACACCAGATGTAACGGGACCCCTGTCTTCCAAACAGTTCCACTTTCAACTCATCAGCCCACAGAACATTCTCCCAAAAGGTTTGAGGATCATCAAGGTGTGTTTTGGCAAAATTCAGACGAGCCTTAATGTTCTTCTGGGTTAGCAGTGGTTTTCTCCTCGCCACTCTTCCATGTGTGCCATTTCTGGCCAATATCTTTCTGATAGTGGAGTCATGAACAGTGACCTTTATTGATGCGAGAGAGGCCTGCAGTTCCATTGGCTTTTATTTTTTTTGTGACCTTCTGGATGAGTTGTTGCTGTGCTCTTGGAGGAATTATGGAAGGTTAGCCACTTCTGGGAAGGTTCACTACTGTGCCAAGTTTTCTCCATTTGGAGATAAAGGCTCTCAATGTGTTTCTTTGGAGTCCCAGAGCCTTTGAAATAGCTTTGTAACCCTTCCCCGACTGATGTTTTTCAATCACCTTTTTCCATGATCATTTCTTTCATTTCTTTTGACCTTGGCATAGTGTACTACTGGTTGAGACCTTTTAGACAACTTCATGCTGCTGAAAATATAATATTTAGGTGTTGATTTGATTGAACAGGGCTGACAGTAATCAGGCTTGCGTGTGTCTAGTCCCCATGATGAATGCAGTTTCATAGATTTGGGGATTTAGTTACTATGGGGGCAATGACCATATCTCACAATATGTATGAATGTTTTGTGATCACTCACAATACCTTTATTCAGTATTTATGAAAATTAATCATAGTTGTACTATAGCAATAGTATTTCAGTACTCATGATTGTTGTGACCATGGTTAATTTTGTGGTTATTATAATTTTTCTGCAAATACCATGGTTAAGATTTGGTTACTATAGTAATATAGTAATATAAATAAGGTTAATTTTTGTAAGGATTAATCATGGTTTTACTAGAGTAAACATTTTTGAACTGATATTTGTAAGAAAACCATAACTACAAAATGTTTTAACCATAATATTTATGATGAAACCAAAATAATAATAGGAAAACCAAAACTATAGTAATACAAATTATGAATCTGTCAAACAAAAAGTTTAAAATCATGGTTCTTACTAAATATATATATACCATTGTTGCAGGGATTCTGCAAGTTTGAAAAAAGTCTGAAAAAGTCTTATATTTCCTTTTCGCAAATGAATAAAATCTGAGCAACAAGTCTTAAATTCATAAAGTCACAGTATTAAATGTTGCGGGAGGGATTACTTTCTCTTTACGTTTAAGTTGTTTTAAAGCGAAGAATAATTTCTTGGCACGAACAGCCCCCATACTGAATTTGCGGTCTCTAGGACGCAATAGTGCCCCCACATGTTTAAACTAGGGCTGTCAATCGATTAAAATTTTTAATCAAATTAATTACATGGTGTCCCGAATTAATTAATCACATTTAATCGCATATACAATATATTTGCTGAGAAAGCCCCGCATATAAAAATAATTCAATATATAATGATGAAATAATGATATATAGTTATCTTTAAATATTTAAACATTATATATTAAAAATTATACATTATTTACACATATAAAATAAAAAATATTCAGATAATTAAAATGCATTGTGTCAGAAGAGTTAATCATTAATAAGTCAATACAAAAAGTGGCTTTAGAATACAATGTAATGTTTACTACCATATTATTGGTCATAAGTCAATCATTGGCATACAGTTCACAGCAATCCATTTCACAAGTGAATTTATCAATCAGTTGGAGATTTATTATGAGGGCTTGTTTAAGGACCGTCAATTTACATCTGCATCAGACATGCTTGTGTAACGTCTTGGATGAGTTGCATCATAAACATTAAATTTTGAGGTCACTGTGTCAAGTTAAATATAGTTTAATACTTATAGTTTAAGAACACATCTTGAGATCCCTTAGTTTGAATTTGCGCTCCATCAAGTGGTTTTGAACGCAAGAACGTAACGCGTTTGTGTTGTGCTGTCTGCTGAAGTGTTTTCTTCTCTGTATAAACTGTGTGTTGCTAATACAGCTGAAGTTTCACTTACTGCCCTCTGGAGTAAACAGGTGGTACTACAAAGCTTAATTTTTAACGCGTTATTTTTTTTTAAATTAATCGCACTTAATTAACGCGTTAAATCGACAGCCCTAGTTTAAACATTTAATTTTTTTCTTTTGCACTTATCTTTTGAACAATTTGTCCTAGAAAAAAATATATTTTGCATGTAATTACACTCCTCCTGATGATACAAATGGACTGCTTAAATTAAAACTCTGCCCATTAAAGTGTCCGCCATCTTGGATAATGACGTTTATTGTTTATTCCCTACCATTCCTTCAAAGTTTGCCTGATTTGCCTAAACAGTGGTTCAAAATAGTCTCCAGACTGATCTGTACAGAATGAACAGCACAGAATTTAGATTTTGTTGAAAAATTACGATAACACAAATTTAAAGAGGTTGACGTAAAACAGAATGTGAGGCAATATCCAGGCAACGGCTTGTCGTATTGAAATGAAACTTGGTACAGTATGCTTAATCAGGACCCCGACCTAAGGGTAAATGCAAAGTTTGAGGACAACACCACAAATGAACAAACAGAAATGTGAAAAAGTAGAATTTTCGCCTGTAACTTTTTAACCGTATGTCCTCAAATTATGAGTATGGTGTCGTTGGGTTCCTTGGGTCATGCGGATTTCAAGGAGACTAGCATATTGATTTTTATAAAAAGGTTAAATGTCTTTTGAATGCATTGTCAGATTTATAAGAAATTTGGTATGCATCATTGACATCACGTCCTGAACATACACGAGCACTTTGAAGACAGCGCCACCTATAGTTCAAAAGTGAATCCACAGTTGTGTGCTGACTCCACCTTAGCATGACTTGTACATTTCTGTAAATGTATATTATTGGCTAATCTAGGACAATGGACATTGATTGCAGAATCATGGGGCGGTTCTTGTAAAAAAAGAAAAGAAAATCATATATGCTCCTTTTGTTGAGCTTCTAGATTTAATTACCAACATGTGTTTGGTAGTGACCACTTATATTTTATTCCAGAGCTTTGATGTATATTTTTGGGTGTTGTTTAAACAATATTCAAGTGAACCAGCAGTGTTGTAGAGGAATTAAGCTGGTACAATGGGTCTGATCATAGGGTAAAATTAATTTTCACATTCTGTTGGTTAGGGTCAGAGAAGTATTGAGCCTTATTGTGTTACTTTTTGTAAAATTAATTAAAAAGTATTGGAGATCTGTTAAATTTGAACTGTATAAAGCATATATGACTGTTCTTGTGCTTCCTAGCTATTTACATTTAGAGAATGATGAGATGACATGGTGTGTTCCCTTGAATATATTACTTACATTTCCTTTAGTTAGTCTAAAAAAGGTCTTAAAAAGGTCTAGCTCCATAAAACCTGCAGAAACCCTGCAGTTGTGGTTTTCCTGCATTATCACTACGGTATTATTGCCATACCACAAATATCATTGTTAAAGATGGATATTGTAGTAAATCCCAGTTAAATTTTGTGCTTAAGATGTTACTACAAATTCCACAGTTGAAGTATATTTACTGTAATAAAATCTTGGTACATTCTGTTAGGTATGGATAAAGGTACAGTAAGGCAAGGGAACCCAAAATAACTAAAAGGGAACACAAAACTATCACAATACTTCTCTTTGTCTCTCTTTGCTCAACCAACAAAGCAGTGAGCTGAAAGTGTACAGAGAGTGATAACATTTATAATATTCGTTGACAGCACACAGCTATGGGAAGTCTCGTTCCAGTCAGCATTAGATGCTTGAATTCAGGTCTTCCTTGACTCCTCACTTTGTATCCAGAATACAATCCATAACTTGTGTTGTTCCTTGGGGAAGGCCGTGCCAGCTCATCCTGCCTAAGGTTAGGTCCCAGGGAGTAGCTAGTCTGGGGTAATGTATCTGCTACAGTACAGGAGGACAGCTCATGCTTCTTGTTCAAAGCGATGTTAAAAGTAGACGGCAGGTGATTGCTGTACTGACCCAGCCAGTGATTTGAGGTGGGAGACCCCTGATAGCTGATTTCACCATTGACACCCACTCTTTCACCAGCTGTGACAGCACTGGTGGTGCCAGGTGTCATGGCCTCAGTGAATCCTTCCTCTGCTGGGCACCAGTCTGTCGGCTCTATACTTTTAAAAAGATTGGAGCTCTTCATATTTCTCGACTCTTTGACTGGTGGCAACACACTAAAGTTGTTAATGCTGAGAGGTACCTGACCAACTCCCTTTTCATTCAGCATTAAACATGGAGCTTTGTGATGTGCACGTTGTTCATCTCCAGATGGCAATTTGTTGACAAATGGCTCTGACTTCTTTTGCTGAAGCGAGTGCATTTCATCTGAGCAGGCAGAGGAAGAGGTATTGTGAGTTTTCTTGACAATATCCAGAGATGCTGTGGCAGTCTTTCTGTAGTTTTCCTCTGAAATGTCATAGCAAGATTTGGGAGCACTTCCAGCTGTACAGTAGATGGGGAGATTCAGCTCGGCACACAGAACGCAGTGAGAGTCTAAGATGTTTTGCTTAATCCTCTTCACATTCCTTTGTGCTTGAAGGAACAAAGCAAGAGTAGATCTCCCCCATCCCTCAACCTGTGGAAATAAAGTCTGTGAGTTTCTCACTTTAAAATAAATGTTTAGAATCAGTGGCGTAGATCCAGATTGAACCCCTTATAGGACAGGGAGGTCAGGACCATGATTTTACTGTAGTAATATTGTAGTAACCCTAACTATAGTAACCATGGTAATTTAGTTTTTTTGGTTACTATGACTTTACTACAAATACCATGGTTAAACTAGGGTCACTGTGGTAAAACTTTGGTTAATTATTATACAAATTAAATGAATATTCCTTTTGTGGCACAGTGTTGATTACCACAAAACATTTTTTGACTCATCCCTCCTTAAAAAAAAAAGAAAAAAAAAAAAGAAAAATATTGAGGTTCCAGTGAGGCACATGGAATGGAAGTGAATGGGGACAATTTTTGGAGGGTTTGAAGGCAGAAATGTGAAGCTCATATTTTTATAAAAGAATTGTTAAAAATGGTGTATTATTTAAGCTGTTAAGTTGTTTAAATTGTCAATTTAATGGTTGCTTTAGGGTTTATAGTGATATGTCTTCATGGCAACATGAACGTGCATATTGTTTGTCTTGTGGCTATACTTTGAAACAGTAAGTATTTTAATGTGTACGAATTGGCCCCATTTACTTTCATTGTAAGTGTACATTATGCCAAAATGCTGTCGACTGAGCTTAACTTGTACTGAAACCAGAATATTTCTTTATCCATGGTTCTACTACAGTAACCATCTAGTTGAATGGTGTTCAAAGTAAAACATTTGCAACCACAAAATGTATCATGGCTTTACAGTAATTTCATATTTCAACCTTGATATTTGTTGGTAAATCTATATTGGGTGAGAATATCAAAATATAACTCCTTTTCCACTGTACATCTGGGATGGCATGAGGGTGAGTAAATGATGAAAGAATTTTCCTTTTTGAATGAACTATCCCGTTAAGGACAATTTGATTTGTTCTGGTCACAAAATGTATAAAAACAAGATTTATTTTTATTGAATAAGTTTATTTTTTGAGTAACAAATTAAGATAACTTTGAATTAAAAATAACTTCTTCAGAAAAGGGATACCTCTTTTAATTTCAATCACATTTGGCATTTCATTAAATCTCAAATATTTTATAAATGAATCTCCATTATGGTTGGATTAGTCAATGTTATCGGAGAAATTAAAATAAAATGTGCCTTTTTTCCCAGGGGACCTTTAGTCAAGTTATACCTACTTATATTATGTTATATTCATTGGGTCATTCCCAGGCTCAAGGATAGTTTACAATATAACATTTAGGCCAAATTAACAGCAAAATGTAGGACTTAAGTGATACAATGACTCACAGCATCTTCCCAGCCAGTCTGACTCTGAATCTCATGTTTGTCCTGATCAATCCAATCATCCTCTTCACTGATATCTAACAGCACATGGACATACTGTCTGTCCAATGACTCTGTGTCCCCATCTGTGCTGTGCAGAACCACATGCTGTGTCTCAGCATCAGTAAAGGCTGATTCACAGGATTCCCTCATAGCCATTCCTGGAAGCTTCAATCACAAAGCAACCTGCAGCACAACAAAGAAAACATTTCTGGAAAGACAGAAAAGACTATAGACTGGCTGTCCGATGATCTTTAAATGAGGAGCGACTGATTTTTATAACATCTTAATGAACTGAACAAAACTAATAAACTTGCATTAAGACTTACAACAGACTTAACACTGCCAACTTACCGTTAGATTTGACGAGACTGACACTGTAAACGCGTTGGATACAGTGTAAAAATAAACTGCGATTACTATATAGAGAATAATGGCATTAAGTGATGTTTCATTTGTTCTGAAGTAAACACACTGTGTGACCTGCTGTTTTGAACGCTGTTACCATGACGACCAGAAGGCAGCGACGCGCGCGAGAGCATGACGTAATGGGAAAAGACGAGACGTATGCTGCGTCCCAATTCGCATACTATCCGTCCTAAATAGTATTCGAAAATAGAATTAGTACGTCCCAAATCGTAGTATGTTGAAATGAGTGTTCCAAAGATACCCGGATGGTCTACTGTCAGAATCCGAAGTGCAGATCGATGCACACTCTAACGGCTAATATTGCCCACAACCCATTGCGTGCGGGAGGGAGGAGCTTTGAGATGATGCAAACATGGCGGCCGGATGCGGCAGCGGAGATGCGCCCTCAGTTTTTAAGTGTAAGAACTTAAACGTTTAGCGCTAATTAAAGTTATATTTTATTGTCACATAATATTAATGGATTTGTGTTGTGCAAAAAAAGTACCGTGTTTATCTTGTAGGGTCCGATAAAGACACTGAGCGCCTCATTAACTGGCGCATTTCCAACGACGATGTTTGTTTAACTGTCGCGGTGTGCGTAACTAGGCAACCACGTTCTCTTCCATTGCATGACGTCTTCGTAGTATGTCCCAGAACGTGCATACTCTTTTGCTACACACTCAAAAGTATGTACATTTTCTTCAAAAAAAGAGTACATACTTTTAGGTCGTAGTATAAGTAGGCGAATTGGGACGCAGCGGTACTATTAGCAAAAGTGCGCAATGAACATTGTTGCATCTCGGAATTATACATCAATTGTTTACTCTACATACTATGTATTACGTGAACTGCGCATTCGCCTAAATATTTTACACGTATTTACATTTTCTCATATTGACATTTATTACAGTTATGAGCTGACATATACACATACACACATCATGAATATCACAAACGTTTTCAAAACTGCTCTTGTGTTTCTACAGTGAGACGTGATCAAGCGCACGGGCTGACACTGAGGGCAACACTTACGAATCCTACTAGGGCGAAGACTTTCATTATGAATATTAATTACGTAATATGACGTTTGCCTGATACGTCTAATGGATTGGCTGAAATGTAGACGCTGATAAGCGCGTACTAGTCACTAGGTTTTTGCTCATGAATATTAATTAGGGTTCTTGAACGCACACTTTAAGGTAAGCGAGAAAGGTCGGCTTGACCAAATTAATATTTATGCACTTAGGCTTTGGCATAGTAAGATTTGTAGAAATGCTGACCGGCATTATGCATCGGGTCGATACAGCTGCATCACGGCACAAATCGGCTCAGGTACCCTCTCTGCCGTCGATGACCTCTAGTATCATGCTTAAAAACACTTAACCCGACCAGCTGCTTAATTCAGACCTCGACTTTAACATTTTGAACGGATTTTGCGACACTTTTATGGAAGCCGAAACTGTGGCAATGCTGCCTCCCAAGAACTGCATCCGCAGAAACTACAGCTGTATCGCTGGGCTGTTCGGGAGCTTGTCAGATTCAGAGCAAAAGCTGGAGGACGGAGACGGGGACATGGAGGGAGAGAAGGCCACCCATGGGGACTGCGAACCATTACAAATCAGCGAAGTGAATGAGAAACCAAGGGGAAGAGAGTCGTTCCCGAAGCCCCCGCACAGCCCGACACAGCGCCGCAGGTGCATATCTCTCCCCACACCGACCGAAAGAGCCAAACTAGAGGTCGTACGAAGCCAGAGCCCGAGCATTCAGAAAAAGGTCAGATTCGCGGACTCTCTCGGTCTGGACCTGATTTCTATCAAACACTTTGATGACACAGAAATGCCTGAAGTACCAGTGCGCATCATTAACAAATTCAAGAAAGCCAGAGCTCTCCACTTGAACAACTTCGACGAGTCGAACACATCGAGCCAGTCCGTGTTCCTGGAGCTGCTCTTCACAAATCCAGGATCTCTGCCACACTTCCTAGACAGAGTGAAAGAGGTGAAGGTTTTGCTGGAGTCGGTTCATGCGGATGAATTCAGCCTGTCGGGGATCGTGCGGGTTCTTAACATGGCGTTCGAGAAAAGCGTCTATTTGAGGTACACTTTAAATAACTGGACGACATTTATGGATATTCTGGCGTCTTACGTCCCCTATTCAGTTGACGGACTGACGGACAAGTATAGCTTCAAAATCGTCACCCCAAACTTTCTGGAGTGTGTAGGAACCCTGCAGTTAAGTACTGTGTCGGAGGGGGAGAATTTTGGGACAACAACAATGGTAATAATTACAAACTGAGATGCCACAGGTTTATAATCTCTCCTCCAAAGGAATGGAAAAATGGATGGATTCATTTCATTTAGTGCGCGCGTGAGCCTGGCGCGAATTTACGAATTCCACTACGGCGGAGGCACGGCTCTTGCATATTACTTAGGTGCCGTATGGTTCGCCACCATAGTAGGATTCCTAATTTCGCCGACGGTGCACTGCGAGTGCGCATTTACCGGCCTTGCTGAAACATGTGCAAGATGTACCACAAATGCGCAAAACGCAACAGCATTGTGCATAGTTTGTCTGTGCTTATGCTCTTCCGCACTGATGTCAGGTATAAGATTTAAGTAAGATTGGTGACTACTAATTTAACGTTGTGTCGTTGTAGGCTTTTTTGTTTTTGCGCCATGTAAAATGTCGAGGATCGATGGTCATGCAGACAGGACTGCTGTCACGTGTTCAACAAAATAAGCAGCTTGCATTCAGTTGCTATCCCATGCATGTTCAGAGCGCGCGTTATTCTTCGTGTGGAATCATGGTGCTTGGCTTGTTGTTTCCCCTAATATCCAAATTCTAGGATCATTAATAATGGGAATATCTATAACCTTTGAAGATACATCAATAATATATTTCCAAAAGTCATTTAAAACAGGTCAATTTCAAAGCATATGAAGTAAACGGCCTTCAGATGTTTTACATCTTTGACATTTTGAAGAAATATAAATATTTAACTTGTGAAGTTTTTGAGGAGTGTAATATATTCGATGCAGAATATTAAATTAGATTTGTTATGTTTGGCAGATATTAACATATTCTTCATTCTTTCCATAACAAAACCATATTTATTCAAACCAGACAATTGCACACATAGGCGTTTAACAGCTGTTAAATGAAAATGAACAATGACATGATGTAGGCCTACATACTGTAGCCTAGTTCTACAGAGATCAAGCTCAACCAAGACCCTTAACAGAGCTCAAAGCAACAAAAGTGCATTCAACAAGAACATTTCTGTGTGTTTCAACATTCCTGTGTGTTTGTAACAACCAGTCAGTACCAACAGGTTGTCTAGATGTTTAGTGCCAAAAATACAAGCCTATCAATGGCTTCTGGCTTGAGAGATGCCCGGTGGCATGTAACTATATTCCGACTGGTACTAAATACGCTTACCAATGGGGAACTGGTGGCAGGCACACACAGATACTTTTTCGCCAGATTTTTTAGGTTTGGGAACATTTCCTTATGGTCCTTCCACAATTACAGGGGATCTGATTCACTCTCAGCGCCAACGGACTGCAAGTAGGCAGACAATTCTGTTTTAATCCATTCTCTCTGTGATGGTGTGGCAGAGGATGGTGTTGCCCTTTGAAGAAGCTTCCGAGGGTTTTTTTTTTTTTTGGTGGCTCTGGCTCTGATACTGTTGTTGCTTCTTGAGGCTGTGAAGTAGCAGAGTCAGCTGTGCCCTGGTCAGACAGCATTGCATCCATCTCCGATTTGGCTGTGCACTTGATTTCCTCAACCTTTTCTTCTGCAATGTATGTTGTTTTGAACCTGGGATCCACTAACGATGCCATGTCCAGCAGGTCGTGGGTGGCAGGGTCAGCAAATTTCTCCCTCAGGAATCCAGGTTGGAGACTTTGATAGACTGGGTCAGTGCAGTGTCATCCTCCTGAATTGCCAAGATGCTGAAGTGGAAGAGATGAAGCACAGGCTTGACATAGGATACTGTGACGTAGTCCTCACCTGATAGAGCATCTGTGAATTCCACGAGGGGTTTAAGAGCCTTGTGCACTGACTCAAGGACTTCCAGGTCTTGCCAGGTCAGAACGAGATGCCGTGTTTTTTTGTCTGAGGCCAAGACTTGAGAAATGGCTTGGTCCTGCTCCAGCACCCGCGCAATCATCTTCTGTCAGGATCCCCACCTGGTAGGAGACTCGCTGATCAGCTGGTGTGCAGGGATATTTAGCTCTTTTTGTGCTGTGGCCAGGTCTCTCCTCTGCTTCCAACTGAACGAGAAGCTGTTCACAACCTTCTAGCAAACAGCAACAGCACGCTCGATATGGGAGACTTTCATGCATCTCTCTGACAATAAAAAGAAACATTTAAAATGTTATGATAATTGTAAAGAAATCAAACAATTCAGTCACTCAGCCTAACACCAAAAAATAATTTTAGCAATTATTTTTTATATAGTTTCTACAGATCTCAGTCAGATTTTAAATCCACTTTATTCATAATTTTCTGGCAATATATGCTTTAGCCTATATATTTTTGATAAATACATAATACGCACGCACGGGCACACAGTTTTTAATTGAATGAAACAATGATGAAGTGCTCTCTTATTGTTTACTACTGGCTGTTATAACATTGCTGATGATAAAAATTATTATTATTCCCCACTGGGGGAGACAAAAACTCAATCGCAAGTGCAGCCAATGGCCAAAAACCCATGCAGTCATGTATACTCGCTAGACGTACCCGGGGGGCATTGAAAAAAGAAAAAAATAAAAAAAAATAGAAAACAAAAGATCTGTTAAGTTCCATGACACGAGAGCACCTTGCAAGCCTTGTGCGATGATCTCACCTGTATGATCCTCTGGGAAAAAGCTTGTTTGAAGGCACGAACTCTTCAACTCCCAATTATCGATGTAATGTACAGTGAAACTCAGATATGGCTCACACGTTCTGCTGGACCACAAATCGGTAGTTGTGGAGAAGTGCGTCACATTTGTTAGCTGGTGGGCCAACCTTTCTCTGACTGAAATGTATAACTCTGGTAGAGCTTTCTCTGCAAAATATTTGCGACCAGGACTTTTCTACTGCACTAACTGGGGCCATGTCTATGGCGATGTAGTTGGTTATTGCGGCAGTGATTTCTTTCCATTTTGGACTTTTTTTGGTCATATGGTATTGATTTGGAAAACGAAGAAGCCAGGGTCATTTGCTTCTGGACTGGTTGCTTTGGCATTTTATTTGGTGTGGGTGGAGATGTGGACATGCAGATTTTCAGGCATTCTTCGTTTTGTAGTAGGTGGCATTTCAAATGGTGAAACAAATTTGTGGTACTGCTACCTTTTGTGGCAATGGTTTTACTGCATATTTTGCAGATAACCGTTGTTTGTTCAACATCTTCTTTGCGATATCCAAACCACTGCCAGATGATGGATCCAGTGCTATTTCTTTTTGGAACCAATTCGTCCGCCTCCATTTTCTATTACCGTTCCCGAACTTGACACTCGTTTTGTCGAATTACTTCTTGACAATTTGTACTCTGGTATAGCAATTTACAACATCGTGAGCAGAACAAGCCACGATAAATCGAGTATATTCAATATATCGCCCACCACTAATTTGAAGAAATTATGTTTTGGAATTTTATATTTCTGGGATAGCAACTCAAAGCTCATTAAAGAATCATTAGTATACAAGTCCTTAAGTGTCTTTATACCTTTACTTGCCCACGATTTTTGGATATTATCAGCAATACCTGCAGGTGTAACTGGGTTTTCCCAAAGGGGGTAGTGTCTGAGTGGAGTAATACTAAGACCAAGTATTTGATGTGATTCCACCCGAGCAGAGAATATATGAAGTCATATTGTATTTTTAGTGAATATAGATAAAGTTATTTTGGACCCTAAAAAAGGAATGACCTTTAGATGGATGGAATTCATTTCCCACTGTTCTATTACTGTCCAGCTAGTATCATTCTTATCAGGATTCAACCAGACCCACATAGGGCGAAGTTGTGAAGCTAGATAATAATGTCTTAAATTTGGTAGATTCAGTCCACCTTTATTATATGATGCTTGGAGTTTAAGAAGTTTTACTCAAAGATTTTTACCTTTCCACAAAAAACAAGAGAGCACCTTATTTAGTTCCTTAAAGTAGGACATGGGAATGTTCAAGGGAAGACACTAAAATGTATACATATATTTAGGTAAAATATATATAATAATATAATATATATATATATATATATATATATATATATATATATATATATATATATATATATATATATATATATATATAACGTTGATTCTACTGATTAGTGATAAGGGTAGTTCTCTCCATTTATGTATATCCTCTTTTACTCTGTCCAAAAGTATGGAGTAATTTATATGGAATATGTAATCATGTATTAAATCAATATGGATACCTAAATATTAAAAACCACTGGGGCACAGTTTTAATGGTTTGAATATGATTTAAATCATCTTGTATATTAATAGGGAGGGCTTCGCTTTAGACATAATTACATTTATACCCAGAGATTTTACTATATTCCTTAAATTCAGTGGAGGGTGGCGGAATAGAGGATTGTGGATTGGTCAGGTATATTAACAGGTCATCAGCATAAAGGGATCATTTGTGTTCTATAGTGTCAAATGTAATTCCTTTTATTACAGTATGGGACCTTATTGCAATAGCAAGAGGTTCAATAGCCAGGGCAAATTATAAGGGGCTTATTGGACAGCCTTGTCTACAGCCTCTAGATAGTGTAAAAGTGCTTAACATAACACCATTGGTGAATATTTGTGCTTTCGGCGAGTTAAAGATAGTTGTTAAATATCCAATGAACTTAAATCCAAAGCTCATGGCTTCTAGGCTTGCAAAAAGAAAAGTAGGCTCAATTCTGTCGAAAGCCTTTTCGGTATCATATACAGAATAAACATAGATAATTTCTGCTTCTGAGCAATATCAATTATATGTAGAAGTCTTCTAATGTTATCGAGCCTTTTCTATTCTTAACAAATCCCATCTGATCTGGGTGTATTACTTTAGGTATAATAGTTTCTAGTCTTAGGGCAAATAATTTGGTCAAAACTTTATTATCAGCATTAAGGAGACTTAATGGCCTATAAGACCCATATTTCCAGGGTCCTTCCCCGGCTTAGGAAGTAATATTATTGTTGCCTGCTCCAGAGAGTGTGGAAGTGAGCCTCTCTCAAGTGATTCTGTAATCATGTTTGTTAGTGGAGTTAATAACATATTTGAAAATGCCTTAATGTACTCAATTGGAAAGCCATCTGTCCCTGGGGCTTTGTTATTTTCTAAAGCATTAATGGCTCCAAGTACCTCATTCTCAGTTATATCCGAATTCAATAGTACATTATCTTCATCATTCATTTTAGGTAGTTGTATTTTGCTCAGAAATTTTTTAGCATCCACATTTTTCTGGCTGTGATCAGTTTTGTATTTCCATAATAATCCCTGAATAAAGTATTGATTTCCTTAGGTTCTGTTTCATGTCTTCCATCATTCGATTGTATGGAGTGAATATGTCTCTGATTCTTCTTTCTTTATTTGCCATGACAATAGTCTGCTAGTCTTATCTCCAAATTCATATTAATGATATTTTGTTCTTGCCATATTAGACTCAACCTTCTGGGTGCACAAATTATTGTATAAAATCAGTTTTTGAGCAAGAGGAGTCAAGCATTAATCTTTATTAGTCAATTAGTCAATCTTTATTAGTATTTCTTTTTCTAATTTTGTTAAAATAGCTTTCTATTCTTTTTGTTTATATGTCCCGTATGAAAGAATATGTCCTCTCATGAACGCTTTAAGCGCCTCCCATATGTTTGAGTGTGAGGCTGAGTTGGCATTAGCCTCAAGAAATATTTGAATTTGAGTGGTCATGAACTGAATAAATTCTGGATCTTTTAGCATGTAAATTCTAAATCTTTTGGAAATCCAAATTTTTGGAATATGGTAGTGCTGTTGTTGGCTCCTACATAAGCTTAACAGGGTTGTGATCAGAGATGGAAGTGGGAAGGTAACTGCAGTCCTTCACTTAATAAGCTATTGACTACGATGTTAAAAACAAATCTATACTTGAATAAGGCTTGTGTACATTTGAATAAAAGGAGTAGTCAATTTGATTTGGATAAAGATCCCGCCATATATCGTGCATTCATTCCTTGACTCAGAACTCATGTTCTTTAAAATATAATCAGGTGTTTTCTCAAGCACATATCTTTGTGTCTAGCGTATTTACTACCGCTCTCAACATGTACTTAAAGAGCCCATATTATGCTAATTTACAGTTTCATTTTAGGGGTCTACTATGGTAAATGGTCTGCACTTATATAGCACCTTTTTAGCCTTATTCAAAGCACTTTACACCATGACTAACACACACACACACGCGCGCGCGCGCGTGCGCGCGCACACACACACACACACACACACACACACACACACACACACACACACACACACACACACACACACACACGGCCATGCAAGGTGCTAGCCTGCCATTGGGAGCAACTTGGGGTTCAGTATCTTGCCCAAGGACACTTCGGCATGTGGAGTCGTGTGGGCTGGGATTCGAACCACCAACCCTGTGATTAAGTGGCTGACCTGCTCCACCAACTGAGCCACAGCAAAATCGTTTGGGTCAAGAATCGCGATTTGTAACAGAATTGTTTTTTTCCCCAGCCCTGCTCTTTACCATGGCTTTACAGCAAACATATTTTGACCATGATATTTTTTGTAAAACCATAGTAATAATGCAGGAAAACCAAATCTAAGGTAATAACAATATATAATTCTGCCAAAAGAAAAAAAACAAACAAAAAAACAAGGTTACTACAGTAACACCCATTGTTAATTTGTGGTACAAGTATGGCTTTTAAAACCATGGTTTCCACCACACACACACCAAAAAAAGCCCTAGCGTAATTTAACCACGGCTTCACTATCGTAAATCTGCAGCAACCTATTTTGTGGTAAGATCCATGGTTTTAAAAACCTAGAACATTTATCACAAACATACCAGGTGTTACTAGAAGAATGATTTTGATTTTTTACCATCATTTCAGTTTTCCTGTATTATTACTATGGATTTACCACAAATGTCATGGTTAAAAGTATGGTTGCTTATGGTAATTTCTAAAACCATGGTAAATTCTGTGTTTATGGTTTTACTACAAATACCATAGTTCAACTATAGTAACTGTAGTAAAACCATGGTTGATTTTTGTGTAGGATGGATAAAGATCAATATCTTATGGAGTTTTGTGTTTCTTGCCACAGACACCTTCAGCTTGCTCACTGGGGTTATTAATACAATTATTATTTAATTACTTATTTTTAAACACAATTCACAATCATATTTAATCAAACTACACAATGATGACTAAGACATTATAGACATAACAGTTTTATCGTCTGTTAATGCTGATCTTCTGTAAAACTGCTTTGAAACGATGCGTGTTGAGAAAGGCGCTATACACATAAAAATGACTTGTCTTGAGAAATGTTTCTATTTTCTTCAAATGTGTTCTGCTGAAGAAAGAAAATCATATACACCTGGGATGGCATGAGGGTGAGTAAATGATTAGAAGATTTTAATTTTGGGGTGAACTAACTCAAAAATGTGATATTTTATTGTTACAGTTAACTGTATTTTAAGCATGTTTTACAACATTATTTATTAATGCACAATTGTATTGTTAAATACTAAAAAACAAAAAAAATTAAACGTGAATTAAATAAAACATTTAAATGTGTCCATTTATAAATTGGTTTATTTATCCATGTTTTTATTTTCAAAATAATAGATTGCTCATTTATTGCATTATTATTTTTTCGGCACTCCATGGCTTCAATAGACATCGTCCTCTGAAATTATTGCTCTTGAGTGCAGACCTGTGTAGTGATCTTAATTGTTACATTTTTAATCCTCCTTTAATAAAAATGGTTTCCTTTATCTGAGCAGTACAAAACTTGGTGACTTTTCCTCTCCTTGTCATCTGAACATACAACCAAAATATGGCTTGATTCAGTAAGTGGTCGTGAAAAAAAACAACACCTTTAGTATTCACATTCAGAATTGTCTGACCATTGAAAATGAATGGGAAAGGCCAAAAAAACAGCATTTTTTTTTTTTAAATCTGTCAAATACAATCAGTAAATCAGCCACAATGCAGAAATTACAGGGTGAGACTCTAAAACATCCTCAGTGCCAAACGAACCGCTTACAACACACAAACACACACAAAAATTAACTGGTGAGACCATAACACACAGCTTTTTTTTTTTTTTTACATTTGTTAAAAAAAAAAAAAAAAAATAGCGTTATCATTATCATCAAAAAAAAAAAAAAATTACAGTTATACGCCTATCCCTGCCGGTCAAAAATGACTGTGAATATAAAGTGAGGTGGCATTTTTTTAATACCAAGGGAGGGCTTAAAGTTAATTAAATTTTTATGTGATGCTGGTTGCTTAGTTAAAGGAAATGAAAATTCTCTCATCAATTGCTCACCCTCATGCCATCCTAGATATGCCTGACTTTCTTTCTTCTGCAGAACACAAAAAAAGATTTGTTGAAGAATATCTCAGCTCTGTATGTCAATATAATGCAAGTGAATGGTCACCAGGACTTTGAAGCTCCAAAAGCACACAAAGGCCACATAATGGTAACACTCCAGTGTCTTCTAAAACAATCTAATCGGTTTTGGGTAAGAACAAACCAAAATATAACATGGTTTTCACTTTACATCTTGCCATTGCAGTCTCTGAGCATGATTATGATTTCAAGCTTGATTACACTTCCTAGTGTTTGACTCTCGCAGAGCACAAGATAATGCTAGGAAGTGTAATCAAGCTTGAAATCAAGATCTCCATGGAGATTTCTCATCAAAAATACATTAGATATTTGTAGCATTATTTTTCAATAATTTAATGGGCCGGACTCACTTATTCCACTTATACCATGATTACCATACCTCAAGACCTTTTCCAAGTTTGTAATTTCAAGACATTCTCAGGACACAAGTGTCTCTAAACACTCTTGTGACTAGAACAACTTTCTTAAACCACAGATTTAGCATCTTGCTCTAATACAGCCCAAGCCGTTGTTGTCAGTTCAAAAGCATCACTTTAGAACTAGTAACGGAGTAACACGGTAGTGAGTGTGTGTGTGTGTGTGTGTGTGTGCTAAACTTTCGACTCACGGAGTCATGGCGCCGATCTCAGCGGAAATTTTCTTTGGGAGAAACGGCAAAAAAAACTGCATCTGGTAAGAAACCTCATTAAGTTTTTATACTGCAACCTGTTTGTTTCAAAAGAGTAACATCTCTAGTTTCCTCCGATATGCCATTTTGAAGATTTTAGTGAATTATTGCGAAACAGCACACTGTTAAACACAATGACCACCTGCAAGGACAATGAGCCTTACTTAACCTAGAAATCCTATAAAAACTGTGCAATATCACATTGATAAGGTTGCTTTCAGAGGCTTTATATGGAGTTAGGATGAAAATTAGGTTCATTTCAAACTGTTCTGAGACCAGTGCAGACAGACAACACTTTGGAGGTTAAGTCATTCACTAATTAGGTAGCAAGGGAACATCCAAGTGCATTCATTCCATACTTCCAGTCAAAAGTTCAGGCTGCAGATGATGTTTGGATCACTCAACATGTTCCTCTGGGATTATCCATTTCCTCTCATGTTTCCAAAACTTCCTGTTCAACACACATTTCGATCTGTGTCAAATTTAGGTTATACTTCATGTCAAGAGGCATAGGAAAAATTTTAATGATATGCAATTACTGATTGTTTTGTGTGTTGTGGTAATCTGAATTAGACTCTAGTGTTTCTTCGGAGACTATTTTTATTCCTGTACTCGCATACATAACAGTGATGACACTTTCTGTTCACTCTTCTGATATTTTTGAGGCAACAAAGCTAAAGGTAGAGAGTGTAAATTACCTTGACCTAATAATATTGACATTGTATATGGTCGGAAAGCAAGTGTTCTTTTTCTAAGCAGAAACAGCACAGAAAGTGATCTTTCTGGACAATTTCAACATTTATTCCTTTAGAAACTCTGCTGTCCTCATATTTGCCTTGCTATGTTTGATTATATTCTTACTTTCTCCCTCCAAACCCCCTTCCTCGCTCTTTCCCTCTCTAATGTCTGTCTCCAGAGGATAATAAAACTCCTGTGTGGTGTGTGGTGGTCCCTCACTCAGCCTGGGAAACAGCAGCAGCAGCAACACTGCCATATATTTTGCCATAAATTTTCGTAATGCTGGTTCACCAAGATATTCTTTCTGGTTAGGATAGTCAAAAGCCTTGTTGAAACACCACCATTGTGTTTTGTGGACCAGCTTTCAAAACACAACATATGCTGGTGCAACCCGGCAATCTCATGAGAAGAGTAATAATAGTAATAATAATAAAAAATTAAGCAACAATGCTATTTTACAATTTCTTTCTAATTCTAACCACTTATCCAAACTCTTAATAGAAAAAAAATCACTGTTGTGTACCACGGAAGAAAGAGAAACATAAGGATTTTAAAAAAGCGTTCTTATAAATTTAGCCCCTAACCTAAACCCAACCACAAAGTCTAACCCCTTTAAAATTCATTTAAAATTCCCTTTAAACACAAATACCTCCAGCGAGGACAAAGAGCCTTACTTACCTTAGAAATACTTTCAGTCAAATGTTCCGTTTCAGCTGCAGAAGATGTTTGCATCATGTATAATACATTAGCATTTCTGCAGATAAAATTTGATGTTGGTCACAATTGAATGCATTATACTCTTAAGTTGCAGGAGCCACAACAGTTTTCTTTACTGAAAGGTGCATATGGACATACGCCTTGAGAAGGGGATAAATCAGGGACGGAATATGACTTGCCCTCCAAAAGTTGTTGACCGGGGAGGGGGTTGGGGGTTTGGGTGTGTTTCGGTTTCATTGTTGATGGGGTTTCGAACGGGGGGATTGCAACCTTAAAGCCCAGGGCCCCTGGCAGTCAAGGGTCCCTGGGCACTGGCCCCATTGGCCCGGTCGGTAGTCCATCCCTGGGATAAATACACAATCACACACTTCCACAATATAAAGTTAATCCATGAATCACACACCCGGCTTGTTTGGAGCACACAATCGCTTCTCTCTTTTGGGTAGTGGCAGACACAGGTAAGATGGCGTCACTGTTTATGTGTGTGGACATGTGAGGGAGAGAGAGAGCTCTGTGAGCGTGAGAACAGGCACTTTTAAATGCAGAAATAATGCAAACGCAACGGATGAGGGCTAAAAATAACCACAACGGAAATTTTACCCATCCTTGTATTGGATGTTTATTTTCATTGCAACCTCTGACTGGAACACGCATTCTGTACCATGCGGCGGCGTTTTGCATAACTGTGACAAATGATCCTCAATATTTGTACCCGCTGTCACATTTTTACCATTATTTTTACCAGTATATAGATGTATGAGCTAAATCTTCTAAATGAAGAAAATGCAACATTGTAACTATTTAAGCCCGTTTCAGAACAAATCAAGAAAGCTACATGTCTGAAAATGCCCTAAACACTCTATTACAAATTGTTTATGCTCACGTGGTACTCTGGTTGTTATTTCAGTAAACTCAACGTGACAGGGATTAATAGAAAGAGTGTAGCAGTGAGTCCGTATGTTTGTCACCACTCCACCATTCTCAATCAGCAAGTGTGTCATGTCTCCAACTGAAGAGAGCGAGATCAGCCTGCATGTGTGACACACCCGGCCAAAATCGAGTTGATCGGAGTCTGCTAGTGTGGCGCTGGCTTTGAGACATTATGAATGCATTGTAACCATGGGTTTCATAGACAATGCACAATAAAGAGCCATTCCCACAGGTTTCAAAAATCACAAATGAAATCATGTTATATTTGAATTTCTCCTATAAAGTTATGAGATTAAATGGAGATCAGTTGGAGAGTTTAAGTGTCCTACCTCTCAGGTGGTTCTCTTAAGACCCCAACCCCAAGTAATCTGTGAAAGTCACCTCTGTGCTGTCTCTGCCGTTTCAGAAGAGATCTCAATGTCTCGAACTGTGCTCAGATTTGACAAGACAACAAAGTCTGCAATAAAAGATTTCAATATTACAGTAAATCCCCAAAAAATTCTCATCAAATTCTTACAAGAGCACATTTTCAGAGCTATGCTATTCACATTGTTGTTGTCAACACTTGAGTTATTGGTGTATATCTCTATTTCTCAGAGGGAAGTTTTGAATAAAAAATGACTGAGAACACCATTTAGTCTCCTGAGCTTTAAAAGAACCATCTCCGAGCAATGAACATTTCTTTGGGGTTGGGAGACACTCAATGTATGATGCTGAGTATTATCAGAACCTAACGGAGATTCATTCTGTGGACTATTCCATGAGTAAATGGATTCCTGTTTGAGCTCGGAGTATCTGTCATAATTTTTCTCTCACAGAAACAAGTCAATTTTGCTCTGAGGACTTGCTTTACTCCACCAAAAAAATAATCAATACAATGTAAGGAATGCAAAATGGCTTAAGGATGAACAAAACAGCAATACGGATGACATAACAGGCCAAACAATTCCATCAGACTTGCATTAAGGGAGGGAGCCAAATCATATCTAGACCATAATATCAGAGACTTGAGGATAGGCTCTTTAAATGGGCCTGTAAGCAACCACCCAGAACACCTCAGGACACTCTAGCAAACCACCCACAATGCCCTAACAATGTGGCTGTGAATTTGTCTCATTTTTAAACCACTCACATTTACTTTAGAAAATGTAAAAATCAAGTCACATAACTCCAATACCTGTAGATATTCTTGCTTCCCTTCCTTCTAATCAATAAACCTTCAGGGTTCACCTTCTTCTTGGTTTTATTTCACTTTCTCTCTGTTCAGTTTCTGACTTGAAATCAGATTTAGTTCATAGCTTGCTTATTTGTATTTGGGGACCTAAAACTGAGTAAAATGTAAAATACATAGCAGATTCGAACATTTTCATATTTTTAAAGGAATACACAAATAAAAGATTTTTAGAAGTAGAGCTCTGTCAAGTCCTTATAACTGCACCCCTGGTTAACTCGTTCCTCCCATAACCATCATTCTAATTTTCTGTGGCTTGTGCCACATTAAACCTTCTGTCAGTCCAGACCAAGAAGGAATGGCCTTCATTGCCCTTACGCATCGATGGGCCTTGGCCGCCCAACCAACATCCTGTCACCGGTTTCTGGTTTGTCCCTCCTCAGACCACTGTCGGTAGTTACTCATCACTGCAGGCAGGGAACATCCCACAAGCCTTGCCGTTTCAGAGATGCTCTGGCCCAATCATCTGGCCCTTGTCAAAGTGCATGTTCATGTGTAATTCATGTGCATGTGTATGAGAAAACCAGACAACATGGAAGGTCTCAGTAGTTTAATTTAAAAAGATTCACTCTTTTCCTCATGAATAATACTCCATTTATAGATATTTATGCACAACAAGGTAGTGTGACTGCTGTACATGGTTTACATTGTGGCTCAGCATGTAAACAAATCAGAATATTTGCTATTAAGTATATGCAACAGAAACATGCAAAACTCAGTCCACAACAAAATGTAGTGTCAAAAGAACAATTTACCCAAAACAAGTTACCCACACACCATGTTGTTCCAAAACTGTATGACTTTCTTTTTACCGTGGAACACAAAAGGAGATGTTAAGCAGAATGTTAGGGACTGATAGCCTCATTCACTATTCATAATTGACTAGAAGGCTTTCTCAGTCACTAACAACTCTTTTTTTTTCTCCACTAACATAAGAGAGTATCTTGAGTTTGGAACAACACAGTTGTGAGCAAATGATTACAGAGTTTTTATTTTTGTGTGAATTAACCCTCAAATGCCAGTGTTTGTTTTTTAAAACCGATCATCGGTTTTAGAACCGATTTGTACTGGTACTTGTTATCATTTGTAACTGGTATGAACAGTTCTGCGCATTTAGTGTACCAACAAAACAATTACTCAAAGTATTCTCTCTGTATATATAGAACTTTAAATACATTATACTTTTGATCTCACATATTTATTCCAGTGCAGCCAATCAAGACTGACTCAAATGTATCTTCAGCTTATTTGAGTGTAGAATGTGCAAAACATCATTGCTTGAGAAACTAAATCACTAAAGATTTCAGTGCATAGCCATTTCAGCAGGTAGAAATCAACATCTAATGACAGTTTGTATGTATGTGAATATACACAAGGTCTCTAGCATTCTAAAAGCTGATGTTGAAGCCTACATGGATTTTATTTGCTTGAAATATGAGTGTGTTCTGGGGTAAGTTTCAGTTGAAGGTTGCAGCGTGTTTCAGAAAACTACAGCAAACCGTTCTGCTTTACACCATTTGAGTGAGCAACCGATGAGATGTTCCTGTACCGTCATTATGATGCAGTGTAGATTGAGGGGCTTCTCATTATACTGCTCACATTAAAGTTTATGGTGAAAGCATTTCATTTGTGTAATTTTGATGGTGGTTGTCCTCTAGAGGGCACCACTGAGGCACATGAAAACCAGCACATGAAGTGTGAGAAAGTATGCCATGAATATGTAGCGTGACTTCGCCCTGGATGTCAGCAGTTTGGAACAGTATGTGCTCCTTCCTTTGAGCCAACGGCGGCATAAGTGCACCCCACTCTTCATCTAAAAAACACAGCACAACATTTAGTCACACTCAAAACTGAAATTGACCATTACAAATAAAATAGAATTTACTTGAACGGATGAAAAGTGAAAGTTTGGTTTGGCTGGACCGAGCACAGCAGAACACGGGGATCTCAAGATCCTTTTTTTAAAGAATCAAACTGCGTTTAACTTAACACAGAGTCCTTAAAACACAACGTTTATGACTAGAGGCACTGAAAACTAGTGATGTGATGCAGCCAAGTGAGATGGTCCAAAAGTGTCTGTCTGACATACATCAACCAACAATTAAAAATAGCACAGATGGAATTTGGCCAATAAATAGGGTTTTGCTCAATTTGGATATAAAAAAACAAAATGTTGACTTTTAAAGCTACTTTTCGTAAATCTAAATGCTTCACTGCCACTATATACATAGGCTATATAATGTGATGTATTTCAATAACCTGAATTATAATACTTATACAGCTGGGGAAAAATTATCACTTTATTTATATTTACTATTTATAGGTATGTGTTTGAGTAAAATTAACATTTTTGTTTTATTCTATAAAGTACAGACAACATAATATTGTCATTTAGAGCATTTATTTGCAGAAAATACTGGTCAAAATAGCAAAAAAGGTGCAGTGTTGTCAGACCTCGAATAATGCAAAGAAAACAAGTTCATTTTCATGTTTTAACAGGAAGAGTTCACAGCTTTCACTCGTCTTGGCATGTTTTCTACCAGTCATTCACATTGCTGTTGGGTGACTTTATGCCACTCCTGGCACAAAAATTCCAGCAGTTCAGCTTTGTTTGATGGCATGTGGTCATCCATCTTCCTCTTGATCACATTCCAGAGGTTTTCAATGGGGTTCAGGTCTGGAGATTGGGTTGGCCATGACAGGGTCTTGATCCAGTGGTCCTCCAACGATGCATGAATCAAGTCACGTACAAGGTTATCCTGGAAGAAAACTTGCTTCCTTCTACTCTGACAATGTTCCCCAACTGTGAGGATTGTTTTTTTCAGCAGGACAATTCTCCATGCCACACAGCCAGGTAAATCAAAGTGTGGTTGGAGGACCACCAGATCAAGACCCTGTCATGGCCAACCCAATCTCCAGTCCTGAACCCCATTGAAAACCTTTATGTTGTCTGTACTTTATAGAATAAAACAATAGTAGGGATGCACCAAAATTTCAGCCACCAAACATTTGTGGCTGAAAATAGCATTTTTTGTTTTGGCCGAAAGAGAAAAAAGGCCGAAAATATTAGCCGATATACATGTATATGCCTCCCCACCCCTCAGTGCTCAGGTTTCACTCTCGATCGACCTATCCATAATCACGGGGCAACAAAGAAAAGGCTGATGTCAGCGGTGTGGAAATACTTCAAAGCAGTACCGCCGCTCCCTATACACATACTATGCAGTCCGCATAGGGCACCAACTCCTTAGAAGGGTACCATCTTACCCATGGAGGGCACCAGAAAGTCCACCGGGTGCCCTTCCTTGCACGTTATACGTTATTCAAGGACCCGAAAACAGTTGCGGAACACAGACGATTGCTTCACGCTCATATTACACAAACGCGACAATCCTCTTGAATGCTGGCACATGAACGGAGATTTCCATTGCTTGCGCGGATTGCACGCAGGTAATGAATAGAGAGAGAGACTATTCAGTGCAGCATTTCATGTTCTTGAAAGCTTCTCTCCTGCCAGAAAGTGGAGCAACTTTTGTTCTTGAAGAGAAACCTGACACTTTTACTTAAATAGAAAGCAGTCCAATTTGCTGTGTATAGCAATTACATTAAAATTTGTTTAGCCCTGCAAAACTTTGTTAATCACTTGAGGCTTCATCTGTCATTTACAGTTTGAGGTTGGTTTTAGTTCTATTACTGCTGTATAATATAAATACGTTTACATAAACAGAATAGAGGCCCATTCTGCCTGTTGTTATCATTAAAATGACTGTGTAGCATATTATAAACTTTTCGTATTTGCAAGATGCTAGCCTAGAGCTGCTAATTTAATTACTTGACTGCTGTTTTGCATATCATTAGAGTTTTCTAGAACGTTTCATTTATTGGATAATTGGTAAAAAAATAAAATAAAATATCTGTTACATTTGGTTGTTAAAGAACTGAATAAATAATAATAGATTTAATATTGTTTTAATATATTTTCTGTCCAATTTTGGTGTGTTACTTTCAATAAAAGTGTGATAATTTTATTGATTTGTAGCTTTTCAATATTAATTAAAAATTATTTTAATACAATTATATATATTTAAAAAAAACTATTTTAAAATAGGTATTGGAAAAAAAAAAGTAATTTTCAGTTTTCGGCCAAGTGAATCCAGAATTTTCGGTTTCGGCCCAGAATTTTCATTTCGGTGCATCACTAATAAATAGAAAATTAGAAACTGATCATTTTGCAGGGGGTCTCTTAATTTTTTCCAGAGCTGTATTTATAATTGTATACTATTATTTATTTTTCTCTATTTCTATAATTACCTTATTGGTAATAAATTGCCACATCATGTAATTCATTTATATAGAAAATGTTTTTCGATTGACAGCCCTGGTTAAATTAGCTGTAAGTGATGACTGGAAGGCTTAATGAAGCAGTAATGTGACATGGAAGTTGTGTAGTACCTTGCGCATGAGTAGGTGCTGGTTTGGATCTAGAATAAGAGCTTCATACTGTTCCTCATCTGTTTCCAGCTCAATGCTAAAGTCCCTCTGAGAAGACCAGGTTGTGTTTGACTCCATGCTGAAACAAACACAAACAAAATAACTGCAAATACATCCGCATACACACTGAAAATCTGATGAGGAAGAAACTAAATATCAAATGGTGTATACAAAATAGCATAGCTAATCTTCCATTTTCAGTATTTACTATAAAAAGTATTTTTTATATGTAAAGTTATTTTATAAGGACACAGTTGACAATGTACACAATGCCCGTGTCTCCAACTTTATAGTAATATCTGTGCCTCCGATATCTACTTATGCAGAAGGGCAATTCAATGCATGTCAGATGGGGGGGGGGGGGGGGGGGGGTGAGTCCATTGAGGTATGTGAATGTTTTTTCTAAATTAACAAATGGCATCAAGTCCTCTGACCAAGATGAGGCAGAAGAGAGAACTTTGGCCAAAATTGTTATTTTGTAACAAAATTTGTCTGTTTGGTTTCATGGTTAGGGTCAAGTTCTCTTCAGGGTTTCCAAAAATGGCTATCTGAGGCGATGGGGCAATGCTGACCCCTGTCACCTCACATCACTTTAAAGAAGTGCTATATTCATAGCTGGAACATGCACAGTATAAAGAATATAAAGTAGTCAAGACATTTTTATTTGCATAGTGCTTTTCACAACATGCATTACTTCAAAGCAGCTTTACAGAAAATTATTCTGTAACGTCTATGAAAAATCAGGTCTTAAAAATGAGCCAAGCCAAAGGCAACTCTGGCAAGGAACCCAAAACTTCACAAGATGTGGTTAATGGAGAAAAATCCTTGGAGAAACCAGACTCAGCTGGGAGAGCCAGTTCCCTTCTGGCTACACAGCATGCTGTTAGTTCTATTAGTTATCTGTGTAATACAAGTCATTTATTATTTGAGTAGATGTTGGTGGGCGTGCTTAAAAACAATTAAGAGTCTTTGAGGTCCATCCCGAATTGACAACCTCTGATAACCCGTTTCTCTAGTATGTAAACACACCAAGTATGCTAATCCATATCAAATTTGATGCCAACGTTCTGCTCACTTGCATTATGCATAACTACATTATGTTGAAGGGAGAAGATTTCAACTGTGTTAGTAAATGATGTAAACTGCAAAGTAACCTACTGCACTGTTCTTATTAAGATTCTACTTGTTACTTCCAAAAAAGTAATGAATAAATTAAAAAATGTATCTTGTACCTTGTAACTCTCTGTTCAGTCAAGCGCACAGCTTCCTCTGCAGCCTCTCTCCTGGATCTCTCCTCCTCTAATCTGGAGTTTAATTGAGACAGATGAAGCTCTGCCTCTGTCAGCCTGGACAAAACATTCAATAAAGTCAAACAACACAAACAGCTTACAACATAAAAAAAAAAACTTCAACACAGTCTCCAACAAACCTGATCCTGAGATCCCTGCTGTCTGATGCATCTGGGATGTGTAAGGCACTGACCCGTTCCTGGGGGGCTCCTGGTGGGACTTCTGCAGAGACCGAACCTTGCTGAGAAATGAAGAGACACATTTATATCTAACACATTGACTTTTTTCTGCATTCTTGTTTGAAAGAAAGATGTAGGGGAGACCATATGCAATCGTAACTGCATTTCATTGGCTCTTAAATTATTTCTCATGTCCCATCTTAATATGCAGGTTTATTGACTAAATATTGTAGATGTAGGTTGATCTCATCTAAAAGTGTAACACTTGTGCATTTAAAACATTCCTCTTTAAAGCTGAAGTGTCTCATTTCCACTAGCGCAACTGAACGGAATAGCAAAAATCGCTTTCAAACAGCTTTCCAAATACATCCCCCATCTACTGTTGACCAGAGACTGTTGCAGAGATGGAACACTTCTATTAAAATGTATGGGAGGAATTGGAATGGCCAATGGATGTAAGCAAGTCCCACCTTACAGGTAAAAGAGCCAATCGCTTTTAGATTAACTCGAGAATGTGCATTCACGTTAGCTAGACAATTCAGGAAAAAAACGTTTTTTAGCGTAATATGAGATAAAGAAGCACAATTTATGATACAAGTGTTGTCAAATTCTACTACTGATTTGAAATAAGTTCTTTGATTGTAATTGTCCAGCCACTTTGGGGATTTCAGTCTTTCCCCTTTCAAGTAGATAGGAGCTGCACTTGTATGCCGCTTGCTAACATAGAAAAACAGTTGCCCAGCCTGCACAGGAGTGTTTCAAAGATGGTCACCGAGTGTTCATTTGCTAAAAAGACTTTGTGTTGACCGAACAAACAGATAGTTGTGCCATAGGTTGAAATGATTATCTAGATATTTTTTTGCCTATTGACGATATTCAATATACATCACCATAATTATATATTTGCTCTGAAAAGGCGCAAAATAAATTTGTTAATGAACAACATACGCTAAAACTACTCCACTACTCCATTTTTTGTAACCTAGTTCCAGAATATTGGCATATAATTATAATACTGAATTATCATTATTATTTTGAGGATTAGATTTGTTTTATAGATAAGTAATATATTTCATTCCTATTTACTTCACTTGGGTCTTTTATTTTGACACTTCACATTCAGCTGGAGCTTTTATTTTGACACTGAATGCGCAGTGTGTAGTTTATAATGTTCTGCATCTGGTGAAACAATGTCATCTCCTCATTTTCTGTTATAAATGAGAACTGTTTATTTAGTATCGCTTTTACTATGACAAGAATCAATACATAAATTAATGAACATTCAGTAATTAGCTTGAATTTTTCCTTGGAGTAAATGTAGGTGTTGTTGCAGATGATATGTTCATTTAGGAATGAGGGCTCACACAGTTTTAATGCTCTTCTCCAGATTTATTGAAAGATTATATATATAAAAAAAAAGAAAAGAATCTCTGCCGGTATCCTCGCCGGGTAACTCGTGTCACTATTACAAATGACCCAGCACCAATGTGTTTAAAATTTGTTGGATTATTTTGATAAAATCCCGCTTAAAAGTACTCATACACACATTAATTCCATAGACTGTCCTTGGAAAATAGTAAATGCAAATACATCAGAGTAATGATGGCAGGGCAACAGTTGCCAAGACAGGATTGGTCGGACGCACTATTAAGGCAGGGCTAACCAAAGGGTCAATTGCGCGAATGCTTGATCATGCAGTATTTTTCTGTCTTAAAGTGCTAAAAACATGAATCCATGAGCTTCCGCCTGTCTTCAATCGCAGCCTTTTGCACTTTAATAATCAAATATGACCATCTCGCCATTTTGATGTTACTTTGATTAATTGTGCAGCCCTGAAGGATAATGGAATCAGTCTACTGATGCTCTTTATGAAACTTAATGTGTGTATATATATATATATATATATATATATATATATATATATATATATATAGCACATTAAAATCATCACGATATTGCTTAATTTTATATCATTAGCAAAATCATTACGATAATATTGTGATTATTCAATATCTCACCCAGCCCTGTACAATCCGTATGTTTACTCTTTTATAAGGTTTCACAGTGGTGTTTTTACGTTTGGTCAACACAGTCAGATTCATGAAACATGTTAAAAACAGACACAATCAAAGTCAGCATGCATTTTGAAGATCCTATATCCATAATTCAACTGCTATGAGGTCAACAATGTCACACAGGCTCTGGTGAGTTTTATAGTTTTTTTTTTTATCATTCTATGTAATTATGCTAATATTATTTGTGTTATTGCAGATTTGTTAATGTTTATAATAAATACCTCCCACATTGAAGTTGGTTTTCTTAAGAATAAAAACCGCCATAGTTAAGATTTGTTCAAAAATGACAGCCTCTGCATGGTCTAAACCAATTCTATGAGCAGCAAGCAATAAGGAAGGATCACAGTATAATGAAAGATAATACGCATCTTTAGTATCCTCAATTTGAATTGTTGCATTTGGGCCGGTGTCTACGGACTGTCAGGTGTTTTACTAATCGCTACAATTTGCTTACGTGCCAGAGGCCATTCGCCTATGAAACAGACTAAAAAAATTAATAGTTTTAATTTTTTTTATGTGTTTATGACGGCTTTTAATATAATGTAATTGTTGATTGCATTTTGTCTGTTTGTGTCTGTAGCCCTAATAATTGTGTCATGAGGGATTAATAAAGTTAAACTTAAATGAGCCCCAGTCCACCTCACCACATATCTTGAAAACATGATGATGCATTGCATATAAGAACTAGATCTGTCTACATCTTTATTCAGTTTGACAATCTAACTGTTTTATTCTGTTCTGTGTGATTTCTAAAAAATGTATCAGAGCCTTCAGATAAGCCATAGAAAAGTCTTTACAGTCATTTGCATTCTTTTAAGGTGGAGTTCAATCATCTTTGAAATCTCAACAATGAAAGATCACCTGCCATTTATGGAAATGCAAACACCAGCGGAGGACTGTGCACAGGCAGCAGAATCTCTACATATGATTACAATAATAAAATGTTGGAAAATTTGTTTTATTACTAAATTATTGCAGGCTTGATCTCCATGTTTGCATTTCCTGCACTTTGATACGGAAACCGTTATAGCCTAGTTTTCTTGAAAATTAATGTTACCATGCTAATAATGAAAAAGTTATGTAATTTTTATTAAATATCTTAATTGATTGACAGCACTGGTAAAAACAAACCTTTGTCTTAGTAGCACTAATCTTTTTTATATATATATATATATATATATATATACACACACACACACACACACACACACACACACAGTATTTCAAAACGAAATGTATAGAATGAGACTTCTATTTACCTGTACAGCTGAATACTGAATTTGTGATTGTCTTTCCAGCCAATAGCAGCGGTTCTGCAGCTCACTAACAGTTTCCTGTGTCTCTCTGAACATCTGGGAAACCGTGCTCAACTGGGCAGACACCCCTGCCTTTTCCTCAATTGCCTGTTGCAACTAGTACATATGCAAGGATAATAATACACAGACACAAAAGAACCCAATTAATGACAGTAAATATAGCAGTTCATTTTTGTTGTCCAAGTTGAACAGATCGATGTGTACCTTGATGTTGAGTTGCTGGACGCCAAAGTCTCTTTGCTGGATCTCTAACTGGCTGCGCTGCAGTTGGCTGTGCAACTGGACCCAGTGTTCTGGAGACACATCTGTACCCCACATAGACTCCTGCTCTCACACAGACAAACATACGCATCACCTATTTTCTACTAAAGTTTTTCGTAACATTTACTAAAATGTTTGTGTTGCCCAATATAGAGCAGTATGATGTCATTATGAAATATTGTGTTCCATTTCAGGGAACAGTCATCAGTTTAGGCCAGTGGTTCTCAAAGTGTGGGGTGTGCCCCTGTATTGTAAGGGGGGGGGGGGGGGGGGGAGAAATCTGGAAGACTGACACATTCAACTGACTGTGTTCATTGTGTTTAACAGGGTGCCGCTTATGAAAATTTCGAATTGGCTTATCGGATGAAACTGGAGACTCAATGTAAAAAAAAAAAAAAAAACTTACTGAGGTTCCTTAACAGATGTAGTTTTATTGGCGTTTCTACCAAAGACAAACTCTGATGAGATCTGCATTATCTTGTTTTGTCACATGACACATGGTGTTAAAAGTTTAACCCTTCTTTGAAAGCATAGTGTCCTGAACTGAGATCAGTCGGTTTAAATGAAATGAAATTAGCATAGCATACAGCGAAGACAAAACACACAGTCAAGTCCATGCATGAGGATGCATGGTCAGACAAAGCAATGGCCGACAGATAGGAGGATTAGTCAATGGACTAAAGAATAGTAATTAGAGGCACATAAATGTGCTACAGGTGTGAATGGTTTACAGACTGCAGATTCGCCAGATTCTAGCATTCGCCATTTGTCCCTGTGTTACAAACTATATAAATTAGCCTTTGAATGGCACTTCAAATGCTAGACGGAACCGATCTACAACTGGGATTATCTACAGTACATAGGAGGAGACAACAGGAAGATTAGAGGAAAGGCCCATTTCAGATGGTTCATGAGCACTATATGAGAGAAGCTTTAACACTGATTTACGGCATAGAGCTGCGTTTACCACTAGAGCTCTTAAAATAGGGCCCTAGGTTTATTAAGTTCTTCCATTTCCTAATTTTAATTAAGTAAATGTTTCACTTTTAGCACTAACCTGGATGTGAAGTTGTTCTCTCTCCATCTTAATTTCTTGCTCCATGTCATTTATCGTGCAGGATTGCTGCTGGTCATGTCGTACTTGTTCCTGTATTCTCTGAATCTGACTGGAGTTTCTGCTAATCTCTTCTTTTTCCAGAGCCAATTTACAGACCTCCTCTTCCTTTAATGATTTTTCATTGATGACTTTATAAAGCTCTTGTTTGGTCAAATTATATTCCTCTTGAAGCTTCTTGTATAGCTCATCCAGTTTCTGCATTTGTGCTTGAGCAGCAAAAACAAATTGTTCCTTCTCAGTTTGTGTTTCCCTGAGTTGTGTTGCCTCTAATGTTAGTCGCTTTATTTGACCGTTTAGTTGTGATTTTGTGTTTTCCAGTTCTGCTGCACTACCTTGTAAGCACAGATACTTCTCTTGCTCCTGCGTCATTAAAAAATCCTTTTCATCAACCACACTCATGAGATGCTTATTCTTTTCTAGTAAGTTCTGTAAATCACCCTGAAGTGTAGCAACTGCGTCCATCTCTAATTTCAGTTGGGCTTTACATGCCTCTAATTCAGCCATTAATTCTGTCTTTACCAGAGAGAACTCTTGTTCTTTATTTAACAGCAAAACATCTTTGTCTTGCAAAGCTGTCTGAAAACTCTGAGCTGCTTTCTGTAGTTCAGAAATCACTTTTATTTTCTGTCTAATTTGGCCTTCACTTTCCAATAGTTTGTCTTGCAACTTATTGACATGCATCTCCTGAGCCCTGAGAGCTGCCTCTTTCTCCTGCAGCGTGAGTTGTAAAACATCATTTCCAGAGTGCTCCGTTTCTATCTGTTCTTTCAAAGATGCAAGTTTTTCATTTCTTGTTGCCAATTCACTTTGTAGAGAAGCGATCATCTCCTGCTGTCCAAACAATTCTGCCATTGAACTCTTTAGTTCAGATTTAATTTTATTGTTTTGCTCAGTAATATCCTGATGTTCTACTAGCTCTAATTGTTTCTGTCTCAATTCCTCCTTAAGTCTTGCACTTTCTTTTGAGTGCTGCTCTAAAGCGCATTTTAAATTAGCATTTTCGGATTTAAGCTTCACGTTATTTTCATTCATTATACCAAGCTCAGCAGTTAGTGAAAGAACATACTCATTTCTTTTGACCAGTTCCTCTTTGTGATTGTGGCTCTCAAGGGTTTTCTCTTTTAAAGAGCTGTGTTGTGCTTCCAAAGAATGGTTCAATCTAGAACACTCCACTTTCAAAGACTCTATCTCATGTTGCAGATTTAAAACAAGTTCTCTTTCATGACCAAGTTCCTTTTGTAACAAACTGCATGAATTAGATTCTTTCTGTAGCAGTACATCTTTTTCTATCAAGCCGGAATTATGAGCATTGGCTTGTTCCTTGAGTATTGAAAGAGTCTCATGAAGATGTTCAAGTTGGTGCTGATAAGCCTCCATTTGTGTACTTTGGTCGTTTAAGATTTTGTCTTTTTCAAGAACAACATGGCTATAGTGAATGATCTGTGAACTGGAGGACTCAAGCTCCCCTTTTAGAAGAGTTACTTCCTCTTCAGCCTCCCCAAGACGCTTTGAGAGGGCTGCACATTCTGAAGACATTTCCTGTAAGCTCTCGGCTCCAGACTGCTGCTTCTGCTTGAAAACTTTGAGTTCCTCTGCCTGCAAAAGCAAACCTTCCATGTGTTTAAATAGGTCTTCAATGATTTTACTGTTTTCCACATCTTGTGTCTCAAGAATTGAAATTTTGTTTTGTAAAGTGTTTCTCTCCTTTGTCATTTCTGTGAGTGACTTTGTCTGTTCGGACGTTTGTTCCTGAAGGTTCTTATTCTGTTCACAGAGACTGACGACTTGAGAAGCAAGGTTTTCATTCTCTTTGGTGTTTATTGCTACCTTGTTATTTGTTTCAGACACAACTTGGGTCAGTAAAAGCACTTCTTTTTCTTTTCCTTCAAACATTGCTTGTAATTGTTGATTTTGACTATTCAATGACTGAACGTGGTCATGGAGTGTAACGGCACCAGCTTGAATCTGAGACAATTCCTCTTCAAGTTTGTTCTTATCAGAAAACAAAATGTCTTGAGCTGTCTTCATAGCCATCATTTCAGACTCCAGCCTCACATTGATCTTGTTCACTGCAGCCAACTGCTCACTCAGTAGTGCCACAGACTCGCTTCTTTCTCTGAGCTCATCTATGTGTGTTTGGCATTCATGAGTCCTGTTACTGAGGACTGTTTCGCTTTTTTGGAGACTGCCAGTCAATTGTGTACATTCATTTTGAACTTTAGATAAAAACTGTCTTTGTCGTTGAAGCTCACTTTGTAAAGAGGTGCACTCCACAGATTGAGCTTGCATTATGCCATCTTTCTCCATTAATTCAGATTTCAAAGTAGCTTCCAGTTCATTAAGTTGAGCCATAGCCTCTTGGAGTTGAAGAAGTTGGCATTTTTGGGAATCAATCAATGCATTTTTCTCCCCAATAGTATTTTCTTTCTCAACCATGCAGGAGTTTGACTGGTTGACCTGATTATTTAAAGACTCAACTTGAACTTGTAAAGATGAAATCATTTCTCCACTCTCTCTGAGCAATGCACTATGCTGGCTGCATTCATTTGACTTCTCTAGCAACATTTCAGACATTGACTGTTTACTTTGCTCAAGTTCTTTCTTCAATTCAGCTCCTCTGAGTGTTAAGTCTTCCTTTTCTTTCCTCAAGTCTTCAATTGTTTTTATACTTTCTAAAAGCTGCAATTCAACCTCAGATATTTTAGCTAGCAAAATGTTCTTTTCTTCTGAAACATCAGAGAGAGATTGGCTTCCATTCTCAATTATCTGCTTTAATCGACAATTGTCCTCTGTGAGACTTTTGACTTGCAATAGCAAGCAGGAACTCTGATCTTGCACAGCATGCATGTCTTCCTTGGCATTATCCAGGAGCTGCTTTTGTCTTACAAACTCTCCCACATTCTCCTCAAGTGATTCTTTAAGTTTCTGGTTGTCATTCTTCAAAGATTTAAAGTGGGCTTTTATCTTAATTATACTCTCATTTTTACCAGACAATTCTTTCTCAAGCTTTTCCATGGCTTCATCTCTAGTCTTGATTTCTGTGCTATATCTAGTCCGCTCACCTTCTGCCTCCTCTTGTACAATCTTCAGCCTCTGCTCCAATGAGAGTATCATCTTTGACTTTTCTTGGACATCTTGTTTGAGCTGTTCTTGACTTGCAACCTGCTCATCAAACTCTTTAGAAATATTATGAATCTCACTTTTTTGTTTGGTGACTGCAGACGTAAGCTGATTACATTCCTCCTTGAGGGATTTCATTGTGCCATCTTTCTCTACTAGTTCAGATTTCAAAGTAGCTTCCTGTTCCTGAAATCGAGTTAAAGCCTCTTGGAGATGAAGAAGTTGGCATTTCTGGGATTCAATGAATGCATTTTTCTCAGCTATAGCTCTTTCCTTCTCAGACATGCAGGAGTTTGACTGGTCGACCTGATTGTTTAAAGACTCAACTTGAACTTGTAAAGATGAAATCATTTCTCCACTCTCTCTGAGCAATGCACTATGCTGGCTGCATTCATTTGACTTCTCTAGCAACATTTCAGACATTGACTGTTTACTTTGCTCAAGTTCCTTCTTCATTTCAGCTCCTCTAAGTGTTAAGTCTTCCTTTTCCTTCTGCAAGTCTTCAATTGTTTTCTTACTTCCTAAAAGCTGCGATTCAGCCTCTGATATTTTGTCTAATAAAATGTTCTTTTCTTCCAAAACATCAGAGAGAGATTGGCTACCAGTCTCAATTTTCTGCTTTAATTGACATTTTTCATCCATGAGACTTTTGACTTGTAATAGCAGGCTGGAATTCTGATCTTGCACAGCATACATTTCTTTCTTGACATTTTCTAATAGCTGCTTTTGTCTTTCAAGCTCTTCAAAATTCTCCTCAAGTGATTCTTTACGTTTCTGGTTGTCATTCTTCAAAGATTTAAAGTGGGCTTTCATCTTACTAATACTCTCATTTTTACCAGACAATTCTTTCTCAAGCTTTTCCATGGCTTCATCTCTAGTCTTGATTTCTGTGCTATATCTAGTCCTCTCTCCTTCTGCCTCCTCTTGTACAATCTTCAGCCTCTGCTCTAATGAGAGTATCATCTTTGACTTTTCTTGGGCATCATGTTTGAGCAGTTCTTGACTTGCAACCTGCTCATCAAACTCTTTAGAAATATTATAAATCTCACTTTTTTGTTTGGTGACTGCAGACGTAAGCTGATTACATTCCTCCTTGAGGGATTTCATTGTGCCATCTTTCTCTACTAGTTCAGATTTCAAAGTAGCTTCCTGTTCCTGAAATCGAGTTAAAGCCTCTTGGAGTTGAAGAAGTTGGCATTTCTGGGATTCAATGAATGCATTTTTCTCAGCTATAGTTCTTTCCTTCTCAGACATGCAGGAGTTTGACTGGTCGACCTGATTGTTTAAAGACTCAACTTGAACTTGTAAAGATGAAATCATTTCTCCACTCTCTCTGAGCAATGCACTATGCTGGCTGCATTCATTTGACTTCTCTAACAACATTTCAGACATTGACTGTTTACTTTGCTCAAGTTCTTTCTTCATTTCAGCTCCTCTAAGTGTTAAGTCTTCCTTTTCCATCTGCAAGTCTTCAATTGTTTTCTTACTTCCTAAAAGCTGCAATTCGGCCTCTGATATTTTGTCTAATAAAATGTTCTTTTCTTCCAAAACATCAGAGAGAGATTGGCTACCAGTCTCAAATTTCTGCTTTAATTGGCTATTTTCATCCGTGAGACTTTTGACTTGTAATAGCAGGCTGGAATTCTGATCTTGCACAGCATACATTTCTTTCTTGACATTCTCCAAGATCTGCTTTTGTCTTTCAAGCTCTTCAAAATTCTCCTCAAGTGAGTCTTTAAGTTTCTGGTTGTCATTCTTCAAAGATTTAAAGTGGGCTTTCATCTTACTAATACTCTCATTTTTACCAGACAATTCTTTCTCAAGCTTTTCCATGGCTTCATCTCTAGTCTTGATTTCTGTGCTATATCTAGTCCTCTCTCCTTCTGCCTCCTCTTGTACAATCTTCAGCCTCTGCTCCAATGAGAGTATCATCTTTGACTTTTCTTGGACATCTTGTTTGAGCTGTTCTTGACTTGCAACCTGCTCCTCAAACTCTTTAGAAATATTATAAATCTCACTTTTTTGTTTGGTGACTGCAGACGTAAGCTGATTACATTCCTCCTTGAGGGATTTCATTGTGCCATCTTTCTCTACTAGTTCAGATTTCAAAGTAGCTTCCTGTTCCTGAAATCGAGTTAAAGCCTGTTGGAGTTGAAGAAGTTGGCATTTCTGGGATTCAATGAATGCATTTTTCTCAGCTATAGTTCTTTCCTTCTCAGACATGCAAGAGTTTGACTGGTCGACCTGATTGTTTAAAGACTCAACTTGAACTTGTAAAGATGAAATCATTTCTCCACTCTCTCTGAGCAATGCACTATGCTGGCTGCATTCATTTGACTTCTCTAGCAACATTTCAGACATTGACTGTTTACTTTGCTCAAGTTCTTTCTTCAATTCAGCTCCTCTAAGTGTTAAGTCTTCCTTTTCCTTCTGCAAGTCTTCAATTGTTTTCTTACTTCCTAAAAGCTGCAATTCAGCCTCTGATATTTTGTCTAATAAAATGTTCTTTTCTTCCAAAACATCAGAGAGAGATTGGCTACCAGTCTCAATTTTCTGCTTTAATTGGCTATTTTCATCCGTGAGACTTTTGACTTGTAATAGCAGGCTGGAATTCTGATCTTGCACAGCATACATTTCTTTCTTGACATTATCCAAGAACTGCTTTTGTTTTTCAAGCTCTTCAAAATTCTCCTCAAGTGAGTCTTTAAGTTTCTGGTTGTCATTCTGCAAAGATTTAATGTGGGCTTTCATCTTAGTAATATTCTCATTTGTACCAGACAATTCTTTTTCCAACTGTTCATTGGTTTCATCTCTAGTCTTGAGTTCTGCGCTATATCTAGTCCTCTCTACTTCTGCCTCCTCTTGTAAAAATTTTAGCCTCTGCTCCAATGAGAGTATCATCTTTGACTTTTCTTGGACATCTTGCTTGAGTGGTTCTTGACATGCAAACTTCTCCTCAAGCTCTCTAGAAAGGGTCTGTAGCTCACTTTCATGTTTGGTCACTTCAGCAAGAAGCTTATTACGTTCCTCCTTGAGGGATTTCAGTTCTGTTTCAAGCATTAGTTCTGAATCAAACAGCTGGTCTTTCTGATTCATATTCAGCTTCTGTACATCCATTCTGAGATCTTGAATTGTTTTCTTGTCCTCTTCTATTTGCTTCATCAAGCCTTTAATATCATTACTCTTTGATTCTCCTTCTATTTTAGCCACATTTAGATCACTTTCTGTTTTCTTCAATTGTTCCATCAAATCAGCTATAAGGGTATTAAAGGACTGTTGGTCAGAATGCTGTGGGTCTCGAATGGTTTGAACTTCCGGTTCAACATTGGCGAGTGCAGCCTCTTTGAGCTTTATTTGCTGTTTTAGTTCATGAATTTGCTCTGAATATTCAGTTGTGCTGGATGACAGAGCTAATATTTCTTTGTCCTTGTCAGTGATGATATCTTTAAGGCTGTCAATTCTGCGCTCACAGCTTTGCATGTCATGAATGAGCTGTGCTCTTTCTTCTAGATGAGCTATGTTCAGTCTGTCAAGCTCATCGTTTGTTTGAACCAGATCACTCTGCAATGATTCTATAGTCGCCTCTTGTTTCTGCATCTGAAACAAGAAAATGGAATACAAGGAAAAATTTATAAACTTCAGTCATAATATAACTGAAAAAATATAAATGACAATAGTCATATATCATGCACAAATGAAAAAAGGACATATGAGTTACGGGAGCAACAGAACGATGCTACCTTGTCTTTTAGCACACTGATTTTCTGCGTCAATTCTGCAACGGTTGCTTTCATCTGGGAGTTTTCCTTTTCAAATATGCTGCATTTCTTCATAATTTCAGCCAGCTACATAGTAAGGGAATATTATTTACACAGATGTGGCTCAAAATAAGCATTGAAGCAGTCAGATCTGAGATATAATTTATGAGATTGTTTTTAAAAGGCAATTATTTGATATGCATTTATGTATTGTTAGGTTTAAGGATATGGAACAATATTTATTGCTATAAAGAATATTTCATAACTTATAGATGAAGTTACTGTTTACAAGCAAACACTCAGCTCTGGCACTTCCAGGTTCTTTTGGCAACATCGAAAAGAACAGTTTTCAATGGGTGCTTTGTTCAAATTGAGCTGAAAACGCCTCAAAATTGCCATTTGTGGGGTTAAAATACTCAGTTTCCAAAAGATTATGGCTTCTTTACATTTCCATCAGGATCAGTAAATCAGGACAAACTCTCATAAATTATGACATTTCATGGGTCAACGTCATTGTGAAAGCCTCTGCTCTAAAAAATTCCCAATCCCCAGCAGCAATTGTTAGATTTGAACTTGTAACAAAGGAATTGCACAAATTCAGATCACAAACGGATGTTTTTAATTTCCAAAGAGCAATATTTAGAGCAATTTCCAAACTATTGTGACAGATATGAGGCAGCACTGCTCAAATCCACCATTGAAAGCTGCTGCTCAAAAGAACCATGAAGCACGAGTGCCTGCTGTGTGACGTCATGGTAATTTCAGCAATTCAGTGTATGACAGTACAGTTCACATTATAACTCACATTGTGTTCCGTTTGCAGCAGTTTTTCAGCTGTGTCTTTGTGTTGTTTTTCTTTTGACCGTAAAGCCTCTCTCAGACTGTCAATACACTCCAGTTTCTCAGAGGTTTTGGCGAGAGTGTGCTCCTTTTCTATGAGGGAAGACTCCAAACACTCCTGTGTGCTGTTCAGTCTGAATCAACATGCGGAAACAGATGATTTTTTTTTTTGTTTGTTTTCAACACACTGCATTAGTGGAAACTATACATGTACATTCAATATTTAGCTGAAGGATAAATCACAGCACTAAAAGCTTGTTTTAAGTAAATACCCTTTAAGTTGTTCGTTCAGACTGGTGACGAGCAGCTGGTGCTTTTCTGCATCTTTGACCTGTTGACTGCGAAGGCTGGTGACCTGCACCTGCAGGCGCTCCAACTCGTTCTGATGGAATAGCCAACAAACAGATCCCAACAATTAATTCTAGCATAACAATTAGAACAAAGCAGCACCCCACTGCACACCTGCACACCATGTTTGTATATTGATTAAATGTGAAAACTATTTTTATTACACACCCTGTGTGAGAAATGCACACTTATTTCTAGTGGAAACAGGACGGTGATAAAACAGGTACAAAAAGTAGGTTCCACGGCCAGAAGCTCACACAAGCATGAACAAACCTGAGATATGGCTCGCCCACCTTCATCTATGCCAAACGTCACCTGCGTTGCAAAATCCTTTAGTTCAACTCAATGCACAGATGATTAACTGTCTATCCAACACTCACATCAACAATATTCAAACATTTGACAAGAAAATTTTTCTGACAATATATTTATCAGAGAAAAGGACCTGCAGCTTTCAGTTTTCATTTTGGGGATCTGATTTTGATCATAGCATATGGACAGGGTTGGGCTGTAACAGAATACATGTAACGGCGTTAAATATTCAGAATACAAAAATGAACGCATATGCGAGCTGCAAACGTGTCTTCTCGCTCTCTCTTCCTTTAGATCAGCAGCAGGGTGTGCAGTGTTGCAAGGGTTTCATTTCAAATTGGGCTAGTTTGAAAACACAATCATGGGTTAAAACCAAAGGATCACGGGTTGTGTTTTTGGGATAATTTTAAAAAGGACCACGGTCACCAAAATGTCTGATGATGGGCACTAAAAATAGAAATGCAAGTCTTATTTGTGTATAATGATTCCAGGAATTAATATCAGGCAACCATACCGGCACATCTTAAACAATCAGTGCACTGTCAGCTGTGCAGCAGTATCAATACAGTCGGCAATTATTTCCACAAACATAACATTTGCGCGCATGGTACATTGTTTCCTGCAATTGCTGCTGTGTAAATACATTTCTGCTTCTGTGTAAAGCTGGAGTAAAGACGGACGGCTCTCGATAAGCATTTGTGAGTCAGGTCCACGTGAGAAACTTGCAGAACTGTTGAGAAATAACAGTTATTAATGACAATAATAGACTAAAATGAAAAGGTAAAAAATAAATATAAAGTAGGCCTACTGCAAAGACTGAAACAGGGGAAAGGACCAAAGAGATCAAAAGAGTCCAAAGATGACAGAAAAACGTTGTGTAAATAACTACTGTAAACTTTGTGGCTTATAGATGGGAGGCATATTGTAACATACAAGCATATTAATATTATTTCTCACTTTTTTAAAAACATCTCATGCAAAGTGATTCACAATATACACTATTATACAGTTGAAGTCAGAACTGTACATACACCTCATCCAAATACATTTAAACTCAGTTTTTCACAATTCCTGACTTTTAATTGTTGAAATCCTTCCCTGTTTCAGGTCAGTTAGGATCACTACTATATTTTAAGAATCTGAAATGTCAGAATAATAGTAGAGAGAATGATTTATTTTAGCTTTTATTTCTTTCGTCACATTCCCAGTGGGTCAGAAGTTTACATACTTACATATTGATATAGATACTTGTCAATCCGTTTCCTCCAGCATCTTCACAAGGTCCTTTGCTGTTATTCTGGGATTGATTTGCACTTCTTGCACCAAACTACATTCATCTCGAATAGAAAGAATGTGTCTCCTTCCTGAGCAGTATGATGGCTACATGGTCTCATGGTGTTTATACATGCATACTATTGCTTGTAAAATGAAGGTGGCACCTTCAGGCATTTGGAAATTGACCCAACTTGTGGAGGTCCACAATTTTTTTTTTCTGAGGTCTTGGCTGATTTCTTTTGATTTTCCCATGATGTCAAGCAAAGAGGCACCAAGTTTGAAGGTAGGTCTTAAAATACATCCACAGGTTCACCTCTACTCCAAATAGCTTATCATTGGCTAATTGCCTAAAGGCTTGACATCATTTTCTGAAATTTTCCAAGATGCTTAAAGGCACAGTTAACTTAGTGTATGTAAACTTCTGACCCACTGAAATTGTGATGTAGTTGATTAAAAGTGAAACATTTGAATATGAATAATATTGAAGTCTGTGGAGTAGTTAAACAAAATGTTTTTATGACTTCAACCTAAGTGTATGTAGACTTCAACTGTGTATACACTCACCTAAAGGATTATTAGGAACACCATACTAATACTGTGTTTGACCCCCTTTCGCCTTCAGAACTGCCTTAATTCTACGTGGCATTGATTCAACAAGGTGCTGAAAGCATTCTTTACAAATGTTGGCCCATATTGATAGGATAGCATCTTGCAGTTGATGGAGATTTGTGGGATGCACATCCAGGGCACGAAGCTCCCGTTCCACCACATCCCAATGATACTCTATTGGGTTGAGATCTGGTGACTGTGGGGGCCATTTTAGTACAGTGAACTCATTGTCATGTTCAAGAAACCAATTTGAAATGATTCGAGCTTTGTGACATGGTGCATTATCCTGCTGGAAGTAGCCATCAGAGGATGGGTACATGGTGGCCATAAAGGGATGGACATGGTCAGAAACCATGCTCAGGTAGGCCGTGGCATTTAAACGATGCCCAATTGGCACTAAGGGGCCTAAAGTGTGCCAAGAAAACATCCCCCACACCATTACACCACCACCACCAGCCTGCACAGTGGTAACAAGGCATGATGGATCCATGTTCTCATTCTGTTTACGCCAAATTCTGACTCTACCATCTGAATGTCTCAACAGAAATCGAGACTCATCAGACCAGGCAACATTTTTCCAGTCTTCAACTGTCCAATTTTGGTGAGCTCTTGCAAATTGTAGCCTCTTTTTCCTATTTGTAGTGGAGATGAGTGGTACCCGGTGGGGTCTTCTGCTGTTGTAGGCCATCCGCCTCAAGGTTGTGCGTGTTGTGGCTTCATAAATGCTTTGCTGCATACCTCGGTTGTAACGAGCGGTTATTTCAGTCAAAGTTGCTCTTCTATCAGCTTGAATCAGTTGGCCCATTCTCCTCTGACCTCTAGCATCAACAAGGCATTTTCGCCCACAGGACTGCCGCATACTGGATGTTTTTCCCTTTTCACACCATTCTTTGTAAACCCTAGAAATGGTTGTGCGTGAAAATCCCAGTAACTGAGCAGATTGTGAAACACTCAGACCGGCCCGTCTGGCACCAACAACCATGCCACGCTCAAAATTGCTTAAATCACCTTTCTTTCCCATTCAGACATTCAGTTTGGAGTTCAGGAGATTGTCTTGACCAGGACCACACCCCTAAATGCATTGAAGCAACTGCCATGTGATTGGTTGATTAGATAATTGCATTAATGAGAAATTGAACAGGTGTTCCTAATAATCCTTTAGGTGAGTGTATATACATATATGTATGTGTGGGTGTGTGTAAATATATATAACACTGGAACTTAAAATCAATTATTGTTAGGTGACATTATGTTGGGAAATTTGAATCATTAAAGTTGCAATCACATTTTCTGGATAAAAAACCCATTGTTGAAGGATCATTGGTCAGGCTGTGAATCAAGGAAAATAAAGGCCAAACAGCATTCTGCTGACATTAAAGTAATAAAAATGATTAGATTAGGGAAAGTTTACAAAATAATACATTTGGATATCCCAGTGAGCACAGCTGGACAATAATCAGGAAGGAAGCTGCACCACACAACCCAGGCACTGCCAAAGAAAGGCCATCCCTCAAAACGCAGCACTCTAACAAAAAGGAGAATTGTGAGAGAAGCTACAGAGAGGCCAAAAATCACTTTGAAGGAGCTACAGAATTCAGTGGCTGGGAGTGGAGTAATGGTGCACCAGTCAACCATATCAAGAGCACTGCATAACACTGGCCTATATGGGAGGGTTGCAAGAAAGAAGCCATTACTCAAAAAGTCCATCTGAAAGCACATCTGAAGTTTGCCAGAAAGCATTTGAGTGGCCCAGCTGCAATGTGGAAGAAGGTTTTGTGGTCAGATGAGACCAAGATAGAGCTTTTTGGCCAAAACTCAACGTTCTATGTGTGGCCCAAGCACAAACCTAACCCTTCCTATGCCTCAAGGCACACCATCCCTACAGTGATGTATGGTGGTGGCAGCATCATCATGCTGTGGGGATGCTTCTCATCAGCAGGGACTGTGCATCTTATTACTATTCTCTAGAATCTAGCAAAATATAGGGAAATACTGCAAGAGAACCTGCTCCAGTCTGCTAAAAAACTGATGCTTTGGAGGAAATTCACCTTTCAGCATGACAATGATCTCTAGCGCAAGGACAAAACAACATTGGAGTGGCTCAAGAACAAAAAGATAAATGTCCTACAGTGGTCCAGTCAAAGTCCTGATCTCAATCCTATTGAGAATCTGTGGCACTATTTGAAAAATGCAGTCCACAAGCGTCACCCAACCAACCTGAACAACCTGGAGCAAATCTGCTGAGAAGAACGGGACAAAATCACTTGTCACTGTGTGCAAAGCTGGTACATATATACCCCAAAAGACTTAAAGCAGAATCAAAAGCTCTTAAAATAAAATTGTTGGTAACAAAAGAGATAAAAAACAAAATTAATAAATTGGCCTTAAACTGTTGTAACATGACTTCACTACTTTATGACATCCAATAATAATCAAAAAAATATGGTTAATTTGCATTTCTTATCTAATTTTGTGTCAAAATGTATTATTCTTTGTCAGTTCAATCAAATAATGGATTAAGAAAAAGATATTCCATATTAAAATATTGTAATTGACCACAAACTGCCTTTTGTTTGCCTTCTGCCTTCCATAAAGAAAAACATTAGTGTCCAATTCCACATCTCATTTAAAGAAATTTCACTTAGATTAGTTCAAATTGGATGTTTAGCACTTCAGATAAGATAATAATGACATATCACACTTAATTCCTCCAATTGTGACTTCCCTTTAGAAATATGTATTCTAAAAGTATTCTTGTATTCTGAATACGTTACTTTTTAATTTATGTTTTCAAAATACATTTAAGAGAGTATTCAGCATTCAAACCAGAATACTTTCTTAAAGTAATCCGCCCAACCCTGCATATGGAATTGACTCTTCGCTAAGCCCACCTTTAAAACATTACTGACCAATCCTACCTTTGCAAACATTGCTTTCTGACAAGCTTAAGCCCTTTTAATTCTAGGCATGTCTTATAGAATCATTTTACAGAAATCATTCAAGACTATGGTAAAACATTGTTGCTGGGGCACTTTTAACACTGACCCAAAGTACCCAGAAAGGATACCTTTTCCAAATCTTTTATTTTTTTTCCCCAAGTATATATGGATTAAGCTATCAGCCCTTATGCACAAATGAACACGTTTAACATCAGTGAGACCACCTACATTTTTACTAAGTTATTGCTGACACAGGTCAGAGAAGTGGTGATTATAACTAAGAGTTCACAGTACCTTTGAATACACAGTAGAAATGTTACAAACAGGTTATGTATACTATTGTTATCAATCGTAATCACAATCAAATGCTGCTTCATTCATTTTAATTCACTGTAAGGATGCATACCTTGTTAAAAAAAAGTACGATTTTTTTTAATTATTATTATTATTTTTACAAATGTTGCAATGTGAAATGTAATTTGATTTAATATCTCATGTTGCTGCTCCCTAGATATCAAGGCCAAAACATAAAAATCATGTTCAATACAGTGAAAATGAATAATTAGCTGTTTTTTCCCTAAAATAAAATATATTTGTCCACACTTGCTGGTGTAAATAGTTACTCTTTAAAGATCACTCCTTTATTTATTTATTTTTGCTAATTGCTTCCCTTTGAAAGAGAACTAAATAGTAATAAAACAATAGCATTATTTTATTATAGTACTCTCGTCATATCGGTCTTAGAGGAAAAGCTGATTTATTCTACATATGGTGCTTGGCGCACATTCATTAACGCCAAGTTCATTAACGGTCATCATATGACCAGTAATT